>OX345665.1:10000000-11404747 GCA_947044415.1 Eupithecia dodoneata | reverse complement strand
GCTTTGAGTCACTCAGTTGGCTCAATTTGATATGACTTATGTATAGATTTCAGATTCTTGTTTATTTCCTATGGGTACAATACAATTAAGAATGTCTATCAATTGATTAGGAGCAACAGGGCCATTCGGATTACCCAGGAAACCCTGATTATTAAATTTTCAGGTTTGTATTAAAATATGGTGAGCCAGAAAGACAATGGCCTGTATAGAGGCTGCTGCCAGGTAGAAGGGACTGTTATGTAGTACACTGCACGACCACAGAAGAGGGATCAATCTCGTCCACAGTTACAGAAAAGCTCATCAAAAGTCTGGTACTTCGAGGAGTTAGGCTGGTTAGGAAGGGGAACATTGCACAATATACTCCCATGTGAGATCTCAGTTACCCACTCAGAATAAGAATGGTTGAAGAGCAGACCAATAAACATACTAGAACACCCTTTGTGTTTTATTAAAAAGAAAAAAAAAATCTAGTTTATTTCTTTTACTAAATCTAATACATTTCAAAAAACACGGCAAACGTAGTGTAGGACTTCCTGCGGCCTGTTGGGATGACAACCTGCGAAGGACTGCAGGCAGATGCTGGATGCGGCAAGCTGAAGACGGCGCTATGGCGCTCATTAGGGAAGGCTTTTGTCCAGCAGTGGACTGCTATAGGCTGATGATGATGATGAATACATTTCAATGATATGGGACTCTTTTACGTAAGAAGAGGAAACTAATTCGTTTTTTTTTTCCAGGACTAGAAGTATTCATAAACAAGATCGCCGGCCACCCCCTCGCACAGAACGAGAGATGTCTCCACATGTTCCTCCAAGAGCCGACCATAGACAAGAACTACGTCCCGGGCAAGATAAGGAACACGTAATGACTGAATGAGAGCTTTTGTTCAACTGTTTGTGAAATGAGTGTAGATCACTTTTCATCTTGTGGGTTCTTCTTTGTTACATTTTACATAGCCTTGAACTTTTCCCAGTTGCGTGTCTCAAAGAAATCGCGCCTTAATGAAAACTGCTTTCGTTTTAAACTTATACAAAATTTGGTTAAAACTCCCTAAGAGTCCAAACGCGTAACAAAATTGATGATACTCTCAATGGGCGGGGATCGTAATAGATTAAATTGTTATCGCGTCGCGCCGCGCTCGATCGGAAGTACTTCCTTAAATGTCGTTGAACCTATTTATTAATCAAAGAGGAATTTATTTGTAATATAAATCAATAAATTGTAAATCATGTTAGCTTAGCTAGTGAATGACCTTGGCCTTTTTACTGAGGTGGTTTTTTGTAGGTAGTAAATTGGTGTGCGATGCATGTTAAAAATATTTTTGGCTGTGTTTGGCAGTCTCATATCTATACAAGTACAAAAGTGTAGAAGTATTTTATCTATTTATGTTTATGTATTATAAATAACATTAAAAGCCGACAGACAATGGCCCGATTACTCTAAGCAATAGAAAACAAAACTAGTAACTCCAATGTGCGTCACAAACAATTTATCCGCGTCATAAATGTATTTTATGAATCATTAACAGATGGATTCTATAATGTATCTCGTCACGCGTTATTAACTCATGGTAATGCAATGTAACAGGCTCAATGAAAAAAGGTAAATTTGTTATACTCGTATCTAACTGCAATGCAGTATCTATCTATGCTTGTTCAAGTATTTATTGCTCCTTGTTTTATTTTAATGTGTTAGTTTGTAGATAAAACTAGGAGAATACACTCAATTCACAAGCAGCGTCGCGCCGTGAATGTTATTGCAGTTGTGCGAAGTGGATTTTATATTTTATAAATAGCCATTTTGTTTAATATCACAATTTGCAATAATTTTCCGAGATTACTATTAAACACTATCTAGAAAAGCACAGCATTCCACTGATATATTTTTAAAAATAAATGAAGGGTGGACATAATAGATAAAATGATAAGAAAGCTATTAACATGCAAGTAGCTCCAGTTTATGAGTTTGGTTGGCCCGAGGCAACGAAGGCTAGACACAACAAGATATTTCTCATTTGTTAAGGTAATATGACTTTTCAGTGTCTTGTCTACACTAAGCCTGGACATGGTCTTAAATTAGAACAAAATTTATATAATCATGTTGTTTTTAAGCAATACTTATTATCGGATTTGTTATAAATTTATGAATAATCAGTCCATGATAGTTGTAAATTGGATTGTAATTATTTTAAACGAGAATGCCTGTAAATCTCATTATTAGAAACTTTACTTTTATTTTGGTAAGTTAACTGTACCTATTTATTGGATTCGGCTCGATGGTTTTTGATTGGATTGTTTTAGCAAAGAATTAAGTTTGGTACTATAAGCCCCTGACTCAACTAATTATACTAAAATTAATTATACTTTATAAAAAGAATGCTCCCAAATATTATAATACTGTTGATTAGCTAAAACAATTGCAATAATTATTCACATCATATTTGCGTCGGGGGTGATTATCTAGAGAATTAATGTAGCTATGTAAAACCTTTGATTTATTGATGTTTGACTATTGTATAATAAAAAAAAACAGTCAATAAATTGGCGCTTATCTTTATGTCCCTGTTACAAGCGTTGAAGAAACAGTCATACAAATGTAATTTGTTTGAAGAGCAATCTGTTGATTGTTTTTCTTTGCTCTTGATCCGATATTTGTTTTCAATAGAATAACTATCACTAGGTGATAATCAAAGTCTATCAAATGTGGATTTACAATACTGTTTTTTCTACACAAGTTACCTAGGAAAGTTAAATGTCTGTACTGCATTGGTACTTGAAATCGCCGGTAACTTTTGTAGAACTGAGAAACTTTGTTTTTAAATTATATTATGTCGATCATAATAGGATAATAAATTTGCTATCATGTCACACAAATCTTTTATTGAAACCTACAAAATCCTAGTAGTATCTCGAAGACTATATCTAGGCCTGTTCAAAGTCGCTCAGCGAGCTATGGAAAGAGCTATGCTCGGAGTAGAATAGGATTCGTAATGAATATAATCAGACATAGAAAAAAGTAATTGACATAGCTCTAAGTATTAGCAAGTGAAGTGGAAGTGGGCCGGCCATATATCGCAAAGAACCGACAACCGCTAGGGTAAACGTGTAAACGAGAATGGAGACCACGACTCGCCAAACGTAGGGTAGGATGCCCTCCGGTCAGGCGGGATGACTACTGCAGGCAGATGCTGGATGCGGCAAGCTGAAATCAGGGCGCTATGGCGCTCATTAGGGGAGGCCTAGTAGTCCACTGCTGGACATAGGTTGATGATGATATCTGGGCAACAGATATTAATAGAACATCTGGTTATAGTTGTCTTTGAATTTTCGTAGGTTGTATATGGCGCAGCGGTGTAATAAAAAGCCTAAGTTCAGAAGTAAAAATTAAAGCTTTTATTATCAATAACAAAAAATTACATACAATAATTAAAAATTAGTGTATCTAACACCTTCACTGCCACGCTTCATCGTTGCGACCAACCCGATACGATATCATTTTTAGTATGTACCTAGTAGGTACTACCAACTTAATGTACCTACTCTCGCTTCTCTTGCCTCAAAGCAGTATCTGATAATTGCCCTTATAGCACAGAGCTCTGTTCATTAAAGCTCATTAGCTCAGCCTTAAAGACTTTGGAGACCGTAACTGATAAAAAAAGATAACAACGAAACATGTCTTGGCTTAATATGTACCTACAAGCAAAATATGTTCATAAGTTAGAACAATTTACAAAGTAGGTACCAAATGCTTGGGACCTTGCCAAAGTGTCGCTAAAAATATCTAAGTAAGAGTTTACCTATAATAATGTTATAAACTCCTCAGTTAAAATATAAATGAATATTGCTGGACAATTCACACAGCATCTAGCCCCAAACTAAGTAGAGCTTGTGTTATTGGTACAGTCAGCGTCAAATTGATATGAGTGTCTAGAGTAGTCAAAATGGTCCGAAAAATATAATAGCATTTTGATGTACGCAGTTTGAATCATCATATTGCTGTTAGCACCCAAGGTGTTCCAAATATCTTACTACTCATTGTTTCATATTTATGTGAGCAGTCAGAGTGTTCAAAGTTATCTTAGGAAACAAAGCTCTCAAAGGTAGTGTGCAAACTCTTTCGAGTGAATACTTGATATGTAATAGATACTTGAAACAGATAACTTTGAGAGCTTTGTCTGCTTAGATAATTTTGAACTCTCTGACTGCTCACATAAATATGAAACAATGAGTAGTAAGATATTTTGAACACCTTTGGTGCTAACAACAATATGATGATTCGAACTGCGTATATCAATTTGCTTTTATGTTTTTCAGATAATTTTGACTACTCTAGACGCTCAATCAATTTGACGCTGACTACTTTGTACTAGATGACTGATATACACAAAACAATACATTACATTATTATTATATTTATTTATTTTAAGCCGTTATTGTCCCACTGCTGGGCAAAGGCCTCCCTTTGCTCCTTCCACTCCTCGCGAACCAACGCGAGATAGATATTTTTTATTATACATAGAAAACGTCCAGAACACCGGGAACAAGTGTTTGCAAGTCGTACAAACATTTGTCTCAAGGCGGGAATCGAAACCGCGATCTCCGGCGT
This sequence comes from Eupithecia dodoneata, assembly GCA_947044415.1. Classification (NCBI taxonomy): domain Eukaryota; kingdom Metazoa; phylum Arthropoda; class Insecta; order Lepidoptera; family Geometridae; genus Eupithecia; species Eupithecia dodoneata. The sequence goes on along the minus strand of OX345665.1, from coordinate 11,400,142 downwards.
CGCAGGCGGACCTTCACCCACCGCGCCACAGAGATCGTCAATATTCGTCGTAATATTTATTTGTTATCCTGTGTCTACGCCGTACTGTTTTTCTGGCCTGCACCGCCGGGTATGGAGTTGTCTTGGGACCAAAGCTTCTGGCCTCGGATCTCGATCTCCTCATGCCAGGCTGCTTGGGTTTTCCTGTAATAAAGATAATTCACTAAACATTTATATAAACAATAAAACTTTTTAAACTAACACTAAAGTCATTTAATACGGGATATTTACCATGATTAGATTTTTGAGCTATCCAATATTTCGGCACAGTTTCATGCATGACGTCACTCCATGACCATGCGCACTTACTCGCAGTGCCTTCAGTTATTCCATGATCATGGCAGTTTCATGAAACTGTGCCGAAATATTGGATAAATCAAAAATCGCCGGTCCATCATGCTGAGCGGAGTGTGTACCTGCAGTTGTCAGTCAGCTGCTGGGTGTTGGGGAAGACGTTCTGCAGCAGCATGAGGCAGGGCAGCACCACCACAGACAGGAACTGGATCTGCTCCGCTGGCTGGTTTACGCGCCGCCGCCGGTCCATCATGCTGAGCGGAGTGTAGCCCATCTCACGCTCTTGGTCTCCCTGGAAGGTGAACAAAATAAATAAATACAATGTATTTGTAAATATTTTGTTAAATTTATGCGGTTATGCAGTCTTAACCATATTAGAACCGAAAACCGCTGGGGTAAACGTGTTCTTAAGGGGAGACCGCGACCTGCGAAGGACTGCGGGCGGATGCTGGAAGCGTCAAGCTGAGGACAGGGCGCTATGGCGCTCATTGCGGGAGGCATGTGTCCAGCAGTGGTCTAACATAGGCCTATGATTCAATTTCAATTTATTTATTTAGAATGGACAAATACATGATATCTCTAAATACAACGGAACACTGGAAAGCGCAGAAGTTTCAAATTGTGTCGCACCTCCCAGCGCTCAAACTCAGGATATGGTTAAGGCCGATTTCACCAAACAGAAAGCATGGTTTAATATTGCTTTAATTTTTGATTAATCAATTAGCTAATACCATGGACGAATAAAATAAACTAATACTTATGGCACTTTGTTTGGCGAAATCGGGTTCTAGATCTGACGTTTAGGTATACAAAATAATATTATTTAAAACTAATATAAGACACGAAATATGGAAAAAAAATAACTGAACAATGTATAACTCTCATTTGTAAATGTTTTGTGCGTGTAGAGCTCCTGAGGGAAACGGTGTCTTAAGAGTCCGGGCAACAGGAGCTAGTAAATAAATAATACAGAAAATAATAAAGTAATTATTTTACCTGATTGTAGAACTCCTCATAAACACACTCAGCTATCACCTTGGAGACGCCAAAGGGCTTGCAGGATCCTGAGAGGTCACTGGTTGTCATCAGAATGCCCTGTTCAAAGTGTATTCCTCTTTAGTTTTCAAATATTATGATTGCTTTTTCAAATTCAGCCTATTATGACACCTATTTTGGGCCACCCTAATGCCAACTATTTTAGGCCAATAAAACTTTTGAAACTATCATTGCTATTAACACTAAAGACACAAAACGGGATATTTACCATGATTCAGTTATTCCGTGATCATGGCGCATGAAACTGTGCAAAAATATTGGTAAACTCAAAAATCTAATCATGGTAAATATCCTCTTTTCAATGTCTTTAGACAAAATCAAATAACAAATAGACAATGGAATAGAAACTTTAATGTCTTATTAAACTAACCTAAAACTATGTTAACATTATCATAAGAAACTTAAAAAACAAACTATAAAAATGATTAATTAAACTTCTAAGTCTTCATATATACTTTTCATAGATTTTTGTTGCTGCCTCCAATGCTGATTCTTTGAAGGAAGAGTTTCTGGCCCAATAGGCTACACATGACTTTTCAACACCAAATCTCAAATCTACAAGATAAGCCAAAATCAAAATCATGCAAATTTGCAGGTTTTCTTGGGCTGACAAATTGCTGTGGTATGATTCTTCGAAGATCCTGCAATATGGAAACCAAAGAGCATTTTGTGTATCAGATGTACGCATCTGAAAATGCCTGTAATAATCATCCGCTAATTTGAACAGTGAGGGATATGTAATGTCGAAGCACAATTCATCCCATAGCTCAGCTTCTGTGAGTTTGTAGATATGTGCTACTTTGAAAAATAGATCTGACAGCTGCAGGCCATTCCATTTCAAGTATTGGATACAGGTCTTACGCGGAATCAACTTAGACTTATCATCATGAATTAATGGCCAAGTACGCTGATGTTTGCAATCTTTTAATAGGAAGATGGATGTTGAAATGTTTCCCAATCATTGGCAGTAGACTGGCTATTGGATTTGGACAGAGTCTCTTATACTCTCGGTGAAGCCGCTTACCTTCAAGAGACTCCAAAAACTTTCTGGGTATTTTGACAAACCTGCGAAGTAGCAGAAGAATGAGATAGATCACATTATTATTCAGTTTTCTGAACTTCTTCTCATCATATTATATCTTCAAGTCATTTATCAACAGTGCCACTTTGTTTATGTATTCATTGTCTGGAAGGTCATCAAATTCAGTTATATTTATTGAAAATGTTGTTCTTGGGTCAACAGTGCTATTTTGGAGCTGAAACATGTTTTGGCTCTGATCTCCGAACTTTCTCGCGTGCGTCAGAACGTAAGCCAAGGCGTCGTAGAATCCGGTTACTATGTTTCCAGAGTATGAGATAAGAATCGCTTTGACGCAGTCGAGATATAAATCCAGTGCGAATTTTTGGTACGTCTCCAATATCCTTTTTATAGCTTCGTGAGCGATGGAGTCAGTCCAAAGTATGGATCCGCTCGGCTCCAGGTGTAATCCGGTGAAAGGTTCTAGAGATTTCAGGACTTCATCGCACTTTTTCACCAATATTTCCTCCTCACGAGAACACGGTTGATTTTTCCCGAGTCCGCACAAAAACCGACGTTTCTGTATTTCCAGCGCTCTGGGCACTTCTGATTTCGTTTCTTGATCATTTTGCAAGTCAAATCTTCGATATGTATTCAGTAGGTTCATAGTTTTATTAAATTACCGACCGGCGCGGCGCCGGCGGCGTATTCGTAGTCGATTTCATTCAGTTAGATTATTTAAAAAGCGATTATTTAAAATGCGTACGAAACAAAACTACCTATATGCAAAACTAACTAAACTTTATACTATGTAGTGATTACCTTCAACATTCTTTTATGCGAGGCGTCCGTCCAATCGAAAACATGCTCCGACAGTACCGGAGTCAGCTGGGCGCGTATTTGGAAGTACACAGCGAGGTCAGTGCAGAGTATATCGTACTTTATCTCGTTCATTATATCTTCTTGGTCGCGTATGGGCAGCTTGTCTAGAATATTTTTATCCTGGAATTTTATAGACATGGGTTGTAATATTTGTACAATTTGCAGATAATTAAGTGATCCTCTGGGTGCCTTCAATGTCGTCTACAACAATACAAGCATCATCTAATTTCAAAGTAAGCAGAGCTTGTGGTATGGGTACATAGGTGACTGATATACAATATATTACACATATGTATAGATATTTTTTTATTATTATACATGGAAAATACCGAGAACGCCCGGACAAATATGTACAGATCGTACAAACATTTTTCCCAAAGCGTCGCAGGCGGACCTTCGCCGACCGCGCCACTATGGCTGTGACTATGGTGGGACGCTTGGGGACCGATTTGAATATATCACATAATGTATATCGATTTATGTTATTATACATAGAAAATACCCAAAACGCCCGGGACAAATATTTGCAGATCGTAAAATATTTTTTCCCAAAACGAGAATCGAATCCGAAGTCGGTTTTGATATCGATTTAAAAAAAATTCAAAACAATTTTTTTTTTCGCTCACCTCAATAATCTTCTTTGCCAAGAAGTAGTGATGGTTCTCTAGCACGGAAGACTTGTACATGCTGGCGAGCGGGTGCTTGCACAGCGTCAGAAAGTTGTTGTTGTAGCCGGGGTGGTCCAGGTCGTGGCATAGACCTGCTAGTAATAGACCGGCTCGCTGAAAGCACAGACATAGTTGGTTTGGTTGTGATGTAGTAGGTAACAAATTGACGGACCAAACACCATCATTCGATTACCAAACAAATGCACACACGTACGGACAAATGTGACGAATGACGATCTACAGATATTTGTTTGGGGTGTATTGTTTTTGGATTTGTATGCGTAACCATTTACAACAATGTAAAGCACATTCTACGATGCAATGTACCTATCTAAGTGTATGTAATAACTTAATAAGGTTATTAAAATAAATAAACTAACGATTCAATATAACACTAGTCAAAATAACTTTCTTGGGGTTAGACGATGCTGTGTGGATTGTCCAGCATTATTTAATTGCTGATCTACTTATTTCTCTCAACCTATGCGTAAACCATGATCGTTAATCCGCGATTTTGCTGGCATTATATTTTTCATTATATTTAATTACTGATATACTTATTTTGGATTGTAACGTTTGGGATGACGACCTGCGAAATACTGCAGGTAGATGCTGGATGCGGCAAGAAGAAGACAGGGCGCTATGGCGCTCATTGGGGGAGGCCTATGTCCAGTAGTGGACTGCTATAGGCTGATGATGATGATGATGATGATGATACTTATGTTTCTCTCCATATGCGTAAAATAACAGCAAAATCATAACAACTCACCTCAACAAAATCAAAGTACCCCTGATTCTGTATCAGTATCAGAAACATGGTGTGCGTGAAGCAGAAGGCATGCTCCGCGTTGTGGTACGCATTGTTTCTGTAACAGCGGAGGATGGTCAGCACGAAGTCGGCCAGCTTCAGGCGGTCGAAGTGCTGGTCCGCAAAGGCCTCCGTGTACATGTAGCAGACAAGACCCGGCATGTCTTCCTTGCTGCCTTCGCTGATGTGGTAGTCGAAACTGGAAAGAGAAGGAGGACACTAATATATGTAAATGCGAATGTTTGGATGGATGTTTGTTGCTTCTTAGCGCTAAAACTACAGAACGGATCAGGTTGAATTATAATTTCTATTTATTGTGATATTTGCCTAAAAGTAAGTTTAGACCGGGAATAAAATAAGAAGGACATAAGTTGCTTATGTAAAGGAATCGGTCTAATGAAAAAATGCACTGGCTTTTGACTTTTAAAGGCAATTAGTTTCCCGGTGGGCGAAGGTCCGCTTGCGACTCAGGAGGTTGCGGGTTCGATTCCCGCCTCGGAACAATTGTGTGTACGATCTGCAGATATTTGTTGCGATGACGACATTATTCCCATGGAGTAACGTTCAATTCAGAGATTAAAATTACCAGAATTCTGTACCCACGGAATCGCAGCTGACGGTGACGAGTATTCATAATATTGTCCGGACCAGAAGTAGGTAGATAAAGAGTAAGTACATACGTTCTAAAGTTGGGCGGCGGCAGCACGACTCCGTTCGTCTCCATCAGCTCATCCACGTCGTGTTGGCACGGCTTCAGATGCAGGTTGATCAGCTCGCTGTATACTTTGTTCAAGTTCTCCTGGAACAAGTTGATTCACAAGACTTGGATATTTTATTGGTATCACAATGTTCATAGCCCAAATACTAAGTTTATTTATTGCTGGGCATATTATATTAGAAATTGGATTTTCTAAGATATTTGTGTCAATATACGTACGTATATTTCATGTAGTAATTTTTTTACTATTTTTATGGAATAACCGCACTTAGAGCTGGAAATGTCCAGCTCTAAGTGCAGTACGTTTTTTTCACAATTGACAGAAAAATGGTGACTTGCCGATTTTTCTGTTGATTGTAGATCGATTTTGATGTTTTTTTTGTGTTAAGAATGATCCCGAAGTTATTACTATTAATACAATAATATATTATACATCCAACGATGCTATCCTACGGTTGTCTGGTAGAGATCTCTTGAGCGATAAAACCGCCAAATTGTGACATATTAAAGTTTCTTATCTTTTGTTGTTTTTGCAATAAATAATTTTCTATCTAGTTAGTTATAGTGTAGCGGTACAAATAGTTATTTGTACCGCTACATAAAAAAACCTAGATGACCCAAACAAAAGCCATAGTCACAGAGTATAAAGGAATTTGTTTTAGGTTAGTTAAATTATGTTAAAACACCCAATTATGCAAGTCCAATCATCCAACTATATCTCACATGTTTAATCTTCTTCTGCTGCATGTTGTAGAAGTGCACTATGAGCGAGCAGTAGCTCACGAACACCTGGAACACCTTCTCATCATCTGCGTTGAACGGCGCTGCGTCCGTCTTGTTCGTCACTTGGACTGCACCTGAGGACATTCATATTTGATGAATATTGGCTGCATGAAGAACATGTTAGCCAAGACAACTGCTCACAGCTCTTACCCCCGCTCTAATCTTTAGATAATACTATCTTTATAGATGCTGTATGTAACCCAGTCATTTTATGTTCACAGTCTTTTTTATTTTTTATTTTCTACCCGTGAAAACCTTCAATAAGCTTTTTAGTATTAGGTAATCAATTTGTTAGTCTGTTATTTATAAGCTTCTCATCATCAGCCTATAGCAGTCTTGCTAACTCTCAGAGCTATGCCGATAACGTTGGTTCTCCGTCGGATGTATTCGTTACGAATCCTATCCTTCAGAGAAACCCCGAGCATAGCTCTTTCTTTTTATTTATAAGCTTTTGCTTTTTCGTAACACTTAATATGTTTTTTCAATTTCTCTATTATTCAATGACGTCGGACTTCGAAAATATAACTATTTTACAACTTTTTGTTAAATGAAAGCCAAAGTTAAAATATATTATTTTCTGTAGGCTTAAAAACTTAGACAAGTCATATTTTATACAAGATTAATTAACTGTTTTACTGTCGGTCGGCAAAGGTCTGTATAAATAAAAATAAAAACACAAAACATTTATACCTAGTCTTAAAGCTTGTTTCAATAGCTTTCGGATAATGTAACCCAAATCAACATACCTAATCAAAAGCATTCTAATGCTAGACGTCAAATAACAAGCAAGGAGCAATGCCGCTCGGGCTCATAGAACACGCGCCGATTCTAGCGGTATTTCCAGGCAACCTTAGAATATAGCACTTACCAATAACCCTATTCTTGTCTTTGATAGGCGCAACAAGACAGGTCCTAACGACGGTGCCGGTGGTGGGGTCGATTTCCTTCGTAAAGCGAGTGTCGAGGTACACGTCTCTGACGTTAAGAACTTCTCCCGTACTGATTGCCACGCCCACTGGAGTCGACTCCTGGCTTATGCTGGGGGAAATTTATTTCTTAGTTTATATGTAGCCTCTGCTAGCAGCTTCGCTGAAGATATGGATAAGACGATATAGATATTAAGATTGATAAAGTCTAGCACTACACAAAACACTATTATTAAATTATATTTCATGCCTAGAATAATTAATTAATCCAACGATCCTATCCATCCACGGTTCTCTGGTAGAGATCTCGATTTGGCGGTAAATTTTTAAAATTTGGCTGCCAAATTTTCACATATTCTGTATTTTGTAGTTTGTTTATTAAGTGTGTAATAAAAGAATTATCTATCTTACGTTTTTTAAATTGAATTATATAGTTCAATTAAAAAAAATATGATTAAACTATTGATAGAGGTCACTAACTTGACTTTGACCTTCTTCTTAGGCATAGTTGTTTTCTCGCCTGCCCAGCCGTCGTCCCACATATCAGCCAGTAGCTGCTGTCCTATTTGATCGCGGTCGATGATGAAGAAGCTACTCCTCATTGCACCCATGAAGGATTTTACCACTGCCTGAGGGGGATAAAGATAAACATACATTTATTTGGCCATAAACAGGTTACGTACTACACAAATATTAATAGTAGATACACACTTACTACACAGTACATTTTAAAATAAATAAAAAAAACTACAGAGAAACAAGTAGTTAATAGCTACCGTGCTAGCCTGTTGGGCAAAAAGGGTCAAACTCAGTTTTATGCCGAACCACGCGTGGCGCGGAACAATGCTGGTTTTCAGTTTGGGATGGTTTTAATATTTCTGCTTGAGGGTTGGTTAACATAGTTCTAGTTATGACAGTATAGGCCGGTAAAAAAAGGTTGTAGGTATGTAATAAAAGCCCGTGAGGAACCGATGTTAACTTGTTCGGTCTCGTAATCACAACTGGTCATCGTTCTGGAAGGTTCTATAATATTCTAGAAGGTTGCTTACCAACATGTCCGTCAACATAGTATCGATGGAGGCGAGGTCACAGAAGTAGTTCTGCAGCAGGACTCTCAGCTCCGTGTTGAGATGGGCCGTCTTCTGAAGGATGACGCGAGCTTGTGCTTGGTGGACCGCTGCGCCGGCCCAGCAGGCTACGCATACCACTATGTATACCGTGTTCTGGAATGTTACAACATTATGGCCGTTTATCAGTGTTCACTTCAATAAGACACATTTATGCATGCAGCAAGAATGAGGGGCTTGTCATGCTCAAAGTCACTGAACAGAAAATGTAAAAGTTGCTCCAGTACCTAAGTAAAAAAAACCTTAAAACTATGATAGAATATCATTATTATTAACAGTCTATAACTTAACCAAACTGTTGAGTTAAGGCCCTCTTAAACTGTACCACTTGTATTAGTCTAATCGCATCTAGGTCTTGTAGCAAATCCTAGCATATAGGTACTAAGAGTCCAGCTACTTTTGTAAATACAAACAGGCAAACATACAGGGTGTTTGTATTTACTAAAGGATATACAAAAAACTAACAGGATCATAGACTTCCGCATAAGTCCGATAGAGCTCCAGAACAGCGTAGCACTCTCCATCAGGCTTGACGACCGGCATGCACAGCGCTGCCTTCGCGTCCACCCACTTGAGGCCTTCAGCGAAGCGCCGATCGCGAGGCACGTCCTCCAGCAGTAGAAACTCCTTGGTGAAGGCTACGTGTGCTGCTGCCACTTTACCCTCCTCTGTAAAACGAAAACAAAAAGAAAATTTCAATATTTAGTCTCCACTAGCGGCGTAAGGGGGCTTTCCGTTTCCGACCCGGTTACCAAGCTGCGAGGGTTGCCATCTTAGCACAGCTAGAAAGAAAAAGCTTTATTTCTCCGATTAATAAAATCACTACATAGTATTAAAACAAAGTTGCTTCCCGCTATCTGTCTCTATGTATGCTTAGATTTTTAAAACTACGCAACGGATTTTGAGGCGGTTTTTTTAATAGATTGATTTAAAAGTAAGAATTATAAACCATTTGACACATAGATTTCCACGCGGGCGAAGCCGCGGGGCACAGCTAATAAAAAATAAATCAATGTTTATTGTGACCGGACCTATCGCTTCCTAAACAGCACATACAGGGCCTGACTTAGCCGACCGATTTTGTTATATTCCAATAGGAACCCATGTAGATTGTTTTCTTAAATTAGGTACCTACATTTAAAAACTTCATAAGCAAAATAGAACTTACCAATATGAATATTCACTTCATGACGCTCTGGGTTTTTTGTAGTCTGAGGCATAAGAACTATTTCGTTCTTCAAGTTGTCCACCTTGTAAAGGAAGACACCTGCAACAATTCTGGATTATGAGCTAGTAGCTGCAGGCTGATGTATACAATGTTAGCAACTCTCTTGAACAATGCATTTTTTTACACACTTTCTATTAAGTACATTCATTATTAAGTTTTCTACAGATAAAAAAAATAAAAGGATGGAACTTACCAGAACTATTAGTAACAGTCTTCAACACATTAGCTGTCTCAAACAACAATGAGTCCAGATCCACTGTATCTTCAAGAAACACTGTGAACCTATTGATATCGAGGTACATGCCAGCTTTTTCTTCATCTTCCTTCAGACCTTTACGCTCTATCTGAGCATAGGGGGCAATGACCCTTCTCGTCACCTTATCGAGTTTCTCAGAAGGTACGAGGAAATGGGAATGTACTTTGGACATATTTATCTTGGACTTGGATTCCTCTTGGTTCATGGAAGTGTCCTGTTTACTTCTAGTGGCTTTAACGTTCTTTGGTGCAGGGTCATGATGCATATGCATATTGATTTTTTTTGTAGGGAATTCTTATTCAATTCTTAGTTACAAAGAGAATACAACCTACACTGACTTAACTTTTATTTAGCAATATGGGTCTGGTTTGCCACAATCTACGCTGCAAATCAAAGAAAAAACAACTACCTACACTGCAAATTCTCGCAAATCAAGCTGTTTAGATCTGTCATAAATTACTTTTGTCAAACAAGATAATGACACTATGAAAAAAGTTTTTAAACAATTTGAAAAGGTTTTGCTGACACATATAGTTCAAAAAGAATGCAATCCTACTAATATTATAAACGCGAAAGTTTGTAAGTATGGATGGATGGATGTTTGTTACTCTTTCACGTAAAAACTACTGAATGGATTTTAATGAAACTTTACAATAATATAGCTTATACGTCAGAATAACACATAGGCTACAATTTATAAAGATATATTGTATATTATCCAAAATATCTATCACCACGCGGGTGAAACCGCGGGGCGCAGCTAGTACTTGATAAAGATTGTGGAAATCAAACATCGTACATAATCCTTTGAGATTTGCATTTAATTGTTACTGTTAACTTATTTCTACAGTGACTTATTTATTTAGAACTTTTTACAATTTACAATATAAAAATCACTCTACTCAATATACAAAAATGTAGATATCATTCAAATTACATTAAGTTCATGAACATAATATGATTATTATTAGTTATTTATTATAAATGAGGGTCCTTAATTTTCACTGAACATGTGCGACGAATTTCTGAATTTTAAAAGAAAAACACTTACATCTTTCCACAAAATAGATGCCAATAATGCCCCCGTGTTGTACTCTCCTAAGTTTTGTCTGTGTCAAATAACTTCAATAACTTCCTTCTGACTTCTTAAGAAATAAATGATTTATCTACCTCTAAGGCCAGGTTATTTGTTTTCTCTCTCTTTTTACAGGTGGGCTCTCTTCCTTACATGTGTCCTGAAAAGATACAACACAATAAAACTTAGTTTCTGACGACCTCTGTGGTGCAATGGGTGAAGGTCCGCCTGCGATGAAGAAGGTTGCGGGTTCGATTTCCGCATCAGGACAATTGTTTGAAAGATCTGCAGATATTTGTTTCTGTGTTCTGTTTGTTTACTATATATAATAAAAAATACCAATCTATGTATGTAATGTATCTTCTTATGTATATAAGTTATCGGGTAGGTACCCATAACACAAAATACAAAAATCTTTATTTGAAACAATAAACTTCATGCATAGTGTACAATTTTGTGGGTTACCGCAAAAGTTAAAAAACTGTGTAGCACAAGCTTTGCTTATTTATGATTACTATGCAAAATTTCAGCCCAATCCATTTGATAGTTTTGGTGTGAAAAGTTAATGTACATGCAAACATCCAAACTTTCACATTGGTAATATTAGTGTGATGATGACAAAACCCAATATTAAACAGTATCATATAGAATACTTACAGAATCTATGGACATTTTCCGTTTACTATTATTTACATCATAAGCAAGACTTTCAAGTTTTATCCTCTTCATATGACCAGAGAGGATGTCCGGTGGCGGTTTTATCCTGTCACAGTTTGAACGTGAGGTCTTATTGCTGTGGCTATCGCAATGGAAGATTAATTTTTCCGCCGGTTCTGGGCTACAATGCCTGGTTTTATTTAGCACCTTTCCTCTACCCGAATCGCGGTACTTTCTCTGTCCGTAAGGCACGCAAAAGTTCTTGAACACCTCTAATAGCTCGCACCGATTCATTATTTCTAAATTCCCGATATGCAAGTGCCTCTGCAAACGAAATGATCCAAAGAGTAAAGTAATAAAAAGGAGGGAATATTCTAAAAGTTTCACAGTCGTAAATATATTAATTTTGTGACATAACCAACCTGTTGTATGATGCAAATTAGTTGATCGTTACTGAGTAACTCTGGATAAAGTAGCATTTCACAAGGTGTAGCCATTTTTCACGGGAATACGTTGAATATTAAATAAAAGAAGCCAAGCATGTTTTGTTTGTTTTTGAAGAAAATAACAAACAAAACAGCTGTGAGCTGTCTGTCAGTCAGCTGTTGATGGATGCGTTCGAAAACTTTATAGTACAACGCTACCAATACACAAAGCAGTAAAAGAAAAGAGTTTTGAGTATTTTTGATGACCTATCAGCTTCTGGTCTCTTCACTTTTTCTTCTCAAATAATCGATACTTAATGTTCTGTTGAATAGGAGAAAAGGTCTAAAGCTATTAATACAGGCAAGCAATAAAAAAAGAGAGGAGGAGAAAGTTAATCAAAGTAACGAGCTATGTAAGGTAAGGTACTGCACGCACGCGCCGGTCTTACAATAAACAGATTTACAAAGCTAGTTTGATGCAGAAGTATTTACGAAATATGTATTCATAATTTCATAGTCCATTAGATATTCGCATAGGTAAGACTAGCATAGTTTCTATAACACATTGTTTGAATAATTTTTCCTATCAATCGTTAACCCCGGGGTGTACGATAAATTAAAGGTGATAGAATGAGTTACCATCATTTTTTGCATTACATTGCAATGTATCTCCGAAAACAATCTACTAGTGATGAGCCACAATTGGCAAACATATAGTATTCACGGTGAACAGCTTTGCTAATACATTATTTTTAGCAGATTACTACGTACCCGCTTATTTGTTATAGTCATAGTGTAATGTGTCACGAGTTCTCTCAAATTAATAACAAATACTTCTTGGCGATAACAATAGATTTGCAGCCTAAAATATATTATATTGCAGGGAAAAAAAAGCACTAATCTTCAAACGTTAGTGCTTTTCGTTTTAAAATAATTTGAGCTGCGCAAACGTTGTACTCGGACATCACTACGATCAAAATAAGTTTTTTTAGTTGGCTATGGTTGCTGTCTGAATACGGTCGTTTGTTTTGTTGTAATTTGTGCGCTTCGATTGTTTGCTTCCCTATCCTCTTATTGTTTTTTAGTTTTGTCTTATGAGTGCATAGTAAATAAAATAAAAAGCTCAATTATTTATGTCGTGCGTTATATTATATCTGTTCTAAAAGGCGCCTTTACCCTCGCCCATCGTGTTTTCGTGCAGCATACGTTATAATTTGTAAATAATTAAAGTAACACCGAGGAATCAGTTGTGATCAGTGGCTTTAAACCTAAATAAACGCAAATGAAAATAGTGTGTGAAGTTTCGATGACAGGACTGGCCGAGGCGAGTGCGAAAGCGCGGTGGGAGTATGTTGTTCCTGAGTGCTCTGGCGATCGGGATGATAACTGGCCTGCAGAATGCCACCACGGAGGTTTATACCAGCACTGACCTTGCAGAAAGCACTACAGAGGATTACACCACGATGGGGCTGGTGGAAACCACGAAACTGACAGGCCAAACGGCGGATTTCGTGAACGTAACCCTGCAGGACCGACCCTCGATGTGGGATTTGTATTTAAATCACTGCCCGAAGTGGAGGCCTATAAACCATGTATTTTTCCAAGTGGCCAATATATTTTTCCTGTTCTCATTCCTAGCTCCGCACACGGCTAATGGTCTGATATGGCTCCGAGCGTCTTTGATGATTGGTTGTGGTTTCGTTGGTCTGTGGGCGATGACCATAGAGTGTTTCTTGGATGCCGTCGTGTGGAACAGTGTGTTTGTTGTGATAAACTTTGTGTACTTCGCTGTTCAGCTGTATCTGATGCGGCCGATAAAGTTTCATAAGGAGATTGAAGAGGTACTTAACTTGGATTTATTTATTTTAATGCCTATTGATCATTTAAAAATGAGGTAAGTGGATTAATACCTAGATTGAATATGTCGTCATTCTATTAAGCCCTTAGCTTACCTACCAAAATAATATAAGTTTAAGAAGATTGTTTTAAGTAGGTATATTCAAGAAAGATTTCCATTAAATAAAAGAAATAATGCTGGATAATTCACACAGCATTGTCTAGCCTAAGCTAAGCAGCGCTTGTGTTATTTACCAGATACAATACATTAAATATATAATTCTATTTTTTATTATAAAACTTAAAATTACTTGTGCATTACCATCACTAATGCTATCCAATCTATCAATGCGATATCAAGGGTCATGCTTTTGGGTACATTATGTCAAAATTTGTGATTGCTCAGCTCTTATCTGGACAGGTCACTTTATTGCTGATTATTCATTGACATTGTTCTGTTTTATATTGGTCACATCATGTATAATTTAAAAATGCCTATTGTACTCAAACACTTATATTGAATAATACAAGCACCAAATTTCATCTATCAGATATGAACACGTGAATATGGGTATAATTATTATTACAAAAAAATCATAATCATCATATCATTTATTGTGATTTTATGCATATAGGTAATTGTTCTTAGGTGTAGTATCTTAGTGGGGTACACAATGCATAAAAACCCTGTCAGGGAATCACTAGTTCTGCTCTTAAGGCCTTTACACTTATCACGGTTAAACTGTTAATCACGGTTAAGACTCCTTTACACTTGTATTTGTTATAATATGCAAATGACTCACAAATAACTAAGTATCAGCTGAAACAAAATAAAAGGAATCCCAACGAACGATGTTCGGAACAAACAGGCACTGTTTTTGCCAAGCTCATAAAACAAGGATGAATCACATAGGTTTCGAAAGTCGATAGATGCGGAGTGCCTGCCGGCGGCGGCGTCGGCGTGCAGTGCTGTGCTTGTTTTAAAGGCTAAAGGCATGAGCTGGGCGCGAGAGAGTATCGCCGCTAGAAGCTTAGTATCACCTTCAATTCAACCACAACTAAACAGAATGTTTAAGGTGTAAGCTGCGATGACGGCGCGAAATAAATAAATAATGCTGGACTATAAACACAGCATCATCTAGCCCCAAACTAAAAAATAATACAATATATACGTATGTAGTTTTTTTTGCCGATCTTGAGATAACGACCAAAACACACGTGTTCCGTCTGTTTTGGTCGCAGAATTTGGCTACTAAAAAGTAGTTTTCGTTCAAAATCAACATCAAAGTTCCATCATTAGTATACCCGTCGAGAAACCCCGAGACAGGCCGAGTGTAGTGCTCTCGTCTCGCCTCGATCAAAACTCTTTTCAAAGAAAAAATAGTGTAAGATATGTATTTTGTGGGGATTTACTATTCAAAGTTTGACATCTGACTCCGTATCTCATACATAACTTGAGCATCCAACTCGCTATACCTTCCGATGTTTCGGACCTGACATTTCTATGTAATCTGTCGGAACAAAATTCCAATTTCGCTGCCGCTTATAAATTGTATTCCCTAAAAGGGGTGCCGCATTCAATCCAAGTTGCATAACAATAAGTCACCCACAACAGCACGCGTTGGTGCCGCCGACTGTCGTTTCTTACTAAGTACTTGGCAATAATGGCGTACCTATTCTTTTTGTTGCGATTTTTGGCTACATCTAACGTGCTACTATCGATAATTTTGCCGATGCGATAGCTCGTCTTTCAAATTGAAGGTCCTGGGTTGAATCCAGCAGATCAACCCACGTGAAACACGAATTATTATATACGTAATCCTGTGGGAATGTAAGGAAACCGTGGTTAAGTCAGCTCCAGACGTACTGAACAATGCACAATCTTTTACCCTACAGGAAAAAACAGCTTTCCTATGATTCCAGATGTTTTCTGTAGGCTTGTAGTTGGTTTTTTACGCTTGATATTGATTCAGCAGTTCATAAACAGGAAAGCCATGGTGACGCTGGCAAAATTTATTGAATGCTAAAATTCTATAAACGGTTTTTTTCCTTGTTTTTCCATTGACTAAAACGGCAACCGCAACTTTATCAACTAGATTCTAACAAAGGAGTTATCGATATAAAACTTAAGTTTAAAGAACTTAACAACAAGTGTAACATGTGTACTACGGAGCGATAAATAAATACAAATAAAACAAATCAAATATATACATTTGTGAAGTGAACTAATTTGGCTCGGAAAAGCCCAAAGGAAACTTATTTTTTACTCAAACGTTTTCCAACAGCAATATAATGTTAATCCAACAATAAATCCTGCTTCAGCTTAATTGGAGCTTGAAACAACCGCTCCAGTTTACCACATAACACTTTGATAGATGGTGCCTTGTGCCTGAAGATCTGAAACTCGCAAACACTTTAAAGGGATCATTAGGTGGTATTTGATCAGGTCAGTGGGGCAAGTTGAATGACCTTTCAGGTGATGACGTCATGCGTCAACCCTCGCTAGCGCCCCACGGGTTTGTGGCCATACGAGATCACTCCGTTCCTCGTCTCACAGATAAAGAAGACTATACTACCAAATAAGGGACAGCAGTTTCATAGAATCTTTTTACAAAATGGTTTATCATCATTTCAGTCCATTCACACCAACTGCTGGATCGGTATAGGCCTCCTCTTTTGCACGCCGCATACAAAATGGTTAACTGACGAAAATTTGTTATAGTTCTGAAACCACTACTGTCCACCATAGGCATATCGCAAGGGTGCACGCAAAGCCATCATGCAGCCAGCATGGTGAACATCGTGGTTCTTTAAGTTTAAACACAAATGTTGGGATTTGTCTTACTTGAGAAAGTGATTAACAAATCAACTCTAAGGTAGTTCTCTACCTTAACCACACACACTGTAGTGATGTGCAGTGCATGACGCGTCTGATACGGGTCAGAAGCATATTGTTTTTTTTAATATAACGTTCTCAAACTCTTAAATTTTTTTGTGAAAATTCTATTAAAATTAGTTCTTAACTTATTCGTTATTACCTAATTAGTTGAAATCTTTTAAAAATACAACTCTGTTCTCGCCTTCCACTTTTATTCGCCAAATGACAGGGCAAAGGTCCTCAGTATGTTTGTAGCTATGATCAATTATTAGGCCTTCAGACGAGTATTTTGATAACTTATTTATCAAAATAGCTTTATCGGTTTTGATGCGTGTACGTTCTATGCGGTTGGCGGGCACTCTTTTAGAAACACTCTAAAAACAACGCATGCCTCGGGAGTAAAAACACGATATTATGGAGCGGAGTGACCGTGTATGTCATACTTTAAATTGTAGCTCGATTATAGTTTCGCAGTTGGCAATCCAGGGCGATCGACTTTATGATACTGGAATTAATTATCAGATGAGTCAATATCGGATGAAACTTTAAACTCTTTTAAACTTTGATGAGTTTGTTCGCTTCGTTTAGTTTAAATGATGTTAATATATGTTTTCTTTCGAAGTCTTTATAAATAAATAAATACCTAATGCTGGAAAATCCACACAGTATCATCTAGCAAGCACAAGCTCTGCTAAACTTAGAGCTAAGCAGAGCCTCTGAGATAGACTAGATAACTGATTTAGGTAGGTACTTAATAAGTAAGATCCTATCTAAAATAGCTTGGTATGAAAATGACTTACTAAGTCTGAATTATTGGAAATAGATTAAGGCTGGATTAACACTTTGACTGTCACAAACGCTCTCGCCGTGCTACGGGTGCTTGCAGGCCAGCAAAGCCTTGAACAGAGCACATAGAGCTTGGAAGTGAACGCTTTAACAAAGCTTCGTGCTAGATTGAAAAATTGATATCTATATTTTTTCTGTGTTCACCATCATCATCTATGTTAGTCCACTGCTGGATATAGGCCTCCCCTAAAAAGCGCCATAGCGCCCTGTCTTCAGCTTGACGCATCCAACTTCTTTCGCAGGTCGTCATCCCGACGGAAACTTATTTTGGTCGTAGGGCGTTCTACAGTACGTTTACTAGATTTTCTCTGTTACCTACTACGAAATGTTATTAAGGTCACAGAAACATCTGTTTTCCCAGCTGGCAGAGTTCATATTACCGGAGCAATGTTTTGGCATTAGGGTGCAAGGTATTTTAGCATAAATCGATATTTGCACACAAACCTTCTCGTAGCTTTGCTAAAACAGATTAAAAACTGTTTCGGTTTAGCTCTACAACCTCGGGTCACTTTCCGCTGGCAATGGGAACCAGAGAGCATGTTCCGGCTAATTGCCAAAAGCTTGTTTCTGCGAATTCTATTTTCCCTTCTTGGTAAATCCAATTTTTTGAACTCTGTCGGACGAGCCACTGTGATTGTAATTCATGTTGAGAATGAGACCAATTTATGTTACTTACGATTTTTCGAAAGATGACTATGAGTCAAGAATGTTTGTTTTTACTAAATAATAGTTAACTAGCCCTAAGCTTAGCAGAGTTTGTGTTATGGGTAGATAACTGATATACTTACACTACATACAACAATACACTAATTCGATATAATTTTTTATTAGACATAGAAAACATCCAGAAAACCCGGAACAAATATCTGCAGATAGTGCAAACATTTCGAGATAACTGGACGATTACGTGTTACTTCACGTTTATGATTATGACGGAAGTTTTCGTACATTTTGTTCACATCAAAGTTGATTGACGAAACTGATGCTTGTCTGATTAACATTTAGATAAGTGCTTCTACATTAAGATCTGCGGTTGGTGTGAAACTATCTCTCTATCTAATGTAGATATCTAGTAGGTAGGTACGTTACATGGAACGAGCTTTATGTCACTGTCACATGCAGGTTGAGCTGGACTAATAGCTTCTCATGGATCATCTTAATGGCTTGGAAACCAATAACGCTGTTTGCACGGGGTAATTGATTCCGTGGCGATGTTTGGCAGAGGATAGGTAGTTTGAGTACTAGTGAGAATTCTGGTTTGGTTTGCATGCAGGGTTGTTCATGAAAATAGAAATATCCAGCGTTCGTTTTTTTTCATAGTCAATAGATTTCCGTGTGACCACAAAACCACAATCTCACTTGATGGAAAGTGAAGATGTGGCCGACGATGTATCACGATGGTCTAAATAATAATAATATTCTTTATTCAGACACGAGATCGTGTGACCACTGCTAAAAGATACTAATTCACTCTTTTGTCTTGAAGATACCCAAATATCAATTAACCGGAAAACAGCCCCAAGAAGCTCCCTGCTTCTTGCGTAGCTTCTCGTTTTAAGACTCCTTAATAAAAATTAAGTACTAAATTTTGCAGTACGAACTTAAAACATCGTTTCTCTGGATTAGAAGTTAAAAATAAATCGTGCCCTAGTCCTAGGATTTTATCTTAAATTGAATGCTCCTAAAGCGGTTTCGTTTAAAGGCAAACTCTACGGATATTATGACTTTTAAATGTGGAAAAAAGTCCAGTGCAGTCTCTAAGTCCCTATTACGGTCTTCACTGCTGGTAAAAATCACGAGCGGTAAAACTAAAGTTGGCAAACACGAATAATTTTGTGCTTAAATTCCCTACTTTTGTGGTAGTTTTTTGCAAAGCTAGCGGTTTTGGGATTTGTGTTTATACCTGCCCGATTTTACCTGAGACAGGTTTCCTCTAAAAACAAATACCCATTGGTGATCAAGTGATCATCAACATCAACGTAGTGTGGACCGCAAGTGCAATGAAACGGTCGAATCGTCTGTTGCTGATTCTATAGAGATAAAAATGTGCAATCATTACCACTCGCAGATGTTTTGAATGATGAATTAAATATTTATTTATACAAAAATATACATAGGGCTTAAATTGATAACACTCTTTAAACCCGCCGGGGTTGGACACGAATGTTACATTCTTCGGGATTCTAATTTGATGATCGTAGCTTATGCTTTAGCCACAGTATAGAGCTGAGTATCATTGAGATAATTTTATGTAACGTCTTGCAAAGAACCACTTGAATCTTTCGCGAGCTCGCTGATTTTAATCTAGTTTAGAGGAGTGCAGAAGTGGGTCCATGTACTAAGCCCCAGGCTCGAGATTGCTTGACCCATTTGCGCTAAGTGAGCGACTTGCTACTCCGCAAATAATACACTTTAAGTCTAGTTTCAGTCTATTGGAATAATCTTGAGATGGCTCTAACCTTACACTAATTTACCTAAATAATACCGTGTAATATGCCTAAATAAACCTACCTAAAACGGTCTTTGACAATTTCATGTAAAGTTGTCACCTAAATTAAACTAGGTTTCCTATTGAGCCAGTAACTTTATGTCCAGCATCTTTTGCAATGCAACGTTCTATCTATCTACAAGCCGTTATAGTTTACGGCTGTTGGCACCCTAAAACGGGGTTATTGCAATAACATTTTGCTCCAGACAACTCAGTTATCTGTCCCGTAAACGTTTTTATTGCAACGCGGGACAAAGCATTCGGTTTATGGTTTTCTCAATCATCCACCATTGTCTGGTTTTACTCCATAGCCATGAATAACATAACAATAGGTTACAATGTTCACAAATGTACACATTAGCTGCGAAGCTATTCATTGGAACTTTCTGTTGTTTACGGTTAATTGAAGTATTGGTTGATTAAGATACAAGAACTGTTTTGTGTTATTGTTTCACTAATTGGAGTGACAGCGATGCCGAACCTGTAGTCTCAGTAATTGTTTACTGCTGTCTACCACATTAACCTTTAAGTATATGAAGGTCGTATCACGTATGTATGGAAGATTAGTTGAAACATCGAAATTTTGTTAATTTGCTCACGTTTGACGATGATCCCTTTTTTAATAAGGTTGTCACTGGATCTAGGACCTACTAGGAGATAGTTGTAAGAATACCAAAAAAGGAAGAGCTGACTCTCCCTTCTTCAGGGCGAAAAGAGGTATACTTGCTTAGGATTATGAGACCTTAAACGGTAGTATAAGTCACTTTTCCTGGGAAACGGGACAGGTAATCCCATAAAATGAGATTTGGGTCCCATGAATAAGAATCGGCCTGAAAATGAGAGTTTTCGGAACTCGTTACAGGCCGTATCGCTGAATGTTTACTACCTATTAGCAAGTAAGTGGTTGTATTCAAGTCAGCCTTGTCAAACGGTGACGGTTATTAGGTTGATGACATGTAACTTGTTTCTGTAAAAATTCACGTATGGCCAATGAATAATTCAGCGAAATTGGCTCGTTTGTTTTAACATATTTCTTTATTAATTCCGGTACCGGTGTGGCTGCTTTTAATTAAGTAAATATTATGTTTATGTGATTAGGTCTACCTAGGTGGCTTTGAGTTTATAGCTATGTTTTATGATAGCTAAATACAAGTTACGTTAGAAGAAATAAAATCAATAATATTACAATTTATATAATCTCAATGTTATGCGAGAACAATCTGGAGATTCAACAAACATCAGAATGTGTTCAGTGTTCAATTTAAATCTACAACGAAGGGAAATTGCGAATCGCTGTCTTCAAACACAGCACTAGACTTTTCAACCATCATCGTTCACTTTGAAGGCCAAATGTTTATAAAATAGGTCCCTCCATTGACAGGCCTAATCTACTTATAGTCTGGTCCGCGCCTCTCATCTTAAACCAACCCAATCTTACCTCTAATATAAATTCAATATGGATCATCCCGTTTAGTTTTCAACCGACGAACCACCGCCAGTCACTAGTCAATATGTGCAGTTGTGCACCCTCTGGGAGTAAACAAATCTGTTATTCTCTCAAGATGAATATTTTCCCTCGTGCTCTGGATACAATGGCTAGGAACAATATGGCGTCCGGAATTCCGCCCTTCTCTAAAAAGGTTCCATTGTTTTCACTCTTAACCGGCGCTGCAGCTTAGTCTGCGCTTTTTAACAGATTAGCTGGAGCGTTTCCCTCTTTTGTGTAAAATGCATTTACGATGCAAATCCGACATGATGCTTTCTTTGTTCTTTTAAAATTATGCCAAATCCGCACAACCCCTTAACAAACTTAGATGAAATAGTCCATCCCTTTTTTTCTAACGCACAAGAACATCTTTTGTTGCATATTAATTTGATCACAGCTGTTATTTTGTGTGTCTTTTAGACTACTCAGAGACCACCAGCGAAAGATTGATTTATTGTTAAAAGTACTTAGATGAAGTGTCCTCGAAATAGCACAGCGACGTCTTCGAGAAAGATGTTACACATCACAGAAAGACTAAACCTAAAAGAATGCAAGCTATGCGCCAAGCTTGCTGGCCTATTTATGCGAGTCGCAATCCAAGGCTTACTCTCAAATTGCCTTCTTTGCTACACATGCATTTTGTAGATTGTCTGGTGAAACTCAACTTTGAAATGCAATAGAATTAGAAATTGCTACCAGCCCAGCTATTGACCGAGTTTTCTGGAGCATAAATATCGAGCGTAAAGCTAACTTTGAACTTCGTGCTAAAATTGTCCGAATTGATGATGACTCAAAACGACGTGAAGTCGGCATTCTGTGGCTTGTTGCTAAGCAGTAAGAGCCTATTATTAGTTTTCTGAGAGCACTTGCGTATTAATTACTTTCCCAGAAGTTTTGCTCGATGACGCCCACTTCGAGCATTTCCTAATAACTTAGGGCTTAGATAACATAAATATGTACAGAGTAGGTAGCTATGCTCTTTGTGACTTCTGAAAAGGTAATGATATTGCCATTCAAGACATCAGAAATTAACTGCCGTTTTGTTTTCATTTAAACTAGTGAAATAATATAAGTATTAAATTTCAGTTGTAATAGAATTTTCCCTTTTTTCTCGATTGCTGTGAAAGATTAGAAGAGTCTTCATTTTCCGTAATTAATTATTATTTATGACTTGTTTATACATGACAACTAGTAACTAGTGTCTGCTCGCGGCTTCGCACTGGTTCTTTAAAAACTGTCTTTATATTCAGCCCGATCCGTTCAATATTTTTGGCGTGAAGAAGTATGAAATATAAAAAATTCGCAATATTAGTGTTATTACTTACACCTTTGAGGAGAGTAAGGAAATTGCTCTAATTGCGTCAGAGAGAAATGATTATTTTACTAGAAATCCTAAATCCTTTTGTACTCTTTGCTAAATAAGTACTCTAATGACGCTGACTGAAAAAAAATGATTAATCATTTAGTTGCTTTAGTTCTTCTTGCGAATTAAGCTGGCCACTAGAAATTAATTATTCAGTCTTTTATATCAAAAAACATCTGATAACTGATAAGTTTTCATGTTTATCTGTGTATAGGTAATAACTTATATTATGTATCTTCCTCGGATGTACCTAAGCTTGATCTTGATCTCGACCTCTGACGTTCTTGACTTGCTCAGATAAGTTCCATGATCTGAGTTACCAGACTAGCAGCTAATTCATTCCATGTAGGTACCCTGCTTTACATTTTAATTAAAAGAGGTTTTTCTCTTATTTGCCTTTTTGATGTTAGGAGACTTTCGGTCTTTTTAATTGCGAATCGATTTATGTCGTGGTGCCGTTGACATTTAAACTTTCGACCTAACTAAACTTGGCAAAGGTGCCCTCCGAGCAAAGCTTCAACCTAACAAGAAATTTTATAATTAAAACCTAATTAACTAGAATCTAAGGTTTAGAATATTCAAATGATGCTGTGAATTAAGAATTAGCCTAGGATTAGAAACTAAGAAAGATATTTGTTCACTATAAAGTAGGTAGTCACTACATTACATAGTATAAGTCAGTCGCTTGCCGCTGTCCGACTGTCTGTACCTATGTATGCTTAGATCTTTAAAACTACGCAACGTATTTTGATGCGTTTTTTTTTAATAAATAGAGACGAGAGAGACGAGAGAGACGAGAGCCTGCGAAGCTAGGCTAGAGCGCCCGTGTACACTGTACACTCGTAGGTACTCGGCCTGTCACGGGGTGCCTCGCCGAGCGTGTGCTGCTTTAAAAATATCCTCAAAACGACCTTATTCGGTAAACACCCGCAGATTACAGGATTGCAGTAACTACCGGCTCGTGAAATTTCCATTGTCTGTTCAAGGCAACGCGACGAACTCAATACCTTGTAGGCCATGGTAATTTGCTTAATCAGGTACTTACTACCTTCGCTACATCCATTAATTTCTTGCTGCGATAACGACCCTACATCAGCATTATGAGGTCCTAGATAGTTACTGGGATAGCTATAAAAAGGATAATCAAAAAGGGTTTAATCATAAGGCCATTAGAGTCAAGTAAAACCTCTTTGTAGTCTGATCGTATTATCTCCTCTATCTGAGAGATATAGTGCTATAGCATTTCTAGTCTAGTTTCTTACCTAGCTACTGCGAAGGGATTCGCACGCGAGGTACCTGAATAGATCGATAGCAAAACTCAAAAATTATAACGCTACCCTCAGTCAAATAATTGAGAAGTAGTTCCGGTGAATTCCCAACAACACTTATCCATCGCCACATCGTCAATTTACAAAGGGCCATAAGACCGTCTATTGAATATTACAAAAAAAAATACAACAGTACAAACCGACTAACTGGTATATAAACAGTTATCTCTTTAAAAAGATCTACAGAAAAATCCTTTTAACTTGTCGACAAATGTACATAACACAAGCTTGCTTAGCTTGTGGCTAGATGATGCTGTGTGGGTTCTCCCGCATTATTAAATGATAAAGTCCTATGTCTGTCTCCTCGTTCTAAGCTACCTCCCCACCAATTTTCAGCCAAATCGGTTCAGCCGTTCTTAGTTATAAATAGTGTAACTAACACGACTTTCTTTTATATATACATAGATAACTCCATTCACCAGGTATACTGCGCGTTGTTCAAACCACTTCGGGTCTCCAGAAGGCAGTTCCGAAGAGTGCTGATGTGCATGAGGAATGTCCGGCATCTGAAGTGCCACGAGCTGTACGCGCACGAGAAGGTCACTAAAGTGGACAGTCTCTCGCTGGTGCTATCTGGCAAGTAAGTATAATTAATGAAGATGGAGATTAGTGGTAACGTTCGTAGCAAAAGACAAAAAATTAGGGTAGATCGGTATGTCTGCCCAGAAAAACTTACACGCCTTCAGTTATTCCGAGACCATGGCGCATGAAACTGTGCCGAAATATTGGAAA
Source organism: Eupithecia dodoneata (assembly GCA_947044415.1). Taxonomy (NCBI): domain Eukaryota; kingdom Metazoa; phylum Arthropoda; class Insecta; order Lepidoptera; family Geometridae; genus Eupithecia; species Eupithecia dodoneata. The sequence goes on along the minus strand of OX345665.1, from coordinate 11,375,225 downwards.
ACTCAAAATCAAATCATGGTAAATATCCCGTTTTAAATGACTTTAACATTTAACTATTTGCAATTAAGTAATGTATAAGACAGATAAAAGTTAAGAGAAATGGAGACAATTATGTCTTCGGAAGTTCTTCGTTGATCTTCCGCTGTGCTCAAGTTTTGAAGGCATGTTGGTCAGTTTTATTTAATGACATTACCTTTAAATCTTACTGCTACTTGGATTTCTATAAAAGTTTCTGGGAACTTTAGGTTTCATCAGCACCTCATAGAGATCAACAGTTCCTTACAAAAGTACGATCTCACCAGGTTAATAATAGCTATCAAGAGATAACAACTTATATCTCTCCAGGTTAGAAGCCTGGACAACTTCGCTGTAAATTACAGTTTCCCAACACAAAGTGCTTCAGTAAGTAGGTACTGTAGATGGTTCAACCATCCCAGTTTACAACTTGGCTCTGTGAGGTTGTGTATCGTCTGATCTGTCGACAAGACGACTACATTCGTTCTGTGTCGGATTAGGTACCCTTGCTTTGTAGATTTACTTCGTTACAAAGAATTCGGTCGGATGGAAAATTCTAAGAAATATTTTCGGTATATCGCATACTTTTTCACGTGAAATGAATGCAGTTTCCGGTTTTGTAGAGTTTGAAATTCTCTTGCCCCTGGACATCTCGGATACCGAATACAAAAAAGTGTGTAAAGTTTATTCCCTTTACACACTATTGGAATCTGGTTTGTCAGAAATTGTTTTTGTTATCATGTTGAGTTTTTCGTCTATTGCAGACTTTTCTAAACAAATGGTTACGAACGTTATCAGACATCTTGCTACGCTTTTGTTAAGTTGCATCACACATTTGCAACGTCGTGAAATCTTTTAATGACCATTTAATCGCCATAAAATTGTACTTTCTTCAAGCATGAACAAATGTGAGAAGTGCCTCTAAGATTTTTATCGTTGTAATCATTTGTTGGATAATCAATTACCTGCACGTCGCGTGCGAATGAGTAGGAACCGAAGCACTTGATTGCACGATTGTATTCTCACTAGATAGAACCCACGTCACTCACGACGTTGCATGCAAAAATGTCAAATAGTTGATATGTCTGCAGAAATTATCAGCATAAAACAGCCTACTCCTGACCTTGATAGACATCTATAAAATATGTGAGTGAAACTGTTTTGAAGTAACTATTATCAAAATTCTAAGGTAGCAAAATCTTATTTAGAAGATAGATGATACCTAAGGCACGGTTGAAGATCCAAAAACTAGTAATCAGCATGTAATTTTAACTCCGGAAATGCCTACTGAGTAACATGTTGTTAATACACGTTTTTGCAAGCATAATGCGTTACATTGACCTTTTCGTGAATCATTACTTGTTTCTTTATTATTTAATTATAACTGGGTCTTGATCAAGCACCTTTCTAGGTATAAATAAACCTTATAAAGTTTTATCAGACCCATTTGTGAAACAGCGCGTGGGAGCAGGTTTCCATGAACTACGCCACAATGTCTCGCTTGTATCGTATATTAGTTTGTAATAATATTTCTCGCTTTATTCGTCTCCTTACCACCTATTTAAAACATCCTTGAAGAAGTCATTATTTTTATCTTCACCTTTCACTGTGTTCGTCACTTCTAAATCTTTTTAACAAACACTTCATATCAAAAGCTTAGTATAAAATCTCTCTACAAACAATGTTCGCAGTATACATATACTGTGATGTAATAATATTTAAGCGAAGTGATATCAGGTGTAAATTTTACTGAGGAAAAGATAAAACGTGATGTGACGTCTGCTTCTAGCTCTTAATGAAATTGAATTGGCGGAATTTCATGTAGGTAGCATTTAATTAGATAAATACAGAGCTCCTATAACTGAAAGAACATGTTTCTTTTAGATGTTCGATCGAAGTTTCCCCAGATATTCGATGTCCTCTAAAAGGCGTTGCCAGCTTACAGCACACTGTAGAATTACTCTCGTCTCTCGTGCAAACATTCTCAGAAAACGCCAGAAAAAAACGCTTTATTCATTCATTTACATAGCAGGTGGCAAATGTATCCATAATCAACGTCGATGCGAGACCCTTAAATTTGGTAACCCGACCTGATTTCAACTCGAGACTTTCGCAAAAAGCAGTGTTTGAATCATTAATTTTGTGTTTTATCGAACAACTTCTGTAAACAGGCTTAAAAGCAGAATAATGTGAGTTTCCAGATTTAATATTTTATTCTGTTTTTATCTTTGACTTCTGACGACCGATGATGTGGCGCGATGGGCGAAGGTCCGCCTGCGACTCAGGAGGTTGCGGGTTCGATTCCCGCCTAGGAACAAATGTGTGTATGATCTGCAGATATTTGTTTCGGGTGTTCTGGTCGTTTTCTATGTATAATAAAAAAATCGATTTATGTAATGTATTGTATTATGTACATCAGTTATCTAGTACCCATAACACAAGTTCTGCTTACCATGCTTATAATGCTGTGTGAATTGTCCAGCATATTATTTTATTTTATCTTTGTTACCAATGCGTTAGTTCAAACAAATAATCAGTTTAACTCGTTCCTTTAAAGATCAACAAACCTTTTTAATCACGGTGGTTTCTTTCTGTTTTATATACATACATGCTACTAACTTTTTTTTGAATCTTAATCATCCTTCACTTTCGATATCATTGACTTACAAAAAAAGCTTCAATGAAAACGAGATCTTTTACGATCGATGGCAATTTATGGCATGGTTGACTGGAGTACATTGAAAGTAAAGGCACGAACGGTTTGTCGGTATGTTTCGGTTAGTATAGTACTGTCGCAGGGGTATTGCGTAACACAGGTCCGAACGGCCTACTGACCACTTACCACCGTATTGCCAATACCACCATATACTTGAATTATACTGTTTACGCGAACTATTTACTCGTGAAACAGTGTGTTGGAATATACGAAGATAATAATTTAGTATGTACCTTCGGAATATCAGGATAATCTATTTCGTACCGTTCTTTGTCGCGGATCACAATGAATAGAATATAACAAAGCATTATTGTGGCACGGGTCTTGCTAGTTTCGAATTTGCCAGTAGCTGATACAAACATACATATGTTTGGTAAAGCGGATTTCACAACTACAGCTTGGGTTCTTATTACGCAAACATTAACTCTTGTTTTATTTGTTGATATGTTCTGTTGCAATTTTTGGTTTCAGACGAGTTTGTTAATTAGGTATTAGGATACGTACTATTTATGTCAGTCAACTTTTATTTATTTATTATTAAATAAATAAATAGATAACCCAACTCGTTACACTGTGATGTTTTTACAAAGTAAAGTAAAAAATCATTTATTTCTTTAGGCTTACAAAATAAGCACTTAGACAAGTCATATTTTATATATAAATTATTATCAAATAAAATTATTTTACTGTTCACTTCAATTTTTTGTCCACTAGTGGAAGAAGTGAAAAGAAACCACTAGCATGTTCATCTCTTATACAAAAAACAAGACTTCGAATTCCTTTATATTTTCACTGTTTTTTTATACTTCGCGGAATAAATGGTACTTAATCATCATCATCAGCCTATAGCAGTCCACTGCTGGACATAACCCTCCCCAATGAGTGCCATAGCGCCCAGTCTTCAGCTTGCCGCATCCTATTTATTTATTTATTAGGTACCATTCAATGGACAATTTTGAAGTCGTTTAAAATAGCAGGGCACAATTTAATGCAACCTTAGCGCTCTAAATAGGTGTTGCTATATGCGACCTACTTCCGTCAGACTTGATTTATGTCTTATCTGAACGGCGGGAACGGGGTGTAAAGTAAAGAACATTTTCTAAACAATATCTCGGGCGGATAAATCCTGGCGTTACTGCTCCCTAAGTTGCAGACCCTACATCACTCTTTTGATACACTTTCGAGAATGATCTTAGATTCAGAATAAAATTTTAACATACAGTAGTTGTGCCCCGCGGCTTCGCCCGCGTGGAAATCTATGTGTCAAATGGTTTATAAACCTTCGTCTTGAATCGCTCTATCTATTTAAAAAAAACCGTATCAAAATCCGTTGCGTAGTTTTAAAGATCTAAGCATACATAGGGACATACAGACAGCGGGAAGGGGACATTGTTTTATAGAGGTAGTATGTAGTGATTAGGAATCAGTTGAACCTATATAATAGTGCTTTGGACGGTACATTCATATTCGAAAAACGTAACGTAGAAATGTTTTCTACTGGATCTCTCTTCCATCCAACACTAAACTCCTAATAACTCCTATGAGTCTTTGGCTTACAGGCCAGGCAGGAATACTTAAAAAGATGTCCTAACAACTGTCTAGCATGTAAAGATACTTTTATACAAATATTTTTTTTCAATTTTTTAACTTTGTTTATTATTACTGGATAACGCTTTCCCAGGAACTTATTCACTCTAGATTTGAAGACTTCAAAATTATACTCTAAAGGGAAAACGGACGCAGGACGCTCAGTCCACTTTCGATGCTCTGTCTCTTGACTTGACTTGACTTAGAGAGGATGTGATAAACGTTTCTTCTAAACAATTCTTCTCACAATTCACAATTCTCTCCACCTATATTGATATTCATGCTGATCATAACTCCTGGCACGGCTCTTGGTGTAAATTCAGCATGGATAACGCTGGATTCTAAGTTGAAAACTGTCCAGAAGTAACACTATTAGTCATTCTGCACCCAGTCCGAGTCAATTTGAACAAAAGCTTTTGACGACTCAGAGATTTACGGCTCAGGGTTTTATCTTATTCAGGTGCTAATTTGAGCTCGGTTCTGGTATATTTCATCGATCTTTGCTATGTTCTTGTGAACGAGCAATTTAATCGCACTTATTACTATAATCTTTCAACATTGAAGGCTTGTATTACATTAACCTGCTTCGACAACATCATTAAAAACAAACACTTGTTGTTTTAAAACTTTTCCGCTCTCGGCATCTTCTCGTTTTATATTGTTCTACTAAGCTACGTTACCAAGTGATGGTCGCCTTATAGAAAAGATGAGGCTTTTCTATAAGGCGTCAATCGCAGTTGATGTCGAAGATAAATTTGAATTGCTCGTATATGACAAACAAAATCACAGGTATAACCCGCGCTCAATGTCGATTTCTAGATGATGTAGTAATTGCCCATCGAACCCAATAATTCACGCTCAGCGAATCATTGTTTGATCCGTAAAATATTATTGCAACCTTAAAACTGGACAGGATTATTCATAACGAACTCTTGATCCATTATTCTTGTTCTGTTAGAGATTAAAAGATCACGCGTCAGGTCAGGACAGACAAAAATTACAAAAGTTCAGTTTTTAAGAAGTTTTGAGAGGAATTTTAAATTGATCAGACAGTTTCTGTTTATCCAGGCAACATTTATTTAGGCAACGTCATCAAAAACTAATTCGAATGTAGACGATAATATTAGGAACTGATAAAGTAACCTTTTGTGAGACATATTTTAATGTTTTTTGATCGACAGCAACATTGCGCTTGTTTTAAAGCAACCTCCATGTAGGGATAGCGATTTGCCTTGAATTTCGGTCTTGTTTTGGTTAATTAGCTGCCGTCCCTTATAAGTTCTGACTTTCCGAGCCCAGCAGATGTTTGTGTATACGGGCCTTCTGGCTGATATATACTTTGTGCGCGGATATTCAATCGGTGGTAAAGTATTCTAAGCAAATTAGTTTGTCGATGTCAAGGTTGAAGTTTCAAAATAAATTGGTGTTATCTCCGTGAATTTGTAACTGTCTGGACATTCACATGTGTCAGTAAATGCAATCTGATAAATAATATCGCCTCATTATTCGTAATACACCCACTAAAGATAAAAAACCGCTGTCAGTAGTTCGTAGGATTAAGTTTTGGACGCGGAATCGAAGACTCGATCAGCAGTTCTGATCAAGTCACGATTCCAGTGTTGGCAGTTCTACTGATTTAGCAGTAGATCATTTATAAAACCTCGGTATATTTTAACTATTGAATTAATTCTTAATATTTGAAAAATCTTTGTGCCATTTCCAGGCACATCTTTCACTGCAGCAAGGTTTTATAAACAAAATAAAATATGTATATTGTATAGGCTTTTTAATATATTTTATTTTGCACTGCTTACACAATGTACGTTGTTGGTACTAACAACTTTTATAAGCGCGCCGAGAAGATTTGAAAAGATCACGTGCCCGAATAACGTTCGTAAACTCGGTCCATGTTGACTTGAGTAGCTGGACCACTTGTTTCGTAAAATTATCCCGAAGTGGGGCGAGTTTATTCTTAAATTTCCTTTGTTATCTTAAAGGCTCGTCATCTCTGTTGGAAAGAGACCATAGTAAAATAAATTCTGGATTAAGAATTAAGGGCGTCATAGAAACAGCGGATCGGGGTCACGTTTAAATCCAAATGGGCGAATCAGTACGTGGGTCGCGCCGTGGGTAGTTCAAAACAGCTGTTACAGTCAGATATATCCTTTCTTTAGTTGGTTAATGTACAGTATATTCCCTTATCAAGATCGCTTGTTACATTGAGAAGAAGAATAACTAAATTTCTATTGTTTGTAAAGGATAATACTTTGTCGTTCAGAAATTGATCCTTACATTTACAGACACATTGTATATGACTACTACTACGAGTAACTTCTGTAAGACAGCCTCCGGCAGATGCGCCAAGCTGAAGACAGGGCGCTATGGCGCTCATTAGGGGAGGCCTATGTCCTCTTCTATTATAGGTTGATGATGTACTGTACATATAGAACTGTCTTCCTTCCTTAGTTTGTGTAACAAGTAGTGTTGCGATTAAACTTTTTTTGACCACAATCACAACTCATGGTTAGAGACGGTGTGGCCGAGGATGTCTATTTCGTGGGTAGTATAAACCTACGTAAAAATAAATAGGTTTGATACCTGGAAGCGCGACTATGCCATTTCTGTTTTATTCAATTGACCTATGACATTCATGAATGGTTAATACTAGTGGCCTCTTTGCAATGAACTTTGAAACAATTTAATAAAACAAAAGTAGGCTTTTTGTGGTTTCCATGGATTCTTTGTAAAGTTTGGGATTTTTAAGGTGTTCATTATAAAAAACGTTGTTATCCCTACTGGCTCAGTAAGTCATATTTTACTAAAAGTGATGCTGTCACAATAAAACTAAGTAATAAAAGTTGGCTTCTCGACAATCAGAATCAAATGAAATTAGATGGAAGTGGATAGAGTGAATAAAGACTCGGTAAACGTAGTGTAGGACGCCCTGCGACCAGGTGACCTATAATACTGCTATGCTAGCCTATCTCCACAGATGGACATAGGCCTCCCCTAATGAGCGCCATATCGCGCTGTCTTCAGCTTGCCGCATCCAGCATCTGCATGCAGTCTTTCGCAAATCATCATACCACCTGGCTGGAGGGAGAAAAACGGTTAAACAAAATAATTAAGTTGCCTTTGACAGTATCAGTAAAGTTTTTATCACTAACAGCTTTGGCATGGCACCTTGGAGCCTAACAGGCTCTAAATACACATTTAGAAATTCGATTGTGTGACGACCTTTATAGGGACAATACGGAGCGTGGCCTATTTATTCGGGATTGTGGGCACGGGAATGTCAAGGATTACAATTCGGGATCAAGTTGGCTTTGATAGGTTGTCAATCTGATATAGATTGGCAAGCGATTGGCAGAACGATGGTTCGTTCTGCCAATCGCTTGCCAATCTTGGTCATATAAAAAAAAAGAGAAGACGGTATTACACAATATCGACAAACAATTTGTCGCAGCGGGCGAAGGACCACCTGCGACGCAGGAGGTTGCGGCTTCGATTCCCGCCTTGCGACAAATGTTAGTACGATCTGCTGACGATGTTTGTTTCGGGGGATCAGTATGTTTTCTATGTATTTTTAAAATATCTATATATGAAATCCAGCACTATTATTTATTATAATAAATGCCTTTATGGTAGGCCAAGCTGTCTTTCTAGTGGCTGAGTATGAAGTTTATTTTTGTAAAACGCTTTTAGACAAACTGCTAACAAATTTGTCCAAAAAGCGTATTATGAAAATTCTTCACTACTCAAGCACCATCAAGATAACTTGGCAACATTCGGCCACGAAATATCTTAATAATGTAGGTAACTTTATATATTAATGTATCTCGTGGCCGAAATGTTTATTAGAGTTGGTTCCGAATTTTTCTCGCCGCGGTAAGGTCTCGTAATGTAGGGAATTTATTGTGGAAAATGTTTTCCGGTAATGTTCATTACTGTTTATCTCTTTTCTGGTTTTATGACTCGTTCGGTACATTTATTAAAGGGTCTGTTATATCCTACTAATATTATAAACGCGAAAGTTTGTTTATGTGGATGTTTGTAACTATGTTTTTCACAACTACTGAACGGATCGGGCTGAAATTTTGCATCCAGGTAGAGTTCCATGCCCGGAAAAGCCCGTCTATTATTTATCCCGTAAAGCAGTTCCCATGGGATAGAAATATACTTAATGTTTCTATAGAAACAACGCGTGCAAAGCCGCGGGCAGAAACTAGTATATCATATTTGAACAGGGGCGATTTAGTTTGTACTTTTGTAGGGCCAAGTATAAAATGCATTGTCGTGAAAATCTTTGTGTGTAGCTAAACTTTTTCTAACTTAAGAAACAAATTTATAGAGCAATTTAATTTAGTACGGTTGCAGTAAGCACTAGTATTTCTCGTTTACACAAATTTATTTCTTGGAGAGCTGCCCGCGAGCTCGACCCAACATATATCATAAAATACAGTGTAGAATCAAATCCTGCAAGTTATTATCTACCATAAAGGCATTTGGGTTAATTTCGGGCAATTTTATTGCTGTGTGCCAGCACGTCCGCAGGTAATGAAGCTGGGACCGGCGGCTCGATTACGTTAAATGGATGGATCCATGGTGGGTTACCCATCTTATAAAAAGAGCTTTGTTCCATATCGCGTCAACTCAAAAGTCATTGGTAAGTAAAGAAAGAAAGAAAGAAAATATATTTATTGCTTCACTGTAGGTACAACTTGTTACTACATAATTATCAAACAAAAAAGTACAATTTTAAACCATAATACCTAGCTTTGCGGTCGGTGATCTACAGTTTTGAGATAAATTTTACTGTAGAATAGTTTCATTATATTTTCTATACAAAAAAAGTATTTTATAACGAGAATTTAAATCCCAGTAAATTAAAATAATCTGGGGGTATTTTTGTTTTGTATTTTTAAATATATAACTGTGTAACCTCCATTATTTTAGTTTTAAATAGATAACTGTGTAACCTCCATTATTTTAGTAATTAAGTTTGTGCCTAGTTCTTAGTTATCCTTTGTGTTTTTAAAATTGTTATGTGTCGTGTCAAATAAACCTTTTTCATTTCATTTCAAATAAATGATGAAATATCCGTATTGGCATACACATTATAATCCTGACATAATTCGCTATTCAATTCTAAAATTGAATAACTAATTATGTCAGGTGTCTTGTGTCATGGGATGACCGTTACTTCCTGATTGGAATGCCTTCGGCAGGTTACCCATCTGACTGAAATAAAACAATCGCAACAAAATAATGTCACGAACAAGGTACGTTTTCATTTTGGAATGACATATTATGAGAATGGCCTTTGTCATCGGCTGACATGGCAATGACAGCAGAATAGCATACTGTACCCCTTTGATCATCATCATAACATCACATTTGATCAAATATGATCTTACCAGGACAGCAGCTGTCCCGCTGTTATCTTCAATCCCATTCTTTATCTACACGACTAATATTTATTATACTTGACAAAAAGTGTCAAAATCACTAATTTTTTTAATTTACAGGCTTTTGATTTGACTGGCAATTATTGTATTCATCGCTATATTCTCTTTTATTATTCTATTTCTTTACCTATTTTAATGGAATGTAATGGAAACGAAATATTACCCATCCGATCCATAGATCCACCGTCCATTTAGTGTAGTCAGACCGCAGTTCCGTTATTGTATTACCTACACATGAACGGTTTCTCTCAGGGACGTGTCAGGGAAAGGAACGGGGAAAATGAGACGCAAGCATCCTTTGAACATTGTTAGGAATTCCTTTTGTGTGGAACTTTAAAGAAATTGCGGAAAGTTGCTTCCTTTTCCTCGGTTCGTAAACAGCGTATGATTTTACGCATTTTTTTGTCTTAGATTATTAAGTTTGGATGATAAAATGCAGCAGATAGGTCATTAGAACATAATATAATGCTGGACGGATAATTCACACAGCATCATCTAGCCTCAAGCTAAGCAGACCTTGTGTTATCGGTTCTAGATAGATGACCGATATACTCGTACTAAATAAAATACATTACATCGATTCTTTATTATACATATATAACGACCAGAACACCCGGAACAAATATCTGCAGATCGATCACACACACAATAGTCCCGAGGCGGGAATCGAACCAACAACCTCCTGCGTCGTAGGAGATTGTTGATCGCCCACCGCGCCAGAGGTCATGTATTCTATAACATTAGAACGTTGTCGCAGGACGGCGCATGCGAAACCGCAGGCGGAAAATAGTATGTAATAAATAGTACTAACCTACATCTTGGTGCGTTCTCCCAAAACCTAACCTAACCAGATTTATATTCCCATTCGTCCCTGACAGGTCGCCCGTGACACTCACCACACCCCTGCAGTGCGCTTTATCCGCGGTCCCGCAGTTCTCAGCTCAGTTCTAACTTGTGTGAGCTGAGCACACATTCTAATTAGCGGCTTCTCAGGGCCGAGGGTTTATTAAACTTGGTTTATTAAACTTTTCCCCCGTACTCATTTCGCAACGCTTGGAACCTCCCGCGATGGGTTGCCCAGGACGAGACGGGGAGACTCGTTAAGCGACTTGTTTCTCCACGCTAAATGAGTTTGCCGCTTAGCTGAAGTTGATTCGCCAATTCGTCGTTTCTTTCTCTTTAATTACACTGTTGCGATTCTATATTGACGACCTCGGTGGCGCATCGGGCGGAGGTTACAGGTTTATTTCCTGCAAATTTTTCTACGATCTGCAGATATTAGTTTCGAGAGTTCTGGATGTAATAATTATCTTAGTTGTAATGTATTGTATAAATATATCAGCTGTCTAGTACCTACCCATAACACAAACTTTGCTTTTTGGAGCTGGGCTAGATGATGATGTGTGAATTTTTTTGTAGTTATTTTATTAATATTTACATATGTCTAGCTATAGAGCGTCATGTTGCCAAGCAAGTATAAAAACAGGCCAACTTTCGTGTGCTTGCGCGCGACAACTAGGTTTTAAAATCGCGCTACACATTATTCTTTGGCATAATGATAGGTTGTAAAGAAATAAATAAAGATACCATTACAAATTATAGTGTATGTATATTAACCAAAGCGCCATAGTCTACAAAATGCGCTCAAAGAAAAAATTTGCAAGCGCGGGTTTAAGATTTAAAAAACGCCTAACAGTTGGACGCAATTTTTTTCAACGCTAGTACGGCATTGATTGTCTGTAATTTAAATAATAGAAAGGCAAAGGTTTAGCATTATTTATTTATTTTATTTGTTCAAGGGTCTACTAGTTAGTTTTTGAAATCCCTTAGCTTAGACAGTTTTTTAAGTTTTGCGGGATAGGTAGATACTGGTCCCTCGGGAATACAAGTAGACACGTTATGGGACCACTTCGTAAATCATTCAAGGCGGGTGCAAAAGTTGACACTTTAAACTTTAAAAGAGTTTAAAGTCATCCTCTAAAAAATCATCATCAGCAAAAGAGTCATCTAAATCGGTCCGGCTGATGACAGAAAAAATGACGGATATAAATAAAAAATAATACATACAGCCGAAAATAGAACATCCTCCTTTTTTCACAGTCAGTTAGTGGTTTTGCGAGACCAGCAACCTTTGTTTCATTACATGACCCTTTGTGGTTTGCGGTCGATCCCTATCACGAGCAGCTTTGACCATTAACTCGTTGGTCGAAAATCGGGTTCATTCCTTTAAAGTAATCAACCGGGTACTGGACCGGCTCGGCGCGGCGGCGTCCGCGTTACGGGGCGTAATGTATCATGTAATGTTACACAGCGAGCGTTCGTGCAGTCAGTACGGAGAAAATGGCGTTTGCAACGAGCAACAAGACGGGTTTTGTCAATGCGTGGCGTAACGTATCAAGCTCGGTGCAAATGGTACACATACATCAAGGTGCGTACAGACTGGTGAAACGTAGCATTCAATATATCATTCTAACTTTCGTTGCATGTACGCTGTAAGTGTGGACGCATAGCTCGCCCCTTTGTGTTCGTACGAAAAACTCACAAATCATCGGTCGTCCCGCCGCTTGAAATGCTCGTAGCGTAAGTACGCGTGAAATGCACATTTCAGAAATGGTTACAAAGTGTGTTACCTTATGATACATTGCAGCAATGTGTACGGAAATTCTTTCATTGCATGATACATTTCATGTTACGTTTCACCAGTCTGTACGCAACATTACGCGCAACACCGTCATCATCAGCCTATGTTAGTCCACTGCTGGACATAGGCCTCCCTCAATGAGCGCCATAGCGCCCTGTCTTCAGCTTGACGAAATCAGCATCTCTGCAGTCTTTCGCAGGTCGTTTTAACACCGGTCAGTACCCGGCTAAAAACACTTTTCTCCAGTCTATTGATTAGAGACAGAGCCTGAATAATTTATGAGCGATCAAGGACCCAGATGGCGGTTTAAGGATAAAGTAAACCGTTCTTTTAATAATTTACTCTAACATGTTCGGATGTTGATGTGCTATAAAATGGTTTTTATTGTGTCCAGCCTTTTATCTCTTATTGATGTTTAGGATGAAAGGGTTTGTAATATCAACTTGATAAATAAGTTTCGAAACCGAAGGGTGAAAACGGGACTCACGAACTGTGAAAGGTTTTTTAAACTATATACATATGTGTATTTCTCTTCCCATTATGAGAAAAAAAACACGCGGGGCAATCTTTGGGAACTGCCGATAGAAGTGAAAACTAAGTACACATATATACACAGAAAAGCGTTCGGTGACGATGACGAAAGTTACATGATTTTTGTTCACCCAAAAAGTGCTCAAAGCGCCTAAAGAAGTTTTCACTTAAAAAAAATAAAGGGATACAAATCCAAGGTCCATAACAACTTGAGTGTTGGTTTTATGGGATTCTTTTGCGAAATATAGTACGGAACCCTCCACGTGCGACTCGACACGCACGTGACCGGTTTTAGAATGCCATATATCTGTTCCCATGGGATAACCAAATAAATTAGAAATAACCAAACGTTTCCATAGAAAGTAGAAACTACGTGTGCAAAGCCGCGTGCAGAATGTAGTAACTTAAATATAATCCTTTGTAACTTGAATGTACTAACTTATATATATATATATAATATAGAGTAGTAATAGTAACTTATAATATTTTCTTGTTTTTCAGATTAGTCGTGTCACAAAACCAGAGGGCGCTGCACATAGTGTTCCCCCACCATTTCTTAGACTCGCCGGAGTGGTTCGGCGTTTCTACTGACGAATTCTTTCAGGTAAAATAAATCTACGAATAAAGATTAATTAAATAATTTCCCAGAAATTTCGATTTCGACGGGACTTGAACCCGCGACCTTTCCCTAAAATAAATCTAATCAAAAACATTCATGTGTACGTTTTTAGCCAAGTTCGTTCAAATAGTGGCTTCCTCGATAAAAGAGCTGAGGTCATTTAAGAAAGGCACTAGGTTTCATAGCAGTTCCTAATCTTAATTTGTTATAATCATATGAACCTTAGTTGGTTCAAATAATGTTCGTAGTTAACCCGCTTACATGTGTAATGAATTGGTCACTCTACTTTAGTTTTCACATAATAAGGGGAATCAGACGCATTGCTGGCAGACCACCTGCTACATGGTTTGATGATATGACGACGATTTCAGAAAGACTGAAGCGACCAGCCCAAAACCAATATCAGTGGCATAAATTGGAGGCCTACGTCCAACAGGGGGTAAATTCAGGTTTTTGATTGCAAAGCAATAATAATGATCATTAATCTTGAGATGTCCAAATTTTTGTTGGTTTCGTCACAGTTCACTCTTTTGTTGTTAGACTTACGTGAGTAAAAACATACCGAACATAGAACTTTCTCCTTTTTCGAAGTCGGTTAAAAAGGGAATTATTCCCGAAGGCAATACCACAACTTCCTTCCTTCACTCGTAAGTCGCAGGGAAATGGGGGAAGAGCGGAAATGAGCAAGTCTCGTTTCGTTGAAGGTAAATAAATATATATATATTGCCACCCTAGAACAAGACGGAATTATGTCAAAAATCTAAAATTCGACATTTTCATATTTGAATCGGCAAAAATTATACCTCGTGTACCGCTACTAGAGGCCTATGTCCAACACTATAGTATAGCATAGACTGATGTACACTTAGAAAAGATCAAATTCTTAAAATTAAACACTGAAACAGAAATAAAGTGATATTTTTCATTCTTTCGCTTCGTATGTAGACTAAAATAAAATAGCAACAAAGAAACCTTTACCCTGTTAGTTGTTAAGAGCGTATATAATTAATATCCTCCCACATTGAACCACAATCTTGCAAAGCGTATGCTGTACTGACAAGATAGATATAGGCTGTGTTCTCCGCCTTACATGTTATTATTCAAGTTGCCGAGATTCTGAACCCTCATTACCATACTCGAACAGATGGGCTGAATGAACAGTGTTTCAGTTGTTTTGCTCTCTTGATACTATCCGAACGTTTTATGGGTGAATTGATAGCTTTATATGTCTGGGAATCAGCCTTGAACGAGAGCAGTGGCTTTGTGCGTCTGTTGCTCTAGGATGGCCATATGGGTTGGGATTGCTGTACAGAGGGGTTTTTGTTTTCTCAAAATGGACCGTAAGGAAATAGCCCACGACTCGTTTCGCGACTTTTCTCTAACTCCGGCACAGGTTTGAGATTTGGTCATCCTCATACGTCTCACCCGTCATGTCTTATACAGGGTAGCTTTTTTAGAAGATCCACATGTCTCTTACATCTCACCCGTCATGTCTTTATAGTGTAGCTTTTTGAGATGGGCTCAAAAAGCTACCTATAGTATAAGACAGATTTTGCGATCTCTGATTTAAGTAATTTGGGGCCGTTCAAGTATTACGTAAGCACTATGGGGGGGGTCTTTGTTTTGTTTATTTTGGATGATATGGGGGGTAGGGGAGTCTAGATGATGATTGCGTCATCGGTAGTTATTTACTTTTTTACACGAATGGACGACTAAATAATTGTAATAAATCTGCTTACGTAATATTTGAACGGCCCCTTTGACGAAATTGTTTCGTATAGTATACGTACTATTTAATTTAACGGAATATCGCGTTTATTTAGTATGGACTTATAATTATGTGTCTAGCTTATTTTATTATTTAATATATATTTTTTTTGTTAATTTGTTTAAATTCATTTCAAATTCATCCTATATTTTACTTCTACCATCATTTGGGTATTCTACGTATAAGAAAAAAAATGTGTTATGGCGACTGCAATAGTAACGTTAATACTCGTATGCCATATTCTATACCATATTGCATCATTCCCGTTAGAACAGTTAGTTAAAAAGACCAATCTACCTATAAAACCTATTCTAATAACCTAGTTAATAAATTCCAGGTGTCAATAATGGCGATGGAGGAATCTCGCGTGCTGGTCTGGCACAGGGATAAGCTGAAGCTGTCGATAATGTCTGATGCCTTCCTACAGTCTGTGTTCGACCATATCCTGGGCAGGGACGTCGTTCATAAACTAATGCAGGTGAGAGAATCTATCTAATAAGCTTCTCATGACCACTGCTGGGTGTAAGTTTCCTCTCTTTTGCCAAATTCTAGACCTTCCAGTGCCACTCAAAAAAATATGTTGAGAGTATAATAAATAAAATAATAATTCAATAAATAATGCAACAAAGAATTATGAATAACAGATAGATATGTTTTTATTGTACATAGGGCTGGGCGGGCAGAACACCCGCTACAAATATTTGCGGATCGTACAACAAACACTTGTCCGGAGGAATCGAACACGCAACTTCCTGCGTCGCAGGCGGACTTTGCCACATCGCTCATCAAAGTATACCTACTCCACCTATATCTTCAGTAGATATAGAATGTGACTAGATAGAAAAAGGGCAGCACGGGTTGCTATTACACTTCAACACTAGAAATTAAAACTTATCAACACATCTTCCCAAGCGGGCTCTTGAATAGAGTGGTGGAAAGCGACTGAGAGCTCTTATCTTACGAGAGTGAAGTATGCACTGGCGTTCTAGGGAGTTGTCAATGGTGGTTTACATTAGTAGGTTTTACTAACACGTTATTTGAGTAGCTTGTCGTAGCGTATATTCACGGTTTTAGGTACCCCGAGGCACAGTAGCGCTGCGATTTTTTTAACTTATTAATACGTTGGACAAAGGAAATTTCGATAATATAATTAGGCATTTTGGTATAATAACAAAATGCGAATACACCAATCTAGATACCTATTAGAAGCTTCCGGCCTCCTCCCCTTCTTCCACTCATCTCGGTCCCCAGCAAGGACCCTCCTTGCTGAGCACTCTTTATTGTACCTACAGGTCGAGCTCATCCCGCCATCTCCGCCTAGGCCAGCCACGTGGCCGTCGTCCGTCCGGGAACCAATTAGCGGCGATCTTCGCCCACTTTTTTTAATTTCTGTAATATTTTGTTTTGTTAAGTTGAACCCAAGCATTGCATTCATTGCAAGGTTTCTCAGACCCACCAACGCAGAAAAACCATTGTATTGTAGGTATTCGAATTTGAATTTCGGGCTTTACCGCTCTTCTTGACGCCAACCGCTAGATTTCACAGCCAGCGGCGGCGTGCTCCCGTTGAAGAAAGACATGCGTAAAGCTCGCACGGTCACAAACCGCTATCAAAATGAGGCGCTATCTAGAAAACTTCTCCAGGCGAAGCGTGGCCGACTTAAGGAGCGTAAAGCGGTTGTCAGTGCTTCCACAATGCAATCCTTCGAAAGCAAACTAAAATTCTGGCTTTATTAAGCAATGCAGTATAAATTCAGTGACATTTTATAATTTAATTTGGAATCAATTATTATGATTTATAAATTAATGATTTTAACCAAACATTATTGATAGTTTAATTAGAGTTAACAACATATAAAGGTTATCAATAAAATAACTGAAACTGAAATATATTGGCGACCATGCAACCATTTCTATACTAATATTATGAAGATTCGATTTTTTGTTTGATTGCATTGAATAGGCTCCGAAACTACTGGACCGATTTTAAGAATTATTTCACCGTTGGGAAGCTACACTATCCATATAATATCATATAGCTACACTATCCCCGGGTGACATATCACCCGGGGATAGTGTAGCTACATATATGATATTGTAGTAATGTGAAATTCAAATTTAACGCGGGAAACAGCTAGTACTAAATAAAATATGTTAGTTGTTAAAGTTCTTCACTGTAACATTCCAGGTGAGCGAAACAATGGCTGTGAGCAACGGCCATCTACCCAACAGCTACGAGGAAGGTGAAGACAAGCCAATGTTGGTCGTCAAGAAAGCTGGCGACGGACCTGGCATCACCGCCTTGCTGAATAGGCAATTGCAAGGTGGGTTTATTTGATAAACATTGATATTCACCGTTTTGTCACTCAATTCAAGAATAAGTCTGTTTGTCTGTACTGACTTTTTGCATGAGTTGCAATAAAAAAAAAAACTAAAAATTTATTATGAAAGCCAGCGGGTTAATTATACTAAAGCCATTCGCAGGGTACAATGTTCGTAAACAACTAGCAACACAAATCTAAAATGCTCTTATTTGCGTCGATTTTGATAAATAATGTGGGCATTGTGCATTGTAGAAAATAACTCAAATCGAAAATGCTAATTGTGGTAAAAAACAACGTTAAGAAAGAGATTTTAGTTGAAATACGGGCAGCAGCTATAATAGAGGTATGTTGAGTGTGGCTTGAGTATAAAAATCTTGGCAACAGAATTCGAGCGACTAGAACCGCACTCAACCTGAGGTAGTCTCTCTCTCTTAGGGAAGACACTTTGGTGTTCTTCTAACACAAACTAGGTTCTTAGTTAACCCGCTTACTTTCATAATGAATTCGTCAAACTACGATATATTAAAAAGAAATCTTCAGATAAAAAGGTCACAGACTTGACATATGAACTCGGAAACTGAGTTTCTTAGAAAGAATACGCAACGAATCGAATTGTTTTCCGAGTGGATATACCTTTGTTTCTCAGGAAAAAAATGCAATTCTAACACGACGTATCTCAAAATTCTAATGAAAATATTAATGTGCAAGCACTTGATTTGAGAACTTACAACTTTGCCGTTGGAAAACCCACTAAATGTCATATTTGGGTAGATTCATACTTGTATATTCAATGCATGTTTCTAAAACGGCAAACCCAGTAATCAGTATTTTTGTATGGATGTTTAGAAGCCAGTATTTTTGTAGATAGCATTTTGTTGCTACTTGCTACGTAAATTTGACTCCATAATAAAAAAATTTAAGCAAAACTCGATGTTTTTTGTATGTTATGTGGTACTTACTAATCATTATATTTATTAATTTACCTATACAGTCTCTCGATTTACTTAGTCATCACTTATTGCGAACTTTATAGCTATATTTAAGAAATAAATTTGGGGTGGTACACTTAATTCACCTGGGGTAATTCACCCGGGTGCACTAAGTACACTTTTAGTAGACTTGATTCACATTTGCGATTAATTGCTTATAATAAAAATCGAAAAACTGTATAATAAATGTTGTGTAGTAAATAGTTACGTTCGGCTTTTCGTCCCTTCTTCATTGCATTATTGTGCGCTTGCTTCATGCGACCCATCATCGCTAAATCCAGGTATCTATCCATTCAGATTTATCCTCAATCGTACATCAATCTCAATCGATTGAGGATAAGTTTCTTTGTTAGATTTCCGATTGGCCCGGGTAATTAGGACGAGTTACACGAGCAAACAGGGCAGTACGGGACTGATTTAGTCATTATAATGACTCCAAAGTCCCTAAAACATAATAAAGAATTTATATAAATAGCTTACGAATGTATGGTGTTGCTAAAAATTGGGCCGTCTTTTTGACGTTTTAAATGCAAACATAACCATAAAGTTACAATACATACACAGAATACTTGCAAAAACTTCCCGACAAGAGGCCCTAGTTAAAAGGAGTACTTAATAAAAAAAAATACTTAGAATGTAGCTTAGAATTGTATTTTTAAGTATTGATGCTTCCTTTTTTATAAACCTACTAAAGGGCAAGTATACATCCTACATTTTTATACTTCTGTAACACCTCTGGCTCAGCAAAGCGACCCTTGTGGGATTTTGTCTCCGACACGAGAAATAATGAATTACCTCTATGGTTTTTAAAAAATAACAGTATTGAAAGTCTTTTATCTAAATCTAAAATATAAAAAGTAATAAAACGAGGCATCATCGTATCTGAAACCGATTTCTCCCATTGGAATCTTGGAATGGATAAAAAAAAATTGTACATTCAAAGGTTCTTATTGGCGGTTTCCTTATTCACGAATTACTTGACTAATCAAATTACCGTTCTGGATCCACGGTATCTGTATTCGCAGCATATTTACGGAATGTATACCTCGCGAATATGGAGCTTTGACTGTAATCTAAGAACAGGACACAATATTATTATATGAGAAGGGACGAACAGTCACGTGTCGTTGTCGTGTCGTTGACATGTTGTGTTATCACGGCAGACGAGCAGGCGCCGCTGCTGTGCGCCGCGCCCGCTTCGCACGCCTGACGCCGCCGCCATTATCCGCTCCTTGCCGTTTGTAATACTCTGTACAAGTTACCGTTCTTAATAATCAAAGTGTTAACATATTCTTAGGCCAGTCTCAGAGACGACAACGTTATCACAGCCCAGCTTCTTGCGATATCGAGATTCGATTCACTGTCCGGCCTCGTCGATGGGATTCGCTAAGGTCCTGCAGATGAGTATCATGGGCTATGATGTGTTAACATATTCTCAGCCACAGCCACAGAGCGACCTGCAAGAGAGCTCGCTGCATAGTCATACCCCTTAGTCAATGGATTCTAAGTTAATATAAATAATAATATAATGTAATATACTTTAACAAAATGATGAAAATGAAAAACAAAACGAAGAGATTTTTTTTTATAAGAACAAACGAACAGAATCAGGCCGTTTACAGAAAATGGTTCAAAATAACAAAGGTATTGAAAATAATTCGGGCTAACACAAAAAGTGGCGTATTTTTTATTTATATAGAAAAATATTATCTAAACAAAAATTCTTTCTTTCCTCGCCAGATTAGATTTTTTAATATAAATAAAATAATAAAGGTATCTACTGAAATTCGGGCAAACATAAATCGTAGCGTATTTTTTAAATTAAAGGACAGAGTATTGCAAACATTTCCTATCCTTACATCCTACACTATGTGATGCAAGTCTATATTTCGCAATGGATTGATGAATTCTAAAGCTTACTGTGAAACCTAACTCATTGAATTATTAACGCTTAGAATTCACCAGTGTCATCGCTTGATTAACATCACGAAGCATATTTTAGTATTTATTCTACCAATACTGCCATTCTATTATTTCCCCAGATATTATTAATTTTAATACATATCTAAGGTATTTACAAAAACAATTACTTCATACACTTATTAACATCTTTAAACAGTAAAGCTTAGTATTTTTTATAAATCAGATCTTGACATCATCCTTGAATCCCCTAGTACGAATAACTAGTCCGTTCTGTAGTTGCTCCTTAAGGTGTTGGTAAAAAATTTGCATGTCACGTTAGGATAAGTTTATTTTAGTAAAAACGTGAAAGTTAACCGTAGATTAAATGTATCCTTTATATACCAGCTTAAATCGCGCTTTGACATCATCTACATATTAATATTCCTCTTTTATATGTCTTTGTTAAATTTTAATTTGTAAGTTTAGAAATCTTTACCTGCGCTTTATAAAATTAACAAATCCTGTATTCCCTATCCCGAGTCCCTTTTCCTTACGCATGTTTGGAAGATCAGCTGTATGAGGTAATTATTTTTGGTTACATTATTATTTCACCCATTCACTGTTCGATTTTTTATGACTTGTATCCATTCAAAACGGATAGGTCATAGAAAATCCAAAAAAAGCAATTTTATTTGAATTAATTAAAAATATGTCTCTGTTGCAAGTAAATAGTGCTTTGTGGTATTTTTCATTTAAGTTTTGTTCATATTCACACAATTGCAACTTCGCTGTGCACATTCAACTGTTCCTTTTAAAAAAACCCTTATATAAGACAAAACCAGTGGTCATTTGGTCAACGACTCGACACGTGCACAATTTATATAAGAAAAAGCAAGCAGTAAGTTTTACTTGTGTGAATGTTGACTATATTATGGCTATATCACTGCTTTAAATCCATGGAAAATCCGCGCTAATAGTTAAGATAGAGAAAAATATTTGTAGTGTATACTATTTGTGTTTTGATTGTAAACATTTTTTTTTCTGATTCAGCGACTGACCCGAACGCGTGGCGACTGGGGCGAATAGAAGAGGCTGATCACGAAACACAAGTGTGAGGACGCGCTTTGCACGTTGCCGTTCGCCCGCCGCGCGGCAAACGTGCCAAACGCTAGTGTGTACACAGGTTATTTCGCACAACTCTAACGTCAAGAGTTGTGGGACGAGTTTGAACAAAGTGGGTTGAGTTCAGCCTTGATACTAAAAAGTGGGTCAAGTTCATCGACTCTAAATGCTCCGCCACTTTAAAGCCTAGTCAAATTGTGATCAAGAGAATGCAGGCATTTCGGACAGTTCCTGAAGTGTTTTATCTAATCTTTATTATTAAGTCGTTACGTGAAAGGTCGTTTCAAGGGATAGGGACAAATACTTTGGTGTTTCGAAGTGAAACGTGTTTAGTTAAATTGGTGTATTATAAACTGAAAAACCCAAGTGAATTTTAATGATATCAAAGTTTAACTATTTAAATTAACGCACATGTGATTTTTTTTATGAATATTTTTTTGGGTCATAAAAGATGTAAGGTAATTTTTACAATAATAATTATTCAATTGATGTAAACACTGATTATGAAACAAATAGGTTCCTAAGTTCTTTTAAGAGTTTGTCATTAGGTACCTATGCAATCTTTAGACTAGACTCAAAATAGTTATTTTGTGTACACGTTTATGAGTAAAATATAATGTTATATTGCAGTTTATAAATTAGAAAACGACGTTATGTCTATCGAATTCGAAAATAAAATCACATAAATGTTGTAGGTATGAGATAGATTATTGCTGTACAAAGTTTACGTAACATAATAAATGTAATACTAGGGTATAAAGCAGCCGAATGAAATTGGTGTAGTTAGATATTTTTTATTTTATTATAAATGTCACAATCTGTAAGTGTTGCAGATCTTGTACCTGATTTGATCTAAAAGAGTCGAATCTCAATTTGGCGATAACAATACTTCTGTAAAACCAGATAATGTCTACAGAAACATAACGTTTGCGAGACGAAAGCGACTGTGTTTTTATTATTTTAAAGTGAGTTGTGTTCAAGAGCTGGTCCCACAAATTTTGACCTAAATGGGACCAGTTACTGGAAACCTTTATAATGTCACGTTCATCTCGCAAGATTTAAATTATGTATTGGTCGCTACTATATTTTGACTTGGCCTCGTATTAAGTATTGAGCAGAAAATTTCACTGATTAATTGCAAATAGGAATTCTACACTATAACTAAAGGAAATTGAACAAAACAGTCTGTATTTTATAACTCTGTACAGGAGGTCATTTGTAAGCAGGAGTTCCTGATAATCTAACACAGTCAAACTATTATACACAAGTATTTGAAGTATAGTGCCTTCAATTTCATCTTAGTTTAAAATATTAGGCATCCTTTGACCTCGCGTGTGGTTCATTCATTAGAATTAGTAAATAAAAACATTACCAGGAGGGTAGGCAGAATTAACTTGGTATCAACTAATAAGAGATCTTAAGGAGACAATGACTAAGGCAGAATATTTGTTTTTATACAGGGTGTAATAAAAAGTAAGAGTTAAACTTTCAGGGGTTCAGCTTCGATCACAGAACAAAGGAAAAATATTTTGATAAACACCTGACATTCAAAATATTTGTTTTCAAAAAAATAAATTTAAACGAAATGAGCCAGGCCATATATAACCACTTAACCATGCATGTGCTTATTGTCATAGAATCGAGGAAAAATACATTTGTGGTACCTATTGCATCGTGAGCAATCCGATGATATCGCGGGTCAACGACCTGAAACTAAGGTGTTTTGTATTTTAAAGGACATTTAAAAAGGTGGGTAGGCTTTTTTATTTAATATTTAATGATAATATGCACCTGTATCACGAGTCATTTCTTTTCCATTTATTTTTTCGAAAACTATATTCGAGAGTTTTTATATAAAAAAAATCTCGGTATTTCCCGAGTCTGAACAAGCTCTGAACGTTTGGTCCTTACTTTTTTTACGACCTGTACAATTATGTATTCCATATTACTAACTACATACATACCATACCTTATTTGTTCAGCAGACTAAATACTCCGCTGAATATCGCAAACCACGCGAAACTTACTTATTTATATAGATTTGAATAGGCCTTTAGAAAATGTTTTATTCTATAGAGAGTACATATATTATTATTACATATTGAAAAAGGCTTTCAATTTAATATAAAACGTACATTATATGAATATGAGACAACTAAGTACAATACAAGGAGGTTAAAAATTGCAAAGTGAAAGCTATGATGTCGCAACCAACGGTACCATTGTTTATTTTGTCACTATTGAGAGACTTTCCGGTCTACTAGTTTATTGCACATTTGTTTGCCTGTAATGCAGCATTAGGCAAGAAACGTGCTAGAAATTGAACATTTCTACCTATATTCCAGCCAGTTTCGATGTGAAATGTTAGTAAACAAACCATAACGAAGGGAAAAAAACCCATGTTTACACATAGTTTCACATTAATTTGTAATTGTTACCAATATCTACAGAAGGAAAGATCTCATATCAACTAGAAATGTACAAATTGTGTTTGAAAGTCATGTATATACATTTAAACACAATTTACATTACACACACAACAAGTGAATGTTAGATTCAGCATGAGCGGTTTGTTTACCAAAAATAATCACATCGAGTTTCGCTGGAGTATAAGCATACAGTTAAAAAGTAGGTAGGTAACCATTGAAAACAGAGTACCACATTTATGTTACCTAACTATTTGTTATCGATAGGTATAACGCAGCAACGCTTGCATATTAATTCTCGATAAGAACGCTCACGACTGGTAGCGTTAATTTATCAAAACTTAACATATCTACTCCCCAAGACAACAGATATGTACTTACCTGCTAAGTGAAAGACCCAATCCAATGTAGGCTGATGAAACGTGTTTAAACAGCTGTACAAAGTAATTGTTATGTTTAAAGTTGTCCAGCTATTTAAACATTACAAACATATTAAGACCTTCTTTACTGTCAAGATATTTATCATGCACTTTTCAAGTTGCTACATAAATCGGTAGGAATATTCCCCAAGTAGCAACTTAAAATGTTGTTACCAACTATACACTAAGGTGGCCCTTTGATTTATAATAATTCAAAGCTGCTTCTTTGCTATTCCTACTAACACTTTCATGCCCAAGAGAGGCATGGTGTCATGTCACCATGTAGCCAGGGCAGTGAATGTGTTAGTTTAAGAGCTACCTTTGCTAAGCTTATTATGTTGAAGTGTCTGAATATATTCTTTGGTTGCAAGTAAATTGCCTATTGGATAAATATGTTAAAAATTATTGATACATTCCATTTGGATTAAATGCCGTTAAATAGATTATGTTAAGTCCGTATCAAGAATGCACTGCCAATGCAAGTTTTATGCATAAATGTAATATTTGTCAAATTATTCTTTAGATCTCAATTTGTTGTGACAATATTATTGGACTTTGGGTTTTGTTGTATCCATGCTGAGTCTTGAATGTGTGTAAGGATATGTTGTTAATCTGTTATTATTTTGTAATGTAGTTGTTATGTTACTTGCCTTTGTGCGTGGTGTGCCGAGCACTCTGAATTAGTATGCCTTAAAATTGTATGCCATTTGTGATTGATGTGAACGCAATGTTGTATGATATGATAACTATATTTGTAATTGATCATCTTAGTACATGTTGAGACAATTAGATATATTCAAAAAATAAAGTAACAAATTGTGTATAAAAATTGTTTTATTTTTGTGTTATCCTTACATATAAAAATAAAATTAACAGGGAGAAATGCATGTTTTGAACATAGTTAGATTTATTGAGATTAATAAATAAGTTATGTATTAATTATTATTATTAAGGATCATGAGTCATCGAATGTCATTCGACCTACGCCATGTTGCTTTATGTACCTCCTGTATTGTTTGTATTTATTGTTTTCTGCCATAGCTTTTTTGGATTCTTCATCTTTGATCTCCTTCCAGGCTTGGAAGTTCTCTTTGATCCACAATTCCTCGTCAAGGTACTCTTGCCTCTCCGATTCTTCTAAAGCATTGAACTGGTGAACTCCCAGTTTCAGATATTTTCGTATCAAGTACAATTTCTCCTCTTCACCATAAGATTTTTTTAGTATTGTAAACATCCATATCCACCTTAGAAACCAGTAAATGTAACATGCTATGGTGTACGGTAGGATTATAAGCTGAATCCACAGTATATCCACTATTTCAGGCTTGGCATAGGCACCCTTTATGTCCATATTCTCTTCAATAACTCTTCTAATAATTCTGTCTTGTTCGACTTTCTGTTCAGCTTTACTTTTCTTGGGACCCTTTTTAGAATTTGATTCTTTAGTTTCTGCTTTGGCTATTTCTAAAGCTTTATTTCTATATTTTGGCACTGTCATGAAGTATTTAATAGCGGTGTCGTATTTAGACCATGCACTGTAGTACTGCATCACCGATATTATCGTGATAGTCACTGCCACGACGATCCGGACGTCGACTTTCGGCGCCATACGGCGGCGGTAATACCTGTAGTAATGGGCATAGTACTCCTGGGGGTTGTCCAACATGTAATCATAGTCAGCTCGCTCTTCTTCATCGCGCAAAATCTCGTAAGCTGTGGCGATCTCCTTGAATTTCTCCTCAGCAACCTTCTTTTCTTCGACGCCTCTATGCAAGTCGGGGTGGAATTTTTTGGCAAGTTGCCGGTAACTTCTCGCAATCTCATTCTTAGTAGCTTCTCTTGTAACTCCTAGAACTTCGTAGCAGTTCTCCTTTCCACAGTAAATGCCTTCCAGAAGATGATCGTGTGCAGACACATTGGGGAACTGCCATATTAAACAGGCGATAAGGAAGTAATTAAAATACAATAACATTTTTATGTTATTTCATAATAACTCTCAGTGTGAAAGCTTTATGGCAAAATAAAAATTGGAAGAAAAGAAATAATTATGATTTTTCCGCTCGTTCGTTGTCAACTTGCCACGATTGGCAATGACATGGCAATGAAAGAAATGTGATGTGATTAGAAAACTTCTGTTGCGTGACTATCATTGTCATACAGAGTGACAGTGACTTTAAAAATATAGATATGACAGTTTTTAGTGTTCCATCCGCTGTCGGTCCGTCCATCTGCCAGAGCGAGTCCATATAACTGCCGGCCATGGCATGTACAGACTTGGAAAATATGACCACGGATTCAGCAGGCTGTACTGCGCAGCCTGGTAATTTGCTTACAAATGGCTGTGGTTACCGGGCCGTTCATAACTGACCCGTAATATTAACTTACAACCTGTATCTTTCGACCCAGTTTGGTTCAACCTTGGAAAGTGTGTCCAAACTGTACTGAGATCCATGTACAGACTTTCCACGGCCGAAAGTTCTTGTTACGTGTCAGTCATGTTCAGCCTGGAAATCACAGACTTGGCAACTTTGACCAGTGCTTGTGATTGGTTGGAAGCCTATGCTTCGTTAGATGCATATATAGATTAAAAATGTTACTGTCCCGGGCTGAATATCACCCTTTCAGTCCGGAAATGGGGTACACCAAAAGGACTGCACATACAAAAAATTAATTCCTTGTGTATTTTGTTTGAAATTGGTTTAACTGATTACTACAACCCCTCTTTATATATTTAGGTATACTTTTCAGCCTGAAAAACCACTATTATGTTGTGGGATTGTGTATCCCATCAGTCCTGAGACATACGAAATTGCCATGGTAACACCTGCATACAAATTCTGTGAATTTTTGTATTTCTTTCAGATAAATAAAAAAATTGTTATTCTATAATAGTTTTATTATTTAAATTAACTAAATGAGGTAGTTTGACATTAAACCTACAAATTCAAATGCCACGGTGTGAAGCAGTTCTTGCATAAAAATCGTTCACAACCCTTGCATTTAGTATGAGTGCGGGTATCTTTTTTCGTTTGCGTGCAAGAGACGCACCTTTTCCGAAATTCTGTTTCTGTTGGTAAATGATCACCAACTACGCCTCCAGCTACTCTAGCATTTTTTGTTTTGCGTTTCTTGCATGTCATTGTTTTGCCACATTCAACCATCGATGTTGATAAATCAACCAAAAAGTCTTTTAATTTAATAAATAATAATTTAATTTAATAAAAAAGTTTTTTAATTTAATCCTTATTTCATGTCGTCGTCGCTAACATAAACAGAGAACCACAATGAGAACATTCATTATCCTCTTTTAGTTCGGCAGTTCGGTAAGTATGGTAAAAAGACTGATGGGTCACACCATCCCAAAGACAGTTTTTACAAAAAACTTTCAAAGGTTTTCCTACTTCATTAGTAACATCCGAAAATAAACACTTTATTCATAGAAATACACATAAAACTTACTGCAAAACACAACGAAAAACTCTTGTAAAAAAAATGATCTTGAAGCGGCTGTGACTACGCGTGTTAGTTTATCAACCACGGAATAAAAATAAATGTTGCCATCTTGTAACTGTCAATGTTAATCTGTCAAGTAATGTACCTAGAACCATTTGGGATGCAATAGCCCAATTTCTTAGTAGAAATATTGCCGCAGTCCTGTGCTGTGCTAAAGTAGCGTGGGATACCGTATCCCATCGGTCTTATGTATACTGGGACGTATGCATACCATCAGGTCTGTAAGGGTTAAATAAAAGCATTGTGTGACACCGGTTCACAACAACTAGATACGAAATACTTTTACTATGTAAAAATTAGCTTTTCTTGGTTGAGAAGTTACAGCGGAATAACTTCGCGTACAATCTTTTAGTAATATCCTCCAATATGCAGATGATATTGCCCTATACAATTCTAGTTCTTCTATTGAAGACGCTGTAACTTGCCTCAACTCTGCTCTTTCGTACCTTGGTGATTGGCTGGCCAATCATGGGGTTTCTCTTTCTGCATCTAAAAGCTCTGTAGTTATATTTACCAAAAAGGGTTATTCCACTGGTTGTTGTGTCCATTGAACAGAAGGTCATTCCTCAGGCCAATAATGTTAAATTTCTAGGTGTCACACTGGACTCGAAGATGTCTGGTACCCCTCACTGTACAGCTATAATTCAAAAGTGTGAAAGGAACTTAAACACCCTTCGTTCACTGTCAGAGGTATACGGGGTTCCCATCCATACTCACGAGGGGGTTGGTGCTGCAGTTTGGATCCCCTTTACTTCAATTAATCTTAGCTCTAGGTGCCCTTCCACCTCATCAGTATTCACTGGAGAAGCTGTGGCCCTCCTTGAAGCCATACGTTTTGTAAAATCACAAAACCTAAATAAATCAACAATCTTCACTGATTCTAAAAGTTGCCTCCAGTCCATTTTATCGAATCCCTTTAGACAAATATCTCGCTTCCCCATAATCATGCAAATAAAAAAATCCTTATACGTGGCATTTAGCCAGCAAGACGGCATCAGGATCCTCCTTGCCTGGATTCCTGGGCATTCTGGGATTCCAGGTAGTGAGGCAACTGCCATAGCCATGCAAAATTTGCCATTCAATTGGGTTTCCTTAAGCATTTCAAAACCTTTTCGCATGATCTCTGTCTTCTTCCCAAAAAACTGCTTGAAAAATCCTGGACAGATGACTGGAACTCATCCAAACAAATTAAAGGCAAGCATTATGCTGATATCCAGCCAGAGATACCTTTAGTACCCTGGTTCTCTATCTTCCACAAGGCAAATAAATTTACTACCTCTACCTACTTAATGTAGATTAAGACTGGGTGCCTGCTGTTCTCCAGTTTTTTAGGATTAGGGATCATTCTATTTGTGACTGTGGTTTAAAAGAAGGAACCACATATTTTTCAACTGCTTTAAATTAAATTTCTCCCTCTATGATGTACTCCCTCCTGATATACCGCTTCCTACTTCCCTCAAATGTTTATTATTCCCTATATTTCCCCCTCCTAAAAACTTTTTATTAGGTAAATTTGTAAATTCTAGATTAAACTGTAAATACCTACTAACATATTAATTCTAAATTTGTACAGCTTCTACTTATTAATCCTTTGTTTGTGCATGCATTCTTAACTTTGTGCTGTTTTCCAGGTACAAATCAAAATGCTACTACTCAAAAAGATGAAATTGTTTAGTTATCATTAATAAAATTTCATAACTAAGTTTATGATTCACACGGACACTGGCCGAGTTGTGGCAACACAGACACAGCGAGCCATAAAAAAAAGAAGTTGAAGTCCTCCCGTAGGTAGGGCCCTGGGCCAATAATAAAGAAGTCAAGTCAAGCCCTCCCGTGGGAGTTGGGAACTTGGTGGGCCCCCCTAGACTTCTCTTTCTGTCACATAAATTTTTTTGTACGAAGTACGAAGTTTGTTTAGTTGTTTCTCTTTTTTCTTTGACATTTTCACAATTTCCCTCCATCCAAGCTACATGAAAGACGGTGTACTACACCTATCGAATAATTTTCTATGGTGCATTTACACATTTTGCATACTGAGTAGGTCGATCAGAGATTTTAGAGAAATAAAACAAGATTAAAAAAATATCACTGAATTTATATACAAAATCATTACAAAATGTTAGAGATTGCTACAGAAACTTTCTCTAAACATGTTTTCACAGTGCTCACAGGTGAAGTAAACAACGCGAGAGGATTACTCGTGAAAAAGCATACGGAAAACTTAGAAACGAATGGTGATTTCAGTTTTCCGAATTCAGTGAATTCCTGGCTCGAACAGCTGAAAGAAAATGTACATTCTATAAAACCAGACATAACTTTACTCCAATATCTCGGTAAAGAGCCCAGTTATTTAATTGAAGAGTCTTCCAGTTGGAATTTACGTGTGAAAGACGTAAAGGAAGATACAGATGCTGGACGTGTGTGCTTGTTCTTAGACCGGCCTATGGCTATATCTGTGAGTTTCACTGAAGCACGGAAAAATAATTTGCTTATCACCCAACGAATGGAAAGGAAAAACACTTCGGTACAGACAGAAGTTAGTGAACCGGCAAATTGTATCACCGCCTTGAGAGTCAAATATGTAAGCGATGTTGTTAAAAATCTGTGTGCAATCTTTGGTAAAGATCCTGATATTCTAGTTTCATCAAGAGCTAGTGCTAAAAACCTGGACACCAAAGTTTTTCTGTGTGGATCTGTTCTCAATGCTAAAACTGGGACGAAAGAAACCACCATAACTTCTGAAGAATTTATTAGGTACTTGTCATGTTATCATCTGTGCAATCTATTCTACTTTGTTGATTACATAAAGTGGAGTTTTGTAGGTAGTTGTATAAGTGATTGCCATATTTTTTACAAAGTACCCTCACTTCTGCTATTCAGCCCCCTAGCTGCAATACAAGTCTAATTCACAACAATGTGTTTTAATTGAAATCATACATAATAGTACTAAAGTTTTTTTGTTCCTCCAATTACATTCCATAAAGTATAAAACTATTATTAGTATTCAACTATTATTTGTCTTTCAGCATGCGGCAAGCTGAAATGACCCTTATCGCACAACACAAGTACGGAGTACGAGTGACAACTGACTCTAAATGGAATGCATTCCTAGCACATCTTGGGGAGTCTGCTGTAGCATTCGAACTACTGCAGGGACGAGCTTCCACCACCGTTAAGATTAATTTTGATAATATTGCTGCTGGATCAAGTAAAGGTTAGTAAACAATGCCTTTTGTGAACAACATAGATAATTTCATTAACCTTTAAGTAGCAAATTTTGGGAAGACAGTCCACCCTAGCTATGTATATATTTATTATGACTGTGATTTGCTTGCATTTCTCCATAAATAGCATGTCGGTACTTAAGGTTAACAAAATTTGTTGAGCTACCTTAAGAATAAGCAACAGGCTGCAGATAACTCAACTGTCCCACACATCTATTTAATGTTATAACCTTTTTAAATAATGACAGTTAAAATAGTTTTGAAGAAGCTAATTCATAATTTTAAATTTCAGGAGTCTCATTTGTCCTATACAACTGCGCCAGATTGGAAACAATACTTAGAACTTACGATGACAAAGTAACGGAAGGCATATACCCTGTCCTTCCTAATTTTGAGAAAGCTGACCTATCACTACTGACTCTTGAGGTAAGTGGTACTAGATAATTCATAATAATAGAAATGTTGAAATTAAAATGAAACAATGGACAATTAAGGTTCATAGTTAACCCGCTTACATTTTGAATACCAGAAATAAACATCATAGTAGAATAAATAAATATAATGCTGGCTAATCCACACAGCATCATCTAGCCCCAAGCTAAGCAGAGCTTGTGTTATGGGTACTAGATGACTGATATACTTAATACAATACATTACATACAGATATAATATTTTTATTATACATAGCAAATATACATAACAAATATCTGTTGTTTTTAAAAACATTTGTACCCAGTCGGGAATCGAACCCGCAACCTGCTGCATCACAGGTGGACCTTCGCCCACTGCACCACAGAGGTCGGCAAGGTTATTAAATTAAAATAAGAAAATTAAAAAAGGTCGTGAAATTAAATTCTTCTTTCTTTGTTACAGGATGAATGGACCCTAATATTCAAATATATCCTAGGATTCCCTTCCATGCTATCACAGTGTGTACATATAAAGGACAGTCAGTGTGATTTCCGGCCGCATAACCTTTGCAACTTCCTGTCTTCCATGGTGCGACTCTTCAGCCAATATTACCGGAGAACCAGGATTCTCGTTGTATGTCTGTTTCTATTATTACTTTGTAACAAATTACTGTGGAAGGATATAGGAAAAGTCTTTGCCTTACGTGAAAATATATTCATGTAATTACAAGTATTTTTTTAAAGCGTATTTATCGCGTTTATTTACCTATACCTAATATAGGTAAATTAAATGACGCGTTAAAATAGTACTTATAATTAAGTGTTCTGATCGCGTAAGTTTAAAAATAATTATTCATGTATTTTTACGTACGTAACAAATATCTGTGAAAGGAGTTAGGGAAAGTCTTTGCCCAGTGGAATTAATTATTTAAGTATTTTTGTAGACAGGTATTTGTATGTAACATCTCAATATAATGCACACAGATTCCCATGTTCTTGAGCGATAAGACCGCCAAATTGTCACATATTTTTTTTAAATTTATATCTACATATCTATCAATTAAATGTGCAAAAAAACTGGTAGAAATAATGTGTTAAACAGTTTTTAGTAAAGGTTATCAGAGCGGCTTGATTCTGTAGTCATATTGCAAAATTTAACTAAACATATTTTTCTACCAGTGAAAAATTGATTCAAAACTTAATTGGAACAGTTAATAGAGAAATAATATTGGATAATTCTTTGCAGGAACCAAGAAAACATCTTCTGCCAATAATTCACGCAAGGATGCATATGCTGATTATACTCAATGATACTTTGAAGATGTGTCTAAAAATACTTAATATCAAGAGTGTTTCGCAAATGTAAAATAAGCTAATCTAACCAACTGTTTGAAGTAAAACATAGCTCATTAATGACAAAGAAAATTACAAACATAGAGAATCAACCAAGAATAGAAACATATTACAATACACTAGCTAAACTCGATGTAGAATGTTTGTAAACAAAGCACGACGCAAATAACTAGATCTCACTTGCTTTGCGTCGAGTTTCAGATATATTTGTAAGCAATATTAATCCAAATCTCTCTCTGGATCTCAAATCGACATTGTATTGTCAATTACGTATAAAAAGACCCGTTGGTTTACAAACGTTCAACATCGGATTTGGCTGGTGTATAGTTATAAATTGCAATAATTGAGCTAACTATAGATATAATGTATTATCGAATTTTAACATCAGTAGATAGGTATATAATATGTAAATGAATACACAGGTATGTATTTTTATCATAAGAAACTGTTTCTTTCGCCTAGTCAATATATATTTACGTATTTATTTTTGTATTTTCTGTTTACTTGACACATTAATTAGGTAGGTAGGTTATGAACCTATTAATGAAATGACTATTCAGTTGTATTCGGAATGGACACTATTAAAGGTAAGTGCCTACTTTTTAAAAGTATTTAATTCAGTCATGATTCGATAAAGCATACCTACTTATTATTATTGGTTCTGTTAGTGAAGTTTTGGTAAGTAAGTAAAGTCCTCAGGCTACAGCTGATTACAATATGAATGTATTTAGGTATTATTGCAAAGTAGATTTGTATTCGTGTGCTGTGCATGCATTTGAATGCGATACCGGCCGTGCGCTACAAATTATTCAAGAAAATAAACTCCGAGCCGCTCGGTGCAGAGAGCGCATAGAAAAAAATGTTTTGTTTGAAAACAGTAAGTTCACGTGATTGACCCAGGTATTTTATTGTGGTGGCAGGGCGGCTCGCGATTGGCGCGCCGAGCGGGGCCGAGGGCGGCGGACGAATCGCGAGTGAGCGCCGCGCGCCGACTTCGCACGAAGCGAGCCAAAGCGAAACCACCGACCGACACTCGCCCAGTGTGTTTTTGACATCGGTGCGCGCAAGTCGTGAACCTCGGACCGCTCCGACACTTTTATTTATAGTTTATAATCGAATAAATTCGCGTCACGTTCGTGGATACCTGTGCTAACTCTCGGATATTAAATATGAGTATTGCTGCTCTGCTTCAAGCCGCTGAATACATAGACAGGCGCGACAGAGGTGAATTGGATTTTCTTTGTTTGAATTGTCAATCGAGTGCAGTATACGCACACGTCAACATGGCTCCCGTCTATTTTTGCCGAGGCGCGATCAGCTGATTCTGACGGAATGGCAGTGTTGCTTGTTGCAGAAGCGGAGCACGGGTACGCGTCTCTGCCGGTCTACCTCGACAGCCGGAGCGGGGGCCGCCGGCCGAAGACGAAGAAATCGCAGGGCAGCAGGTGAGTCCATACCTATCACCGCCGAAGGCCGCAGCCGGCGAGATTCCGCGCAATCAGTGTGAAGTGAAGTGAAAAGTGCCGTGAACTTGCAATAAGAACTGTATTTTTGTTGCAGGACGACTCATAACGAATTGGAAAAAAACAGGTGAGTTTCTCCTAGTTTGTTAGGCCGGCTAGCCGGTACGGTTGCGTGGCGCAGCGAGTGACCTTGGCAGACGGCTCGTCTCGTAGAAAGAGTGCATTGAGCGTAATGATACAAGAGCCGGCCGGGCGTCGGTCGTTTCTAACCCATTTGGCACCACCAGCCACTCTGCTTTACGTCATTGTTTGGTCACTCATTGTAACGTGCTGCTGTTTTCGAGGGGTTGAACTGAACATCGTTACGCTATAAATCAACTGTTCGGTGGTCACTCACTGTATTCTAATGTTTTGTACCCTTTGTACCCCACAAAAAAACAGCTGTGTTACATGGCAATAAATCTTTCGGAAATAATGCCCGAATCGTGATAAAGGCGGTAATCATAGCAAGCACCCTTCTGAGATCTACTTTCGTAGATAAAAATTCCTTACGTTTGAATTTACTTAGGCCAACATTGACTAACGTCCTATCGAGCTCGTTGGAGCTTCTACAAAAGTCCTTTACCTGACTCAAGTAGGCACATACGATTGAGTGAACTGTTAGAACTTCACTGAAAACGTGTTTGAATAGGTCTAACAAAGCCACCCAGTTGATTCTCCTTTACTATCATTCTATCTACATACCTATGTTACGTTGGTAGGTCCTTACATGACTTTTCTTTGAATTGTATAAGGCACTACGTAAGTGGAGCGAAACTTATCAAATACCTACATGCTCTTGGAATCTCGAAATTGGCTAGATGTATTCCTATGCCCTAAGTTCATGATCACAGTTTGACGGCCTTTGACCTATCCTAGTTTTGTTTTCCGTTGACTCTACCATAGGGGCCGGTTTAAGAACCCATTGTGAGTAGAGATTGTCTCTACTCCCATAGGTTCAGGATCTTGGATCGTTCAGGTTATTATGCCATCAACCGTATCGAAAATATGACCATACATAACGACATTCAAGGTAAGTACCTTCGACGTTTTTTTTCGTGCGTAACCATTTTTTACTCCCTGTTTCTTTGCACAGTAAAGAAAATAATGTTATTATGTAACTTATTATAACTGTTTGGATAGGTCGCAAATCAAGTTTGCTTAGAAACAGAAAATGCTCAACTCAACTATTAGCCAAGGTACGACAAGCTAATCGCCTCTGACTTCCCTCCCATTATCGCTATTAGCATTGTTTAGGAACCTGTTAGATGCTAAAGCAATCAGATCTACGTGTTTCATTGTTTAGACGCCTCGGTATTTTATAACTAGATTGTTTTTATTCAAACAGAAATATTTTTGTTACCCGGATAATGAAAAGGCGCATTATTGCGAGTGAACTACGGAATCTCGACAAACGTTATTACGACGCCCGAAATTTCGTTTGACATTATCTGTCGTTTTTACCTCGGCTCAAATTTTTGACAAAGGCCGTAATTTTTTACTTTAGTTGTCATTTTTGACATCTGCCGTCATTTTTAGCTGTATCGCTGTATCTTGCATCGGAAATATAAAAAAATATTTATGGGGTGTATGTAAGGGGGACTTCAACATCTCGTCTAGACTCTACGTTATGTCGTAGAGTCTATATCGCGAACAAAAGTTTACTTAAACTTGGTCAAGGGCTCAAAACAACTTTAGGTTATAAATTAAGTTAGACCTTAATTTCTGAATCATGATATATAACTACAAAATCAGATCTGATCTCGTATTCAATCGATCTATCACAATGGACAAAAAATCTATTGAATACAGTTTCAATACCACAATTCTTCGTGGATATACCTACCTTACACGTGATTTCCGTCGTCCTCTGCCACTTCAAAACACTCAGACGTAGGTATTTAAAGCCTTATCAGTACGTACTCATAAACAGCTGATTCCAAGTACCTACGTGTACCTAGTACAGGCCAATCAGAGAATAAATTAAGTTAGTACTGTATGAAAACCTCAGTGCTGCAGTTTTCTGAAGGTGTCATTTGTCATATTATGTGGATAACGAACGAGGCCTTGGTGTAAGTATCATACCATCTTCATAATTTGATAACTCATTATTTTGTACTAGCTGCGCCTCGCGGTTTCACCCGCGTGGTGATAGATATAATATTGGATAATATATCTTTATGAATTGTAGCCTATGTGTTATTCTGATATGTAAGCTATATTATTGTGAAGTTTCATTAAAATCCATTCAGTAGTTTTTACGAGAAAGAGTAACAAACATCCATCCATCCATACTTACAAACTTTGAAGTTTATAATATTAGTAGGATTACTTGACACTGGCAGAAAGGTGTCCTATCAGACACACACTTGCCATTAACAAAGTACCATCGTCATCATTATCTGGTTGGTTGAGAGCAGTTACTATCGGAATGTCTTTCGTGTTCTCTCGCCATAAGAGAATAGTCTACTGCGATATTTCAGAGAAAGCTGAAGACTATACTATCTGATGAAAACGATTATACAGTTAAAGAATTTATGAACGATAAGAATTTTGACAAATAAGCACCCATTAATATATTTTTTTTAATTGTTTAATTGATGGGTGATTTAATTATGTAACACAATTTATTAACATTATTGATTCCAAGTATTTTTTTCTCAGTAATAATAGTAGCATGTAACTTGACAAATAATTTCCTGTCCCTATTGGGAAAATAACATTGTTACGCATTTTGTATGTACAATCTTGTCCATATGTAATTGCAATAAATATAAGACTTTGCATATCGGCATGGCATTAGAAGTTCTTCTGTGTCACTAATAGAATAAGTTTTATTTTATTTAAGCCTATTTTTGATAAATCTTATGACCCTGGTTGTATTCATGAAGGTCTTCATCAGCCCACACACATCCATAACAGACCATGGATCTTCATCATCATCAGCATATGGTAGTCCACTGCTGGACATAGGCATCCCCCAATAAGCGCCATAGCGCCCTGTCTTCAGCTGGACGTAACCAGCATCTGCCCGCAGTCCTTCGCAAGTCGTCGCTGGGGTAAACGTGTTCTTGAGTGGAGACCGCGGCAAACGTAGTGCCCTCCGTCCTACGTCTTCATACGACGTCACAAATATCGGTCCTAGGGCGCCACGAACTCCCTTGATGAAGATTATTCGTCGCCCTTACAGCTATCATGCTATCCGCAGTCGAGGCCTATTTAAATAGCAATGAAAATGCCAAGCATTGTTTATTAATATTGCACGTAGAACAAAAGGTTATCTTGGATAACCTTCCATAACCTTTGTCGCTAGATTGATCATTGCTTAGCGATACGCGTCTAACTATATTAATTGTCCGCCCACACCGACTAACAGTTAGATAAATAAATAAATAATGTAGGACAATTCACATCACCTACCCCATGACTGATATATTTAATACAATACATTAGATCGGTAGGGAGATATTTTTATAATACATAGAAAATACCCAGAACACCCGTAACAAATATTTACGGATCGTACAAAATATTAGTCCTAAAGCGGGAATCGAACCCTCATGTGTCGCAGAAGGACCTTCGCCACATCGGTCGTCATCTTCTGTCATTTATTATAACCAGTTAATTACGTTCGCACTACACGCTCATGATTCTTCAGACCGGTGAAATTAATACCACAGTTGGGCATAGGCTTCCTCTTTTGCACGCCAGCCCAATCGGTCCTGTAGGTCTCTCATCATCATTCAGGTCACCCTGGCGATATCCAACCATCTAGCAAGTGGTCTGCCTCGATGACGCCTCGCTCCTACCGACTACCACTGACCATGGTCTATCATTGCGCCTAGCAACGGACCTTTTTCCACTCTAGGTCCACTTTGGGCCAAAGTCATTATAATTAGTTAGCCGTAAAATGCCGAACGTATTATTCAGCAAACAATGCCGATAGATTTAAAGTGCTATAAATTATTCGGACGCCAAAGTCGCTGGTTTGCGCGACCTTGGATATAATCTTTGTGTAACATTGAAGGTCATCGTGGTTTTCAGAACTCACCTTTGCATAGGGTCTGTGACCTTTTCTGTTATTCGGTTCTTTCCTAAACGAAAACCATCTGATAACAGCTCTACATTTTGTCAGTGACTTGTATCCTTGAACTCTCCTATTTTAGCAGCCTTACGTAACTGTTGGAACACCTTTTGAGACCAATGAATTTTTTTACCTGAACGTCTTTCGAAATACGAGATAAACTTTCTTCTTCTCAAGACCAGACAACAAATCAATTTACTATGCCAGTCGTATTGTCGCAGAATCGTCCATACATGAAAGAAACCAGTCTAATGGATACGCTGGACGGATTTATTTTGCGTAACATTATAAACGTTATTATGTAGTGTTTAACTCATTTTTCATCGATGCCGATTCCATTTTATATTCGTGACTACATCACTAGCAAATTTACGACAGCTACTAGTTACGCCTACACAATATCAATGTACTACATTTTATATGGCATCACGTCTCCATAGAGACTATATTTTATTTTCTATGTCCATAGATGAAAGAAACTCTAGATAGAGCGGTGATATTTGCACGGAGAGATTGATAACAATGGTTTTAATTCAACCTTCTTTTATAAGGTAAAATCCTTAATGTGTGAAATCCTAAATTCTGTTTTAGGGTTATTGTGAAGCGATAAATTTAATGGAATTACGGCCCAGACAAAATAATATATTACATCATAATTATTTTTCTAAATATTTTTCTGTCTACATAACTAACGACTACTGTGTTATACCAACAAAGCCCTCCCTATCTTCTCTATAATCTAACATCATCATTTGAACGTCCATTAATTTATTTCTAGATGTACATAACATTTGCATTGTGTTTACGCCGTTAGCAGCTGTTAGTACAAGCACCAAATCAATTACCGGGACCATTACAATATCTGCTGATGCTACCTAATTAATAATGCAATTATCTGCAGACCATATCCGATAATCTCTGGTTTTGCACAGTCACTACGTATATACGTATAATGATTGATACAGTCGTTAACACAAGGTATAAAATATATACCACGGTAAACTGTAATGTATTGACTAGAATCATCTTTGTTTCAGTAAAACCGTGCAGTACATTTAACTGTTCGTTTAGAAAAGTTAAATGTTATAAAACTAACTAAATAATACAAGGGATTACTAACATACTTATTTGACTTTATTTGTATAATGATTTTCAAATTTTTTTATTTGTATTAAACTAGCGGCCCGTCCCGGCATCGATAGGGAGCAATTTTAAAAAAAATCTCTTTTTTTCTCTCCGTAAGAACCATCATCGTACTTCAAGTAATATTCTAAAAAAAGAATTAGCGAAATCGGTTTAGCTGCTCGTTACTCTAATGTAAGCTTTAATTTTATTTTGTTATTAAATTATTGTATTCTGACATATTGTTTTTAAGCTAGCTTGTTTTTTTTTCAAAAATGTATAATGTTTTTTTAATTTTTACATGAAATATGATAAAACTTGACTAAAAGATAAGGTCCTCTATTGCATAGGGTGTGCCCGATGTACATGTTTATAAATCCTACTAATATTATAAACGAGAAAGTTTGTAAGTATGGATGGATGTTTGTTACTCTTTTACGTAAAAACTACTGAATGGATTTTAATGAAACTTTATAAAATATAGCTTATACATCAGAATTACACATACACTTCATAAAGATAATATTGTATATTATCCAAAATATCTAACACCACGCGGGTGAAACCGCGGGGCGCAGCTAGTAAATGAATATAAAACAAATTTTACCACCATTATTTTCGTAGTACGTTTCGTAGCTCAATATAAAATGTATTCTCAAAAACTTGTATCTCCGCCAGTCCAGATAGACGTAGATTGGACAAACGCATGTCGGGAACGCCATTGTTCGTTTCTGTGAACAGCAAACTTGACGTGTGATTTAGTGACTTGATCTATAACAATACCTGGGCTCGAAGGCGCATGCCGACTACCTCGACTTATAGAGGATACATAGCTTGGTCGGTAATGTAAGCAAAGAGGTATTTAGTATTAAACAAGCGCTAGTTGTACGCCACGTTTCTAAATCGTGAGAGATATAATAGAGCTGATCAGCGTACGGAGAACCGGCTGTTAGTCAGTATCATCATCAGCCTATGTTGGTCCACTGGACATAGGCCTCCCATACTGTGCGCCATAGCGCCATTTTCAACTTGACGCATCTAGCATATCCCTGCAGTCTTTCGCAGGTCGTCATTCCATCTGGTCGGAGCGCGTCCTACACTACGTTTACCGAGTCGTGGTCTCTACTAAAGAACACGTTTACCCCAGCGGTGGTCGGTTCGCGTGATATGGCCGGCCCACTGCCACTTCAGCTTGCTAATTCTTAGAGCTATGTCGATTAGTTTGGTTCTCTGTCGGATGTTTACAAAATAAATATATTTATTTATTGATTGATATGTCAAAACAACCGATGGAATCGTAAATACAGGTCGTGGATGTTCGATAAATGTCAAAACTGTCAATGATGTCAAAACAGATACTTGGCCTGGCCGGCCATGTAGCTGTTTTGACACCACTCTGCATCACCTATTACCCCACCTCTTTGATTCAACCAGACCATTTCAGGCCATGGCGAATGGCAAACGAATTTATCTTTTCAAAATTGGTTTGGGTCATCTCTGATACCACACAATTTAATACAAAACAATTTGAAGACGCGCCCTTGAGCTGGTTATACACGTACTTACAATAATTACTTAGATTTTTTTGAAAAAAACTTAAAAACAATTTAACCTTAGCATTTACACTATTTTTTAAGTTTTTCGAGACTTATTCTTATTAATTTATATGGGACCACCTCGGCATCACTCTCCATACAACAGCCAAATAATTTACCTAAGACGAAGAAATCGACGAATATAAATAAAAAATACATACAGCCGAATAGTTATAGAACCTCCTTCCCTTTTATTT
Organism: Eupithecia dodoneata; assembly: GCA_947044415.1. Lineage (NCBI taxonomy): Eukaryota > Metazoa > Arthropoda > Insecta > Lepidoptera > Geometridae > Eupithecia > Eupithecia dodoneata. Next base: position 11,333,699 of record OX345665.1, on the reverse strand, counting down.
TTTCGTTTCGTTTGTTATAAGGTAGAGTCTACAGTATAGTACTGTAGAGTCTACTTTTAACTTGTCTAGTCTACTATACTGTAGACTCTACTTTTTAAACTTGTCTAGTCTACTATACTGTAGACTCTACTTTTTAAACTTGTCTAGACTACTATACTGTAGGTAGACTCTACTTTTTAAACTTGTCTAGACTACTATACTGTAGACTCTACTTTTTAAACTTGTCTAGACTACTATACTGTAGACTCTACTTTTTAAACTTGTCTAGACTACTATACTGTAGACTCTACTTTTTAACTTGTCTAGTCTACTATAATGTACTATACTTTTTAACTTGTCTAGTCTACTATACTGTAGTCTACTTTTTTACCGACGATATATGTTCATAATATAGGTAATGTAGGGTTTCCATATAGCCTAGTAACTTCAGCAAAGTCCGCCAGCTCGTAAAAGTCAAATATTGAGGCAAACCCAGTACTGGAATGCCTACCCATTGGACTCAGGACTGTCAGTCCATTGCTATACGGGTCAGCTAGTGACATCACTGTCTGCTATCGATTGATCCTTATCTCGTGTTTTTGATTGTGTTCTCGACGCACCTATGTCATATTTAAATGTTGCCTGTATTTGAATAATAAAGGATTAAAAAAACTGCTTTACATAACATAGCATACATTGACTTTTTTCTGCCTATTTTAAAACGTCGATATAGGCCTCCTGATTGATTTCGATGAGTACGTAGAAATGACAATCTGTGATCGTCGATCGTGGATTGTCATTTCTATCATAAACCCTAATATGAAATATCAATAATATTACTCTCAACTCAAACTATTGACGACCTCTGTGGTGCGGTGGGCGATGGTCGTGGCGACGCAGGAGGTGGGTTCGATTTCCGCCTCGGGACAAATGTTAGTACGATCTGCAGATAAAACTATCTATGTAATGTATTGTATTATTCATATCAGTAGATAATCTAGTATCCATAACACAAGCTCTGCTTAGCTTGGGGCTAGATAATGCTGTGTGGATTGTCCAGCATTATTTATCCAACGTATATAACCTATCATTGCTTTGAAAAAAAAACCGTCACTTTTATCTACTAGTGACGTCGCGTCGATTAGAAGCCAGAGTCAATATCTATTTAATCTGGCAAAACAAAAATAAAAAACTAAATTATAAATCTAAATTACATTCCCAATGATTCCTGAACGAAATCTCGATCGATCAGTATGCCCAACTCTATGTTCGACTATATACAACAAACTCTATATTTTCGAGTTAAGTAGAAGAGTACCTTAAATCTCGCAATTTCCACCTTCGACGAGTAAAATACATGTATAAAAAATTATATATATCACGCACAATGGGCCGTCTATGTAACAAAACTGTCCATCAATCACGCTTACATTCCTCCCGAAGCGTTATAAGAAAATTCTCGGCTGTTCCTAGGCGTGGAAAGGTCCACGGTAGGGAAAATTTACCTGAGCCATTAATAACATATAATAGGTATGCGTTAAATGAAAATAGATTTTATATTATACTAACTGTGCCCAGCGGCTTCGCCCGTGTGGAAATCCACGGTTTATAAACCTTCCACTTTATCTATTTTAAAAAAAAGGCATCGAAATCCGTTGCTTAGTTTTAAAGATCTAAGCATACATAGGGACAGACAGACAGCGGGAAACGACTTTGTTTTATACCATGTTGTGAAAAGTAGGTACCTTCCAATAATTATATTGGAAGGTACCTACTTTTCACAACATGTTTACGTTTCATATCGCTCGATAAGGTAAATAGTTTCGTATCAAAGTCATAAATGTTTTCTTGAGTGGAGACCACGACTCGGTAAACGTAGTGTAGGACGCCCTCCGACCAGGTGGGATGACGACCTGTGAAAAACTGCATGTAGGTGCTGGATGCGTCAAGCTGAAGACAGGGCGCTATGGCGCTCATTGGCCCATGTCCAGCAGTGGATTAGTCCACTGCTATAGGCTGATGATGAAAGTCATGAAATAATTGTATTCTTGTCGAAAAGATTTATGATAATGTCCAAAAAAGTTCAGGATTTTATTAAATGAGTTATGGGAGTCGAAACACATTTTTTTATTAAATTGACTTGAAACAAAATCGCCATGTTTTTTTTTATCTGTATCTGAGATACTTCTACGGAAAAAGTATAGTAGTTTCACTTGTTTATCATAGTTATTGCACATAATTATTTAGTTATACATATATTATTAAAGAATATCCTAAAAAATCTACTTCTATGAACTACAGAGTACTTGTTTTTATAAAGAACTCCTCGCTTGGAGTTAATCGTTGGCTTCTACAGCGTATACATATATTTTTGTCAGAATCAGCAACATTGAGCGGCTATTTGGGCCCCTCAAAGCCTAGGGGAAGTTTTATGAGGATTCTGAGATTATCTTTATGTATGTGAGTTACAGTACAGTGCAAGTAAACCTGCCTATCTGTCAAATTAAAGTTGATTACTGTTTATAGTCTACCGCATATAACTTCGGGGTACGCTCGGGCATGTGTGTGTCTTTCGCTTGATAGGTTTATTTAGGTTGTTACGAAGCAGCCCTCACTACGCTCCTTTTGGTTATCTGAACTGTAGTAGTACGCTTTTGCCTATTACTGAAAACAGTTTGGGAGGAATGTGAAACGTCTTTTTAGCAGACGGTAGAAAAGAGTCTAGAATCCAGGCTAAAGTAGGTCTTATATCCCGATCATCTCGCACCAAACATTTTGTATGGCCGCGAGGTGAACAGATATTGTTACCGGGTCGTGTTTTAGAATTATGGAGATATCAGGATGGATGATTCTGTCATAGAAATCGAGGTTTGATCAAAGTGGCTACACACCTTGACAAATAATTATTATGAACTCTCGCTCTGTTGTAGTGTACTATAGAAATATATATATATATATATAGTAATAGTAATATTAACACCATTCAATAATAATTTAAATTAACTTTGGTTTTGTTGACCTTTCGAGATAACGACCCATCGACGAAACGTACCGTCGTCGTCGAGGTAGAGACCTGACGAGGTAGAAACCATTCTACGCGTCGAAGGGTTTCTACCTCGTCAGAGGACGTACTGATTTTACCCATCGACGAAACGTACCGTCGAGGTAGACACATCGAGCGTAAACTAACGTCATTCGAACTAGAGAACGAGACCCTTTATTTATAATATCAGTGATTTCTAAAGCTGAACTAAAATGTTCCATCAAATAAACCAATAGCCGCTATAGATCGTGATCGTCTCTTGATGCACACACGCCTGTTCATTCGTTAGGGTTAATCTAAGCAACATATCAACAAGTTTTTATAAAACTGCAGTGTATGGTTTGTACATGCGTTAGTTATCAAATATGTATCTTTCACTTGCTCGCATGTGGTGCGTTTCGTCGCGCTCCGTTGGCCGTGCGTTTCGTATATTCTGCGTTTCGTTTATCCAGTAGGCAAATCGGAATATATGCATAGAATTATGTACGAAGCAATACGCTTGCATAAACCTCTGCTATGTTTATTAGCTACATTTGCCCGCGGCTTCGCGTTGCACATCGTACAAAAAACATTGTCTATTACAAAAGTGTAAAATTACCTTTCGTAGACATTTTCTTCATATACTAACTATACACTAGGCAAAGTCGATGTACAATGTTTGTAAGCAAACCTCCTATACTTAGCCTAAAAAAAAACACTCTTGTCGCGTCTTTTTATATGCAATTTAGATTAACAAATCTAGTCGAATTGAGATCCTTCTTACACTAGATATTCCTATCAATTACATCTAAAACTAGACTTCAAACATGAATGTTTTAGTTATTTGTGTCGTGATTCCTTTACAAATATTCTACATCCAGTTTGGCTAGTGTATAGTGTAACAAGTTTCATCAGAATTTCATTCTATCTCACGTCAGGTGTTACAATAACAATTCATATATTGAAGTCGCAGACCGCTTACATTATTTGGCCCAACATCATAAGTTAACTATCTCCATACTTAACTAAATAAGCCAACAGTATATATTTTACTTTAACTAATAAATATACATATTACACAGTCCTTTTAATTATTGTTGATTTTATTTATTTCTTTCATTCATTTTAATTAATGCAATTTGTTTTTCATCTATGTTCATCATCATCAGCCTATATCAGTCCACTGCTGGACATAGGCCTCCCCCAATGAGCTATCATATCATCAAATCATCTATGTTACTTATCTTTAATTTGTTTAAGTACCGATTTGAACAATACAATTTGTAATATTATTTTTATGAAAACCAAAATAGATTTTACCAATAAATTGTATCTGCATAGACGACTACTGCTTTCCACGTAGGCATATTAATGTAATGCAAAGAAACGTCTAGAATCTTGTCGTCAAGCTTGTTTTCAAGATATTTGATAGCACTAACCTTCAAGCATTCCGTATAAGGGCGTAGCTGAACGAAACCACAGAATACAGCTCAGTTACACTTAAAAGCGGTCTGTTTTCAACGTCGTCTAGCAAACAAACAAACTACCTAATATGTACATATAGAATCGCAGCCGGCAGGTTTTCATATTCGCTCTATATTGAACACTAGCGGACCTTCCCTGCTTCGCACGGTTTTAGTACGGATCCACTTTTTTGAAAATATAATATAAGTAGCCTATGTTCACCGGGGATAGTGTAGCTTCCCAACGGTGAAAGAATTTTTCAAATCAGTCCAGTAGTTTCGGAGCCTATTCATTACAAACAAACAAACAAAAAATCAAACCTTTCCTCTTTATAATATTAGTATAGATATAGACTAGCTTATTCCCGCGGTTTCGTACGCGTTATTGGAATTAAAAGTAGCATATTCTATCCGGTCCAGGACAAGATCTATTATTATATAGCCGTTTATTATCATAGAATAAATAAAAATAACATCACTTAATATATCAAAAATTGTAAAAAAAAAGTTATCGAACCTTATCAAAATGTGAAAGTACTTAATCATTTTTTATTCTGTGATCTCTATTCGAGTAAAGGCCTCCAGACTGTTCTCTGTCTTTCGCTATCTATAGTTTTTCAGTTTCTTTTTCTTGAGGTCCAGATCTATATGAAAACTTATTATTTTATATAAAATAATATAATAAATATAATTATCTTTGCAACGGCACAACTCGCAAACTAACACACACGATATTGCAATTAGCGCCTTCGACGACAGTGTTCACAATCGCTGCGACGACGACGCAGTCATTTTGAACACTGGCGTCGAAGGCGCTAATGCTCGCTGCACAATCGCATCACTTTAAAATCGCCCTATACTCGTACATATGTTCTTTGGACATCAGAATCAACCCCCCTAATGTATAATTAACACTATCCACCTTAATCCAACCGGTTTTGACTGGTACATAGTAGGCCCGACACAGTCTTCGAATTTCAGTTGGTATTTAGATTCTACGTACAGCAATAGCAACTTTATAGCCTTGCAATAGAGACAGGAACCCCAGGCAGGGTTTGTGCATGTCCCAGAATATGTTTACCCTTTCGGCCTCAGATTGACTTTTACGTAGGCTAGGTTCTAACTTCGACCTTGAGTTGTGCACGCTAAGGTATCTAAGTCTAGGTAGCTCTAGGTTATCTAACATTGTAGATTGTCCCAGCATGACGTGCAGAGACATAGTATAACTGGCTCAGTGATTCATCTGCAAGTCGCCATTGCGTCTGCGGTGAACGCATACGCTTGCAGAGATAGATTGCTGTTGGCTTTGTTTACTATGTAGTCGTACGTGTATCGCCAAGTACCTATATCACGATTCCGATCTGGGAATTATGTTATCGTATATGTATAGGAGCGAGATAAGTGGAAGAAGGGGAGGGAGGCCTTTGCTCTGCAGTGGGACACTCCGGGCTGGGCTAAATAAATAAATAAATAATGCTTGACAATTCACACAGCATTATCTAGCCCCATGGTAAGCAGAGCTTGTGTTATGGGTACTAGATAACTGATATACATAATACAATACATTACAATAGATAGATATTTTTTATTATACATAGAAAACGACCAGAACACCCGGAACAAATATCTGCAGATCGTACACACAATTGTTCCGAGGCGGGAATCGAACCCGCAACCTCCTGCGTCGCAGGACCTTCGCCCACCGCGCCACATCGGTCGTCAATAATAATAATATGTGTATAGTTTTTTATATGTAATTTTATTTATGCCAATATTTGCCTAAAGTATTTATCGGAATACTGGTGCAATGCAGCAGTACAATCTTAAATCACGGCGGTTACATCGCAGTGGCAACCTTTAGTATAGATAAACTAGCTAAAGGTTTCGATGGTGAAGTTGGGTTACTGGTTTGGCCTTGCTATCTGCGCGCGCGCCGCGCCCGCATGCCCGAGTAATTTTCCAATACACCAAACATAGCAACTATAACATATTCTATGGCAAGTCACTCTGAAAAGACAGTACGTGCAGATCCTATTCATGGTATTCAGAGTGTTTTTACCCGAAGAAATTATACATAACTAGCTAGCTAGAAATCTATGTGTCAAATGATGTAAAAACCTTCCTCTTGAATCATTCTATCTATTAAAAAAACCGCATCAAAATCCGCATGCATAGACACAGACAGACAGCGGGGCGACTTTGTTTTATACTATGTAGTGACTAGGCTTCTATTTCAAAGGCAAACCAAAACAGTTTCGATAGAGTAGTAGTACCTAGTAGTATTAAACGAACGGCAGTAAATTTACGACAATTGCTTAAAGTAATACCTACCACAAGAGACGGTTTACATCACCTTTCTGTGTGTTTAAAAAAGCTAAAACTCATTTGATCCGTCCTGTCTGTTTCCCTGCGCGTGCGACTTGCAGTCTCACCGGAGAGTCGTTGCCAACTCGGATTTGTCATCAGCTCGAGTGGTGCTTTGTTTTTTACTTCATATTGTATCGCTAATGACATGCTGTTTTCTGCTCCCCGCTCTCTGTCAAGGTTGCTGGGCTGGGTATTTACTTGGGTGGCATTAACTGTACCGAACATACTAAAACGTTGGAAAATCCACGTTCTAATTAATTGTAATGTAGTGGTTTTTTGTAGAATGTTTTTTCCGAAATCGCGTTAGGTCGAAGACATAAAATTTGGGCACATCAGGACCCGAAACGCACAAAGACAAATGAACAGAGAAGGCTGGCATGAAATAAAGAAGTTCTTAAGTCTTACCTATCTGTGATGATGATACAATATGATGAATTGGACACGATAAATCATTACTCAATGTAAATTGCTCACCTCTCAGACATAACGTATACATAACATACTTTGTACCGTTGAATTAATTTTGTCAACGAATTATCCTCCAATGTCATACGATGCATACTCCACTGCCAAGACGTGCGAAAGATACGTTTCGGTTTACACAATCAAAACTAAATAATGGCTTGCTATAAAAACACTACAGTGTCACTGTAACGCAGACATAAATATGCCTCTACCATGAGTTGCTAATTTGATGTAATCAAAACGACTTGCTCCACTACTATAGTTTTCTCATGACTAGATATGGGGCCCTTTAAAAGGCGGATTTATCACCCAACCAGTGCGTCAGCATCGCCCCTGGTGTTGCCAGTGTCTATGAGCGAAGGTGTCGTGTGAACTCGTTAACCATCACTGCTCTGGCATTAAAAAAAACCCTCAAATGTTATCTTATAGTATAACCCTGTTCCTAAAATAATATTGAATGTAAATGATAGATATACATAGGTTCTACCTATGTATATCTATCATATATCAGTTTTCCAAATAGCCTTTTCTTGCAGGTTTTGATAACTGTGCCGAAGAATTTGAAGTTGCTCTTATTTTTGAATCGAAAGTTCATAGTAAAGATCACCATTGAACAGTAGCTCAACTGTGTTGTGTAGGTTACGTAATGCGAATTAGTTAGTATAGTACGTCTGTACTGTGACACAGTAATATGATATGTTTACATTGAGGTCTGTATCGTCCCCATTCGACTGTAACGATTTTAATGGTCTCGTTATTACATTGGATGTACATTTTACATATTATGTATTATGCTCATCAGGCTTTGAATATTACAGTCTGGATAGGAAGGCTGGTTTGGTTATCTTTTTAGAAAATAGGCTTTGAATATGACAGCCTAGATAAGAAAGCTGATTTGTTTATTTCTATAGTAATAGACTGTGGTAATAAGATTGTTTTTTTATTTCCAACTAAAGCTTACTTACAGTGATAGTCGAAAAGCACGGATTAATAAGATATTTGTAACGACTTAGTATAGCAGTTGAACAGCTAAAAAAAAATCATTTAGCACCAATGGTGCCAAAGTATGACTTGGAGTGTAAAGCCAAAGTAACTCTAACTAACAATGGATGGATTGTGTTACGGAGAACTTATGCTGGAGATAAAAGATAATGGAAGAAGCAACATGTACTGCCATCATTTTAGCGGGACAGACTGAGGATGTTAAGCATAAGTTTAATTCACAAAAACGAACCCGAATCCTCTGCTAAAACCTGTAGTGGTTCTACTGAATTTGAACCTTCTCTCCACAGCCAAAAGATAGCGATTACTTCACCACTCCCAGTCCTCGCTCAGGGCTCGCTCGCTATTACTACCATTATTATACACAATCATACATGAATTTCCTTCTAAAATATCTACGTGTACATAAATAAAGAGCGTTAAACCGCAGAACAAGGATACGTGCTCTGATTCTACCGTCGCGTCGCGTCGTCGTTATATAATGAGGTAGGTAATGAAAGAGCGCTTCTCAATCAACTGTTATGTAGTTTGTGTAACGTTCAATCTAGATGTGATTATTAGTCAGGGAAGACATGACATCACAATCATAGCCTTTAATTATATTGCGGTAAGCTTTGTTGTCATCGAGGTCAACAAATCGAGGAACGTTTGGGTGACATAATAATTTGTAGTCGGAGGGCATCTACGTAAGTTCCACGATGCCAACTCTACTTATGCTATGCGGTGTTAAAATGCTAGCGTAAAAATCCATTCGGATTCAAAGCTATGTTCAAGGTCATGCATGACAATGACATGTCACTATTCTCTGATAATGAACATTAACTCGTTTTTGGATTAGAGCTGAAGGTGAACTTCAACTCCTATTGAATTTCCTATTATTACACGAAACGATAATTTAAAGCCACCAAGAATAAATATTCAAGAAGTCGAAGCCTTTCCCAATAAACTTGATTGAGCACTGAAACATCTCAAATTAATCATAATAAAGAAATAGCGAGAATATCTCAAATTTCTCTGGGAGGCATCCCAACAATGAAAGTTATTTCTGTCTCACAAATTGGTAGCGGATAAGAAGGTAAAAATTCTTGGAAGCAGTAAAAATATCTAACACTAACAACTCGAATATGACACATGTCCGGGGCCCCCGCATCCCTTTCACACGCCCACACACAACAAAGAAAATAAACATTAACCAGTCGCATCGCATCGCCCAATAGCTCCCGCTATAGCAAACAGAAGCGAGCTACTAAAAATGTAGCGCAATAAATCCCAGAGCACTATCGTAAACTCTTACAATCCTATCTTAGTAGGTATTCTGTTAAAAACCTTTACTGCCTGCCGTCCTCCTCGCAAGGGCTCGCTCTTTTCCGTCCAACATTTTCCTTCCCATCTTCATTTATCTTGGAGATTGCTTACTTGTAGTTGAGAACTTTGTTTATAAAGGCATCTATTTTTTCCAGCGAAATTGTTTTCAAGCCTCGCAAAGTTTCCCAGGCGTTATGGACGCTTTTCATGAATTTATTACTACAATTTTGAGCCGGACCTTCGTTACTCATTTGGTAATCGTCTCTTTTTAGTATAATCTCTCTTCTTTGAACTTGTAATATGACGTAATTACGTGAATTTTCTTCAATTTTCACAATTAGGACCTATTTGAATTTGACTTGTGAATTTCTGCTCTATATTTTGTGTTAAATGGACAGGAGTTTTTTGGTAATTCTTAGTAGATTAGATACCTAGTGACTGGTAGTTGGGCCTCGGCAGGTCCCATTAGGCCGCGGTCCAAATAAATTGACCAACATTATCTTAATTTAACCGAAACGAACCTTACTCTATAATGCTCATCTCTGATTTAATAATTTTCTATCTAAGTCTTTACCCGACTACCAAATTCCTCAAGAGTATATTGCTAAGAGTATCATTGGCAGTTTTGCTAAGCAAATGCTATGGACAACATCATTTGAAATTCACGAGCAACCGTCCAAGTAATAGTCTGAACTAGTCAGTTGTTTACTATCGATTTTTAGTTTCGCATACTTAATAGGCTCGACTCGGTACCCTCATTATGTCATTAGAATAAAGGCAAGTTGTATAGAATATTCTAGACGGCAATTACTAACATGCAACTGCAAACATGTTGGTCAAAATAGATATATTTGAAGGTAAAATGTAATTTACCTACAAACAAACAAAAGAAGGCCAGCAGTTTCCTTCTGTGTATTTTTGAAATCTTTATTTTATTCCCGAGAGATAAGTATTTTTCCCGAAAAATTTAAGAAACTGTGTGTATTTAAGGAATTTAAAGTCTGTTATTATTAGTTTTTTCGAAACATACACATTATATTTTACTAGTTTCTGCCCGCAGTTTCGCACGCGATGCTTATAATGGAAACGCTTCAAGGTTATTTCTGTCCCATGGCAACTGTTGGGTAAAAAGTAGAGGCTCCAGGCTTATAGCTTACATCTTTGCAATATTCAGCCCGATCTTTTCAGTATTTTTGAGGCAACACAATCTTTCATCCATCCATGTCAAATTGTAAACTTTCGCATTTTAAAAAGTAGTGTGACTGCTAGAGCTTGCAATAGTGTCTGCCCTTTTAGATTTTATCATACCAGATCTGTCCAAATTTGTAGCACTACATTAAATAATTTCAACAATGAATGCCAACAAAGAGAATATGTTGGACTGCAATTACTGGCATGACAACCGTGTGTCGCTACGCTATCGACTGTCGTAGATAACGATCGTGTCAGGCTGTCTGACGCAGTAGACTATGGATGACACACGCTCTAATTTATGGAAAAGAACGTAAAAAACAAGCCAAGTTGTTTTGTTAGGCTCTTTGTTTAAGGACTCGCCCAGGGTTGTATCTGCAGGGTTGTCTTTAGAAACTAGTAACTTGTGCTTATCTACGGTGCTTTTGAACGGATATACTAACACTTTCATAGCCCAAGTACATGTCTCGATCTGAACTGCGACGTGCCTTTTTGGGTCGCACCGTAGAGACTGGGGCAGGCAGTGAATGGGTTGAACCTGTAATGTTATAAGTGACTGAGGCAACCAAAAACTGGCAACCCTGACGCCAAGTGCGACACATTGTGCGAATGTGTAGCACACCAATTGATGATTGGGTGAGTCGACTTTTCTTAGTGTTAGCACAGAATAACTTATAGTACGTGATAGTTACACGTGTATGTTAAATTTATGATTTATTTCATTTTATTCTGAGGTAATATTTTTTGTTAGCGGAATGACTCATCGACTGCATACAAAAACGTGCCCTCGCGGGCCTTATTAAGCGAAAATAACGGTTAATTCTTTATTTCCCATAAACCAATGATTATCTCGTCGATCAAGGTGGAGGCTGCTATATACCTAGAGATAGTAGAGATCGCTCTTGAGCGATAAGAAGGCCAAATGTAATTAATTTTTAAGTTTATCTAGTCATAGTTTTCTATTTAAAGTGCAATAAATAATTTTCTATCTTTTTCTATTTACCTAGATCGACGAATAATCTGGCTAAAAAAATTGGTTCGTAAAAAAGGTTATATGAGACTAGCTATTAAAACAAGAATGCTTGGATTGAATCTGCCTAGACTAGATAAAGTTAAGCTTGGAGGGAGAGGTCTGATAATGTATTACTAGGTTGATCGTTTCGTGTCGGCGCGGCGCAAGATTATTTTTGTAGTTGCAGAAAAAAAAAACGGTGGAAAGGTAGTTTGCAAATCGTAAATCATTTTCTTCTAACCTTTGAAAAAACAAACTTTGACTAATTGGTATTTGTGGAGCATCAAATAAAAATTGTCTAGTTCCCTATTCCCTTATTTTAAATACAACAATTAACTACAATCTGATTAATGAAGTGATGAATACAGGTATTATCAATCTATCTAATTGATGACATTATTAATTAAGATCAGATTATCTGCAATCTGTCATCTCATCTACAATAATGGCTCTGGAATAACTAATAAGTAAATATCAGTTGATTTACTTAGTAAGGTTCCTATTCGAGTGTTGCCACCTTAAATAATGTTAAAGATGGTGAATACTAAAATGTCCCTAGATATCGTATACCTCACTATTTCCCTCATTATAGTGTAATCGTGTAATGATAGTCGTTGCAGTATGGACTCAATTAATGCAAAGTTTCATTAAAATTCATTCAGTTCTTTCGGCGTGATGCACGGCCAAGGAACAGACAACCGAGGCCACTTTTTATGCCATAATACAGTTACCATGGAAACAACGCAAGTAAACCCAGGGGCAGAAACTAGTTGGTAATAAAGGCTCGACGATAGTAAGTAGGTAAGGTAGCTAATGAAGTCATAATTATAATAATTAATTAATAACTCTATGAAAATACATGGACTGAAGATAATAAGGTATCGCTCGAGCTATCAACCAACAAAATACAAGTGGTGCAAAGAACAAAGGTGTTTTAAAATTATTCAGTTTGCATCAAACTACGTTCTTAAGCAAATTCTTCGAATACTTAAGCTGATAAAAATGCTAAAAACTATTGTTAGTGGCACTTAAAAGCATGTCGCGATAATCAATACCCCTGTAGGCCGTTTGACTGATTATCTGTATGGCATACCTACAGTATATATCACCCTAGTCGTAAAACCATCGGATAATGGGTTTTATTACGAAAACTGCTATGACGATACCTACCTAGGAATAGGTTTAACATATATTATTTCAATTATTTTAGTTTTTATGTCATAATTTGCATTTGGAATGTGTTGTAAATTATAATAAGGTAATATTTTGTATTCTTTGCTAGCGTGTTGGTTTATGCGTTGTTTGTTTTGTTTTTATTAGTTTTTTGTGTGCACTATATTTCACCTCTAATTAATCTACGAATTTTATCTCTTTTATTATTAAGGCTGACATTTATAGGTATTCGTGTAGAGTTCACTTCGTTAAAAAGAGGAAAAAAGTCAAAACACAGGATTGAAAATGGTCCCTAAGTAGGTTTTTTAATATATTTTGATTGCTTATGCGCTGTAAAAGTGTTAGTTTTTCACCATGACTTTATTCCAGCGAGCATTTAATTTTATTCAGTAAAACTTTTCAATTAAAAAACTCGCACTTATAATTGTCTCGTTCAAAAATATGTTTTGGTAAATGCACTTTATTGGACTGAAACTCCGAAGAAAGTGTTCGACATCCATAGTCTATATCTATAAACTTAAATCATGATCATCATCATATCAGCCCATACACATCCACTGCTGGAAATAGGCCGCTGCCACACGACGTCACGAATAGTGGTCCTGAGCCGCCTCCATCCATCGACTCCCTGCGACCGCTATGCGCTACGATGTCTTCGGTCCACCATTGCGAGGATCTTGACATTCGTAACCTTTATGCAACATAAATAAATACAATTATAATTAATTCATCCGTTAAGTGATACAATGGGGTGGTTGGGTGCCATTGATAAGATAATATTCTAATAGGTGCCTAGTTGAAATTGCCGTAAAAGTTTTACGAGTATTGCTTTGCATAATGAACCGTCTTGCTTACCTATACTGTTTTCTAAGGCTCCGCAGTCGAATTGGAAAGTTTATAATTGTAGGTACCGTTAGGTAGGGTTACTTTAGCTAGATTTTAAACTTTGAAAAAGCCAAAGTTGTTCATTGAGGAGGGTTACTATGGACCGACGTTTTTTTCCACTTAAAAAATCTGAACGAAATCAAGCACAGAGCCGAAGTAGGGCCTTGAATTGAAATAATCTAATTGCAATTGTTATTTCTATAAATTATTAGTTATGTTTTAATTTTCTATAAATGTATCTATCTATGAAATGTATTGACAGGATTGATTAAGATTGTAAGACAGGGCGCTATGGCGCTCATTGGGGGAGGCCTATGTCTAGCAGTGGACTGATATAGGCTGATGATGATGATGAAATGTATTGTATAACTAGCTGCGCCCCGCGGTTTCACCCGCGTGGTAATATACATTTATATTGGATAATATAAAATATATCTTTATGAATTGTAAGCCTATTTTTTTATTCCGATGTATAAGCTATATTATTGAACAGTTTCATTAAAATCCATTCAGTAGTTTTTACGTGAAAGAGTAACACACAAGCTAGCTAGAAGATAACACAAGCTCTGCTTAGCTTGCGGCTAGATTATGCTGTATGGAATGTCCAACATTATTTATTTAGACAAAACTAACACTATCCTTCTGCTATGCCTGTTTCCTCATGAAGCTACCCATAGTCAGAGGAAAAATAAGTTTATTTAGACATTATAAATTCCGTAAGGAAAAAAATATTGCGGGATTCCACGCATTATCAATTTACAGTGGACATATTCACACATTGTTTACATATTTTGTTGGAAAGTTTTTAATCACCTCGCTGATTTAATATATTTAGTATTTAAATAACCTTTTGAATCAGTACTAAATGACGACTAAGCAAGGTTTTCTCTACGCTTAAGGTCCAATTTTATCATTTGGTAAACTAAGTTGAGCTTGAACTGTATCAACGTGCGTTATGCGCTGAACATCGTTCAAAGCACTGATCTGTGTTTATCTTATGTTGATCGCGTTCAACTGTTGGTGAATTTGGACCTAAGAATGAAAGAAAAGTCTCAATTTGAATTGAACGCAGCCAAGAATAACCAAAGAAACGCCAAAACCCAATAGTAACTGTTATTTGATTGGTTAAAACCTAACAATGATGTTTATATTACCTTGCTGGCTTGCATGTCAGGTTATTCGTTTTTACATAGCCATAGTAAAGCGTGTAATAAAATTTATAACTTTCTTTTCCTATTTACTTACTTGTAGTTAGCGTGGTGTAGCGAAAGTGCGCGTAGCTGATTCGAAAACGGTTGGGTCAATCTGCACACAACTTACAACTTTCAGTTTTGTACTCGAAACAAATAAATAAAATGGTTTATTATCGAACAAAATCAATGGTTTTATTTACGTGTTGAAAGTTTATAAAACTGTATTTAAATTTCATGAAATAACCAACTTAGAATAGGTTCCCTAATTTTCCACTGTTTTTTAAGTTTTGCGGGACGAATAGTAGTTTTTAGCAAACATACAAACAAAAACCGATAAAATTGTATTCCTGAGAATGAATAAATCAATCCTTTATGTGATTATATCCAAAATTCAACATGAGGTTATGTACATTCGGAAAATCAATAGTGTATAAGTACCAGGGGAGGCCTATGTCCAGGTGTGGACTTCTGTGAGCTGATAATGATAGTTTCTATAGTAGTATAGTTTCGTCTATGTAATGCTCACCCTCTGGACATCAGACGTGCAAAATCACTGCCTACCTTATCAAAAAACTGCTGCATCAGCATTATTTATCCATACGAAAGTTTGATAGCCTTATCTTATGTCTATTTAAGTTAATTATAATGATTGTAATATAGTTATTATGGTATGTAGTTTTTTTTAAATCTAAATATTTATAAAAGTGCCGCTGCCGTCTATATTGTTACTTCATGTCCAGTCTATCCTAAGGTTGCCTGGAAGAGATTGCTCTCAGTGACAAGGCCACCCTTTATACTTCCTTTATTCTAAGTATTTATTTATTTTTTGTTTTCTGTTTTGTGTGGTATAATAGTGATTATAATGTCTATCTAATACATCTATTCAGGAGTGTTTTTAGAACCAGGGCAGGCCTATGTCCAGGTGTGCTCTTGTGTGGGCTATTAATGGTGATGGTTTCGGCTGGTCCCATTGAGCTGTGCCACTATTTCTTTATCTTGGTTACGCCCATGTTGATGTACCGGCCATTCTCTGGGAGAGGGTATAAACGCACAATGGACCAATAAAACAAATGCTTGCTGAACTCGCCATATTTTTATATTGCCAGTTAGGTAGAAGGTAGGATTTTTTTACTAGAAACAAAGGGGATTGCTTGGTAGCAGGCTAGTATAGTTTTGTAGTGATTTGGGTAAAAGGAAATCACAAACAAACATTTTAGGCCCTTGTTAACACACGTTTTTCCGTTAAAATCTGTTTAAGTGGTAATATGAGTACCTAGAGATGACAGAGTTACTATGGAAACCGTAGATTTTCAAGGCGAGAAAAACGTGTGCTAAAAGTGGCCCGGATTAGAAATAAATTAGAACTAGTAATTTAAATTTTAACACTTGGGTTCACTGCAGACTTTTGCAAACAATCTAGAGGTACTATACGGATCAGTTAAGCTATCAACAGTATCAATATCAGTCGGTGCGCTTCCCCAAGACGCTGCTGGCTGTATTGCCCCGCTTTATGGCAATGCTGATGCGCTGCGCCGGGCCAAATGTTTGTACGATCTGCAGATATTTGTTCCGAGTGTTCAGGTCGTTTTCTATTCATTATAAAATGTATATTTCTATGTAATGTATTGTTTTATGTATATCAGTTATCTAGCACGCATAAAACAAGCTCTGCTTAGCTTGGGACTAGATAGTGACGTGTGAATTGTCCAGTATTATTTACTTTAAATAAGATACTGATGAGATATGTCTCAAATGTACACAGAAAACTTATCACTGGTGTAACTACGCAGTGAAATGAGTAATATATTATGTCAATAATAGAATAATGATTACGCTGGTAGCTTAGGTACTCGCGTATCGCGTGGCCAGACGATAATGAACCCTATGTTGTCTGTTGCATTTAAACTGTGCAGGCGATAATGAACTTTATGTTATCTGTTGCATTTATAGAGTACCTACGTATGCTACTACAAGAGTAGGCTTAGGTAAATACGTAGTACGCATTTAATTATATTTATAACTAGCTGCGCCCCGCGGCTTCGCCCCCGTGGAAATCTATGTGTCAAATAGTTTAAATGATAAAAAGTATCCTATGTTAGACTCCTGGTTCTAAGCTACCTCTCCACCAATTTTCAGCTAAATCTGTTCAGCCGTTCTCGAGTTATAAGTGTTGTAACAAACACGACTTTCTTTTATATATATAGATTGAATTTATTGTTGTTTTTAGAGTCTTCTCATTGATAACTAATTAGCGAGTCCAATTGACGTTCTTGGCAAACGTGGGATGACGACCTGCGAAAGACTGCAGGTTGACGAAGGATGCTGAATGCATCCTTCGCAATGCAAATGCGGCAAGACATGATGCTATGGCGCTCATTAGGGGAGGCCTATATCCACTCCTGGACATAGGCCTACCCTGATGAGTGTTTCATCATCATCAGCTAATATAGGCAGAATTGACGATCTTTGTGGCTCAGCTGTTATTTGTTCAGGATGTTTACATGTATAATATAAAATATATATCTCTATATACAAGCAAACAAGCTCTGTTTAGCGTTCGGCTACTTTGTGAATCCAGCATTATTTATTTCATTTTTCTTCTACCTCACTCGCTTACTAGAGTGAGGTAGAAGAAAAATGAATAATAATCCAACTCGCACTTAGCCGGTTTATTCTCTTCTCATCTGTCGACAAAATACATTCTGGGTATCTTTACATAACTAACATTACTGTTTGAAATACGGAGCTATAACTTGTTATAGGACAAGCTAATTCATTCATGCTAAAACAACACCTGTTTCGCCCCAAATTGACTTGCTAACCGAATTTCTTGGCATCCCGTCCCAAGTCCCTGATGTTCTCCCTTAGTTAAAATGACTCCATTTCAAATTATTTATGGGCGTGTGAGCGGCCGTTGTGGCCTATTTACTGAATAAATGATTTGATTACAAAATTGCAAATGGAAAATGCAGGGAGTCGAGTACTCCTGGCGCGGGTATGTGATCTATCTAACGAACCGAACCGACCTAAAGAATATTGTGTTAAATAATTAGTGAAACGCCTTCGGGTTTGTTCGTGTGGTTTCTGTGAGGTCTTCAGCAGTTATGTTACTTTGATAGGGTTTATTTTTAGTTTGCGAGGAATGGTTCAGAGTTGAAAACACAAACAATCATAGTTGTTGTTATATTTTTTTTTCAAATGCAGTGATCAGTTAAGAATGTATGTTTCTATGCTCTGATTTAAAATTGTTATGAAACGAAACCCAAGGAATATATGTGGAAAATATTGGCATCATCGTAGCAGGGCACAGAAGCTCGAGACAATTGTTGCTTTTAAAAGCTTTCCTAATCATTTAATGATTTGTTGATCTCTCGTTCGTTTTTTAATTCAAATTTGAACACATTTTTCGCTGCACATGTGAGAGATTATGAGTTGTTGAAGTTTGTGTTGTATTTTTTAGTGATAACCTTGCCTTGTTAAGTTTACATCAATGTCTTTGTCAACATAAAATATGTTGAGTTCTAAATCGGAGTACAGTCATAATGCTCCGTTACAATAATTACGTTCCGTTAGTCTATCATTTTACTGCCCGACGGCCCTTCGATGGCGGACTAGGTACGTTTCATTATTATATCCTTATTTGTCCAAGTCGTTTAGTATGCGTGGACAACTTTCAAGATGATACTTAACCTAGAAATGTGCGTACTTACACTTGGATGGGCGTGCAGCCTCGCGTACAAGTAGAAAATGGCAGTAATTTATGCGAAGAGTCATTATAAACCTTGTTTGAAATAAATTAAAGTTTTTGCTAGATCTTTTATCACATAGCTAATTCATAGGCTAGCTTTTGTGGCTTTAAATAGAATGTTTTAATCATATTCCCTATCATCGGTACCTAAAAGGGTTTTGTAAATCGTACAATAGGTTCAGTAGTAGTATATTGTCTGCTGCACAAAGCAGTCGCATTTTTTACAAGGTTTATTCTACATGCCTTGTCATGTGTGGGACAAATCTTGTAACTGAATTTTAGACAGTTCTCCTCAACCGAAAAAGCTGAAATTTGACAAACTTATGTAAGTTCGGTGACAATGCAATGTCATGGTACCATCGAGCTGCTCTAATGATGGAGACAGGATTAAAGGAACTCTTAAACGAAACGACATAACCGCGTCGAATTTGCGTTCCATGGATTTGTCTTCAAGCACTTTGGTCCTAGAAAATTATAAGCTTGTTTTTAAGAGTTTTTAATATACATATGTACGTACCTTGTATAAAATTATTAAGTCGCGTCTATTATTTTTTAAATATTTAGTCCCACTGTCAGACGACGGTTTCCATTCCGTTTCTCTGCCACTGCAATATACAAACATCATTCAAACTTGAAACTATAATGGTTATTAATACTAAAGTCATTAGATATTAATGAAACCGGTGGTAGTGTTGACGTAGCAGAAGACAGAAAATGAGGGTAGAACGGCATGTCTGCCCATAAAAACTAACTCGCAGTGTTTTCAGTTATTCCGTGATCATGGCGCATGAAACTGTGCCGAAATATTGAAATATAATAAAGTAAAGTAAAAAATCATTTATTTCTTTAGGCTTACAAAATAAGCACTTAGACAAGTCATATTTTATTTATAAATTATTATCAAATAAAATTATTTTACTGTTCACTTAAATTTTTTGTCACTTGTGGAAGAATAAAATATTATTATCCGAAATATTATTTTATTTTATACGATGGGTCTAGCTAGATAATGCTGTGTGAATTGTCCAGCATTATTTATTTATTTATTGGAAAACTCAAAAATCAAATCATGGTAAATATCCCGTTTTAAATGACTTTAGTGAAACATAAGTGGACGACCGATGTGGCGCGGTGGGCGAAGGTCCGCCTGCGACGCAGGAGGTTGCGGGTTCGATTCCCGCCTCGGAACAATTGTGTGTACGATCTGCAGATATTTGTTCCGGGTGTTCTGGTCGTTTTCTATGTATCATAAAAAATATCTATCTATGTAATGTATTGTATTATGTATATCAGTTATCTAGTACCCATAACACAAGCTCTGCTTACCATGGGGCTATATAATGCTGTGTGAATTGTCCAGCATTATTTATTTATTTATTATAATTAAAAATGGATATTCCCATATAATGTAGGTTGTCTTGCGTACGAACAGCGGAACACAAAGAAGGAAGCCCGTGTGCGGTACACGTGGCGGTACACCACCGCTTTGATTGCATTGGCTTCGAGCGACTCATTGTTGACTCCTCGTTTATTGTTGTGAAAACTTGACGCGAAGACAGCTGTTTGGTAAAGATGCGTTCACATACTGAAATATCTCCTCTCTCTAGCCCCCTTATTTATAATTGTCTGTTAAGTTTAACTTATCATTTATCATAATCAATAAATTCTTCCACTAGTGGACAAAAAATTTAAGTGAACAGTAAAATAATTTAATTTGATAATAATTTATATATAAGATATGACTTGTCTATGTGCTTATTTTGTAAGCCTAAAGAAATAAATGATTTTTTATTTTTACTTTACTTTACTAGAATAGAATAGAAAAACATTTATTTAGACACAGGTACAAAAACAGGCCTAGAATAACAGACCGCAAATAAAGTAGTTTATCATGGGGGTAAGTGACACAAATAGGTGGTATTAAGAAAATAAGACTACCTCCATGACCCTGCGCCGAAATAGGCACGAGGCCTATGTTAGTTCACTGCTGGACATAGGCCTTCCTCAATGAGCGCCATAGCGCCCTGTCGTCATCTTGACGCATCGAGCATCTCCCTGCAGTCTTTAGCAAGTCGTTATCTCACCTGGTCGCAGGGCGTCCTACACTACGTTAACCGAGTCGTGGTCTCCACCCAAGAACACGTTTAACCCAGCGGTTGTCGGTTCTTCGCGAAATATGGCCGGCGCCGCGCACTGGCAAAACTTGACTCTAAATATGTATGTTTTTGGTTTCAGGTAATTGCCAGCTTTTGAAGGAGTTTCAGATAAGTAATGGTATCTTATCTATCTACGTTAAGGTTAAACGAGGCGCTCATCTTTCCATACTAATCATTAAAAACGATTCACCCAGTCAAAAGTTCTGAGGTTAAAAACATTAAAAAATTAAAATAAAATATACAACGAATTGAAAACCTCCTCCTTTTTTGAAGTCTGCTAAAAAGTATGAACGCGCCGCAACGTTTTGCAAAGGGCTGTGGGTTTCGCCAACCTCGCCGATCGAATGCTCGCTTATTATCCGCTGAGAACTGACAAATGGCAATGACTGATTGACGAGTTATCAATTCCGCTACAAAGTACTGCAATAAAAGTACTGCAGTTGCTGATGAGCTGTAAAAATAATCATCATTTTGTTATACCAAACCAAGAAATAATCATCATTTTGTTATACCAAACCAAGAAATAATCATCATTTTGTTATACCAAACCAAGAAATAATCATCATTTTGTTATACCAAACCAAGAAATAATCATCATTTTGTTATACCAAACCAAGAAATAATCATCATTTTGTTATACCAAACCAAGAAATAATCATCATTTTGTTATACCAAACCAAGAAATAATCATCATTTTGCTATAGCAAACCACTTGCATGTTGCAACAAAGGTCTCAACTTTGTGATGAAGTTATGAGACATAGTGGTACTAGTCCGAGATGGGCTGCAGACTGCAACCGCAGACGCTAGTGGCTGCGGTGGACCAGTGCTGCCTGCGGTCGCTGTTGCAATTTTTTGACACTTTCGCTGCAGTCTGCGGTCGCTGCGCGCCGCCGCGGCCGCGCAGGCCTCAGTGTCACCGCGCAATCAATTGGAATCAATTTCATAGAGATGCATAGAAACGAGTAGTGTCGCTTGCAGCCTGCAGCTGCAGCAGTTTGCGGCCTGCGGTCCATCCTGGAATTGCACCTTAACCCTTGAAGTGCACTAGTAACACACGCAATTCGGTATTTTTATTTATTTTGCGGTATTATGCATTGGACGGGTTAAAAGTCCTCTTCTCAATTTTTGGAAAGTACAAGCGGTCAGCAAGAAATCTGTTTTTGCAGTTATATTGTTGCTGCCATATCAGGTCTTTGTAGGCAGGGGCATAATCGGTCAACATCGTCTACATATTTCCATCCATATTGAAAGTTATACCGATAAATATGACCGTCCAATACGACACCACTCACAGTGTCATAGGTATGTTATATACATACCTACCTCTGTGGTGTCATCACATCACATCATCATCAACCTATAATAGTCTACTGCTGGACAGTCTTCAGCTCTATGTATGTATGTGTGTAATTTTTATGTTAAGTCCTATATTCAAGTGCACACTTGCAAGTGTAAAGTGGACAGCAATCTCTGTCAGTGGTCCGGTTCACCTTGACTTTTGGCGCGCACGGGCACGACTGTTTTTATACCGGCGGCGGCGTCCCGGTCGAAATCGCAAGTGAACGGAGCGCTGCACTGGCGGCCTTGCCGACCTTTTTTTTCTTCATTTATTTGGCAGACGGTGACGTAACCAGCTCGGACGATTGTGAAATTGATACCATCTTTGCAGGGATCGCAGATTTGGCTCTTGCATCGGCATGTTGCCCGATACAGGCACTTGTGTTTCAAACATTATTTTATTACTCACGTTGCAGCTCGGAATGCGAGCGAAAATAGTTTTATTTTCTCTTGCCATTAGCGCTGATTTCAATCTAAAGTTTGCGTATTAACTTATCTTAATGTTCATTAGGATAGGAACTGGCCTGGCCGGTGCCGCGCGGAGCCGTCCTATCTTTGGGGTGTTTGTTTGTCAGTTCGACGCAAAGTCTGTAAAGCTTGTTTATAAGCTTATAAATTGTGTAGGAAGCTAGAGGGGCGCCCGGCTTCTGCAGCGAGTCTGTAATCACGCCGCTAGCTCGCGCCTTGATTACTACCATTGTCTTCAGAAATCCTCGCTCTTCACCAACGCTATTGTCCCGTCCTCCATTAATCCGAAAGAACGTTCAAAAACTGGAATCCGCTGCGAACCGTGATTCCTCCACAGCATCGATGAAAGTTATTACCGTAACCCTTCACAGGGGATTGGATTTCGCGATTGAATTGCAATTTGACCCCTTTTAATTTGGTTTGGGTGCTGTTAGTTTGAAAGTGCGCAGCGGCACGCGAAGGTTAAGCGGTGTGCGATCATCTGATACGTGTAACGCGCACGGAATAATCTCCGGTCTCTGCGCACGAATGTTAATTGAGTATTTGATGAGATAGACTGATTATTCAGGGTTCGCCTGATGCTCGCTGGCAACCCTAGTTCCGTAGATATATGGCTCCGTATCTACATAATCTGGGACGAGTGGAGGTGAAATTGGGAAGGTCTCGGAACGTGACTGAAAACACGCACGAAGTCGCCGTGTACCGAAATGTAAACGGACGGGTTTTTGTGATGTCCGATTGTGTGCAGCTGACAACCCTATTGCACGTGCTGGCCCATCAATCAATACGTGTAGCCGGTACGCCTTCCCCTCCTGCCTACCACTAACTAAATAACAACCAGATAAAGGAAAACGCATTCATTTACCACTGAATGCTATGTACCTTATCGCCCTCTTAGAATCTCTTTCGGATTTATATCATCCCGTACCGTTATTCCGTCACATATTTGTTACTTTTGTTTGCAGTTATCCATCGCGCAAACTTTTAATTAGGTACCACGTTTGAGCGAACAAAGCGCCACTCGGAATGTTGTTGAAGAATCTATTTCGCAAGTTTCAAAGATCTGCTCATCCTCATTAGGGCTCGAATGAAAATAACAAACAAAGCATCTTTACGAAGAACAAAAAGATATCGCAAACATTCTCACGTCATGGTAGAAAATATGAATATCAAAATGAAAGAAAATCTATTATACACACAACCGGTTCGCGAGCTACTGAATATAAAACGAGTTTTGATGTTTACTTTTATCCTTTAGTTTGTTATCGTATAATCTGAATTGTTTCGCTTTTCACGATATTACAACCACAAAGGAATATTTCTTTTTTATCTCGCCCTTAAAGTGGCGGTATTACTGTTCCTTTTAGCATAACTTTTGCGTTATGTTTTATAGAATTTCCTGAAATCCATACGGAACTTGTCTAGTGGAATAGAACTGGTGTCAAAGGCGATCCTCAAAAAGGGGAGCCTTTGTTTCGATGTCAATTTATATCCCATGTGTTTGTGTGTCATGTGTCGGTCGTCGTGGGCTGCTTGTCCCGTATTAGCTGTCTTGTCGCTGTCTACATTGTTCTTACATGCTTTACTTATCGCATCTACTTATCTTTATACCTTAGGTACATTATTCAAAGGTCTTTGTTGACTCGTTTATGAACCGTGTCTTCGAGCACTTTACGTTATAAAAAATCTGTTCGGAGAATCTTTTTGAAATGGTATTTTCTGAATCATTACTACTCTCGCACAATTTGGTCACGATCAAATTTATCTGTCAGTCAATTTGTCTGTAAGTGGTACAGTGCACTCCTAAGACGGTAGGTATTAGGTACGGGTTCTACATTACGACACTAATAAACTGCCTTGTATATGTATAATACCCGAAGGGTTCACCAGAGCAATGAATGCGTTCAGTTCGGTCCTAATCTTTTATATGTGTCTGCTTTTGTCTTTAGTTTTGTTTGACGTTCTTTACTGTAGTTAACTCGTGTATGGGATTAGGTGTATTGTTTTAAACTAGTTTTTGTGCCTTGAATGGAGGCGGTGAGAAGTTCTTTTGATTACCATAATTAGGGGGTTTTGTTCTTGATACATTGAACTCATTTGTGATAGTCTTGTGTAGAGCGTCAGTAGATTTGGTTTTTTACTGGATCCGAGTGTAATCTATTTCGAAAACTATATCACGAGCAATGTTCTGGTCATAAATCATATAATATTATACATCAGTAGTTCACATCTACACAACCCACTAAATGGAACCATTGAGTGGTATGCTCGTCGAAGTTATATTACTTTTATGATTTATGCGAAAAAGTAATCAATAAGTAGGTACTACCTACGCATAGACACGGCAAAATGATGCGTGTGAGCATTTCTTGCACACGTGTGAACTGTCTGTATACAAACAATGAGTCAACTGTGCTATTACCCTTTTTACATTGTCATCGAGGAATTATACGATACAACGTAAACGTTAGTTTATTCCTTCGTTTAACAGCGCTAAGAATTATCAAATACTCTGTTTAGGTTCCGAGTTCCGAGATCAAATGAACCATTGAAATATTATGTATATTTAGATTTGGACAATGATAGTAATAATATAGATTTCCTGCCGAAATTTGATATTCAATACGTTTATTTTTATTAGTACAATTAAATTTCCAAGAGCTTAACTCTATTGGGCACTACAATATGGTAGTAAATTGGTTCTAGAACAAACTGGTGTTATTCCATCAATGTTCATGGCAATATACCTAGACCTGTGATATAGACGGTGTTAATGCAGCCATATATAGGTACCTACTATAGTTAACCGTGCAGTAAGTAGCAAGGGATTGAAAAAGTTTGTACGATTAAAATATTATGAGTATTTTAATAATACTTGGCAATCGCCACTAAAACAATGTTTCCCCCATCTTTGTTACACTCATACACATTCCCCAGCACAAACAATTTCAAAACAAAAACTTTAATATTCACCGGTAATGTAGATATGTAATTTCACGTGTATAATGTACAGTATAATAGGGTATTGCCAACTAAAGTGCTCTATTATGTAAGTTTCAATATCGAACGGGAGGTTTTTACGCGCTAGAGGGGATACCGAAGGTGCTACCAACTCTATTATTTATGAGTCTATAAAATATTTAAAGCACCTGTGGTTGTTTATAGGCGTGAACTTGTTCGTGAATATAACAATAGCCAGTTTTGTGGCTTTGATTGAAAGGGACTGAATTGCCGAAGTTTTTGATGATTTTGTTTAGTTTGGGGGTTTATTAATCGTTAAAACGGTAAAACTTGCTACGCCTTTCATCGGTGGAAAATATGACATGACAGACACTACTAACTGAGAGTTGAATGTAGCAGATATTGTAGCACATATTCATAGATAGATAACACTTTATTACACCACACAAAAACAGAAAATAATACAGAGATAAAAACTAAGAATAAAGGTATAAAGGGCGGCCTTATCGCTGAGAGCGATCTCTTCCAGGCAACCTTGGGATGGACTGGACATGAACGAACAATATAGACGGTGGCACTTTAATAAATAATTGGTAACAAATACACTAAATACCTACATTACAAACATTATAATAAACTTACATAGACAAAAGATAAGGCTATCAATATTTCATATGGATAAATAATGCTGATGCAGCAGTTTTTTAAATATAGGGAGTGATTTTGCACGTCTGATGTCCAGAGGGAGAGCATTCCATAGACGGGTAGCTTGTACAGTGAATGACTTGTCATAGAAAGAGGTAGAGTGAGCAGGGACTTTCAAGATGAGGGTTTCAGAGGAACGTAAAGAGAGTAAGTGAGAGTTTGAGAGGAATTCGAAGCGCTCCTTGAGATAAGAAGGGCTTGGAAAATAGAATAAGATACTGTACAAGAGGGATAACATATGAGTATTCCTGCGAAGTCGGATGGGTAACCACTTGAGTTTTGCGCGATATTCGGAAACGTGGTCATATTTGCGAAGGCCAAATATGAACCTAATACTGAAGTTTTGGAGGCGCTCAAGCTTGTTTAATTGTTCTTCAGTGAGATCCGGATAGCAAGCGTCGGCATAATCGAGAATGGGAAGCAATAGGGACTGGGCAAGTGTAATTTTAGTGGTAGTCGGGAGAAAATTGCGCAGTCGCCGCAGTGAGCCCGCCGATGCAAACATCCTTCTGCTGAGTTCCGCCAGTTGCGGACCCCAGGACAACTCATTGTCTACGATCAAACCCAGGTTTTTAACAGATTTGCTCACTGGTATTGATACACCGTCAAAGGAAATTGGAGATAAGGTCGCCATATCGATTTTAGCTATCATTCTTGAACTACCCACAATGATAACTTGAGTCTTCTTGGGGTTCACCAAAAGACCGTGCTCTTTGCTCCACTGAAGGATGCGTGAGAGGTCAACATTCAATGAAGCAATAGCTGGTGTGAGGTCACTAATTGAAGCTTGTTGGTAAATCTGGAGATCGTCAGCGTACAGGTGGTAGGAACTAGACAAATGTTCGGATATGGAATTTATGAAAATTGCGAATAGAAGAGGAGAGAGTACGCCGCCCTGTGGAACACCAGCGGGAACATCACACCAAGACGAAAATACATCGTCAAGGCGGATGCGCTGCCGGCGACCGAACAGATAACTATGAAACCAGTCAGTAACAATTGGAGATATGTTTAGAGAACGAAGCACGGCAAGAAGAATGTCAAAGTCGACATTGTTGAAGGCGTTACTAAAATCAAGCAATGACAACACAGTTACAAGCCCGTTGTCCATGCCCCGACGAATGTCATCCATAATTTTAGAGAGGGCCGTCACTGTGCTGTGACCGTGGCGAAAACCGGATTGAAGAGAATTCATGAGAGAGTTGCTAGAGAGAAACTGGCTGAGTTGGTTGTGTACCAGACGCTCTAACACCTTGGAGAGGAAAGGAAGAATAGAAATGGGTCGAAAATCGGAGAAGGTGGTAGGTCTAGATTTTTTTGGAAGAGGAATAACCTGGGCATTTTTCCAAGAGCTTGGGAAAGTGCTACTGGATATGGAGTGGTTAAGGATATGGACAAGGACGTGAATAACATCGTCGAGAATGGGCAGCAGCATATTACGACTTATGTTGTCATCGCCGACGGCATTGGACGTGATTGACATGACGCTTCTCTTGACATCACAATCGGAGAACTGACTTAGAAAAAAGTTTGATGTGGCAGGGGTTGGTGACAGAGAAAGAGCCCGCAGGGTGTTAGTTTTAATTATCCCATCAAATTGGGAAGAAGAAGATTAATTCATATTATATTTTATTGCTTTAATAATAAAAAATATGGACAATCCATATATCTTTATCATCTAGCCCAAATCTAAGCAATACATACTAAATGACTGATAAACTTATAACATATAAACATACCTACATAAAAATAATTATGTTATTGAAAAAGATATAAGACTAAAATTTATTAATCATTAATCCCCAAACTGCGATAAACCTGTATCTTGGGGACCACCTTAGAGTTCTAATGTAAGCACGGCTCACAGATTCTGTAATCTGTAAATATATGATACCTTGTTGTTGGTATAGCGAGATATCTTACTTATTTCAACAGAGGTTCAAAAATTATAAAGAGTTAAAGATTATTTATCGGGTATTTATTGTGTAGCTTTATTTTATTTTCTTCTACGTTTCTATCGTTACAGCGAACGTATAAAACGTTAACAAATCGCGAAAGTTTAAAGAAGTTGTATTACAAAGAGTTTCAATTAGTTTTCTACAACTGTTCTGTAAGTATACAAATTCTGAACGGATACGAATCGGACGAAGTGCGTAAACGGTCAAAAATACACATCATCATCATCATCATCAGCCTATGTTAGTCCACTGCTGGACATAAGCCTCCCCGAATGAGCGCCATAGCGCCCTGTCTTCAGCTGTATCCAGCATCTATCTGCAGTCTTTCGCAGATCGTAATCCCACCTGGTCGGAGGGCGTCCTATTCTACGTAAACATTTACCGAGTCGTGGTCTCCAACTCTCCACTTAAGAACACGTTTGCCTCAGCGGCCGTCGGTTCTTCGCGAGATATGGCCGGCCCACTGCCACTTCAGCTTGTTAATTCTTAGAGCTATGTCGATAACTCTGGTTGTCAGTCGGAGGTATTCGTTACGAACCTAAAAAAAAAAAAACAGTAATCGATTAAATAGCTACATAATACCATTGTCCTGCTTAAAAAGAAAGTTCAGTAGCTATGTTATAGGTCCTCTGAAACACAAAGTTACCAGCTAATACGAACTTAATGTCCCTAATTTACATAACATAACTTTAGCGGCGTCCTTCATGCCACTTCTAAGTTCGAAATAACTGAAATTATCAAGTGTCAGCTTGTCAATACAAGATACTGAGTCTACATTGTAATTACTTAGGCGTTAGGCATCAAGTTTGGTCGCTAATGGAAACATATGGGGAGAAACTAGCTGGATTCAATTGTCTGGGGAGTTCCAACGAGATTGTGTTGATCTTACATTTGCGGCCGTTAACGGTAGTCGAGGCGAGTTGGTAACACTGAGTGATCTGGTTCTGTTTAATTATGTTTGCTTCAACTTTCTGTAATCTTGAGAGTTTTTTCTTTTCTATGTCTATGGATATTTGTAGTTTTGTATAGATTATTTTTGGAAAATTTAAGAGTGATTTGATTATGATAAAAGTTTTGAAAATTGTTAAAATAATGTATTTACCTCGAAACAAATGAAAATTGTTAAAGTTACCTACCTCGTAAGGTCAACAAAAATGGAATGAAAAATGTTTTCTTCTCTTAAGGGCCCTACTTATCCAGACTAGGGTAAAAGTATACTCGTAACACAGCATTATCTAGTCCCAAGCTAAGCTGAGCTTGTGTTATGGGTACTAAATAACTGAATGATATACATATTATTATGTACATAATACAATACATTACGTAGATAGATATTTTTTATTATACATAGAAAACGACAAGAACACCCGGAACAATCTGCAGATCGTAAAAACATTTGTCCCGGGGAATCAAACCCTCAACAACGTTCATTAGATAATGCATTAAATTAAAGAGAATTCTTCAAATATCTCGTCGGCGATTTAAAAGCATCAGGTCTGTCGTATTTTCCAGTGAAGCAAGTGCATTAAAAATGAATGCTTCATCCAACTCAGCTGAAAGCCAGACGCCTCGAGTGCCGCTTGCCACAGCATCAAACTAGGGGCTTACAGGGGCGTACAGCGGAGTTACCAAATGTATGCTTAGAGTTACGAAAAACAGCTTATTACAAAATATATGATTATCTAGAAGATAAAAAAGCTTGGAACGAGTTTTGCTCCAACTCAAAATCTACCAACTTACAGATAAGCAAATCAAATGTACTAGACACATAAGTTATGAACATACTAGTGGTTTCATTTTCACTTCTTCCACTGGTGGACAAAAAATTGAAGTGAAATATAAAATAATTTTAATTGATAATAATTAATAGCATAAAATATGAACTATCCAAGTGCTTATTTGTAAGCTTAAAGAAATAAAAACTTTTAATTTTCATTTATGTATAGTCTGATCTAGAATACAAATTTATACAAAAACTAGCTATTTCCCGCGGTTAAATTCGCATTTCTTCATTTAAGTATGGATGGATGGATGTTTGTTACTCTTTCACGTAAAAACTACTGAATGGATTTTAATGAAACTTTACTTTAATTTATAAAGATATATTGTATGAATAATAAAGATATATGTTTTGTATATTATCCAAAATATCTATCACCACGCGGGTGAAACCGCGGGTGATATATATTATATATATATCACCATACTTAGTTAATAATATTAGTATGGAATATATCCTATCCAGAATTAATGCATCCATACATTTCTACTAAAAATATACCAAGCAAAGATTGCATAGCAACCTGTCCCTAGCGATTTCTAAAACATGTAGGAAGTACGCAGCGCCAACTAGTACCTTATCTCTCGAATATATTCGCTATTTTAGATATCAGATTAAAGCGAATTTCAGTGACTTATATCTTGACGTCGACCCAATGCTATCGTTTTGGCAACGGCATTATAACGCCGAGTTATTGTTATTGCAGTTGTAAGGGTTGCCACTTTAGTGAAAGCGCTAGATGTAGCGGTTTTTATGGTAAATGGTTCATATTTACTAAACTAGATTTTGCACGTGGGCTCTCTGCACTAGTTGCTAGGCTAGTTTATATAATAATATTAGACTGTTTGTAGTTCTTAAATGAAATATTACTGTTTAGTTCTATAATAAAATAAATAAACTGTGAAAACGTGGTAAATAGATCAATCGTAGCATATAGCTATTTATATTGCTTTTTATTTAGTTATCAAAATTAAACCATTAATCTCTAACTACCTGCTTCTTCCACATACCAATCTTATAGTTCGAGATTTTTTAATATTCTTTACCGTGAATGTATATGTACGTTGTGGTGGGTACGAATGGTATACGTACCTTTACTTAACCACATTGACACCTAAATAACAATCTGTACTTGGTGTTGCCTACACTATCATCATTATTATCGTCATCAGCCTATAGCAGTCCACTACTGGACATAGGCCTCCCCCAATGAGCGCCAAAGCAATCTTCAGCAAGTCTTCAGCTTGCAGCATCCAGCATTTACCTGCAGTCTTTCGCAGGTCGTCATCCCATCTGAGGAGGGCGTCCTATACTACCTATCGCCAAATCTAGCTCATTTTGCATGCAAAACTCGATAATCTTAAAAAGTGGAAATTCAAGATTGTGTTTTCAAGCGGAATATAACGTTTTCCAGGGAAAATAGAGCTTATCTTGCGTACATACTCGTATGTGGCAACCTTGCTTGTAACTGTAAAGGTTGCCATGAACTGGGCCACCTGAACGTAAAGATACTTGTAAATTTCTTATGTTATGAGGTGGGTTTTTCGATATTCTTGGTGAAAAGAATATTTCGGCTGTTTTCACCATTATTTACCTACAACTCGGTCATAATATCTGTGCACCTTGAGTCATACAAAATGTTCGGCTCAAGGTGCACAGATATTGTGACCGAGTTGTACATTTAAGATGTTTTGGTGGTTATCTAATATATTAGGTAAGAAAATATAGAAAGGATATTGGAATTACTTTTCTTCTCCATAAAGGTTAAAAATTAAAAAAAAAAAAATATGCTGGACAATTCACACAGAATCATCTAGCCCCAAGCTAAGCAGAGCTTGTGTTATGGGTACTAGATGACTGATATACATAATACAATACATTACATAGATAGATATTTTTTATTATACATAGAAAACGACCAGAACACCCGGAACAAATATCTGCAGATCGTACACACAATTGTTCCGAGGCGGGAATCGAACCCGCAACTTTCTGCGTCGCAGGCGGACCTTCGCCCACCGCGCCACATCGGTCGTCAAAAGGTTAAGATGTGCTAGAGGAAAGTCAAGTTTATTATGCTTTTCAATGATACAATATGTTATGTACCCTAACAAAGACTGTAGGTGTAGGTTCTTTGAGTGATGCTGGATGCGTCAAGCTGAAGACAGGGCGCTATGGCGCTCATTCGGGGAGGCCTATATCCAACAGTGGACTAACATTGCGGCTAACAATGCGGGAGAGTTTGTCAAAGCAACTCCGCTTGGGTAGAAAACTAAGTGTAGCTCATTTTTTCGAATTAAGAGCCAACCTCAGAACAGGTAAATGTAAACATTTTTTTTATGTGGGTTTTTTTCGGTATGAAACGGCAAAAATGAATTTGTGGTGAGATGAGAACCTGCGGTGCGAAACACCGCTACACCCACTTTACAAGTTATAGTTAACACTTTCATGGCTCACGTACGACGTACGCACGTTACAATCACAATGCCCATAAAAACTGCTGCGTCAGCATTATTTATTGATATAAAAACTTTGATAGTCTTATCATATGTTATCTTATGACTATGTAAGTTTATTTTAATGTTTATAATGTAGGCATTATGGTATGTAGTGTATTTGTTATTCAAATATTTATTAAAGTGTCACCGTCTATATTGTTCCTTCATGTTCAGTCTATCCTAAGGTTCCCTGGAAGTAGTCCCAGTGGTTCCACTCTCAGCGATAAGGCCGCCCTTTATACTTCCTACATTCTAAGTATTTATTTCTGTTTTGTTTTTTGTTTTGTGTGGTATAATTAAGTGTCTTCTATCTATCTACATAGACTGATCTCAAACCCAGCTCCGTACGCAAACAATACAATATATTCTCAAGTATTTGCACCGCAATTCACAAATTAACAAAGTAGTACACAAAGTACCAAAGTAGTAAAATTACATGAATTCCTGACGCCGCCGCCGTATTTGCACTAATTCACTAAACAACTCAGCTCTACGTGGAATGGTTATCTTGTAAAATAACAGTTCTTGAACTTAGTTTACATTCTAGGTAATCCTTTCGTTATTCGTTTAGATTTTAGACAATGTGTTGCGTTTCGTAAGCCTGTGGTGGGACTAACAGCGGGCATCATGACGTTTAATATTTTTAAACTTACGCGATTTGAACATATTCAAAGTACTTTTTAATCTATACTAATATTATAAAGAGGAAAGGTATGATTTTTTGTTTGTTTGTTTGTAATGAATATGCTCCGAAACTACTCGACCGATTTGAAAAATTATTTCACCGTTGGGAAGCTACACTATCTCCGGTGAACATAGGATAAATTATATTTTCAAAAAAGTCAGGGATCCGTACTAAAACCGTGCGAAGCCGGGAAGGTCCGCTAGTGGTAAATAAACAAGATATGCATATTAAATACGTCCGTACATCATAATATAATTGTCATACTGATGACGTTATTTGACGTTATCTATGTAAATTACATTATTAAGAATCCTCCAAAATAAAGCCGCTGGCGCTGCCCCAGATGACCAGCCTATCACCTATCACGACGACCTCTGGGTTGCAGGTTCGATTCCCGTCTCTAGACAATTGTGTGTACGATCTACAGATATCTCCGGGTATTTTAGTCGTTATCTATGTATATATCTCTATTTAAGTAATGCATTGTTTTAAATACTTAAATCAGTCATCTAGTACCCATAACACAAGCTCTGCTTAGCATGGGGCTAGATGATGTTGTGTCAAGCATTATTTATTTTTGTCATAAAATTAAAAATAATCCTCCAAAGTAAAACCGTTGCCTTAAATGACTAGACTTACCTACCACAGTTATCATCCATTAAAACATGTATTCGATGTTCTAGTAGTCTTTACACTTACGGTAGTCCTAGCTTAATATGTAGGCGAAAGTTTACAATAGTCGATATCCGCTTCCCGCTAACACTCCGGCGTGTTGTTGGTCCGAGCCGTCCGGTCCGGTCGCGCCACCTAGCTAATTATTAACACAATTATGATAACGTCAAGTTATCTCCGATGTTTGCGGCCGTGGGGCCACGAACAAAGCGTTTCTGTCTTATCGGGCAGCATTAGCTGTTAGCTTACAATGTATGGGGAGGTGAGGCAACATCTTTTGTTAACCATCTCTATAAATTCAAGACTTAATCTCTTCTTTATCCAGAATTAAGTCACTTATCCTTTATGATGGACTAGTATCTGCCCGCGGCTTCTTACGGGTTTTTATATGGTTATTTTGTGACGTGTCGAAGAGTCCTGTTAGGTCAAATATCAAAGTGCTTTACTTCCTTTAACTCTAAAGGACTCTAAAGGTAGTAAAGCACTTTGATATTTGATATTTTTGTCCCATGGGAACTATTTACTTGTTTGTTTTCCTATTTTATATCATAATTTTAGTACTATGTTGTTCTTTAATAAAAGAAATAAATAAACTGAATCATTTCAACCCGATCTGTTCAGTAGTTTTGGCGCGTTTGTAAGTAATGCTTTGAGACTACGGATGACTAAGGGGACCCCCTGAAGAAACCAGTCTCATAAAAGAATAACACCACTATAATCGTCAAGGCCTATGTCCAGCTGTGGACTACTATAGGCTGATGAAGATGAAATTAATGTAAGAATTGGACGGTACATATTTGACGATTTATCAGGATCAGCCTAAGTTAGTCCACTGCTGGTCATAGGCCTTCCTCAATGAGCGCCATAGCATCCTGTCTTCAGCTTACCGCAACCAACATCTACCTGCAGTCTTTCGCAGGTCGTCATCCCACCTGGTCGGAGGGTGTCCTACACTACGTTTACCGAGTCGTGGTCTCTACTCAAGAACACGTTTGCCCCAGCGGCCGTCGTCGATTCTTCACGAGATATGGCCGGCCCACTGCCACTTCAGCTTGCTAATTCTACCTTACATTAATGTATCTCCTACACTTTGCTTGTATTTCTTACTTGCAATGCAAGTGGTGGAGAAATTTGGCTATTGTAACTTATGAAATGTCGCACTTCCAACATAATCTGTGGCCCAGTTTCTGTCAGTAATTATAGCTGGCCCTCAAATAACATTATAATGACCGTGCGTCCGGCTTGCGCATTATTTGTCCGTTATTTGTCGCATTATTTGTCCATTACCGACGCTATGGGTTGTGGGCAAAGTTCAAAGTCGCTCAGCGAGCTATGGAAAGAGGTATGAGTTTCTTTGAAGGATAGGATTCGTAACGAATACATCCGACAGAGAACCAAAGCTATCAACATAGCTCTAAGAATTAGCAAGCTGAAGTGGCAGGGGGCCGGCCATATCTCGCGAAGGCAAACGTGTTCTTGAGTGGAGACCACGACTCGGTAAACGTAGTGTAGGACACCCTCCGACCAGGTGGGATGACGACCTGCGAAAGACTAGAGGTAGATGCTGGATGCGGCAAGCTGAAGACAGGGTGCTATGGCGCTATGGCGATCTGCAGATAATAGATTCGGATGTTCTGGTCGATATCAACATGCATAATAAAAAATATATATCTATGTTATATATTGTATTATGTATATCAGTCATCTAGTACCATGACACAAGCTTTGCTAAGCTTGGGGCTAGATGATGCTGTGCGGATTGTTCAGCATTTTTTTCGTAAGAATGGCTGAACCCAGAATGAACCACAGGCCTGACAATATCTCGCCCAAGTGAAACAAGTCGGTTATTACGAACATTACGATTGAAATAGGGTGGTCGGTGCGTTGTTGCTACGTAATGAAAAAACCCGGTGCAAATTAACATACAGATTGACATATTGGCGACGTATATGTGCCCATCATAAGCACATTACCGCCGTTGGTTTTGCACGTGAGGTAGAATGATGGTATGTTGTTACGTGCCGGTTTTAACGAAGAAGGTTGGGTACTCCTGGTTTGTGTAAGCTACCTGCGCCCCGCGGCTTCTCCCTCGTGGAAATCTCTTTAGTGTAAGCTAGCTGCGCCCCGCGTCTTCTCCTTCGTGGAAATCTCTTTAGTGTAAGCTAGCTGTGCCCCGCGGCTTCTCCCTCGTGGAAATCTCTTTAGTGTTAGCTAGCTGGGCACCGCGGCTTCTCCCTCGTGGAAATCTCTTTAGTGTAAGCTAGTTGCGCCCCGCGGCTACTCGTGGAAATCTCTTTAGTGTAAGCTAGATGCGCCCCGTGGCTTCACCCTCGTGGAAATATCTTTAGTGTAAGCTAGATGCGCCCCGTGGCTTCACCCTCGTGGAAATATCTTTAGTGTAAGCTAGCTGCGCCCCGCGGCTACTCGTGGAAATCTCTTTAGTGTAAGCTAGCTGCGCCCCGCGGCTTCACCCTCGTGGAAATCTCTTTAGTGTAAGCTAGCTGCGCCCCGCGGCTTCTCCCTCTCGGAAATCTATGTTTCAAAAAGTTTGTTCATTTATTTTGCGAAACATGGGTTATTAGGATGTTAGATTAAAAATATAATGAGCACAACCATGATCAGCTTTATAGCAGCATGCGAAGTCACGATAAATGTACCTATTATAAATTAATACAATGTCAAGATTTAAATTAAATTATTAATGAATTAATTGTCTTGTTCTAGGATTTGTCCAAAAGATGAATCACTCTACTTATCTATTACTTTATAATATCTAAGCATACATAGGGACAGACATACAGCGGGAAGCGACTTTGTTTCATACTATGTAGTGATATAAATTGTGTAATGCCTGTACTTCTACAGGTCTTGTGTAAGTCTTGTGACGGCACAAGATGCAAGAAAAGCGACGGGTCGAAGTCGTCATTTCGCTTAATTGTTTTTGTTACAGAATTGTTCATCAGTTCCATTATAGAATGTGTAGATTCCGATCAAGACCCACGATTGGCTGCGGCAGTTAACTTTCCAATTTGATATTGCTCGACATGGCTACCGGGTAGCCAAAACAAATAATATTTGCCCAAGCACAGCCAATATTAAGTTATTTTATTCAGAGGGAATGTTATTGTAATAAAATTTCTTTTTCCATTGGTGTTTTGACTTGCGCGATATTGTTTTGACTAGCCTGTGCGACTTCTATGTGTCATCACATCAGTATCATCATCGCGTGATACTTTATGGATCTTTGCATGATTCATTTACATAGTATAAAACAAACTCGCTTCACGCTGTCCGTCTGTCCCAATGTATGCTTAGATATTTAAAACTACGCAAGGAATTTTGATGCGGTTTTTTTTGAATAGATAAATTGATTAAAGAGGGAAGGTTTATGAACCATTTCACAGATTTCTACACGGGCGGAGCCGCGGGGCGCAGCTAGTTATCATATAATCACGCAACCATCATTAGAACAAAGGATTTTGTTTTTACATTGGCTGGCCATGGTCGGGAAGAGCTTACTTCCACGGTTTAGGCTACGGATTTCACTCAAGCCGTGCAATATCCTGATTGTACTTTCAATGCCTTGAAATCTTCCAGACAGCGAATACGTCGCTCCAGAATGTAGTGAAGTTTCTTACGCGAGTTGGAAGTTAGGCAACTGCACTCGAGGCTGTTGTCGCGATCGCGACTCAACTCCCCAATTTGCGAGTCCTCGACGCCCTCGAACCCGACACATCCTGATACTGCCACGGGGGGGAGCTCCCCCATGAGGTGGGTAAAAGACCCATTATTTTCCAGCGATTTTGACGTTGATTTCCACCGCTCCCGTGCCAACTACTCTTGGCTATCACTTCGTTACCGCTTGTCCCCAAGCCAAATGTCACGCCCACTGCACGCTTGTCTTCATATCTGCAGGAACCGAGATGCATACTCGAAATCCTCATTTAATTCCGTCCGTTCGGCGCGAGGCAATGGTGCGTGCCCACAAACTTGTTTTGCTCTAACTTCTAGATCCAACTACGGGCTTTTGGCTCCGGCGAGTTCGTATTTCACGAGCGGCGCGTCTACGCGAGCCACGAAACTTCTTAAACCATCCGTGGCATACCGTCACGCTCAATAAATCCTACGAATCCACCGCCGGTTAAGTGACAAAGAAAATTGTGGTAGCTATAATGTTCTAATGATATCACGCGATACGCCTCGAATAACTAAAGCGCTAAATGCCCCTTCTCACGGCACATGAACAAAAACCAGCGCTACCCCTTCCTTGCTCGATTATACTGTTGCTCGAATTCGGTGTTAATTCTTGATTGTAATTAGGTAAGTTTTTGTAGGCGCGTGCGGTGTGCGTTCGTGACTTTATTAGGGGTTATGTAAGAGGTCGTGGGTCCAGGTTGCGGGCCGCTCGCCCGGTGCGAGGTCGCTGCTAACGGTACGCACCGGTACCGCGCCCGCCGCGCGCCCTTGCTCCTCTGCACCCACCATGCCATCCGCACTATCGCGCGCCACAACACAACTAGTGTGCTATATACATCTAGCGAATATTATATGCGACTCGTTACACATCAATGTGAAAGTCGCTAGACAAAGCGGTTGCCGGTACGCCTCCGCCTCCTAATTACCCTCCACAAACGTCTCGAAAGCGGTAAAAATTCTCCGTCAACCGTCACGAAGTCGATTCGCGAATTTGCATAAAGCCCACGCGGAGCTTTGACGTTTCGATTTTCGCTTAATTAACGCTCGTCGGGATGACGTTCCTCCAAAGAAAGAGTTAGAATTTCCGCTCGCCCCCGTTTGCTTCCGGCGCCGGGGCCTTCTTCCTTTCCAATTTCAGAGCGGACTTTATTCGTAGGCAATAAATTGATGTCGTCGAAGTTTCTCCCCATCTTTTGATAGTCAAATTATTTTATCTTCATCAAGGTTCTATTTTGTTATCGTCGCTTAATGAAGATGTTTGGCGCTATTGCGTAATTTGCGGGCTGTGCGGCAGCGTGTCCCGGCGCGGCAGCGAGGTGAGGCGGCGGCGGCGGTGTGCCGTACGTGACTGCACGATGACCGAGAGACTCTGCGACTATTTGCATAATAAGCCCGTCCGCCGCTCCGGGAGATTAAACTTTGGCGTATGACGTCCCGGCTGCACGGCTCTCGTATAATTCAATAGTGGCAAACTGATTTCCAAGTCCGTACCGTATCGCGTCGCGCCGCGTCGCCCCGTGATTGGATGCACCGATTTACGTAGCGAGTGAGGGTTCCGACAGCCGGAGGCGGGCGCTCCGTAACCGACTCCAGCTTTGTTGCCGACATGCATGCGAATATTGGAAGCGGAAATAATTATCCAATCTTTTGTACCGACCTCGTGCATCTTTGCGCGACTACATTGTCAATTATTCACGTACAATAGCGAGACGAACTAAAAGGCTCACGTGGACGATCGTTTAAAAGGTCATTAAAATGTCACAGGCTTGATGCGGGTAAACTGAACGCGTCTCCTCCGGGGCGCTAGCTAATTAATTATTTATAGTTGTGAGGTTTCGATTCGTCGTTTTCAATTTTGCGGTAGAGCGGCCTGAGCGGACGCGATTAGGGTGTCTTGTGTGTCCCTTAATAATTTCGATTGGACAGAGAGCTGGCCCGGAACCGCTCATCATTGATTGATGCGGCGCGGCGTGTCGCTCGCCCGGTCACATATCTCGGGGTGTCGCCCCGGGCGCTGTTATGCCGTCCTGCCCACTCCTCCGTTTCACTTTTCTCAATTTCGTTGACCCCATTAACGGAGACGCTCCGTTTGGCTCGCAGCGCAACCCTCTCGCGGACCGCTACGCTGTCACATTCATTGTCAATTAAATACTTTCCGCTTCTGAGTTTGGAATTTCACACGCGTGGTTGGACTCGTGCCGCAGTACCGGAGGAGAACGCTTCGTCTCCGAGGAGTGTATGTACATGTATATCGGACGCTCTCAGGCCCTCGAAACTGCTTGTGGCCGGTCGTGGAAGAGATCTCTTGAAACGATGCTAAATGATGAAGAGTTTTGAAGCATCGCGTCAACGTCTAGACGGGACGAGAGCGACACGTCTGTATTGATTATGCAGTTAGGAGAAA
Organism: Eupithecia dodoneata; assembly: GCA_947044415.1. NCBI lineage: Eukaryota > Metazoa > Arthropoda > Insecta > Lepidoptera > Geometridae > Eupithecia > Eupithecia dodoneata. The sequence continues at coordinate 11,293,571 of OX345665.1, read as the reverse complement.
TTATGTAAGCGGGGAGAGGTGCGGAAAGCCGGGTCCCTCGGGCTTGGGACAAAGCGTGGCTCGCTTCTTAATTACTTGTGACGCGCTCGTTACAGATATTTTCCCTCTGCGGTAAAGGGTGACGCCTGACGCGAGGCCGGCCTCACGTCTCGTGATACGTGTCAGCCTATCAAAACATTTGTGTTGTGATGCTGGGCTCGCGCCCTCTTAATTATTGCGGACTCGCTCGCGTACGTAAATTATACGGAATGAACGCCGGCGTGTATTGCTGCGCTCTCTTAATGAATCTCGACGAAGTTGATATGCTCACCTCCAACAATTAGCAGCAACACAGCCATCTATTCCAACGGGTACGAGAGTTTCTTCTGCATCAAAGTGAACTAACTCTTTAAATTGAATTTGAGCTATCCCGTTATGTAGTTGGATTTTGTGGATTGTTTTGTTCGCTGTTATAATAATTTACAAAGTTTCCGATTGTCGAGCGGTCGCGGCCGGCTGGCGGACGCAAATTCATTTAGAACTGAATACGAATAACAGAATGAATTTACATGGAAGCAATCAAAATAAGGGTGCGCTTATTGCGAAGCTCGATTTAATTAGTGTTCCCTGCATAATACTATTCAATTGCTCTTGTTTTTTACGCGACAAACGAAATGGCGCGGTTCATTTCACTCGCTCCCGAGACGGCTTAATAAAACTGCTACAATAGTGTATTTTGTTTTTCTTCGGTTTACGTTGTCGCTGGGGGAGTATATTTGCCGCTTCCGTATCTGTGACACCGTTCAATTCTGTTGATTCGTCGCTCTTGCCACATTTTATTTCGAGAAAGAACGTGTATTTTCTTATCCTTTTCTGGCGAAGCATGTTGAAACACAGCGGTATAGTACGTATAATGGCGGGGCTCACGCGGCCGCCTGAAGGCACAACATAACAACACGGCTCCACAACCCATCAGCGATTGCTCGACCGAAGATAAAAACGTGACTTGATCTATCGCTCCTCTAATCTAAGTAAATGCTAGGATCGTACGCTCCAGCTTTAGTTCTCTGCTAGTTGGAAATGTCGGAATAAGCTACTTGAAACTCTCTAGGGCGTCCGTTTCCGAATCTTATCTGCGAAGCTCTAAAGGAACAAAACTGATACCCCAAATATCTTGACCTTTTCGACCCTTCCAGGATAGTTGTTGAAACTTTTCGTCGGACATTTAACTTGCAGAATAATTGCAAGTGCCGGAGGCTAGAGAGGCACGTTCTTAAAGTAGCTAGTCAAGTTATTTTTCATTTAGATGTTCTCGGTTTAACAAGGCGGTTCGAGTCCCAGCCGAGCCGGGAGAATACCGAATGGATTTTCTTTTTGAAAACTATTATTCATTCTGAATTGATGTAAAGGTCTAGAAAGACTTTGTAGAATGTTTTAGCTGTAATAGACTAGAGGTTTAAATAAATATTCTGATCCCATATAAAAAATACTTCAGCTTATTTTCTTAGGGCTATAATATTTGTTTTATCAATTTCTGTGTTTCGACGTAACCTAGCTTCGAGCTCCGCTCATGACATGCTCTGATCTGATCAGACAATCTTTGATCCGAAAAACTCGTCCGTATGATTCGGAAAAACAAACCTTTGATATTTTATAAAATGAAAGAAGTTTTCGGGTTAGTAAAGAACCCTCCGTATCATGTATATGGATGGTGCTAATAAACCGAAGACCGACCCTTGGTTTCCTCCTATTACAGTGCTATTACAGAGGAAGCTGACTTGTCGCTGAAAGTTATTGTTGAAGTGAGCGATTTCTATTCATGAACGTCTGTTTGCCGCATATTGCGGAGTGCGTACGTAGTTTGTTTGGTATGCTTATAGATTTCGTAGTACGGCACGCAATGAAATGCGAGTCACGCGCGAGCATCTGCGATTTGACATCTGGTGGAGTCAGCCAATCGAATGCTCAGCGTTTGGAAGAATCAGTAGGGTAGGTACTTTAAGTTCCTGTAGGATGAATGGAGTTCAACCAAGCCTAGTTTCTTACCGATGTTGAATATGGGCTTTACAACTATTAAGAAGGGTTTTTAGTACCTACGCCTTTGATAACAGTTTTATTGAAACTATTTAGTTCCCATAAGTACTTTGTCATACTAAATAGCGTTTGTAAGCAGACTGAACGCGAAGAACTTCTTACTCAGAAGAATACGAAGCGGTCGTTGAATTCGTCAGTTTTAAAGTGACATGCTAAATCGTATACTACTGAGTCTTCTTAACTTCCTATTAATCTCACCTCGCAACCTAGAAATAGCACTGTAACTTGTAAGCTGTCAAATTGTAGCCCATTCTTGTTGAAGTTAGGTCGAGTTTCTTAATAGCCAGGGAATAGCGGTTTCAACGCGATGCTGTTCTGACCTTTACAGTGTGCACCAGAATTCTAAACCCTTTCGACAACCTTTGTTCTACATTAGGTTTGTAAACATTTTCGCAATACATTGGTACAAGCTAGATATATTATCTGGTTTAGTATAGTATTGTGAAAAACTTTACTTGGTTAATACCATTGAGTTAAAATTAGTAACTATTAACTAGCTATCTGCTAAGGTACCAAACATTTCAAGCGTTTCTATATAAAATCAAAAACATTCTGTCAATATCGACTTTTGCTTACATTTTGTAGGTCTGAAAAATCTGAGTCAAGATTTTACATAAACAGGTATTAAGGTAAAAGTAAAAGTTTCGAAAAACAAAATTAATTTACAGAGAATCCTTTCGGCGAAGTTTCGGCGTATTAAACGTCACGTGTCCCGGGCCAACTTGTACTGGCTGTGGCATTTCAAAGGGTAGTTGAGTAATGATCCCGCGGTTGCCGGGGCAACGTGATTTGCTATTTGCGGCCGTTTTACATCTCCGAGTGTATTGTTGCTGTAATAGCCCTTTGAGTTAAAGAAACGTGTCCCCGCAAAGGACGTAACAAATAAGCAGGACAATATCTTCAAAGTGCTTATAATCGTGGCCTGTTGCAAACTATCTCTGATTTCATAAAACGTTATTTAGAAGACTGCTGCTCTGTTCAGCTGATTTGGACGTTGACATTCTCTACATAATGTTAGTACGCACTACGCACTTGCACGTCCTGTCTGATTTTTCAAACTCTCGCATAAATAATTAAATTATTCATAATTATCTAATTTTATTTATTATTTTTTGACTGTGTCGTTTTGATGTTATGTGTTATATGGAATAATTAAATGTTCTGAAATATATGATATACAATAACCCTAACAATGTTTTCGTGAGCGCTTTGTAAGGTTTCTGTTTTTTAATGAGCCATATTATCCTAGTTCTCGATAAAGGTTTCGCCTACGGAGGTCCTAAAAAGCCGATTAAGGGAAGTTCCCAAAGGAAAGACAAGAAGTTCGAAAGCAAATAAAATAAATAAATAAATAATGTGGGCCGAAAAATAAAGTCAGCCTGATTATGGCAAAACCCCCCTCGTTTGGGGGAGGCATGTCCAGCTGTGGACGTGATATGTATGGGCGCTATTGAGAATAAGCATATAAGTACTAATATTATATGGTATTTCAACGCAATCCCCTAAAATAAATATGTTTTTAAGTATTTATCCAAATAGTTCATACGTTTAGCTAGGTCAAGCCTGCGCCATACGGCATGCAGGCCACAAGCCGACTGAATCGCGTTTCGCATGCAAATCGCAGCGGAGGCGGCGCGTGCGCCACTTAACGATTTGGTAATAGCTGGGGTCAATGACCGTTGTCGTGTCATACTGCTTTGAAGCCACTGTTTTAGTTTGAACTCTTAGCTTTGGACATTCGTGATTGGATTCAGTGGTATCCATAACTTTTTGACTAACCATTCGTCCAACCATCTCGTCATTGTAAGTTGGCCTACTGTGTACTACCTACTTCTATCTAATATCTCACTGGTAGTCAAAAGGCTCTCTTAGACATTACCAGGAAAGTCGCACTTTTGCCGACCAAACCCCGAAATGAGTCCAACGAGATCTAGCCAGCGCCTCGCGTCTCTTATCTAGACATTTTCGCTTTACGAATATTATTTTTATTTTTCACTATAGTGTCCCTCGTACCTATCTGAATTTTAGGTTGAATCGCAGGCAGAAACTCATGTGTAAGTTAAAAACAAACTCGCGTGTTACTCATCTAAGTCGGATGCAAATCCCCAAGGCCTGTGGTGCAGGTTCGATGACCGCTACAATGTGCGCTATCATTATTGTTTACTTTGGCCTTCTGACCCGTTAGTCTTCGCGTACTCGATAAAGGGGCCCATTCACAGTCCAACCTGCACTAGGATACCAGTTAAAATAACGCAGAACTTGCTACATAGAAGATGCTGCATATGTAGGAGTAGTCATGTCACGCCCTAGTGTGACGAACCTGTAGGCCAAGCACAGCGAGAAAAATGACAACGCATCGTCATCGAGTGCGCAAAATGTTTGAATTAATTCCTTCAACTTCAATAATTTACGCAATGTATAACGAATTGACAATGCGATGTCGTCGGTTCATTCTTCCCAAGACAACAACGACTGTGCTTGACTTACTGTACTACTGCATATTTTAGATAGAACTTGTACCTGAATCAGTGTGTTATGAATAGTACAGTATATGTGTTTACGCACTTTTCAGTGTCATTTGCCGAAAGACATTGCATGTAAAAATTATTTGTGAACAAATCACAGCTCTTAATTATACAGTTTAGCATGAAAAAAAAACAAAATTTATAGGTATTTTCCGTGAAGAATCTTATGATTTCTAAAAAAAATACCTAGGTTCAAATTTTTAAATAAGGTGAAATATAGCTAGACTAATCCAAGGTAAATATGATGACCAGTTTAAACAAAGGACTTAGCAGCTTCAACTGCCGGTCGAATTTCTGGACATATGACTTTAATTGTCCAGCTGTTTGACGGAACATGTGTTCCCTGTGAATCTTTGGCATGAATTGCCATGTATGCTGGACAGTGAATAGCCGCCTTTATACGCATCCGATACGAGCGCATCGTTGCAACCTTACGCAAAAAGGGGAGTCAATGGACCGACGCTATGCAAGAGCCTTGGACAGATAAGATTGTGGTTAGTACCTATCCTACGCTGTAATGGTTTGTTACATTACAGATACTGATGGAAAAAAGTTTACCTCTACTCACGTAAATATGTTCAGTTCATATGACTTGTAATGTAACATTACAAATATTCATATTTATTTATTAATTGCATAAACATACATTCAAAATCAAAAGTTTTTAATATGTAAATCTTTTTATAATATTGACGAAGCTATTGCTGATGAATTTTATATGTAATCATCATGCTATTGTATATGACTTTTCCGAGTGTACGTGATTGTATCAAAAAGGAATATAAATGAACTGAACAGATAATTTTAGCTTAGAGGTAGGCATGTACCCTGTTTCGGCGCAGCAATTTATTTATAAATATTAACTATAGTAACTATTATTTATAGGTAGTAACATAGTAATCGGAATTGGGAACCTCCTCTTTTTTTGAAGTCGGTTAAAACCAAACGTAAACAACCTAGTCTACTGTACCAGCAGGCTTCATTGTCCCGTGACGATGCACCGCGATCACGTCTGTACCATTTGTCGCTAGCCTCTACCAACTTTATGCGACACACCGTTTTATTTTATGGGAAAACTGTACCGTATTCACTTATGAACTCGCGATAGAATTATGGGGCATTGAATAAATGGGGATCTGAACTTCTTTGTCAACTGCGCTTCACTATGAAGTGAAGTTCAGGGCATAAGGGTATATGAATATCAATTTTGCAGTTAGTGGAATAGCGTTTATGCGCTATAAAATAGCATTTGATGCTGTGTATCATGTGTATGGAATTGTATCACACTTCTTTAACAAATTGCGCTCTACAGAGCTTATTTCACTTTATAGTTTGGTACATTAATTTTGTAGTTTGGAATAATGTTTATGGTATAATAGCATTTGATGCTGTGTAAGGAATTTTAACACACTTCTTCCAACAAACTGCTCTCCAATATAAAGTGAAATAACGCTTTTTCACTTACTCGTATATTGGAGCACAGTTTGTTTATGTGTGAAATAACACTTATTTTAGTTTATAGTATTGAACATTATTTTGCAGCTAGTGGAATAGCGTTTAAGCGTTATATGAAAAAGCATTCAATGCTGCGAGGAATAGTTTTACAATAATTGGTATTTTTAGAATGCCAATTATTAATATTTTTCCAGATAGCAAAAAGCAGTCAATAATATAATAATAAAGCCATTTTGTTACTGGACTTACATGCTTACTAACACGGCTCCTCTTAGTTTAAGCTTATTATGCTCTATGTAAGACTTTTAACAAATAAATTCATTTCATTCCATTTAATATAATTATGGCAGTAATAGCGTTACTTTAAAAACTGTTTGAAAAGCTCCTATCTTGGGTGTGGGGTGCTGATGCTGATTTCTATTATTTAATAAATAGAAGGAAATTGTTGCGTGCGAGTGTATCACGAGTTTGTAATGAAAGAGAAAGAATGATGAATGCACAGAACGAACACAAGAATGAAGGTATGAATTAATGGTGTTACAGATAAAAAATAAAATGATGTTTTAACACTGTTCACGTTAAAATCTGGTACTTAATACCATACGTGCGCATCCATAACAAAGTGGCAACATCGTAAAGGTCAGAGCACACAATCACATGTATTAACCGCCGCCGGCTATAAAGTATAAAGTTTACGAGTGATTTATCGCGCTCACAGACGACCATGAGTGGGAGACGGTGGCCGGAGGTTTGTTTAATTAGATTTGGAGGAACACGTACGTTGAAAGTTGTAAAAAACTTTGCCTCTATATATTTACTTTTAATGTAGATCGAGAAGTGTTAAATAGAAACCGTAACATGTAATGATTTACTCTTTATGTAATACTAGCGGACCTACCCGGCTTCGCTTGGTTTTAGTATCGATTCCTAACTCTTTGAAAATATAATATAGCCTATGTTCACCGGGGATAGTGTAGCTACCCAACGGTGAAATAATTTTTCAAAGTGGTCCAATAGTTTCGGAGCCTATTCATTACAGACAAACAAACAAAAAAAAATCAAACCTTTCCTCTTTATAATATTAGTATAGAAATGGTGTAATTTTTTAGTAGTTACTATAAAAAAATTAATAGTAAGTCTGCTTCATCCCGGGCCACATCTTCACTTGCAAACTGAAATGGTTGTCAAACGCACTATTACAAAAAAACTAGAAATTGTCTCGCGTTATGTCACCCACGAGCAACTGTAGTGTTGGTGACATCATTATACCCACTGCTGGACATAGGGCTCTTAAAGTTTATGATCATCATCATCATGACGGACATAGGCCTCCCCCAATGAGCGCCATAGCGCCCTGTCTTCAGCTTGCCGCATCCAACATCTACCTGCAGCCTTTCGCAGGTCGTCATCCCACCTGGTCGGATGGCGTCTTACACTACGTTTACCGAGTCGTGGTCTCCACTCAAGAATACGTTTGCCCCAGCGGCCGTCGGTTCTTCGCGAGATATGGCCGGCCCACTGCCACTTCAGCTTGCTAAAGTTAATGAGTATCACCATAAATAACACAAGCTCTGCTTAGCTTAGGCTAGATGCTGCGCTGTGTGAATTTGTTGGTCTGGCACGTTTATTTCCCAGTGGTAGCCGCTGCCGCGACGCCAATTATAAAATAACTTCTATATTCTGTAATAATAATTCTATATTCTAATTAATATCCGTCAGCTACTCTTAAATCTAATGAAAAATTAGAACTAATTAGTATGAGAGAAACATGTGTAGCCAATTAATTAACCCGTTAAACGTTGGTGTACCCACGGACCATAACAAAGAATGTTGTTTAATTGCCATAAGTACGGCAATAACTTCTCACTCAACTCTTGTTACCGACTTTCACTTTAAATGATGATTTTGGAAATTGGTTGCGTTTTTAACGAATTGTTAAATAAATTTAATCGAGAATCGAGATATCTTGTTTGATTTTTGCACGCCTTGTAGCAGATCTGGACCGCAATATCATGTCGCTCAGCACAAAAATGTGCATTTAATGTATAATATGGGCTTATACATTTAGATGCATTTTCACCGAAGAAACGGAAACAAAAGAGTCCTCCTCTTTTGTCTAATGGATCTACATATGTATATTCGGCTGTATGTATTTTTTTTTGTATGTTTGTTGATTTCATCCCCATTTATAGACCGATTTGGTAAATTATTTTGCTGTTGTCGGTCACATAAAATAATTTATTCACGAGGCATTATAATTTTTGCCCAAGTATTTTTCCCGAAAAACTTTAAAAAACTGTGCAAATATGTACTAAGAAATTTGAAGTCGTTTTTTAGTATATCGATGTATGTATATGCTATGACCTTTACAGCTTTTATGTCACAGCATACCATATAAAATATTATTTTTATAAAATTTACTTAGGAAAAATCCTGCCCTCGAAGAATAATCCCTGACTAATATAATATCACACGATTATCACACCCTGAAAATTTGATCGACACTCAGCCCGATGCCTTAAGCCCACCAAACCCATTGACCCATCGTTATAAAAATCGTTCTACACGAATAATTTTCACAGGCGAACGAGCAAAGGCGTTGAGACTCGACCAGGCAGCCCATCGATATGTTTTCGTCAGAGCGGCATGGCATTAGGCGCATTCGACCTCATTGCCAACTGAATTGAAGACATACTAGATACAGCTAGGCTTTTACATCGCTTAGATTATTACATCATCATCATTATCATCATCAGCCTATAGCAGTCCACTGCTGGACATAGGCCTCCCCTAATGAGCGCCATAGCGCCCTGTCTTCAGCTTGCCGCATCCAGCATCTGCCTGCAGTCCTTCGCAGGTCATCCCACCTGGCCGCAGAACGTCCTGCACTACGTTTGCTAGCTTTTGACTCTATTCTAGAAAATAAGTCCATATTCGTGGCTAGAGAATAGATGTAGGCAATCTCAGTGGCACAGCGAAGCACTTCTACTGAACCGATATAAAAACATCTCTTACCAATAGAAAGCAACGTTATTTGTGAGTGTCATGGGCTATATATTAACCCGAAAAATGAAAAGACATTTTCGTCCATAAAGATACATATACTCCACGTTCATCGCAAAATGTTTATGAAACAAATGTCCATCCGGGCGAAACCGGCACGGGCCGCTAGAAATCACCCGATACAAATATCTGTAGATCGTGCAAACATTTGTCCCGAGGCGGGAACCAACGACGAATTGCGGGTGCAAACGCGGCGGATCGCTGGCAAAACTTCGGCCTGCGTCACAGAGGTCATCAATCGTCACAATATGACAGTAAATCACTGACATAAATACGTATGTATATAACCTTTCATAATACATATGTATGTCGGCTTAAAGCGTGAAAACGTTTGTACAATCCGTCTGTTTGTCCGCGTACTTAGCGGGGTTTAACGACCGAGAACCTTTAATAACACTGTTTGCGGTATTATTAAGGTCTTTGGGAGGCCGCCTAATGGCTATTCGGGGATATTCCTTGCCCTTTTGGAAATTCACGTTTTTTTGCGGCAGAGACAGCCGGAAAAATGTGGATTCGACAAGTGGTGTTTGTGAAACGAAAGCGTTTTTGGAGATTGTTTTTAAAATCATTATGTTTTATAGTGGAGGCTTCACTGGTCTATGCAAATCCTTATTGCCTCTTTATATTATCGATGGTCTGTCTTCCAAATAAAAACAAAAACCAAAATATTTTAATTGAAATAATTAATGCTGGACAATAGTACAGTCTTTTTCGTCCGTTCAACTATCTCCAATCATTTTGATAATTGTCATGTTGTCTCTCAGCTATCATAGTATATTTTTCATTTTTCTTATCTACCTACCCTTCATCTTTGTGCAAACATACACCTCTAAATAATATAAATGGCAATAATTTATTCGTTATTAATCTTATTCGTCTCTCCATCGTTAACTGTTATTTTATGTCATTACTATTTACTAATATCTCTCAGGCTGGGTCATCCTGTCTAGTCTTTTAATCATTCGCATTTACATTGCAATCTTATCGTCATTTGTACTTATCTACCTACGCTACGTCTTCGAGCAAACCAACTACAAACCTGCTACATTATCTTTCCCTTTTATCTTATTCGTTGGTCCATCGCTAACAGTTTTCTCATTTTACATGTACGCTTTCGTCGTGGTGCCACCAGTTATCTGCGGTTACTAATGATATGCGTATTGCGTACATTTTGTTTAATGAAAGGCGACTGCTCGGTCCATTGCGAGTGGCGCGCGATGCCGCTGCCATATTCAAATGTATTTGCGCTCCATCAATGGATTACTTTTTGCAATCTCGCAGCGTTAAATGTTTTTTAATTCTATTGTAGGGTTTTGTTTGTTTACTCAGGCGACGAGAAGATTGTTTTGACTTTTGAACGGCATAGTCAGGATTGGTTTCGCTCTTAGATTGAGTTTGAACTTTATTACTTTACTCTTGTGGCTCTCTATGGCCTCCGTCACCAATCTTAGTCTGAGCTGTATCTCCCCAACTATACTAGCCAAACTCGATGTAGAATGTTTGTAAAACCGCCAATACTTAAAAAAAACACTCTGTTGCTGCGTTTTTATTTACGCAATTTATATTACAGGTCGATTTGAGCTCCTCCCTTCAATAAATATAACTTACATATCTGATTTTATTTATAATTATATCTGAAACTCAAGTGAGATTTAGTTATTTGTGTCGTGGTTTGTTTACAAACATTCTATGTTAAGATTGGCTATTGTACAATTATCTGACGAGTTCGCAAAGTTGAACTATATTGAAAGCATTTCTAAAGCAAGAATATTCATGATTGTTTTTTATTTTCAGGTAAGCAAACATCTTGGAATTGTTTCGTCATATCTGCTTTCTCATCGAGATGCGAGGTGAGGAGCTTTGATGGTCCCATTGCTGGATAGGTAGTAGTAGAGTAAAAAGATTTGACGATTTAATATAATTTTAAACCTTAGAAATCAACTACATAAAAAAATCTACGTACAGCCGAACATAGAACTCTCTCCTTTTCCGAAGTCGGTTAAAAGTATTCTGTAATTTCTGTACCAGACCTTTGTTCAACTCCAGAGCTGAATTCAACTTTCCCGCTGTAATTTCTAAGTCCAATTTTAAATAAGCTGTTATTAACAAGAACCACTTTAAGCATCGCCCCAATGACTTCATTGTCGCGAGCAGTAATTAAATTTAAATACAAGGATTTCGTTAAACAGTCCATTCTTATCTTAAAGTACGTCTTAAGTTGGGGGGAAAGAGTTCAGAATCGGTCGTGAGAATTAATGCTTATTTATTTGATGAGAATGTGTTGTAATGTAAAGGGGGATTTCGAGAAGTGTATTTGGTGAACTGATTATTTAGCTGATTTAATACCAGGCTATCTCTAATTGTAATTTCCTAATGTATATCTACAGTGATTACTAATTACGCTTGTATTTTGCTCCATAAAAAACAGATACATAGATAACAACATCCGGAACAAATATCTATACAATAGTTCCGAGACGGGAATCGAACCCGGAACCTCCTGAATCGTAGGCGGACCTTCTCCCACCGCGCCACAGAGGTCGTCAAATAAAGTCGTTATAATTTAAGTCATTTATTTAGTCGTAATTTTTTTTTAATTGGTAAAGATTTGTTATTTCTTTTGACTCACCGACATTCTTTTATAAAATAACGAAGTAAAAACGTCGTAACGTGCTCGTGCTCTACACACAGAATATAAAGAATCAGATTATTTTTTTTATTAAATCTAAGTATTCAGTCTATGTTAGTCCACTGCTGCACGCACATAGGCCTCCCCTAAAGAGCGCCATACCGCCCTATCTTCAGCTTGACGCATCCAGCATCTACCTGCAGTCTTTCGCAGGTCGTCAAATCTAACTATTAACGAAATCTAATTCGATGCCTTTTTACAATACTCCTTTGTTAAAATTGAGTACCAAGTTAAAGGAGTATCGATCCCGCTCAAGTGTTTCTATTCGCGATTTCGTTCATTAAAACTCCGGGCCTCTTTGTTGTATTGTATTCTTAGCTTCTGTTACAAGTGCCGATTCTAACAAACTTTCCCGAGTATTTAATTACTATTATTATTTGTTCGAGGGATTGACCTGTACATTTTTGGGAACTACGACCTTCATTAAAGAAATTTGAAAGTGCGATTTTGTTATGGATGATAGCGAATTTATATGAATATTATATTTATTGTAAGCTTCTAATTTCATCATCAGCCTATATTAGTCACTGCTGGAAAATATAGGCATCTCCTATTGAGCGTCATAGCGCCCAGTCTTCTGCTTGACGCAATTAGCAATTATGTTATTATATATTATGTTTGACATGTAAGAAAATTCTTATTAACTAGCTATTCCCCGCGGTTTCACCCGCGTTACATTCGAATTTCACATTTCAAAATATAATATAATATAGCCTAATATGTCATTCTTATTCTAATTTTTAAAATCGGTTCAGTAGTTTTGGAGCCTATTCAATGCAAACAAACAAAAAAAAAACTTTCCTCTTGATAATATTAGTATATATAGATAAATAACTGAATGAACAGAAAAATGGTCCCTAATTAGAACCCTGTTGAACTGTATTTTACTTGTATTACACTTACTGGGGAAATGAAGCACTAATTGTTAGCTCATTGAACAGGGTCGTTTTCCTAGTACGAGCCAACTAGCGTAATAACAAGCTTATCAATCATGTCTCTCACGTAATTATGACAGGAACATCTAATAAACAGCTAGGTGTATATTATATGCCTTGTACAGGGTGCCACAAAACATGTGTACAAAGCCGAAAGCGAGTAGTTCTGAACCCAGAGGGAATCAACTTTTGTTCCCCGATTTTCTTATTAATCATTTTAATTTGTTAACTTTTTACTTATTTTGAAAAATAATATGCTATTTTTCTTCATATGCGTGTTCTTTTACTTGTAGTTACATTGAAATTGCAAAGGATTTACAATTTTTTTTGTAATAATTTCATCACAAAACACTTTATTAAGTTAAATAATGCAAGAGTGCGTGTTAAAAGTGCCACGAATAGAAAGATAAATAAATAATTCGATAATAAATAAAAAAAAATTACTCATTCTCAATTTACTTCATCCGCGTCGTCACTCGCCGCGGTCCAGAATTCTTTCAACTTAGTACACATGTTACGTGGCACCCTGTATACTTATTATATCTCGACAATGAGCTATGATCAGTCAAATTCTGGGTAGTAGAATAGAAACTTGCAAATGAACAAGGCATTAGCTGCCTTGTTCATTTGCAAGTTTCTACTACCTTGGGCTAAATATACCTCAGTAGGTTAGTAGCTCCATCATTTCCAGTAAAAGACTTCGAACTCATTACCTTTGATAAGCGAGTACTTATTCACGCCTCTCGCAGTACCTTCCAGTCAGCTGTTGGGGGTCGTTGACCGCAGGGCTCGTGACGTCACGGCCCAGCCGCGCCCTCCGCGGAGACGAAACAAGGATCGCTGCGCTTTAGGAACCGGGTCACGTTCGAGCGATTTTGGAGTTTGAAAACAATTTGTGATGGTGCATAATCGCTTTTACGATTTTCTGAAAACTCGGATAAAATTTGAGGAAATCCAGAGATAGTTTAGTAAACCTCTGTGTGAGCAGAGTTTAGAATTGGGTGATGAATGTCTTCTTAAGACGTCTTCCATACTTCTAGCATACTTCTAAAGCAACCACACATTTCGCTTAGTTGATAATAATCACTACATAATATAAAACAAAGTAGCTTCCTGCTGTCTATCACTAAGTATGCTTAGATCTTTAAAACTACGCAACGGATTTTGATGCGGTTTTTTTTTAATAAATAGAGGGATTCAAGAGGAACGTTTATAAACCATTTTACACATAGATTTCCAAACGGGTGAAGCCGCGGGTCGCATCTAGTCCAGAATAACTGTGAATATAGCAGCTGTCTTTTTCTGGTTTCAGGTTTTCAGTCGTCCATATTAATATTTTTCTTGTATGCGTGTTAAAATTGTTTCGTATAATGCAATAGCTTACAAATGGCAGCCTACCTTCCTGGAGTACAATAATAGGATGCTATTCATCATTGTAACAGGCTTGCGAAATCCCCTTTGTTCTTATTCATTTCGGGACGAACGGGTTCTTGTGTTTATAAGTACCTATAGGTACAGTCGACGTCGAAAATCGATAAATAATGACAACTTTCTATATGGCCATATTTAAATAATAAATAAATGTTTATTGCATTAACTTAAAAGCTATAAATACAGGTTCTGTAGTCACCCTTTAAGCAAAATTTGCTTGTGTTAGGAGACCCCGCTCTTACCATTAATACATAAACAATATTTAAGTATTTACTAATAAAATATACTAAATTAAAACTTAAAATACTAATATAACAGCAAAAATAAGTTAATACTACCTAAGAATTAGTTGTTACAAAAGATCTAAAGCAGTCCTAAACAAAACAAACAATATATAGAAAATATTTTTTATGCTAAATGTGTACCTAATGACCTATGGCTGTCATCCTCCAATAACGCCCTGCTCATAAGAGCCTGGGTACTATCAGATTAGGACAGCCACGAGCTCACATAAAACGTGAGTTTTACTAGAGTTAGAGCAAAGAGTTAGAGTGAAATAAAAATGAACTACGTATCTATATAAAAGCAACAAGCAACTCTACAAGCGAACCAATAGGTCCTGTCTCAGCGTAATGTTGCTCTACTTCTCTACAAGCGAACCAATAGGTCCTGTCTCAGCGTAATGTTGCTCTACTTCTCTACAAGCGAACCAATAGGTCCTGTCTCAGCATAATGTTGCTCTACTTCTCCACAAGAAGTAATATTAGTCATAGGTCCTGTCTCAGCATAATGTTGCTCTACTTCTCCACAAGAAGTAATATTAGTCATAGGTCCTGTCTCAGCATAATGTTGCTCTACTTCTCCACAAGAAGTAATATTAGTCGTTTCACATTAACGTTCTCGTTATTATCATGTTTTGCGTGTTTTAATATGATTTATCGCGGCTAAAACATCGTTTATACTCATTTGTTCAGATCATGCCTGTCCCGCGTTAGCGTGCCAAATTAAATTGTAATTCACTTAACATAATAACGAAATATTCTAATTCGGAATGAATATTACCTACATCGTTATACGCCGGATGGTGATCATTATTTCACATAACAAAGACCTTTTGAGGTTGCCCGCCTCTCCTTACCCATTGCAACATATATAAATAGATGCACGAAATTAGAAAGGAATATATTCCCTACAATAAGATTTACTCATACAGTATTGTTCTCGAGTTTGATTTGAATGATTAACAATATCTTTATTCTATGTCATCTAGTAACCATAACACAAGCTCTACTTTGTTTGGGGGCTTTTGCTTAGCTGTGTGAATTGCCCAACATATTTTTTATTTAGCCTGTTTCGTCTTACTGCTGGGCAAAGGCCTCTCCCAAATCTTTCCACTCAGTGCGGTCACGTGCGATCTCCCACCAATCTCTGAGGAAGGCGTTAAGGTCGTCTCGCCAGCGCTTTCCAACATTATCTATACATATATAAAAAAAAAGTCGTGTTAATTACACTATTTATAACTCAAGAACGGCTGAACTGATTTGACTAAAAATTGGTGGACTAGGATATTATTTATCTCGTTTCTGTGGGTTAACGTGGTTTTCATAGAAACAACCCGTGCGAAGCCGTGGGCAAAACTAGTTTATTTTATATTTAGCGAAATTAGAGCCCAGGTAGATGACGGCTGTCATCTGTGGTAAGATACAAATACATAATATCTATTACCTACCCATCAACATGAGAGCCTGAATTGTGCTGGCAGTGTTAATGCCTATTGCCAGTTGCCACAGCTTGATGATGACGACACATTATGTACCTATGTCTACATTGTAAAACTAATGTGTTCATTGACCTCTTGAATTAATGTTTCCATACATATCGCGTGCTGTACGTTTTCATCACCTATTGGTAATTTTATGCGCATAATTCATAATTTCGATTGTTGCCCGTTTTGATTAACTTATTGGTTTGTAAATCGATACAAGATCATTAATTAGGATAACAATTAGATTTAATTACTTGTTGCCTAAATTGTAACTGGTTTTGGCCGTTGAAGACGGCACTTATGGGTACCGGTATGAGTTTTTTTTTAACGTGATACATATTTTGACGTCAAGCTGAAGACAGGGCGCTATGGCGCTCATTGGGGGTAGCCTATTATTACCAAAGTAGATAGACAGATAGAAAACACTTACCACACAACACAGAAAACAATACAGAAATAAAAACTTAGATTAAAGTTATAAAGGGCGGTCTTATCGCTAAGAGCGATCTCTTCCAGGCAACCTTAGTGCTTAATACACTTCATATACACTTACAATTTAGTCAAAGTTACTTTGTTGCTTACCTGATTGTACATAGTACGCACGCTCGACATCCAATTGTAATTAACTTTTTAGCAATTTGTCCTAAATTTTTTGTAATTCGTATAATGATAAAGTTATACCATAAATTCCAATCAGATAAATGAAATATCTCTGTACAAGTTCATCGACCATATTATTGAATGAATGAACACTTTATTGCACTAAATAAAAAATAACAAAATAAAAATCTTATATCTAGATATCAACAAAAGTACAATAGGCGGCCTTATTGTTGATAGCGATGTCTCCCAGGCAACCCTTATATTATTCTTAAACACAACCACCAAATTAGGTAAATCTACTCTGAAATAAAACGACTCCGGTGATATTTTGCATAATGATCCGCGAAAGGAAGCCTCGGTCTAGACGACTTAGAATCTTGACAATCCAGACAATAATATATTGTTTTAAATTGTTTCTGCATAATGTAGTCGCCGTCGCTAGCGCCAGCATCTGTATCAATCACTTTAAGTATTTTTTTAAATTTTCAAGCTACATTTATCATTGCGTACTTAACGCGACGGAAATGTATCTTTTTTTCGTATTTTCGACACGAATATTCCATAATGAAATCTTTTCTATAGTCCCTTTGTAACGATGTTCTCCAGTGATAGGTACGTTTCTATAGTCCCTTTGTAACGATGTTCTCCAGTGATAGGTACGTTTCTATAGTCCCTTTGTAACGATGTTCTCCAGTGATAGGTACGTTTCTTATATGATTTGCGTTTGTCCTACATAAATTAGTCTTCATTAGTTACAAGTCGCCTGAGTCTATTAATAATTTGCTTGATCAGTCGGTTTCATGCCACTGTGGGGCTACCATGCTATTTAACAAATAACGTAACGCGCGTTATTAGAGTTAATACGGTAATTTTAGCGCGATTAACGCGTGTTAAGACGCGTTTTAACGTGAAAAACCCGTGAAAAAGCGGTTTTCGCGTTAAAATTCGTCTAACACTTTGATTGCTGAAATCACACGGTATGTGTTTTCTACAAGTGACTAATATGCGTAAATCCACACTAGCGCAGCGGCTGGGAAAATATAGATCTTTGTGACTCAGCACAGCCGTAATATTTTTCGAACGAAACGCATGTGCGGCGCAACACAGCCGCTGTGTAGAGCGGCAGCACGAATATTTTAGGTTAAAAAAAAGATCGCAGTCGTCGAAAAAAAATCGCAGTCAAAGTGTTAACACGCGTTAATCGCGCTAAAATTACCGTATTAACTCTGATAACACGCATTACGTTATTTGTTAAATAGCATGGTAGCCCCCCACTGGTTAAGTAATTATATATCATTTCATGCGCCAATTCCACCACATTTTTATTATTATTAGGAAGCTAGGGCTCCCATACAACAAACGTGATATTTTTGCTCGTTCTTGTAGATGGCACGGAACCCTTCGTGCGCGCGAGTTCGTCTCGCACTTGGCTGGTTTTATTTATTATCATCATATCAGCCTGGGATATCCCATTGCTGGATATAAGCCTCCTCTGTACTTTGAATTGCACAGATTTAAATAAATAAATAATAAATCATTATGGACACTCCACACAGCATCATCTAGCCCCAAGCTAAGCAGAGCTTATCAATGGGTACCAGATGACTCTATATTATAAACGCGAAAGTTTGTGAGGATGTACTATGTAAGTATGTTTGTTGCTCTTTTACGTAAAAACGACTTCAATGATTTTGATGGAACTTCACAATAATATAGCTTACATATCAGAATAACACATAAGCTACAATTCATACTGAAATATTGTATATTATCCAAAATATCTATCACCACGCGGGTGAAACCGCGGGGCGCAGTTAGTACATAATATAACATAAAAATTACATAGATACATACATAGATATTTTATAAATAATTATAATTAATATGGAGTTTGCGGTCAACTTATGGGTTGCCCCCATACAGTTAAGAGTGTCCCCTCTAATCTGTGCCCTCTCCGTACCGTACCGTCTCATTCATCGCGAATGAACCGAGTCCTAATCTTGCGTGTGCCTCGTTCATTTGCATACTGATTAACGCTAGTATTTTGCTCCTAGCTAAGTTTATTGACCTTTTGTCCTAATTTGTGGTGTGTTAGCGTCTGTTTCTTACGTTACTAGATAAAGCCCTTAAGATCCATAGATCACACTAATATCAAACATAGATGCTAAAGTTTGTATGGATGCATTTTGTTACTTCTTCACGTCAAAACTCTTCGTGAGATATAGCTTAAATTTTGCACGGATTCAGATCTAGACCTGAAGTAACAGATTAAGTTCTTATCAGATAAATCAGTTCCCACGGGCTAGGAATAACCTTGATACGTTTCTATAGAACAATATTTAGATCTTCTTTGATCTATCATGTGTTAGTAATGTCGCTTACAGAAGATAATCAACTACAAAAGACATCCAAAGTCAAATGGGAATAACATCAAGTCTTGAAGTTAATCCATCGATTTAACAGTAGCCATGAGCTATAAGGAATGATATCAGACTGGTGCCTAACGGTCATTGCACCTCTTTTGGACATTTGGTCTCATAACCACCTACCTTCTGCGCCATTGGCTTTTACGACACCACTTTGATTTGACGCGATCCAGTCTTATAGAATAATGGTTACTCTGGATCCCGTTACTTTGAATTGTCGTAGATGGCTGATAGAAATGCAACTTTAAAGGTTACTTAACTCGCAAACTTGCATGATTGCATTCAAGAAAGTAGCTTCAATACTACCTGAACATTTTCCTGAATATTGGGGAAGCTGATTTGGCAAAGCCAGATTTTAGCCTAGTAGACTATTTCCTACTCAAAAGGCTGTCTTCTATTTATTTATTTTTACAATCTTAGGAAAACTTACAGCTAGATAAAGATTAGATACAAGAATATTTAACTTAAGGCCAATTAGAAGTTTCCACAAATAATTTGAAAAAAAAGGAGCAATTTAGACAAGATTTACAGAAAGAAGACGATCTATTACTGTAAAGTTCTTTTTCATTGTAACGTAATATTTTTTATTTACTTATCGTAAGAGAGATATCGTTTTGTGAAAGTGAAGGATATCTTTATCATATCATACGAAATAGTAACCTTGGTTATGAAATCGGTCATTGGCAATGACTTGGTGACATTCATGATAAGATATCCAAGTGTACATTTTCGGTAAACATTGGATGGAATCCCATATTTTTTACCAAAACGGTCACGGCCACAATATTCGATAAAAAAGAATGAATCTACTTACGCTTCCATTCTACTGAAAATACTATTGTGCTTCTCATGTAACGCATTTATCACTCAAGAACCTTTACAAATAAGCCAATTTTCTCTGAAGCATAGGATTCGTAACGAATACATCCGGCAGAGATCCAATGTTATCGACATTGTTTCATGAATAAGCAGCTGAAGTGTCAGTGGGCCTCGCGAAGAACCGACAACCGCTGAAGTAAACGTTCTTGAGTGACTTGGTTAACGTATTATAGTGCACCCTCCGGCCAGGTGGGATGGCCTGTAAAAGACTGCAGGGAGATGCTATGAATCCGTCAAGGTGAAGACAGGGCGCTGTGGCGCTCATTGGGGGAGGCCTATGTCCAGCTGTGTACTAATATAGGCTGATGATAATAATGATGACGATCGAGCCCAATTTTAATCGCAATCTGAATATCACACGATAGAAAAGGTCAAAATCATTAACGCGATACTTTCTATTCTTTTCAATGGTGACATTTTCTGATTACTTCGATAGGTCGATGCCATGATCCGCTTGGGTGAAGGGTCTCTTGCCATTCCATTGATATGTCTGCACTCTGCACTTACCGAGGTCAATGATTCAGCGTTTCCAATCAAATTTTAATGAAATACTGTTTGAGATTTTGGTGATAACGATTCCAACAGCAAAGATTGTGAAAGAAAACTTAACAGCTTAGCCTAAGCCTTAACTGAACATTCAAAGTTGCTGTGGGGAGCCATACGAACCTATAAGAACGTACGGCGATAAGCAATTTCAATTTGTACAATCTGCAGATATTTGTTCCGGGTGTTCTGGTCGCTTTCTATGTATAATAAAAATATCTATCTATGTAATGTATTGTGTATAACAGTCATCTAGTGCCCATAACACAAGCTCTGCTTAGCTTGGGACTAGAAGATGCTGTGTGACTAGCAATATTTATTTCTTGGTAATCATCCAAAGTAACGAAATTCTGAGAAAAGCAAGATCCTTACATCACTCCAGCCTGCAGGCATGGCCGACTCGTGGCCCGCTCGCGTAACCTTGCGTACTATGATAAACAAGTGACGTCACACCGTATTTATAGCGTGTTCGCGCCGAGTTGCGCGCGCGCAGCGGTCGATGACCCGCCTATCTCGATCTGAAATGAGTGCGTATTCTATTGCTCGCTCGATTTCTGTTATATTCGAGTTGGCTGGCTTGTTGTGTTGGCTTTGAAAGTACGGTCTATACGAAATTTTATATAATATCGTTGATTTAAAGCTAAAGTGCGAGTATATTATTATTTTATGAGTGTGTAAACCTGCCAAAATTATTTATTAGTCTATTACGTACCTCGTACATAACCTACCTAAAATTCTACACCGGTGTCTTATAACTAGTAACTACTAAATTTCGTATAATGTACTAAAGTAGATTATACGGTTGTTAATAAAGGCTTAATAAATTGAATATATTTGTATAATAAAACTACTTCAAATATTTGTACTGCACAAACAACCGAAAGGATTGTTCATTGTTAATGCGCCATCACAACGCAATGTAAAGCTCATTGAATCCAAACATGCTTGGAATAAAACAGATACCAATTTAGCAAACAAACTAATTGTAATTTTAGTTTTATCGTCAAAAACATAGATAACAATTTCAGAGTACATTTTATTTAGGCTCGCACTCGCACGCAGCTCACCTCCGCCTCGAAACCATAGCAGCGAAATCGCAACGCGAGTTCCGCTGCGCAACATTACTAAACATATTTAAAAATTTTGAAACTATCGTGGTTATTAAAACAAAAGTCACTTATGACTATATTTGTGGCCGTTCGAGTAGCCGAATAAACATTTTCGACAGCCACTAGCAAGATAATAACATGCGAAACAAACACGGTATATCAGCGAGATGACAAACTGAGTGCGAAGATGTAGCAAGCGTCCGAGTAGATCGACGCAAACGCACATATAGAGGAAGAAATAGAAAGGAGATAGAATCACAGTCAAATCTATGCGTTAGGACAGGCTGTTTCGCGTCTGTTTCGCTTGGCTTGTCGTGCAACGGATAAGTCATGGCGAATCTAATGCGGTTTCGCTGCTATCCTTTCGCAGCGGAGGTGTACACCGGGCCTTATGATCTCCGAGCTGAGCGTAGTTTATGTAAACGACTTGAACTGGTCGAGCTAGTTTATACTACTTGATACATTTATCCACGAAAGTTGTAAAATAAATCACTGTCCACGAGAATTAACGTGATTTATTAACATTATTAAAGTAACTTCACTACTTCTACCTATCATATTATTATTTACTGGTAAA
This sequence comes from Eupithecia dodoneata, assembly GCA_947044415.1. Lineage (NCBI taxonomy): Eukaryota > Metazoa > Arthropoda > Insecta > Lepidoptera > Geometridae > Eupithecia > Eupithecia dodoneata. The sequence continues at coordinate 11,271,498 of OX345665.1, read as the reverse complement.
ACTTTGCATTAATAGGTATATATTTATATTATATATAGGTTGATAGATACTATAGTTATTAAACTATGTAGTGTATTATTGTTTTATTTTCCGAGTGCCACCGTCTTTACTGTTCATACAAGTCCCGTCCATCCCAAGGTTGCATGGAAGATATCGCTCATAGCAATAAGGCCGCCTTTGTACTTCGCTTAGCATTTATTTCATCTACATTTCATGGCCGAAGTTGACTGGACTCTACCGATGTAGATAGCATAATCGTGAGATTGGATTTCGATACGAACCAGCGCGAGTCCGATATCTTTAATTCTTTACTGATACACTTCTATATATTCTGTGATGGTTCCAGACCTGCCTCAAGCTAGTTTGCTCCGGTCCTGACATTTTGGAGAAGTGGAATGGACTGCCATATGTTCAGTTCACTTTGGCCTATTTATAAACATTAAACTCTTACTTATTCTCTTTACTATTTCCCTTGTACTTATTCCGTCAACCGCTGGGACAAACGTGTTCTTGAGTGGAGACCACTACTCGGTAAACGTAGTGTAGGACGCCCTCCGATCAGGTGGGTTGACGGCCTGCGAAAGACTGCAGGTAGATGCTGGATGCGTCAAGCTGAAGACGGGCGCTGTGGCGCTCATTAGGAAGGGGAGGCCTATGTCCAGCAGTAGACTAACTTAGGTTGATGATCATTCCTTGATTGTAATTTTCTTTACAACAGTTCAAGCTTTATTTTACTTTGACGGAATAAAAGTCAGTATTTATAGTTTTTTCATACAAATAGGTTACATCATTAAGTTAATTGTGCCTTAAAGCCTACATATGTGAGGTTTGTCTTAGCACTATAGTTCTCACTTAATTTAAAAATAAATTGATAATCTCGGTACTGTAGTTAACGAACGATCTGGCAACAATACAAGTTAACCTATATTAATTATTATCCTAGATCTTACATTTAAAAAACTGATTTATACCTATGCATGATAAACACACTCACACTTACCTAATGCATAAAATTTTTGAAAGAATGCTGCTAATTGTTTAGCGTGAACCTAGCCGCTTATATATTTGAAACAGTTGAGCTAACTACAAATTGTTGCAAACATTGTGCATATGCCTAATAATGTTAATTTGATGATTGGCCTAATACTGATTAGAATAGAATATAATAGTTTATTTGTAACTCAATATACAAAAAAAATAAAACAAACATGATTAAAAAAATAAAGGATAAACAGATTATATGTTATTACTCTTTCATGCAAAAACTACTGAACGGATCGGACTGAAATTTTGCATAGGTACACGTAGTTCCAGGCCCGGAATAAAACATAGGCTACTTTTTTCCCATAAATCAGTTTCCATGGGATAGAAATAACCTTAAAAGTTGTCCATAGAAACAACGCCTGCAAAGCCGCGGGTAAAAACATTAATAAGGTACACAGTAAAGGACTTAGGTTACACAGTAAAGGACTTAAGTTACACAGTACAGGACTTAGGTTACACAATAAAGGACTTAAGTTACACAGTAAAGGACTTAGGTTACACAATAAAGGACTTAAGTTACACAGTAAAGGACTTAAGTTACACAGTAAAGGACTTAGGTTACACAATAAAGGACTTAAGTTACACAGTAAAGGACTTAGGTTATACAATAAAGGACTTAAGTTACACAGTAAAGGACTTAGGTTACACAATAAAGGACTTAAGTTACACAGTAAAGGACTTAGGTTACACAATAAAGGACTTAAGTTACACAGTAAAGGACTTAGGTTACATAATAAAGGACTTAAGTTACACAGTAAAGGACTTAGGTTACACAATAAAGGACTTAAGTTACACAGTAAAGGACTTAGGTTACACAATAAACACTGAGGTGCAATACATTTGACTGCAATTTTAAAGTGAACGCTACCTACATCTTCCCAAACAGCCGTATCTTCAAATGACAAGGAAATGTTTCAGAATCCCCTCGCAGTGTCCATGTCCAATTTGGGTGGAGGACAAATAGCCACCTAATACGAATAGCGGCCATTAATTCGCGGGAAACAAGTGGCCCGATCGGCTTGCGTAAGTGAGGTCGATGACCGCGCTCTACCTATTTGGTGATCACTGCAAATAATAGTGTTGTTACAGCTTTACTAGTAGGCTTTATCAGGCTTTATGTAACAGATATATATTATGAGGAAATATCTGCTATTATGTAAGTTTGTGGTGGAAGGACGACCTGCGAAGGACTGCGGGCAGATGCTGGATGCGTCAAGCTGAGGACAGGGCGCTGTGGCGATCATTGGGGGAGGCCTACGTCCAGCTTTGGACTATTATAGGCTGATGATGATGATGCAGATTCCAAGTTAAACTTACATGTTTAACTTAGAATCTGCAATTTGTAGTGACGGCAAGTGAAAGAAAGAAACAAAGTTTGTTAATTGGTTCACTAGCAGGTTTCCTAAAATCCTAATTTCATCCATAGCTTTTATCATAATAATGTACCTCCTAGTTTCTGTCCGCGGCTTCGAGTTGTTTCTATGGAAACGTTTTGAGGTTTTTTTCTATTCGATGGAAACTGGATTATCGGATAAAAAGTGGCATATTAATATTATATTTTCGCCAGTCGATATTTTCTTTAAGTGGTAGGTAACGATTTTTTCTGTTTGTATGTTTTATTTATGTTTTACTACAAATAAACGATTTGATTTTTGATTTTGATATTATATATGTATGTATATTCCAGACCTTTAACTATATGCAACATTTCATCCCGATTCGGCCTGTAGTTTTGGCGTGAAGAAGTAACAAACATTTATCCATACATCCATCGAAACATTCCCATTTATATATCCCGTGTGATTTTTATTGCCGAAAAAAAATGTAATTCCTAAAGAGGAATGTCACGGTTTGTGAATGAATGATGGGTAAACTCACGATTCATTAAAACCCACCATTAATTTACTTAAGATAATGCTTTTTGGTCTTAAAACGTAAATGATGCACTCAATGATGTGTCATCATTTAATTTTAATTCCTTCAAGAATTGATTCTTGAATGTTCACTTGACTTAAGTCTCTCAAATCGACCATAAGCACTTCACAAAAGAGACGCAACATCACTCAAAAAGGCCTTGTTAGACAAAGACGGAATACTCTGAATAGTCCCACGGATGGGAATAGAAAGGTAAGGCAAGTGGTGGATTGCGTAACAGTGGGTATTGTTCGCGGTAGTACCGTATCATTTGGTAGTAAGATGGCGTGAGACGCGGGCTTCTGTCAAGTCTGCATATCAAATTCTATTACTTCTGTTCTACTCTGAATAACTTCAGATTAAAAAGAATATAACGTGACTTTGGTCGAAATTTGTTCATATTTCATCGAACACTGAATACAACGTTGAAAAATGAGTTTAGATTTCAGAGTAATTAGGATAATTTAGTCAAAAACGATCGACGTATCGATTGATGTATCTAATACAAAAAATATATTGAAATAATCTTATTTAATAATAATTAATAGTATACAATTTGACTTGTCTATGTGCCTATTTTGTAAGCCTAAAGAAAATAAACCATTTGAATTTGAATAAATCATACATCAAATATAAAATCAAAATCGTCTGTCATCAAAGCAACAAGCATCAAGGTAATTTTCATTGCGTTCTCATTTAAATTCATTTACAGGACGCTGACTCACAAAATCCACTGCGATTATAAAAATGTTTTCTGTAATCCAACACGTACGATCCATCATCCCTACATACATACACGTTATAAACGTGTCGTATATTATCCCGTCCATATGTGACGCCTGTTTCCGACGCCGTGGTCCAAGGCTTACCTTCGTCACTGCATCCCTCAGTTTCTATTAACAAGGACGATTCGCCTGACTTGCCACCACAATATACCACGTTGAATATTTACGTGTGCCAGCCAGGCCCATGTTCTATTTTCTCTAGACGTGCGCCGTGACTTTGTTGGTATGAATAATACCTTTTCCTTGCTTAGAAATCTTAGTATCTTCATCACTAGAGTTTTCATTAAGATTGTTTTATTCTAAACAGTTTATTAATTATAATAACCATTATCGTTTTAATAAATATGCAGCTTATCTGTGTACCTTAGATTTTGCAAAATATAGTATCTATGTAAAATTTCAGCCTGATCCATGCAGTAGTTGGCGCGTGAAGAAGAGTCAAACATCCATCCATCCAAACGTTCGACTTACATCAAATAGTACAAAATTCATCATCAGTGTTTTCAATAAGGTTTTTATTTTAATCTACCTTTGTCCGCGGCTTCCCAAGCTTTTTTCCGGATTAAATGTGCAGCGTATCTGTGTATCTATATTATAGGCTTAGCAAAATATAAGCATCTATGCAAAATTTCAGCCTAATCCGTGCAGTAGTTGGCGTGAAGACTTTCGCGTTTATTGTATTAGTGTAAAGTGATTTTGCCATTGTTCCTTTTCTCTAAATGATATTTAATATTCGTGTATTTTAATTCTAGTTTCTCATACTCGAAACTGCCCCTAATTAATCATCGAGATAGCAATTACTAGCAGTTGCTTTTTCACACAAAAGGAAGGGCAGATAAGGGAAAACCTTTTCTTGTATATCCCCTAGCTTCACAGGAATTGGGTAGTTTTCATGATTTATTCATATAGTTAAAGTTCTTGTTAAAAGAAGAACAAGGAAACAAAACAAAGCATTAACAAAGTTATTCATCAATCGATTCAATCATCTATATCGTAGCAAACAAACCTCCCCTAGTGTTAGCTGTAGCTAATGGTATAGCTGGTACCATCTCCGGTAGTATATTTGTTGACTCGTTATCGGTAATGGTAGTATTATGTGATATAATAGTGTTGCGTTCTATAAATCGGTTATTTTTACTGTAACTGTTATGAGGTTACGTCGATCTAGGGCTTTAATGCGGCCGTTTCACTCGTTACCCGAAAACGTTATTTTGGTTTCTTATTGATGTTACAATTTATAGTTACTTACTTGACTTCCGAATTGGCATTGTGTTTTACCGAACCCACCCTGCCACATTACGCTCTGCTTTATAGTTATTTGTTTGTATATTGATTAGTATATTCATCTTGGTCTTTTTTGTTGTTTCAGGTAATTGACGAGATCTACGGAGTTTGGCTTAGCATCAGCTGTTTCGGTAATTATTACATTTTAACTAATTTCGCACGCTCGATCTTTTACTGTGGTATTAGTACATAATTTTAATAATTTTATATTCTCGTATTAAATAAAACTAGAAACTGGAGCTGTCAATTATTTTGAAAGAAATTTTGAAGGACGTAAATCTAATCGGATAGCAAATAAAGTCAGACATGATAACGGTGACGTCCAATGGCCTTATATCTTATTAATGAAGAAAACAATTTTATCAGCCAAATACCAATTTCCATAACGCAAGAAAAAACATCCAAAGTCATAGTTAACGACTTATTTTTCTACTCGCATGGTAATGTTATGGTCGCTCGCATTCAATGTATGCGATCGTAACTTTTAAGCGTGAACTGATTCCTGACTTGTGGCTGGAGGGTTCAAACTTATAATTTCTTATTTAACCAGTGAGGCTATCAACACAAAGATTTGATATTAAAAGTAAATCCTTTTGGAATGGAATTTTTTTAAACCAATCTTTGTCTGGTTAAGTAAAAGTAAAATGCGTTGATTTTGTAAACCGATACATATGTATAAGGCGGAGACAAAAGACAGTAACAAAGTATGTTTGCATAACACAAGTGACTATTTAAAAAAAAAAACTAAAACTGACTTTGAACGTCTTCAAACATTTTTTTTTATTTTGCGTTGCAAATAGTACCTTTCATCAGGTTTACAATTTAGATTTTGTTTTTAATTTTTTCGGGATCATTCTCTATACAAAACCATAAGAGTCATCATAATCGATTCACAATTTACGTAGAAATAGATGGACATACTTATTATACTTAAAATAAAACATAGGTAGATACACACTTATAGTCCTAGATGTGAACCTCCACCTTTCTTCGAACTCGGTTAAAATCCAATGAATACTTTTCACGTTGTCTTCAAAGGCACGTCGTCGACATATTATGCTTTCGGATTAATAATATCAGTAGGAAGTACGTAGATATTCCATAATCCGCTCAGCAACGAGGTTAATATGATATATAAAAGCCGCCATATTAAAAAGGGATATTCTATTATACGGATTATCGAAAGCTTTTTAGTGATTAATTTCTTATGAAACCATTTTGTAAGTTGGCTAGCTACTTTAAAATCGATAGGTCTAGTCTACCCACCGAGCCATATATTTTATTGGCCAGGTTCTGTCTTGAGCTAGTAGTCTCTAGGCACTGGGCGAGCCTGTAATTTATACTAGCTTACGCCCGCTATTTGCCCGTATTTTACTGGGATTAAATGTTAGTACTATAAACTTTCATATTGCTTTGTTATTATTGGTCAGGTTAGGTTTAGTAATCGAATTATGAAAACGTGTTCTTGAGTGGAGACCATGACTCGGTAATAGAAGTGTAGGACGTCCTCCGGCCAGGTGGGATGACGACCTGCGAAAGATTGCAGGGAGATGCTGGATGCGTCGAGCTGAAGACACGGGGCTATAGCGCTCATTGGGGGAGGCCTATGTCCAGCAGTGGACTAACATTGGCTGATAATGGAGTATGTGATAATTGCAACTAATTCGTGTAATTATTTATTAGGGTTAGGGATAAATATTCTATAATTTATTGATAATGAATACAGAGTTGCTAAATACCATACAATATTATCATCTACTAAAAAAATACAGTCGAATTAACAACCTTTATGACTTCCGTGTGTGATATTTTCGAGTTTTAATACATTGATGTTACTTTAATAACTTACCTAACAAAACTATTATATACAAAACTTACTTTACCTAATAAAACTAAAAGGTAGAAAAAAAACATACAACTACTTTTTATTAGTAGTTCAGTAGGTTATTTAGGTCGACTTTCACTATGCTCTGCGCAGAGGTGAAGCAAATAACGTTGGTTTCTAAAAATAAAAGGTTTTTTTAGTAGTTAATGGTTACGTAATGAGTTAGTATTCGCGTGATGTTCGAAATAGATCATTTGTTGTTTTAATCTTGAGTTTTACGCGACTGACCTAGGTTTTATATGAATTTTTCTCTAACACTACAGAGTATAAAACAAAATCGCTTCCCGCTGTCTGTCGGTCCCTATAATTATATGCTTAGATCTTTAAAACTACGCAACAGATTTAGATGCGGTTTTTTTGTAATAGATAGAGTGATTCAAGAGGAAGGGCTATAAACCATTTGACTCATATTTCCACGCGGGCGAAGCCGTGGGGCGCAGCTAGTGTAATATACAACTTTGTTGGAATGGAACAGGATTTGACGATTTTTTCGGTTCTGTAGGTACTCAATGGCCATCAATGGGACTCATTTTTATTCCCACACTGTATGTCTGTCTGTCTCTCTATCTCTGTATTTGTTACAAGACCAATGTTTTTAACACTTTGATTGCTGAAATCACACGGTATGTGTTTTCTACAAGTGAATAAATATGCGTAAATCCACACTAGCGCAGCGGCTGAGAAAATATAGATCTATGTGACTCAGCACAGCCGTAATATTTTTCGAACGAAACGCATGTGCTGCGCAACACAGCCGCTGTGTAGAGCGGCAGCACGAATTTTTTAGGTTAAAAAAGTAGTAGTAAAAATGTCGCAGTCGTCGAAAAAAAATCGCAGTCAAAGTGTTAAAGAATTCCCTCCTGCCAAATATAGCGTAGAGTCGGAAAGTCATACGACGACGCACAATGATATTATGCCATTTCTGTTGAATTGAAAGTAACGTGTCTAAAAATTAATTTTTGCCATTTCAGTTTTGTACTCAAAAGAAATAAATAAATGGTTCTGTACAATAACACGTACAACGGGTCTCTTCAACAAGAGTTAATCTTCTAGACACCGAGATGTTCAAGAGGTGTCTTCTAGACCTTCGTGATACACTGTCGCTCACATCGTCTCTTTCCATCACGAGATTGTGGTCAAACGATTTTTTTTTTATAAAAAGCATTTTACGCAGTCACGTCTTAAAAAATATGTCGTTTGGCCCCAGCCATAGTCGAATACTAATAACAATTAGACTGCGCGCATTTGTTCGATGGTTTTTGAACTCTCCGTGTGCGAGTCGACTCGCAGTTGCCACTTTAATTATTAATATTTATAAATAAAAACTATGCAATGGCCTCTCAGATGGCGCTGTGCCCCACTAAGTGGCTGCTGCCAATAAAAGTCAGCCAGCGGCCATCAGCGGCCATCAGATTGATGGAGGCCTTTATCAGGATCACATCAATCAGATGAAACTCAAACCCTTAACTCGTTATGGGCTAGGTATAAGGTGACGCGGGACATGCGTGATAGTTCTAAAGGTTTGTGTATGCTCTTGTATACACGAATAATATGAATTAGGAATTTTTAAAGATATTGTTAAAATGGCACGAGATGTACCTTATCTGTAAAGGTTTTTGTGGTGTATTACATCTGGATGCCATAAAACAAGCTCTGATTTTTTTTAATGTCTTGTAGATACAAAAATCTTTTATAACGAGATATTTACCATGACTTCAGTTATTCCGTGATCATGGCGCATGAAACTGTGCCTCTAAATATTGGAAAACTAAAAAATCCAATCATGGTAAATATACCGTTATAAATGACTTTCGTGTCAACGTTAAAATCCTGTGTAACCATGATAGTTTTAAAAGTGTTGTCTTATAGATGCTTTTTTTACATCTTAATATTTGTTTAGTGCTAAGCTCCGAGGATCAAAATTAATTTACCTTTCCTAACTAAACTAGCTCCAAATCAGATTCCATCAATTGTTTCGCACACATCCCAGCGCACCCTGTACTACGTAACAATACGTACCAGTACGTTATACAGGAAGTGACGTAACGGGTCTCTGGAGGAGGTTGATAAGGGTCAAGAAGCCTTAATCAGCTCCGGATGGCTCGTCCGACTAAATATTATACGTCGTGCGAGGCTAATTCCTCTAGTTGGATAGATTGTTATCAGGATAGTTGTTTTTGTACACCTTGTAGATTTATGAATGTGGTAAAAGTGGTGCAAATGATTTGTGGTTACCTAATTAGTGAAAGGGCTGTATTTATTGCATCATTATCATCATCAGCCTATTTTACTGCAATTTCAAAAAATCTTTATGAAACCTTAAATAACATTAGTCTGGTACAATACAAGTGTACCTAAATTGAATCCTAGAATGCATAAAAATGACAAATAAAAAAAAAACGTTTTAGGAGCTAGGGGTGCGCTTATCAAAACTTACGTAGGCAATTTTTACACTTCGCGCTACAAATTATAGTTACTCATATAAGTTCAATGCTGGACATATGCCTCCCCTAATGAGCGCCATAGCAGAGCCTGTCTTCAGTTTGCCGCATCCAGCATCTGCCTGCAGTCTATCGCAGGTCATCATTCCTCCCACCTCCTCGGTCGGAAGGCGTCCTACACGTTTGCCGAGTCGCGGTCTCCACTCAAGAACACGTTTGCCCCAGCGTTTGTCAGTTCTTCGCGAGATATGACCGGCCCCCTGCCACTTCAGCTTGCTAATTCTCAGAGCTATGTCTATAACTTTGGTTCTCTGTCGGATGTATTCGTTACGAATATCGCTTGCTGCTGTTTGCTTTCACTGAAATAGCTGTGACCTTCACGGCAACAGTTTATTTGGCATGCGATGTGTGTGAGCATATGTGGCGGTCGCGGCGTAAGAATCGACCCCTGAAACTCAACCGCTGGGGCAAACGTGTTCTTGAGTGGAGACCGCGACGGCCGCCCATTGTACTTGTCACATGTCTTTCATAATGATCAGTATCTGGTGTACAATAAAGTATTTTTGTATTGTATTGTATTGTATTGATAAGTCATAATTTGCATTAGGTATATGTGCGCAACAAATGGACGAATAACTCAATATCACGTCAACCGATTTCGATGATTCTATTTTAAAACAATTTTTAACCCATTTTTATCAGGCTATTATGTGGCTGCAGTGCACGAATGAACACTGCTGGGTTTTAGTATAATAATATACGGACATTTGGATAGCTAGGTCCACTTAAGAACCCGTGGGCGGATGCCGGTGGCAACAATGCATTTATTTATTTATTTTATTTATTTATTTAATGTAATCAGAACGACCTTAGGCCAATTATACTAATTACAGAGGTATAATATAAAAGTAAAGAACACATGTTATAAATACAGTTAAAATAAAATCAAATAAGTAATCAATAATGTCAATTATAAATTCAAATTATTGAAGAGTCAACATAAAATTCAGAATGAAATATAGGTAAGTCAAAAATAGGTCAAAATAAATTTTTAGAGATTAAAACAATGTCAAAAATAGCATTCACAAAAAGTTAAACATATAAGCATTAGACTTCTCCACTCGTCCGCAAAAATGTCGGTATCCGGAAAGGCCACCAGGAGTCTGTTTAGGGCTTCGAGAGCCCTGGGTATGGGAGAGCGGGCGCGCGCGACCGTGCGGCAGGGAGGCGGAGCGAAGAGCCTATGATTCCTGCCCCGCAGGTAGTTTTCGGGTACATACAGTCGAAGTGACTCATTCACCAAATCAGGCGAGTCGAAAATACCACGAAAAACTTTGATGACTGTCGTCAGCTGATCATGGGCTCTACGCGTTTGGAGAGAGTTAAATCCAAGAAACCCAAGTAGGAAATTTGTCGGGTACATAAAAGGGTAGTATCCCTGGTTATGCTTATATAGGAACCTTAGAAACGCTTTCTGTACTTTTTCCAAGAGGAGCGCGTAGGTGGATTCGTAAGGATTCCATATACAAGAGCTTGACTCAAGCTTACTTCTAACCAGAGTAGAAAACAGTAGTCTTAAAACATGCTCGCTACGGAATTCGCGAGCATTTCTCAAGATGAACCCAAGTCTCTGGAAGGATTCCTTAGCAACTATAGTAATATGATCATGGAAAGTAAGCCTTTGGTCGAATATGACCCCCAAGTCCTTGACAGTGGTTGAACGAGTAATTACGTCACCATGTAAAGTGTAGTCAAAGAGTATTGGGCGACATATTCGCCCAAAGGTCATTACTGAGCACTTCTTGATATTAAATTCCATTTTATTGGTAAGGCCCCATTCACAGACGGCGTCAATGTCCCTCTGTAGAGCTAAACAGTCCTCCAGAGATTCGATGCTAGAGTACAATTTAAGATCGTCCGCATAAAGAAGGCACTTCGCAAATTCTACGGAGGTAGGAAGGTCATTCACCATCAATAAGAACAGCAGAGGTCCCAGTACTGAACCCTGACTTACCCCAGACCGCGTGTGATAGGGCCTAGACTCGTAGATTCCGAGCCTAACATACTGTTGCCGATCGCGTAGATAGTCAGCTATAAGTTGAAGTAGACCAGGCGCGAAGCCTATGGCGCTTAGTTTCGCCAACAGTATGTCATTGTTGACCCTATCAAACGCTTTTTGGAAGTCAAAGTACAGCACATCTACTTGTCTCCTCCTATCAAGCTGTTTAGAGATATATTCAACAAGGGAGAGTAAGTTGGTATTTACTGACCTGCGACTTCTGAAACCATGCTGGTCAGTATTCAGAAATCTCTCCACTTGCGTGTATATCTGTTTATGCAGGACATTCTCAAATATTTTAGCGGCAGAGGACAATATTGCTATTGGCCTGTGTTCATCAACGGCAAGCCTGTTTGAGGTTTTAGGTATTGGAGTTACTCTGGATATTTTCCACTGGGGAGGGTACATACCAGTTTTCAAAGCCAGGTTGAAAATGTGACAGAGTGGGGAGGTAAAAGATCGCTTGGCTTGCTTTAAAATACTAGAGGGTAGACCATCTGGCCCGGCCGAGTCACTTGATTTTAATTTAATTATGGCTTTTAGCACATCCAAGACATGAAAACTGTGTATGTTAATATACTGGCTGTTACGAGTTTGATCAAGGCAGTTTGTACTTGCAGCATCTAAGAGCGGTACGTCCGTAAGGAACACACCAGAGAAAAAGTCTGCGAAAGCTTCCACCGCCTCGACTCCTCGGCGAGATTCACCCTTGTACGTCACAGCTGGTTCGAAGCCGCCTTTTGACCGCAGGCTTGAGATGTAATGCCAAAAATCACGAGGTCGACATGCTAAATTGCTTTCGATGCTACACATATGTGAGTTATAGGCGGATTTAGCACGTGATTTGAGGCAAGCCCTTAGATCCGAGAAAGATTTATAGGCAGTCAACGAACCAGTTCGTTTCCAATTTGAATGAAACTTAGTTTTTCGTCCAATGTCACGGATGATGTCTGGCGTAAACCATACAGGATAGCGTTTTGAAGTTCCATTCTTTCGGATTTTTTTAGGTACGCACAAGTCAAAAATACCATAAACTATACTATAGAAATTATTCATAGCGCTTGTTACATCCTCACAAAGTAGGACTGTGTCCCAAGAACTATTTGCAAGTAGGTCATGCAAGACAAAACGATCACACTTGTTAAAGTTCCAATCTTTGGAGGGATCAACATTGCTAGGTTCCATGGTAAAAGAACAAATAGACGCGTCTACTCTTATCTCTATGTCTAAAGCGGGATGGTATAGATCAATGGGGACCACGCCCTCGGTGCTGGAGACCGACACCTCCCGAACCTCAGCGCTCTCTCTGACCAAAACAACGTCGAGGATGCTCCCGTGTACATTCACAATATCATTGAACTCTACAAGATTCGAAAACGACATAAAATAACAATAATAATTACGAATGCTTTGTGATGCACTGCGTAGGTTCAAATCACCTAGTATGATAACATGCCCCTTAAGGTCATTTATATAGCTTTCTATTTTACAAAACCATCTCATATAATCTTGATCATTAGCAGTAGGTTTAATATAAGTGACGCACACAAAGTAAGGGCGGCCGCGCCACGTGAAGCTCGCCCAGAGGTCCTCGCCGCTGTCGGTCTCGAGCTCCTGCCGGCGGCGCAGCACTAGAGGGGCTCGGCCGGCAAGCAGGACTCCTCCGCATGGCGTGTTTCGGTCGCGACGAAGGACGCTCCAGTTAGCAATGGCCAGCTCCGAGTCGCTAACAGAGGAGTCTAGGAACGTCTCCGTCACTGCGAGTATTTGATGCTCAAGAAGCGCAATGCCATTGCGCCAGGTAGTAAGCTTGGTTTTTAGGCCCCGCACGTTTTGATAAAAGATCGGGATAGCAGTGATCTTACTGTGGGCCACTGTCCTCACGAAAGGGCTTCTGCCCGGAAGTGTGTGCCTCTGGGGCTGCGCTAATTTTCCCTGGGGTTGCTGGTCTTCTGTAGTTGATCCAGGCCTTGATCCTAGCGTTAACCGGCCAAACGTCTGCGGAATAGCACTTATCATATACCACCTCTGGAACACCAATCTTATATGATTTATAGCTACCCTTGGCCATCAACTCCTCGACTGTACAGGACTCTGTAGAGCACAGATGTTTCAGGTACTGGAGAACTTCCTCGGCACTGGACGCCATATTCCAGAGATGCAGGTACTTAACTGCTTCGACTGCTTTCAGCGATGTAATAGTGGGACCAGCTGCTCCGCACAACGATGAGGGTCCCCTGCTCTTTCGCTTCCTAACCTCCGTCCATTGCTGGTGGCTAACTGCGGCAGAGGTGTTGCCGGGAGAGGTGACTTTTGCGATATGAACATTATCTATGAGTGGCGCTGTGGCCTTCGATTGTTGCGGATGAGCATTTATGACCTTTCCTCGTGTCTGCTTAGTCGGTTCTGGTAAGCAGGGATGTTTAGGTTCAGGTGCTAAGGGACCGGCTGTGGGTGTTTGTGCGATTGTACTTTCATACCCTTCAAGCTTAGTGTTAAGCGTGACCACTTGTAGAGCATAACCTTCTAATTTGCTTTCATAGCGTGTAATGAGAGAGATAGCATTTGTGAGCTGTTCCCGGAGGGTGGCCATCTCTGACTTCAGGTTTCTTATTTCAGTTGAGAGCTCAGTGTTCGATTCACTAGAAAGACTCAGTGTCGCTGGGCTGCAAGGAATAGACGATGGGAGGTTCTTGCGAAAGGTTACGTTAGGATCGCGCCTTCCTTTTGGTGCCCCTATCGGAGTAAGGCTGTTACCATCACCTATTTTCGCAGGACACTGTGTTTTAGATAAGAGCTCAGTGCACTGTTCACAAGCCGGACGCAGTGTCGCTGGGGTGGTAGGTACAGGCATTGGGATTATCTTACGAAATGTCACGTTCGGATCGCGCATTCCTTTTGATGCCCCTACAGGGGTAAGGCTGTTATCGCCACCTTTTTTTGAGGCACATCGGCATTCAGGGCATACCCAAACGCTCCATTCGCCCTTTGACAGGTTTTTCCCTCCAACACATAGTTCGTGATATATTTTATCGCAATCAGTCATAGTACATTGACGAAAAGTTTCCTTAGGAGAGATATCATCACTGCAAGCGGAGCACTGCATCTTGAGTTGTGGGATTTTTTTTGGTTCAGAGCTGGCAGCACTGGTCTGTGGCTATTTTCATTAACTGTTCACTACAATCTCGCTCGCCAGTGTGAATTGTTGTATCCGAACGCAACACTAGATGACAAAGTGAATGTCACTGTCACGATGTCAGCTGTTCAGCCGTCAGTCTCAACTCGACGTCAAGACTTGTTGTGATGTGAACTCGATGAATGTGTAGGTCGATTTTGAATTTTAGAAATAATAGAATTGTTGACGGTATTCAATTTTTAGGCATGGCTTGTTATTGGCTGTTGATGGAATCCAAGTTTGCGGATTTTCAAATGTTCCAATGTGTGTGTGTAGACTTCAAAAATGCAACGATGGATGCCAAACTTTCTGCACCGATAGTGGCTTGAAAAGCAGTGGTGTCGGTCGGTTGGTACCTGTTTTGATGTCTTCCTTCCTTGGTCTTCAAATGGGTACCACAGTCGCAGTGAAGCTCTGCCTCCTTCCAATATTAAATTTCCAAATTTCGATGACACGATCACGGATGATGTTTACAAGAGCACACGCACACGGCAAAAAAAATTGCATTTCTATTAGAAAGGTTTCCAGACGCGCAGGTGTGAAAATATCACAAACGTGCTATTTTCACACCGTGCTATGATCACGGTAAGTGCATGGACAAATCAATAGGTAAGATCACTACGGACTCGAAGTCTACCCCTGGGGCAGAGTTCTGCAAGCCAATCGCTTTACTATGACAATTTTACGGAGTCGACGACTCCGACGATAGTGCGTGTGGCGCTATTTGAACAGAGTAAAAAAAATTTATTGCATCAACTTAAAAAACTATAAATACAGGTTGTGGGTTTGCTTGTGTTAGGAGACCCCGCTCTTACCAATAGTATAAATAATATTAAAGTATTGCGTAACAAGATATACTAAATTATGGCTTAAATTTTACAGAGAGATTGGTAGAATGGTTGACACTTTGACACACGTCCCTTTATCTGTAGTTTCCTGTCTAGGTAATATGCCAAATGTCGTAAAGTTCAAGACCAAGTTCGGTCATGCGAGCCATATTAGGGCTCATGATAGAAAGAAGAATCCGTAACGATACATCTGCTAAAGAATCAAATAATCAAAAACAATAATCAAATTATCTAAAAAAAGCGAATGTAATTCTGTCCGTCTCCTTTCTTTTCCCGCACAAAACAGTTGAACGGATATTATGAGATTTAGGCCCATGCTGAATTTCAAGTTACCCATGTAAGGACATGGTTTTTTCTTAGCACGTACGATCCTGCGGGCAAAAGCTAGCAACTTCAAATTTCTGGGTGAGCTTCAAGGAAACGAAAACTAAACCATTTGTTTGTACAACAACAAAAATGATTCCGCCCTCAATAATCTGCCATAATAACAGCAATCAATATATCCGCGGACAGGCACGTAAAGCCGGTGACTAATGACCCGACGTAACGAGCAAACTCCATGTTTGCTCACGTGAGCTACTGGACTGATGGACTTCCTTCGGACCACAGGGCTGGACTCTGGTGGACTTGGAAGGGTAAAATAAAATAGTGCTGGGCTATTCACACAGCATCATCTAGCCCCTAGGTAAGCAGAGCTTGTATTATAGGTACTAGATGACTGATATACTTAATACAAATATACGATATTTATAACAACAAATAAAGAGAAAAACAAGACTAAAAGGCACATAAACTGGTTATAAAAAAGCTCCAAACCAACTAATGAATGATGCGTTTCGATTGACACTATCCCTGCTGTAAACCGTCAATGACTACACCTTTCAGTAGCTGATCTGGCAGATAGACACCTATAAATTGGACTCCAAAAGTCCTCTCTTTGCAGCTTAGCTTCTCTACATCTCAATGGCAAAATACTTCCCTTCTCGCAGTCTAGTAAAGATTGGATAACAAATGTTATCCTTAGATTGCTAAAAGTAAAAATATGTTTTCTGCATTCGCGAAAATCCAGGAAATAGAAAAGTTCCGAATCAGGTAAATACAGCAGTGTTTTTCCGAAATTCGTGATTTTTATGGAATTGGAAATATTCTATTTCCAATCCCGTGAAAATCTCGATTGAGCTCTTGTTTTGGTTATTTTCAATGAAACCTGTTAGTTACACTAATATTTTCGTAACGTTGCGTTCTATCGCGAAAATGGCTCTTTATTCGAATGTCACATAATAATAAATAAAATAATAAATGATGCTGGACAATTCACACAGCATTATCTAGCCCCATGGTAAGCAGAGCTTGTGTTATATAATGTTATACTAGATAACTGATATATATTACAATATATTACATAGATAGATATTTTTTATTATACATAGAAAACAACCAGAACACCCGAAACAAATATCTGCAGATCGTACACACAATTATTCCGAGGCGGGAATCGAACTCGCAACCTCCTGCGTCGCAGGCGGACCTTCGCCCACCGCGCAACATGGGTCGACATAGTTATGTTTTAATTTAATTTTAAAAAATAAATAACATTACAAGAAAATTAATTAAATGCTGTCGCAGACAGGCGAGTGCCGCGTTGGAATGGAAAGCTTGAAGATCTTAGAATCTAGTGTCTTATGTAAACCGTTTTCAGTCCAGAGCTCAGACATTTCCTTCATTTTGTTGTGACTACGTTCCAAGAAATCCTAGTCGTGAACAAAATACTGTATCTATTAATTATAATGGGTCCTTCGGATTACAATCTGCTGGCCGACTCGATCCGTGATGCAGCTTCCACTGCACCTATTTTTATGAAAATTACTAAGAAAATGACTCACTGAATTGTCTACTATTATAATTTTATATATATTGTCACTAGTATACATATTTCATGTAAGGTAAACGCTTGGATAAAAGTCACTTCGCCGCGTGTCGACTTAGAATTTGCACCATCCCAACTCTTCCCGCGTCGTAAAAGGCAACTACTGGGATACATAGAAGGATATCTACTGTGGGGTGGGCAGTAGCGGCTTCTGCACAATAACAATTCTACGACCGAATTGCGGACCTCAACCTGCAGTCCCAGCGTGGGGATTATGGGTATGTACCCTATATTGAGATAAAAGCCAATAAGGCACTATCAGGGGAGACCTTGCGTCCAGCAGTGGATAAAAATAGGCTGTTGATTTGAGGTGAGGAAACGTCACTCAAACATATACATCGCTCTGTGACTGACCAAGCGTTCATAATACGGACCTTAGACCTGAAAAAAATATCTTGTTCAATGCAAAATATTCCACAACTCGGACAAACAGTTTAATATTAACGAAGACCCCATGTCTTACGGTTAACCAACTATGCTGGAAGCCTCTCGCCTGATGGGTCCTGTAATTATCTTGGATATTGTTTCCGAGGGCGCTGGCCTACCGATACTTGCGGTTTCAACAGGAGTTTCGAAGGGACAGTCGGACCGTTCGTCGTAACTTGGACATCTTTACGTTTTTGACGGTATTTCGACTTTAATAAATAACTGGCTTCTTCTAGCGGCTTTGCACGCACGTTTTCTTGATAAAAATTCGTATATGTATGTCATTCTCCGGGATATTATCTAACTCCCTGCCAAATATTATTGAGATCTGTTCAGCCATTTTGTCGTGAAAGTCAAAACAGACAGACAGAGACACAGAATTACTACGAATGGATAATATTAGTAAGGATAATCTATTATTCTATGTATGTTTTATAACAAGTACCTCATATTCGTAATCCATAACACAAGCTCTGCTTACTATGGGGTCGAGACTACTGTGTGGATTTTCCCGCATTTTTAAATTGGTTTTTATAAATGTCAGGAGTCACTTTAATAATTATGGTGGTCATGCTAAGCAGTGTTCATACACTATTTCGAATAAAATGAGCGACTGATGATATCTGGTTGATTTCTATCGATAGAGCTTTGTGAGGTAGGCGCCATGATCTTCAAATGATCCTATCGTCAATTTTTCGAATAATATCAAACCATATCATCTAAAACTGAGAAAATCAGAAACAAGACACCCTTGATATTTTAGATATTTAAGCAGTCTACGGTTAAAATTGTTGGCACTCGGGCATATTTTGAAAGAGGATCGTCCCCGAAACCTTTTCACGAAAATGAGAACTTTTGTTGACCTTTTCCTAAAAACCCTTGCTCTAATAACATCAAGTTTTGATTTCCGAAGCCCCGGAACATAATTAAATGCCTCGATGTATGATGCCGTCGCTTCGCACCCTTTACATAATCTGTAACCCTTTGGACGCATTTCCACGTCATACTGGTTGTTGCAAACTAAACAAAGTCAGACAAATAACTGCACAGGGACTTTCCTATTCTCGAAATATTCGGTCTCATCTTCTCGAAAGTCTCAGAATAATCTTCTCGAAAGTCTGACTGGCAACACAATAAAAACCCTGATTTTTTTGATATTTTAGTCCTCACGATTCATAATTTTAGTTCTATTACTTTGACCTTGAATTGACTTTCAATAACCATAGGCAGGTGGGCTGGTCCACCAGTTCAAAGTCGCTCAGCGAGCTATGGAAAGAGCTATGCTCGGAGTTTCTCTGAAGGATAGGATTCGTAACGAATACATCCGACAGAGAACCAAGGTTATCGACATAGCTCAAGTTGAAGTGGCAGTGGGCCATATCTCGCGAAGAACCGACGGCCGCTGGGGCAAACGTGTTCTTGAGTGGAGACCACGACTCGGTAAACGTAGTGTAGGACGCCCTCCGACCAGGTGGGATGACGACCTGCGAAAGACTGCAGGTAGATGCTGGATGCGTCAAGCTGAAGACAGGGCGCTATGGCGCTCATTGGGGAGGCCTATGTCCAGCAGTGGACTGCTATAGGCTGGATGATGATGATGATGAACCATAGGATGACTTTAACTATTCAAGTGTGGTATGTTGAGATTTATAGTTCATAGTTAGTTGCATTTGACATCTTTGCACCTTTATGTAATAATAGCTTTACAGGTATCCACTGAAAATAACCTTGTATTACCCATATTAGTATAGTTTGCTGATGGTTTCCTACAAATAAAAACAAAATAAAAAAATATGGTCGCCATATTGGATAATTTAGTACTTTTAGTCTTCATAGCTTCTTTAACGGTGGTGTATGTTCCAAGTAACCCTGGTTTCTCTATAAACCCTTCCGTACAAGCCCTTCAAACTAGTTTTATTTAACGAGGGAGCGTGCGATTGATCCAATGTCCCCCGATACCGCTCGATAATGACGGACCCAGGGATTCCCTGGGGGACATACGTAGCCCACTCTTAGAGGCTGGGTCAAAGCATTCCTATACAGACGTACTATAGAGTTACGAGTTCATACAGGTGACAAAAAAAATCTAATCATGGTAAATATCCCATTTATATGACTTTAGTGTTAACGAGCTGTTTCCCGCGGTTTCACCCGTGTTAAATTGAAATTTCACATTTTTTAAATATAATAATATAGCCTATGTTAGAGAGTATAGTGAGTATAACGAGAATAGTGTTGGAAGCTACACTATTCTCGCTATACTCACTGACTTTCTGACCCTATTCAATACAAACAAACATAAAGTCAAACCTTTCCTCTTTTTACAATATTAGTATAGATAGCCATGATAGTTTCAAAAGTTCAGAAGTTCAGAACCGACAACCGCTGGGGTAAACGTGTTCTTGAGTGAAGACCACGACTCGGTAAACGTAGTGTAGGACGTCTCCGACCAGGTGGGATGACGACCTGCGAAAGACTACAGGGAGATGCTGGATGCGGCAAGTTGAAGACAGGGCGCTATGGCGCTCATTGGGGGAGGCCTATGTCCAGCTGCGGACTGCTATAGGCTGATGATGTCCTATATGCTCGAGGTTGTCAATATTATCGATACCATTCTTGCGGTTGGAAGTAAACCAGCCTTGCAGTGACCGACTGCGCGGCCACGTTGGAAATTAATACCCCCCTTCAATCCCATCAGGGCTTTTGTTAAAGTTCACGACATAACTATGGTAAATGGTAATCACTGTGAAAGCCATGGCATTTGTGCGGTGATGGGATGTCATGTAATGTGTATAAGTCGCCATTTATTTAAATAGATACAGATAGGAGAGACATTTATTGATCAAGCTTAGTTACAGCACAGAAGTGGTGAAAATTATCGTTTCGTATCGAAAGGACATTGAAGCAGAACGCCCTATTAGCAGAACGTCCTAAAAGCAAAATGGCATATTAGCTTTACGGTCTATTAGCACCATGATCCAGTAGCAAATATGTACGTACAGTCTTGTACACGAAAAAAATAATATGAAAAAAGATTTCGTACCAAATATCAATATATAAATCCACTAAAACAATGAAAGACGATTGAAACAGAAATAAAAACTATCACATATTGGTTAAAGGCAGGTTAAAACTAATAAAATTATATATGTAGATCATTTATTATTATATAATACTTAAAAGTAGGAGGTAAACAACGGGTTTCTTAAATTTATTGGCTTGAATATCAAATTGTTGACGACCTCTGCGGCGCGGTTCCCGCCTCCGGAAAATTGTGTGTACGATCTGCAGATATTTGTTCCGGGCGTTCTAGTCGTTAGCTATGTATAATAAAAAATATCTATCTACGAAATGTATTGTATTAAGTATATCAGTCATCTAGTAACCATAACACAAGCTCTGCTTAGCTTGTGGCTAGATAATGCTGTGTGAATTGTCCAGCATTATTTATTAAATTGCTTTATTTTATTGAGACCTTGCAGGACTTGGACACGTCGAAAAAATCAAATAACATTACTAAAGTGATCACTTAGATTTTTTGTTCACTTCAATCTTTTAAGGTAAATTAAAGAAGCCAACTAGAAACCTTTACCTTGATAAACTGAAATAGGGGTAGGTATATAGATAATTTATATGTTAAATGTTTTCTTACTGGAATGGATCTTAAGAAACAATAAAAAAACTTTCGACTTTAGAAAAAAAAACATTACATTGAGATCAGTTAGCATCCTCGAAAAATAATCTCAAGCTCTTGTTAATATGTACGAGGACGGTCATCCATACTACACAAATAACTTACCATGATATATAATACTAGCTGTTCCCCGCGGTTTCACCCGCGTTAAACTCGTGTTCACTTTATTTGGTGATATTTTTACACCTTGGGTTACATTATTGGAGTTTTAGTAAGTATCCCAAACTTTTTTGAAAATATAATGTAGCCTATGTCCACCGGGGATAGTGTAGCTTCCCAACGGTGATAGTATTTTTCGGAAACTATTCAATACAAACTAACAAACAAAAATCAAACTTTTTCTCTTTATATAAATAACCCTCATTTCCAAAGAAACAACGCGCGAAGCCGCGGGCGAAACAAGTCTTTGCATAAATTAAGGTAAGAGCAGGTAAAACAATAACTGAAGTCCGGGATTGAAAAGTTTCTGCAAACGTATAATACTCCATCAAAATAATACCTTTCGCATTTCCAAATAATATAACCTTTATATAAATTCCGAATTCGGATTCATCATTCAAAACCGCCGTTAAATAATTCCCAAACAAATCCCTCTGAGCCTGTACGGAACCCGAGAGTAATAGAGATTGACGTTAATGTATCGTGTATGCTGGGGCAAACGTGTTCTTGAGTGGAGACCACGACTCTGTAAACGTAGTGCAGGACGCCCTCCGAACGCCCTGCGAAAGACTGCAGGGAGATGCTGGATGCGTCAAGACAGGGCGCTGTATGCGCTCATAGGGGAGGCCTATGTCCAGTTGTGGACTATCATAGGCCATTACGCATGGATACTTAAGCGCCACAGAGGTCTTTAATCGATATTAAAGATCTCTGCGGCGCAGTGGGTGAAGGTCCGCCTGCGACTCAGGAGGTAGCGGGTTCGGGACATATTATGTGCTTTGCACCTGATATATTACTCGTAGACATCGGTTGAATTTTAAGGGAATTAGGTGTTTTCTTTATTGCAAAACGCCTCACTACTTATCAGAGAAAAAGAGATTAAAATCCCGTTTCTATAGATTCAGATTATAATGCAATCCCTCATTGGCCTACGATTGTGTCTTTACCTGACTAAACTACAGTTACAAAGAATCCGATAGTCCTAACCTATCTTCCTGGGTGGCGTGTGGACACTACAGTAATTTTACATTACAAGCTGTTTGCATCAATGGGCCTACTATTAAAACCATCTCACGCGTTATCATCGGCCGTTCGTTCGAGTACGCGGCTGTAAAACTTTAATGTCTCGAACTCGTATAATTCGGAACTGTGGGCGGGCGAAGTCGTAAAATTATCGCCACTATAACGTACTAACTGGCTCCTTTTCTGTGGCTTACTATGTTCTCATCATCATCATCAGCCTATATTAGTCCACAATTGGACATAGGCCTCCCCCAATGAGCGCCATAGCGCCCTGTCTTCGGCTTGACGCATCCAGCATCTACCTGCAGTCTTTCGCAGGTCGTCATCCCACCTGGTCGGAGGGCGTCCTCCGTTTACCGAGTTCTATGTTCTACTATGCTGGAATCTGTGGCAAAATCCGCGCCTTGTTTTGTAGTATAATCTCTTACATAATCTGTGGTCTAATGTGCTTTACTAACTATGTTGGATTCTGCAGGAGTGTCCACATTGGCTTTTTGTACGAGTGGCCTACTATTAAATTCTATAATACGTGAAGTTACATTACCTGGCAGTGCAGTACTAACTTCGTTATAGAAGTAACGAAAATATCACGTTTTCAGCAGTCACGTTAAAACACAGCAAATGTAGGTGTATCAAATGTCACGTTTATTGTGTAACGTTCTTCTGAAACCTTATCATTAATTTGCCCGTATTTTTGGCTACCCTCAAATTCAATATCCCTGTAAATTACCAGAAAAAGCTCGAATTATAAAATATGTAGAAAAAGGTAATAATAATCTTCTTCGTGAATTTATTAGGCTTCTGTCGAAATTAATTCATCATGAGAGGTCTTTCTTGGTACTCTTGGAAAAAAAGAATACTGGCTGTGTCCCTGGTGGATCTATCTTGCTCAGCTTTGGGCTCAAGATTCTAGCTGATTCTGTGTCAAATCTAATGGTCGTCGTTCCATTCTAGGAGAACAGTAAATATAACTCATCAATCAGTCTCAATTTGGAGTTATTAGTACGTAACGAACTGAAAAATACTAATATTACATGATATTCATTCACGTGCGGCCCGCGCGGCTATTGTATAATTATACATATATAGGTGTATAATATAGGTATTGATGATGATGAGTCACCTTGGACGAAAATAAATACAATTCCGATTTAACCCTACAAAGGTGACACTAAATAAAAGCACCGGTAGCATATATAGACAAGTTGTCTATGCTAGAGTAGATGAATTGTCATACAATGCCTACATTTCTGAAGTTGATGGAATAATGTAAATTTTTTACGTATTTGACGACGACGTTTTTACCCGACTTCTCAAGAAGGATGGTATCCCTTAAAAACTATATTATGTTTTCGAGAGCATAAACGGGTTGATGGATTTGGATATGCTATGTAAGGTGTCATGAATCGTCATAATAGTAACAGTTACATTATGGTGACACAGGAAATCAAGAAGTCACGCCCGCAAATAAAAAAAAGATCTAATATTAATAAGTTTCCGGTACTCGTCATATCACCAAAGTTAAGCAACATCAGACGCGGTCTGTACATGGATGGGTGACCGCTACCAAGTATGGCGTGCCTTCGTGTAAAGGATAAACCTAAAACAATAGCATTCACTTTATGCTTATTCGGTGTTGAAGCTAACAAGGCTCAGTACATGGGAATCGGTAATAACAAAGATGGCCATCGTTATCTGAACAAAGGACAGGGTGTGGCGTGTCCAACTAGTCACGTTTATGTACCTGAGTCTGCGAGAATCGCCTCGATGTAAAATAACTTCTATTGTACTCGTCTTAGGTTCTACACTCGTACTATAGTCACGGAATGTTGGGTATACCTTAGGGCTTGCTTCGCCACCACTGAAGTCTCAACAGAGCTCTCCAGTATCGGCACGTCAAGATATTATTTAATAGAAAAAACAAAAGAGAATCACTATCTAAATTACTCGCATCTCGCTTCCAACTTCAAATTTAATATACACGTCTAAATAAGAACATTGACAATGACTAATTGTTCTTTATGATTTTTTTTCTACGTTTTGTGTGAATTATATATAGGAACTAGTTTATGCCCGCGGCTTCGCACGCGTTGTTCCTATGGAAACGTTATGTCTATCCCATGGGAACTGATTAATGGGATAAAAAATGTCCGTCTCCTGGTTCTAAGCTCCCCACTAATTTTTAGCCAAATCGGTTCAGCCGTTCTTGAGTTATAAATAGTGTAACTAACACGACTTTCTTTTATATATACCTCTAATATACCAAGACAAGCTGCGCCCCGCGGTTTCACCCGCGTGGTGATAGATATTTTGGATAATATACAATATATGTATCTATGAATTGTAGCCTTTGTGTTATTCTGATATGTAAGTACATAAGCTATATTATTGTAAAGTTTCATCAAAATCAATTCATTAGTTTTTGCGTGAAACAGCAACAAACATACTAACATACATCCTCACAAACTTTCGCGTTTATAATATTAGTAGGATATTTTTATAGGTACACGTGCATAGGAAAGAGTACGGAAGGAAACATTCCTTGAGAAACAACATCAGTAGTATGCTGTTATTATTACCTCTTTGTTTACGCTCCATTCTTTATGAGTTTTTCGTGACTTCAGTAGGCACGATACCTAATTTCACAACGTAATGACCAGACACAGAACTTGTTGCATATCTTTGCGTGAAATGGAATGTTTCTGGTACGCTGGACGAGCCATGTGTAATTTTAGCTGAAGCTATAATGCTTTGGTAAAGCGAACAAAGAAATAAATACAATGTAATGCTATGTTTCGTAAAAGAACAGCTCTACATATACATAAATGCGATATGTCCGCGAATTCCAAACACTGTTTGTATTATGGCAAAATATATCTACGTCTCTCGAATTAATCATTTCATCAACCAGATCTGGCTGATGTTTTGGAGACTGCAATTATTTGGGGGACACCATGTATATTTGAGCGATGTGGGAAGAAATACATTTCTATAGAAAGTACTATGCCAGTAGATATCTTAATGCTGAAAGGAAATGTGAAATAATTGCCGAAGGCAGACAGCGACAAACAACATCCCTGGTAGTAGATAGGCTCAAAGTTGCTTGAGCAAACACTCGGAATAATATTCTCGTTTATGTACCTGCAGAGCAAGCAATACCTTTCGAAGGAGTCAATTCAACCACAAAGGCTTCTCAAGCGTTACTAAAGCGCAAACGCATAACGAGAACTCCGTGCAACCTTCGTGCTGTACTGAATTCCGACCGCAAATTCACAACTCAAATGTAGGTATATCATATTATTCTTGGAATTGCCATAATATATAAATAATGCTGGACAATCCACACAGCATCATCCAAGCTAAGCAGAGTCTGTGTTATTATGGGTACTAGAAGACTGATATACTTAATATAATACATTACATAGATAGATATTTCTATTATACTAGCTGTTCCACGCGGTTTCACCCGCCTTAAACTCGAATTTAACTTTATTGGGTGACTTTTTACACCTTGGGTTACATTATTGGAGTTTTAGTAAGGATCCCTAACTTTTTTGAGAATATAATATAGCCTATGTTCACCGGGGATAGTGTAGCTTCCCAATGGTGAAAAATTGATTTTTCAAATCGGTCCAGTAGTTTCGGCGCCTATTTAATCCAAAAAATCAAACCTGTCCTCTTTATAATATTAGTATAGACCAGAACACCCGGAACAAATGTCTACAGATCGTACACACAATTGTCCCGAGGCGGGAATCGAAACCGCAGCCTCCTACGTCGCAAGCGGACCTTCGCCCACCCCGCCACAAAGATCTCGTAATTATCATAATGATTATCACATTTGATTAGTAATTATCATTATGCAATTATTTGTCGCTATAATTTATGGAAGCTCTGACAGAAATGGTCTAGGACAAAGCTTTAGCACTTAATTCACGTCGTATCAAAGTGCAAATACCTTCGGACATCAGTCTATAAGCGAAGTAACAAAGGCGGGTTTCTATGGCCGCCAACAAGGGCGCCTCAGACCTATGTACAATACACTACATACAATGTTGCTTTGACGAAACGAATATACTGCAATATTGTATAACAAGTATTATTGTTATTTGACACGTGAACTGGAGAACACGTGTGCTGTTCTAGTTACAATGACTTAATCTCTTATTCTAATTCTAACTCATCATCATCAGCCTATATCAGTCCACGGCTGGACATAGGCCTCCCCCAATGAGCGCCATAGCGCCCTGTCTTCAGCTTGCCGCATCCAGCATCTACCTGCAGTCTTTCGCAGGTCGTCATCCCACCTGGTCGGAGGGCGTCCTACACTACGTTTACCGAGTCGTGGTCTCCACTCAAGAACACGTTTGCCCCAGCGGCCGTCGGTTCGCGAGATATGGCCGGCCCACTGCCACTTCAGCTTGCTAATTCTTTGAGCTATGTCGATAACCTTGGTTCTCCGTCGGATGTATTCGTTACGAATCCTATCCTTCAGAGAAATTCCGAGCATAGTTTTTTCTATAGCTCGCTGAGCGACTTTGAACTGGTGGACCAGCCCTATCGTGAGTGTCCACGTCTCAGCTCCGTAGGTCATAACGGGTAGGACGCACTGGTTGAAAACTTTCGTATTCAAGCATATCTTTTATTCTCTTCACACAATGAGTTTAGGTTTAAAACATTGTGCGAGACTGGTGCCTGTGTTAGGTTTGTAAAAAAAACCTGTGTTACAGGTCACCCATATTGAATCATAATGCCTTTTCTGAAAATACAATTTTGTGTGAAGTAAATTGCAACGTCAGCACGAAGTTAATAAGGGTCTAACTCTAAGGGTGTGGTGCCACGTGGCCGACTTGCGTGGCATGCCCGAAGGACCGGACCCTAAAAACGATCATTTTGATTTATACAGAAAGCGTTGATAACCCAATGTTATTATTTTGGATTATGCAAGCAAAATAAGAATGTCTTCACAAAGAGAACTCGTTTTTAGTGTGTTGATATTTAAAATAAAATAAAAAATTAAAATAAATAATGCTGGACAATTCACACATCATTATCTAGCCCCATGGTAAGCAGAGCTTGTGTTATGGGTACTAGATAACTGATATACATAATACAATAAATTACATAGATAGATATTTTTATTATTCATAGAAAACAACCAGAATACCCGGAACAAATATCTGCAGATCGTACCCACAATTGTTCCGAGGCGGGAATCGAACCCGCAACCTCCTGCGTCGCAGGCGGACCTTCGCCCACCGCGCCACATCGGTCGTCCAATTGGCCTGTATTAAATCAGTAGGCTTTATGTTTCAATTTAAATGTAAAAATATCTGGTAATATTAGGTATAAGTGTTTTCGGATATTACGACAGGACCTGTATCAACACGTATTTAGCCTTGGGGCTTATTACGGATAATCAATGGTGCCCTGGATATTTCGTTTCCATATTATTACTATAAATTAGATAAACAATCGATAATGGCCAGCCTAAGTCAAATCTGAAGCCGTTAAGGGCATTCTCTACTTCATTTATCATAATAATAATCAAAAAGAGACAAAGACAAAGCAAGAAGAGTTCAAAATAAATACCATAAACTGTAGAATAATTTAAATAATATCGAACTCTAAAAGGAATAAAAATAATAGAAGTAAGTCAGCAAACATTTATTCCAACGACATTTAAATCATAAGAACAGTACAACACAATACAAAACAAAACGAAACAAGAAGTTTTAACAAGTTAGTAACCCACGATGCAAAGCTATATACTATAATAGTTCATTATCATCATCATCAGCCTATGATAGTCCACTGCTCGACATAGGCCTCCCCAATGAGCGCCATAGCGCCCTGTCTTCAGCTTGAGGCATCCAGCATCTACCTGCAGTCTTTCGCAGGTCGTCATCCCACCGGTTGGAGGGCGTCCTACACTACGTTTACCGAGTTGTGGTCTCCACTCAAAAACACGTTCATTATAGTAACTCAAAATCACTCTATAATATTTTTAATACAGCTACCCTACACCCTACCGCACCGGTAACCTTGTGAACTTGCATCAAAGTAGGGTTGCATTGCGCAGGGCGGAGGGCCCGCCGCGGATCGATATCCACGTGGCTTCCTTTGTTCTCTGCACCCTGATCAGTGACAGCCCTATCAAGGTCTAGGTTGGCAGCTTGGGAAAATTCAATTGGAATTGTGTTTAGATCGTTAGGTTATTTAACTTGCTATACTAGTTATATAGCACACTTCGTATTTAGACAGAGGAGAATTCTAGAAAGATATGCCTTTGATGAATTACGCCGCTGTAAATTGAATGAATGACTTGCTGTGAAGTCTCGTAGATTTAATGTTTAGTTATTTAGATATCCACATAGATAAGATTCCTTTGTTCTCTATCAGTGACAGCCCTATCAAGGTCTAGGTTGCCAGTTTGGGAAATTCAATTAGAATTGTGTTAAGATCGTTAGGTTACTTAACTTGCTATACTAGTTATATAGCACACTTCGTATTTATACAGAGGAGAATTCTAGAAAGATATGTCTTTGATGAATTTCGCTGTAAATTGAATGAATGACTTGCTGTGAAGTCTCGTAGATTGAATTAAGGTACCTGTGTTTAATTATACAGATATACACATTGCTTCCTTTGTTCTCTGAACCCTATCAGTGACATGACAGACCTATCAAGGTCTAGGTTGGGCTTTCGGAAACTCAATTACGTCATCAGTTTAGTACTATGTAGTTATTTTGTGATTATGTTTAGATCTTTATGTATTTTCTTTTATAGGTTTATTGCTAGATGTAAGTTGTATGTATGTAATAGCTGTTACGAGACGTTAGGGCATAGAACTCTCATCAAAATCCCATTCAAAAGTTATATTTTTTTTAATTGTAAATACTAGATTTACTTTGATTTTATTTGATTGGAACTTTCTTCTATACTAATATTCTAAAGAGGAAATGTTTGATTTTTGTTTGTTTGTTTGTAAGGAATGGCTCCGAAACTACTGGACCGATTTGAAAAATTCTTTCACCGTTGGGAAGCTACACTATCCTCAGCGAACATAGGCATATTATATTTGCAAAAAATTGTTAATAAAGAGATTTCATAGCAAATTACTGACATAAAATTATCAAAATTCTCAAGGTTATTGACCGCGGTGAGTATTGAAAATGTCGTATGCGGCATGAATGTTGTTAATGGAAAATATCACTTGTCGGCCCCTACCTACTTCGCTGAATGAGTTTGAGAATCGATCTCGATGTAACGATAGGGTGCTGTGCGTTGTATACGTTCATATTATTCGTTTTTCTTTGGAGATTACATATTATTTTGTCAAAGTTAATTTAAAGTTTTTTATTAGTATTGGTAGGCCTATATAACCTAGCAGTTGGTAGATTCTGATCGTAAATCTATACTAAAATATATATATAAATAAATTTTTGAAACTATCATGGTTATTAATACTAAAGTCATTTAAAACGGGATATTTACCATGATTTGATTTTTGATGTATTCGTATATTTATTCACCGTAGGAGCGCAAGGCACACTTGGTTCTTGGTTCGTCTATTTTAGACATACTACTCGTATATTCAAAAAATATGAAAGCAACACAAAACGAAGAAGAAAATTGTACCAATTTCAGAATAATTTAATACTACAATTATTGTTTAATTTCATGTTTGAAAAAAATTCGTTATTCATAACAATATAAAAAAGTAAAACAAGTTTTGGGGTCTAGAATCACCCTATCATTTTAGTACACGTACATATTTCGTGGCACTCTGTATTTTTTATTCAAAATCTCTAGCTAAGAAGAAAGCGGACAATTTGATGATTATTTTAATGTGGAATCTTCTTTCTTCTTTAAAGTGGTGTTGAGTCTTTCTTTATATATCTATACTAATATTATAAAGAGGAAAGGTTTGATTTTTTGTTTGTTTGTATTGAATAGGCTCCAAAACTACTCGACCGATTTGAAAAATTCTTTCACCGTTATGTAGCTACACTATCCCCGGTGAACATAGGCTGTATTATATTTTCAAAAAGGTTAGGGATCCTTACTAAGACTCCAATAATGTAACCCAAGGTGTAAAAATATCACCTAATAAAGTGAAATCGAGTTTATCGCGGGTGAAACCGCGGGGAACAGCTAGTTCGCTTTTAAATTAAGAGCTTTAACTGTAATTTCTTTCGGCGGTAAACGATTTCATTAGATAAAAACCTTCAGAAAATCCTTAGTGCATTTTCTTCCTTCCAATAAATAAACGTATAACTCAATTTAACAAGAAAAGGGCCGTGATTTCTCCAGCAAGATAAATCTTTGCGAAAATATTGAATCATTCAAGGGAAAAGGGACAAAGAAGGTTTTCCTTACAATGTTCCTCCCTCACACTACAACGGCGAAACCTTCGAAACAATACGATAATGGACACGTTTAATATTTTAACGCCCAAACTTGCAGTCGGGCCCGAGAGCTTTAGGGCCTGCCCTATGACTTTGTACTCGAAATAGCCGGAATAATGGAGAATGGTTTACTTTGTTTAATTATAATAATAGACGGGAAAGCAGGTTTTCCATCCGCAGGTTAAACATAGAGATATTTGTCAAGTACGAGTATATAATAGAGAAGAAAAAAATTTATATCGAATCATGATCGAATGTGTAAAATATTTGAAATTACCTAATTCTTTCAACTTCAATAATTCACACAAAGTTATGTATTTTTTTTTATTTCAAGTCTAGAATAGAAAAAGTATTATTATAACATTAGTATTATTATAACCATTATCGCCTGAAAAGTAACTCGTAGGGCACACACCCTCTTATTTCCCTGCGTCCGTTCGAGAACTAGATATTTGAATGAATGAATGAACAGTTTATTGTAGCCAAAATAACACCTTATATCTAAATCTTACATAATAACAGTACAATAGGCGGCCTTATCACTTAAAGCGATTTCTTCCAGACAACCAGGGATGGAGAAAAAGATATATTAAGAGTAAGATATTTGTGTTTAATTCGGAACATTTAAAAAATTCTAAATCCTTTATTTCTATAGACTTAGAAAATAAGCGCTTAGATATCATTAAAATTAATAAAAAATACTATGTATTCGCAGTTCCCCGTCTTTATTAAAACTTAGCCGGGTAGCCTACAAAGCCGTTTAAATCCAACCCTAGCTCGAAGTAAACAAGGGTGGCTATCCCGGCGTCGATTGTCGTCATTGTGCTGAGTGGCCGGCCATTGTTACTGCGAGGTGTCGCTGCAGGTTGTAAATAAAACGCAGCTGTTGGTAATAAGTCACCACTTCAGTCCGACGCGCCGCTCTGCAAAAAAGAAGAAGAAGCCTAGCTCGGTCTAAACTTACCAATAATGAACGTAATACGGTTCTTAATTATTTATTGCACGAGATAAAACATAATCATTAGAAGAAACAAAATCATTATTACTATTCAAAATACCTATTTTTAAGACAGTATGTAGATCCCGCAGTCTTTTCAAAATCGGATTATTCTCAAAGTTCCGACTTCGCAAACTGGCAACTTGTCATGAAACTACGAGAGTATAATCAAAACTAAAAATAACCGCAATAAAAATACATTATCTTTTCAATGCTCCGAAGTTATTTGAGTTTGCAAATTAAAAGCATGTTAACTTTGCCTGAACAAAACCTGAATACGAAACGAAGCTACTGAAGTATGTTCAGCTCAGAAACTAGTTAAGAAACTTTATCGGTTAATATTGTCTTTCCACACATCTACTTACCATCTTATGTTTTGTACGTCTATTAGAAATATCTTTTATTTATTTACTAGCACTTCACCCCCGCTTCACCAGCGCGTTAAAAGTTCTAAGCATTTGCCTATTATTTTATTCTATAATTAAGTGCATCTTGTATGATTATACAAGATGCATC
The DNA here is from genome assembly GCA_947044415.1 of Eupithecia dodoneata. Taxonomy (NCBI): domain Eukaryota; kingdom Metazoa; phylum Arthropoda; class Insecta; order Lepidoptera; family Geometridae; genus Eupithecia; species Eupithecia dodoneata. Next base: position 11,238,910 of record OX345665.1, on the reverse strand, counting down.
ATAGATATTGCTCTCTGGTTGAGGGATATTTTTATATTTTATTTATTTGGCACACAAAACAGAATACAATCAAATATTATACAACTAGAAACACACAATAATTAAAACTAGACTGTATCCCTAAATATGTGTACACAGCATGATCAAAGAGCAGTTTATGTGAAGTAAATACAAAGCGAAATTTAAAAGAAAATAATAATTAAAAAAAAATAAGATAAAAATATGTAAGCATGCATTATTTTTTAATTACAATATGTAAATTCTTTTTTATTAATTTTTGAACAATAAATTTGATTAGTGCATGTCAGTTAAAAAACTATAATATATACATATATTAATAATAAAGGGAAAATTACAGAAAATTAAGACCACTCTCCTTAATGAGAATGGTTTCAACGTGTTTTTTAAATTTAAATAGTTTTCTATTAAAAATGTCAATATTATCACTATTATTAACTAAAAGATCGTTGTACTGACGACACATTCTGACCACAGGGTTGTAATAAGACGTATTGTTGGTACAGACTAGGATAATCGGCCACATCTTTACTTTCTATCAGGTGAGATTGTGGCCAAACGAAGGTCTATCTATATATAAAAGAAAGTCGTGTTTGTTACAACACTTATAACTCGAGAACGGCTGGACCGATTTGACTGAAAATTGATGAGAAGGTAGATTAGAACCAGGAGTCTAACATAGGATATAGGATTAAAAAAAACCATTTGACAAATCGATTTCCACGGGGGCGAAGCCGCGGGGCGCAGCTAGTTGTAAATAAAGTGGGACGATGTCTAATGCTAGATTCAAATACCAAGTAATTCCGCGACCACGGCAACGTGTAGGTTACTATCGAAACATCTGTAACATTTTGTAAATAAGAACGTTGTAGCCGATTTAGTCCCAGGGCAGCGGCTACCTTATAAATACTTAGTTTTAACACCTCCACTGCGATTAACAATCAGTCTGCCCAGCGTTCTGATAATGGCGAAACAATCCTTGTTGGAATGCATGCCTGCCCAGCTATAGACGTATGTTTGCTGATGACGGAAAGCTATAAATAAAAACCCGTGAATTATCTAAATGAAAAAAAAAAAAAAAAAAGTCACATCATGCCGTTCTTGGTCCTCTATTCCTGTCTAATGAAACGTTATTTTGTTGCAGGTTAGTTAATACCATCTGGAACTTCTGGAGCTCGTGTTTTGCTGTAATGTAAGTAACCAGCGTCCGCCCGCGTGTTCGCTCACGTATACCAGGGCTCTATTGCTAATCGCATCGGTCTGTGATACTATCATGGTGACATGATAGTTTTATTGTCGCAGAATAACACATTTTGGTATTAAATAAATAAAATAAATAAATAATGCTGGACAATTCACACAGCATTATCTAGCCCCAAGCTCTGCTTACGAGCTTGTGTTATGGGTACTAGATAACTGATATACATAATACAATACATTACATAGATAGATATTTTTTATTATATATACAGCCTTGGCCAAAAGTATTGAGCACCCCTGACATTTTTATTTTTTTAAAGAAATATTGAACGGTAGTAAAATAAAACGATTATTATAGATTTATATACCCATTTATTAATAAAAAAAAAAATTTTGTCGGTCCACCCTTTGCCTTTATAACAGCAGAAATTCTTTTTCGAATTGAGCGTACAAGAATGTCGCAGTGTTCGGTAGTAATTGAGCTCCATTCCAGGCGCAGGCAACGCTTGAGGTCTTCTTTGTTGCTGATCGTGTGGCGCCTGACTCTGCGCTTTAATAAACCCCATAAATGCTCAATGGGGTTCAGGTCCAGAGACTGGGCTGGCCACTTCAATAACTCAATGTCGTTTTCCCGAAACCGTGTCATTGTGAGGGCTTATTTGTGACATGGCGCGTTGTCCTGCTGAAATTTAGCGCCATCCATGTTTGTATCGCCAAAAAGTGTCATAAATGACGGAAGCAACGCAGATTCTAGTACATTTATGTACTTTGTAGAGTTCGATAGAGTTCATTCGGCCCTCGCATACGAACAATTCACCAACTCCAGAGCTTTTCATGCAGCCCCAGACCATTATGCTGCCGCCGCCGTGTTTTATGGTTGGTACCACACAATCTGCGTTAAATTCTTCACCTCCCCGGCGACGCACAAAAGTCACACCAGGGGTACCAAAAATCTGTAATAAAAAGAATAATGTGAGTTTCGAAAAAGTTCATTAAAATTTATATAGGCGATTACTTTTTAATAATTTTACTAAATGTTGTTAGGTAATTAAATAGATCAACTCACCTCAAAGTTTGATTCATCTGACCACAAAACATCGGACCAATCTTCTGCGGTGAAATGTTGGTATTCTAAGGCCCATGCATACCGTGCTCTCTTGTTGTTGTTCGAGAGCCATGGCTTCTTCCGAGCTTTAAAACCTTTCAGGCCAGCTTCTTGAAGTCTTCGGCGAGCAGTTCGACCAGAAATTGTCTTATCAATTTCAGCTGACAACTCAGCAGCCAGCTCTAAAGAGGTTTTCCTCCTGTTTTTTAAAGACTCTCTTAGCAACTGACGGTCTTCACGGTCGGTGGTGATGCGTTTGCGTCACGTTCTCGGTCTATTTCGATGTGATCCGGTTGCAGCGAATCGCTCAATAGCATAATGCACTGATCGGCGCGAACATTTCACTGCTTCGGAAATCTTTACTTGGGATTTCCCTTGTCTATGCAGAAGCTGTATCTGCACACCTTGCTCCAATGAAAGTTCAATTTTTTTAAGCATCTTACAAAGATATCACTTGAATCTAACAAAAAAATTACTAAAAGCGCACTAGATCACTTGATGTATCCACGACGATTGAGAGTAGTGAACTGATGAATAATTACAAAAATCGTTAAAATGACAAAATTTATTGCACCCAGGTGTTTTATTGCTAGATGCAGTTTGGGTCATTGTTTAATGCCTATTCAGATACCGACAAAGGGATACGTAAACAAAAGATTTGGTTTATTACAATACTTTCCGTACAGATGCAAAATGCTTAGGGTGCTCAATACTTTTGGCCAAGGCTGTATATAGAAAACGACCAGAACACCCGAAACAAATATCTGCAGAACCTACACACATTAGTTCCGAGGCGGGAATCGAACCCGCAACCTCATGCGTCGCAGGCGGACCTTCGCCCACCGCGCCACATCGGTCGTCAATATTCTACCTTAGGCCGACACACTGCGTCTAGCTAGCACTATTTAGAGTTTATTTCATCTTACATTTCTACGGGACGATTCTACGAACATACTATTATCATAGTTAAGTTGTAGTTAAGCGATTGGTTAGCAAAATGAAGCCGTTGGATCTTATACTTAATATATAATATATTCTAATACTTTTTTATTTTTACTTTTAGTTCCCGTTATTATTTATTACGCAAACTTAAAGGTTTTTTCTTTAGTAAAGTAGATTTATCTTCTATTCTCTTCTCACCCGTCTATTCAATACCGTCTCAGAAACGTTCGTCTCTCATTCGTACCGAGTTTGTCAACCCTGGAGGTATTAGATTTATTGTTGTAGATACTGTCTGTTCCAGCGTCACATAAGCCATAGCACTGATGGAAGTCGATACATCGTCACATTGCAACTTATCGATCACATTGGATTCCGAGATTCAGATAAAACATATTGGATTCGGAGACGTTTGCGAGATCACAGTACTTTCAATCATGTTGAGGCAAATATAGTGTGGATTTGCAACGATGTTTTGAATTGTGATTAGATGTGACTAAAGGACTGACTGACGCTGGGGCAAACGTGTTCTTGAGTGGAGACCACGACTCGGTAAACGTAGTGGAGGACGCCCTCCGACCAGGTGGGATGACGACCTGCGGAAGACTGCAGGTAGATGCTGGATGCGGCAAGCTGAAGACAGGGTACTATGGTACTCAATGGGGGAGGCCTATATCCAGCAGTGGACTGCTATAGGCTGGTCATGATGAAAGGACTGAGCATATAATGTACATACATCCAGCACCGCTGCCGCACGACACAACAAGCACGCATTCGAATTAATAGAATAGAAAAGGTTTATTTGCGTTTCAAAAATATAAAACAATACAAAGTAGGAACTAATGAAACTTACAATTCAATTACAAAAAAGTAAAAAGTTTTATAATGAAAGTTAATATGGTCATCTTTAGATAAAATATTACAGCGACAAAATGGCTACTGCAAGCTTTAGTGTCCCGCAATCAGTGATTCCGTTAACATAAAATGCATCTTAATATTACGAGTTGAAGCCCATATTTAAACGCACACACAGTGTTCCATATGACCAAAAAAATTTCCCTATGCTGTTTTCAGCATTAATCGATCAACGAATGCATTTTAAATGCAAGAGTAGAACACCCACGTGTCTATTGCCAATACTTTTTTTTATAAAAAATCATGAACTTTAGGTGACCTTGACGATGAAAATTTTTGAAAAAATTCTGTAAACGTCAATGTCCAAGATATTTTTATGAGATAAATATAATCTGATAATAGATGCTTAGGAGCATTTTTTCCAATTTAAATTTTTTTAAAATAACTTCTGGATACTGAGTAATTATTATTTTTTCAGATTTTATGTTTTATTTTTTTTCTCCCTAAAAACGCAAAAGTGCGGCTTGTGACTAGCATAGAAAGATTGCTCTTAACAAGGCTTATCAGTGGTAAAAATACCAGACCGCACTATTGCGGCCTTTAGGAGAAATATGCAATTATATTCTAAGGTCAAATTATACAGAATAGGGTTGTCGCTAAAAGGTCAATTTTTAGTTGTGAGTTATTACTCACTCTTTATGATAAAACAATATAATATATAATAGTCCTATATGATAAAACTATATCAGTGAAGTTCTAAGGTCAAATTATACAATAGAGGGTTGTCGCTAAAAGGTACATTTATAGTTGTGTGTGACTCTATAATTAAAATTCAATTCAATTTTTTTTTATGCTTACAAAATAAGCACTAAGACAAGTCAAATTTTATACTTTTAATTATTATCAAATTACATTATTTTAATTTTAATGTTCACTTCAATTTTTTGTCAACTAGTGAAAGAAGTGAAAAAGAAACCACTTGTGTTTTCATATAACCTATGACATACAACCTATATTAGTTACCTATAACCCTGTATATTATATTGTTTTCATATGATAAAACAATATAATATACAGGGTAACTAATCAATAACCTCTTAAAGGCGACTTGGGTACATCCAGACTAACAACTTTTGTTCTATGACTTTATCTAATTCAATGATTTTTTTTTCCTTACAAAAAATTTATGAGTAAATTTCCAGTTCTAATCTTCTATGCTCTTTGTAGGCACGCGTGAGTGTGTCGGTCGGTTGTGCAGAGAAAGGGGTTGCGGTGAGACGAGCGGAGGCGGGTACTTGCCCTTGACCAAGTTCACGATACGCACGACAGATGCAATGTTCGCTGCGCGCGAGCCGTTGCGCCGTGCCGCCGCCGCCCGCGCCGCGCCGCCTTGTATTGTCTTTGTGATTATGTGACGCGATTGATTCACAATGGCGTATCGATCGATAAACTAACATTGCACATTGCACACACAATACACCAAAATGGTGCGTGTGTATGCTAGGTGTGGTGATAATGTATCTGAAGCTTGCCGTGAGTTCGCGAGACGAAGTGCGTGAATACCTCAACCATGAATACCCAGGCCGAATGGATAGGCCGCGGCGGGTCTGTCGCGTCGCCTGGCCTCCTTGTTCGCCGGATATTACGCCACTGGATTTTTATTTGTGTTTTCATTCAAGCCATGGTGTACAAAGGTGGTGCATTAGAAAGTCGGGAAGCACTAGTTTTCAAAATAACCTGGAAATTCGACCAAATCAAAATGAACCCCCAGGTACTATCCAGGGTTCAAGAACAATTAACTTTCAGATGTGTACTGTGTGTGGGTTGTGGCGGTGATTATTTTGAACGCTTTGCACGTGATAGTTATCGTCACCCCCATGACTTGAGTTTGAGAGGTGATAATTTGTAAAAAGGTTTGTGAATTTTTAATAGTTAATTTATTGTAAATAGAATGATTCTTTTTTTTAAATACGCCTACATTAAAAAATATTTTACAATTAATTTATCTTCAAAGCGCGCTTGCGGCATACTTACCGACCTACGAGTATGTAGGTTATAGGTACATCTACGCGATCGGTAGACATAGTAAATGTTCGACCGCGCGCTTCTTTTGATGCGATTGATTACAAATTATGTTCATGTTATTTACTTTTTTATTTTTTAATGAAGCCAGTCCTAAGCCTGGATAAGTATGAAGGAATTTTGGATTCAATGTACAAACATGTACCTAAAGATTCTAGGACCTTTGAAACACTAACCTAGGTAAGAGGGTTGATACTTTTTGATATTCTTTCTTTTACGCGGTCAACGCTATGTAGTATGTACTCGTAGCACGTTACTCAGCCGGGAGGGCGATTGCGTAGCACTCAGCTGACTGCACACACTTACGCTATGCCAGAATCGTATAAATGAAACGTAGGTATTAACGAAACATAGAGCTAACAATTATTGAATTTCCCAAAAAAACTAAAAAAAAAAAAAAATATCTTATGATGTATTCCATTTTGGCAAAAGTCATAGAACAAAAGTTGTTAGTCTGGATGTACCCAAGTCGCCTTTAAGAGGTTATTGATTAGTTACCTATAACCCTGTATTACTATTATCATGTATCAGCACGGAGTTTTAGCTTAAGCAATCCCAACAAAAAACATAAAAGTAAAATGAGAGCCAAGTTCAATATTGTGATATATGCCTTGGTTTTTGATTTCAACGACAAAAGAAGTGAGCTTTAAATGCGTGCGAAGTTCAATGGTCAGTCCTGAAATTTATTTATAACAACATAAAATATTTTATAAATAATTTCTTCTGATAAGTTAGGATAATATTTGAAGCCCAAGGTGTGACTTGGCTAGTTTTCATGTTCGAATTATAATAAAAAAATATTATAGCCTTCGCAAGTTCTAAAGCCGCAAGTTCTTATTTTATTCTTCAGAAAATTTGGCTTACCGGTAGAAACTAGCCATCGAACATAGGGCTGTTCCATGACTATTTTAGTAGGTACTTAATAAAAAATTCGTATATGAGAACTAGCCAAGTCAGACCTCAGGCTTCAACATGTTATCCTAAGTTATGAGAAGAAATGATATTTTACATATATTTTAAGTTGTTATAAAATATTATATGGTGTCATAAATAAATTTCAAGACTGATTGAACTTGGCACCCAAAAAAAAAATCCAAACTGAATAAAATGAAAGGTCAGGTTGGGTGACAACCCTAACACCATATTTTGAAATTCAATTTCTCCTAAAAGCCGCAATGTTGAAACGAGGTATTTTTACTAGCAATAAACCTTGTTAAAACCAATCTTTCTATGCTATTCACAAGCCGCACTTTTGAGTTTTCAGGGAGAAATAAAATAAAATCGAAAAACTGAAAAAAATACGATTACTCGTTATACAGAAGTGATTTTCAAAAAATGAAAACTGTAAAAAATGCGCCTAAAAATACTTCGTGAGATTAAATTTATCTCAAAAAAATATCTTGGACATTGACGTTTACAGAATTTTTTAAAGATTTTTCTAGGTCGAGGTCACCTAAAGTTCATTATTTTTTATAAAAAAAAGTATTGGCAATAGACACGTGGGTGTTCTACTCTTGCATTTAAAATGCATTTGTTGATCGATTAATGCTGAAAACAGCATAGGGAAATTTTTTTGGTCATATGGAACACTGTGGCACATTATTGTGCTATACGCTATACGTGCAGTCCAAATCTGCGACAACCTTTACTTCTTAAACTACCTGAATTCTGGACGACCTCTGTAGAGCGGTTACACCTGGACGTTACTTCTCAGCAAACAATATAAACTTCTGTACGAGATCATAAATTTTTGACCCATGTAGTTGCAATACCTTTAACACGTTGACTGCGTTTATTTTTTTTCGTCAACTGCGATCATTTTTTAACCTAAAAAATTCGTGCTGCCGCTCTACACAGCGGTTGTGTTGCGCCGCACATGCGTTTCGTTCGAAAAATATTACGGCTGTGCTGAGTCACAAAGATCTGTATTTTCTCAGCCGCTGCGCTAGTGTGGATTTACGCATATTAGTCACTTGTAGAAAACACATACCGTGTGATTTTAGCACTCTAAAGTGTTAAAATAAACAACCGTGATGTAACAAAGCCAAAGCCTGTAGGTATGTTGTTAGTGTTGTTACCCAAACAGAATAACAAAAAAATCCCTTGGACATGTTTTTTGCGTCGTAAATTCAGATCCATCCAGCCCGATGCGGGTAAAGCCAGCCAAACTGTACAGAAGCAAGTATTTGATTGATTTCAGGGTAGCCATTGTTTATCCTACCCTCGGGTTATCGACAAATGGATATTCGTCGTCGTAATCACAAAAAAGCGTGTTATTATATTAATTAAGTCTATTTATATTTCAAGCTGAAGACAAGGCGCTTTGGCGCTCATTGGGGGAGGCCTATGTCCAGCAGTGGACTGCTTATAGGCTGATGATGATGATGATTATGATGACATTTTATGTCAAAGTTACTGACATAGCTCTAAGAATTAGCAAGTTGAAGTGGCAGTGGGCCGGCCATATATCGCGAAGAACCGACGGCCGCTGGGGCAAACGTGTTGTTGAGTGGAGACCACGACTCGGTAAACGTAGTATAGGACGCCCTCCGACCAGGTGGGATGACGACCTGCGAAAGACTGCAGGTAGATGCTGGATGCGACAAGCTGAAGCCAGGGCGCTATGGCGCTCATTGGGGACGGCCTATGTCCAGCTGTGGACTGTAATAGGCTGATGATGATCATGATGAATATTCGTCACCGTAATCACAAAATGGTGTGTTTAATTTAGAATTATTATTATGATTGTTTTTATTCAATTCAAATTCTTAAATACATAATTACAAAAAAGGAAATATAATTAAAAAATACATATTAGTTCTATTCCCTTGAAACCCTTTTTATTCCCAACAACTGAGCGTTTTTCGCCCAGTCCTTTTCGGCCAGACCTTTTGTCTAGTTTCGTTAGTTCCATCAGGATGATCAACTAGTGCCGAAGCTGTGGCTCGTATTTATTTAAGCCGGTGTATACCGGGCTGCGGATTGCGCGGATATTTAGTTTTATTTTAGTTCTGCCAGCTTTCAGAGTAGGACCGTTTGTAAAGGTATATTGTACTTGGTATCCGGTATATTAGCTTCCATATAAAGTATAGGTATAATTAATAATGCTGGACAATTCACAGAGCATTATCTAGCCCCAAGCTAACCAGATAACTGATATATATAATACAATACATAGATAGATATTTTTTTATTTAACATAGAAAACGACCAGAACAACCAGAACTGCAGGATTGCACAAACATTTGTCCCTAGGCGGGAATAGAACCCGCAACCTCCTGCGTCGCAGGCAGACCTTCGCCCACCGCACCGCAGAGGCCGTCTACCATTAGTTGTAGGTACCTGATGTTACATTATGAATCACGGAATCACACGATTGAAGCAATTCAGTAGATACCCATCGCTAATCAACCCTGAATTACCGACTGGTTTAGCAACCGAGTGCGTACACTTGCGTAACGCGAGTTCAACGCACCTCAGGTACAGTCAGCGGCAGTAACATGTATCACCTATTACTTTACTAACTTACTCGCAGTGCCTTCAGTTATTCAGGGATCATGGCGCATGAAACTGTGCCGAAATATTGGAAAACTCAAAAATCGAATCATGGTAAATATCCCGTCATAACCGACTTTTATGTACACTTATTGACTTAGATTCTACTAATATTCATCATAAAAGAACTAATACTAGTTCACTGCTGGACATAGGCCTCCCCTAATGAGTGCCATAACGCCCTGTCTTCAGCTTCCCTATCCCTATCTGCCAGCAGTCTATCGCAGGTCCTACCTACCGGAGGGCGTCCTACACTACGTTTGCCGATTCGCGGTATCCACTCAAGAACACATTTACCTCAGCGGTGGTCGGTTCTCCGCGATATATGGCCGGCCCACTGCCACTTCAGCTAATTCTTCGAGCTATGTCGAGAGCTTTTGGTTCTCTGTCGGATATTTTCGTTACAAATCCTATCCCTCAGAGAGACCCCGAGCATAAAATCATATTTAGTTAAGAGCGTTTATTCCTAAAATGCGCATGTCAGTATTTTCTATTATTTTGACCTTGGAAACTGATGCTGAAAGGGAAATTATGAAAACCTTCACAAGTTATCTTGATAGAACGCGTACATACTATATTAATCGAAATATTTTATAGTCAAACTCGTTGGACACTAAAATTTCCTAAAATTATTAGTAAATAACATATACTATAAGATAAGTGGTTCATAATATAAACGGGTTTGAAAAGTACTGTTTCTGTGCATATTAGGAATAAACGCTCTTAATTCCAACTATTTACGCAAACTAAAATAATTTCTGTTTGTAACTGTCATAAACAGTTATAGGAATAACAAAAGGCATAGAAATACACAAATAATTATTATATTTACACGTGAAATGTAAACAACCAGTATCGGGAACTCGGGAACAAACAACCGACTGTATATGTTATAATAACGCTTTTCAATAGTGCCGGAGGTGGTAGGATGGATACTACGTTATTTTGTATCACAATTTATTTTCTAAACATTGGCTTGGTCCAAGAACCAAAAGTGTGTTTTACTTACATCATCAAGCTACCAGATGTGTGTCGTGTCTTGGCCAAAATGTCAACTTCTATTATAAGAATAATAGAAGTTGGCATTTTTGTCCTTACTGTGTATATATCCAAAAGTGGGAATGTGTTTTTACTTTACTTTGCGTCAGCGATGGCCTTGCAAAGAGTAAAGTCGCGTAGACATAGAAGTAAAGTAGCGTAGATAAAAAACCCTAAAATCATTGCTTATTAAAATTATATATTTTTATTTTAATTAGTTTTGTAATTTAAAAGATAAATAAATAATGCTGGACAATTCACACAGCATTATTTAGCCCCAAGCTAAGCAGAGCTTGTGTTATGGGTACTAGATAACTGATATACATAATACAATACATTACATAGATAGTTTTTTTTTATTATACATAGAAAACGACCAGAACACCCGGAACAAATATCTGCAGATCGTACACACAATTGCTCCGAGACGGGAATCGAACCCGCAACCTTCTGCGTCGCAGGCGGGCCTTCACCCACCGCGCCACATCGGTCGTCAAATAAATAACTATCAATTTAAATGAAGACATAATTCTACAAGAAAACTCTCCATCCGATGTTACATCGACCCATTTCGCAACTGGCATTCCACATGAAAGATTGCGAATTAGATAATCATAGTGCAGAAAACCAATCACAATCTGTACATCATAGAGTATCACGTATTTTTACACGTGAGTGAACCCGCGTGCTGAAGCTCACATAATCACACTTCACACTAATATTACAAATGCGAAAGTTTGGATGGATGTTTGTTGCTTCTTCGCGCCAAAACTGCTGAACGGATCAGGCTTCATTTTTACATAGATTTAGTTCTAGATCGGGTATCAAATATAGGTTACATAATATCATGTAGTTATTCACGCCATAACTTGTAAACGGAACGGGCTGAAATTTGCATAGATGACTGACTACATCTATGCATACCATATCTAGGCCTGGAATAAAACATCGCATTATCATCAAGTTATAATAGTCTACTGTTGGACATAGGCCTCCCCTAATTAGCGCTCCGTCTTCAAGTTGCCGTATCCAGCATGAATGGAATAAAACATTGGATACATTTAATCCCATAAATAACCTGAGAAATAACCTACATATAAACATTTTCATGGAAACAACGCGTGCAAAGCGGTGGACAGAAACTAGTCGGCTAATATTAGTGACTACAATTCGAAAAAAGGATAAGTTTGAGCTTAACCATAGCTTAACGCGAATATCCCAAATGGCAATTAAATGGAGATGGCTAATTATTGTAATGGCTACACCACATCGCTGGGGCGTTGGCTTATCCCACAGGGGTTTAATCTGGAGGTTGTGGGTTTGAATCTCTGCTGTCCAATGTATCTTCGCATTTAACACGTAAAATTTTATGGAAAGTCTTTTGTACGATCATTACATAATATAAAACAAAGTCGCTTCCCGCTGTCTATCTGTCCCTATGTATGCTTAGATCTTTAAAATTACGAAAAGGATTTTGATGCGGTTTTTTTAATAGATAGAGTGATTGAAGAAGGTTTATAAACGATTTGAAACATAGATTTCCTTAGGGCAAAGCCGCGGGGTGCAGCTAGTGGTTAATACATCTCTGTATCACAAAGAAAGTTACTATCAAATTATTTCTAGAAACAAATTAAAACTAGTATTAACGATTGAAACAATTGAGCTAACTGCAGGCTGTTGCAAACCATGCAACTCAACTGATTCATATCAATACCAGTCGGCACGCGTCCCCGCGTCGCTGCTGGCTGCATTGCCCCGCTGTATGGCAATGCTAATGCGCTGCGCCAGATACTCACCAGCTCTCGGGTCACGCGTCCCCGCGTCGCTGCTGGCTGCATTGCCCCGCTGTATGGCAATGCTGATGCGCTGCGCCAGATACTCACCAGCTCTCGGGTCACGCGTCCCCGCGTCGCTGCTGGCTGCATTGCCCCGCTGTATGGCAATGCTGATGCGCTGCGCCAGATACTCACCAGCTCTCGGGTCACGCGTCGCTTGTTGGTATTGTATTGGTGTAATGATTCTGGTCGAATTCTGAAAATGATGCATTGGAACTTTATCTCTCAGATTTTCAATACACTTTATTTTTTAACGCGCACCAAGACTCATAAATTACAGAACACAAAAAACAAATACCGATAACGTACAAAGAGCGACCTTATCGCTAAGAGTAATCTCTTCCAGGCAACCTGTGCGTTTTCTGTAAGTACCACGTGAGCTATGCTGCGACTGCGAGCATAAGTTTTCAGATTAATAATAATAGTAATAGCCTGGTTTTATTTCTTTCATTTTTCTTTGCAATAGTCTTCTCTACACCTGGTGGATACCATCTTTGGGTGTATCATATTGTTCACTTGAGGATGATACCCGCTACGTATAGCCATCGCCTTTAGATTCACTTTCTCAAAGGGCCTCTGTGCTGTTGGCTTCGGCCCCACGCAAGCCTTCCAAAGGACCGGGCCACTTTATGGCCCGAGATCATGGTAAATGAGAGACAGTAATAATAGGTCTTTATTTCAGTCAGAGGCAAACTTATCCATAATTTAAGTTAAACCATTATGTTAACGCGGAGCCTAGTAAGGCCCAGACGCATATTTTTTTTCTAGAAGCTGTCGTGTTTATATAAAACGGGTGCCTGCTAAAAACCTTTTTCATCTAAACTTTTGTCCCAAGCTCTAAAACGCCCCATATTTCATACGGCCCATGTTTTATACCTGGATATACCTGAGTACTAGGTCATAAATAAAGACCCTCCCACTCAACAGCCTTGCTGTAATGGATCAGCTATAAAAAGTACACCCAGCTTTTTTTCTCATACGGAAAATTTGATAGGCTAACTACCTACCCATGTACTAGTTTACTTATACCTCCATTTATGTTTTCAACCGACGATAACCCATAGGAGGAGATTCTCAATGCGGCTGTATGTTTTTTAAGCATGTTGCATGTTTTCGCCAATTTTTGTCCTAATTTGATAATGATTGATGATTATTTCGCGTTCTATAGAATATAGTCCTAAGGTGATCTCAAAAATTCTTTATCCTTGAGGGCAAATAATTTGTGAGACCACTATTTGTACCATAAAACATAAAAAAAAACAATTAAGGTATTCAGAAAGATGTATGTAGATGTAGTTTTTGTAAAATAAATAAAATTAGATTTCATACCAAAGTTCAAGTGACCTCATGCTTCAATATCCTTCTGACTCCTATTCCTTAGAAAACTCTTATCGATTATCTGTTCTCCATTATTAAATTTCCCGTAAAGCCAAAGGGATTTGAACGTCGATGGAAGCCATGACAGTTTTATCCCTGGAACTCCTCGTGTTAAGTAATTTAGAGTTAGAACCCCGCGTGCTAGAGTTTCAGACTTCTCGTAAATCAGCCGTCGCCTTGAGGTATTAACTTTTGGGAGACAATTTATATACTTTGAGGGAATACTAGATTCTGGCTGTGGGTTTATTCAGGTGGTATTTTGCCTTCCCCCAAACGAGAGATTTTTGTGTGACCCGAAAACTGGTGTGAATCTGGCGCAGAGCATAAGCATTGCCATACAGCGGGACAATGCAGCCAACGTCGCGAGGACGCGTGGCCCGAGAACTGCTGAGAATCTGACGCAGCGCATCAGCATTGCTATACAGCGGGGCAATGCAGCCAGCAGCGTCGCGGGGACGCGCGCCGACTGGTATCGATATGGAACAGTTACCTATCTGTAGATTGTTTGCAACAGTCTGCAGTTAGATCAACTGTTATATATTTATTGCCTTAATTCTAATATATTTCTTCATAAATAGTGACTTTCATAAAAAGAATAGTATGCCTAGATTCTAAAACTCAATTTCTTAAACGTCATCTTTGAAAATGCAAAGCCAATATCAAATCATGGAGTGCTATAGCGATGTGCTGGTGAATATTGCATCTTGGAGATGCGATATTTTATTTAGAGTGAAGGCGGGGAATAGGCACTAGTGTGCAAATAAGGTAAGATACCTGTATGGCTATGATTATATAGTAAGGGTTTGCACAATACCAAAACGTAAAAAGTTTTCGTAATTTATGACGTGTTCAAGAGTCCTGTTGGGTCACAAGGAAATAAAGCACTTTGAAGTTGAAGTTGTTCACTACCTCAGAATTAATTAATTAGATAAATAAAAAATCAAAATTATTCGAAAACATTATTATAATTATATTAGACTCATTTTAATAGAGACTCAATAAATAAATTAAAACACACAAACACACACACATCAATACAACATAAAATGTCATGTCGTATAATTATGTCCAATCATTCTCTCTCTTGTAAATTCATTTCTTTCATTCTCTCTCTTCTTTATTTTGAATGATGTTCATCAAAGATCTTTCCTCCACTCTTTTTATCACCTCCTCATTAGTAACTTCTCCGTCCATCTAATCCTTGCCATCTTCCACCAGGACCACATGACTTGTCGTGTCTGACATTATTATCGCATCGGACTATCTAAAATTCCAAAGTCAGTCCTAGGGCGGGCGGGCGTAAATTGAATCGTGACGTAATATTTAACATAGTCAGCGGTGGCTACCCTCGCTTTACGTCATATTCTGCTTCGCCGTGCGCTTCTAGGTAACATTTTGGATCATGCAATATTAAGGACTGTTCGGAGTATAAATAGAAAATATATCTAGGAATATAATTTGTAATGTTATTAGCTGATTAATATACATACATATGTATATGGTAGACAACCGAAGTCGCGTGAAAAAAAATTACACTTCTATATATTTTCCCGTACGAAGGGAAGGATGCGGGTTTAACTCTTGTCGATTTTATTTTTATATGACTTGAGTTCTGTAGTATTTGTTCCGGGTGTTTTCTATGTGTGGGTGTATGTAAGTAAAAAATATCCATCTATGCTATGTATTAAATATATCGGCTATCTAGTTATATATCGGCTACCTGTAACACAAGCTCTGCTTAGCTTTAGGATTTGTCGATTGTCCAGCATTATTTATTTATTAAAGTTCAAACAGCTAAATCAGTGCGAGAAGCAAGCAGCTATCAGCTGTACGGAAACATGAGTATGTTTCCGTACATCAGATGCGTTTCAACCCATAAAAATCAAATGAGGTCATTCTTTCGGAGCTCCCCCTGCAATTTCCTAGCATCCATTGAATGTCAGATGAATCAAACGAATCAGGAACCGAATGTTATCATCGGATCAGGCCCATTGAGGCCGCAAGCTGAACCCATTCATTTGTTCATTAATTCCTTTCACATAAACAAAGATACGGGTAAATAGAGAGATACAATCTACTTTGAGCTTCATGTTGGGGATGGGAAATTTTACCCTTTTTTCGAAATTTTTCGTAAATGGATATTTTCCGGAAATGGAAACGACTTTGAAGCTTTTCATCATCGTTATTCACAGGGTTTTATCCACTGTTGATTTGAAAACAATACTTCGGGAGACTTGTCATTCAGGCATTTACAAGTTAAACTATTTTAAATAGAACATCTTCACTTAAATAGAACAATCGTCTTGAATAGAAGCGAATATGTGAAAAAGTAAATGACTCTTTTGCCTCGCAACTACAGTCTTTAAGACAAGAGTGAACGGGTGTCTTTAAGACAAGAGTGAAGGCTTGTCTTTAAGACAAGAGTGAACGAGTGTCTTTTAGACCTTCGTGATGCATCTTCGGTTATATCGTCACTTACCATAAGGTTAGATTGTAAACAAACTATTTACGAACTTTACGAAGGACACATGAGCAGCAGCTCGATTTGTTATTATATATCCTATTGGATAAAATTCTATTTTGGCGGGACTTGAACACACGACTTTCCCCTTCCCGAGTGCTAGGGCTTACACACTATAATAACAAAAACCTTATCTTATTGGATGTTTGTACAATGTACACATCTTCGCTCCTGTAGGCTTAGGAAAAATAAAACCGTACGACTTTTAATTTGTTACTTAATTTTTAAAAGACTAAGGAGGAGGTTCTATGTTCGGCTGTGTGTATGTATTTTTTATTAAACAAACAAATGAAGTACTTATCTGATTATACATTTTTATCAGCCTATTTCGTCCCACTGCTGGACAAAAGCTTCCATACAGCTGAATTAAAACTTACGTATAAAAGCTCCGAACGAACCCCAGTTCAGTTCCTCTCGTAAAAAACGAGGGAAAAGTGTGATTTCACCAGAATTTCCGCATGAACGGTCGCATACGCCCCCGCGACAGTCAGTTTGCATAAAAAACCCTTCGGAAACGTGAATATGTATGCACATGTACCCTTGAGCCTCGAGCTCCTGTTTGAACGGTTCGAGACCCCGCCCGGTATCGGCAAACAATTTGCACGCACTCTGACTTAGCAATGACGGACCGCAGATTAAAGGATGCAAGGCTCTGTAGATGCTGTAGTTACGATATACATATAGTGGCAAAATCACGATGGACAAAGGAATGAATGAATGAGAGAGCGAATGAATTAATGAATGAGAATGAGAGAGGGCATGAATGAATGAGAATATAATTATTTGTTACTCAAATTATTCAATTTATTCCGGGTCTTCTGGTTGTTTTTTAATAAAAAATATCTATGTAATGTATTATATTTATTATGTATGCATTGACTAAATACTTAATACAATACATTACATAGAAAATTTTACATATAATTAAGGACCGGAACAAATATCTGCAGATCGTACACACTATTGTCCCAAGGCGGGAATCGAAGCCGCAACCTCCTGCGTCACAGGGAGACTGCAGTTAGATGCTGGATGCAGCAAGCTGAAGGCAGGGCGCTATGGCGCTCATTGGGGGTGGCCTATGTCCTTAGCATTACACATAGGCTTATGATGATGATGCTTTTGACTCTGCTTCCATCTCATGACGATATCGTTATCAAAATTTTGTCCAGAGGTAGTCCCCTCATGGTAGTTATATGCAGAGATCTTGTAGAGTGCTAGTACACTGCGTTGCGGCACAAATGGCACAATCTAGCTGCAATATTATGGTGACAGCTGACGTGTCAAGTGATATGGCTCGCAAACACACGAGGACGTAAATAGCGAGGCATTTACATATAATGTAGCTTTTAATTGTACAAAGTTTATTTGTATGCAAGGGTTCTCTTCTGTAATGCCTGCTGTGGCTTAAATGAAGTCATTTTGTGCTGGAGGAAATGAAATTAACTGAATGCTGTAAGGTTCACTGTGTATATACAGTGTACCAGTCTCCTGTTCTACACCACCGTAGTTTTACAGCTTGTTTTCAGTTTATGTATGCATTTCTTCTGTGTTGTCCGTTTTCTAACCCATTTTGCTAGTATATGTTAACATATAATATACATCAATCACATCAAATACATGTGTATAATTTATTTCGGCGAACAATAATAATATAATCATAATGTAAGCCTTCAAGATCAGCATAAAAACTCACTTTTTCTGATCGATGGCATGGCGTTGGTATCATGTATGCTTTTCCAGTGGAAAATTCTAGACCCATCCCGCTTCAAAATGGTTGGCTCAATTCGGCACATAAATCACCTCCGTAGCTTTAATTTCTGTCGATATCGCTTCACAAACCTGATCAAGCAGACTACCCGCCTGTACCAGCAGCAGACCCCTATAGTTGCCTGTCGACTCGCGTCCCGTACAATCGCGTACAGCCTGTCATAACCGAGTGCTCGCCAATTACTCACACCTGCGCCCGCACGCTTTTCGACACTTTAATCTCGGTATAACTTGTTTACGCGGTTGTACCCGGCAGACGGACGCTGTACCAGCGATTAGTTGGTAACACTTGCTAACTAGCGTCCGATTGGACCTGACGTGCGAAGATTGGATGGATTTTACAGTTGGATTGCTGGAGAGCGTGATGGGTTCAGAAAATTGGCTTTTGTGAAGGCTTTTGTGTTTAAAGAGCCAACATCATACAAGTTATAGGACTAACTTGAAGAAATAATCCTCAAGTTATTGGCATTTCCCAAAAGTTTGTCTGATATCTCTCTGTCAGCCTCTATCTTATAGAAAAGGGTCTGTTGACTACTGAGAGTTCATCAAGAGTTTCTTTCTACAGTTGCCATTCAGATGTAACTTTTATTGTAAGGTCAGAGAGTTTATGTTATAGTCCTTCAATAGGGCCATTGGCTAGTTCCGTTTCCAAGTTTACTATCCGATAGACCGGAAAGTAAGTAATTTAGAAACTGTGGGTGAATTGTAAGGGCACTTCAATCCATCACGTGCGAGAACCATCCCATTCAATCCCACGTATATGGGTCACATACACACTACAGAGCTCTATTCTACATACATGTACATTACATGGCCCAAAGGGAGTGCAAGTGGAACGCAAATTCAGCCCTTCCGCTTGGGTGTTCGTACACGTTCGCAAATAACGTGAGCCTCGCCAAACATACGTTATGGTTCTACTTGGGAACTACTTGGAAGTGGCGTGAATTGAACTAGGGATCATTTTCGAATATTCTTTGGTTGGCGGAAGGCAGAAATCGATGGCTGGAACAAGTTGGGGGCGAGGTTTTCTCTTCGTTGGGGCAAATAGGTTAGTTTAAAATGCTGATCTACCTTTTTAAACTCATAGAGTGATATAGGATGGCATAATATGGAAATAACCTTTGGCTACTATTAGAGTAAAAATATTAGAACAAAAACTGCTCTAACTTCTGTTCAATTATTAACTCTAAAATTATAGCTTGAAACTTATGTATATGGAGCTCGTTAATTTAAAGTTTAAAAGTGAGTCTTGAGCGTTTTTCAATCTAGGAAAGAGGAAGAACAAAGAGCACTAGTTAAACTTTGTAGTAATGATAAGAGTGGCCACATATGGCACTAAGAAGAAAGTACGAAATAAAAACAAAGCATGAATAATAATGAAATCGTAAGCTTTTTATCGAAGGGCCGGCCGTAACTCCGCTGGCACTAAAAGAGAATAAACACCGAATCCCAAAAGTTGCATTGCTTATTATATTTACCATTTCATAAAGCATCCAAGCCTGCGACTTTATTTAGGGTTAAAACATTATTTATCCCTCTGGATTCCTCAAAAGTCACTTTATTTTTGGCTTACGCCGAAACTGGGTTTGCGCTGTTGAGTTGCGCAAAAAGTTATTACCGAGACCCGAAGTGAGTTTGCTCAAGTCCTTTACGGATATGGGCCTTGCTCAGGCGGATTTTCGGATAATTACACGTTTCTTATTAAGCCGTCAGTAAATACGCCTAGCCGGGCGGCGTAGTTGCGAGTTCATCGATCCACAGGATTTCACTCAAATTGCCGCTCGTAGGCTTTGCTTTTACATAAATAGCTTTCTTCAGTTGCTGGCTAAATATGCTATTAAGCCTTGTTCTTTTTCAATTATCCACTTTAGTAATTAACTTTTACTTTGAGCGTGTAAGAGCGCCATTGGGGTTTGATTACACAATACACCGTCCCCGTAGAAACAGCGGTACCTTTATTTTTGTATACTTGGTACATTTTACGCTCGTCAGATTACGTGGCAGGTCATTTTTATAATCCCCAAAACCACGTTCAATCATAAAAATACTTTTCACATCACATTTTGCATTTCACCGAGCACGAAACACGCCCTAGCCGGCGGCTTCATTCTATTTCGCCCAAAATGTTTCCACATAAATTAATGTTTATTCCTTACCTTTCGATTTGTAGCCAGTGTAGCCACCTATATTGTCAGCAGTTGTAGAATAACTGGCATCGGCGTCGCCTCTCTGCCCATATTCATATCCTATATTACTCGGTATATTCTCCAAGACACTGTTTATTTATACAAGTCTTTCATATTTCAGTTCGGAATCCACCCTTCGCTCGTATAAATCTCAATTTGCATAATATTTTTTCTTCGTCGGTTTAAAGGTGTTGCGGGTTCTATAAGCTTAAGTTGTGCACATCGTTGGTACAGGGTATTGTAATCTCTATAACGGGGAAGTAAAGTTGATAAGGGCTCGGGTGGTTTGCGGTTGCGGTATAATCCTGAGGCTGATTGTACATAAAACATCAGCCTCATTTGTCATTCACCTCCGGGCCCACATTTAATTTTGGCGGGTCCTAGCGTCCTTTACGTCAATGCTTTTAAAAGTGGAGAAGTTTTACGAGCACTTACTATCATCGAGCACGCCATTTTATGGCGCCTGATCTATGACTTGATGGCGTCGAGCCTAAGAGCATAAAAAGTTGAATTATCTCTGATGAGATTTTGATTTAGATGAAATACTTACGCAATATATTTGGGTGTGAACTGTTCGTTATCACTGTGATACAGCTCTAGACTTTCATTACAGCTTCAAATAAAACACGTCGCCGTTCGTTGGCGTATTAATACGTTTTCATATACCTACCGACTAGATAAAATATAACTGGTGAAATATACATAGTTTTAGTTTCTGTTAAGGTCACCACCACGGCATTTGCGCACCACGGTCTCCACGGAAGACCAGCGCTATGGTGCGATCTGCTCTACCATAGCACATGCTGAGTGGAGACCGATTTTGTCAGTTTCTGTCTTCTGTTAATCTAAGTTTAATTTATAAGAGTCTCTGTTCTGACAAAATAAAAAACTTATTACTTTACTTTTGCTCCAGCAAACATCTTGTGCCGGTGATTGCCTTCGGAACGGCACATTTCATACAACGCGGACTCAGAATAGAATTGTAAATGTCGTCTTTTGTCCAGATTTTATCTAGCGAGAGGTTCGACGGTCGAAGCGAGCGATCGCCATGGTGACCAGCGATGCGGGCCCGCACTGGTCCACCCTTGTTATAAAAAGCTTATCACAGCCCCACCCGGCATAGTTACTGAACAAAATTGGATCCGATAAAAAGTTTCTGCCATTTTTTTTGTGAATCGTAAAAAGATATCTGGCTCGCCTAGGGCGGCTGTCATTGAATTTTCAACAGCGGTTTGAGGAGATTGTTGTTCGAGGCGGGGGCGCGATCTATTTACGACTTAGCTTCCAGAGAACTGTCAATACTAATTTTTACGGGATGCTTTGGATATAAAGGGATTTATGTCGTCTTCACTTTGGAATGCTATACATTTCTTGTAACGCAGTTCTCTCTTTTATATCTCCGGATGCTTTGTGAATTTTAGTCGGTCGGTCGGTATCAATGACGTAAATGTGGTAGAATATCGAATTCGTATAAATCGTAGCTTCATATTCTAGAGGTGAACGCCTCCGGTCATATTACACATCGTATAAAAATCACTGGGATCGTAAAATCACTTTGACGCCGAGACTCCGGTGAATTTATCTTGAAGAAAACCGACAAGTGTGAGTTAAAGTCATGTAGGGTCATCCGTACCACCTCATTGTCAACGAAGACTTGGGGCTTTAAAGATTTTTGTATGGAGGTTGGCCCGCGGCCGTTGGCGTCGCGATTTTGATTTAAAAAAAAACAATGTGGTAAACCTAAATGATGCTAATGGCCAAAATTCCTATCAAGACCTAAATTTCTGAACGAACTTGGTGATAGATGGATCTTAGTACCTACTAGTAAAACTAGTAAAAACCGATCGAAAGAAGCATATCGTGCTATATTTTATCTAGACGAATCCCGCGGCAAACGTCGTCTAAAACATACATATATCACATATTCTCACAAATAATAAAACAAAATCCTTTAAGAACAAAGCAAGCAGATTTCGCCTCTACCGATCCCTAAAAAGTAAATTTATGCTTATCGCAAGTCCGTCTCCATTATCATAACTTAACAAAAGTGGGAGATGAAATATCGTTCCGTTTTATATCTGGACATATTGCCGGAATTATGCTAAACTGCGGGAATAGTCATTTACTAATGGAGATGAGAGTATGGCTGTATATGTCTTACGAAACTTTTGGGTGTGCGGAAATGATTGAATGGATTTCCCCACGGTTTGTTTTCTTGTCTTTGAAAAGCACTCATGAAGATATTCTGATATATTTGTAGGCGTATAGCCTAACCACAGTACTATTGTTAACTAGCTACTACTAATAATAATAAATAGCCGACCTTTGGGCTACTGGTAGTCAGCCATATTATAGTCAAATGGCTGAATAAATAGCCTTTTCGACAATTGAAACTTCTACAGCATACTAATTTAAACTGAGTAAAGATCAAAATTGCGGTATAAAGTTCTCGAGAAAATGCCTTTGTTGCACCACAAGACCTATTTTTAAATTTGCAAGAAATCCAGTGAGCTCAGTTATATTTCCTCCCCAAGACGCTCGACGTCTTATTTTGTAGATTCCTGCGATTTTGCGAAGACAATAGCGTCCTCCAGACGTAACCGGCGCTTTGTCTCCCGATGTTTCTATCTTTTTACCTGTTTCTGTGCCTTAAAATCTTTCATTTTCATAATAAAACTGAAAATATCAAAACAAAGCGTCCCTGTAATCTTCGGAATCTTCATTTGTAGATAGGTTACTACAAGTTATTGAAAAAAACGACGACGGCGTCTGATTTACGAGTTCTTCATAAATAATGATTGCTGTTCTTCAATGTTCGGACTTTGCAAAAGTATTGTAGATTGATGCTAGCAAACATGGCTTTTAGAGTAGAGAAAAAAAAATTCGTTAACTTGTATTACCATTTCTCCTCAAACTACCCCCTTTTAGTGGAAGTTGTTGTCATCTTCATAAGTAGTTTTGTAAGCAGTTAAAGTTGTTAAAGTAGTAGCATTGTTAGTATCCTTTATCGCGCACTTCATTGTTATGTGCATAGAAACATCTTCAATAGTGCCGTTCCATCGCTGCCGTAAATATTTGCTGAACAATTTAAATAGAATGTACGGTATTGGCTCCAATTGATACAAGCGTTATCTACAACAAAATCAATAGAAGACGAGGGCGCGCAGATATCGCTTGTTTATTCCACTCTCAGCTTAAAACGTTTGTAAGCTGGTGAAATAGTAAGTTTTGTTTGCCTTCTGTTTAGTACGTGTTTCTGTTTGCTAGCTCTTATTCGATATCAATTTATGTTTCAATCCGTCTTATTTTGTTTGGTAATGGAGTTGTGTTGTCTGCCGGATAGCGCTTCCGATTCAAGGTCCTTTTCTCGATTCAATTTGGATCGCTTCAATCGATGTGCTTAATAGAATTCTTGTTTGTTCCAGGTAAATGTTTATCGGATACGGAGTTGCCAGTTCAAGTGGAGGTAAAATACTGGATAGATCACGATAGAGCTACGAGAACACGATTACATAGTTACTTACGTACATATATGGCGCTGGTGTCCTCTCGCGGACCGGTTCGAACAATGACTCGCATAGCCTACTCCTGAAATCAATGGCTAAGCTAAACTCTATTCAATCGCAATAGAGGCGAGACGTTCGCGTTACTTTTGCCACGCACTGTTGACTTTATCCAGTTTTAGATTGTGCGTTCTGAGATTGAGATGTTTTTACTAATTTAGCAAAAGCGAGCGGGGCAAGGACCTCGGTTCGTAGAGCGCTGGTGCTAGAGGCTCAGCCTATTGAGTCATCGCGACACGGTAATTTTAGCAAGAAACGTCAAGCTCAATTGCGAGAAAACCTGACCCTGATAAATACAGCGCTGTTGGCCTAGCAACAGAACCCAGCACGGCTTTAATCAAGACATAGGAGAGGTGGAGAGGGACGTTAAAACCTCATTCACACTGAAGGGTCTAAGCCTCGATATAACCTCGATGAAAGAGGCCGGGAACACGAAACTAATAACTTCCTCAAATGAACATCAAAGAAATGGCTTATTCAAAACGCAATCCGAACGCCATAACTTATTTTATGGGCACAGCCGCACAAACGACAAAAAGTGGCCCGCACTGCTGCCATGCTTTCGGGTACTTTCGCTAGTGAAATTAATTCGTCTCGTTTTTGCCGCTTTAAATAAGCGAACGTGATGATTCAATGAATTATGAATCAAGATAAAAACTCAAACGCTTAACGTAATTTATGTTTGTTCCTTATTTAATTCAGCGGAGAGCTAAATTACCGTGCGGCTATAGCAGATAGTAAAAATTTAATTTAAACTTTTCACTCGGATGTGTTTCCCGAAGTATCCCGAAATGTTCCGAAGTGTCCCGAATTTGTTGAAGTTTTGACGACTCCCGACTTCATTATGTAAGCTGTAAAAGTGGTCAGGATGTTATAGCGTTATACAAATAAACTAAGCTCTGTAGGGGCGTTGTTGTCAAGTGTTCTGTGTAACCTCAAGCTTTTTATCTGGCTTTTGAACAGCAATCTAAACCCTAAAACGGAAAAATAACAATGCTGCTCGGTTACCATCCGCTAGGCTCCTAAAAAATAAAAATAAATTGCGTGACTGGTGTACAAAGAGTAGCTAATCGTATGGCTTCATGTCCGTACAGTACAGACTTGAAGTTAGGTGAATGCGTAAATCAACGAACGCAAGTCTTTCTTATACTGTTGAGAAACTCCAGTTGTCCAAACCGGAATACGAGAAGCCGTGCTATAAAACAAAAGTTTTGGACAATAATTATCACACTAAAAATATG
Organism: Eupithecia dodoneata; assembly: GCA_947044415.1. NCBI lineage: Eukaryota > Metazoa > Arthropoda > Insecta > Lepidoptera > Geometridae > Eupithecia > Eupithecia dodoneata. The sequence continues at coordinate 11,213,628 of OX345665.1, read as the reverse complement.
TGAAAACTAGGCAAGTTCGTTCAGGTAGGGGCTACACTGATAAAAGACCTGGAAGATAAAGGTGCCAAAGCAGTTCCTAATCCTAATTTGTTACGTTCTTTGATTATTTAATTTGTGACTTGGCAACTTTTACTATCCATCATTATAGTATTTGTTAGACTGGACTGGACTGGGCTTGTTTTATCACTACAAGTCGTGTCCCGCTGTCTGTCTGTCCCTATGTATGCTTAGATCTTTAAAACTACGCAACGGATTTTGATGCGCTTTTTTTTTAAACCATATGACACATCGATTTGCACGCGGGCGAAGCTGCTGGGTGCAGCTGCAATGTAAAATGAAACGAAGTGTTGATTTCATATATTTTTGTAAGCTTAGACTTCTGATAGCTTACTCCCGCTATTTATATGAACAAGTTACACCACCTAGTAGGGTGTAAGCCAAAGCCAAAGCTCTGGGTTAAAATCGCGAGCTCGTAAAAGCGGGCACGATTACCGGCCACGTGGTGGCTAGGAGGTACCGAGGTACAGTCAGCAACGAATCGCTGATTTCACAAAACTAATTGATTTTATTATACGAACGGCATTACACTGCTTTAATAACTGACGATAAAAACCCAAATAGGTTTATAAAACAAAAGTTTGTTACCACTTTCAATAAATTGCAGAATAATTATTGAAGGATTTTTTTTTATTTGCGTTTTATAGAAATGCAATACACATCACACAACGTTCTTTACTCTTCAGACCCTTAAGGAATGATAAGATGTTTTGTAATTTTGAATGTATGATAGAGTATAATAGAAAAAAAAACATTTAGATAGAGATACAAAATACCAATTTATGTACAGCCTATACATCTGTTCCTATCTGGATTAGGAGTAAGGAGTAATTCAATGAATATTCGTATTGAATTTTGAATAAAAATGGCGTATATTTTCTGAAGTACTCCTTACTCCTAATCCAGATATTTGTTTTGCGTTTATTTATTCTAAGAAGAGTTTTAACATGATGTGTTCAACTCGAGTTGATGGACAACTTTGAATGTAGAATAGAATAGAATAGAAAAAAGACATACATATATTTGGACACAGGTACAAAATACAGGCATAAATAAAAAAACGGAAAACAAAGGAGCTTAAGCCATGATGTGTTGAGTTGATACAAAATAGTTTAACATCATGTGTTGAATTGATGGACTTTAGTTGCTGACTGTACGTACCTACGTACTTCGGTAGCGGGGTGAGTGAACGCTTCACAGCCACCTACCGTTAGGCCGTAAGGTATGGCGCTACGTTCATTTGAAATTAGAATGAGTTTTGCAGAGTCGCGGTTTTTGAGTTGTGACAGTTTATAGATTTTGTTGTTTGAGTTGTGACAGTTTTCCGGATGGGCCCAGGTAATAAACGAATGAAAAGCCCTTAAAGTGTTTTTACCATTGTGAAAATATTTATTATACTAGTTTCTGCCCGCGGCTGTTGTTGTTTCTATGGAAACGTTTTAGAGTTATTTCTTTCCACTATTTATGGGATAAAAGTAGCCTATCTTTTATTCCGGGCCTGGAACTACCGGTATGCAAAATTTCAGTCCGATCCGTGCAGTATTTTTTGCGTAAAAGAGTATCAAACATCCATACATACCAACTTTCGCGTTTATAATTTTAAGAGGACAGTTAAAAACGTATTATCGAAGATGTTGTCGACGCCATAGCCTATCAAATTTATTTTATCGTTAAATTCAGCGTTTTAAATTTATATAATAAAGCATTTGAGTTTGCTTTTGTGAGTAGAGTTACAAGAAAAAACTGCAGGCTTATGATTCATAAGCCAATTAGGCCGTCCCTCGCTGCATAAAAATGGAATCTTTTCCAACAGAACTTTATAACACTAGTTGGAAATACCAAGATAATTAAAGAGCAAAGATAGCTCAGTAAGCTCAATTCGCGCCATTCCGGCGGCGCTTCTCGGCGTCAGATTTACGAGAATCTGCTGGATGATTAATCTCGGACTTAGATAGCTGGCAACTCGATCGTTTGCTGTTTCGTCAATCGTCAGAGCTCTGAAAAATAGCGTCTGATATCTTGCAAATTTTGTTATATGGCAACACCCATGTGCTTTACGTCAATTATACATTTATAACGTACATTATGTATGTAAGGACTGCAGGTAGATGCTGGATGTGGTAAGCTGAAGTCAGGGCGCTATGGCGCTCATTAGGAGAGGCTTATGTCCAGTAGTAAACTATTATAGGTTGATGATGATGTACGTTGGTATTAATATATTCTAAGTTTTTTATTTCTCTATTGTTTTCTGTTATGTGGTATGTGTATAAAGGATTTTCTATCTATCTACGTATATATACGTTTGTCACCTTTTCTTAATTGAGATGGCTCACAATACATTATTGTAGTTTAGAACCATATTAGGAGTCCAGACGAGTACATATTTTGAAACTTCATTTATGAAATTCGCTTCAGCCGTTTGGAGACTTCACAGCCATAAAAAGCATAAAGCACATAGAAACAGTCGAAAACATAATCGTCGCGAATAAAACTTTGTCTAATGTAGATGCTGTTATTTAGTCTGTGAACATAAAAAAAACTTATAGATTCGGTTCGTCCCAAAGTCCGGTAATGCTGTCATGGCCATCTGAGGTCAACAGCATAATAGTCCAATCGAAAAAAAAAAAAAACTCGCTTCGTCCTTGAAAACTACGCATAGTAGTTTGTAGTTAGGTACATGTTTTTTTGCTAACACAAGTCTTGCACAGGTATTATTCCTCATAAGCTATGTAGGTAGGCACTTACAATACAATACTAAGGCCGTTCTTACACAAGGCCACTAAGACGCAACATATCGAGAGTTTTCATCGAAGGACGCCAAGACCAGTAAACTACATTATTTGAGATTATAACTAGCCTTTGTAAAACACAAGGCCAGTAAATAAAGGTAAATATTAGTCTAAGTACTTCTATTTAAAAAAATAATAATACGATAATGGATGTAACGCTGGCGAAGCGGGAGCGGCGGGCACAACTAGTCCTTAAATGAAAAAATCGAGCTTAGACCGCCATCTTGGATCAAAACATCAAATTATATTAGGCTAGGTACTTTTAATTTTGAACAAATTATGTGATAATGGATGAAGCGCTGGTGAAAAGGCGGCTACACGCATAGTTAGTCCTTGAAAAAAAAAAACGCGATCATACCGCCATCTCATTCTGAACATTCCACGTAGCCATCGTCACAGTGATGACGATGGCCTGACTAGGTCGCAAACGACCCAATCCGGTATCATCGTTAAAAAAATGCAACTTTTTACACTGACACATTACAAGGAGCAACTTCGTCTTACCCTAAACTTGGTTCGTGTAAGAACAGCTTAAGACCGGATTATCCTGGCTAGGTTGTAGCGTGCTTTGTACTGTAATTACTACGGCTTTGCCTGCCCTTTGCCTTTTTACTCGCGCTCGAATTAAACACTTACCTTCATTGAGTTACAGTTATAGTGAATGGTAAGATTTGTCGGGATACAGGGTGGTTTCTTTGGATGTGGCAGAACAGGGAGTTTAACCGGTGTACTCGCAGCTACAGGATAATGGTCTCGGGAGAGTATCCATAATTTTCCACATTTTAATCACCGTTCGCTGATAATTTTAGTTACAGTTCAAATCAAAACATTTGATTGAACCAACTGAGGTTAGACCTAAAATCAGTCAAAAATCGGAAAAAACTTTTCCCATGCATTTCGTAGGAAATCATTGCAGCTTCGAAAACCTTGTGAATCTAAACACTTATTCCCTGGTAAGGTTTAAGGTTGCCTGGAAGAGATCGCTTTTAGCGATAAGGCCGCCGATTGTGCCACTAGATTTAGTTAGTATTAAGATCCTATTTTTATTATTTTCTTTATATTTGATGGTGCAATAAAGATATATTGTATTGTATTGTATTCCATACAGAACAAAATACACATTGATATAAGAGGTATTTAACTGGCTGCATTAAGTTAAGTTCGATATTCGAAGTTAAGTTCGATATTCGAAGTCAAGTTCGATATTCGAAGTTTTCTACAACGAATCTATCAATCAGCCAAGCTAACAACTACAAAATGCGTCGGATTATCATAAAGTTTTTTGATAATATAATTTGTTTACGAAACAGGATCGAATGGCATCAAAAAATTTTTTGTGAGAAATTTCAATAGTCGATTTTCTTGCTAACTGTCCTCCTTGAAGAAAATCTTTGAATGAGGAATAAAATGGTTCAAAAAATTTTTGATTCCTGCTGGTTTCTGACACGGAACCCTAAAAAACCCACGGTAGTAAACCAGCAGCGTGCAAATGAAATGCGTAGTACAAGATTAGTAAATTTATGTATACTAGTTTATACTCGCAGGTTGTCAGACGGGGTTTTTGTCTCGTGTCTAGTCTCAGTGATGAGTTGTCGAGACAGATCGTTTCCACCCGGTGCGTCAGCGACTCTTGTCTATTGTGTCTAGATGATCGTGCCTGCAGACCAGCGTGGATGTTGGGCTCTGGTGATGCTTGTTTGGTTTATTATAGTATCATCATCATCTAATACGAGCGCTTAGTAGGTATTTTTTACTTATCTACCCAGCAACAAGCCGAGTTTATATACCTTTTTGGCTCGACACCAGTTTTACCAGGCAGGTTGCGGAGGTTATTGGTTGGGTACCTAACCTACTTTTTAAAATTATTAATTTTAGTTCTGAAATAATTTAGGGATATTTTTTTTTTTTTTTGTATTTATTCAGTAGATAACTAAGCGTTTCACCCCTACTATTTTTAGAAATAAGTTTGTAAGTACATAGTTTTAGTTATCCTATATGTTTTTTGAATGTACCTAAGTGTCGTGTCAAATAAATTATTTCATTTCATCTTCATAATCAGCCTATCTAGTCTTCAGCTTGACGCATCCAGCATCTACCTGCAGTCTTTCGCAGGTCCTGCGAAAATTAAATGGTGATATTGTGGACAAACGAAGGAATATCGACACTAACAAAAAAATCTAGCTCTATCACAGTCTGCGGAAACGCCGTTTATTTTTACATACATTATTTATCTTGGGTTGAATGACCTCTGTTGTCATATGACCTGACCGTGACCTCTTGTTTGGTTTGGCAGGACTTCGTAAGATAGACCTTAGTTTTGTGTGTTTTCGCTGAAAAAATATCGTGAAGAAATATACGGCATAGGAATTAATATATAAATAATGCTGGACAATTTACACAGCATTATCTAGCTCTAAGCTAAGCAGAGCTTGTGTTATGTGTTACTAGATAACTGATATCCTTAGAAGAATTAGATAAAAAAAAATGATATTTATACTAGCTTCTTAGATATTTCTTATTAGTATGTGTTTTTCTGTATTCAGATGTGCAATCGTATGAGTATACATATTATATATAAAAACAAATAGTATTATCACATTTTATCACAAAGGCGTTATTCGCATTAAAATGTGCCTTAACACGCGTTATCCGCGCAAAAATTAGCGGAATAACGCTGATAACGCGCGTTACGTTATGTGTTATCAGTCATCACACACATACAGCTATGGAAATTTTATTTCGTTAATCACAAAATCTTATATGATCCCCAACCGTCTTCCGTAATGATCCCCTCACAACAAATCAATTATAAACAATCGCTAATAACTTCACACTTAATTGTACGTAAAACTATCCCTAAATTTATGAGCCATAGAACTGTTCGGCACAGCTGTGTTGTGTTCTTAGACTTGCGGTTACCACAAGCAGAGCGATGAGCGGAGCGGGCAGCGATCGATATTAACCTCAGGGCCTCAAATTTTCAATTTTCATATACCTTGTACCTTTCCAATTTTCATAATTGTAACCGTTGAAATAACAGAAACGGTTGTGAAATAAATACTGGTGGAAATATTGAATATGTGTGCCAATTGTGTACTGAATACTGGTGGTATAAATACTAAATAGGTACTGTGACAATGGCGCTTATTAGTTGAGGTCTATGTCCAGCAGTGGATTATTATAGGTTTATGATGATGATAAGGTACTGTGCCAAAGCTTTCGCTCAGCCACAAAGTGAAAACATATCAATATATAAGCTACCTATGTATAGCACACCTATCGTTGTAGCTCCATAGATGATCTTACTTTTTAATCGACTTTGAAAAAAGGAGGAGATTCTATGTTCGGCTATATGTGTGTTTTTTGTGTTTTTATGTGCGTCGATTTCTCCGTTAAATATGGACTGATTTTAAAAATTATGCGCTTATTTATAGAAAATGGTCTTGACGTGGTCCCATACAAGTTACCTTTGCGAGGGATTAGTATTAGAAAAAAACTAAAAACCATGTTAAATTAAGGAATAAATGATTCGTTTGTTACTTATTTCAAAACAATCACATATTAATAAAACTCTTGAAACTAAAATGGTTATAAACACTAAAGTCATTTAAAACGGGATATTTACCATGATTTGATTTGAATCACATAATAACCTTATAAAGACCTCTCGCTTTCCTTTAAAACCGCTTCGCTTATACACCAAGCTCTACCGTATTTCGAGTTATGCCGTTTTTACACTCAGATCCGCACGCGAAATGACTCAACAAATCAAGAACACATAAATATATACATTGATGGCACAGACTTTACGACCAATGAAATCGTCATTACTCGTAAAATAACTTGGTATTGAACCGGTTCTCTGTAATTGTGCTTTTTAACTGAGATAAGTGTTGTTTTACAGTTGTCATTTAATACAATATGTATAATAAATGTGGATGTGAGTGTGTGTGTGTGTGTGGATTGTCCAGCATTATTTATTGGCTATTCATTTATAATATTATTTTTCTCAGCGAGTGGTAATATAGAAAGAAAAATAAAATATATCAGAATAAAACAAGCCTTCTCGTGGATATTAATAAAATTAATCAATGTAAAGATTCTATATTAGATACCTTACGCATCCTCGCTCATCTCTGTTCAGTTTAATAAATTCAGTTTAAAATACATTTGACCTGGCATTTTACATAAAAGTAAGGTAAGCGCACCCACGCGGGTCAACACCCACGTGTTCGCGGGTTCGATACCCGCGCTCGGACAATACCGTTGTCGCCACGTCAATCGCTACCAAATGGCTATTGATAAAACTGCTTAACTTAAACTGTGGTTTTAAGTAATGTATTGGTTTAGTCGTATATCTCGCGAGGAACCAATGGCCGCTGGGGCAAACGTGTTCTTGAGTGGAGACCACGACTCGGTAAACGTAGTGTAGGACGGCCTCCGACCAGGTGGGATGACGACCTGCGAAAGACTGCAGGTAGATGCTGGATGCGGCAAGCTGAAGACAGGGCGCTATGGCGCTCATTGGGGGAGGCCTATGTCCAGCCGTGGACTGTATGCTGATGAAGATGATGATGATGTCAAATTATACGTCACAATTTATAAATCATTATCATTATTAGCGTAGGTTAAGCGGAATGCAAAATTACCTAGTGCTTTGTTCCGTACGTGTAGTGTATAACCACCATCACGCAGACACCTCGACACCAGCGAAGCGCACTAAACTTTGACAACCACTAAATTCTCACCTCCTTGCTAAATGTGAATTAGGAGGTGTCAACATTTAGTGCAGGTTTCTGTTTATTTCATTAACGCTGAAGACCGTAATTTGAGTGGCGTGAGTGTTTTGGATGTTACGAAATTTAGGAACGTGGTATTTTGGTCTTTTCGTTATCATATATTTAATATCTCATTATAATATACATTTATACAGCCCGACTTCAATGCTGGTTGAGTTTCTCTAAATTCTTGTGCTACTCAGGTACTCCTTAAGGTCCTGTGTTACTTTTAGCCGGGCTGTTTCTGTTGGCAATTATGAAATACAAATGAAAATAGTGTCATATATTACAAGAAATTTACTGTAAGTTTGAAATGGTACCAGGTAGTAAGTTAGTCGATTTCAAATGAAGACCAATCAACAGCCATATAAAAAACAACGAATTTTGAGCCATAACAGTCTATCAAAACGACCCAAGTGAATAATCAGCTTTTGATGCTTCCACCTAACACGTCTTTGAAGCACCTCGGTACCCTAACTGCCTCTTGCCAGTTAGATGTAGAAAAAACTATAAAAGCGTTGGATGGACAGTTTGATATGACAAGATAGTAGTGTTATTTATTTATTTTTAACCGTTTATATTCGTGCAACTTGAATAAACCCGCTGGCAGAAGCTAGTTATTAAGGCGCTACCTTGGCTCACGCTAGCGCCGCCACATAATTCATATACATATTTAAGTTAAACAATTTGCTCTTCCACCAAACTCTGTTCTCCCATCTCTGTCTATCCACACTAATATTATTAATTTGAAAGTAGCTCTATCTGTGTCGTACCTTTTCACGCCTAAAACTGAACGGAACTTAATGAAAGGTGGCATGGAGGTAAACTGTATCTCATGGACAGACATAGCCTATGTCATGTCATGTGTGTAGGATACGTGAAAAGCGCAAGCGAAGTCGTGGGCTGCTAGTGTAAAATATCACTATTACAGAGGCATTGAAAAAAGGAAAGGAATTTATATATCACAAACTGCACAATGGAATTTTGAAAATACATTTACGAATAAATAGATGGCGGCGCTGTTGTGAGTGGGGTAGCGCCTTAATAAAGGATAGAACTATAATTACGAAGATGTTATCTATGTTTCTTTACATGTGATCAAATGTCACAAGTCAAAATAAGAGATACGTCCTGACAGCTATCAGACCGCTAAATAATCGATATAGTTTGCTAAAACGTGTTTTACAATGCCATCTGTCTCTATAAATTAAAGTATTATCTCTTACAAGTAAAACAAGTGTATTTAAAGCCGGCTTATCTCGACATTTGTCGAATGCAATTACGTTTTTTCTTGTTTTTCTCGATGTAAATGTGAATTCCTGGCACAATAGTCGATGCACTAAATTCAGTTGACAGTGACAGCGACGTATGTCAAGAGCTGTCATTGACGTCATTAGCGAGCTAACTCGCATTTTATTGGAGTTGTGTCTGCCGTCGGTTTCATTCGTGTTAACACACATAACATGCGTAAAACAAAGATTTTACTACATTGACAAATGACTTACGAAGTTACTGAGAAAAAAAAATAACAGCGGTTTTATAGAAATAAAAGAAAGAAAGAGATTCACTAAAGTAGGGTACAGCTTGTTACTACATTTATAAAATAAATAAGAAATAAACATAAAGAAATAAAAATGGGACGACTAAACACAACGATCAAAAAAGACAGGCTTAAATTATGAGAATTTTAAATCCAGTCAGACTTATGTCAGTATACAGCGATTCTATTTCCTTCAAAAAAAATTCCGTAAAGCATGAGAATTGACATTTTGATGTAGTGGCCGCGTTAGGCGAGTGTTCTTTGCATTGTTCTATAGTTCTATTTAATTGCTGTGTCGGGTCAATGAACCCAATTAATAGTTTAAACAATTGAACGCTGACATAATTCAACGCTAGCGGGTCTATTGTGGCGTTATCTGTGCCTACCTAATTACTAATTATAGCTGTATTGTTTTCTCTAAGCGCGGATATTAGTGCATAATGTGCTTATGGCTACTTATATTTAAAATACTGGTCTAGATACACTTATGTTCGCATATGTCAACGGGGCTGCTTAGCAGGATTTGTGATAGCTCTAGGTGTTTTTGATACACAGAGAAAGAAGCTGCTGTGTTAGAGGCACAAAAGCTATTTAATTTTGCATGCCAAGAAATGCAAGGCTATGTGTTAAAAGTGGCCGACGCCGTAATAAATTATCCTTACAAGTAAAGACTTATTGTAACAAGTACATCGATTCGATAAACTTTGATCTACGAAGATTTACGATACGCGTACAATACGCAATATTTCGAATCACATAATGCGATACGCATCGTGCTATCTCTTCTGGGGTGTGTGCTACGTCACTGGGGCTTATAGGAGACTAGTGGACCTTCCCAGCTTCGCACGGTTTTAGTACGGATCCCTAACTTTTTGAAAATATAATATAGCCTATGTTCACCGGGGATGTAGTGTAGCTTCCCAACGGTGAAAGAATTTTCAAATCGGCCCAGTAGTTTCGGAGCCTATTCATTACAAATAAATATAATATTTGCACGACTACCAAGTCAAATATACCTACTCTGTTTTAACACCTTTACTAACATATATTTAAGCAAATAAATACTATTTCATTTCATTTCACAAGCTCTGCTTACCATGGGGCTAGATAATGCTGTGTGAATTGTCCAGCAATATTTATTTATCTATTTAAACTAATTTCTTGATCGTCGATGTTTTTTTTGCAAAACTACTTATCTCTAGCTATTCTTTGTGTTGGTTTATAATATGAGACTTGAATAGTGAAATCGAGTGAGGTATCCGTTACTAAGCAACCTTACCTAATCTGTGGCCAGACTCTATCGACTGTTGTCGATGGCCGATAAGTATAAATGATTTATGTCGAAGGGTTGCAAGGGATCGATCTCTGGGACCTTTGTCCTTTCCTTTGAACATGTTAAGCCGCGTTCCTAACAATAGGAAAGGGAAAACCGCAGATCGTATTGACTTGTTCTTTCTATTAAATAAGGCCGATGAGCCTGATTTGGTGGTTTTATGGTGCGGCGTTAAAATCGACCCTTGCAACTCAAATCGTGGATTTAAGAGGAAGGACTGCCCTTCCTCTGGTTTCCTTCTGTGTATTTAACACCTCTACTGCCCAATCCGCCTGTCAAACGTGATCATCATCAAGATAGTAGACGTAGTCTCCACTCAAGAACTTCTTTCGTTCTTCGCGAGATATGGCCGGCCCACTGCCACTGCAGCTTGCTAATCCTGCCAAGCGTGGTGATTAGCAAAACTTCCCTTGTTTGGGACGGCACGTTCACCAGTGGTCGTCTGTGTGCAGATAAGGGAGGGGGGTGGTTAAGTTCTAGTCATAAGGGTATGACAATAAAGTATATTCTATCTATGTAGTTATATCCTGTGTGGATTGTCCAGCATTATTTATTATGTATCTGGATCATAGAATATACTTTATTGCACAAAAGTTGTACATAGGCGAGCATAATAATAGATAGGATTCTCTACCTGCTAACCTTTGGGTAGTGTCAACTTTATTTAGTAGTAGGTAGTGCTAGATGGATAGGTATTGGTCAAAAGTACAGTAAGTTCACTTCTTGTTTGCCGTGCACATAACTCGATGACCTTGTCACATAAACAGGCAATTTAAAATAAACTATAGTGGCCGTCACCGTGTAAATAATTTACGAGAATTTTGACAGCTGTCATTTGGCATACCTGTCAATGTCAAGTTTCTAGACGGTGTGCTGATTTGTTGATGCGGGTACTTAATAAACATTTGTATATGTCACTATCGTTGAAACTAAGGTCATGGTAATGCATGCCGTGCATTTACCGAATTACTTTCTATTCTACTCCACAATCACTGCATACATAGTATAAAACAAAGTCACTTCCCGCTGTCTGTCTATCTCTACGTATGCTTAGATCTTTTAAACTACGCACGCAACGGATTATGATGGGGTTTTTTTAAATAGATAGAGCATATATAGAATGATTCAGGAGGAAGGTTTATAATCCATTTGACATATAGATTTCCACACGCGGGCGAAATCGCGGGGCGCAGCTAGTGAAAGATAAAATCCAGAAGCTCTCGAACGTCCGAAGCCTGATCGAAAACCTAGATTCAGAGGCCAGACCTAAGCCCAACGATAAATTGCGTTCTTTTCATCTGATCCTTGAAATTCTTCTTTCAGTGCGCTTTTTAAAGTGCGTCACATGGTCTAAAGTGAGGATTCTGTCGTCAATGCTTTAATATAACCTCTCCAGACCTGCAGAAATCAATGTCGCTCGTTATTACGATAACGATTGTATATTTGCATCCACTTCATCATCTTCAGATTTTGATTGTACACGTAGGACGCCGCAACGCCGGAGAACTGACAGAGGCTCGCACAGGGTCAGCAACTATCATGATTTCTATATAGGTATATATTTTTTTTATGAATTTGATTCAAATCAATTTTATTTCATTAGAGTTCAATAAAATGTTTCTGACCATCTCAAACGTGCTCAATACCGTTGAAATAAAAAAAAAAGTGCTTCTAGACAATACACCACACCACTGAAATAAAAAAGTGAATCTCTTCAAGAAAAGTGTGAATACTAAGATCTTCTGGTATGGTAGTCTTATAGACCTTCGTCGTCCACATCGTCTTATTATCTGGTGAGATTGTGATCAAAGGAAGGCTATTCACGATAAAATAAAAATAACCAGTATCAGGCTTTACTTACTATGAAGCGGCAAATATTTTATTTCCCAGTTCTAAGTCAATTTCAGACGAGCGACATTTTTCCGTAGTGGAAAAATAGGGGGTAAAACACAATTTCCCCTACTTGACAAAAACGCCACCTAAGAGTATTCCGACGACGACGGCGTACGGCGAGATCGTAAATCTCCATATTTATGGCAGAAACAGCCTCTAATATCGTCGAGAAGCACATAAATGCAGCGTGACTGTACCATTTATTAGCCCACGTGTGAATGCCGTGTAATATTGCATACAAAGTACTGTAATGTCCTTCGTTTATTTTTAGCTAGGGAAAAGGTTTCGATATTTCCTTTGGATTGGTAGCGCTGAGGTTTTGTTCTTGCTATTTTTATTCGAAAATCATGGCTTTGTTGTGATATACAGTCGGCTACCATTCTTTATTGTTGGACAATCCATACAGCATCGACAATCCATACAATTATTATTTGTTGTATAACTCTAAATAAAAAAGGGATATATAAAAACCCAAAAATATAATAACTATATTTACGCCACTTTTAAATGTTGTTTCAAAGTAGCATAATTAATTATAATATTGACAGCCAACTATGTAGTTAGTAAAACCTCTGTGAATGCAGTAAATCGTTGTACAGTTAGAAACACATGGAATTAGCACGAAAATAGTATGAGTGAGAATGATAAACTCACGAATACATTTGAATTTACCAGAAGCACAGCATCCAATTTCCTATGCTAGCTCCTCTAGTAAAATGGCAGCAGATTTCCAAGCAAACACGATTATGTTAAACGCTAGAAATTAAAAACTTGAAGCTATAAAAGTTACCAAGCTGTATTACGGCTATTTTCCCTAACATCACCGTACCTCGTAAACGTCACTAGTAAAGGCATTCCAAACGGCGCCAGTAGCTCGCAGCAAGCCAACGCATAAAATCTTTATGATAAATGTGCTGGAACGAACGCCGGGCATCCGGCCTCACGTCTTGGCGAATTAGTGTAGGTTAGTGCATGCAGCTGTCCACGCGGGCACGTTAAGGCAGTGACAGACGAGGAGAGTTGGGAATTTAATGGTATTTTCTATTATGAGGCACTGAATTGCTCTAGTGCTCCAGTGGTTTGCATTTATTTAGCCTTCGCTACTCAACCTCACGTTTGGACTCGTCCAAAGGTGCTCAGCGAGCTATGGAAAGAGGTGTACTCGGAGTTTGTGACTTTGTGTTACCATTTCACGCCTAAACGACTGAACGGATGTCAATAAAATTTGGTAGGGAGGTGGACTGTATCCCGGGGATGGACGTAGGCTACTTCTTACCCCTGAAAAGAGCGTGCGAAACCGCAGGCAACAGCAAGCTTACCATATCACTACTTAGTATAAAACAAAGTGGCTTCCCGCTGTCTGTCTGTCTCTATATTGTATGCTTAGATCTTTAAAACTACGCAAAGGATTGTGATGCGGTTTTTTTAAATAGATAGTATGATTCAAGAGGAAGGTTAATAAAGTATTTCAAACATAGATTTCCACGAGGGTGAAGCCGCGGCTAGTATAATATACTTAAATAAATATTACATCAACTTGACTTCAGCCTTCAGAAGGTCAGAAAGTATACTACCTACGTGTGCTCTGACCTTAATTTCTCTACACACACTGTCGTTGATGGAAAGAGATTAATTTCGAGAAACTATGCCAATTTTTTTATGTGAGTGACACCCTGGCAGAGTTCCCATGTCAGGCCGACAGTTACATACTCCGGGTTTGTTATATATTACATAAGAGAGAGTGAGCTGCGTCATAGGTGCAGTGTTTACGAACTCTAGAAACCAATACTACGTTTATGCCCCCGGCCTCGCCCGCTATTCCAAATTTAGATCACCGACTCGTGGTCCCACCAATTTTGATCTACCAGTCTTATAGTCCCACTAGCTAAGGGCTAGAGTGGTCCCACTACTAAGTCCTACTGATATAAATAATCAGATTACTGACTCGTGGTTCCACCGTTTTATTTAGGTACGAGTATTTAACACTATACTACTTTTTTTAAAGATAATTTGACAAAGTAAATATAATAAAATTAAATATTTAGTCAACTCATCCCGTGGGATAAGTTTAGGGTGGGATCAAAAGACTATACATGCAGCCGAGCAATAGAACCTCCTCCTATTTTGGAAGTCGGTTAAAGTAACACTAAATGTTATATGCACTATATCTAGGTCTAGAACTACATGTATGCAAAATTTCAGCCCGATCCGTTCATCCAAATGCAACGTTCGCAGAATAGTCGTTGTCGTTTTAGTATAGAATTGATATATGCTGGACTAGTTTTTAACACTTTGATTGCTGAAATCACACGTATGTGTTTTCTACAAGTGACTAATATGCGTAAATCCGCACTAGCGCAGCGGCTGAGAAAATACAGATCTTTGTGACTCGGCAAAGCCGTAATATTTTTCGAACGAAACGCATGTGCGGCGCAACACAACCGTGTAGAGCGGCAGAACGAATTTTTTAGGTTAAAAAAAAGATCGCAGTCGTCGAAAAAAAATCGCAGTCAAAGTGTTAAAGCCGCGGACAGAAAATATTTTACAGTATAGTAAGTGCGATAGGTGGTGTAATGCATGGAAATATACACAACAGTTTCATTATCGGTTTCAGGACATGTGAATGTAAGTTTTGTTGTTATGCAGTGACCCGCTATTAGAACTACCTACCTCATTAAAAATAACATAGTAAAAATAAAAAATAAAAAAATTTAAAGTTTTAATAACTGGTTTCAGATAACTTATCAAATCATTATGACTCCGCTGCAATCACAAATGGCATTGATAACTGCGAATGCATAGAACATTAAAATTTATAAAAATAACGGGTAATATCAGATAGTTTTTGTTTTAATTTAATATTAACTTCTCTAACCTCAACGGTCATTTTTTATGCGTCCAAGTAAACATTTTTGTTTTTGTTTAATATTAACTTCTATAAGTAATAATGTACCTACTTACGTCCATGAAACTATTGTTTAGTCTTAGGGGCCTCCGGAGGGACGAATGCTTGATACAAACGTAATACCAAAATTATTTCTAATTCAAGCATATTTCCACTATAATATTGCATTATTTGTATTAAAATAGTATTTATCTAGGTTCCCAAATAGTTTATTTTTTTTCAAAATACATACCTAAAATGAAATGAAAGCCAATCTCATTTTGCACATTTTTATGCGAAAATGGACATGTTTTCTTGCTATTTGTTTCGTATTAAAAACATCAATATCTTACGTTTTATTTATTAAGGAACATAGCTTATATTGTCTAGTTAAAGAATAACAATACTTTGTGAAGAATACAAAAAGTTTTTAGTCATAATTTTTGGTATTACGGAACAAACCAAATTTTGAACGGCTAATATTGCTATCGCGCACGCATGTGGCGCGGCGCAAGGGTTAAACAGGGACAGCGATAAACGGAGCAATTTTTGCAAGCGAGGGTCGCCGGACCCTTAACTAGTGCTCTCCTGACACCCAAGACACAAGCTTTGTGCTTAGTTTGGGTCTCACTAGAAATCCTTATGTAAGTATATTTTTGGAAAATAAATGAATAATGAATTAGTTATCAACTTTTGAGCAAAAAATTATGTGTTGAAAAAAATGGGTTATTATTATTTTCTAGGTTTTACAAGTAATTTATACAGCGGATAAGAAGTTTTGCGCACCCAGGTATAACAAAATTTGGCTAAGAATTGCAAGCTGAAGTGGCATGGGCCGGCCATATCTCGCCAAGAAACGCTGAGACAAACGTGTTCTTGAGCGGAGACCACGACTCGGTAAACGTAGTGTAGGATGTCCTCCGACCAGGTGGTATGACGACCTGCGAGAGACTGCTATAGTAGTAGAGGTAGAAGATGGATGTGTCAACCTGAAGACAGGGAGCTATCGCGCTCATTGGGGGAGGCGTATGTCCAGCAGTGGACTATCATAGGCTGATGATGATAATGAGGTAAAACAAACGATGAATCCATAATCGTTTTGGATTCAAACATAGAACCTCCGTCTTTTTTCGAAGCCGGTTAAATATATCTTAGATTCTAAAACAAGGTATAGGTTCTATCATAGACAAGCAAAGCTTTATCTATGGTTCTATTCAGGAACGAAGCCGTAGTTAAACGTTTTTTAATAATAATAATAATAATGCTGGACAATTCACACAGCATTATCTAGCCCCATGGTAAGCAGAGCTTGTGTTATGGGTACTAGATAACTGATATACATAATACAATACATTACATATATAGATATTTTTTATTATACATAGACAACGACCAGAACACCCGAAACAAATATCTGCAGATCGTACACACAATTGTTCCGAGGCGGGAATCGAACCCGCAACCTCCTGCGTCGCAGGCGGACCTTCGCCCACCGCGCCATATCGGTCGTCGTAGTTAAAAGTTAAATAATATCCCGAAAAACAAGAGTATAGAAACATCGACCTTAGAGCTCACTGCATCGCATTTTAGAGGAGAGTTTATACGATCATATGAAAGGCATTTGGCTGATATCCAATAATTTATGTACCTACTATTTTAAGATAAAGATAAATATATACAGATATATTTGCTTCTGCAATGCAACATAGTACCTAACCTATGTACATGGGTAGTTAAAGAGGATTTCATCATTTGACAAAAAAATCATATAAGCTGACAAACTTACTTATTTTCTACATATAGATAGATAGATAACACTTTATTACACCACACAAAACAGAAAATAATACAGAGATAAAAACTAAGAATAAAGGTATAAAGCGCGGCCTTATCGCTGAGAGCGATCTCTTCCAGGCAACCTTGGGATGGACTGGACATGAACGAACAATATAGACATATTGTTATTTAGTTTTTATTTCAATGTATCACTTTTGTTCACCTTGTTGTTTCACCACTGTAGTTTCACCTTGGGTTCTTTAGTGTGTAATTGAGTGCGCAGGGTTAGGTGGGATAGTGTTGATTTATTTTGTTTTTTGATCTCAAATTTAGTGCGGAATGGCTTACACTAGAGGCGTTACTATTAATCAATGTATTTTATTTTTATTCCAAATTGGTAATTCATATTGTGTAGTACTAGGTGTAGTACTAGCGGCAAATAATTGATTATGTTTATGTCTGGCTAGAAAATTAAGGAGTTTAGTGTAGAATTATAATAAATATATTTAATTAAATCACCTCCTCTGAAAGTTTGGACCTTACTTTTTGTGACACCCTGTATATTTTATATTATACATAAATAAAAAATACAACAAATATTTTCAGGACAAGTGCATCTCCATCTGGTATTTACATCTCTAGATGATGCTGAGTAATCTAGCATTACTTATTCAGTTCCAGTTTTCTCTACACATACTTCGATATCATTAATAATGTGACTGACAGAAAACATTCGACACGCATTATCATTGCAATAAACCGTTCATTGTCCCCCAAAATCGAGGCCACTCTATCTTAACAATCCGAAAATAGCTGCGCAGAAAGTACAGGTAAATACTGAAAAGCTGGCGCGATATTCTTTTGTTTTGTCATACAATTTACCATGGCGACGACGACGATGACGTCACAAATCTGTCAGGCTCTACTCTAGTTGTTTTTATCCGCTGCAAAGCTACTGGTACGTCACAAATGCTTAAATCTCTTAAAAGGCTGTCCCAGGACGAATTTTATGACTTTTTAATACATCTTTACATAATGAATGGTTGTATAAAACAAAGTTTGAGCGTCAATAAATATGCAAAATATACTATCATCATTCCAAAGTGAAAAAGTAGTGAGCTACTTTTTCAATTTGGAATTATACTTCGTACGAAATTTCCGTTATATTTCGTTCGATCGATAATCGAACGTAATAAAACGAAAGTAGGCCTCAGTCAGGCTTGCGAAAGTCTGCAGGTACATGCTGGATGCGTCAAGCTGAAGGGCGCCGCCGTGGCGCTTATCGGGGGAGGCCTATGTCCATCCGTGGACTATCATAGGTTGATGATGATGATGGTGGTGATGAGGCCTCAGTATAAGAAAAACAAAAGAGGATCGCGCCAGGTCTCAGTACTTGACCTATAGATAGCTTACGTAATTTTATTGATGTTGATAATTCGCTCTGGCCTTCATTGGACACATGATTTCAAAGCCAAGTTCGAGGTCGCGGAACAGGTGTGGCTCAGATACAGATGAACGAAACACGACCTTATCACCATAGCACAAGGGTTAGATTATTTTGACTAGTTCTTGTTGTTCGATTTTTGGCAGCGAAGCGGAGTGTTCGCTTTTAAATGTTACTGCAGAATAATTTATTCGAACAAATGAATGCTTTGAAGTTGATGGTTAAGGATTTTTGGCAAATTAATTGGATTATAAAGTAAATAGCTTCTAGAATCCTACTAATATAATAAACGCGAAAGTTTTTATGTATGGATGTTTTACTCTTTCACGCAAAAACTACTGAACGGATCGAGCTGAAATTTTGCATACAATAAATAGGTCCAGGAATCGTTCCGGAATAAAATATAGGCATTTCATCACATAAATTAGTTCCCATGGGACAGAAATAACTTTAAAACGTTTCCATAGAAACAACGCGTGCGAAGCCGCGGGCAGAAACTAGTAATAAATACTGAGCCAGTTGTTTCAATTTAGTTAGTAAACACTATTTTGCTAAAATCGAGGTCTGCTCAACAGCAGTTCCAACTAAAGAGATAAAGAAATACCTAACTCATATTTAGTAATACATTTATCAATTTGTACTCAAATACATTTATCTCTTCACAGTAAACTATCATCTCAACTTTTGATTATTTAAAATCTTTCAAGAATATTGATATATTAAAAATCTGGACGGCTTCTTTGAAACAAAAGTAGCAGTTTCGAATTCATTTTCAAGCAAACCCTTGTCTTATATCACCTACATATGATAGCGTTTACGTAAAAACTAATCAGAAACTTCGATATATCTTTTTAAGAGTACTTACACCCCTGTGTCTGGAATATTCGTGGGTTAGCCAATTCCAGAGCTTTGTTACGTACTTTCGGCTGGTTTCAGCTTAATATCTCGACTAATGCGGCAGTGATGCGTGCGCGGGAGTGGCCGACAGAGCGTGACGCCAGTGTCAAGGTCACACACAAATAGACCGTACACCAGTCACTGAAATAGAGGAGTATAGGTATACCGCACTGTGCGGCGGATGCTTTTCTATTTTGGACGCTAAGACGTGTTTTGCTGATTTTCGTCATCCGCACTTATAGGCTTTAAACCTTAAGGGACCCAGTGCCAAGGTCACACACAAATAGACCGTACACCAGTCACCGAAATAGAGGAGTATAGGTATACCGAGCCGTGCGCCGAATGCTTTCCTATTTTGGACGTTAATTATAACACACCGAAGACCAGCGCTATGGTACGATCTGCTCTACCAAACCACATGCTGAGACCTCTGCTGGAGACCGATTTTGTCAGTTTCTGTCTTCTGGTAAATTTAATTTATAAGTCTCTGTTCTGACAAAATAAAAATCTTTTTACTTTTACTTTACTTCAAGACTTGTTTTGCCGATATTCTTTCATCATCCGCACTATAGGCTTAACTATAGCTCAACCTTAAGGGACCTAGTGTCAAGGTCAAACACATAAATAGACCGTACACCAGTCACCGAAATAGAGGAGTAATGGTATACCGCACCGTGCGGCGGATGCTTTTCTATTTTGGACGTTAATACTTGTTTTGATGATATTCTTTCATAGATAGACAGAAAAAGCTTTATTGTACCACACAAAACAGAAAACAATACAATGTCAAAGCCGTAAAGGCGTAGAAAAAATTGCGTCCAACTGTTCTTCAACCTGCGTTTACTAACATTTTTCTCTGAGCATATTTTTGTAAACAAGACGCTATGGTAAATAATCTCTTTCTATTTGGAATTTCTTCAAAACTGCTATCATTATGCCAAATAACAACGTTGTTAACGAGTTTAAAACCTAGAGCCCACCAGCATAAAGACTTGGACTACCGGTACCACGGCGAATGGCAAAAGCTAACAATCTATAAAAACTGGCGATCTTTAGTACCCTAAGCATGAGAAAATATTCCTAACACGATGTAATATAAATCACCAGGAGCAGATACTTGTTCCCATACTCCCTGAGAAACTGAAACTACCGCACATTATAACAACAATACTTATGTATGAGGACCTACAAACTCAGATTTCTTTATTGTCATAAATCAAACATATAAAAGTGTACAATTTTATATTGTGCTGAGGCTATGTCTGTATAGTCGTCTCCTACGAAAAGATAAAAACCTTAACACTTTGAGTGCTGAAATCACACGGTATGTGTTTTCTACAAGTGACTAATATGCGTAAATCCACACTAGCGCAGCGGCTGAGAAAATACAGATCTTGTGACTCAGCACAGCCGTAATATTTTTCGAATGAAACGCATGTGCGGCGCAACACAACCGTGTAGAGCGGCAGCACGAATTTTTTAGGTTAAAAAAAAGATCGCAGTCGTCGAAAAAAAATCGCAGTCAAAGTGTTAATCAAGTACAGGCCATTAAACTCTTTTAGAAAAAGTAGTTTCACACAGAAAACAGGTTGTTCAACATCTGTTTAGATAAAGCTCGATTGATTAAAATATTTATGGTGAAGGGTCAACTTCGCACCCTATCGCTAAAGCGTATATTTAGAGAAATCTCACCCTAAAGGTTATCTAATGGCTACGCACGAATAAAAAAATTCGTGTGAACAATAGGCAGTGTAATTTATAGATGTAGAATTGTAGATAAGGGTCAACCGTCCGTTTGTCACACCCTTGCTGGCCACATCGATCGTGGCATGGCTGATATACACTTTAATTAACAAAATTAGAAATTTAAATAGAAAATTTACGAAACACCATTATTTAGAATCTGGTCAAAGTTGCCTCGTGGAAAGGCCTCCGTAATTATAATGGTTAAACGCGAATCTGCATATTTACTTCCTCTCCCTTTCAAAATCAACTGTCTTTATAAACAACGGTTTCAGCCCGCGGCTTCATTCGTGTAGATGTATGTTTATGTATGTAAGTCTTTTTTTCCAAATTCTATTCGTAATTATTTCATGGTAGAGTTGGGGCAAACGTGTTCTTGAGTGGAGACCACGACTCGGTAAACGTAGTGTAGGACGCCCTCCAACCAGGTGGGATGACGACCTGCGAAAGACTGCAGGTAGATGCTGGATGCGTCAAGCCGAAGACAGGGCGCTATGGCGCTCATTGGGGGAGGCCTATGTCCAGCAGTGGACTAATATAGGCTGATGATGATGATGATGATGAGAGATATTAGAAATTCAACTAAACTAGTTGAGTATTAAATAATTAATTAAACTACTAAGAACTTAATACTTACTATATGTAATGTGGTCAAATTAGCGACATTATTGCTAAAAGCGATGTCTTCCATGCAACCTTTTCTAAATATAATTTGAAATCCATGACAAAATTGCTTATACTTTAGGTTTTTTTTCTTAAAGTCCAATAAACAAAAAAAGTCAAATACACGTATTTGCTCTATTCTAACATATATGTCTTATCTATTTCCTTGTAATTTTTCTTGTTTTTATTTTTTTCTTATGTAATGTGTTGTGTTATGTGTTATGTATGGTGTCAAATAAATGTATTTTCTTTCTTTCTACTATAAAGGCTACTTTCATCATCATCATCATCAGCCTATAGCAGTCCACTGCTGGACATAGGCCTCCCCCAATGTGCGCCATAGCGCCCTGTCTTCAGCTTGCCGCATCCAGCATCAACCTGCAGTCTTTCGCAGGTTTAAAGGCTACTTTATAGTAATCCAAATATAGTAATCAAAATAAACGTATGTTTTACATATTTCAATTAAAAGATAATTACATTGTCTGTGATAAATGTATGGACATGCAGCATAATAAACAGCAGTGCGTAAATATAAAAAAATAGGGCACACACAATGTTGATGCCAGTTATCTATGAATATATTAACTTTAAATTACTATGTAGCGTTTATCACGCTGTTGCGACACGAATACAATTTACTATGCATTTTATTTAAATTAGTTATTAGCACGAATATAACTCATGCAGCTCTTAGAAAACGAAGTAACTGATACTTCGTTCTGCCCCTTAGCAGAACGAAGTATCGGTTACTTCGTTTTCTAATCCGTTCAAATATTACGTAAGTAGATTTATTACAAATTACCCCCCTCCCCCCATGCTTACGTAAACATTTTTCAATTATAAATGTTTTTTTATATTATAATTATAATTTTAAAAATAAGAAAATAGATTTAGGTTAGATATTAGATTTTACTGATACAGTATACAACATGGAGTAAGGGACAAAAATATTATAATCTTACGAACATACCAAACGCGCGGTAATTCCCCTAATCGGTTCTAAAGCGAGTGCCTAAACGTATGCATTATTTGCGGGAATCCCCGAAAATGCGTTTCGTTTTCAAGCATAGACAATGTGAGGGTTGCCATTCGTTTAAAAAAGTGAATAACTACCGATGACGTAATCATCATCTAGACTCCCCTACCCCCCATGTCATCCAAAATAAGCAAAACAATTTATTAGCTTGTGCCATTAACACAAGCTCTGCTTACTTTGGGGCTAGCTCATCAGCTTTTCAAACCAAAATTTACTCGCCAAGCAAAAACATACAAAGCTTAATTTGAAGCCATTACACAAAACAGGGTATTCGTATTATTTTAATTCGATCCAGATATTTCTCTCTGACATGTTTTGTCCATTGAAATTTCACCATTTCAGCCGGTGGGAGCCTAATTTACGTATTACATTACTGTGAACCTTTTGTTTTTACGTGGCACCACGCCAGAAATGGTATTCGTACGGCGCATTTTTGATAATGTTATTGTTCGTTATGTTTATTAACATTCTAATGGAATGTGATTATGTGAAATTATGAATACATGTCGCAGATGCAAGGGAAAACTATTTTTCTCGTGCTTGAATCGTGGAAATGTTTAAGCTAAGTAACAATAGACGAGAAAAAAATATCTGGTCGAAGCGACGCGCGACGCGTGACCCGAGAGCTGGTGAGTATTGGCGCAGCGCATCAGCATTGCCATACGCAGCGGGGCAATGCAACCTGTTTCTTTGGACTTGACGCTTCCGACTGGTATTGGTTGGATCAGTTAAGCTATTTCTAGATTATTTGCAACAGTCCGCTGTTAACTTAACTGTTCAATTCTAATTAATTACTTTATCATCCGTCATCTCATCACACTGATTTCTCTCTCTTCTCGCCCAATCCGTCCATTTTTTTACTTTACGTCTTAACCACCAGTGGATTGCCGAATGGCCGATGAAGGCGTGGTCACACTTCCTCGAACAAACACGATAAGCTGTACAATAATGAATCCTATAAATATGAATGTTGAAAACATACCGCTGACTCAAAACGACAAGGAATAAACACCGCCATATCCGAACTGCTAATTTATCAACATAAACTACCTTACATTTCGCTTCCGAGTAGGGTTACCATTTTAAAAAGTACATTATTAGTTTTTCAGGTAATTACAACCTGGTCTTCAAAACATGAGTGAATAGAATCTTTTAGACCTTCGTGATACATCGTTGTCAACATCTTTATTTTATATCAGATGAGATTGTTATCAAACGAAGGTCGAAGGGAAAATGTCATCCGGACTTGTAACAAAATAGAAAATCACTTAAAAAGATTTGTTTGCAGTTCATCCAAAACGCTATTAGTCCAATAACAATTTAATACGCGTTCAATCCAACTCGCTTTACGTCCCACATTCATTGTCTCTAACTTTCATTTCGACCAATTCGCCATA
This sequence comes from Eupithecia dodoneata, assembly GCA_947044415.1. Lineage (NCBI taxonomy): Eukaryota > Metazoa > Arthropoda > Insecta > Lepidoptera > Geometridae > Eupithecia > Eupithecia dodoneata. Next base: position 11,189,398 of record OX345665.1, on the reverse strand, counting down.
TCAATGACAGCTAATATCAAAAAGCTCAGAAAGCAAGACTTAGAATTTGTAACGAAATAGAAAATCGCATAAATAACTAAATTAAATCTTACTAGTTAATTGAAGTGATCCTGTCACCGCAAGAAAGGAGGATAGGAAAGCCTTCCTACAGGCATAGAATAAGTAATAATACTACAGGAGAAGAAGTTTCGAAGAACGTCTGAATACGATGAACTTTTACCCAAAACATTCACACAGACATCTCAAAAGGTAATATAAAAAGAGGCTGAAATGATTTTTTCGAGTTTGTAACTAAACAGAAAATCCGGACAAATCTTACTTTTTCCTGCTAAATGGTAACCCTACTTCCGTGAAACAAAAGTAACAAAATAAATCTAATAAAACGTAACAGACCGACAGCTAAGGAATGGCCGCCGTACAACGAACGCTCATTAGAGCCATTTCCGATAACTATAATACATACCGCGCATTCTACATCGTACAGTTATCTGTTATTATTAATGCGAATGTCGGGATGGTATTTATTTGCGGGGTTGAAAAATGCTGAGGGTGTAAACTAGCGTGGACTAGGTGGAAAATCTGTGCTTGCTAAGGCTCTAGACAGACTGACCGCATTTCAACCGCAAATTTGCAGTTCATTTGCAGTCGGCGTGCAGTTCAGTCCGATTGCAGTTGGTTTGCAGTTCTATTGCAGTCGTGTTAACTGCACGCCGACTGCAAATGAACTGCAAATTTGCGGTTGGATTGCAGTTGAAATGCGGTCCTTCTGTCTAGAGCCTAAGTTATTTATCTGTCTAAGTCTGAGCTGTAATAAACAAGCTTTGTTGAATTATTAGCTGATCACTGTAAAATGCGGATGTTTGGATGGATGTTTATTCTTTCTTCACGTAATATACTATTATAAATGGATCGGACTGATATTATAATATACCAATTGGTATTCAATATTCACATATACCATCGAAGGTTATTTACCTGTGTATGTTGGAGCTTCATGCTGTTTTTGAGACACTTGGTGTCCCTATTTTTCTTATATTACACAAGTGTTTTAGAGGCTTGTACCCTACTGTATTGTAGGTATATGTAAGTACATTATTTTTACACAGGAAACGTCAACATAATGCCAAAACAAAATTAGAAATTCTCCAACTGTTACCATAACGCCGCTTGGCACAAGAAATAATCATCGTGGTGCCCGGACGAGCTGGCACAAAGAGGTCTTCACTAATTTACTTTGAATCTTAGTTTTTGCAATCCAAGCAATTTGCCGGCTTTGAGAATCTACAAGATGGAAACCCTGAAGATGAAACTTAGCACCTTGTGTAGCGAAATCAGTGAATTAAAGTTTTATTGCTTTTGACTGTTGTATTGATAAACTATTTGTTCGAAGTTCTTTTTGAATGATATTAACTGATTTATGGTTTATAAATTTAGCTCTAATTCAAATCTTTTGTTATCGACTGCAAATGAACTGCAAATTTGCGGTTGGATTGCAGTTGAAATGCGGTCCTAGCCTAAGAGCAATCTGTGTTGAGTGTTTTGAGCCTGACGGGTGAATTAATATCGTTATCTCGGCCTGTTGTCCCCACAGGTGGGCACAGACCTCTTTTGCACGCTAACCCTATCTGTCCCATGCGATGCGACTCATCCGCTAACTTATTTCAGAGAGTGCAATGTTCTATTTATAAACACCAGTCTACTAATAATTTAAATTAACTTTGGTTTTGTTGATCTTTCGAGGTAACGACCCATCGACGAAACGTACCGTCGAGGTAGAGACATCGAGGTGATGAACATCGAGGTAAAGTCATTCGAACTAGGGTACGAGACCCGAATGAGACACGTCGAACTTGAAAGGGTTAGGCGCATTTGATTTACTGGCTTCTAGACTGTTTAATTGTTACCGTTTACTTGTACACTGTTTACTTCAAATGTAAAACAATGATGACGACCGATGCGGCTACGAGATGGCTATGGCTTCACGACAGCCAGAAGGTTCAGTCTATACTAGAAGAACAACGAAATCACTGCACTCTGCCTTCTGGTGACGGCTTAGATTTTAAGGAAATAGATTTAAATGATAAGGAATAAATATTTTATTTTCTGTCCTTGTTATTTCCGTAAGTAAACGTAGAATAAACCTCTATCATATATCCGTATATTCTAAGCTACAAGACCTAAGCGCGGCCCGCCAACTCGTAGCAGTTCTTTTCTTATTTTTCGTATATCGGCGGAAGCGTTCGATATTTATACAATCCTTACATACTACAATCCTTACTGGCTGTTTCCGAGAACTACTGGCGCTTAGCACCAGTGCACCAGTGCGCTTAGACTTACACCGAGCCAAAACATACATTTCCGTACATTGGGCATTGCTATACCACGTCGCTTGACAAGGAAATTGTTACGGTTCATTTATATTGTTTTCTTTGTTCCACTCGATGATTGAAAACATAGTATTCAGAGAGAGAGAGATTAGTTATTTAGAGGTAAATTCTTCCGAGTTGGAATACTTTCATTTTTGAACCAAAATTCTGCCAAATGAAAGCTGGTGCTCCTTTGGAAGCATCTTTGTAATGTTTGTTCTAGTATATTTAAACGAATTGTGCAATATTAATAGCTCTACTTCAGTCTACATTCATTAAACTGCTATTTGACGACCTCAGTGGCGCTGCGGGCGATGCAAGAGGTTGCAGGTTCAGTTCCTGCCTCAGAACATGCCTGTAGATATATGTCGATCTGCAGATATTTGTTCTATGTCTAGCTGAGGACTTTTGTTTAGCTGAAATGATCATGAACATATATCCAGTAAAACACGTACGAAGCCACTGCGAGAAGCTAGTTATAGCCACACTATTTCCATTAGAATATCAAGCTAGATTATTATTCAAACAAGAACAGCATTCTCGATCGCGTGTACTCGCAGATCGGCTCGGCTTGATTACTGGCGCTGTACGATTTGCATTCCCGTGTCTGAGTGCGCGGTTATTATCCGTCGGGGAGTTAAGCAGCAATGTAATGTTTGCGCTGCACTTTATTCGGCGGCGGCTATGTTGCGCATTACCGCTACTGTGCTAGGGCTGCCTCTTGAACACGAACGTAAAATATTAAAATTAATAATAACTATTCAGTATAATCTAGTAGGTACCCATAATAAGCTCTACTTTCTTTGAGGCTAGATTGAGAGTGAGAATGACCAGCATTAAATAAACCGTTTATGTTTAAAGGTCTTTCAATTACAATATTGGTACCTACAATAATATATTTTTTAGACCTATGTATTGACAATTTGGTTCAACTGTTCGCTTTTACTAAGTTTAGTAAACTTATGATGTAGACGCAAGGATGATTACAAGCCTAAAGATAGCTTGGAAAGATAATGATTCAGTGAAATATTCAAGCTTCTTTAATGATTAACCACTGCGTGTCTTTACATACAATCTTTACGTACAAATATACAGTCTGTACGTTCAATACATACCCATACTGCACGCACATAGTTCTAAAATTGACAAGACAAATATACAATTTCCTTGGCTTGGTGCTAGATAAATAATGCTGGACAACTGACACTGCTGTGCGAGTTGTCCAGCATTATTTATCTATTCCTTGGTTGTGTCAACCCTACGGTAGTTGACTACCTACAGCTTGTTTCCTTGAAAAAATATGTTTTTTCCATAATTACTAATATTTAATTTTTGTTCCAGGTAAAACAAACGACCCTGCATGCTATTTATCACAGAACAAAACATAAAATGGTGAAGTACCTAGTAATTAATATAATTTATTGCAGAATACTGCTGTGAGGTTTAACTTTGAACTGTAGTTAACCTGAAAGTACTAATTATGGAACTTTAATATTTTTCTAAAGAAATACATTAAAAAAAAGACACTAAGTTGACTACATATAAATCATTCTCAGACGGTTCGTTATGAAGCTCGGAGCTTTACCATCTCATTAAAATAAGATTATTTTAATGTCTAAATAACGTAAGAGAAAACATGCTCGCCTATTTGAAAATAACATGCGCCCACTTTTTAACATGCCTCTCTTAAATTCCTTTATTTTCATAAGGTCAGACTTTCAAATGGTCAGACTTTCAAATGATCAGATTTTCAAATAGTCAGTCTTTCAAATCGTCAGAGTACAGTCAAGTGTAATGTAGATAAGATATTTTAATCAGAAAATAGCTATATCTACCTTTTACTCACAAAATGACTATACAATGTTTTTCAGCGTTTCAAATGTTCTCAAAAAACTTAAGAGTAGAACGGCATACGAAAATACTTTAACAGCTGTCAAATTGACAATTACTGTCACATGTCTATGTTTAGTAAAAATTATCTATCTATGTAATATATGTATATATATTGTATTTCGTATGTATATATCAGTCAGCAGGTCGGTTTCCGGTCAGGTGGGATGACGACTTGCGAAAGACTGTAGGTAGGTGTTGGATGCGTCAAGATAAGGACTTGGCGCTATGACGTTCATTAGGGGAGGCTTATGTCCAGCAGTGGTCTAAAATAGGCTGATGATGAAGTATATCAGTCAGGTACCTAGTACCCCTAACATACTTTGAGGCTAGTGCGGATTGTCTAGCTATACTTATTTAATGACGGTTGCAGAGGACCCTAGGACCCTGTATGTACAGAACATAACCTTAAAACATGAAGGAAAAAGTAGCATCCAACTTCTTACTCGGATCTCTATTTCCTGGTATCTGAAGTAACAAATCAGGATATCCTAATGCCGAAGACAATGGTTGGAAATTCTCTCGGCGACTCATCCGATCGCGCAAATATTTGTCTTGGCGCCGGAATCGAACCGGTGCTGTTTGCGAACTGAACCTATGCTTTATTCATTAGTTTAAAGTGAACGAGTCGATTCCGGAGGAAAATATACTTTCGTATAAGACTGCTTTAGCTTCAAAATATCCTAGTATATTTAACAGGAAATATCGTAGTTCCGATTGGAAAATTCGGTTTTGGTTCGCTTTAAATATTATCAAACATTATTAAATATCAAATCTGACGACCGATGTGGCGCGGTGGACGAAGGTCCGCCTGCGACGCAGGAGGTTGCGGGTTCGATTCCTGCCTCGGAACAATTGTGTGTACGATCTGCAGATATTTGTTCCGGGTGTTCTGCTCGTTTTCTATGTATAATAAAAAATATCTATCTATGTTATGTATTGTATTATGTATATCAGTTATCTAGTACCCATAACACAAGCTCTGCTTACCATGGGGCTAAATAATGGTGTGTGAATTGTCCAGCATTATTTATTTATTTATTTTATTTAAATATTAAAGTGATTTATTTCCTTCAGTCAAACTGTTAATCGGTCTTGTACGTTCATCATCCAGTCTTCCAAATATTAATATTAAGTTTTAGTAAGTTAAACGTCTGAAAATACTTTTATACATTGTTGTAAAATTTAAAATTAAAAACATCGCTATGTTTTTAATTTGTAAACGAAAAACTTATCTACATTTACATTATGTAACAGTATGTAGTGTAAACCGACCAGTTGGGATGACGACCTGCGAAAGACTGCAGGTCATCTGCAGGATGACCTGCAGTCTTTAGATGTTGGATGCGGCAAGCTAAAGACAGGGTGCTATGGCGCTCGTTGTGGGAGGCCTATGTCCAGCAGTGGACTGCAATAGGCTGATGATGATGTAGTGTAAAAGCTTGCGACTTGTCAAACATCAGACATGATGTGAAACAATGCAGTCCAAAACTTCCTCACGAGTAAATACATATAGTTTCACATGAACCTTCTATGCTTTTAATTTTAATTTACATTCAAAAAGTTTGACAGTCTGAAATGAATCGAATTTTTGCGAAACAATTTAACTCGAAGCAATTTTTTTGAAACTATTTTTGTAACTAAAAATCCTTTGAGCTGCATAACTGTTGAATGAAGTTTATTTAAAAAAAAATACCTGTTTTTTTTGTTTTACAATTTTCAGAGCTTTATCTACTGTAAAGAGCTTTTTAATAATGATGTTCTGTTTAGTTAAAATAAAACTTCGAATATAAGTTTCAGATAGGGAATAAAAATACAGGTATTTTTAACTCATTCATGTATTTTAAGTGATATTATGAATGTAGTGGTGTCTTTTTGTATTCTTCCACTAGTGGACAAAACATTTAAGTAATGATAAACTCAAAAAAAAACCTAATTTCTTATTTGATCATAATTTATAGAATAAAATTAGACTTGTACTTATTTTGAAAGCATAAAGAAATCAAGTTTTTGGAATCTGAAATCTATTGAGCTAGGTACCTGGTAGATATGGTGGCCTGGTAGTCTGCAGTTGGTTTATATTATTTGATTATAAGTACCTAACTTTCTTTGTTCAAAGACATTAAAAAACGATAAGACTAAATTAATCCGAAGAACTCATGAAAACTTATTATAATATCAAAAGAAAACGAAATTATTTTAAAAATGTGCCGAATTAACTAGACTAGACATTTTACAAACTGTTACCCAATAAAGAATGAAAAAAAAAAGCGAATTACTTTATTTCAGCCGAGAGAGCAGATATAATTGAGTCGAGTGGAAGGGCAACAAAGGACAGGGTTACAGTCGGCGAGAAAAGCGAAGGCTAAAGGAAAAAAGGGAGAGTTATTTATACATTTTAATATTCCGTAATATTGGAGAGCTAATTTATGGGTACAGTCGGTATCACATTCTTTAGCGTCTTAATTATTTGTTGTAAAGATTCGCAAATCATGGGAATTAAATTAGTTGAGCTGATAGCTAATGCAAGACTAGGGCTGAGATTTTTTTTTTTTGCCAAATTCCAGCTGACATTTATGTAATAAATTCTTGAATTTATTATTAAATTCATAGTTAAATTTATTATTAAATTCATAGTTAAATGTAGACAAGCAGAAACAATATTAACCTTTACAAAGGTTCAGTTTAGTTCATTTATTTATTCCTTTTTTAATACAATCACGTACACTCGGAAAAGTCATAAAAAATAGCATGATATAAACTTTTGAAACTATCATGGTTATGAATACTAAAGTCATTTAAACCGGGATACTTACCGACTCCGTGATCATGGCGCATGCAACTGTGCCAAAATATTGGATAACTCAAAAATCAAATCATGGTAAATATCCCGTTTTCAATGACTTTAATAGCATGATTACATAAAATTCACCAGCAATAGCTTCGTCAATATTATAAAAAGATTTACATATTAAAATACTTCTGATTACAAAAAATCTTAAAATTGAGTTAGCCATAAGAGTTTTCTCAATTGTAAAACTTTAGTAGCATATCTAACTGTTACCGCCGACTGTACACGTGGGTGCTCCCGTTATGATATAAAAATTGAAAGGAATCTGTATTATTATGTGCTACTTTGCCAACTTATAATAATGGTTCGAGATCAAAGCTTCGGTAGAACGAAGGTTCCACGGATTCCCTTCAGCATACCTACGGATTTCTTTCATCCTGCCACAGGTATTGTACGTGTTTCATTGATATATTCCGTTGTTATTTTCGTATCAATAAGACTTTTTTTAAACTTTTTCCGTTTTGTCAATGAGGCGTTTTCTTAATGACAAGAAATCGTTCGAAACAACTGAAAAATGAGAAAGAGGGAGAAGAGCGTGCTCTTTTTTCTTGTTTGTAGTTTTGTGGAACACGGAGTCTTTTCTATGTCTTTTTCTTTTTGTAAATACTCTTAACACTTAGATGTTTACTACACTAATGCGCAATCCTGTTATTACACATGTTTATATATATATATTATATATAACACAATGGACCTAAAAAACCCCATATAAATTTCATATACCTCAGGATCATTATCCACACAATTTTTGAAATCATAATTGAAGGAGAAATCGATGAATATACAAAAAAAAAACACAGCCAAACATACAAAAGAAACACAGCCGAACATTCATGGAACCTCTTTTGTTTTCGTTTCGACGGTTAAAAATGAAATAATGTATAATTTTTAGTTAGGTTAGGTAAGTAGGTATATTAAATTAAACAATGGGGATGCTTCCCGTAGTTATCTAGATAAAATATCGAGTAGGGCGTATTGGCAAGAACTTTCTGGATATAGCCAAGAGCACGGAGCGTACGACAGCCTAACAAACCAGTACGCTGCCGTTGCCAGATACCTATACCACCGTTTTAAACATAATTTTATACAAACCTACTTACGAAGGAGTTCTTTGTTTTTAAACAATTTTTTAGGTTTTGCGGTACGAATACCAATCTTTCGGGAGTAACTATTAATATACACTCTAAACTATAACTACTGAAAGTCAAAGTCAATATCTTATTTATGTATGCTTAGATCTTTACAACTACGCAACGGATTTGATGCGGTTTTTTTTAAATAGATAGAGTGATTCAAGAGGAAGGTTTATAATCCATTTGATACATAGATTTCCACGCGGGCGCAGCTGGTATAAAATAAAATAAATATGAGACCATCTGACGGTTCATCCTCTTTAAAACTGCAAAAGAATCTTTCGAAACGGGTCTTCAATTGATGGAGAAATGAACATAGGTACATGAAAAAATACACACCGATAAACCTTCGAAGTCCTTCCAAACAAGTACCTTACCTACACTACATCTAAGTCTTTTATACTTGCATACGGTTTTAAACGATTCTATGCGAATTAAGGGTGGGATGAACTACTTAATATTAGAAGGTCTTCTTCGTCAGTGCAAGCCGTGTTTATCCGTTTTATAGTTAACTAGCGACCCGCCCCAACTTCGCACGATTTTCAATATATTGTATACATATAAACCTTTCTCTTGACTTATCTTATTACTCTATCTATTGCTGAAAATAAATCCGCTGAGTACCTACATATTTTAAAAGTCCTTAGCGAACAGACAGCGGAAGCGACTTCATTTTTACTAAGTAATAAAGATAATGCGCTTAAACGAAAAAAAACGCTCTACCTAAATAACCAGGAATGAACATAATATTTCACTTTATTCCCGATAAATAGGAAAGGGAAACTAAAACCTTTAGTTTTTCCTGTACCAATTCATAAATAAACCCTTAATTCATACTCTGGCGAATCTATAACGACGATCTTAACAATGCAATGTTAAGATCGTTGTAAAATTTCTAGTCTCAAGCCAGACGATTTAGATTTTTGCATAAATTAGGTGTAACGTACTTTCAGCAGAATGTTTTGCAAAAAACCAACGGTCGCCAAGCTGTCTGCGCCGAGCCGAGCCAACCATCAATGTGTGCATATCTCATGTATGCACACATTGATACAACCTACCTTGGTGTCATGTGACGCTAGGGATGTACCTATATTGGCTATAGTCAGCTAATGACATAAGTAATACGATATTTTTTTAATAGTACCAACTAGTATCTGTCCGAGAATTTGCATGCGTTGTTTTTATGGAAACGGTCAAATCAAATCATTTATTTGCAGTCAACGGGTTATAAGTTAGTATGCTTATTCTAAAACGTCCCATGCGATGACTTACCAGCTGAAACAGCTTTGGCGTGAAAAATTATTTGTTTTATTTAGTTGTAAGGATATTTCTATTTCGTGGGAGCTAATTTATGGAATAAAAAGTGGACTACGTTTTATTCCAGGCCTGGAAGTAACTGTATGCAAAATTTCAGCCCGATCCGTTATGTAGTTTTGGCGTAAAGAGGTAACAAACATCTAAACATCCAAACTTATGAGATGTGAAGAGTGGTTTCATCTTCGTTTGACCACAATTAGTACCTTAACCCCTGTAACTGTCACAAAGGATTCTACAATGCTGCATGTTGATCGATATATTGCTTATTTTGATCGATAGGTTGCTTGTAAGATCTTTGTAACAACATGCAATGTAGCGAAAACATAAATCATAGAGAATCATCATAGATGTACGTTTTATTGATAAGGTTTTTAGTAGAACACTTATCGATAAAACGAAGTCGGCCCAGCCCTAAAGGAAACCCGACGCACCATGCAAATCGACCGCCGCTGTATCGACCCATTGATTGCTCGCCAATTTTCTTGATTCAATTACTCGCATTACCTCCGACGTTATCAATCAGCCTGATTGTAACGAAATTGTTTGAGGCTTTTCCTAGCTGCTTTTCAATGAATACCTAATCAATACAGACTTCTTTGACTGTGATGAGATTACGTGTTGTCGGTAGTCGGTTATAGGTACCTGTTGTATCATAATATCCATGATTTTTGGAAAATTTAGCTAAATCATATGCATTATTCGTTCATAGTGTTCAAACAGACAGTTACTAGTACCTAAACATTTATTTGTCCTGTGTATTCAATCGATAAACACCAATACAATCATCTGTATCCTTCATTTGACACATAGATTTTCAGGCGCGCACCTAGTAATGTCTTAAAACATTTACATATAGATGTATACCTCCTAGGTACTTTTAATTAAGTGAGTCTTATAATAATTATTCTTAATTTTTATATAATTTTTACCTAATTTCTTGTGTGCTGTAACTGTCTTGGTCCAATGTTTTTCTATCTCTATCTATATGGACGTGCTAAGCCCCGGGCAGAAACAGGTAAACTATAGTTTTCCTACAATGATATCATCGGGCACACAAACAAACACACTCCGCTCTATCAGTGCAGTTGCTAAGTGCAGAATCCTTACGTAGGTGGCGTGACTGTGACGTCACACGGCCTTGCTGTCTCGCTTGCACACCTGACCGGTCATCAATCATTGCAGATGTAATTTATGTTCTCTTTTCTCCGTATAGGCCCAGGTATAGGTAATAGACATCGATTTCAATTCTAAATAGCACATTTAAGGTAATTCGGTGGATACAATAGTATCTACAAAATTAGGTAAGTACCTAAATTGTGTGTGGGTTTTCAATAGAAAAACCTCGATTCAGCTGGTAAGTAAATATGGATCAGAAGGAATGCATGGAAATGAAGTTCTTTGTTCGACTGTATGTCTGTATAAGTATCTAAATGTTTATCAAAGGGACGCTTCGATTTCTGCACTGAACAGGTTTATGGCAAACACCCTTATATTTTCTAATAACAAGCCATCCTTTGTTATTTTGGTTTGCATGAAAAATTGCATCCCAATGCGTTCAGTTATTTAAGCGAAAGATACCTAACAAAAATCCATCAAAATCCTAACTAGGACAAGGCAGATCCTCATCATTTAACAATTAATAAAAAATATCTATGTATCTATGTAATATATTGTATTATGTATATCAGTTATCTAGTACCCATAACACAAGCTCTGCTTACCAAGGGGCTAGGTAATGCTGTGTGAATTGTCCAGCATTATTTATTATTTATTAATAAATAGAAAGCTATAAAATCAGAATACAACTTCAATCGTCATTCGACACGGTGGCCCCGCGTTTTCACTTTCGCAATTTGAAGAAACAAAGGCCTTCAAGATGTAGCTAAGAACTCTCCCGGTAACTCAAGCATTCCATCTAAGTGTAGACCTGGCATAAGATGGAACAGGCTTTCCATTATGCAACGTATTCACCCGGGATTTGAAAACTTTAATTCCTTATTATACACACAAATAACATTAAAAAAACTTAATTAAATAGGCTATATACAGCTTTATTAGCCGTTATAATAGTAAAAATAAATGCAGTTCGATTAATGAATAGGTGTTTGTATGCTGTGATAAATAGTAAAATCGCTTCCCGCTGTCTGTCTGTCCGTATGTATGCTTAGATCTTTAAAACTACGCAACGGATTTTGATGCGGTTTTTTTTAAATAGATAGTGATTCAAGAGGAATGTTTATAAAACATTTCACACATAGATTTCAAACGCGGGCGAAGCCGCGGGGCGCAGCTAGTGCAGTGATAAATTGCTATTGCTCAGATCAAACATGTACCTACGTAAAACTAACCTACGGCACTACGCGATGATATCACTGCTTATATTTACCTACTGCTTAGCAACGAAGTTTTATAGACAGACTAGCTGCGCCCCTCGGCTTCGCCCGCGTAGAAATCTATGTGTCAAATGGTTTATAAACCTTCCTCTTGAATCACTCTAAACTCTATGTATATAAAAAACTGCATCAAAATCCGTTGTGTAGTTTTAAATATCTAAGCATACATAAGGACAGACAGACAGCGGGAAGCGACTTTGTTTTATACTATTATAGCAGATTAGATAGGTAAGGTACAGTCAAAATAAAACGATTGATTCATGGAGGTTGGAACACGTTCTCTGCTGCTGTTTTTCCGGTGAATTACAGTGAATATGTAGGTGTATTCTAGTCCTTCGTTAAACGTCTCCGGCCACAACATGACGACCTGTGGCTCTCTGTGGGTTCGATTCCCGCATCGGGATAAATCTTGACAAACAATGACGTCCTCATTATCTCCGTGAAAGATCTGCGCTGAAAGATCAGTTAAAAAAATATGTATGTAAATAAAAATATTGTTTTTACTATGTAAATACATTATGTTTAAGTTGGTGGGACGAACGGAAATACTTTTTTTTTTGGGTATTTTTAAAGGTATGGGATAATCTGTCGCTGAGTGTACAGGTCACCTACAAGATTTTGTTATCATATGATAAGGATAATCAGTGAAAGTTGATAAACAATGCAGAAATAATATCAATGATGATAATAAGTGTTTGAAGAATGATAACAGCGGTTGACTGTACCCGACCTTCTTTCCGTCTTGTAAATATGTAGGTACAACCGTCCCCTTCGTCCCCTTTCTCATAGAAAGGGACGGTTGAAACACTGTCCTTTGCTGTGTACCCTTCCAGTCTAATAATTCTTATAATAATTGAATAATGCTGGACAATCCACATAGCATCATCTAGCCCAAGCTAAGCAAAGCTTGTGTTATGGTACTAGGTGACTCATATACTTAAAAGAATTTTAGTCAAAAATTAAGGCACAGAACAAAACAAGGTCTAGGTGTCCTTAGCATAAGTTATATTTAAGCTTTTGTAAAATTCCAATTGGGCTAATGTCCCTTAATATATACTTAAGATAATACATTGCATAGATAAATGTTTATTTGTACATAGAAAATACCTGATGATCTATAGGTACATTTGGTCAAACTCATTCACATATTGTCACGTACTCTATTCCTGGCTCAGCGACCAGAAGTGTTACCCCAGTCTCCCACTAAGAGATCGCCATTTTGTTATATCCCAGTGCTTTGGTCTGTTCTGTAGATATTTTGGTCTGTGCTCTCGAGATTTAAGAAGACCACTGATAAGTTAATCAGCGTTTTTGTCTTGCTTGTTGACTTTGTACCTTCAAATAGATTCCACGCTTACAAAACTTTATTTTCAAACATACTTAACTACCTCTTCAGAAAAGTCCAGACGTTACGTCAAAACTTTGTCCAGTCCAATAATATTTTTTGCGCGACGGAATAGAACTTCATTAGACCCTAACGAGACCATTGAAGGACTAAGAGGCGGTGACATTTGGTGACCGTTTGTCCTCTAAACTGAAATATAGCTGTGTGTGTACAAAAACTCTAGAGCAGAGGAATAACAGTAATGGTGCAAAGATTCCGCAATGTAAGGTGGTATTACCTTAGTGTAAAAATGGCTTAGAATTTAGATATATATAAAAACAAAATAAATTTTATAGTTTTAAAAATAGGCCTAGTGCGCGACGGGCGTTTGCGAACACGTAGTAAAAAAACAACATCTAAAAGTGACGGGACGGAATAGAACTTCATAGACCCTAACGAGACCATTGAAAGACTAAGAGGCGATAACATTCGGTGCCACGATCATTTGCCCTCTAAATCTGAAATATAGCAGCGTACAAAGAAAATCTAGAGCAGAGGAATAACAGTGATGGTGCAAAGACCATTACCCCAATGTAGAGTGTAGTGTAGTGAGAGAGGCTTAGAATTTAGAATATGCATATAGAACAAAACTATTTAAAAAAAGTTTTATAAATCGGTAAAGTGCCTGACGGGCGTTTGCGAACACAAGTTGTATATACGTATGTAGTCTCCATGTTTACGTAATCGTATTGTTTTGTGATTCATTCGGGTCACATTCCAATCTTTTGTTTGATTGTTTTCACTCGCATGAGTCATTTACCAACGCAGTGGATGCTATTTATTTGAATATTATTAGAACACAAATAATCAACTATAATTTACTATCGAATATTTTTGCTAGCATTTTGCGATCTTGCACCGCCGGGAAATAAATAATGATGGGCAATTCCCACAGCATCATCTAGCTAGAGACAAAAATAAATAAAGACATTTGTTTTGAGTTTTTTTAGAGACAGACAGACAGCCGGACCACTTTTCCTTTTTCCAATTCGAAATGCGGACTCCTAAAAAGATTTTTAATTTTTATCAAATATAACGGTTTCCTACAGAAGGTTCCCAAAACACAAGCAAAATCAATGCGTACTCTAGGCTAGATGGCTATAAAACTAGATGGCTTTGCATCTTTAACATAAAAAAATCGTTTAGAGTTACAAAAGGCTATTTCCACGTGCCTTCTTCGACCTTGCCGTGATGCAGTCTTTAGCTAGGGTTGTCTTGTCGCGCATTACATGCAGTAAGTTAGCTTACACTCATTATATAATTGAAAGAAAACTAAAAAAGTTGAAGATGAAGTGTCGTGTTCAGGGTTCTAATAAATTTAGAACCCTGAACACGACACGTTACAAATAGATACAAAAACAACAATCAATTTTGGTTACATAGGCTAATATGGTCCCTGCCTCAGCATTATGCTGCTTCAAGCCGAAGCTAGTAGCTGCGCTGGTTTGGACAGGTCCCAGGCTTTGTAATTGGACGACCACAATATAGAGTGCAACTAATAAATAAGTTAGACTGTTTTTGCTTACTGAGGGCCTATAGGCCTATAGAATACATACTAAAATACTAGATGGCCCTATCTATATGAAAGTCCGTCCAGCATGAATAAAATTTTCTAGCGAGCGTCACGAGGCTATTTCCACGTGCCTTCGTCGACCTTGCCGTGATGCAGGCTGCTGGTAGGGCTGCCACGCGTTACATGCAGATGTAAATTTCAACTTAAGTCTTTGTAGTTGTACAACCGCAACCTCGAGTGAAACTGGTGACTTTTTTTTGGGCGTACGTATCCAGCGGTGCTTGTGGTGTTTTCCATGTGGTGGGCCTTTATATCTAAGAAAATGTATTTTTAGTCGAGTTCATGGCTGAGAGGAAAGACCTTTTTAGCCACAATGTTCGAGTCACTCCAAGCTGGACTAGTATTGCTTTAATCATGTCCCGTAGATGTAAAAAGGCCAATAATTAAAAAAATAACTAGCGAGTTACGAGAGGCTTTTGCCGCTGTCTTCCGTCGACCTTGCCGTGATGCAGTTTGTAGCTAGGGTTGCCGCACACACAGATTAGACTCTAGACTAGACTTATGTCTTTGTAGTTGGACGACCGCAATGCCGAGTGAAACTGGTAACCTAACTAACCGTAAACAGTTTTTGCACTTACATATTCTTCCTTCAAGAGAAGAGTCGATCGGTATCGTCCTATACCAGCGTGCCCCCTTAGGCCCAATCATAGCTTCCCATCAGCCGCCATGAGGCTAACTGCTGCCTATTCTTTATTTAACACAGCAGGGTTGCCTTCCTACTACATTACCAATCTATTCTCATTTTAAGCCGTCTTCTTAACGTCTTTTTTTCTCCGAAAAAATATTCATGTTTATAACATGAATATTCTTTTCGGACGTGAAAGATTCATGTTTAAGAGATTTTATCAAGAAACATTGAATATGTTAACTGTTTGATGCTATTGTTGAATAATTCCTTTCGGTATAATTTTTTTATCTGCAAGTTCTTTCGTGTTTATTATTTAATATAAGAATATTTCTTATTAATAAAAAACTGAACTGAACTGAATCACAAACGGACTTGCATTATGAAAAGCTGCTAGAGGCTTGTTCATTTTGTTCCCTGGTTGCAGTGTGACTGCGGTACAGCTAGAGAGCAGCTGTTGTAAGTTCTTAATTCAGTAGAATTTAGGATGACTATTATGGTGGACTCGACATTATTGGGCTAGTTAGTTTTCGCTTTATTTAATGCGTTATTTATAGCCTAGTTCTTAACTATGTTTATGGTCTGGTCTAAAGTTTCAGCCATTTTGTGAAATTAACGGCCCCGCTTTGTGGATTTAAATTTTGTTTGGGCTCAGAAAGGTGCATGGTTATGTAAAATATTCTGCTTATTCAGGCATTTGACAACTCTTTGTGTAGTGGGCAATACCAGTGTCCTGAGACTGAGTGTATGCTGCTATGTTTGTATGATCTGCAACTACTGGTTCCAGATATAGTATTTTCTGCTTTTAATGACAACTGCTGCCAGCACAGCAGCGGCTTCGCATAGTTCTTTAAAAATAGGTATCAGCTTAAATGTTTATCTAGCCTAGATTAACATAAATAGATACATAGATAATTATTTTATTGCACACTTAAAAATAAAACAATACAAAATATACATACATACAGCTATCGATATGTCCTTTCCCAAGGGACTTCTTTAGTCTTCTTCCAATACAAATAAGGTAGTTAACCACTTATATCCGTAATGAATGACAATTATATTTTTTTATAGAATAAAAATAAATAACCGAATTTTTGTCCATTATTATAATTTTAATATATAAATGCGTGGCAGCCCTAATTGGTAGTGGTGGCCTTGCAGAATGCCCTGGGATGACCTGCGTGCTGATTTATAAAAACAACTGCAGTGCCCGCAATGACTATGAATGATTCTTTATTCTCGACTCTTAATGAGCTCAGAATAAAAATTGTTTTAAACGTGACTGATTGATGTGGGAAACTTGTAAGAGGATTTTTCATCAAGGTCATCATTCACAGCCAGATTTTACTCTTACGTTATAAAGATAATCACTAAAAGAAATCACACTTAATATTATAAATGCGAAAGTTTGGATGTTTAGATGGATGGATGGATATTTGTTACTTCTTCACGAAAAAAGTAGGTACTGCTGAAGGGATCGGGCTGAATGTTTTTTTCGTTATTACTAACATGTTGTTCATCATCCGCATATTATTCGTCCACTGCTGAACGTGGGAAAACAAAAATAGGGTATCTAAAGGTCCGCACCTCAGTATGTGCAGCACTGGGCTAAGTCCTGGCGGCAATGTGGCGCTGGTTTTAAGGTAGAACCCGGTTTATACATATTTCTTGTTGTTGTCTTGTTCAAAAACAGGTCATAAAGGTCGTCTTAGGTCATCCTAAAAACTGCCAGCCCTGGTGTATGTTCCAAGAGTCACGTACGCGATGACGTCTCCAATCGACCGACGCCTGTCGCGGATATTTACACTTTTTGAATGCATGCTGATCTCGACCTTGATGCCATCTTTAACAGTTCGTTTTCTAGTGCTGTTGTGTAATTAGAACCTTTTGTTTTAATTCACTTTTCAAACATAAAATAAACAATCAAAATCGATTATAACTATGTATTATGGTTATTAACACACATAAGTAATTTAAAACGCATATAACTGTGCCGAAGTATAGGTATTTAATTTAATTAGGTAGGTATTGTTTTTTTTTATTAGGTTTGTCTCTTAATTAAGTACTGAATGTTTTAAGTCTATGAAATTAAGTACTACATCATCTTTATCTACACCACAGGTGTATGACTTGTATGAGGCAACTGTCTTTCTGCAAACAAATATATCTTATTAATCTTATTTATATCATAGAGTTGCCTTCAGATTACAGAATGTATAAATCTGCGGTGTTGTCATGTGAGACCAAGTGTCAGGTACAAACTCGACCACAAACGCTGTATGCGGCATAATCAATCATCGTTGTATATGGCAATTTCCTCATGAAAGAAAATAGTCTTTATCCTTCCACTTAGACCAAAGAGGTGCCATATGGGACCAAAAACAAGTGCTCCAAACTAGCCTGGCCTAGCGTCGCTCACTTTAATCACCATAGCCGGCAATAATTTTTAATAGCCGACAGAAACTGAAAACTTTCCGTCGCCGTTGCCAAGAGGAGCTATCCTCTTCACTTAAGCACATTATTAGCATATAATCTGCGACTTTCTTGTACAGTTGACGGCATTTGATTTAGATTTTGTAAAGTTTTCAGTATATCTTATATATCAACTAGATGCACCCCGCGGCTTTGCCCGAGTGGAGATTTATGTGCCAATAGATTATAAACCTTCCCCTTGAATCACTCTATTTATTAAAAAAACCGCATCGATATCCGTTGCGTAGTTTTAAAAATCTAATTATACATACATAGGGACTGACAGACAGCGGGAAACGACTTTGTTTTATACTATGTAGTGAAACATGTACCTACCTACAAAGTCGCAGGTGATAGCACTACATGAGCTGATGAGATGAGCTGGAGCTGGAACCACACTGATATAGGGCGTTGTGAAACTTCAAAATCATGTACGTTTCATGCATTTAATATGGGATGATATTACTTAATAACTAAGATTCTTGTTGCTTGTCAATGTTGCTGATTGTACGTAAATATTCAGAGTGCTTATGTTGCAGCTTAGCAACCTTTTATCCAAATTGGCGGACCGGTCGCTCCCTGGCATGCCACCAACCAATGTAAACCCTGCAAGAAGCTACATTGTAAGATACTTTACATTGTAAGAAACTATTGGGAGTTCGCTGCTTGTGTGTCTGGGAGAATCTGCGCCAGAAAAGAATCACAGAGAACTAACCTAAGAAATACAAACATAACTCGAATTCAAGAATTTCATAGAAACAGTTACTTTAACACAGATATACATAGATGCAAATCTGTCAACTTGAAAAATATGGGGACTCACGAAAGTTTCGGTTTTTATTGAGCCGACTCTAGACTTGCGACTACTTTAAATACTGTAACGAAGATTATTCTAGATTATTGTTCCATGAAAAAGTCTTGAAAATAGTATAAACAAACAACAACAAACAGAAAACTATTTTATTCTATTAAATATTCTGATTCCAAAAATTTACTCATTTAGAGGCCTGCGTAAGGTCCGTACAAAAACACAATATTGGAGCAAAGTCATTTAGACGCCTGAGTAAGGAAAATAATACAAAATTATAGCAACAATAACAAAATCGATTACAACTGCTTCATCAACAAAATCGATTATCATAAAAAATCGAATCAGTAAAGCATTAGGACACGAATGTCAGTCGAACCACCAAAACTAGATAGTTTTATGGAATAACTATATAGTTCCTAATCTATAGTTCCGTAATACCTTTAAATACCTCATCATCATCAACAACCTATAGCAGTCCACTGCTGGACATAGGCCTCCCCCAATTAGCGCCATAGCGCCCTGTCTTCAGCTTCCTTAAAATATGGATTGATCCATATTTTAAGGAAGCCATACTCCATACTCTGCATTTATTATAATAGAAATTAATCAGTCGCTACTCGACATTTCCATTCTACATTCATTTAATTACAATAACTAGTCTAGCGCGAACAATACGCGATTGTTGTTCGCATTGTCTTTTGTTTAGGGCAGACTGAGCTATTGGAATCGGATATTACTTAATAAACTTAATATTTTTGAGTGCGCGATTCGCAGACAGCATCATTTTCAAAACAATAGCGTCCGTCATCAAAACTTGCCTAGGTTTGATGTTATTTATTTAAAAGCTTTATTGCACTACAAATGGTACAAAGGTTGGGCTTAATGCCGAGGCATTTTCTACCTGCCGACCAGGAAACACATGTTTTATGTAAGAGGGTTCCTTCAGTTTCAGTTTATTCTATGGATATCGATCAATTGAGCTACCTGTAGGTTGTTTGCCATAGTCTACAGTCACGGGGAGGCCTATGTGCAGCAGTGGACTATCATAGGTTGATGATGATTATGATATTGATAGAAAGTAAAAACTCTAGATATTTACAGTAGGCACTAGGCACCTATAAATTCGTCATAAAACCGTGTATTTACTGCGATTTATCTAGCACGTGTCGCCGTCATTGTAGACAGCTGATTGGAACTTATCAGTACTCTGTGGCAAAACAACTGATGTAATAACAACGAGGCTTTTTTACTAGCAGCGCCATCTCTTAGCAACAGACAGAATCGCTGATGAAAACAAGAATGTAAGTAAACTACAGTTTATTCTTTTCTTTTACCGTAAAATTATCGATATTAACTTTTTAAATTATATATTTTTTATTTGTATGTATGTAGGTACACTGTGTTTGTTTTGCTAAAATATTCGACTGATTTTCCTTTTAATCTGGGTACGAGACGTACTCACACCTACATACTCGAATTAGCTATGTTACGTAGTACGAAGTATAAGTAGTGTGAGTGAAACCTTCACTCATGGTTATAAAAAACTGCTTTCATGTCACGTCATCTTAGGGTACAGTTCTCTCTATCTAATTGAGCGAACTTCACACCGGCGGCGGCGGCGGCGGGCGGCGGCCAAGAAAATTGGCGTCAACTTTTAGCAGCGTTCACGCCAATGTTTTTAATATCGGTATTATGTAGAAAGCAGTCGCAGATGTGGCAGGATTACCACCGACGGCCTCCAAATTAATTCCTCCCTAATAAATTCTGCCTGTATGATGGCTTGTTGCAGGGATGGATCTAGGGTAGTAACTGGGGGTAGTAACCGGAAAGATAATTTGATAACTTCTATGGCTCAGCGACTGGTGTTACAGCACAATAAGGACTTACAGCAAGAGCTATCAGAGTGTAGAATAAAACTAGATATATTAGAGTGTAAGCCGTTGCCTTCAGCAACCAGTGTTTGTAGTTTAGATCTTCAAACGGAGCTTATGACAACTGATCCTAATATGTCAACGATGGATCTTACTTCACCATGTCGCCATGGTCATAGCCAAACACCCGTCATAATAGGGAGCAATAAAATTAAAAAGTATGTTAAATTAAGTAATTTCATCAGGAAGTCAGAGAAAAAAATTAAGAAACAAAAACTATTGCTCAATAATGCTAAATTGAGCAAGGAAAAGTCTAAATGTAACCTAGAAGTAGAATTGGACTCCTGTTATAATTTATTAGGGCGTAACTCAAAAGATTTGAACTATATGTCTGAAGAAATAGTTAATTTAGAAAGGGCACTTCATGATGTAACATGTAAATATAATCAAGCCCAAAAACATGCCAATGACCACTATCTAAAAATGCAAGATACTATAAACAATGACAGTTTATATATTGAAGTACGGCATAGCTGCACTCAAACCGATCTTGAGACAGCCACGGTGAAGAGTAACACTTTGACTAGAGACTGTGCTGCGGATGTAGTGCCCCCCTCATCACTGGTGTTACCATCCACGCTCCTAGCGGTGTCGCCATCACCCTCGCACGAAGACCTTTGTGATAATGCAGTACCGATTGCACTCACTGAGGGTCTATCAGTGCGAGCTGCACCATCTCCGGTTAAGGAATTAAATCTAGACTGTAGTCAATATACCCGGAAAACTGTGATATACTCAGATAAGTTGGGTGCTGGGGTGGGTATTATGCTGAGTGACTTACTTGTACAAAATGTAGTCAATCATTGCTATCCAAATTGTAATATAAATATAATTACTGATCGTATTCAGCAAGATGACTCTTTGAATAAAAACACAACTTTAATTGTTCAGTTAGGTGAAAGTTGTGTCAAGCGGTCACAGTTGATAAGGCTAGTTGAGGTAATTCTAGGAAAGATAGAAAATGGACTAGGGAAACTGATTATTTGCTCCTTCCCATATTCAAAGTCATTGACATCAAAACAAAATGAAACTCGATGTCAAAATAACATGATGATGTACAATATGACATGTCGTCATAGTGACGTATTATTCTTTGATACTAATAAATTTATTAGTAAAACTTTTTTGACTAGAGATACAATAATGTACCTTACCAAACAAAGTAAATTGATAATTGCTAAATTGTTAGCATATAATATTTTTGATCCCGTTATAAGTAGTATAACGCAGTTACCTGACGAGCCTGTGTGTGTAGTTAGTAATAGTACTAATGAGGGCATCAAAGCGACTGTGTCAGTAAATACAAATTTAAACTGATCACATCGACAATGGGAAAGCCAAATACATTTCATATAGTCCATCAGAATATACAAGGCTTACCCAGCAAAGTTCTAGAATTAGAACTATTTTTAAATTATTTAAATGTAGATGTTATGTGCATAACAGAACACTGGATTAAAAGCAGTAATTAAGCATTTCAAATCAGACCATTATGGTCAGAGTGTTAATTTTATTAATAATTTGAATGATAAAAAAACAGTTGAGGAATATACCTACAGGCCTATCACAGAGAGCCGTATTAGTAAATTTAAATGTAAAGTAGATCTAGCAGTAGTTAATATACCTTGTTCTGATGACCCTAATGGTTTATTTAACAGACTTTTTAATGTTATAAACAAAGAACACAATGAAGTATTCAAACTTAAAACATGCACAGTTAGAGATAGGGTCGGGTTTACTGATTGGGCCACTCCCGGCATTTACAGAAGTAGGAATAGGCTATACGATCTCTATGGTGCCAGAGAAGCTATGTTACATGACCCTGCGTTTCTTTTGTATGTAAATAACTACTCAAAAACATTTAAGAAAGTCTGCAACACAGCAAAATGCCTATTTTTGAAGAATAAAATTTCAAACTCATCTAATAAAATAAAAGCGACATGGAGACTAATAAATAATGAAACTGGTAAATCAAAGCCACGTAATAGAGAAATAAAGTTAAAAGTTAATAATTCAATTCTTATACATGAAAAAGATATTGCAGATGCTTTTGATGGATTCTTTGCTGATATCCCTAAAATTGTAACCCGGTCTCTCAATTCCTCTGCTTTAAAGGCAGTTGAATTATTAGAATCATCTGTTGAGAAATGTAAAGAAGTCTTTATCTTTAGTCACGTAAATGGTAATTACATTGTAAAAACTTTTAAATCTATAAACATCAAACATACTGAGGATCTCTGGGGCATTTCAACTAAAGTACTAAGTTCAATTATTAAGGAAGTGGCTCCCTGCTTGGCCCATATTTTCAATAATTGTGTAGACGCAGGAGTTTTTCCTGATCTTATGAAATGTAGTAAACTCGTTCCTCTTTACAAATCTGGTAACCATACTGATCCGGCCAATTACAGGCCAATTTCAATACTTCCTGCAATAAGTAAAATTTTCGAAAAAATTATCCTCACTCAGTTGACTTCACACTTCAACCTTAACAGGCTGTTTCATAAAAATCAGTTTGGCTTCACCAAGGGTAGATCGACAACCGATGCTGGCACAGTTCTATTAAAGCATATATTAGATGCCTGGGATAAAGCAAAAAACGCTATTGGTGTATTCTGTGACCTTTCTAAGGCTTTTGATTGCGTGGATCATAGTACACTAATTAGGAAGTTGGAACACTATGGAATTAGTAACAAGGCACTGGACCTTATGCAATCATATTTAGCTGATAGAGTTCAAAAAGTAGATATTGGTAAAGAAAGATCTAGAGGATCAAAACTTGAACTAGGCGTCCCGCAAGGATCAATATTAGGTCCTTTTTTATTTTTAGTATATGTAAATGATCTTCCGTTTTTAGCAAGAGATCTTTGTGATATAGTCTTATTTGCTGATGATACTTCATTGATTTTTAAAGTTGATAGAAATAAATATAACTATGACGATGTAAATAATTCGCTTTCACAAATATTAGATTGGTTCACCGCCAATAACCTACTACTCAATGCTAAAAAGACTAAATGTATAAAATTCATGCTACCGAATGTAAGAGAACTCCCAACAAACATAATGCTGAAGGATGAGATTGTTCACCTTGTAGACTCTACTGTATTCCTAGGGTTACATATTGATTCTTCTCTTCAATGGAGGTCGCAAATAGAGGCTCTGGCAGGTAGACTTAGTTCAGCAGCTTATGCAGTTCGAACAATTAGATATATTACCAATGAAGACACAGCTAGGTTAGTTTATTTCAGTTACTTCCATAGTATTATGTCTTATGGTATTTTGCTTTGGGGACAGGCAGCTGACATCCAGACCATATTTGTTCTTCAAAAAAGGGCGGTACGCGCTATTTATAAATTAAAGCCACGAGATTCTTTGAGGGAATTATTTCAAAACATTAATATTCTGACTGTAATATCGCAATACATCTATGAAAATCTAATGTATACCCACAAAAATAAGGATAGCTTTATGAAAAAGTGTGATGTTCACAATAGAAATACAAGAAACAAGAACAAGTTACACATCCCATCATTTAGATTACACAAGGTAGGGAAATCATTTATGGGCAATAGCGTGCGCTTCTATAATAAGCTTCCATCTGAAGCAACTGAGCTCCCTATTCGTAAATTTAAAAATTACATAAAAATAAATCTTATCAAGAAGGCTTTCTACTCCATAAATGATTATCTCAATGATGTTAATGCTTGGCCAGATGTCGCTCAGTTTCGCACCGACAATAGTATCTAAGTAATTTGTTATTGTGCATAGCTTTACTTAAATATTGACATGTATCGAATCATATTATATTTAGACTTAAATAGGCAAATAACCATGTATTAGACATATAAGAGATGAACATACTAGTGGTTTCTTTTTCACTTCTTCCACTAGTGGACAAAAAATTGAAGTGAACAGTAAAATAATTTTATTTGATAATAATTTAATGTATAAAATATGACTTGTCTAAGTGCTTATTTTGTAAGCCTAAAGAAATAAATGATTTTTTACTTTTACTTTTTTACTTTACTTTTTACTCGAAGTATGTCGATGACGATAAAAACATCTCTAGTTCCCGATAGTCCGCTACTATTAGCTCTCGTGTGTGTTTGCTTCACACAATTCCAAAGGAGAAGGGTTTCTGAAGAGATGTGTTAATTCTATATTTTTAGTGGTATTAAACCCACAGCTGATCCTGTGCTGAACTTTGACCTCCAAATATCTGCTGCCCACTGACAATCACTCATATAAAATTGTTGTGCGTGCATCCATAATCCGGTTTTGCTTCTGAAAAAGGGTGGATTCAGCGTTTTATAGTGCCCATACACACACGTCGTTTGTAATGATGTGACTTGGCAGTGAATTTTTACAATGCAATTTTAATTTATCGACAAAAACAACAAGTAATAAAGCCGATAAACACAATTTCAATAGATAGGTACCACCCAGTAAAATGGAGCTGCATAGCCTAAAACTATTTCCGTGTATTCGCTTCAAAATTAGGAACGTGCTTTACTAAAACAAACCTGAAAACGTACCGAAAGACCCCACAAATATACCTGAGTCTAACCCTGGCTGTATAGCTACATAGGAATTATAAAGGTAATATAAATTACAGTGTTGCCCCGCTGGTTATTGTTTTTGCTGAATTTATTTCGAACCTATTCACCTAGTTCGCTTTTATAACCTTTACAATGCATTTTACTGCCGAGCAAATGCCATTTGTGGCAACTTTAACATTTACCCTTTTACCGACTTAGGCGCATGGGCATGATTTATCGAGTACATAAAGTAAGTATTTGTTATACTAAGAATAAGACATTTTACTTAAATACTGAAATGAAATAGTACAGGTTTTGGTACAGAGCCCGAGTTCATTTGACGATAGTATCCCGATGTGATCGTAGCATCTTGCGTTCTACAGATTTTTGTACAGCGCCTCTATCGTCCGGACAGAGAACTATGCAAATACCATACAAATATGAGATGTCACTGTATTACTGTATCACGATCACGTCTCGATAATATCGTCAATTTTTTTTTTCTTAGTTTGTACTTTTGATTCAGTAAGTTAAGTAATACTTTTTTGTCGAGATAGATAATCCTTTCTTTTGATTCATAAGACTTATATCTAAAACAGATTTGTAGAAACCGTACACGAATTGGCCGCCTTATCACTTAAAGCGTTTTCTTCCTGGCAATGGAATAGATCGTTCCATAGTCTGACGACTTAGGCTTTAAAAGAGTCGCTAGTGAGATTACCTACCTTAAAATCTAAAAATTCCCGTAAATTATAGAGGACTTCTGAACTCAAAAGGACTCAATAAAGTTCTCATACTATGCACATTACGAAAAGACGTTCAAGAATTGCTCTACGATTACAGGAAAAACTAATCCATTTCTGAAATTGTAGTATGAAATATCTCTGAAATATAAGTAACACCTTTGTAAACTTTGACTTACGAGTGTTTCGATACTCAAACAAGAAACTAAATGTTAGTTTTGTTCGTAAAGTTAGTTTAAGCACGTCCATCTCTAGAACTTTGTAGATGAGTTTAATTAAAAGCAGCGAATGCTTCTGGATGTTTATCGAGCGAAGCGAGTCGAAAGCTCCTTGACATTTTAAAGTCATAATAATGTTAGAAACAAACTTTTGGAACCAGATATATGTATATAAATACAATTAAGTAAAAAGTTAAAATATTTTTTTTGTCAGAACAGAGGCTCTTATAAATTAAACTTAGATTAAGACAGAAACTGACAAAATCTGTCTCCACTCAGCATGTGCTATGGTAGAGCAGATCGTACCATAGCGCTGGTCTTCCGTGGAGACCGTGGTGCGCAAGGTGGCCTAATACAACAAGGAACAAAACTAAAATGCAAATAAATTAACAATTCTAGATGATAGAGATGTGTTAGATAGATAGACAACACTTTATTATACCACATAAAACAGACATAAATACTAAGGGTAGAGGAAGTATAAAGGGTGCAAAAATTATGGTTGGATGTTAGCGATAAGGCCGCCCATTGTACTTGTCGCATATAATGTATTTTTGTAATGATTAATTCGATTTTGGTGTACAATAAAGAATTTTTGTATTGTATTACCAGTGGTGACTAACGTATCCAAGACGTGGTCGCTGACTATTAGGCCTCGTGCTTGTATTGTATTACCAGTGGTGACTAACGGGTCCAAGACGTGGTCGCTGACTATTAGGCCTCTTGCTTGTATTGTATTACCAGTGGTGACTAACGGGTCCAAGACGTGGTCGCTGACTATTAGGCCTCGTGCTTGTATTGTATTACCAGTGGTGACTAACGGGTCCAAGACGTGGTCGCTGACTATTAGGCCTCTTGCTTGTATTGTATTACCAGTGGTGACTAACGGGTCCAAGACGTGGTCGCTGACTATTAGGCCTCGTGCATGAACTCAAAGTAGCTCAGCGAGCTATGGAGAGAGCTAAGCTCGGAGTTTGTCTACGTCTACGCGATACAATCCGGAATACGAAATTCCGTAGAAAAATCCTGTAATTACACACTAATATATAAATCCGAAAGTTCGTATGTTTAGATATGTTGGATGTTTTTTACCTCTACACACCAAAACTACTGAACGAGCTAGAGTAAAACATAGGCTTCTTTAGTTCCCCATGGGATAGAAATAATCTTAAAACGTTACCATAAAAGAAAACACGTGCGAAGCCGCGGGCAGAAACTAGTAAATAAATAAGTTTGGTCGGCTTCATCTATCCTAGCAAGCTAAGCAAAGCTTTAGTTATTTGCAAAATGATTCGAGAAAAACGGTTCAAGGAAGAAGCTGAACGTAAAATAATTTATTAAAACTAATAAAAGGTTTTTCTCAGAAAAAATGTAAAAGATGTAAAACCTCTTCCTGAGCGAAACTATTTGAAATGGTATTTATCGGAAAAGCTTTCAGAAAACTCGTTGAAATATAAATATTCAGAACCTTGACTAGAGAAAATATTTACCCACTCTGCTGGTTTATTTGATCAGAATTATTAAAATTGCACTCTCATGTACCATGGCGGCCAGTCAAACTCCACATAATCTAGCCAGATGCGTAGGACTATGTATACGATGTAGGACATTATTATAGTGCACAAATGCGTGCGCAAACACATGTGCACTTTTTAAATCCAAGAGGCGGCAGATTCATACAACCGGGGAGAGGTCAGGCGCAGGACCAACGGCTTATCGTGCCTTCCGAGGCATATACACACCACGCCACGGCGGCCCTTATTAAGTGCCACCGTCTATATTGTTCGTCCATGACCAGTCCATCCTAAGGTTTCCTGGAAGATTCGCTCTCAGCGATAAGGCCGCCCTTTATACCTTTAATTTAACAATACAGAATTAAACAAAGTTTAATATAAAAAAAAACAATACAGAATTCAATACAGAATTAAACTTTGTTTAATTCTGTATTGTTTTCTGTGTTGTGTGGTAGAATAAAGTGTTTTCTATTCTATTCCTAATTAATGTTTATCAGTGTTTATATCTACGCTATAAAAAAATTAAGTGAAAAGAGAAAATCAATAAAACCTTCTTTCTTTTTTGATTATAATTTATAGTACAAGTGCTTATTTATAAGCCTACAGGGGTATGTTGAAGTTCAAGCGTAATTCAACGAATCCTGCTCATATTTACTCCCGGCTATTACACCTCAAAAACATGTAGTGGCCAAAATTAGACCGCAAAAACCGCCTCAATTTCCTCAACTCTTAGAAATCGGAATTCCTTCAGCGTGTTTTAAAAGTGACATCTCCTCGTAATAAAACGCCGACGACACGTTTGCACAAGTAATGCTTGGGTCAACAATGTCCCTCGGTGGGACGCGTTACTGTAAGGGCCAGGCTCCACTAAAGCTGAGCCGAGCTGAGCGAAATGTTCACCGACTTCATAAAAGAGGAGATTCTCAATTCGACTGTTTTTTTATACTTGTTAATATACCTCATAACATAACTTACGACTAGGTAAACAGATTTTGATGATTTTTATTTGAAAACCACACGGGAAGCACCAACTTCCCGTGTTGTCTTCAAATAAAAAAGTAGTTTTTTACACATCTAGAAATAGAACATATTTATTTGTGTTTCATATAAAATAATACAAATTAAGATAACAAATTAGAAACTAATAAAAATAATTTAATTGCGAGAATACAAAGGGCTACCTACCGGCTCAGTATTAAAAGCAGTCTCGTCTCTGCTCAACTTCAGTGGAGACCACCGAGCGGAGATATATCGTATTTATATGCGAAGAAACAAAGAAATATCGAAACGGGATGTAGGATGTGCCTCGCAAGCTGGTGACGTCACGCAGCGGAGACGAGAAGAGATGAGCGGAGATGTGAGCTGTGCCTCGCTAGTGCATTCATCTGAACAAATATCTGACGCTCGCCGCACGCAGCTCAGCCGCTCTAGCCAGCACACATTTCCGCTCCAGTCTAGCCAGTACGTATTCTACGCAAAGCTTCTGTGGAGACACTTTACCTGATAAACGTATCTTCTCGTCTCCGTTACGGACACCTTCGCACATAGTTATAAGTATTGATACAACGGGTATTTATCGCGTTTAGTTACCTATTTAACGCGATAAATACCCGCTGTATCAATAATTATAATTATGTGTTCAGATCGCGTAAGAATAAAAATATTTACCTTCGCACATCTTCGCTTTGGTGGACTATTGGCCTTATAGCTAAGAAAGTTTCACTCCTTGGGTTCTATAGTTTACTTTTTGGCTTATGAAGCTAAGTCTGTGGGCGATTGGGTCGTAATTTTCTGAACAAAACGGTAGTCAAATTTTATTTTCGTCTATATTCATTATTCATTTATTTATTCCACCGTATAGGTACATGTTGATACACTGGTTGTCGTTATAATCGAATGTTCTTTTGCTTAATTAAACATGTTACTTAATTATGATTTTTTATACAATACAACGTTTTTTGAAAAGGAACGAAATTGTATGCAAATGAAGAGATTAGTAGAGATAGTGATTCCTATTTAAAAACATAAAAAAATACAAATGATTGTCTGTAAATGGCCTACAATTAATGATAAGGCCAGCCTATGTTCAGCTGTGGACATAATGTGGGAT
This sequence comes from Eupithecia dodoneata, assembly GCA_947044415.1. Classification (NCBI taxonomy): domain Eukaryota; kingdom Metazoa; phylum Arthropoda; class Insecta; order Lepidoptera; family Geometridae; genus Eupithecia; species Eupithecia dodoneata. Next base: position 11,159,526 of record OX345665.1, on the reverse strand, counting down.
TATGACGTGTGATGTGATATAATCATAATCACGTACCTGTAACATAATGGTTTTAGAAATTTATTTTTCTCAAAAGAATATACATTCACTTATAGAGAAATATAGGATTATCTTAAGTTAATATGCAGAGCGGACTTATGTTAGATGTTTTCGTAGGTACGTGACTTACTTAACTAGTCTCTTCCCGCGGCTTCGCTTATCGTTATAATATTTACCTATAGCGTTTGTGTTATTCCATGTCTAAAACTACATCAATGCATAATTTTAGCCCGATCTGTTCAGTAGTTCAAGCGTATAAAAGTAACAAAGCGTTATCAACCAGCGATATCAAAACTCAAAAAACAAATGAAAGTGCTTAATTTAATTTCGACCTTACAGTACTTTTGCATACGTCAGGAATTTCAGCAACAATACACTAAGAGGTAGAAACACTGGTTGGCGCTAGTGTTGCCTGTAAGAAGCCATAAAATACAGGAAAACAATTATTCCTTATGCACTACGTTTAATTCCAGTTCCGTTCGACATTAAATCTCACTCTCGTCGCTATAAAGTCCCTTTTCACATTGACAGCCGCTTTATCGTGACACAAGCCTATTCCGCCCCTGGGGAGGGTTCTTTTTTCCCGACTTCTCGGGAAATGGGACAGATATCGCCCTGCAAGCGACGGCCGGACGTATTGAGCTGTAGGTGTTAGTGGGACAAAGCAGGGGCTGCATTTGTCCCGAAGTGACTGTTTGAGTGTGGATGATAGATTAAAATGGCTTCTGTGTAGCGGGGGACTTAGATGGTATTGTTTGTTTGGGAACTGCGAAAGTTTTTGGGGAAAAAAATGTGTTTTTAAGACGTTGGAGATTCTTGGATCGTCTTGAGTCGGGACTGGACCATTCGAAAGCGAATTATGAGGAAGTGCCTCTTGCTTGTTTTAAATTTGACTAATGGTCTGAGACGTTATGTTTTTAAACATCATCATCAGCATCAGCCTATAGTAGTCCACTGCTGGATATATGCCTCCCCTAATGAGCGCCATAGCGCCCTGTCTACACATGCTTCGAAGATAATACACTAACAAATCGCTTTTATAAGTCAAAGTCAATAACATTTATTTCTTTAGGCTTACAAAATAAGCACTTGGACTATTATCATCAAATAACATTATTTTAATTTTAATGTTCACTTAAATTTTTTGTCCGCTAGTGGAAGAAGTGAAAAGAAACCACTAGTATGTTCATATAACTTATGATGTGTCTTATACATTTGATTTGCTATCGATAGTCACTATTAGATAGGTTATGTTATTTACGATATGTAAAAAGTACATGTGTTTCCATCCAGCTTCTTTGAACCTCCAAAAATATCTCGTCTATTCCGCCCCTCAATGCATTAACATCATTTTTCATCAAGCTTAAAAGCACTTCACAATTACGACTCCTTTTAACAGGAAAGAGATTTCTTCTCGTTTTTGTTTCTTTTGAGAAGATATGTCCCAATGCTGAGCAGAGACTTGATCACTCGCACCGTAGGAGCCGTTTGCCACAATTCCGAGCAAGAATTGATTTAATTTTACTTATCGTGTAAATAATCCTTTTTGAAGAATTATTTCGTTGCTTATCAATATGAAACTTGCACGACAACCTTGTCGTCGCTCACGAAGGTCTAGAAGAGACCGCTCTTCTAGACCTTGGTGACATCAGCCACCATCCGTTGAGATTGTGGTTAAACATAGCCTTTGCAGCCTTTTTTACTCACAGTAGCGCGTCCTGCAGACCATTTACACCATGAACCCGCATGCCCAGCGTGGGGATTGTGGGTATATCAACGAGTCCTGTTAGGTCTAAAGGCAACTTTGATATTTGATATTATTCCCTTCCCTCCCCTCCTCCGTTTGATAGTTTAACCTTATCAGTGGGTGGTTGTAGATAATATCTGTATCTAACCAAAATAAGTAAAGACTACTACTAGATTTTTCAATTATATCCAAAACTAGCGGACCTTCCCGGCTTCGCACTATTTTAGTACGGATCCCTAACTTTTTCGATAATATAATATAGCCTATGTTCACCGGGAATAGTGCAGCTACCCAACCGTGAAAGAATTTTTCAAATCGGTCCAGTAGTTTCGGCCTATTCATTACAAACAAACGAAAACCTTTCCTCTTTATAATATTAGTATAGTATAGAAGATAAACAATCTTGCAGTACTTTTAACCTAAAATTAACTGTCGAGTTGTTAATTTTTGGACTTATTTTAAAGTACTTGTTTAAATATTATCCACTCTAAGCGTTTACATTTTTTTGTCCGGATTTGTTGACATAAATTGCACTCAGCCATATTATCTGTAGAGTTCTTGTGTTATCTACCTGCATTTGAATAAAGTGAAAACATAAGCTGCAGTACAAATACATGCTGTACGGAAATTAATTAAACTAACTCGTAAAATAGGAAGCGTTCTTAATTCTACTAACGTTTAGTAGTAGGCCGGGGTTGTATCCGAGTTAATTTTTCTAAACTCCGGCGAGTTCTGAGACAAGAGAATTCAAACACAAATTCTTGTAGGAAAACTTTATAACTAACCGTAGTTATAAAGTTTTACTACCAGAATTTATTTACTAACTTTTACTACTACTATTTCTTTACTTATACTTATTTTATAACTGCTTTGTCTAGAATCTTGTATACATTATGACATTAATGTATAGGTAGGTAGATTTCTAGCGAAAACAAACGAGTTTTTAAAAGCTTTCTAAATGTACTCAACCATGCGCAATTAAAATAATATTGACACGTATGCTAATGTAGAGAAATGCTATTTTCGCATTTCGCATGCGTCCATGCAAATCCTGTGTTTGAACGTAGCGAGAAAAATGTGGGAACCGACAACTGAGTAAAGAAGTGACTGAGGTTATCGGCACGGATGTAGAGCTCTCGGATGTTATGATAATTATTATGAACCAAAGTTATCGACATAGCTCTGAGAATTAGCAAGCTGATGTGCAGCGGGCCGGCCATATCTCGCGAAGAACCGACGGCCACTGGCTGGGGCAAACGTGTTCTTGAGTGGAGACCATGACTCGGTAAACGTAGTGTAGAACGCCCTCCGACCAGGTGGGATGACGACCTGCGAAAGACTGCAGGTAGATGCTGGATGCGTCAAGCTGAAGACAGGCCGCTATGGCGCTCATTCGGGTAGGCCTATGTCCAGCTGTGGACTAACGTAGGTTGATGATGATATTAGTACTAGGTACTTTCCATCTCATCCATTCTGACAACTCATTCCACCACCAATAAAATAATCCGCCTTAAAAAAAAGTTGCAAAATAAAAACAAAGGCACCATTAGATTTCGCTAAATCGCTTTTAAATTATCTTTCCGAAACGCGAAAGCGTTTAGTAATCCATTTGAATGATTTGCAAGCGAATCTTAACGATCGAAAGGGCTTGGGTGGACATTCATTTGTAATGATCATTTCGAAATTAATCTTTGTTTACATTTAGCGGAATCCTTATATTTTATCATTGAGTGGAGACTGAGCCTCGGCTTTAACAATCTAGAGGACGCTCAAATGATCTATATCAATAGCAGTTAGAAGCGTCCCCAAGACGCTACTGTATTGCCTAAAATAGGTCTTAACACTTTGACTGCGATTTTTTTTCGACGACTGCGATCTTTATTTTAACCTAAAAAATTCGTGCTGCCGCTCTACACAACGGTTGTGTTGCGCCGCACATGCGTTTCGTTCGAAAAATATTACGGCTTTGCTGAGTCACACAGATCTGTATTTTCCCAGCCGCTGCGCTAGTGTAGATTTACGCATATTAGTCACTTGTAGAAAACACATACCGTGTGATTTCAGCACTCTAAAGTGTTAAAATAATATTACGTCCAGTAATATTTTACCTAACATAGGCAGGAAGGCATGCAATTTTTTTTCAATTTAAACAATATTTAAAATTCTGATTATAAATTACGAATATAACATTAATTAATTAAAAGTAAATTAAAGGTAGTGTTAATAAGTTTTCAGTTTTCTGTAAAATTGTTACTTAAGAGTAATAAACACTTCGGTTCTATTCCTGGCCTGAGACAGAAATTGTAATGGGCACATTACAAAAGAAGAAAGAAAGAAATACATTTATTGACTCACTGAAGTAGGTACAACTTGTTAACATTATTAAAAAACAACATTATTAAAAAATAAATAAAAACATACAGAAATAAAAATTGACTACGTATCTATATTAAAGCAACAAGCGACTCTACAAAATGAACCAAGAGGTCCATTCGAATAGGACATAAAAAACCATAAACGTAGGTACAAATGTTCAAAATACATACTTAGGCTATAGATAAATGCTTCAGTAGTGGATTCAAGTGTTCCGAGCTCATTTATTATTTGCTGACATGCAAGCAAAATGGAAGTTATACTCGGTTCCAGAATCAAATATATTGTTTGTAAACAAAGATATTTTATTAATGAAAACCAAAAAAAACTTTTTTTTAATTATTTTAATCATAGTTATTGTTAAGGACTTTTACTTCGTAAAGTATGCCAGTCCTATCATAACCTAAACTTATAACTAACAAACAAAACAAAAAATACAGCAAAATAAAAACATATAAATTGTGGCTATTTTTAAAGGGAGTCACTGATGCATAAAAATTTTGAATAATCAGACAGCCGCTGCTGAATCTGGTTCCGCTAAAATGTTAATAAATGTGCCTAAATTAAATCTATTTAAATTAAGTTCAATCGTCAGTGCCTCCCTTCGATCTCTGAATTTAACGCGATGGCAATAGGTAACAGGAACGACAAGGTAACATTCCATTATTTCGTAATCACTAAAGAAAACACTAGCAGCACACACCCACAGCGAAAATAATTAAAATGCGATTTCGAAAACGGATGAGAGACAAATTAAATGATGAATGAATGGTTTCAAAACAAAAAACTTGTTTCGAACTGCGATTTGATCGTATGATACCACCAGTGTCGAAAACTTTCCAATAATATTTCTTTGGTTTTAATAATTAATAATTAAATTAATTTATTCAGATAATAATAATCCATGGTGTGAGTTTGCTTATAACTAGATGTTAGTACTTATAATTAACTGCAGATTTTGTCCTTTGGACCAATTGGTGCATTACCGGACAGTTAAATTTTCCAGCAATCGCGGTTAGGATGCTGTTGCCACTCCCGCGGGTTCTGCTGATTAGTGAAGCTGACATTTTCCGCCAGATAGCATCGAAGGTGTCGGTGCGTGCCTGGGCGAACATGTCCGAGGTTGGTTTGATACCCCTTTATTTACTAACAACATCTTAGATTCTAGAACCGAGTTTAGGTACAATGATCGATCGATTACCGTCGTGGGCAATTTGCATTGAATAATATGCAATCCCTACCGACTAAAGTGGACCCTGTATTGCAAAGTATAACTTTGATTTTGCTTTGTAGGCAGGCTTTTAGCATACTTTATGGATGATCCATAGTCTATGGGGCTATTTGACGACCTCTGTGGCGCAGAGGGCGAAGGTTCACCTACGATGCAGGGGTTCGATTCCCGTAAATCTGCGGGAATCTGTTCTTTCTGGGTGTTTTCTGAGTGTATATTAAAAATATATATTTCTCAATTCACATATTATCTAGCCCAAACAGAACAGAGCTTGTGTTATGGATACTAAATAACTGATAGGTATATATGTACATAAATACATTACATAGATAGATATTTTTACTATACATAGAAAATACCCAGAGCACCCAGGACAAGTATTTGCAGATCTTACAAACAAATGTCCCAAGGCGGGAATCGAACTCACCGTCTCCAGCTTTGTAGGCGGACCTTAGTCACCGTGCCACAACGGTCGTCAAAACGAAACATTGACAAAAAAACTAACTTGCATTAATATAATTCGTCATAGTATTCGGTTTTTTCTAAGTGTACATTATCCGTTGCGAAGTTTTAAAGATCTAAGCATACATAGGGACAGACAGACAGCGGGAAGCGACTTTGTGTTATACTATGTAGTGATAATAAAATCTAAGGATTTGCATTATTAGATCCCGTTTTTTAAGAAGAATTCGATTTTTTAAGTGTACATCTATTGTACAATGTGCAGAAAAAAGAAAGTTGTCTTCTGTATATACCGAGCACAGTAGCACGGTGGGCGAAGGTTTGCCTGCGACGCAGGATATTGCGGGTTTGATTCCCGCCTCGGGACAAATGTTTGTACTGATCTGCAGATATTTGTCAAGGGTGTTAACTATCTATGTAATATATTGTATAATGTATATCAGTTATCATCAGTGTTATGGGTAGTAGACCCGTAACACAAGGTCTGCTTAGCTTGGGGCTAGATAATGCAGTGTGAATTGTCCAGCATTATTTTTATTTATTTATTTATACCAAGCCAGTTTCCAAATATAAAACCCAGCCAAAAAGGCGAAGATACAGCTTGAAACAAACAGCTAAGCCAGCCAAGAGTTGATAGTCAATAGCTGATAAGCGTGATAAGGGCGGTCCTGCTGTGTTTATGTTAATCATTTGGCAAGCGAAGCCGCGCGCGTGCCAGTGGTCGATGGTATCTTTCGCCGGGATTCGGGTTATTCTGATTGTAATGGCTGATTGTTGTTTTTGACATCGTAATTACTTATTACTATTACTCGGTAAAGGTAGAGTAGGGCGCCCTCCGACCAGGTGGGATGACGACCGAAAGACTGCAGGTAGATGCTGGATGCGGCAAGCTGAAGAGAGGGCGCTATGGCGCTCATTGGGGGAGGCCTATGTCCAGCAGTGGACTAATATAGGCTGATGATGAATTACTTATTGCAAGCTTGTGCATATCATCTAACTATTGCTCAAAGAGTTATATTCATGTCAGTCATTATTCAGTCATTATCATTATTCTTATAGTGTTGTAGGTAATTTTTTTAATAAGGGGCTTATTTGCACAATTGCACATGCGATTATGAAACCCTAGAGTAGGTTTTTAATAAATATGTTTTAGATTTTTTAGATATGTTTAGGTGCTGTGTGAAAACTTCCTGTATTTTTTTAAATAAATTAATATAAGTATATGTAAATTGAAAGGTTATTTCATATTTAATAATATCTAATATTGTTTTAGTTTGACTTTTTAATAGATACTATTTAAAAGTTTTAAACTTGTCTATGAGCTATTATTATAAACTTTAAGTAATGAACATTATTGAATACGATTTCCTGCCTTTTATCAAGAAAATATAAAATCATAGCGTATACTCGGCTATAGAAAACCGAAACCTTGAATTGAGCGCAATATACAAAGTTGGTACAAATTAACGTCAATCACACGCAGTCGGTTTAAAAAGGTGTTGTTCGTCCGACCTACTTTACTCGCACGTGTGGGACCGATCTCCCTGTTTTTGTGGTGGTGCTGCGGTTATACCTATAGCTACATATTTCTTATATCTACTCAATAAATTGGTCGTTAGTTATAAGGGGCCTTGTAACCGTTAGGCAAGGCTTGTTGAGGGGATAAAATCCTCATAGAATGCGTAAAATATTAGAAATATTTAAAATTCAACTCCAGTAATATAAATAAATAAAATAAATAAATAATGCTGGACAATTCACACGGCATTATCTAGCCCCATGGTAAAGTACGGTACACGGTAAGGTACTAGATAACTGATATACATAATACAATATATTACATAGATAGATATTTTTTATTATACATAGAAAACGACCAGAACACCCGGAACAAATATCTGCAGATCGTACACACATTTGTTCCGAGGCGGGAATCGAACCCGCAACCTCCTGCGTCGCAGGCAGACCTTCGCCCACCGCGCCACATCATGGAATATAAGATGTATGAAATTTTCTCTATTCGAGAAAACAACTCTTTGCTAGATGGAGCTGGTATCATCTTCAGCCTATATTAGTCCACTGCTGGACATATGCCTCTCCTAATCCCATCCCATCTCTAAATAAGAGACAGGGCAGACTGGGCCAGACGGCCCCTCTGGCCGAAAGTTACCTTGATAAATTATGTAATGCACAAAAACTATATTGATTTTTGTTTTTTTTTATGGATCATACATAAGACATACTTGTGCACTAATTATTGAGAAGGAACTGTAAATATTATACACGGAACTGTACATATTATAGAAGTAACTGTACATATTGTAGTAGGAACTGTACATATTGTAGTAGGAACTGTACATATTGTAGAAGTAACTGTACATATTGTAGAAGGAACTGTACATTATTATATGCCTAGTGTTAATTTGTTTTGTTTTGTTTCAGGTATGTTATTAGTGGATATTGCTTCATCTCGGAATTAAAGAAAAGCTTGTCCCTACTCAACTTTCTGTCCAGTTGGTAAGTTACAAATATTACCTAGAGTGCTCGCCACCACTGAAGTCTTACGGCAAACGCGGGACCTAAACAACATTACATACAACAATAACAGTAAAATTTAGTTCTGCGAAGAAAGCAGCACCGCGTCTATCGGACTTCAGTGGTGGCGCGGACTCTAGTAAGTACCTAATTCTTATGGATCTTTAAAACAAAAGTTTGTAGCATAAATTCGTTATTTCATCCGTTTTATGACTAAATAGAGCTTAAAGAATGTATATTTATCAGTCAAAACATTGACACAGTACAAGACAATGGCTTTACTGATTAAAGGACTTACATCTTGGCTGCGTTTATCATTAAAACAAGCCCTATATCCTGCATTAACGGATCAAAGGTTTAATCTAACGGGTAAGTCTAGCAAGACATGTCTCAAGATAACGTAGAGGTTATTTTGTAAGACGCGACTTACACTCGCGACTTTCGGACAATGGGTTAGGAAATTAGTGTGTGGTTTTGGCAATCGTTATATTATCTAGTATTATGAGGGCAGAATGAGAGGTGATACGACACTCACTGGCTTTGCAAATTAATAAAGTTAATAAAGTAAAATACATATTTGCGAATTATTTAAAAAAAGTCACAAACATGCTAACCCCAAGTCAAAGTAGTATCATGTTCCTTCCTTACTTCATAAGTCGCGGACTAAAATCGCGTCCTCAACCTCCGTCAGCTTATAAGACTAGCAAGTTATTGAGTAAGGAATAAGTGTTTTGACAGGCGCTTCCGTTGGAGCAAACATGCAGTCTGAACTCTGCACGAAGTTGGCCATTGTAAACATGCCTTTACCCTTATCTCACAAAGCTTATCTTGAGCAAGCGTTTAATTCTATTCTGTGAAGTTAGCTTACAGCGCGTGCCAAATTAACTGAAGTTATAGCAAAGCCAGATAACAAAAGTTATCGACATAGCTCTAAGAATTAGCAAGCTGAAGTGGCAGTGGGCCGGCCATATATCGCGGAGAACCGACGGCCGCTGGGGCAAACGTGTTCTTGAGTGGAGACCACGACTCGGTAAACGTAGTACAGGACGCCCTCCGACCAGGTGGGATGACGACCTGCGAAAGACTGCAGGTAGATGCTGGATGCGGCAAGCTGAAGACAGGGCCCTATGGCGCTCACTGTGGAGGCCTATGTCCATCAGCAGTGGACTGCTATTGGCTGATGGTGATGAAACTAAAATAACCACCCCATTATGGAAAAAGACACGAGCGGCTGGTCTGATAATTCGTTGTTAATACATCGACTCTTCATTGGAATTTGCCAGAAATGAAATGGCGGGATTGAAAATGCTTTTCAGCACGTCAATATCAATAGGTATTCTATTGCGCTCAAACTAAAATAGAAGCCATAATGCCTTACTGGAAAGTCTTCAAACAATAAAGCACCTATCCTGGCTGCCTGAGAGAGCCTTTGTAAATATGAAATGGAAGGGTATTACCTGAATTTCCAATACGTTGATGCATTTTCCATATTTTCTTTACAATGTCTGCAGGGAAGATGGGAAGAGTACTAGGATATTCTGAGCTTAAAAATATAACAATATGTATAATATAATATGTATTTTATGTATATATATATATATATATATCAATTATAAAATGTCATAAGCATAGTTACTACTACTTATATTTGTATGTAATGTTAGCACGCCAACCCTTTATTTAAAACATGTGTTTCTTGGTTGGCAGGTAGAAAATGCCTCGGCATTAAGCCCACCCTTTGTACCTTTAATAGTGCAATAAAGTTTAAATAAATAAATAAACAATATTTTCATAAAATCTGTGGATACGCAGTATACAGGGTTTCTTTCAATAATGGGTGGAAGGCGTTTTATAAATGCTTGTTCAGAAATGAAATTTTTATTAGCTTACGGGTCTTCGTCCGAGGGCTCTTTGAATTTGTTTGCTAGAGAATATTGTCACAAACCTTAACACTTCAAGTGCTGAAATCACACGGTATGTGTTTTCTACAAGTGACTAATATGCGTAAATCCACACTAGTGCAGCGGCTGAGAATATACAGATCTTGTGACTCAGCACAGCTGTAATGTTTTTCGAACGAAACGCATGTGCGGCGCAACACAACCGCTGTGTAGAGCGGCAGCACGAATGGCTTAGGTTAAAAAAAAGATCGCAGTCGTCGAAAAAAGTCCGCAGTCAAAGTGTTAAAATGTTCTTCTGACTGGAAAAAAAAATCTACAAAAAAAACACTTTTCATCATAGTCATATGATAAAGACAGAAAAATCAACTCTAGTCTGCATCATACCTTCTATGTCTATACTAATATTATAAAGAGGAGGTTTGATTTTTTTTTTGTTTGTTTGTTTGTAATGAATAAGCTCTGAAACTACTGGACCGATTTGAAAAATTCTTTCACCGTTGGGAAGCTACACTATCCCCGGTGAACATAAACTATATTATATTTTCAAAGTTAGGGATCCGTACTAAAACCGTGCGAAGCCGGGAAGATCCGCTAGTATTTCATAAAATAAACTCCTTAAACTTACTATACAACTGTGCAGTCCACTTGTAAGCATGGAACTGTTACATTTTTTAAATCCGCTACAACAACGCTTTACAAAAGTTTCTATTAAAAAAACTACGCTTAGCCACGGGCAATCCTCTCTTTCCTTAAAAACACGTTCTCTCTGAATACTTTTGTTTGTATAAAAAAATTAATATCTCTACACAGAAAGCATTTGTTCCTATAAAATATAAATCCTCTGCTAGCAAACTCATCTCAAAGGGTAGTTCAACTATAAATAGAATTATTACCTGCGAGAGGATCGTACTTTATGAACTGCTAAAAGCTTTTCACGAAAACTCAGTGTAGTAAAATGGAGGATGTACCTACGCTTAATTTTAATTTTTTCTTTTTGTAAAGACCCGTGTAATAATGTTTTGGTACTTCCTTGTAGCTTGGTTTTGTCTTCTTTTTATTTTAATGAAGCTGAGTTTGTTAGCTTTGTGAATATTAAAGTTGTTTACTGAGTGGAACGTTTTCTGACTTTTTCATCGAAAGGTCGTAAATGTGAAGTTGATATACCATATAGCAAATATAAAAAATATAATACGTTCTGGTTTTTTTACATACAATACAATACACTTTATTGCACATCAAACACAGAAAAAAATAGTAAAGAACAAACAAACAAAGATACAGATGCACAATGGGCGGCCTTATCGCTAAGAGCGATTTACATACTGTACCGACCAATGAGCCTTTTTGTTTAATGCTTAATTTTTGAATATCGTGCATAAACTTAAGCAGCATTTTCCCCATAACCCTGTATATAAGCCCTACACTGTTAAAAAAAGTAAACCATTACTCCTCGGTCTATAATTGACGAACCATTTGCAATTCATTTACGATTGCGTGGGTTTATACGAACTTTACGTCGTACGTTAGGGTTGCCACCATTGTTCTGTTGTGTTGGCTAGGCGGTTGCCTGTGGAACATAAATCGTGGTTGTACTCGTGTGGCAACCGCGATTGGAAGACGTGCCCCGTGCGCTCACTGCCTTGTGGTTAGGGTTGCCACAGGGCTAATCTAATTCTAATTTTATCTACATAACATAGGACATGACGGATAGGATAGGACACGTAAAATATAACGTAAATAAATAGGTAAGTTCAATTTTAGTTCCAGGTATTTTGGTTCGTAGGGGCATCAACCAATGTTAGTCCCCTGCTGGACATAGGCCTCCCCCAATGACGCATCCAGCATCTACCTGCAGTCTTTCGTAGGCCGTCATCCCACCTGGTCGAAGGGTGTTAACCGAGTCGTGGTATCCACTCAAGAACACTTTTGCCCCTACACTACGATTTTAGTCGTGGTCTCCACTCACACGCCCTAAAGTTTAATAAAATAATATAATGAATATGCGAATAAAAATTTCCTGTCATTTTAATTCCAATGCCGCTCGTCGGTGTCAACCCTGCATCTATCTCGAATGTATCTCGTCCGCACCATTTGATGATTTGGCCGCTTCCGGCATTGCCTTTTTACAATTTATGTCACCCGGTTTCCCAGGCCTATGGCCTTTATACATTTTTTTATTTCTCTTCTGTTTAGTTTGCGGTGAATTTTTTGCTGGTTCTCCATATTAAAATCAATACCAAGTTGTTACTACCAAGTGTTTATTATTATAACTACCAAGTAATACCAAGTGTTCATAGAATAAGAATATTGCTAGTTATGAAATACTGAGGCGTATATATAAAAGTGGTATGTACTCGTATGTGTTCATTGTGTTGTGGCGATCTTTTGGGGATACCATGTGCAGTGAATTTGTTTTGAGACAATGATTATGCCCACGCTCCGTGAATTTACGCAGAACTATTAGATATATTTTAAAAGCTGGCGCGAACCCCTTATTGTTATTCTTTTACCTACTGGGGGCCTCGATTTGTGAAGAAATTAATTACTAAACTGGATGGGTAAACGTTTTTTGAAGCTGAAATTATTTTTAAAATGTATATGGTATAGATAAGCTTTCGAAAGTACTTACCGCATAGCGGTAATTGATGAGATTTGGTCGTAGTAACTTAAATACAAAAAATATTAGATTTATCAGTTTTATATCATACTGCTGCGCCCCGTGGCTTCGCCCCCGTCCAAATCTATGTGTCAAATGATTTAAATTATAAAAAGTATCCTATGTTAGACTCCTGGTTCTAAGCTACCTCTCCACCAATTTTCAGCTAAATCGGTTCAGCCATTCTCGAGTTAACACGACTTTCTTTTATATATATAGATTTTATACGAGACGCCAATCTATTTCACCCATCGCTGTCCAAAGCAAGTCACTCTGACTTCTCTTTTAATTTTTACGCAACCGACTGTTGATAATTTAACTAATTTATCTCTTCTGTCCCAAATTTACTTGGTTTTGGTCGTTTTCTTTTAGTGACGACTTTTTCCGCTTGGAAAACCTGAGATTTATTTGTAACTTTTACATTTTATTCGTTTTTTGGAAGGTTTTTGTGTACGAGTACCATAAAAACCTTGTGGGAGGATCGCTTTGAGTGTACCTAATGAACGTAAAAAAGTCTGAAAAGAACGAGAAACAGTTAAAAGAGTATCTTGCTCGCTTAATTTGTCTTGTGTCTTTTTATTACACACTAGCTGCGCCCCGCTGTTTCGCCCGCGTGGAAATCTATGTGTCACGTCCCACGGAAACGGAATAAAATGTCTATATCCGTCTCCTGGTTCTAAGCAATTTTCATCCAAATCGGTTCAGCCGTTCTTGAGTTAAATAGTGTTACTAACACAACTCTTTTATACTAAGTATATCGATTATATACCTACCGTACAACACGTTCAATTAATTCTAATCATTCGTTCAGTTCATTCATTCTGATAAAATGACTTTCAGAAAAACAATGAGCACCTCTTATCTGTCGGAAACGTGGCTATTCCATCTATTATTGAGCACCGGGGTATCCCGCATTCATCATCGCTAAATCGCCGGAATTTATCAGTAGGGTGCGAACTCACTATGACTTGCCGAGATTCTTTTATCAAAAGCTATTTTCTAACCGTGGCTTTACTTTACTTAGAATAAAATATCATAGTAAACGATCCCAAACCTTTTATAGAGATATGTGAGTGTCAAAAATATCATGGCAAAAGTTTTGAGACCTTTTGCTATGATACTTTGATTCTAAGTGACGAATTTTTGCCAGATTTTTATTGAAATTTGTCATCTGATTTGCGGTTGAATATCCGGCGGTTACTTATTTTAATTGCATGAAAAGGCATTTTGTTATTATGCTATCCTGGTAGGTTACTATAAAAGAGGATGTTCTGGGTTTTTCTATGTAATGCAATGTATTAATTATATCAGTCATAGTACCTATAACACAACATCAACTTGGGGCTAGATTCCGTGTGAATTGCCGAGCTATTTTTTATTTATTTTATATATATCATATATGTATAGATATATTTATTTAAACGCACAAAACATAAAATAATCACAAAATATACAGAATTTGAATGATAAGGGTTTAGAACTTGATCATTTCACTAATTATGTGCACACTGAAAATCATAACAACAAAACGTGTAGAGCAAAACGATAATAAAAGCTTGAAATAAAAAAAAAAACCGGATAGGTACCTACCTAGATCTAAATATAAGTAGACTTATATAATGTGCTCATGCACCCACGTACAATTACACATCATTATAGCTTAGGATCAGGAAACTTAATCTTATTTAACTGATTTTAAAGATCGGGTAAAATTGGCTCAATTTGGGAACAAAAATGTCTAATTTATATATTTTTTACATGTATAATCTTGGTTTTAAATCAACATATTCAAAACTTACTTCTTTAATACAATATTGTACACCACAATAATAGATACCTACGTGATAAATTTTTTATATCTCAAAAGTACAATGAACGGCATGAGTCCTCTTAGAAACGATGTCATCCAGGTAACTTTTGAATGGAAACAATTATTACTGAATTAAAAGATACTCTAAATTAAAAGATAATGTAAAAAGATATCCCTAGTTCAAGTATATATCTCCAAAGCCATGGATCTCTTAAACCGCTTTCTTCAATGAAATCTCGCCATCTTGTTTTCAAACTGTAAAGGCCAAGCCTCACCGAAGGCCTAAAACTACGCCCGGGGCAGTCTGATATCGAGATATGGGAGTAATCTTTACTCCAGCTGTCCCTTCCGGGTTTCCGGGCGAGAATGACCCATTTGTGCGTATGGGATATACTATACTATATACACTTATACAGCCATTGAGGTCAGAAAAGTCTACGTAAGTGCGTTCGAAATCGCCCGGAAAGTTTTATCTTGACTCGAGTAGTTTAATACATTCAATGCCCATGACGCAAGTGATGTAGGTACTTTACAACCCTGGAGCTGTGACGCGGCCCCACGACGATGCTCACCTTCGGAGGCTGGGCAGTTCATGCGTTAAATGTTGGCTAGTTCCAACAGATTCAACATGTTTTTATGGTTTGAAGATTTATTTCCTTGATAAAAAAAAGGTTATTATCTGTAGTTACAGGTTCGGTTCGAACAGATATAAATAATAATGTAGACAGTATGCAAAAATATAGAATAAATAATTTTAAGGTTATTTAGATTTATTTCATGAATTTTTTTTATATTTTTTTTATTTTAATTGAAATAGCTTATATATACAGTACAAAGCATAGTGATGTTTCTAAGATCTCATTCAGGATTGAAAGCAACATAGGTATTTTAAAGTCCAGATAACACCGCCATTGTTGACCTCTGTGGCGCGGTGGGCACACAAGGGTTCGATTCCCGCCCTGGGACAAATTTGTCCATCCGGGACAAATTTTTGCACACCGTGCCATCTGGATATTTTCTATGTAAGTATAATAAAAAATATATATCTAAGTAATATATTGTGTTAACTGTATCAGTCATGTAGTACCCATGACAAAAGCTCTGCATAGCTTGGGGCTATATGATGCTATGTGGATTGTCTAGCATTATTTATTTATTATGACCTTATCGAGAAAACAAACAACTTTATAGCAAAGTAAAGCTTCGCGGTCACAACGTTAAGTTTATTTTTCGTCACCACGGGAGCTAAGTGCAGCCGCCGGTGTCAATAAATCCGAATGTTGCCGGACGGCTACCTCGTTCAACGAGGAGTGATACTTGGATAGTGATAGTTTACTTGCCTTGCCACTGGCTTGATAACTGGACTACCTAACTTCATACTGCGGGAGGCTATCGCATTCAACGATGAGTGATACTTGGATAGTGCTAGTTTACTGGCCTTGCCACTGGCTTGATCACTGGACTATCCAAGTGGCTTCATGTTGCGGGAGGCTATCGCATTCAACAAAAGCAATAGTGCAAAGGCCTTATCATTGGAACGATGACTAGATCAAGCTTTAAGAGTGTATAATACCTCAAACTGCTAATTTTCAACTCCGCCGGATGTCCATATCGTCTAAACTACTGAATATTTAACTTTGAAATTGATATATGGTAAAGTTCAGGACTTAATCTATCGATCATGTGTTTCGAAAACACGATTCCATAAAATTTTCTCGATAGAAAAAAATCGCAAAGTTACCTCTAAATTTTTACTAAAACCAAAATTTCTCAATAAATACAGAATTTCAGATCTTGACAATAAGCGTGGTAATAGAATTAAGTATAAATAAAACGTTATATGTTTCGGTTTTTTCAAATAATGTCCTAATTAATAGGTAATAAGCTAAAACTTGATTTTTGAACTTGCGTTGCAATGCCCTGTCCCGCTCTTATGAACGCAAAATCATATGTCTAGCCTTTTCACACAAAGTTGAGGTTGTATGGGCCCTTAAGTGAAAAAGATCTAATTATGAAAAAGACAAAAGTTTCATAAGAAAAAGCATTTTTCTCGCACACTCGCATTTTTATTAAACTTCTTACGTAGCGTAGATACATAGAAAATATATTGTAACTAGCTACGCCCCGCGGTTTCACCCGCGTGGTGATAGATATTTTGGATAATATACAATATATGTATCTTTATAAATTGTAGCCTATGAGTTATTCTGATGCATAAGCTATATTATTGTAAAGTTTCATTAACATTCATTACTAGTTACATTACTAGTTTTTACGTGAAAGAGACATCATCAAACATCCATCCATACTTACAAACTTTCGCGTTTATAATATTAGTAGGATTACCATTCGCTTCACTTTATCTCTTCTATTTAACCTCGAATAAAGAAATTTCGGATATGTAACCTTTGTAGTGATAAGGTGGTAGCATTCCTGGCTGACACCAGGAATGGTACCACGCACAAAGGACCTATCCGAGTCGGATACAGGAGTACACACACATACCATACACCAAGAATGGTGGACTTTCGACTCATAATTGATTGACAGAAAAAAGTCCCACAAAGCTAATTAACCAAAGCTAGTAATCCTTTCGCCTCGAGTTGTCCGGCAAACTCACGGCTTGTTAGGAATTGCTCATGATAGTTCTACTCTCCTGAACCACTAAAACGATTCAAACACAGCATAGCTTATCTAAACAACAACGCTGTCCGTGCTGCGCTGCAGGCCCTTTACGATGCTAGATACCGTTTCAAAAGAATCTCTAAAATGTGCAGTCATATGAAAGGGTCTGCTTTCTTTGTTTATCGCGAGACTCGACGAATGTCGGCGAGTTTACACGTGCGAAAGAATTTAGAATACTAGGCCATACTGGTGTCTCAACTGCTTTTAGAAATCCGCCTGCTGGAAGACCAGCGCTGACTAGGCCTCTTACGGAGCTTAGCTAGCATTATGCTCAGTTATAGCCTTTTATAGCAACTGTATACATGTACCTATTCTATGAGTGTCTTTTGTTGTTATCACGACATAGTACAAACCATGTACAAACTGTACAAAGTCACTTCCCGCTTTCTGTCTATCCCTCCCTATGTATGCTTAGATCTTTAAAATTACGCAACGGATTTTGATGTGTTTTTTTTTAAATAGATAGAGTGATTCAAGAGGCAGGTTTATATTAGTTAGTTAGACCGTCAAGTGTGTGCTCTTGAGTGGAGACCACGTTCGGTAAACGTAGTGTCGGATGCTCTCCGACCAGGTGGGATGACGACCTGCGAAAGACTGCAGGGAGATGCTGGATGCGGAAAGCATGAGGACAGGGCGCTATGTCGTTCATTTATGTCCAGCAGTGGACTAACATAGGCTGATTATGATGAGACTGTCAAAGCCGTGAAAGCGTAGAAAAAATAGCGTCCAACTGATAGCCTCTAAATCTCCATATTAAACCAAACCATTCCCATTACACGACATTGCAGTACCAATAAATTATTAAAGCCCTAAAAATAACCATGGCAAGACCCGAATTGAATTGAATCTGGCAATACTCTGGTTATTATGAAAATTGAAAAGTCTACAGCCATCCATCGTCTGGAGCTAAACGCCGCAATAACAATAAATGCCTCGCTACATGTGCATGTGCTAAATGTCTGGCCCTTAGTGTACATACAGCTTCAATATCTGCTAATGCGCCTCAACTATAGGGGGTATTAAGCTATTGTACATGGTGTTTCAATAAATTTGGAATCGAATGGATTTTCGATTCTAAATTTATATACGTATTTAGTAATCGCCTCGTCAGCGTCGACTAGGCCTGCCTTTGCAGGTTTTTTATAAATACTGAAATACAATTTATTGATAAAACCACTTTACAAGTAAACCACGTTACAATTGTAATAGTTCTTCCCCAATTTACTCGGAATGCGTCGAAATCGCCTCGTCAGCTTCTTCAGGCCTGCTTTGGCATGTGTTTCCAAACAAATTTAATGTAATCTTGTACCTAATCTACCTATAAATAAAGTCCTCCTTTCTTTGATATATTTTAAAGATGCTTGCTGAAAATTTACTTCATCAGGTATTCAATTGATGTGTAAAGTCAGAAAAGACGCAAATTCCCTATGTTCCAAATCTACCAGCCCAAGCGCTACAGCTTATTTAGCTTCAGGAATATCTCTGGAACAATTTAATAAATCGTTTTGAAGCAAAATATACAAGCCTATAATTAACAAGATCTTATGATTCCAAATCAGGTAGGTACTTTATTTGCTTCTCATTTAAAACAACTGCGATATAGCTGTACGCCGCCGCTGAATTCAAAATGGCGAACGGTATTTATATACGGTATAATATAGACGACCGATGTGGCGCGGTGGGCGAAGGTCCGCCTGCGACGCAGGAGGTTGCGGGTTCGATTCCCGCCTCGGAACAATTGTGTGTACGATCTGCAGATATTTGTTCCGGGTGTTCTGGTCGTTTTCTATGTATAATAAAAAAAAAAACATATCTATCTATGTAATGTATTGTATTATGTATATCAGTTATCTAGTACCCATAACACAAGCTTACCGTGGGGCTAGAATGCTGTGTGAATTGTCCAGCATTATTTATATTTTGAACGTCATATTTATGGGAATTACTGTAGATCTCAAGAGTTATTCATATTTGGACCGTCCCATCGGATTATGAGAGTGAGGGAATATGGAGTGCATCTGTGTTTGCGCACACACTTGTGCACTGTCTAGTCTTCGTTGAGACTGGCTGCCGTGGCCGAATATCAGCTAGGAGAGCGTCATCATCATTTATATACGAAACAGTAGTCATATTTTGTAAGAGTTAGAGGTAACCTCGTCTTGTCAATCCCAGATATTGACGACCTTAGTGGCGTAGCGGACGAAGGCCCACATAAGGTTGCGTGCTCGAATCCGGCTTGTTCCTTCATGTCCAGTACATCCTAAGGTTACCTGAAAGAGATCGCTCTCAGCGATAAGGCCGCCCTTTATACTTCCTCTATTCTAAGAATTTATTTCTGTAATGTTTTCTGTATTGTGAGGTATAATAAAGTATTTTGATCTATCCATCAATCTCGATATTGCGTTCCTTAGCCACGCAGAATGTTTACCGTCAAAAACACACAATTATTTGTTTTTATTCATGTTCCTTTTAACTTTCCCGTGCGTTTTATCGCTTTGCTTACTTAGCGATAAAAATAAACATACATATAAAAGTAACAGACAGACAATCTCCAAATAAGGGATGTGTTTGAGCGATACGACGGAAAAAACACTTTTACTGCCGTGAGCTCGCAAAACCAAACGAACTGAGCAAGACGTTGAGTGAAGGCCCTAAAATGGCGGTGGGAGCATTGACTTGCCGATTGGTCATCATCTTTTGGATTTTAACGTCCACTGCAGGTAAAAACTCTTTTACGCCCTGTGAGTCTTAGGCATAGTCTTACGGCCACCACAATAACAACATCTGAGAATCTATCATACCATAAGCATCGGTGTTATGTCACAATGAAGAATTTTGTTTTAGTGACGGTCAACCCGCATTTACGTAGGTGTAACTTCATACATCTAAATTTCAAATCATATCGAACCTGAATAGGTAGGTACGTAAAAATATAGCATTACGTATGTAGATGGTAGAACAATATCAAAATGTGGTAGTAAGCGCGCACGTTTGGAAAATGCGTTAATTCTATGAAAGCTTTTCGGAAAACTCCCTATTCAATATCGACGATACATGTCGGTTGGCAAGTCTAGTCCTCCACAACAGTAGTAATAAGTAACGACTGAGATTGCTTAGGCCTTGTTCAGAATAAGTAGATCAACCTGATAAGCTACAAAGCTTGCGATTAGGCTTTGTTTCGTTTACGTCAAAGCTTATAATTGCTTCTTCTTTGGTATCGGACAAATTAATTTTCTATACATTTACTTGACTCGTATTTATTCTAGATCTATTGAGTGCCTATTACAATGCTGGCCTTGAAGTTATACAAAACTAGACATTTTATCTTCTAGAGTCTAGTCTAGCCAAACCAGAATATATCGCCCTTGATTTACCCGACACGTCAACAAGAAAACATTTTTACATCCACCATAAATTATATATATTGTATTATTCGTAAGATTTATTCATAGTATGTAAAACGGGGGGGGCATATGTGAAAAGTTTTCTCGCGTCAGTTGACGCCGTAAAATCCTGTGATATTACTCATGGAGTCGTAAAAGACTATTTCTTGCAGTACCTTACGTTTCAAGGCGTAAAGATATCCATCTTGGCTTCATCTGCGTATTTTTGACATCAAGGAGTTATTGTTCGGGTAAAAAGCATAGAGAAGCCAAATAGAGTTACGCCCATGTGAGAAATTTTGACGATGTTAGACGCCTGTTTCCTAAAATGTAGGATTCCACACAGATGACAACACCAGTCTTTACAGCTGGCAATCGTTAGGTGGTAATGCCATAATCCCCAAGCTGGACAATTATTTGACAGGTATTTATATATATATGTATAAATCCACAGGTATAAATAGTATAAATCCATTGTATTCAGTATCACAGTTTTTAAAAGTTTTGCGGAATGAACAGTTATCTCGCAGATTTTTTTCATGGGACCATCTCTATATTATTTTCTTTACAATATCGAAAGAATCAGAAAAATTAGTAACTATTAGCGGAGATATCTAGTATATACATATTTTAAAAAACATCTTATCAGTTGAGAACAAGACATACTCATAAAATACATACCAAAAGTTCTTGCAAAGGGCCCTAACTCACCATAATGCTGGCTAAGGTCCGTAAGAGACCAACGCTGGTCTTTTGTAGAACCCATAAAGATGACGTCAACGCAGTACACAAAAACCACCGAAAATAGATAGTATATATCATCTAGTAGCAAAAGCTCTGCCTACTCAGAGGCTATATTAATAACTATTAGCATATTCTGTATATACATATCTGTGTGAAATATATATTATATATTTATTGAAGACAAAACTAAAAATATATATCAGAAAGGAAACAAACTGAAATCAGTGTCAGTCGGTTCGCCTGTCTCATAAATATTGAACGGAGTGACGTAAACGTGACATAACATTAATTTGATTTGTCCGACTGTCCGTGTCCATTCGACGACTGAATAAATATTCATAAAGACCAAGGACAGTGGCTAATGGAAAGTAAAACTAGTGGCTTTCACATTGTCCGAATGTTGCCGCAAATATTCGAAAAGCAAGATGGCTGAATTCAATTAGTGACTATAAGAAGTAATAAATGAAAGACATAGCGATATATCACGCATTAGGGTCTAGTCTAGACGACCTCTGTGACGCGGTGGGCGAAGGTCCGCCTGCGTCGCAGGAGGTTGCTTCGGGTTCGATTTCTGCCTCGCGACAAATTTTTGTACCTCTGCAGATATTTGTTCCAGGTGTTCTGGTCGTTTTTTATGTATAATAAAAAATGTCTATCTATGTAATTTAGGTATTTGTATTTATTAAGTATATCAGTCATCTAGTACCCTAGCTGGGGCTAGACGACGCTAGCTCTGTGTGGATTGTCCAGCATATAAAAAAGGTAGGCCTATGTCCATCTGTGGACTAACATGTAATTAAACATTCAGTACATAAATAGACATTCGAGTATCCTATGGAATTGGCGACCGAATTAAGAAGTGGAACGAGACGATGGGAACAAATGTTTGCACGACCAGCAGATATTGGTTCCGGGTGCACTAACTGGGTGTTTTATATGTACATAAAAAACCTATATTTGTATATTAATTTCATTAACACTTTAGTGTTCAAAAGAGTTGCTAATAAAGTAATTCAGGTTACTTAACCTATTATTCACATTAGAATTAATTCTAAAAACAATGGTTAAAATCTAGATCACAACACAAACTAATTTTAAACTAATACAAGTCCCACACATAATTCTCATGGTGACCAGAAAAGTACCAGCGTACAAATGGGCAGTATTCAGGATGACTTGCTTCGAGCCTTGTTTATTACGCATCCTCTTCTCCGTTAATACCCCATTTCACTTTCTAACAAATGCCCAAAATTCGCAAGTCACTTCAGAAAAATTACTCGATTTACGCCTAGGGTTGCCAGAACTTGTTTGTTATTTATTGGCGCCGCCATCTTGCTTCTAGTTATCTTCGGTAAGTACTTAGAAATAGGTGTTCGATAAAAATAAATAATGCTGGGTTTTTATTTATTATGTCAAGCCGTTTATGTGTTATTTCAGAAATGTTTCTGAAGTAATACTACTATTTCTGCTAATTTCACCCACAAAATAATTAGTGGTTGGAAACTCCATCTTAGGTTGCAGGTTTGGTAGCCATCGCGAGAAAAACATTACAAAACTGCAATTATTGCTTCTGAAAATCTGGAAATGTGTTGTCATATACTATATGCATAATGAGTAAGTATGTTTATATGTATTCTTGACTAAATTGAATAGTGTGTCTGCATAAGACGAGCTCTGTATTGTGTGTCTCATCCCATCACTGGTCAGAGTTCTGATTGCATGTATTAGCTCTAGAATTACCACAGTTATCCAAGTAACTGAGTAAGATCTAAGGAACCAAAACTGATATATTGAGCCATTCGCCTTATCAGATACATTCCCGCCTGGAAGAACCGCGAGATATACATGTGCGTCATCATGATCGTAGGCTACAAAAGTGTTAACGATTCTCTGTGGTCTGTGTGTGAAGGTCGAGCATTATTTATGTAAAAATATAAAAATTATAGGCTACTGACAGTGGCAGCCCTACCTCTTTCGTGATCACGTTAGCCCTTCTCGAATAATTATCGATAATAAACCCCTTCCTTGTTTCTGGCCGTTCCAGTCCCTTTGAACTGACTTTAATAAACGATTAAAAGTCTAATCGAGAAATGTTCGTCTACCTTATTTGCTTTGAAAGTCACTCGCAGTTTTTATTCTTTGGAAATTAGCTTGGAATAGGCGGCTGCGAAATTGCCGACTTGAATATAAAATACGCAACTTTTGCCTGGTTGCTTGGAAGAAATCACTTTAAGCGATAAGGCCGCCTATTGTACTATTATTATTTAAGATTTAGATATAAGGTGTTATTTTGTGTTCATTCATTCATTCTTTTTTTTGACTCTCGACTAGCCTCGACTGCTTTATGCCGTGCAATTTAATAATAACTAGCTGCGCCCGGCTTCGCCCGCGTGGAAATATATGTGTCAAATGGTTTGTAAACCTTGTGTTCAGATCGCGTAAGTTTAAAAATATTTTTTGTTGATCTTCCTCTTGAATCACTCTATCTATTAAAAAAACTGCATCAAAATCCGTTGCGTTGTTTTAAAGATCTAAAGCATACATAGGGACAGACAGACAGCAGGAAGCGACTTTGTTTTATACTATGTAGTGATATTAATATAGGACATGGCCACTAAGGCAGGCCCTTTATAAAAGATTTCTCGGTAATCCATCTAAGCTTGAGTAACGCTTAAACCCATAGAAAAGCGTAACTCAAGCATAGTTGGCTGAGACGTCGAGAAAGACCGTCATGAGCTAAAGCTTGGTATTCGTAAGATTCACCTCGGTTGTTCACTTTGTATTTTATTTAACTAGCAAAGGGTTTGTCAATAAAACAAGCCACGCAAATCAATTAATTGCCAACTCTACAAAACCCCTGTTAGTGTACAAAGAGTAATGACAGACAGAATCACCACGCATAATTAATCCGGCATATTGACAGATAGTGAGTTTGCAACACTGCGGGTGGGTTGACAAATGACACTAATTCGCCGTCAATGGCATTAGTGAACGAGTCATACTCCTTTAATTTGATTCGGTTCGTGTTGGGATCGATTAGTTTCAATGACAAACATACTCAGCAAGCTAGCTTTGTTTAAGTTGGCTTTTGAGTCTGTCTTGAGGTGGCAATACTAGGTACCTAAGTACTATAAAATACTACTTTTGTAGAGGTTTTGCTCGCTGTTTTGTTTCCGATTTGCCGTCTTTATCGACCTACGTTATCAATGGTAAATAAATGAAATAGAAATAGCAAATGTACGACCGGGCTTACTTTTACTGTGTGATGCAAAGTACGTAAAATAACAAATGTATAATTCAATCTTTTGATTTGTGCGCAGAGGAGTTAGACAGGGAATGTCCTATGCTAAACAGAAGTGGCTTGAGCCCGCCCGCATATCTCGCGAAGAACCGACAACTGCCGGGGCAAACGTGTTCTTGAGTGGAGACCACGACTTGGTAAACGTAGTGTATAGGACGCCCTCCGGCCAGGTGGGATGACGACCTGCGAAAGACAGGCAGATGCTGGATGCGTCAAGCTAAAGACCGGGCGCTATGGCGCTCATTAGGGGAGGCCTATGTTCAGCTGTGGGCTAACTTGTGCTGATGATGATAATAGATAACATAGTACCTGAATAGGTGATGTATAATTTTGTTAATCTATTATATGTTTACTGGACCAAATTTAGTTAAATATACCTTGTGAATTAATGAATTTAAATATTATTTGTCCATGTTGTAACTGAAATAGCTCGTTCAGTCAATACAAAGAACAGATCTGCAAAATATTTGTTTGAGGTTTGTTGATGCTGTGTCAAACGTCCAGCATTATCATTTATTTATTTAAGCATTACTATCACACTAATATTATAAATGAGAAAGTTTGGATGGAAAGATGTATGTTACCTCTTCAGGGCAAAACTACTGAACGGATCGGGCTGAAATTTTGCATGACGTAGCCTCTGAGCCTGGAATCAAACATATGGTACTTGTTATACCATAAATCAGTTCCCATGGGATAGCAATAATCTTAAAACGAGAGATTTTCCAAGTCGTGGGCAGAAACTGGTATATAATATTACCTACTGCTAATTTTCTGGCATACACCAAAGATAATTACAACTAAGGTCAGATTTCACAGTTTGCTAGACTAAGTTCAGCTTGAACCGGATCAACGTGCGCTGAACTGAGTTTATCTTATATTGATCGCTTACAATTGCAACCGTGAAATTGGACCTAAGCTGCGTTCTGAATAAGTTCTATAGTAGATACTTACTCATCAAAATATGCTTTTGAATTAGTTCCTAGTCTCTCTAAACTTATTCAAAATCGAAGCAACTCCGCGCAAAGTTCATCGAAGCCTAACTATCCGAGTCCAGGGAAACTTATAGGCCCATAGGCACTGTTATCTCTTCTGTGCCTATAGCCAGTATAATCGTGACCACTCAAGTTTCCAAAGTTTCTGAATTTCATGCCAAAAGCCTAGGCCGTTGCTTTGCCTAGGCTGCTATATCGAGTGGCTAGACGACGCAATCGACCCGGCCAATGAAGTTCTATAAGCATTCTCTATGTGTGACCTGGGGGCTTCCGCGACTGGATTGTTGTTTGGATGAGCGATGTATCGAAGTAGGGTTAAAAATGTATTCAAATATACGGGTTGGGGAAGAAAGCTCCTTAAAAAAACCTGGGTAAATAACTCTTCAGCTAAATTCGATGTCATTTAACACTTTCACTGCGATTTTTTTTCGACGTCTGCGATCTTTTCTATAACCTAAAAAATTCGTGCTGCCGCTCTACACAGCGGTTGTGTTGCGCCGCCCATGCTTTTCGATCGAAAAATATTACGGCTGTGCTAAGTCACACAGATCTGTATTTTCTCAGCCGATGGGGATATCCCTGATCCCTAGTCCTGAAGGCGAGGCTATGACGCGCGTAGCGGGACCAGCGCAGGCGACCGCGGCGGCGCGGGCGCACCGTTAGTGGATTTACGCATATTAGTCACTTGTAGAAAACACATACCGTGTGATTTCGGCAATCAAAGTGTTATCATTGAATTTGGCTAAAAAATAGTTTTTAAAGTTTTCATAAATTTATAATCCATATGGTTGGCGTAGTGTTTCAGACATAATTTTAGCATTATTGAATTAGAGCTCTATAATCGACAAGAAATGTTATCTGCTTATTTAAGTCAATCTTAGCTTATGTATAGGCCGTTTCTTTTCAAACGCTTCACATCGAAATTAGCTGGAGTATAGCTACTAATTCTGGCAAAAAGCCCAGCCTAGTTAGGAAG
Source organism: Eupithecia dodoneata (assembly GCA_947044415.1). Taxonomy (NCBI): domain Eukaryota; kingdom Metazoa; phylum Arthropoda; class Insecta; order Lepidoptera; family Geometridae; genus Eupithecia; species Eupithecia dodoneata. Next base: position 11,132,688 of record OX345665.1, on the reverse strand, counting down.
CGGACGACAATCACTATTGAAATTAGCTTAGCAAATTACGTACATACATACAAATTATAAAGTATTTAAATATAGCACATGAAAATATTTTATTTACGTTAAGTTTATAGGTTCTTATTTTGTATTATTTGCTTAAAAAAATATTATTTTCTTACACGCTTTTTTATTTTACTTCGTAGTAGGATAATGTGGATAAAGTTTGACATAGGAATCTGAGCTTGGTGTACAAGAAACTATCATGGGTCAGGGCCCTACGTCCTTCCTTTTAGGAGTTAGGTTTTACGTCGGAGTGACCCCCAACTGAAATTATGTCCAATTTGTCCAACTGTGGTCAATTACCTCGTTCGGGTGAGTTACTCTACCAATTAGACTTTCTTAGGCCTTCTTAGCTATAATAGGTACTTATCTAAATTTGTTTGACGTTGGTAAATACAGTTAGGTTGAGTCGTATTCGAAAAATTTGGTTATAGTTGGTTTGTTTTTAATTTTTTTATGAGGTTGGTCGTCTATAGCCTTTCGCAGAACCAATCTCATTTAAAAATATCAACAAAAGTAGAAGGTCTCTCTTATACGACCGATGGCGATGTGGCGCGGAGGGCTAAGGTCCGCCTGTGACGCAGGAGGTTGCAGATTCGATTCCCACCTTGGGTCAAATGTTTGTACGATCTACATAGAAAACACCCAGAACACTCAAAACGAATATCTGCAGATTGTACCCTGTCTTTTAGCTTGCCGTATATAGCATCTGCCTGGAGTCTTAACCAGATCATCATTTCACCTGACCGTCCTACACTACGTTTGCCGGGTACTTACCTACGGAATCAATTTGTGGAATCCTCCAGAACAATGCGCAGCCCACCCAAAACTATAAAAGGGCTTTATCTCATACTTGCGAGGTATGAAAAGGGCTATATCTTATACTCCCAAGGTATTTCTCGTCTTTAACAATGTCCTAATATTGGATATTGGTGTTTTATTGGAAATATCTTCAGTGGAATTCGTGTTAGTGCGCTCGTTATGATCTGGATATTAGTTTCGTTGTTTTCTAACGTGGAGAGACTTATGCTCTGCGCACATCCAATACCGCTACCACCCAGCTCAAAAATATGCTTTTAAATACGGGCTTAATCGTTACCCTTAGATATGAGTACATTATACAGTGATAATATAGCTTCCCACAAGCGTCAAACGTCTGCGAGTTGTCTGTCATCGGATGCCGTCAATATAAAAAATGGATCTCGTGTCTTAATAAAGAATATTATTATTATTATACACTCAATTATTTAAATTCTCGTATAAAATACATTTTTTACTATAGAAAATACAATAAAATATTATAAAACTATTCTACAGTAAAAATATGTCAAAACGGTAGATCACCGACCGCGAAGAGGCTCAAGCGGCCGCCCCGGTGACCTGGGCGCTTTTGTGCTGTGCTGCGTTGCTTATCAGGTGCGTGACAAGCTTAATTGTAGGCTTTATTGTAAGCTTAAAGGACGGCACTCCCATCAACATCACCGAAGCTAACAAAACGCCTACTAAATCTGAATAGATTGGACCTACGTGTCCTTGTGGGAACACTAACAGGACACTGTCCACTAAACAAACACTTATTCACCATCGGAGTGACGGACAGCCCTCTCTGTAGAGGATGCCTCAGCAACGACGAAACAGCTTCCCACGTAATCCTGGAATGCGAGGGAGTACTAGCACAACGTATAGAAATCCTCAACTTGCCGAGGTCGCTCCGCGAAGCCTGTGAAGACCCCAGGAAGATTCTGCGCTTCTGGACGGAGCTAGGCTGGCTATGCTAGCAAACTCTACGCATAAAGGAACAACTGGAGTCCAAATGCGGAAAATGGAGTACCCCCCACCTGAACCTGAACACCTGAAGCTTAATTGTAGCGTTCTTTGAAAGATAATGTTAATAGTTCGAACATACTGGGCGCTTTTTAAGAGGGGCCGCGAAATTAAAGTGGCAGAGACCGTGCTTATCTTGAAGATGAAATTCCGTTGATTTGCATGGATCGACTTGACAAAGTAAAGTAAAATTTATTGCATGAAATATATGTGAATAAGGTACATAGGTGTGGTGGTGTATGTTTCTTCTTCGTCTAAAATAAGTGTTTTGGGTCAATACTAAATCCTCCGGGAAAAACATTTTTACGGGACCACCTCGGAATCATTTTCGATGCGAAAGACTTCCAAATCACTCCATAATAATTGACGGAAATCGACGAACATACATACATGGCTGGTATGCATGAGGAGCATAACATATCAACTCCTTCTATTGAAGTCGTTTAATAAGCCTAACGGTTGCTTTCCCCGGCTGCCGGTCCCATTCGGCAAACGATTATCCAATGACTCGGTGCATCTAAGTTTGCGGGGAAACTACGTCGATTCAACAGAAGGGTAATTTGTTGGAATGGGGCGCAAGATTTACTCTTTTCTACTCGTATAAACGATTATATTTCTACTGTTTTTTTATTTGGTAAACACTGACATGGCAGAGGCACACTAATCACCGAATAGATCGTGGCGGAGGCTGGGCAGGGATTGCGTTAAGACGAGGTTGTTATGGTTACAATTGAACCTTGTTATAATCCTTCTATCTTACTAGCCGGACCCATGGGCATACGCCTTGTTCTTTTATACCGACTTCAAAAAAGTGGGGGTTCTTTGTTTCCGATTTCTCCATCATCTTTAACCATTTAAATAGTAAATGGTTATTTGGCTATTGCACAGAAGATGATCTCGAAATTATCCCATGTCAATTATTCTCGTGGGACTACTTACTTCTTGCCCCAGAAATTTTAAAATAATAGTGCAAATTTAAGAAATATGAAATCGATTTTTAATTTTTTGAAAAACAATCAAAATATTTTGTTTTAACACTAACACTGCGATCACCAATCTGCGTTGCCATGGTACCTAGTTATGCCAAAACACTCGTGAACGATGAATGGCGTCTATGGGGGAGGCCTATGCCCAGCCGTGCACTTGTGTCGGCTGATATGAAGACTATCCTTTCTATTATTCACTATTTTCTCCATTTTATACTTTCTGATTTCCACGAATACTTATTATTTTAATTTATAAGACCATTTACCCGCTACGTCCCCTTCCTCGCAACCCCCACTACAATAGTTCGGTCATCAGTTGCAGCTACGCCGAGAGGAAGTTCCAGAAAGTTCTCTAAGCGATTACAATCAATTATTTACACGTGGCACTGGCCCTAACCGCATCTGTGTGCTGTACTTTATGTACGGTGAAATCGGGCCCGGTTGGGCGCGAAACCGACGACTGGTTTATCTATGAGAAGTGTCTAAAAGTGCGTACAGACTGAGTAACGCAACATGTTATAAAACAGTTATCCTGTGACCACGACAGTCTGTAAGCCTGTTGAAACATAGGGAAAAATATGTAATTTCCTTTTTGCTTTTTCACTAAGTGTCACTGTCAACTTGATCTCTCGAAATCACCAAAGCAATATTAAATGCAAAATCAATGTACGAGAGCTCATATTCCATTGATCGAGCGCTTTTCGCCTTTGCACCTCCACTCGGACTGTACAAAGGAAAATACAAATGTATTGTGAAAAATACAAACGTATTGTGAAAATACAAATTGGGTACTTACGTCTGCAACATAAAATCTCTTTGAGAGTGACCTTTCAGCCTTGGAGTTCCTTTGAATGGATGCTGTACGGATTCACAAAGCATTGTGAGCTTTGTTGGAAAATTTTTAAACTTCGTTTCTGGAGGAGTTTTAACGATATACTGGGCTTATTTGTGCTTCTGAAAGCGGTTGGTAGATGAACGTTAAAAACAAGAACGCGCTAACAAAATCTTTGTGTATATGTAAGTAAAGGCTATCTATCGCCTTAAGCCTTTTATTTATTTATTTATTATTTATTTAATTACTGGACCGATTTGAAAAATTCTTCATTCTCATTAACAAAACACATTACAATGCCATCTAAAATAATCACACAAAAAATACGTTACGTGTAATGTAGATACATTTTACCCTAAAAATATGTGTGTACAGGCTATAGCTATTATCATTATTCGTACTTTACGGTTTCCCAAATTATAAGAAACCAGCGGACCTTCCCGGCTTCGCACGGTTTTAGTACGGATCCCTAACTTTTTAATAAATAGAATATAGCCTATGTTCTCTGGGGATAGTGCAGCTTCCCAACGGTGAAATAATTTTTGAAATCGGTCCAGTATTTTCGGAGCCTATTCAATACAAACAAACAAACAACAAATCAAACCTTTCCTCTTTATAATATTAGTATAGAAAAGTGTGATGGTATCGTCAAACTACGATAGTTTTCATAAACGAGACAGCTATCCAAAAAAGTACAGAAGAGCCATATTTTCGGGATCGAAAAGGTTTGTGCTGTTCATGCAGCAATAACGGCGCTTATCACTTCGGGGGGTGAAATTATCGATTTTATTATTGAAATAAACGGGCCCTAAAGTTGCGAACGTCATTTACCAAATATAAAGATGCTGGACATCGGAGCGATAGAAGTTTAATCGTCTGTAATAAAATAAAACTGCGGATCGGCAGCTAGTGATTTTGCGAGACATGTTGCAAAGGGCAGTCGTTTTTTACTTATTTATTATTTGATAATCATAATAGTATACAAGAAATAAACTTTTTTTGAAAATTTCGCCGATATTTAATTATATTATATTAACTCATTTATTATCAGATTCTCAATCCATATACAAACTTAAAAATAAAAACACACAATTATAATGGTATATCTTTTGGCTATGAATCATAACATAACATAACCAAGTGTATTTAGTAACAAAGAAAATTACAATCATCTTCGAAACGTATTTACAATTGAAACCATTGAGCTAACTGCAGACTGTTGCATTTAGTTTAAACTTATCTAAAATTCATCTCGCTGTCTTAGATGAGAATAGGCTACTCGTAATTTTAATATGTTATTATATCAACTTTCTACTTTATTTGTTGGTATTACATACCTACCGCTGCAGCGCTGGGGGAAAACGTGTTCTTGAGTGGAGACCGCGACTATGTAAACGTAGTGTTGAACGCCCTCCGGCCAGGTGGGATGACGACCTGCGAAAGACTGCAGGCAGATGCTGGATGCGGTAAGCTGAAGACAGGGTGGCATATGGCGCTCATTAGGGGAGGTTTATGTCCAGCAATGGACTACAATAGGTTGATTTTGATAATGATACTTACATAGGTAGGTATGCCTTTAGGGACCTTATCATCTCGGTATGAAAACAGTTTGCTCAGCATCCTCACCCACCCCTGCTTTGTTTTCCCTATCCATATTATAAACCTTCACTTTGCAAGCTGGTTTAAACGATCGATTTTCATCAATATTGTACGATGATGCGAGGAGTTTTTCCCCGTATGTCGTGTCGATGTCGCAGTAAAAGTGCGCATTAAAAATTAATTAAATAAATAAGACGACATCGCAAAATACGGCCTACCTCCGGTATATTTAATGGCCTTTTTTATTCAGCATTCTTTATGCATCCGCCGAAGACGGAAGAATGTCCGGATTTCTTTTGAATTTTTTATCATGGCAGGGTCGCCATGATTTTGACGTTTCGTACAAAGTTTGCACCTAACTCTGGGACTCTTCTGGAAAATTTCTTATTTTGTGTGAATATATCTATCATGTGTTATAAAAATACTATATATTATATCGATTTGAGATTACAGAATTCGCACAGGATCATCTAGCCCCAAAGTCTATTGAAGTCAATAGAAGATGTCTATTGGGTTTCAAAATATAAAATAATATAAGTTAGGAGCCAATAAAATAATAAATTAGGAACTAATAAAAATTAATTAACGGCGAGAACACGAATAGGCTACCGACTGGCTTAGCCTTAAATGTTCCATTGACACGGGTGCCAATGCAGCTCTGGTTTTCAGGACACATCAATGTTCATCCAGCACAATGCTGTATGGAAGGAAGCCTTGTTTATGATAGATAGATAACACTTTATTGTACCACACAAAACAGAAAACAATACAGATATAAAAACTCAGGTATAAAGGGTAATAAAGGTATATAGGGCGGCCTTATCACTGAGAGCGATCTCTTCCAGGCAACCTTAGGATGGACTGGACATGAAGGAACAATATAGACGGTGGCAGTTTTTTTTTTTTGCATTATCTAGCCCCATGGTAAGCAAACCTTGTGTTATGGGTACTAGATGACTGATATACATAATACAATACATTACATAGATAGATATTTTTTATTATACATAGAAAACGACCAGAACACCCGAAACAAATATCGACACAGATCGTACAAACATTTGTCCCGAGGCGGGAATCGAACCCGCAACCTCCTGCGTCGCAGGCGGACCTTCGCCCACCGCGCCACATCGGTCGTCTTAAATAATTATCGTCTTAATAAATAATTGGTCACAAAAAAGATAACAAAAACTTACACTACAAACCTACATTACAAACATTATAATAAACTTACATAGACATAAATAAGGCTATCAATCTAGTATTTATGCTAAGCCTTTTTCCACGCTAGGTGGGGTCAGCACCACATTTCTTCCACTCCTATATCAGCCGCCATCTCCGTACTTACACCATTCTTGACGTATCTACTCTTTTATACCTTTGCTTTTTTATTATTCCTCATCCTAGACTCGCCAGTTGTCAGACTAGTGGCCATAAAAAGTCAAAGGTGCGTCATTGTCGATCTACGGCCCTTAGTGAAATAGTATGGACCTTTTTCGGCACTTTAGAGCGTTGCCGTTGTATTTACGGCCCGCGCTGTGCACCCTTATTATTATGTAAATACGGCCGCGTATTGTCGCCGCTAATTTACGGCCCGGGCCGGAATAAAGCCGACAGAGATGTCTATGAAGGGTGCTCAGGGTTAATATTTACATTATTCTGTGATGTTATTTATTGCGGTTTTTGACACGTGGCTTTATTACCTTCTCTTTCAGTGAGGGCTTGCTGGCGAACTTTTGAACAAAACAAAAAATACATGAAATAATTTATTTACAAATTATTTTGATTTATTACTGTTCGAAGGAGAGGGAGGCCTTTGCTCAGCAGTGGGACACTCCGGGCTAGTATAAAAAAATTATTACTGTTAGGAATCTTTTCAACTTCTTGCTGGATGGCTCTGCGGCTGGATTGACGCAATTCTGCCAATTTCTCATGGTAGAATCGCAAGCTTTCTTTATGGGTTGCGCATTAGTATAGTAAACACTTTAGAAAGAGTTACAATAAAGAAAAAAACATTAACTGTACATCAACAAAATTTTCCACACAACTACAAACAAAGCGCCATCTTTTCAGCCTGGTCGAACTATATTTTATTTATTTATTTTAAGAAGGCCTACAGCTTAAATACATACAAAAGAAGTAACATTAACCTAGCAATAGAAAAGCTAATAGATTGCCTTCACGGCTTAATGACAGTGTGAAAATTAAATACGCTATGCAATTAGATTAGAAGAAGAATCGTCGAAATTATGATGATTCAAAATTATTATCTATACTTCTATACTATGTAATATTATAAATAGTAAAGATTTGATTGTTTGTTTGTATTGAATAGGCTCCGAAATTACTGGGCCGATTGGAAAAATTATTTCACCGTTGGGAAGCTACACTATCCCCGGTGAACATAGGCTATATTATATTTTAGAAATGTGAAATTCGAACGCGGGTGAAACCGCGGGAAACAGCTAGTTTAAAATAATTTTGACATTAAGAAAACGGCTTTTGTCACCAAAGAGAACAAACTCTTTTCCCCTCACGTTCGCTTCAGAACTACTCGCTCTCCGATTGGCCTGGTGCATGTAGGTCGAGATATAAGGGCTCTCTATGTTCCTCCTAAATAAATTGCGCAGTTCATATCGAAAGGCACTATGCTCTGCAGCGGGAGTTCGCTGAACATGTCAAATAGAACGTGAAACAAAAAAAAATGTCAGAGAATAGTTTCTAGAACTTGTTATGAAATTCTATGTTAGTTGATCCTCTGCTGCGACAATGGCCTCATGACAATCTCCTAGATAAATCAACGTACATACATAAAAAGTACATACAGTCGAACATGTACCTCCTTTGTTTTTGTGTCGGTTAAAAACTGAAAGTATTTCCGACTGCAGAATAAGATAAAAGCAAACTTTCTTTGTATCTATCCGCCTGCAGGTTTTGCCAAAGCAAAACCGAAAATAGAAAGGGCACGAGACAAAAAACAAATGCTACATTTGCAGCATTCGTTTTTTTTGCAGCTACATTTTGTAATTCACCGCAAAGCCCGAAGCGAGGTCTCGTCGGCAAATGCGAAAATCCATTTTCCAGTACATACACACGCCCGCATGTGTCTCTGTTTGCTTCCTATCAGTGCTTTGTTGTTGCCTATAAATTACTCGGAAACAACGTAAAAATATTAACTTTTTTACTACGGTTTTTTTATGTGTAGGGGCGGGTGTTTATATCAGTCGCGCTTTATTGTATTTACTTGATTCTGGCTGTTACTGCTGTTTGTATTGCGAAAGCTGAACTGAAAGATCGCTCATCCAAACTATGTCTGCATATATACATGTTTCTAGGTGCCTACGTATGAGCAATGCTAAGATGTGGTGTATACTATACCTACCAAGTACCTACGCTTGTTTCGTAATTGAGGTAGTAACCCAGAGGTTCTCGAAGTTTGGTCGCGCATAGAAAGAAGGCCATGCATCAAATCGTGGTTAATATCTCGTTAAATTTGCTTTAAAGTAAGAAAAGGTGGATATTACCTATGCTGATCATAATTTCTTATTCTTTAATCTCGTTTATATATAAAGTAAGTCCATATATAAATACGCCCGGAAATAAACCGCTTCTGTATCTAGAGCTCTAGCAGGTACATTCATCCGATATCTGACTATTACCAATATCGTGTATCGTTCGAGGACGATGCTCAAACGGTTTATTGCGATAAGACGCTGAAGATTTCCACATCTGTACGCCATACGATACGTCGCGGATGCAGAGAGGTGCATTTTATCGATACTCAACAAGTGCATATTCGAATGTACTTCTATTGTGGGGGTAGTTATTGAGAAGTTGGGTTTGGTGGGTGGGTTAACTTATCGTTTTTATATTGAGGCTTTAGAACTTGTTCTCAATGATTATTTAAAGATTTATTGTAAGGGAAGTCCAGTGTTACTGCGATTAGATTATAAATAGCTAATACTGTATATTGTGTACTGTATTAATTAACAACTAAACCGTAGGTATTGCGGAGCCCAACGCAAAATAATCGCATAGAATAGGATAACTACTCTACACTGATGCTGATAATAAAAAACTTTCGAGCTTGGCTGTTTTTGAATTGATTGCGAGAACTGACGTAGGTCTACGTATATGCTCTGCCGTGTTTGTGACTCTACCTTTCTCTCTCATTTGCCAGATATTTCCATGGCTAAATACTAAGAGATGTAAAATTAAAGTGTCTATTGTAAAGAGCAATTTTTAAAAAACATCACAACTTTGTACATTAAAGTCTACATAAAAACGGTATTTGTAACAACTTTATGAAAGTACTGTGTTTTTGTTTTTCCCTGTTTGCTTTCTGTAACCTAACCACTGTTGTAATAACAATGTATTTTCTTCATTATTGTGTTTCTTTCGTTTTCTTAAGATAATTTTGACCACTGAAAAAGTCACCTACAGTTACCCAACAGTTTCCATGAGCCTATGGGGTATATGGAGTGAAATGAAAGAGTCCACTTACGAGGCCCATTTAGAAGCAGTTTTGTGCAGAGCGGACCGAGGCCCATTAAGCTATAGTATAAAGAGATTGCAATTATACTTTTGGGGACTTTTGTTCTGAGTACTGAAGACAGGAAAGTCGACTAGACTGTTTCGTCGCTGGTTTTTAGTTGCTTTGTTTCGTGGCAAAGTAATTTGTATTTACTAGATTCTGCCCGTTGCATCGTACGCGTTCTATAGTAGTTTTAAGATCATTTATTTCGACAACTGATTTGACCACGAGAATTCATATAAAGGATAAAAAGTAGCCTACGTGTTATTTCATGTCTACTACGTATAACTATGCAACATTTAAGGCCGATCTGTTCCGTAGTTTTGACGTAGGAGAAACGAACATAATCATCATTTGATTAAAAAAAATACTGTCCGAATGTTTACCCTTAATGATAATAAGGTTAAAACAAACAGAAGGGCTTACGCACTGTAATAAACCTTAATTTTTCCTATAATAACTTATTCTTCCTTTAACTCTAAACACCTAGAAGACACCAAGCGCAATGCAAGTATAGTTTCAAAGGGTATGAAATGTGGTTGTTTTTTTAACTGATACTGACTAGCTAGATGTTTAGTTCTTTCCCAATAATCTCCTCTTATAGTAGAATTCATTGTAAAACTATCAAGGGACCCAGTACATTGTTTCGTCACATCGCAAAGCTCAGTCCGTGGAAGTAATGGCTGATCCTCTTAAGTCTCAGGACGTGACGCGGGCATGCGCTATTGGGCGCCCTTTTAACGAACCAGACTTCTTCAAGAGATGAGATGTGTCGATAAAAATTGACAATCATCGATAAACTAGCATGTTTAATAAAGCAGTCGTTTTAAATTTTACTAGATGCCCCGCGGCTTCATCATCATCATCATCAGCCTATAGCAGTCCACTGCTGGACATAGGCCTCCCCCAATGAGCGCCATAGCGCCCTGTCTTCAGCTTGCAGTCTTTCGCAGGTCGTCATCCCACCTGGTCGGAGGGCGTCCTACACTACGTTTAACGAGTCGTGGTCTCCACTCAAGAACACGTTTGCCCCAGCGGCCGTAGGTTCTTCGCAAGATATGGCCGGCCCACTGCCACTTCAGCTTTCTAATTCTTTGAGCTATGTCGATAATTTTGGTTCTCTGTCGGATGTATTCGTAACTCCGGGTATAGCTCTTTCCATAGCTCGCTGAGCGACTTTGAACTGGTGGACCAGCCCTATCGTGAGTGTCCACGTCTCAGCTCCGTAGGTCATAACCCGCGGCTTCGCCCGCGTTGAAATCTATGTGTCAAATGGTTTATAAACCTTCCTGCCGAATCACTCCATCTATTAAAACCCCCATCAAATTCCGTTGCGTAGTTTTAAAGATCTAAGCATATGGGCAGACAGACAGCGGGAAGCGACTGTTTTATACTATAGTGAAGAAACTTGGCTTTCTTTCCTAAAATAGAAATTTCATCTACGTATATTTATGTATAGTGTTTTCTAATAAATGTTTTGTCTTTTGTTACAGGTATGTTATTTCCTACAACCGGTATGGGAGCACTGAGAAGCGCTGTTAGATTATGTGTGAGTTTATAAAAAATCTAATATAATAACTCTTCTCATCATCATCAGTCCACTGCTGGACATAGGCCTGCCCCAATGAGCGCCACAGCGCCCTGTCTTCAGCTTGACGCATCCAGCATCTCGCTGCAGTCTTTCGCAGGTCGTCATCCCACCTGGTCCTACACTACGTTTACCGAGTCGTTGTCTTCACACAAGAACACGTTTGCCCCAGCGGCCGTCGGTTCTTCGCGAATAACATTCTAATAGGAGTATAAGCAATGCACCCCTCTTGGTTACCTTGCAATCAGTTAAGTTGACCCTACGTGAATTTGAAAGGGTGTTAACTTTCCATCGATCGATAGCTTTTACCACAAAACAACACAACTTGAAGGGCGTCAGAAATCCTGAATTATCGTGCTTGACACCCCGTAATTACTGTTTTCCATCGCCGAACGCGTTCAATTATTCACATCAATACCATGCCGTCGTAAAGTCTAGTCCGTGCCAGATATCTATGCCGCTAGTGCTATAACTTGTAAACAGTAAGGTCTGTTCACGATTTCAGCGAAACTTTGTTTTATTTCGCTTATATTATATTTTAATAAGGGCATGATCACCGGTGAAATTACTGCTCATAAATAACAGAATAATCAATTTATTGCTCACAGAATAGTACAAATCATAAAATAATTCTTACAAAGAAGTAATAAATAATTAAATATTATTGATTTTTTTGAACATAATCGTCATCGTCAACACTTGAACATGTTTTATCGATTTAGGTAATGGGCGCATATATAAGAACGCACGTTCATATTGTGATCATAAAGATGTACCCTACATCTTATTTTCATTTTTAATCATCATCCGCAACCCGGCTTTACTCAGCATAGGCCTGGGTCTGATAAAGGCCTCGAAATTCTAGTGCCAGTTCACACGGTCTTGCGCCAATCTCATTCAGTGTTGCCCCACGACGGTATTCCGTTATTTATGGCAATTTATACTTAATAAAGTTTTTATCTGACCAGGTGGGATGACGACCTGCGAAAGACTGCAGGTAGATGCTGGATGCGTCAAGATGAAAACAGGGCGCTATGGCGATCATTGGGAGAGGCCTATGTCCAGCAGTGGACTAATATAGGCTGATGATGATGATGAAAGTTTTTATTGAACATATCGAAAAATAAAATATACACCGATCGCAGCACATCACTAGCAGTTTTCCGGCTCAAGGAGCTAGAATAGAATTTAGTTACATATTTTCTGTTTAGTAAAACGAGAATGGCCCCCCGGGCAAGAAGGAATCGGGGTAGTTTCAATATCGTAAGAGAAAAATCAGCAGGTTAAAAACCCGGGGGTTCTCAATAGGTAACATAACACAACAAATTCTTTGAAACAAGCCAGTGGATGAATACTTAGTAAAGAGTTTTCTCAACTTTTAATTAATTGAAAATTATAAAACCCGACTGGGGCCTTGCTTTTTCACTTTTTTTTTATTTCAAATGAGGGCAAACCGTGGCAAACCCACGTTTCAGGGTTATTTCAATACCGTGATAACTTATTTATGGGATGAAAATCAGCCTATGTTTTATTTCAGGCTCCTGTCACCCCGATCTGTTCAGTAGTTTTTGCGTGAAGTATTAACAAACATCATTGTAAACATCCAAACTTTCGCATTTATAAAATAAGTGTGATTTATTTAGTTTTAAAATGGCCTCATAATATTCCCTCTAAGAACATTCTACAACTATGATGTTTTTTGTAAGTAAAAGTTAATAAAAGAAATTTAATCTGAATCCAACTAAACGTATACCTTCTGTCTAGTCGTATTGATTTGTAGTCCTAAAGCTTCTATCCCGTTTAGTGCATTACCTCTCGGTACCGTAGGTATTTGAGTATATTTTATTCAGTACCTAGTTTTCTTTTACTGCTCAATAAATGGTATATCTTTATAGGAAGGGATTTATGACGCTCGTCAACTTTGATTTCTTATTTATTACGTACAGCGGTTCACTTCGAATGTATGATTGATCTTCCGAACGGAGATTCTGGTTATAGATTGTGCTTACGGTCTTTACAGTAGGTAACATTAAATACGAATAGGGTAAGCTAGTATCAGAATCGTTTCCTGATATTTTTGCTATTTTATATCAGTTTCAGTGAAAACGTTTTATTTTTATCGTCAAATTTGTCATTTTTTGTGGATTTCTGAGCCATTTCCTGGCATGACTTGGGAGGCACCTTGTAACTTGGTATAAATAAGACATCATCGGCAAAGGAACGGCACTCCTCACTCTTCCCTGATAACTTTTAAGATCTCCGGCAAGCCCTTTGTCCCCAATGTATCCGGCAAACCTCGAAATTTCTAAGTATTCATAAGTTTTCCTCCCAGTAAGTAGATATATTCCTTTTAGAAATTCCACTTCAGCAGTAGCTTGGCATCAGTCCCTGTGGAGCGCATTTTCCTTTACCTCGTGATCGGGCACTGCCTGTGGCAGGTAGTGACAATGAAGTAATTCTATGGCTAGGCCTTAGTTCCAAGATTGTGGGCAGCATCAATGCCTGAACTCACTCTGTACCTCTAGATGAGACTGGCGTAGTTTTCTCTAGGAACAAAGAAATACTGCTACAATGTATGTAATGTATATTCAAAAGACGGGTGCGTCTAAAGGGGACGAAATTTGGTTTGGGTGTTCACTGATGATTAAATCAAAATTTTATTAAATGATGGACAATTCACACAGCATCATATAGCTAAGCAGAGCGTGTGATATGGTTACTAGATGACTGATATTTTTATAACTAGTTTCTGCCTGCGGCTTCGCGCGCGATGTTTCTACAAAAAAGCTTTAACGTTATTTCCATAAAATGGGATCTGATAATATAGGACAAAATGTAGCTTATGTTTAGTTCCAGGCTTAGAATTACCTGTATGCAATATGGTATTTTTGAAAACAATAAAATGATTTGTTTATTAGCAGAACCTATACCATCCACACCATCTTATCACATGAGTGTTGCGCATAAGAGAACAGATGCGCACGATCGGGTCCGCGTAACAATCGTAACTCACAAGCCGGTGTAATTGCCGACGTGAACAACTAATGGCCCACGGCTTGCTTAATGGCCCGTGCCGTTTCATTACGGACCGCTTTCGCCGATGCCAAAATTTTAATCCGAAAAAGCAAAGAATACTCCTATAAGTCCCAGAATCTCCTTCCTCATAATGATTCTTAAACAGCTTCGAGGGGATCGTTTAGCCGCGTTCGTCGTTAACGATGTAGAAACGATAGGTTTTAGAGGAGGAATAAACATGGTATGGCGTCGTTATGGTCCGGGAGACAAGTGCAAATTTAGTTAATTATTTCCTCCCGAGCGATAATTCGTAAAATTCATTAGGAATACATATGGAATAAGGTTCAAATCAGAAATTAAAATTCGCATATTCCAGAATTCTGATTTTAAACTTATTCCATGGGAATAATGTCGTCATCGCTGCCACTGCCCAACCCACCCACGATCGCCCCCACGAATCGCATCTGACGGTCACGAGTATTCATAATATTAATCCCTAATGCATATTACGAAGTTTTGCTTGGGAGGGACTTGGTCATGAAAATCTGTCACTGGCTCCTGGACCATTAGTGATCTGGGGTGCAGGACGCATCACCGCTTCCTCATTTGAGATAGCAGATAGCACCGCCATCCGGGTTCGCGCGTAAATTCGCACTATAAAACACAGCAGGATGTCCTGGAACGTTTCCTTGAATGTCAGACTTCCAGGAGACTGGAGTCTCGTTAGCTCGGATAGGACACTTGTTTTTTGTGTTCCGGTACTTAAGAAAAACGGAATCCTTGTAGAATAACTTTTTGTTTGTCTGTATGTTTCAAACTGCGATCTCTCGGTTCGGAAAGCTTATGCTATTAAATATAGGAATGCGATGAATTGGCAGAATAGAAATACGTGATCACGAGTTATCCAATCGTTTGTTAATTTCGAAAAATCTATTAATTCGCACAATACAGCAGGGATCGAATTCTGCTAACCAATTGCTATTATAGTAGGTATGGTCATAGATGAAAGAGACTCTAGATAGTGATTTGAACGAAGAGATTGATGATGATGACGATTCTTTGTGGCAATTGTGTCTGGTTGGACTCTTTTCTGCCAGTGTCAATGGAAAATAATTGTAAAATTAATGAGTTATAAAATCATGAAGATACGGAGATAGAGTGGTTTCAACTTTGACACTTTTGACACGCGTCTCTCCATCTGTAGATTCTTTAAAAATCAGGTCACGTTCAATGTGTTATTCTGAGAGAATACCAATGTTTTAATGAAACGATTAGAGCGACCCTGTACTTGTACGAGTATGTGTGAAAGAGCATGGTTAAACCAACCGGTTGAAACAAAAACAAATGGCTACCATTAAATCGTGTGTCGAGCCTGTCGCACGTTTTTAATCAGCATGTTATCGATTGTCAACGTCACGTCAACCCTACAAGCTACAACCCATCACGGCGACCGACCCGCGGCAATATGGCGGCATCATCAACCTCGCAATATAGCAACAGCAATTACATGCCGTAACGACAGCGATCAGCCAAGCGGCTATAAAACGTGCGGGCTCTAGATCAGCTGACACAGACATTAACACAGCATAGGTCCTTAGATGCAGAATAATAACGATAACATTTTAGCTGTCAGTGCCTCAGGTCAGAATCGAGAAAAATATAATACAATACAAAAATACTTTATTGATTTACCTTTATTAATACACCAGCCAGATACAGATCATTAAAGACATTACATGCGACAAGTAGGTACAATGGGCGGCCTTATCGCTTAAAAGCGTTCTCTTCCATCTAGGCAACTTTTGTTCTTTGTTTTCTTCCAGATAACATAAGGTTTTAAAATATCTATCTATGTAATGTATTGTATTATGTTTATCAGTTATCTAGTACCCATAAAACAAGCTCTGCTTACCTTGGGGATAGATAATGCTGTGTCCAATGAAGAACATGGCTAATACAGACAAAGTAGTGACCTTTTGTCCCAGGAGGTTTTTTTTTTGCTGGAGAATTCACACAGCATTATCTAGCCCCATGGTAAGCAGAGCTTGTGTTATGGGTACTAAATAACTGATATAAGTGCATAATACAATATATTACATAGATAGATATTTTTTATTATACATAGAAAACGACCAGAACACCCGGTACAAATATCTGCAGATCGTACACACAATTGTTCCGAGGCGGGAATCGAACCCGCAACCTTCTGCGTCGCAGGCGGACCTTCGCCCACCGCGCCACATCGGTTTATATACATGTATTTATATATTTAAAGCCCAGCAGTAACACAGTGCGCTAATTCATTCAACAACAAATGACTTCTCTGAATGGATACTTCCGGAACCGGTATTCACTGCCATAAACTGATACGCCGTTTCCATAAACGTACCCCATAATGTCTGTCCGTTTGAATAGCACAATTTGAAGGGTGATTTGTGTTTATTACTTTAAACTATTCAATCACACCGGACGACGGAACACTGCGGACTAATCGCTTGTAAATCTAGGTATTGTGCGGAACCCTTCTTGGGTTGTTGGGGCGAGATATTTCCGACGCTGGTTCGGATACCGTCTTTGTCTTTTTGACCCCGTTTGGGTACCTCTTTGTGAAATGAGTTGGGCTGGGCTCCTACGGCAAGGTTATTGTTAAACTAACATGACATTTATTTATTTAGTTTTCGGAAAACTTACGGCTAAACATAACACAAGAAAGATTAAGTAAATATATAAGGACGGCCAATTACAATTTATATTACTGGCTACATTGGCCACATTATTTTGACGACCTCTATGGCACGGTGTGCGAAGGTCCGCCTGCGACGCAAGAGGTTGCCGGTTCGTTTCCGCCTGGGGACAAATGTTTGTACAGTCTGCAGATATGTGTTTCAGTGTTCTGGTCGTTATCTATGTATAATAAAAAATATATCTATTTTATTAAATATATCAGTCATCTAGTATCCATAACACAAGCTCTGCTCAACTTGGGGCTAGGTGATGCTGTGTGGATTGTCCAGCGTTATTTATCAATTCAGTTCAATACAAGCTTTTCTAAATTTTTTCGCGTTCTTATTATATCTTTCCTTTGTTTTCCCCACCAAACTCAAGCGGAAGAATATTAATCCGGATAAATTTCTAACACCTGTAATGAAAAACAAACGCATCATCCTTATTCTCATTATCAGGTCTACCAAGGGTTTCCAAACAACCAGCATTATCCCTTCCGTTATATTCCTTTTGTTTTCGAACAGCGCCCTAAAGATATACGAGTGCGCGATCTAACAAAACACCTTTCTTCTTATAAACACGTGCGTTTTGCAAGTTAAGGTGAATTTACACGGGGCGATACACGTGTGAACGAGTCTTGTTTTGAGAGAAAATGTGGGACTTACTCCGGTTAGCTAAATGGGTCATCATCATCAACTTACAATAGTCCACTGCTGGACACAGGCCTGCCCTCATGTTTTTTTCTCATAATTTTTATATATCGTATTTTTCATCTCGATCGTGTTTTCAAATTCAAGGTAAGAACTAAAAAAATATGTTTATTTTAAGTAATTCTTGTTTATAACCACGGGGATCCTGTGAGTATTGAGATGTAGGCCTATAGTTTGACAACCAAACTCGTTAAGTTCCCCTCTTAAAGTCGAACTGCGAAGCCTTCAATGACCTAGCCTTGCATACTTGTTTTTTTCTAGAGTGGCGACAAAAAATCGCCCTTAAATCGCCTCGTCTAAAACCACTTTAAGTTTATACACTCACGCGCGAAGTGACATCCACGAGCTAACAAAACAATACAAGACACGCGAGTAATGACGCGTAAACTTGATATCACAGAGCCTGTATTCAGAGTTATTTCACGCCAATAACGCGGGTATAACGCGAACTATCGACTACGCCCGGATTAGACGTGTTCTAGAGTGAAAAAGTCATTCGGATAACGACTTGCAAAGGCCTGGCAGGTAAATGCTGGATGTGGAAAGCTGCAGACAGGTTGCTATGGCGGTCTATAGTGGAGATCTTTGGCCAGCTGTGGTGTGGACAAGTATATATCGGTTGATGACCATGAACAAATCTGACAGAGAACCAAAGTTATCTCATAGCTCTAAGAATTAGCAAGCTGAAATGGCAGTCGGCCGGCCATATCTCACTAAGAACCGACAACCGCGCTGGAGCAAACGTGTTTTTGAGTGGAGACCACTGCTCGGTAAACGTAGTATAGGACACCCTCCGACCAGGTGGGATAACGACCTGCGAAAGACTGCAGGTAGATTCTGGATGTGTCAAGCTGAAGACAGGGCGCTATGGCGCTCATTGGGGGAGGCCTATGCCCAGCTGTGGACAAGTTTATATAGGTTGATGACCATGAAGTCCATCTTACTTTAGTATGTTTCTATTTTTACTTCGCGAGCACACTCCTTCACTTTGACAGTTCAAAACGCAACCCCGCGTAGATATACTTAACGAATAAGGAATCAGATCTTCCATCTCCTTCTGACTTGTACATGCGGTGTGAATTGTCATCCTTGTCGTACACCATGCGGTGCAGTTTAGGATTGAGAAGCTTATAGCTAGTTCACTTCCCAGTTCTTTGTTTGAGAAATACGACGCGTTCATTTTATTTGCACAGCCATAAGGGCTAATGATACTTTTGTTAGTTGCAGTAATTTTTTTTATTGCTTAGTGCTTGATTGGAGAGCTCTGAAGGACTCACTTTAGTCTTCCAATTGCATGTCGTAATGGTTAGTAGAAATAATTGTCTTCTTTTACCCTTCACTATTGTTGATCATGTTAAAATACCCTGTCAATAGACCATTCTTCATCTACCACGGTTTCTGCTTGATGCTTCTGAGTTGATTTAAGCGTCATTCTAATCAGTCGCTCCGGGATTCTCTTTCGTTTTTAGGGTTCCGTACCCAAAGCGTAAAACGGGATCATATTACTAAGACTCCGCTGTCCGTCCGTCTGTCTGTCACCAGGCTGTCTCTCATCCGTGATAGTTAGAGATTTAAATTATCACAGATGTATTTATGTTGCCTCTATAACAACAAATACTAAAAAACAGAAGAATATAAAAGTTAAAGAGGGCTCCCATACAACAAACAGTTTTTGCTCGTTTTTATAGATAATGGTACGGAACCCTTCGTGCGCGAGACGACTTGCACTTGGCCGGTTTTTTCCTATCTAGCTCACAAAGAAAACCCAGTAAAGCTCCATAGAGTATAAACAATCATTGAAAATTTTCACCTTGCAAAATTCCATCACCACTTACCTCAAAGAATCGCTCAGTAACTACAAGTAATTTGCACGAAACCACACTGATAATCGAAGTGGACCAGCTGTTTCCCCGCCTGCAGTAATTAGCGAACTTGGTATAAACTTAGGAATCGATATCATTAAAGTTTGTCGGCGCGTAATGGCTATGTGCTAGATGCAGAGATTACAATGCGAACAGGCTAATGAGACGAGTTATGAACTTCGAGC
This sequence comes from Eupithecia dodoneata, assembly GCA_947044415.1. Taxonomy (NCBI): domain Eukaryota; kingdom Metazoa; phylum Arthropoda; class Insecta; order Lepidoptera; family Geometridae; genus Eupithecia; species Eupithecia dodoneata. The sequence continues at coordinate 11,112,793 of OX345665.1, read as the reverse complement.
TTCTGAGTTAGACTTTCCTTGTAGGGAAAAGGTAGAGGAACTGAGGAACTTATACGGGGGATATGTTCTTCTCTTCTCTTTTTAAGGTATTCTTGTGGCGCGGATAAGGCGTTTATTCCGAGTCATCGTTTCATGGGGAGAGTGATTTAATTTAATTTTAAATTCTAGTAGTAGGTATAACTAACCCTAGTAATAAGTTATTACTATGTTTAATTTTACTAACAAACTATGGGTCAAGTTATCTGAAATAAAATGATTTTATTTTTTGATTTATTGTTTGGTGTTTCCAATTCGGAGTGAAAGAATAGTAGATACATAAATAATTCTGGATAATTCACACTTCATTATCTAAACCTAAGACAAGCAGACGTGAAACGCAGAGTGGACCACGAATAGGTAAAGATTTGTAGGACGCCCTCCGGCCAGGTGGGAGACAACCTGCGAACCTAACAGACTTTATTTGGCACCTCTGACATCTATAACGTCACTCAAAAGCTATCCCAATATCGTAAATAGGTAGGTATCACCCAATTAATCGGGTAAGGACTTACTGAAGTGTGAATTTAAAATATTTGTAAGTTGAAGAACCCCTAATCGTTCTTGAGATAAACGAATGGTAAAGATACTAGTTTTTAATATGTTTCTATTCTCTTATTGTTATAATCTTTGGATATTCTGCGATCTTTCATTCTTCAGATTTTAATCCTTGAAACCAGAGGCTGTGACCAAAAAAACATTGCCAGTATCACGAAAAATGTAGTGCCACAGTCACCCCTACACCCTGTGTGCAAACAAAGGTCGTTCACAATACGTGTGCGTTCGAGTGGTGCAGGCATGTCGCCACTTAGCGCCCTCTGCCTGCGCGCGATGGCAACACTGGCTTATCTAGAGGGTTTTTTACACTGATTTATCGAAACGAAATCTTTACTTGTTTTTTTTTAAATGATCAAACCGAATTGATAACATTTGTTGTTATTTTTTTGGTTCGAAAACTGTTCAAAAGTAAATCGGGTAGTGGTATTTTTTTTCGTTTAGGAAATAATTTGAGATGAGAAGGTATCATCGTTATTTACATATTGCAAGATATTGTATCGAAAAAACAAAGCAAAGTAATAAAAAAAATGCATCCGGTCTATTCAGTAAATTTAACTTAAAAGAGTAAAACATCCATAAACTTTCGCTTTCTTATTATATGAGACAAAAGAAAGAAAAAACCTGAAAAAGAAATTACAATCTCATCACAATATATAGCTTTTTTTTTATTTGGCCTGTTTCGTCCCACTGCTGGGCAAAGGCCTCCCCCAAATCTTTCCACTCAGTGCGTTCACTATATATCGCTTATCAACGATTTTTTTTAATCATCAGGGTAAATGTCATACTGCGAAATAATCTAAATATATCCCACAAAACTCATCGCCATAATTTTTCAAAGAAATCAGTGTTTATTTTCGTTTTCCTTGCAATGGTTTTCAAGCCTCGATTATATCTCAAGCGTTTCTCGATAATGGTGTTTGCTTTTTGGCGAAATTGTAAAAATACAATGGCATTTTAATCTATGGAGTGCTTTTAGATATAAAACATGCAGGCTTAGCTATAGCTGGCAAATGTGGGGTGTTACAGTAGCTGCCTAAAAATAAATCTATTTACGCAGGAAGCGGAATTAGGTACGTATTACGAACGAGAAAGCAGAAGTTTACTTAAAGTCTTGAACCCTCAACCTGACTAGAATAGAATAGAATGGAATAGACTTATCTTTATTTATTATTAACAACAATTAAAACAACTATGTGTAGTTAACAAAACGACTAGAATCTAGAATCCAAGGTATGTCTTTGTTGACATAAAATATCTTGGTATTTAAAACACAGTTTAAACGCATTACGCTGTACGCAATCATAAATATAATTTGTTAAAAAAAACAATGCAACGTGCAATCAGCCCAGCATCTTATCGAGTTGCATTAATAAATAAATAAATAAATAATGCTGGACAATCCACACAGCATTATCTAGCCCCATGGTAAGCAAACCTTGTGTTATGGGTACTAGATAACTGATATACATAATACAATACATTACATAGATAGATATTTTTTATTATACATAGAAAACGACCAGAACACCCGGAACAAATATCTGCAGATCGTACACACTATTGTTCCGAGGCGGGAATCGAACCCGCAAGCTCCTGCGTCGCAGGCGGAGTAATATGGTACTGACCTGTAAAAAATACGATAGAAGATATTGGACGGCACGGGTTGACCGATAACGGCGTTACTTGACCGTAACGTTAGTTCTAGTCTAGATAATCAATTGAAAGAAGGAAGCATCTAGTTGTAATTTCAATGAGAGCACTCGTCTACAAACCGTCTGGTACTTACTAGGGCCGGACTAGGGTAATCCAGGGCCTAAACTGGGGGCCTAAGCGAGGGGCCTGCAGATGATGATAAAAGTATAGATAGTGGTCATTTGTGGTTAAAAAAGTGTGTCAAAAGATGTTGATAGGTTTAGAGTTTTTCTTCAATAATTAAGTCGTAAAAAGGTTGAGCTTGATCGAAAGTTTGCTTGATTTCTAAAACCCGACTTCAATTTCCGCACAAATACAACCACCCAGGCCTATTACATAGATATGAATGAGACATAACTGAGAATATATTATGTGTCTTGATATACATCTTTGTATACATTTTCAGTACAAATTGTGATGATTAAATTAAAGAAAATAATGTCAAAGTTGTGGGTAAATAAATGTTATGCTTATGTCCAAATACAAGTACCTGCATAAGAACAGCCTTATTCTGATACCCTTTCGCTCATCCTAAGTCCGTCCACCCCCGTGTAGTGCAAACATAGTGCTCCCCGGGGTCCTGAAGTGGGCAGGATTGAAATGCTGAGCCAGGATCGATGCTTCAATGCTTGTTTCAAATATTTGTGAGTAAGCTGGATTGCCAGCTTTGATGTTGTAGGCGTTGTTTGTTCGTCGGTTAGTAGTTTTAACAACTCTATTGATTGCTTCCGTTGGCTTCCAGTATAAAAATTAGGCATGGAAAATAGGTTTTTTTTTAAAGCAATAGTAATCGAACACAGAAATAGATGGCGCTTTTAACTAATATTAAAAAGTAGTGCAAAGTCTTTTATATATGATAGTTTTGAAATATTTTTATATATTTATTATTAATATGATAGTTTTGAAAAATTAAAGACGACTTCAAATTCCTTTGTATTTACACAGTAAGTTTTTCGGGACTAATACTTATTTCTCGGGTATAATTTTGGGACCTCGGGATAATACTGTATAGGTACCTACAATAGCGAAAGAATTTTCGAAATCGTTTTGCAATTGACTGAGCAATAAACGAACATACATAAAAATACCTACACCCGAACATAGAATCTCCTCCTTTGTTTTTCGTTTCCTCGGTTAAAAGGCAAAGGAAATATTACACAGAATAAAGTTTTACTTAATATTACAACTCCTCGAAGTTGATTGCGACTTAATAACCGCCACGGGCTAAAGAAAACTGAAAGAAAATTGTCAGTTTGTCGTGGGCGGGACTTTAAGTTCACACCACAGAGGTTCCTTATGACTATACTAATACTTAGGTATATCATATATATAGTTTTCTGTTCCAAAATATTATGGAATTATTTATTTTGATTTTGGACCACGACCGACAGCGGTCGCAGGGAATCGATGGATGGAGGCGGTTCAGGACCACTATTTGTGTCGTCCGCGTCGTATGTGGGAGACCTATGTGGCGTATGTGAGTATGTCCAGCAGTGGTGTGTGGGCTGATATGATGAGAGCTGTTTCTACCATAACCGACCTCAGATGTGTTATACATCAACAATGTTGGTTATAGTATTGTTTAAAAAATAGAATTCCTTGAGTTATCCATATACTATAAAGGACGCTATTGAAGTACATAACTCTATATGTTTGTTAGTTACTTTTTTAGGGCTAAACAGATCTGAATGAATTTTAGCAAGAAGGGTAGTTAGATTATATCCTAAGAAATGACATGACATAGTCCTATTTCGAAAACTTCCTTGCGAAGGTGCAAGCCGAATCTAGTCAATAAAACTATCCTTGAAAAGCTTTATTTGGACGAAATATTTGATGCGATTTCCGTCGGTTTTCAAAACATGCAACATTGTTGTTCGTTCGTGACTTACCCTCGGGTGTCAACTATCAAGTAATTTACTATTAGAGGCAATTCTCGTGAAATGTGACATGACATGCAGTCATGCACTTAGCGGAAATATTATACTTACGGTTTATACTTCAAATTGCTGTTTAAACGTAGGTACCAATTTTACCAAGTCTCGGGAATGAAACTACGATATTATTTTGTTGTCAAAGTCGCTGGATGGTGTCCGTGAGTTGTATTGAAAACTTGAAAGCATTAATTTCAACTCATAACTTTATTTGATTTTATTAGGAAAGCAAACAATACATCTAATTAGCCATAAATCGATAGATAAGCAAGCAGTTTAAAATATGGGTAGTATTGGACCAAAATAAAGAGAAAATTCTCAAATATTGATAAAGGTTACCGTCGTAATAAAAAGAACTCTAAAGGTTCCTCCTGGTTTTTACTTTAGCATACCTACTGACTTGAAATTAGAAAAACAGGTTCTAATGAAGGTGAATTAGCTAAGTATAAGTAGCTTATGATACATTTAGATTAAGTTATAGCCAACTTCATAGTTGAAAATGGCTGATTTTACTCATCACGGGATCTCAACACTTTACGGCGGAAGTAAGATCGTTTATTTCATCAGCTGATTTGTTGTTATTTCTCCTTATAAATATAATTACTATATCCAAATTAGCCGAGTTTCGTTAATATTTTCCGATCTTACCTCACCCTGCATTGTCAATAAATAAATCCCAAATGGAAATACAAACAAGTTGTCAAAACGTAGATTAATATCGTGAGCGATTTCGGTCGTGCACAAAGCCTGTATGGGAAGGCCAATCCGGGCTCTGCTGCGATTGTACAGGACACTCAGGGCTGCCACCGCGGTCACCAAGCCTGAGTTTGAGCAAAAGCCTTGTCTTAGCGGCTAAGATAAGGTTTTTGCTCAAACCCAGATCTCATTGGCTAAGATATGGTTTTTTGCTTAAACACAGGCTCAGGAAAACCTCTGCCCAGTTTGCCTAGTCAAAGGTTTCCCTCAAGATAGATAGATAGAAAATATATATAATATATAGATGAGTATTGTGGCATTCTTCAATATCGCTGTAGTCGTTTTGATGCTTGGAGGTATTGATAAAAAGTGTCCACCAACCGTAGAAACACTCAAAAGCATATCCTACGCCTTCCGGGTAAAATAAATGTAAGAAAACAGGATTCATTGAATACAACAGCTTTAACAAGTTATTTATACTTATTAAGCATGGAATACGTTACTTAGCTCAGTAAAGCTTTAGTATTAAACTAATTAATAGCAACCGATACAGTTAATTGTGTGCACCTTGACACGTTTCTCGCCACAATATAAGGTTGTTGCACTGTCCTTGCATATTTTAACGACCGATGTGGCGCGGTGGGCGAAGGTCCGCCTGCGTGAAGGTTGCGGGTTCGATTCCCGCCTCGGAACAATTGGGTGTACGATCTGCAGATATTTGTTTTGGGTGTTCTGGTCGTTTTCTATGTATAATAAAAATATCTAACTATGTAATGTATTGTATTAAGTATATCAGCCATCTAGTACCCATAACACAAGCTCTTAGCTGCTTAGCTTGGACCTGATGCTGTGTAGATTATCCAGTATTATTTATTTATAATATTTAATGAAACGCACAGAACAAGGCCCCCTACCAGCTACCAGTGGCAAGGCTCCGCACAGCCCTAGTTTACGCCCGTAGATAATTCGGCTGTGACAGTTTCGGGCCATATATCATGAGGGCATGCTTTAATGGATTTCGGCGTTAGCTGGACTGCCGCGATCCTCATATTTGTTCTATGGAAATGTTTGGTGGGTTGTATTCGTGCTGTCGTACCAATGGCAGCCGACACACCTGCTTACCAGTTATATACATACATATGTATAAACAGTGTAATTTTAGGTTATATTTTATTAGATAGAATGAAAATGATCCGTACAAGACTGTAGATTGGCATCAAACAAATATTTGACATACTTATTTGACGCATTTTCAGGCGCTCGCTAATAGCTCATGACGATCTTTTCTATGCCAATATGTTTTTCTCCTGAAGAGGGAGGGTGGGTAGGGTACTAAGGAAGGTAAAGACTTGAATTTTTCCAGGACATATTCCTACAAAGAACAACCCGAGTATTCTAATATTATACGAAACAAAAATATTTTTAGTTAGGTAATAATTTCAGCCCGATTCTTTAGTTTTGGCGTGAAGAAGCAAACATCGATCTATCCATCCATCTATTTCATTATAAAGCTTTAGAAAATGCGATGACTGCGGCGAGTGCGGTTCCTGTGGCGCAGACAGGTGCGCTTTCAACATCCACTTTCGCATTTATAATATAGTGTGATAAATAAAACCGCTACTCTTATTCAAATAGGTACGTTATCGCGTACGAACAGAGGCCAGTATTCCCTAACCTGTAATTATAAGTTAACTACTAAGTAAAATGCTATAAAAGGAAACCTACACAGTATCACGGCTATAAAACATAGTATTTAGTAATTAAACAACCGGAGCGGACTTGCGTGATTGTTTTAACTTAAAGGCCAGAGCTTTATTCAGTGCTAGATTAGTAGCCTGGAGTTCTATCATGAAAACTTACTTTAGCGTTTACTTATAGCATATTTATTAACCGCTATGTAAGAATCTACCCCTCCAACTCAGTCCGTAGATGTCGTAAGAGCCGACGAAGGCTTATGCCACACTACAAAAAGCCTAGCTTACTGCTAGGAGCTAAGTGACTCGCCTACTCTCTGATCCTCGTACAAGCATCTAGCTAGGCACGTCAGTTATATCGGTATAGCCGCGGTGTAAGAATCATCCCCTCCAAGTCAGTCCGTAGAGGTCGTTAGAGCCGTCTAAGGCCACACTACAAAGAGCCACGCTTACTGCTAGGAGCTAAGTGACTCGCTTACTCTCTGATCCTCCTACAGGCATCTTGCTAGGCGCCTCAGTTATAGTATTATAGCTGCGGTGTAAGAATCAACTCTTTTAAGTCAGTCCGTAGAAATCGTAAGAGCCTCGCTGCTAAGAGCCAAGCGACTTGCTTAGTGACTTCTCCTACAGGCAACTAGCTAGGCTCGTCGCGTCGCTCGCATTGTGGCCACCGCCATAGTATGCTATTCGTTTGTTCGCTAGGATAAGTCACTAAGTGAGTCCGGCAGCAAAACCGCGTTTTGATCACTGTTTTTAGCAGCTAAGTCACAGTTTTCAGTCAAAAATATTGTTATAGGCCTTTAATGTGGGTCGAATGCACATTTTTTTACATGGGCCGAACTTCCTCGGTACGAATATGGCATAAATCAAAAATTTAAATACTGCTATACCCATAAAACCGTATAAATCAGGACACTTCGGAAATAAAACATAACCAAGCTTGGAGGGGTTTATTCGAATATGTAAAGCAAAGTTTCCTGATAGCGCCGCTGAAAAGACCACTTAGTTTACTATTCACCAATTAGGAGTAGAGAAGGAAAGCTCGTCGGTAAGCATAGACTAAACAAACATAGGTGCACTCTGCCATGAATAATACATAAATAATTGCTTCTAGTAAGGCCATGCGTGCACACGAATTAAGGCAGCACATTTTGAAGTAGGTACCTATTTACAAGAGGGGGCAGCGTGGGGGTAAAGTGGGGGTGTCACGAATCTAGTCAAGCTAGTTGAAGGTTAGGGGAGAACCTATTTGATGCAAATTAGCTTGAATAGGGTTTTTTTCATAATTTTACTTATTTCTTTGCGCTTTTAGAAAGCTCGCTTCGTCATAAGCTCGACAACCGCTGGAATTTCACTGCAAAGACAATCGACTAGACAGAATGCAGCGTACTGTGTGGTGAGACCTTAGGTTTATGAAGTGACGGAAGAACTGCCACAAAAGTTATGGTGTCGAAACCACATTTGACCTCCACCTGTGCTCTAGTTTTTTGTTTCCTATTTTTAAAAGTTTCACACAACATGAGTAACGATTAAAGAAAATAGCCTTTAAATGTTTTATGAACTTCCGCTAAGTTTAATTCATAATAACAAGGCGGGTGACGTTTTCTTCGCGTTAAATATCGGTTTGCTAGTTATAATTATCCCATGGTTTGTCATTTCTTTGACACTTAGACGAACAGGTAAATTATTCTAATAGGGCGGTTTTGTGTTTTTGGGTTCCGTACTCAAAGGACCGCTAAGCGAAGTCGCTCAGCGAGCTATGGAAAGAGCTATGCTCATTTTCTCTGAAGGATAGGATTCGTAACGAATACATATGTATATCCGACAAAGAAGTTATCGACATAGCTTTAAAAATTTGCAAACTAAAGTGGCAGTGGGCCGGCCATATCTCGTGAAGAACCGACGGTCTCTGGGGCAAACGTGTTCTTGAGTTGAAACCACGACTCGGTTAACGTAGTGTAGGACGCCCTCCGACCAGCTGGGATGACGATCTGCGAAAGACTGCAGGTAGATACTGGATGCGTCAAGAAAGAACCCTTCATGCGACTTACTCTTACTTGGCCTTTTTATAACATTACACGTAGTTAGTAACTGCACGATAAAAGTACAAAGAATCGAACGAAGTTGAAAACTAAAATAGCCTTCGAAGATATTCTGTAGCGTGTTAAACTGTCGTGGCAAAGACATTTAAATTGTATATTAATTAGGCCCATACTCTACGAGTAGCTGCTTATTAGCAGGAATTATTAAGCTGCTTTTCCATGACACCGCTCATAAGTTCCTTATTGGGTTCGCTCTGCTAAATATTAGGAAGCTTATTGACGACTTTGATAGCTTTTGAACTATCATGGTTATTAACACAAGTCATTTAAAACGGGATATTTACCTAAATAAAAACCAAATCATGGGAAATATCCCGTTTTAAGTGACTTTAGTACTTTGATAGCCTTGTTTTCACAGAAGGTTTTGCGTGGATTTGTTAATAAATATTTTACACCTTATAATTTGCAATTGATTTCCTTAAAGTAACGATTGGACCTACTCGTAGTTTTTACCTTTGTTCGTTTCTTTGACAGCACATTAGAAGGTCTAACCGCGCCCCGCCGGGTGATTATGTAACTCGCGACCGGTTTGCGACAGGCGAAAATTAAGCAATCAGTGCTGTCAAACGTCAATTTTGTATTAGTTTGACACCAGCTACAACGTCAAAATTGGTCAAAATTGGCGTTTGACAGCACTGATTGCTTAATTTACGCCTGTCGCAAACCGGTCGCGAGTTACATAATCACCATACCGGAATACGTAAACGCAACTCACATTTAAGTCTCGAGTCGCGATTTGTTGACATTTTTCAATGGGAATCGGTCAAAAAAAAGTTTTTAGAAACCTGCTTAAATCAGAGTTGCTTTGGAGTATTTGGGCGTACAGTTCGCTTATAAATGAACACTGGTTAGACGTGTAAAACAAATCTGACAGCAACATACAAGGCAGCGGAAATTTTGCTCGGTTTAGTCCGTCAGCCCGCCGCCCGCCGGGCCGGGCATTTCGTATAATATACAGCGTGCATACCCATTTGGCTTTGGCTGTCACTCAATGTATCGAATACAGCACGAGTCTAAACAGGCATTCACTCTAGATTACTCCCTAGCTGGGCTATTAGTGAAAGTATTTTTTATATATTAACTAGCACGATTATATGAAAACCAACTACACTAGTTAATTACATTGCAATCAATTATTATCATTAAAACACGATTAATATTAAATAATTCATTAAATATTCCAGGCTAACAAAATCCCATAAAAACATATTGTCATGCTGAGGCAAAGCCATTTTTTTACCAGACTTACACGCTTGCCTTTTAGTTTATTAAGTTTATTATGTTCTTTTTAAGTCTCATAACAAATAAATTGATTTAATTATTTTTTTTTAATTTTCGTTTCATTTTAATTTTTTTATATTGAATTTTAATATTTAAAAATAAAAATAAATTACAATACAAAAATACCTTATTGTACACCGATCATCACAAAAGAAATGTGACAAGTACAATGGGCAAAATTAATATTTATATTACTCCTTTTATTCGTGTCTCTCACAAAACCTCAGACCATCAACACAATGTTCTTCCATTCGTCCGCAAATATTATCCCAGTCCGGGATCTGTTCAAGAAGTCTGTTGAAGTATAAATGATATATAAAGTTTAAGGGTTATAAGTTGTTAATCTAGTCTCGATATAGAGCACTTTATTTAATATCAGTGGAAATACGGCGCTAATGAATATGGAAATAAAGATTCGTTTGATATCTTTATTTTATTTCTTGTCTGAACTTCTTTAAAATCAAAAAGCGAAGAGCAAGAGATAAATCTTCCCTCGAAGTCAATGCAAATGTAACAAAGCAGCTTTCAAAAGCAACAAAGATCCCCTAAGAATGTAAATATATTCCCACTTACCATTCCTGTAATTGGAGGACCCGGAGATGTCCCATCCCATCGCAAATAACCGTAAACCGTCTCAAGTCAAACAAAGGTCAGAGCCCTTGATTGATTCCAGAACTCTGAGAACTATTGAATCCTATTAAAAACTGTTCGATTACTATCCGCAGCGCATGATGACCATAGACATCATTTTACTAGGGTAGAATAGACAAAAATTACATGGAATGTAATTTAGCAAAAGTATGCGAAATTAATAGAATAGAATTAGTTGACGACCGATGTGGCGCGGTGGGCGAAGGTCCGCTTGCGACGCAGTAGGTTGCGGGTTCGATTCCCGCCTCGGAACAATTGTGTGTACGATCTACAGATATTTGTTCCGGGTGTTCTGGTCGTTTTCGATATATAATAAAAAATATCTATCTATGTAATGTTTTGTAGTATGTATATCAGTTATCTAGTACCCATAACACAAGCTCTGCTTACCATGGGACTAGATAATGCTGTGTGAATTACCCAGCATTATTTATTTAAAAAAAAAAAATAGAATATTACTTTATTGCACAAGTTGTACATAGGCGAGCATAATGCTAGATAGCATTCTCTACCTGCTAAGCTTTGGGTATAGTGGACAACAGTTTAGTAGGTAGTGCTAGATTACAAGACTTACAAATACATAATAAAATATACTACTCATAATGATACTAAGCTACTTATATTATACGTAAACAGTAATATATATTCCTATATAATTAATGGCCTTGAACTCCAAAAAATCACGTCATGAATTTAGTGTTTTAAGCTGAGTCTGAACCTGTTTAGCCGCGCATTAGGGAGAGGCTTTATTCTAGACTGTTTTTTTAACATTTTTTTTGTTTAAGTTGTACTTTCCTTATTTTTGTGTGTGCACCCGTTTTTGGTAGTATATAGAGGTATATCTGTCGAGTAAAACCTTCGCAAGTTTTCAATTTTCTGCCAAATAAGCTTGTCTTTTCTACCATAGACAAATCGCTGTCTGGGGTGGTCATGCTATACCTGATGCTATTGCTGCCAAGGCTGTCTATGGTAGTGAGTTCTAATCAAATAGTCTGGCTCAAAGTAACCACTGACTCTCAGTTGTTTCGAGAAGTTTCCGCTCGGAGGATTGAGTAGACTGGCAATTTCTTAGGAAGGTGCGTGGTGTTAGCTTGGAGAGTGGAGCGGGAAATGTTGGCTACATTGGCTGGTGTAAGAGAAATCTTTTTGAGTTTTGAGACTGACCGCGCCGCCCCGTGGCCGGAACACTGGAAACATCAAGTTTCATTTTGCATCACATAAACATCAGTATATACATATAATCTTCATCATCGGCCTATGCTAGTCCACTGCTGGATATAAGTCTCCCCCAATGAGCGCCATAGCGCCCGTCTTCAGCTCCATGATCCATCCAGCATTTCCCTGCAATGATCCGCAGGTCGTCATCCCACCTGGTCGGAGGGCGTCCTACACTATGTTTACCGAGTCGTGGTCTACTTAAGAACACATGTACCGAGGCGGTTGTCATACATAAAACTCGATTACGATGACTTCCACTGAGAGTAAGAGGTATAACAGAGAACTGTGTAGGTAAAATCGTTTCCACTTGTACCCGGAGCCACGCTCTCTGGGCAGCGGGTAACGTTCCTGCGGCTTCCCGCACCGAAATGAAACCGAATGTCGGCGTCTAGAACCGGACTTAGATTGTTACTTGTACGCTGAAGTGCACGGCTTCATTACACTTTCGCAAATTATTTAGTCCGAGCTTAACTAGCCATGCTATTGTTTAGGTTTAAAGCTACTTTTGTTTTAAGGGTTTCCTATTCGAGTCGCTGATTACTGCGGTTAGTGGATAAAAATCACATCTGTTTAGAAACCAACTTTAGCAGATATAATAATGGTTTTAAAAAACCTGCACTTCTACCGGAAGTATCTATCGCTGGCTGGCCAAGATCGCAGAGGATCATGGCCAAGCCTAATGGATGGTCCCACTGCTAGGCAAAGGCCTCTCTTTCTTCCTTCCACTTTTCTCTATGAATAGCTAGACTTCGCCACTCAGTACCTTCTATGTACCTACATTTAATAAAAATACCCATAACACAAGCTCTGCTAAGCTTGGGGCTACATGATGATATGTGGACTGTCCAGCATTATTAATATGTTTTGCACTTGGCCGTTTTGGATGGTACAAACTTCGCGAGGTCGGCCGGCCTATACTCAGCAGTATAAGCAGTACCCGTATAAAATGATGTTTTTTTTTTTTTTTTATTTATTTATTTACTTAATCAGAACGGCCATAGGCCAATTATACTAATTACAGACTGTTAATCTAAAATATAGTTAGATTAAGGTTAGAACACAATATAGTTATACAATCAAATAATAATCAATCTGAAGTTATCATAGGAAATATTCTACTATAGTTTCAAGTTATTATAGTCAACATAAAAAGTATAAAAACTAAATTATCTGATTCACAAACAATAATTAATTATGAATTATAAAATTAGAAATTAAATATAGCTATGATAATTTATTATATAGCACGCGTGGAAATCCAAGTATCTAATAGTTTTCAAACCTTCCTCTTGAATCACTATATCTATTTTAAAAAACGCATCAAAATCAGTTGCTTTTAAAGATGTATGTATATAAAGAAAAGTTACGAAATATTACCATGATCTCGGGCCATAAAGTAACCTGATTATTATTATTATTTATTGATGTAAGCATATAGGAAGGAGAAAAGGGAGGCCTTTGCCCAGCACTGGGACAACAATGGCTCAAAATAATAATGAATAAATAAATAATAAGCATATAGGGAAAGACAAACAGCGGGAAGCTACTTTATTTTATACAATGTAGTGAAGTAGTTCTAGTCGACCTATACAGTTCTGCATAGGGCACAGCAGGGCTTCGTAACGCGGATGCGGTGGTCGTCGGTGCAAGCAATGCGGTTTGCAAGCGTGTTTCGTTGATTACCTCCATCGTGGAAGTGGTGGTGCAGTTCCTTTCGTATCGGAAACGGTCAGTGACCCCATAGGTACCGGTGTGGATGTCTGCTTTTGCTAATTTCGGTGCTGTTTGTTTCCGTGATTTAAAATCGAGAACAAAGCAAAGAAATATTGTGATTTTAAATGGGTTTTGCGGTCTAAACCCTCTCAGGTTAATTCATATTCTGCCTGAAAAGCATTCACGTGATCAGATAATTACCTAATAATAAAATAAATATCTCGTAAATATAAGTTGTACTTTTTTAAAATTAATAAGAAATTGTTTTTGTTTCAGGTATGAAATTTTCAAATATTTATTCAAAATCTGTGTTGGTGAGTTACCAATATTTATTTGTATATTACCTTCGTTTGACTAAAATCTCACCTGATTGTAAGTGTCGACATGGCCGACGATGTATTACGAAGGTCTTGAAGACATCTTCACTCTATTCTTGAAAAGACCCAGTAGAGCTAGCACGGGTATTGTTGTCTAGGTTAGATATAATATACAAAAATAACGTCACTTTGTCATGGAATACGTTAATTGTTTTTAATGAATTCCATCAACTTCATAATGTACGCAATGTATGACGATGCGATATCATTGTTTATTCTACCCTAGACAACACAAGACGAACAAGTCAATACCCTACCTACAGGTTGTAGCTCGAATTCCTTTTATGTAGGTGTCTGTTAGTTTCCTATGGTAATGATTACTAGCTATAGCCTAAAACATTTGTTTTACGGCCAATATTTTAAAGGGTAGATAATTATATACCCCACGATTTACATAACCGCGCTGTATGAAAACAAGGTTCATTGTAACAACGATAATCATAGTGAATCTAAGTAAAAGCTTTGATAAAAAAAGGAATACCTAGCTATAGCCTACAACATTTGTTTTACGGCCTATATTTCAGGGGGCAGAAATATACCCACGAAATTCACCTAAACCGCGCTATATGAAAACATGGTTCCGCTGTACAAATATTCATTCGAAATGGTCACATGGGAACGGCTGGGTCATCCATCACTCAGTGTGACACGTCAACCGCTGATAGGTACCTACTCGGACCGATTTCAAAGTCGATTGCGGACGCCCCCCTAAATTACGCAGATGTTGACCGGCCACACGTAAAGAATGGGTCATGCCTACGGCTTTTTATACCACGTGTAAACAAACCAGAGGCCTTAGCCTTAGCCAACCGGCATTCGCTATGAAGCGATTCGATTTCTACTATCGCTTTCGCTTGTCAAAAGTGTAATTTGTGCACCCATAATCTAGACGTTGAAAACAGATCACGTCACATATCGAAGGCATATGTCAAATCCATACATTTATTACTTTTCTATTAGCGCTTTCGCTAATCGCTTGGTACGTTGTCTAGAGCCCCAGAACGTTAACATTCTCCAACGAAAGTAACGGGATATTTACCATGATTAGATTTTTGAGTTTTCCAATATTTCGACACAGTTTCATGCGCCATGGCGGAATAACTAAATATCCCGTTATAAATGACTTTTGTGGTAATAACCATGATCGTTTCAAAAGTTTTATTCTCTGACGACTTCTATGGGGCAGTGGCAAGGGTCCACCTGTGTCGCAGGAGGTTGTGAGTTGAAATCGCCCCTCGGGATATTATGTTTATACGATTTACCGGTATCTGTTCTGGGTGTTTTCTATGTAAAATAATAGTTCTGGCTAGCAAGGCTAGATGATGTTGTGTAGATTGTCCATCATTATTTTTTGATTCATTTAAAACATTACCTGTTTTCTAATGAAAAAAATATCATTAAACAAGCTTGCCGTACGCAAGGCGTAAAGATTTGGTTGCGGCTAGCTTATCGTGCTATTTTCTGTTCTTTGCCGTCATTGTAATATGTACATTTTAAGATTTAAATGCTCATTTTCGGAGCCGGTGTGGCATGTGTGTGCTGTGTCCTTTACCTAATGCTTTTCAGGCGAGTGCAACAGGCGTGCTTCAGAACAAAGCTCGCTTTGTTTGAGGACGTGCCCGGACGGACGTTTCCTATTTACCATGCTTGCCTGAAAATCTTATTTGGCCTGCTGGAATAACGGTAGAAATCTTCGCTATTCTCGTTATTTATAAGAATTGCTTTAATATTAATAAAATTGCTGTTGCATAACAGCGGAGCATAAAACAGGTGGAGTTTCCTAAGTGGATTGAGCTTGATCGTAACATGTGTGCCAAACGTGGATTGCGAAGATGATTCTTCTTGACTCTTCCTGATAAGTACCTAAACAAACGCCAGAAAAACTTCTTAGTTTGCCTTGTCTGTTTTAATCAAGAGATGATATGACCTAAAACAGAGCAATAACTACCACAGAACCCCAATGCATAATCAAAATCAAGAAGAAGCTGTTCACCTGTATCACAGCTTCATTGCAGCTACCACTGGAAACAAAGGTCCAACCAAATAAGTATTATTTATTTTAAAATACTGTTGCGTTCCAACTCTATTTGTATATCTTTTTAGCTCCGTTCGCCTGGTACCAGGCTATCAGAAATAGAATGGTAGTTTCCTATGACGGTCATTTTTGTTCGTGATTTACACGCAATTTTCAACAGCATGGCAATATTTATAAACTACTTAGTTCTTACCAACGATGACTTGCAATTTAATAAATGCTTACTCTACTTACGCTTTTGTAAAGTTTCATAAGATTAACTAAACGTACCTACATTTGCCTTTTTCCATTATTAGTAGGAAGTAGAACCATAAATCTATATTCCCCTACAACTTGAAGATTTCAATGTAGATAGGTACCAGGCTAGCAGAAACAAGTAGGAGGTCGGAGACGCTACACAAGTTCTGTGATTTACTCGCGGTCCGCAGTGTCGCGATGTAAAATGGCCTGATAATTAATTCATAGCGCTGGAGGGCTCGAATAGGGCTGCCGGTTTCTAGGAAATAATAGTTGATTTCGTAACGTTGGTAGAGAAATGCAAATTTTATGACTTTAACCTGTCGCTGAAACTGATTATCAAAGCGGAGTGGAGTTAAGTTTTGTAAAAGTGTCTAAAAAGCGTCATACGCTCACGACGACATGACAATTTCTTGATTTTTGTTTGTTTTACACGTTCTCTTTTCATTTGGGCTTTTTATTTTGGTGGCAACACCAATAACATAACCATGTAAATATTCCACTTCATTTCACTGTGATGAAAAGCTTGAATTTCTTTCTTTTTCTTCCTAAGAATAGAAAAAGCACGAGACAATTTAATCTTTGCTTAGTTTGGGTATAGATGTCACCGTAAGACTTTGAAACCAGGAACTCAGCTTTTCTGTATGATTTTTTAAAACATGTTCAAGTGAAAACCCTAGATTTAAAACGGGGCTCTGTAGGACTCAGTACAATTAGTTTCAGCACTCGTTACTTCATACTTACAAACAAAGGGACGTGTATGCAGGGATTTTTGTATACAGGGTGAAGGGAAAGGGCGCAGGGTTCCAATTGTGCAGTGCAGCCGAAATTTGACAGTGCAGTGAAGTGAATTTTTGACTAAGCTGAGCTCTCGCGTTGGAATTTGAAAGCTTTTTTAGTACTCTGTAATTATGTGTATCTTTAGTACTGTGCAAAGGCAGCACATTTTAGGTGTTATAGTTATTAAAAAATAATTAGATAATAATGCTGGACAATCCAAACAACATCATCTAGCCCCAAGCCAAGCAGAGCTTTTGTTATGAGGACTAGATGACTGATATACTTAATTATAATACTATAATCAAACATACTCGTAGTAAGGAAGGCAAGCACCGCCGCGGACTGGCCGTCCGGCGCGCTGTTTCAATGCTGGACACACTTTACTTACTAAATAGAATCTTAAACTGTTGATGCTCATCAAAAAAACATTTTTTGATGAGCATCAACAATCAACAAATTCTATGAATACTTTTACGATGTTCATAAAAAAAGCCTTGCCTTAGCTTTTGCCTTAAAATCGATTTTTCGTACTGTCCAACCGAGTTTGGGACTTCACCTTAATCATCTCCATGACATCAAACAGATCCTTTGACGTGTCTATTGTTACTACAATCAGTAGTATTAATTACAGTGCAGCCATCATCTTACACTACACTACAATCAAGTCATCATATCCCGTGACGTCACGCCCCCCACACTTACAACCCATCTAATGGCTGCGCGATGATACCTACAGTTATTAAGTCACATTACGCGGGTCATTTACCCCGTTTTAAGGAGGCGGTGGTTAATGCCTTGATTAATTATGAAGCTTTAATGATGTGTTTGTTGTGAAATTATATGGTTTATTATTTGAATTGCTAGAATGATCGATCAAAAATTCCCACGTGTCTGGCCAGACGAAACAATACAGGTGCTCCAACATGGCCGATAATCAAACGAAACACCCGTAATATCGTGACATCCGTTGTTTTGTGCGGATGTATGGGATGTTTGTATGCAGTTTGTCAAGGAGTCGATGAATTATAGAGAGCGCAGTGTAATTTTGCAAATGGATGTCACAGTTACAATACAGATAGTGGACTGGGTGAGGGACATTTACCAGCGAGATATGGCTTTTGCGTTTTACATTACTCAACAGACTATATTGATTTAGACGCGTCATATTGGTTTTTGTCTGATGGGCGAGTTATGCCTATAATCCTCACGCTGGGCATGGGGATCGCAGTTTGATCATAAATTGTTCTACATGAAGCGCTTCTGCCCGCTCCCCCCGGTGGATATCCCTTAGTTGCTTCTTGCGACACCCGACCCGCGGGAAGAGTTGGAGTGGTGAAAATTCATAGCCACATGACTTACATCTAGAATCAAATCAAATCACGACATAGTTTAAGTTACATATACAATACAATAACTATTTATTGCACACCAAATACATAAAAGATACACAAGAAAGGAAAAGAAAAACAAATACAAAATATGCTGTACATATGTACATAGTTTTTACATTTGAGAATCCCATTAGGCTTAAAAAGCCTGAGCCCGACTGTTGGGGCCTAAATCGTGGCAACTTGCCCCCTTTATGCGATGAAGTAACGGTTACCCTGAAAAATAAATAACTAAGAGCTGTAAGAAACATATTTTTTTATTGATCGCTATAACTTAATAAGGGACTACTTGCTAAAGCTACGTACGTAGGGGAAAATAAAACAAAAAGTACGCGATAAATACCCGATATCCGATAATATTTAATATATTAATTAATCGCGTAAGTAAAAAACACATTAATTTCTGATTTCTGTTAGCTACTCCTATGATGTTGGTGTGTCATGGTCATGACATGAGACAAAAGAAGGCCGTATTGTGCAGCGTTGTCCAACTATATGTGCTGACAAGTCTGCGTCCGCCATTACAGGTCTAAACACACAAATTACTCGCAAATTAGAACTCTGATTGATCAGCTCTACCGCCGTACATAAATACCACCCACTGTTGATTATACCACGATCGTCCTGACGTTTGTTTTGTTCGCGTAGGTAGCTATGCTCTGTAATCATTTTGTAGTTTCATTCCGAAAACATTTTCATCGCAGCGCAATTTAGCTGTCATTTGAATTTACTTACTACTTTTATTGCCTTTAGAATTGTTTTTTTTTTGCGTCTAAATTAAAGTGGCGCTGTCAGTTTCGGTAAATAGCAGAACTCTACTTTTAAAAAGGGTAAAGCTTCCCTTCGTACCGTTATTTTAAAATTAAATGTATATGATTACTACTTATATGGTTGCGTCGTATGTAGCCATCTGCCTTAAAGTATTTTATTATTGCTGTAATTTATAATTATTAATGCCTATGTGAATCTAACTGCTAATTCCAGTCATTACTTACGTACACTAATAACGATTAAAATGTTTGGAGTGAAGATAACAAAATAAAACTTAATTTAGTCCATTCATCTAGATTTGAGGCATTTCCCACATAGAGAGCCAGAGAAAACGAGATATTGTTAAAAAAACTGATTTTTGGGACCTTTGATCTTGAATATGTATAGACGCTCATCCGTTGCCATAATATATGACTTTTAAGATAACATTTTTAATGCTAAAATAAAGGTATATACAGAAATTCAGCTTATTCCGTTAGATTCCGATGTTGAATCCTTTTTTGTTCTTTGATGACTGTACTAAATATCTGTTATCAGGGCACGCGGCAGCGTGACCAAGCCAAGTTCAAGCAAAGGAACGCGCCGAGTGTATCATTACACGAACCACTTGGTGCCACTTTTGACCCTTCTATAACTCAAAACATCTTTAACGTAAACACATAAAACTACGTGTGTTGAATTATATCCATAAGGACATGTAGAAGCCCAAATTTCATGAAGCTAGCTCAAACGGTTACAAAGATATGAAGGTCGAAAAGTCGTAAAAATTCACATTGACTGACTGACATACATATAGTACCTAATTCTAACCTACTTCCAGATGACCTAGAAGGATGAAATTTGGAATCCAGCTCGGTAATTGTGTGTAAGCGTAGGAAAAAATCAAAAAATAAAAAAAAGTCAAAAAATAAGTGATGTTAGCGACGACGACCTTATGTCAATGAAATAAGGTTTAAATTCGAATAGAATCCGCATTGCATAGAATAAGCAATAGTACTAACGTCTCCGATTGCGCAATAGAATACAGTGTAGTTGTTAGGGACCGGCAAATAATAGATTCTGTTTTCGAAGTAACTACATATTTTTACTACCTCACACTAGATGTCACTAGTGTAGGGGACGTACTAAGAATTATTTTATACACAAAATTCATTTTCCAGCAAAAATAACTGTTTTGGTTAATTGTTGTCGGTTGGTTGCCCTATCATTTTCTATGGTTGCAAAATGCTTAAAACGAATACCTATATATTTTTCAGCTATTGATTTAATCAGAAGAATAATATGATTATCAGTATTATCAGCAAGAACAAATATTCGTATATTTCGTCGGAGTCCAGTTTAGTCTATTAATTTTTGTGATCCATTGCTGTCTTACATTATCTTGAGATGGAAATCTAGAACATACACAATTTAAAATTGCAATAATAGGTGGGCTTCAATTTCATTAAATTTACTAAACAACTACTATTATAGTAGTTGTCTCACGGAGGGAAAGTACTTTCAATATAGAATATTTATTATAAAACATTCCATAGGTGCATTCCATACATGCTATGTTTCAACATAGCCGTGGGACATTCAGTAAAATAATTGGATTCTTAATACGGCCCTGGCCCTGTTTTTCTTTATAAGTTAATGGTTGACGATAGATGGCGGCTTGTTTAAAAATGACTATAAAAAATTAAAATTTTGGCGACTAAAAAGTCTTAAGGAACTTACGTTGAAGTAATTTCAGTACATATGATTATTAAAATATATTAACACTGAGCCCTACGTACCTATAAATGTTTATTTCCCATGATACAAAGTATCGCCATCTATTGTCAAGTAGAATTATATTTGGAAACGCCGAGTCGCAATGGAAATGTTCGAGAACTTTTAAAATATGATGCGGTATTCAGAAAAATCCAAAAAGAATTATATTGGTCAGTTGTGTAGTTGAACAAATTTCAGTACATTTGATTATTAAAATATATTATTACTGAGCCCTACGTAGGTTTATTTCCCATGATACAAAGTGTCGCCATCTATTGTCAAGTAGAATTATATTTGGAAACGCCGAGTCAATACCTGCCTAGTTTTCTTTACAAAAAGTAATGATATCCCACCAAAAACATAAATGTAAAATAGGAGAGCCAAGTTCAATGCAAAAATTATGATTGGCGGTGGGCTTCGCGGCAAAAAGAATTGATATCTGAATGAGTGCCAGGTCAAATCTATGTAGGTTAGATTTGACTTGGCCAGTTTTTATCAGAATTAAAACGTTGAATAACTTTATAAAATGACTGATGTAATGAAAACTGGCCAAGTCAAATCTAACCTACATAGATTTGACTTGGCACTCATTCAGATATCAATTCTTTTTGCCGCGAAGCCCACCGCCAATCATAATTTTTGCATTGAACTTGGCTCTCCTATTTTACATTTATGTTTTTGGTGGGATACATATTTTATTTAACGATTAACACGTTTCATGCTAAGCACTGGTTTAATTTTGTAAGCCTATGAAAATGATGATGATGCGGCAAGCTGAAGACAGGGCGCTATGGCGCTCATTGGGGGAGGCCTATGTCCAGCAGTGGACTGCTATAGGCTGATGATGATGATGATGATGAAAATGAACGTTATTGAATTATTTAATTTAATGATTTACACGTTTGATGCTAAGCACTATTTTGTAAATGAACGTTATTGAATCTGAATCTAGAGCACCTTAAAACCTTGAGGTTGGCAAGCCCTGCCTCCGACACGGTAGTTATTAAACACCGCGGCTCTCTCCCATCAATCTTAAAGCTTCCGCGCTCATTAGTATCCCTTCAACTATTTGAAGGAATTTGAGGTATTTCACTTTCTACCCGAGAGTTTTTGCAGCCATGAAAGGTATTCGATGTTCGTTGAAAACTGAGACGGACATTTTCTTTTTTCTTAATGGGTAGTCTATAGATAAGGAATTAACTGCAGTAAAGGGCCTATTCGTGAAAACGAAAATCAAAGTTTCTGGTGAGTTTTTGCGAAAACGCTATGAACGCGCTTAAGTACCTAGGTTTTTTATAGCTTAACTAAGTTTTACCTTCGCTTGACCACAATATCACATTGTTTTAAAAATAATCAGCAACTTCCATCTTGGTTTCCGAATACAAACCGACTTCATATTTCTAAATAGCGAAAATGGGTATATTTTACGATATATGGTCTTTACATAACATTATTTAAAAAAAAAATCGTGATTGACGAAGAAATCGACGAAAATACATTTAAAACAATTCACACAGCTGAACATAGAACCTCGTCCTAAAGTCGGTTATAAATAATAAGACTGCTTTAAAACCCAATGAAAGAAACATACACATAGGAATGATGAATGAAATTGGCCTTCCCCTAGTTCACGCCTAAACAGCACCAGCCTCAATATGTATATGATACATAAACCTATATGCTTTGTATAAACAACCATCCTGGGTCTATCTATATTAATATACAAACAGCTTTCTATAACAATATCACCCGAGAGCGCAAAGATTGCCTTTCTTTGCAAATTTCACAATAACATTATTTGTTTGACATCATTACTTAGAACGAGTGTACCTCGAAGAGTTTCCGTAGTAATAATAACCTCCGATAAAACGCGAGAATACGTGTTTATTTACAAAAATGGGTTCTCCGATGTAATATTTGTCTTTTGAACCCATCAAATTATTCCGCTGCTTTATTTCCAGGGAATAAACAGTACAAAACTGCTCTGTTGTTATAAACTCATATATTAAGTCTTTATTATATTAATTTTCTTACATATATTAAGAACTTCAGGTCTATAAGTGACCCGAGTTAAGAGAAATGAGAATCACGCTTTTTTTCGACAAAAATAAGATCCAAAGAACCTTCAGACATTTGAAAAGGAAATCAGAGAAGATTCCGCGCGAAATTACCTATCTCTTATATTAAACTTTTTAGATGTATGCATTTTCGCAAAGTAAAACTTAGGTATACTAATTTTATTTCTGTTTGTAACCGCTTAGCAATACCAATCATTTATTTATTTATACCCTTCATTTAATCTCAATAGAACGTCAGCGCTCGCAATGAATCCGAAGCTTCAACTTAATCTGAGATTAATGAAAATTTGTAAAACTCGCTTGGAAATCTCTTGGTTCTGTAAAGGCGGGTAGCTCAGGTGCACAGTAGTTCTGTCTTCCAACCGCCGGCTTGCTGAATGGGCGGTAGACAGCCTGAACTCAGGGTAGCCACAAATCGAAGTTTTAACACATTTTTGATGGAATAGCTTTATTAGTCAGTACCTACGATTTTTTTTGAAGATAACGAAAATTTATTATATAAACATATTGTAAGTAAGATATACATATATTACAAACAGGAAGGTAGGTAGGTATCAAACATGTTTTACCGATTACGGTGTACGAATGAATGTTGAACAATTCTGGTTTTAGACCGCGTTTTCTAGCATAGGTTCACTTAGCTCCAAATAAGCAAATGTTGTGTTTTGATAACGAGACGAATGTTACTCATTTAAATGCATTTTTTAATACATAATTAGGCATGACAATGTACTCGTGACAACATTAAAGCGATGCGATAAGACCGCCCTTTGTGAATAAATTTCTCGATTCTCAGTATATCTTGCCTGAATGTATACTCTGGTAGGTACAACAGAAACTTTTATTATTTTGTAGTGGTTTTAAACGATTTTTCTTAAGATTATCAAAGTACAGCAACAACAACTATATTACATACCTATTAATAATTGTTTTACAGCCTCAAAATATTTATTATTGTCTATATCTATGGTAAACACACAGACTATTAACATTTCTATACTTACTCGATCTTTAATTGCGCAATAGAACCAATTACATTTATTTTAAAAAGATACATACATATATCGGATTATAATAAAAGACACAGTATCAAGCCACAAGTTAAGCAAAGCTAGTAGTACAAGCTCGTATTACACCACATGTAGCTACTAGTGCAATACCAGTAGCTACCAACCTCTCATTGAAAAGGTCGCAGCTAAAAGCCGGGGTGGCAAGGCAAGCCAAGCGAGGGGCCGCTGCCCCTACAAGATGACATGCCGGCGCTCTTTTGTCCCTCACCTCCATTTAAATTCATCTGAACATTTCGCCCGCTTTGTTTCTATGCAGTAGCAGCGATTTTAATCACTTAACCGAGGCGCGTCGCGATGCCTCTTCAAACAAACCCGTAAAATCGCACTAAATCCCCGGCTACGAAATGGCTATGGCTTAACGACAGACAGAAGGTTCACTCTGTACTAGAAGAATGATGAAATCTCTCTCATTGCACCTTGTTCATGTTGTTTAAATAAATTGAATTCTCGTTCTAAATGAAACTAAGTATCACTGATTGAATAGGATTCAAGTGAATATTTCTACATCAATCTCTCTAATCTCATTGCACCTTGTTCATGTTGTTTAAATAAATTGAATTCTCGTTCTAAATGAAACTAAGTATTACTGATTGAATAGGATTCAAGTGAATATTTCTACATCAATCTCTCTAATCTCATTGCACCTTGGTCATGTTGTTTAAATAAATTGAATTCTCGTTCTAAATGAAACTAAGTATCACTGATTGAATGAGGGCGTCCTACACTACGTTTGCCGAGTCGCGGTTTCCTCTCAAGAACACGTTTACCCAACGGTTGTCGGTTCTTCGCGAGATACGGCCGGCTAATTCTTAGCTAATTCTTGCCCAGCGTTATTTATTTATGTATATACCTAAGCTACCCTTCTGGTTGTCACCAGCCCTACCGTGCCCGGTTTTAGGAAGCTCGAGCTCATTATTTGGACGCTCTCGTATTATGCTTGATGGCGGCTGTCCTACCAATTAACTGGAGATAGAAATTAAATGGAAGGGCGAAGTTTATCTCCGAGCCCTTTGATTGGAAACGTTTGGTCGGTCAAGCGATTGTCACGGGACAGATTGATGGTATTATTTTAACTTGCTGTTTTCAATTACGTTCGATATTGTTGGTACTATTTAACGGATATTTAACGCGTTTGTTTATACCTATTTTTCCCGACGTTTCGACAGGTTTATACACTGTCGCGGTCACGGTATGACTAATAATAATGTGTAGGTAGACGAGTTAGTAGTACCAGACTTTGGGCAGTGAATGCATTAAGGCAGGTTTAGACTGGGTCAGTGACTGACTCCGAATTCGAGACGAGTCGGCGTTGATGAAAAACCCAATGTAAATTGATTTAAAGTCAGTGCAGCGGACGGAAGTCAGTGCTGACTTGGAGATTCGCACACGAATATTTGAAGTCAGTCGGCGCGGCAGCTGGCACTGACGCCGATACTGACTTGTGCAATGACCCTCTCTAAACCTGCCTTTAAGTCTATGTGAACCTACTTTCGTAAAACCTACGTAAAAATAACGGCAAAAATACATTAAATTAATTCCAACATTATTTACGAGATCATACCTTTAAAGTAGTTTAGTATCATACCCAGATCTCCTGCGAGTTATTCATAGTTCCCGGAACTAACGGAAATGAAAACTGAGGGGTGAGCATGAGGTATCTATTCCGTGGCTTTGCTTCCAACTACCTGCTTGTTAGTTAGAAGGATGCGCCACTCAGTGTGATGTGACATCACACTAAAAAGCGAAAGTATCTATGAATGTATATAAATGCTAACCAATCACTTTACTATAACAATAGTCGGTATAAATATAGTCGCAGAATCATCCATAGATGAATCTAGTCTAGATAGTACGTGCGGTGCTATTTGCACGAAGAGATTGATAGAATGGTTTCAACCTTGACACTTTTGAAACGCGTCCGTATCTGTAGTGTCTTTCATCAAAGGTAAAATGCCAAAATGTGTTTCTGAGACAATACCATTGTTATGGTGAAACAATTAATTTAGTGGAATTAGGGCCAAGTTTCTGCCTGCCTCACCTAAAAAGGTGCAGTAAGAAACATTACCCTGTCTCGTGCTAAGGCCGCTCACACTAGCAGTCTTACGAAACATTCTCATGCATTTATTTCCTTTAAATGTAAGCTCTAGGTCGCTGCGGTTTTTCATTGCGACTTGCGAGACTCAAGAAACACGAGCCATCCCGGTAATAAAACTATGCTTAGATGTGAAATTAAAATTAAGGTGTAAAATGAAAGAGCTGCCTGAATCTTTTAAAATAAGTATTTAAGACTAAGAAAAATTCAGAAGTTTATCATCATCAGTCTATGTTAGTCCACTGCTGAACATAGGCTTCCCCTAATGAGTGCTATCCCTGTCACCAGTACGCTTGGCTATGGCTAACTTTCATCAAAGTTTTCCTTATTGTCGTTTATAAAAAATATTTATGTAATTATAAATTAAAAAATGCCAAACGAAAATAATAGACAGGTACAGGAAATCAGAACAATATCCTGATTTCCTCAAACTTTTTGAACCGAAAAACCCAGCCCCGTAAAAACAACAAACCTACAGCCTATAAGTTCTTGAAGTAATAGTAGTAAGATGCACAAACGAGTTTCGTATCTCCGCGTGCCCGTTATTTCCTGAACTCGCAGTTGGCGGGAATTGATGTCGGCATCGCGTTCCGTAGATTATGCATGCATGTAGTGCATGAGCTTTGATTAAACTCCGAAAAAAGGAAAACAAAATTAAAAATGCACTACATTACTCGCATAATGTATTTATTAAGTGATATCACGCGAGCGGCGGTTGTTTTGTTGTGAATTTGCATTTGAAGTATTGTCGAAGTAATGTTTTTAATCTGCGGGGTGGTTGCGAGTTGCGTTTCTATTTCTGTATTTATTTTTGGCTCTTTTGAATGGATTTTGTCCAGACACGAAATAATGTTGTTTTATTTTGTAATGTTTTTATGGCTTGCATGCACAGTACACATGAGCAAAGCACTAATTCGGTAAACGCTTCAGTATGACTATCTTATATTCACAAAATGACTTTAGATGATTATAGAAACCACCGGGACGCGTTTCAAAAGTGTTATGGTTGAAACCATTGTATCGTGGTACATCCTGCTAGATAAGAAGAACTAGGTTTTGGTGAAAATATCAATCCATCTTCATAATTTTATAACTCATTAATTTTAGTCGCCATTATCTTAGACTTCTAGAGTTTCTTTCATCTAAGGATTCTCCGAATAGTGTAGTAGACCATTGTCATAGTTAAGCGATTGATTAGCAGGATTGGGCTCCTGCTTACATGGTTATCCAAAGACATCGCTTTTTGTTTGTGAGTGAAGACAAAAAGTTATGTGATGGATGACATAGATATAAATAAATACCTGGCCATCGAAGGATTAACACAATTTATCTAGCTTTTGATAGATTACGTATAGATCGATTGTTTATTTGGTTTACAAACAAAGATATTTTTTTTTATTTGTATATTTAATAATAAAATCTATTAAAACGCGGGCAGAATCTAGTGTTTAATATCTGTCAGTATTTAGATACTAATCGGCGGCAAAATCCACGGATCCACGGATTTTATAAAAGGGCTTATAAACCAATTATGCCTCGAGTACTTAGAACTAAGTTCTCTGAAGCTCACCACGCTTAAAAAGGATTTGTAACTTTTGTGGAATGGGATTGGGCTGTTTTGGTGGTTTTATATTGTTTTATACGGTAACTTTTGGAGGACTGTGTGGCTAAAGTACGCCGTTATTAAGATAGTACCTACGCGAGAGAAATACAGTCAACGGTTGGTTAGCTCTCTGTTGTCATTTTTAAGTCTATAGATATTATAGTAGCTGATGGTGTTCCGAAATAAATAAATAAAATAAATAAAAGCCGAGCTGGAAACCTTTGTCTGAAATATCGAGAACTAGCTGTTCCCCGCGGTTTCAGCCGCGTTAAATTCTTATTTCCCATGTTACTTCACGTCCTTTCAACTGTCGCTATGCCAAAAATGATGTCGATTTGTTGCTTAGTTAGAGCGTAAAGAAAGGACAAACAAACAAACACACTTTCACATGGAGATTATGTGCATGGAGGGCCATGAGATAAAAGCCGATAAAGTGCTTATCAGGGAGAGGCCTGCGTCCAGCAGTGGACGAATAAAGACCGTTGAGGTCAGGTGAGGAAATATCTAAGATTGCGTTCTGGCTAGGCGAAAATATGTGGTTTGTTTCCTAAATGATCGCCAAATTCTTGGCTTCCGTGTCGAGTATGCAGAGTGGAGTAATGAGTTACCTAGATAAATGGTACCTGGGCCCGCCCGTTCGTTGTACCACTATCGTTCTACGTGCCCCAATATCTTGTTATCTACATTTCGTGTCAGCCCTAGCTCCTAGCGTTCGGATTCGGACCTTCCTGGTCGAATCAAGTATTGTATACTCCTTGGGTTTAATGAGGTTGTTGTTTTGAGTTTCGAACAGGTTCAAATTTGATTCTCCGCGCGGTCTGCGTTTTGAATTTCGAATGGTTGAACTTGATCGAACGAAGACTTGATGTAATGTTTTGAATTTCGATATGGTATCGAAATTATGTGTTAATTTTATTTTTATTGTTACAAGAGGCAATTGATTGTGGCGTGCCGTTCTCCCTGATTTGACGACACGACCACTGTCTAGAGCTTCATGGTCGTGGTCGTTGAAGAAGAAAAGTACGTTATCATTAAATAAGCACATGTTGTGTGCTTTGAAAAGAAAATGCGGTATACATTATCTGAATTATTGCCAGGAACGAAAAAAACATTCCTGCCTCGCCAAAATACCAACTGGTCTGGCACTCGCCGCGCGGCCGCCATGTCGCTTCGCCGCGGTCACCCAAGATGGCAAAAACATTCATAACGGCCCCATAAATCTCATATAAACGCCTAAAAATATAACCGCAAATACAAAACGCCATCACGCAATTGTGCGTATAAATTACCATACAAAAATTGTCCGCTAATATTTTTCTGCATCATAAAACATTGCCTGCGTAGCTTGCCAAGCGCCGGCCCGATTATCTCTGGAACAACTAAATAAAAGTTTATTTTTATTTTTTCGACGGATAAAGATAAATCAGGGCTGCTATTAAGTTATGCAGACTGGGGGAGGGTGGATACAGGAATTACTATCGGGCCGATAGGAAGCTGAAGCCTCGACTTTGGAACGAGAATTTCCTAATGAAACCTGTTTTGTTTCCTGGCCATGTTTCGAATATCAAATTAGGTCACATAAACCTAGCGTAGAAGCAATGAGGAGGTTACACGCGGAATTGTTATTTTATGTTTACATTCTAATATTTTCTAAAGATTAAATTCAAAAATTTTAAAAATTATTTACCTTATGGATAGAGATAGAGAGAACAGGAATCCAGAATAACTATCGATAGGAAATATGAGCGCAAGTCGTAAGGCGCTGTATACAAGGCCAGTGGCCTTTTGCAAAGAAGTGATTTACTACTTTAGAACCTTCTTGCGATGTTGTCGGCGGGAACAGTGTGAGCTTTTTGGTTCGTAAGGGCTCGACCGCACTGAGCGGAACTACGCGGCAAGACGCGACGCAGTCAATTATTCTTTGTATTTTCATAAAAATAATAATTGGCTCGTATAAGATAAGATTTAATTTTCATAATCAAAAATTTTATTTTTAAAGCGGGCGAGTAGAATATAATATAAGTTTCTATATATTCTCAACTAGACGACTGATATGACGAAGCAGGCGAAGGTCCGCCTGCAACACAGCAGGTTGCGAGTTCAATTCTAGGTGGTGTCTATGAATAATAATATAAAACATCTCTATGTGATGTATTGTATGAGGTATATCAGTTATCTAGTACCTACTCATAACACAAGCTCTGTCTCTCTTAGTTTGGGGCTAGCTAATGCTGTGTGGATTGTCCAGCATCATTTAATTAATCTTGATATTTACAGTAAAACCTCAAAAAGCAAATTAATTAACACCATGTCATTGTTGATAATCCAAACTCGTCGGTTCCTTAAAAACAGCGGGCACTTACAGCACTGAAAACATTATTCTGAAATGACAGTGACATATTGGACCTAAAAAATCAACGCCTCATCTTGGGATGACTCCAAGATTTCGAGGGCGACGGGAATAATCAGAGCAAGCCCCCGTTGATTAACAAAAATGAGACTTGGAGTAGACACCCCATCCGTCTTGTGAGGGAACTCATTCGTCTAATATTTTAATTTGCGTTCTCTGATTAATAACTGTAATTTCATATTTAAAATTAATACATTCCGTTTTTTTGCATGAAAATATCATCAGGTTGTAAATCTTACGTTTGCAAATGGCTTCGTATTTTTTGGAGTTTTTAAATGTAAA
The DNA here is from genome assembly GCA_947044415.1 of Eupithecia dodoneata. Taxonomy (NCBI): domain Eukaryota; kingdom Metazoa; phylum Arthropoda; class Insecta; order Lepidoptera; family Geometridae; genus Eupithecia; species Eupithecia dodoneata. Next base: position 11,082,343 of record OX345665.1, on the reverse strand, counting down.
AATTTTTTTGCCGGTATCTATCTGGGTGTGCAAAATATTAGTCGATCTATTCCTATTCAGTATCTTGACGTAGTCTTCAGCCAAATATCTTTACAACGGAACAAACTTTCGCGTCTATAACTTTAAATCAGGATGAACATAATTTTTTATATCTCAGATATATAAGGCATCATATATTTTCACAAGTGAATCATGTTTTATGCCAGGCTCTCATGCAAAACATGTTTTAATAATCACCGAACGTATAAAGGGTCAGAACCCATTTTAATTAAATTCACTGGGCTGTAATCTATCAAATTACATGTGTAACTTTATTTGCGTCACAGCTGGTGTGTTACAGGACTCAGCGAAGCTAGAAATCGAAATTTTACTGAATTAGGTCTGGCCGATGGCTATTTGGATGTGGATCACAACAGACCCCATTCGTTTGGACCTACATACCTACTGATGCGTCGAGTCGAGTTGCGCTTTGAACTGAATGTGACGCATCTGAAAGCAGAAACGTTCTCAGTCTATACTAATACTGATATATACAATAATATTATAAAGAGGAAAGGTTTGATTTTTTGTTTGTTTGTATGCTGCCGGAGCCTATTGAGGCTCCGAAACTACAGGACCGATTTGAAAATCATTGGGAAGCCCTATCCCCAGTGAACAAAAAAGTGATTTCGCGCTACTACAACCTTTTTTTGTGTACCTTTTCGTTATGCTCAACGCAAAGTACCTACGGAGGAAGAGTCACACGAACATCCAACAATCACCAAGAAGGCGCATTTAGTTCCATTTTCAAAAATGAATTTAAATTAAATGTATGTTCTTTGTAAAAAGAATGCCAAAAAGAGGACGAATGTCTTGTACTGGCTGATGATTTCAGACAAGAATTTAAAATAAAAAATAAATTATTATATATCCCAAGTGAGGAGACTGGAGTTTTTCGCCCGCTAAGCTACGCTATAATGACACGTTTTTTAAACAAAAGAACTGAAAAAACCTTTAGCGCTACCTTTTATTTGTAAGTTACAACTTTTGCGTTGTAGGTACCTATTTAGGAACTTGATGAGCCAAATTACCCTACACCTATTTTCCCCACAACACTGTTTACCGACACCTTTGAATGAAAACATTACTAGATCATTTTAAATTCTAGCTCGTACTGATTCATGACCTACCATTAGCCACTTATATCCAAGTGAAACGTGTCTATTAAGGCGGCGCGTTGTTCCGCTTTTACACTTTTCCAAGAACACAATTTGTCAGTCCCAATGATTTCACTGTGATTCGAGGAAATACATTACGGTGTGAATGCGGTCATATATTCGCAGAATTGTGTTACTATTAGCGATTAAGTTATTTCTTCTATTAGAAATGATGACGTTTAAAAAATACACTTATTTTAGAGAAAACCGGATTAAACTAGAATTTTCGTGGCCTATTTTTCCTCTTTCTCACCGTTGGTTGGGATAATATGAGCTTAGTCCTTTATAATTTCGAGCAGGCGAGCAATTTATTAAAATAAATTTAGTTGGCCGTTGGACTCATCTTAATTAATGTTCCTGCTATCTAAGGGACCGGCTACACCGTTGCGTAACAGTAATTAATATTCGCGCAAAAAATCTGGCGGAAAGTTTGATTAACCTGGCTCGAAAATTGCGAGTTTCTAATTTTGGCGCTATCCGCTGTTTTCCTTTTAATTTTTATGATGAGATATTTTTTTGAGTAACTTTCAAAATTGGGTCATCATCTTCACTGACATAGCTAGAATGAGGATTAAAAAAACAGGTAAATAGATAAAAGGCCGGTTTTCAAGCGGCTGTTATCTTAAAGTGGCAAAAAAGCTCTTGCTTATTTTGACATGTCCTTTCCGCGAAAATTCTCCGTCTTGTATTGAGTTCAAAGTTAACACTTTGACTGCGTTTTTTCTTCGAGGAAAGCGATCTTTTTTTTAACCTAAAAAATTCGTGCTACCGCTCTACACAGCGGTTGTGTTGCGCCGCACATGCGTTTCGTTCGAAAAATATTACGGCTGTGCTGAGTCACAAAGATCTGTATTTTCTCAGCCGCTGCGCTAGTGTGGATTTACGCATATTAGTCACTTGTAGAAAACACATACCGTGTGATTTCAGCAGTCAAAGTGTTAAGGGTTTTTTTTTTGAAAGCGCCTCATTGCAAGATGTAATGGGAACATTGTTCGTTCTACATAGTTTGAATTTAACTTAACCAACGAGGCTAAAATATTGCGCGAAAGAGCCGACGAAGAAAATATTGTACACGCGTCAGAAGCAATCTTCTGTGAAATTTGTCTTAATTTCGCTATTATTTATCGCTGTACGCTCGCAGGATTATGTTTCCCAGGAATGATCTACTTAACGCTTAATCTCTTTAAGTGTTACCGGGAAGACTCGTTGGCCTTCGTTAAATGTAGAAATATAACGCTGGAATAATAACTTTCTGTAACTTTTTAGACGAGATGTATTATAAGTTTTCTTTCTGCAACTGTGTAAATTATTTAGATTCTGCGGGATTTCGCCTCGGTATGGCAAGTTGTTGGTTTTGCGAAACAGTGATCTCCAACTTTGCCTGGGCAATGACCGACATCTTAAATCATCTTAGATCATATTAAAACAGTTAAATAACCATCAAAATCAAATGCTGGTTATATACCAAGTGTCACATGACTGTTATTTAATGGTTTTTGTTATTATAGTGCATAAGGAAGGCCTCGCACTCGGGGAAATCTTAAAAAAATAAATAATTTAAAAATTTTTGGGATTTCGTTTAATTTCTTCGAGATTTATTAAGAAATTTGGTAGTATTTTTTACATAATTCTATATACTTACATTCGAAGAAATTGTTATTGTTAACAGAATAATGTAGTAATTGTTTATAACTAGCTGCGCCCCGCGGTTCCACCCGCGTGGTGATAGCTATTTTGGATAGTATACAATATATCTTTATAAATTGTAGCCTATGTGTTATTCTGATGTATAAGCTATATTATTGAAAAGTTTCATTAAAATCCATTCAGTAGTTTTTACGTGAAAGAGTAACAAACATCCATCCATCCATAATTACAAACTTTCGCGTTTATAATATCAAGTAGGATAGACTTGAAATGTCAGTATGAAGTCAAAAGAAGAGAACTGTACGCATTTACCCTAAAACAACTGCGAATATACCAATACAATACAAGACATTACACATTATACTTTATTATACACCAGATGCAGATCATTACAAAAATATACATTACACGCTACAAGACATTATATATATAATAATAATAATGCTGGACAATTCACACAGCGTTATCAGGCCCCATGGTAAGCAGAGCTTGTGTTATGGGTACTAGATAACTGATATACATAATACAATACATTAAATAGATCTGCAGATCGTACACACAATTGTTCCGAGGCGGGAATCGAACCCGCAACCTCTTGCGTCGCAGGCGGACCTTCGCCCACCGCGCCACATCGGTCGTCAACCATGTATTATAACAACAATATATGTACATATATTTCGCGGTAATTTTACTTAAGTCTCAACGTTTATTTTTATTATTTTTACCCCATTTTTGTCATACACTAGAGTTGGTCATGTTGAAAATTAATTTGTTGGCAAAGCAGCCAAGTTAATTATGGCTTATGTCCCTTTTGGGACCGAGCCGTGACGCTCAAATTCTCTACATTTTCAGTTTTTATCTCAAATTGAAAACCTGAGCCCGAATATGATGTACCTTGTAAATAATTAAATAGAAATGAAGAACCGCCGCAATCGCATTTTTTTTTGGGATATTATTTCATTTCTTAGAGAAATGAGCAAAGTTAGACCTTAAAATTTAAAAGTGGGAATTCAATTTTGACTGCGCCTACAAGATTGCATTTAGGTCCTTACTTACGTTTTCCTAGTATCCGTTTGGTAAAATGATTGTGATGTGATGATAAAAAATGATTTAGGTACATAACGGAAATCATTCATTACGTACTTAAATTGATGTTTTAAACCTACTACTTTACTTAGTCGCCAGGTGTAATACAAGCTAGTGCTTGTATATAAAAAAAAGTTGTAACCCACACAGATTCGCCTCAACTTTGCCCAAAGCTCTATCTACATCTTTGCCCACGACACCAATACACCAAACTCTTTCCATAGATACCCCATGTACTTTAATAAGGGCAATTCCCTATTTCTGAAACAAGAGCTGACCTTTCCCATTTCACGGCTGCGTTGTGTCGTGTGCTTATTAAATTTTCAAACTGATAAAAGGTTAATGGCGGCATAAATCTGCCACTCGTGCTATGGGGTCCGGAGATTTTGTACTGTTTTACTTTTTTGGGCGTTACGGACTCGCTGAGGTTTTAGAAAAGCTTTCCTTTCCAATCTCAAAGCTTTAAAAATTGATGAATTAGTCATGGGCAATGTCACATTAGTGTTCTTAGAATAAATTTACAAATGAAATATCATTTGTTTTTATGCTCCTTGGGCCTTTAAACAGAACTAAAGTAAATACAGAATTGGTATGGTAAGTAGAGAGAATTAATTAACAAAAGTGCTAATGATTCCCACACTAGGCTGGGACTGTATCGTGGGAACCAATATGATTACCAAGTAAGAAGTGCCTCAATTTAATGACAAATCTATACAGACAACATAGAGTTCGGAAAAACAAAAGAGCATTAATTAAATATGTATACTATTATAATATTATAAAGACGAAAGGTTTGATTTTTTGTTTGTTTGTTTGTAATGAATAGGCTCCGAAACTACTGGACCGATTTGAAAAATTCTTTCACCGTTGGGTACCTGCACTATCCCCGGTGAACATACTATATATTAAATTTTCAAAAAAGTTAGGGATTCGTACTAAAACCGTGCGAAGCCGGGAAGGTCCGCTAGTAGATAATAAAAACGCTTTTGCTTTGCCATAAAAGACTCGAGCCAAAAGCTGGCTGTAATAAAACTCTTTAAAACTATAAATATTAATCCATCACGGTGCATAAATCTCATTAAACCGTTTTGTTGGGGCAAAGATACGGAATGGTCAGCTGACGTATTACCATAATGTGGTCATTCGGTGGCTTAATATGACACCCGCTGATTAATGTCCGCTGCACTTGCGATCCGCTGATATAGTGGTGCTTATGGCTGGTTTACACAGTGCGACCTGCTGCCTAGCTAGTAAGCAGATACTCGGCTTGACTACTCGTACGCCAGTAGCTCGGCTCGCCTTTGCTGTCTACACAACACCTAGTATCTGCTGCCCAGTCTTGCAAGTAGTCGAAAGAAAAAATATTAGAACTACGTGTGTAAAAAAAAAAAAAGTAAAAGTATATTTTATTGCATGAAATACGTGTGTATAAAGGTGTTATAATATAATTGTGATTCAATGTATTTCTACAGTTAAGTGTGCAATGTCAGATTTACAATGTGTGTGTATGTGATGAAATTAAATTGCAGAGATATAATTAAAATCAAAAAATTCAAAAAATTATTAAAACATAAATAAAACATTAATAAAGGAAAAACTTTAAGATAACGTATGTCATGGAGTAGTTAAATAATATAAAAAATAGTACTGCACAGCTGCCGGGCGAGCAGGCGAGTGAAAATGTTGAAGTAACTCGGATGCGAGCTACTGTCCAACTGGCACGTGCAAGTTACTCGTTAGTGACTGCAGTGCAGCTACTCGGCAGGCTGACTCGTACGCTAGCTCGCACTGAGTAAAGTAGCGATTAGGTCCGCTCAGCTCGTTTCGGCACCTGGTCGATGATGGCTGTGCCGATATACTTTAGCATATGGAGCGTAGGGTGGTTTTTAAGATTACAGCTTTGATCAAGATCTCTTTCTTAACTACCTAAGGTAATTGTTTGCAGTCTAGAATATTGTCAAGTCATCTAGCAATTGTTTTTAAATTACTGACAAGTTTGTGCAGTAGTTCCACGAGACAAAAGACGCCTATTTATAATAATAATATTAAATAATGCTGGAAAATTTTCACAGCATTATCTAGCCCCAAGCTAAGCAGCAGAGTTTGTGTTATGGGTACCAGAAACTGATATACAAAATACAATACAGTACATAGATAGATATTGTTTAGTACTTATACATATACATAGAACACTGCCAGAACAACCGAACCTTCGCCCACCGCGCCACAGAGGATCTAATTTTTTTTCCATTGCCTTAAAAATGTTAGAATATTACCTAAAACAATAACAGATTCTGTATTAGAAAAGCTATAAGACTAAACACAAGGGATACCTATATGGATAAAACAAATTTTAAAATAGCTGACCCGCAAATAATTCAATAAAATACCTAAAAGCATATTTCACGAGAATGATTCTCATGAAATATGTTTCCGATCAAAATATGGTGACAAAATTTTCCAATAATAAATTCCAGTAATGAAAATTCGATATTTGAAATAACAACGTCACAGAATAAATCGTAGGGCAACTCGCAGACGTGGCACTCCTAAAAACACAGTTTTTGCACGAAATATACCTTCGCAATCAATATAAAATCCTAAATCAAGCTTTACTACATTATTTTTGACGAAAATTGACGTGACACGTGATCCAAGATCCCAAACGTAATGGTTTATTTTTAGAAAAAGTATGATATACGATAAAATATAAAATGCATCGAAAGCAAACGCAATAAAGTCTATTTTATTTTAGCATTTGACTAGAAGTGTTATACCCAGCCACGGGGTGAAATTTCATACTCGCCAATTTCAGGGGTGGTTTGGAATTAGGGTTTTTGCCGATTTTCAGTGAAGATCGGATTATTTGCCCTGGGCGAGTAACGCGAGCTGCGGACAAAGCCATATAAAGGGACATGTACTTGATGTACCTTCTGTGAACGTTGAATAGTTCGAATATTGAAAATGATTGTAGTTGTTTTACTGGAAGAAGTCCTTTCTGTACTAATTAATGTTCTATATTCTATGGTTAAGTGTTCATACAAAAATACCCTCTCCTGAAAAAATAAAAAATGTGTATTTTTCTAAACTTCATGTAGAAAACGTACAAGACATGTTTCCTTAGGGGGAAATTGGAATGGGGTTGATTTTTGAAACCAAAAGTACAAAATAAGTTACATCTTTACATTTTTATTTTCTTACTAGCTGCGCCCCGCGGTTTCACCCGCGTGGTGATAGATATTTTTATATAATATACAATATATCTTTATGAATTGTAGTCTGTGTTATTCTTATATGTAAGCTATATTATTGTGAAGTTTGATCTTAATCCATTCAGTAGTTTTTGCATGAAAGAGCAACAAACATCCTTACAAACTTTCGCGTTTAAAAACATTAGTAGGGTTAGTTTCTGTCCGCGGCGTACGCTTGTTTCTAAGGAAACGTTTTAAGGTTATTTCTAACCTATAGAAACTGATTCATGGCATAAAAAGTATCCTATGTTTTATTTGAAGTTTAGAACTACGTATGCAAAATATCAGCCGGATTCTTCCATTAGTTTTGCCGTAACATAGATCCATACATCCATCCACTCAAACTTTCGCATAAATAGTATGTCTGATATGAGTGTGAGACCTACGAGTAATATCTTTGTATTGTATAGATAGGTTATACGAACGACGCCTATAGTCAACGACCACGTCTCGGATGTCTCGGATCTGTAACTCATTACTGGTAACACACACACACACACACTAAATAAATAAATAATGTTGGACAATTGACACATCATTATCTAGCCCCCATGGTAAGCAGAGCTTGTGTACTAGATAACTGATATACATAATACATACTTGCTTTTGCTTTATCCTTGGTACACCCCCTACCTGACCGATGTGGACGACGACCGATGTGGCGCGGTGGGCGAAGGTCTATACATAGAAAACGACCAGAACACCCTGACAATTATCTGCAGATCGTACAAACATTTGTCCGGGAATCGAACCCGCAACCTCCTGCGTCGTAGGCAGACCTTCGTCCACCGCGCCACAGAGGTCGTCAAATATTAAGATTGTAGTGAATCTAATTCTGAAGATGTTTCCAACTACAAGGTCTAAGCTCAAGTGTCCTTGTAAAACAAACCGCAGTAATTCCGCGTAGAAGTGGGAGCTGTTTGCAAAACTACAAAATGCATGCTTGCTATACTTATTTATCTATCTTATAGGGTTGCTACTGGGCACTTTTTTTGCCTATGGGTCGAAATAAGACAGACATAATAATATACAATCATTTATTTACTAAAGATTTGTATATCGGGTATTGTATATCAGTTATCTAGTACCTATAAAAACTTGAGGCTAGCTTGATGCTGTGTGGATTGTCGAAAAAATATTATCATTTATTTATAGTTATTTATCGCGTACCTTTCGTTTTATTTTCCCCTATCCGATATAAAAACTTCAAATCGAACTAAAACTTATTTATTTGCTGCTGGACATAGGCTTCCCCCAATGAGCGCCACAGCGCCCTGTCTTCAGCTTGACGCATCCAGCATCTCCCTGAAGTCTTTCGCAGGTCGCCATCCCACATGGTCGGAGGGCGTCCTACACTAAGCTTACCGAGTCGTGATCTCCACTAAAAAACTCTTTCATCAGCTCTGTACCTAAATTGCCAAGTTACGTCGCCGGAGATTTCCCTTTAGCTGGAAACTAGCTGCGCCCCGCGGCTTCGCCCGTGTGGAAATCAATGTCTCCAAAGTGCATAAACCTTCATCTTGATTCCCTATTCAAAAAACCGCATCAAAATCCGTTGCGTAGTTTTAAAGATCTAAGCATCCTTGCTAGCGGGAAGCGACTTTGTTTTATATAATGTAGCAATAAATTCGGTTCTGTACCTAAATTTGTTTACTTTATAAGGAAATTAGCTTGTTTAAAGTTGTTATTTTTATTTGGCAACCCTGGTCGCAAGGCGTCGCGGCCAAATTAAAGTGGAAAACGACAATTCCCATCGCAATTACGGTTCGGTGTCACAGCCGGCCGTTAAGGTGGCCGTCCACTGCGGCGGACGCGTCGCTCGAATCATTCATTGAATTACAATTAAATGTACGGCTTGTAACGAATACATCCGACAGAGACCCAAAGATTTAAGAAAAAAACTAAATAAATAAATAAATTAAAAAAACCAAAGATTATACTGATGTTATACTGAAAATGTAATCCTATCTGAAAAAAAAAACTAGTTTTAGTGCTCATAGATTTCAGAGTCACAACTTGTCAGCATTCATTTTACACCAAACAACTTCCACATAATAATGTAAACATCCTGATCAAAAAAATTCTGGATCTCAAAATTAATTTCTCTAGTTTTTTTTTTAATTTTAATAGATTACGTGCCCATAATCCCCAGATAGGGTAAATAAGACAACGTGCACGTCATTTCTTCAGTGGGCGGGCACCTTTAACCCCGGTCGCGGTACATCTTTACAACGCCAGTAACGGCGTGCATGTGAGCACTTCACTTATCTGCCGGACGTGTAGCACTGTACTGTATTTTAGCTCATAAAGTACAGTTCCTAAGCTTGTGGCACTGTACACAATGTTGTACTATGTTTATCGGGCGATAGTATTCGTCTGCTAAGCTGGTGGCCCTGTTAACATGGGTTTGGTACTAGTTTCTGTCGGCGGCTTCGCACGCGTTGTTTCTATGGAAAGGTTTTATGGGTAAGCGCATGTGTTTGCACACACTTGTGCAGTATAAAGTGGTTCATCTTGCGCATGTCGGTGTTGATACTGGCCGCCGTGGAAGACCATCAATTATAATATAATATATTACCTAAGATTTCATTATTGCTTTTTAATATTGATGTTATAATTGTTTTCTGTTTTGCATATCAATAAATATAAATAAATTATTAATGAAAATGAAAAGTTTTTATTTCTTTAAGCTTACAAATAAGCACTTAGACAGGTCATATTTTATAGTTCACTTCAAGTTCACTTCAATTTTTTGTCCACCAGTGGAAGAAGTGAAAAGAAACCACTAGTATGTTCATAACTTATGTGTCTAGTACATTTGATTTGCTTATCTGTAAGTTGCTAGATTTTGAGTTGGAGCAAAACTCGTTGCAAGCTTTTTTATCTTCTAAGTAATTTGATATTTTGTAATAAGCTTTTTTACAAAGAATATGTTTAACAATTTTTTTAAATTTATTTATTGATAATTTTTGCAACTCACTTGGAGTTTTGTTGTAGAAGCTGCGCATTAAATCAAAGTATCGCAATTTAAATATTATTCTTCCGCTATTTTTTTTGTACTTTTCATTGTGTAAATAAACTCTTTATTATTCTAATCTTATGTATCTTTTTGTTTCAGGTAATTGGCAGCTTTTGATGGAGTTTGGATGAGTAATGGCGTCTATCTATGTTATATTATATCACATGTCATGGTTCACCTATCTACCATCCAATGACCCTGTATTGTTATACAGGGTCTTCAATGTGATGACGATGCCCTCGTAACCGAATTACAGCCACGGCGGCAGTCTGAACGAAAACTAGTCAAGTGCGCAAGACATATTATAGTGCACAAGTGTCCGCGCAAACACAGATGCATTATTTTCTTCTGTCATAATCCGATGGGACGGTAGAACGACAAGACTGGGGGGAGGTTAGGCGCAGGACCAATAGCTTAAAATTAAAGAAATTATTCATTTAAATAAATTAATAATCATTTAAATAAATTAATTATTCATTTAATTAAATTAATTATTCATTTAAATAAATTAATTATTCGTTTAAATAAATTAACTATTCATTTAAATAAATGAATACAAACTCAATCAATATTACCATCAATTTCTTACAAAAATCCTATAGATCATTTAATTTCTCCGAAGAAAGCCAAGAAGCATTATAATAAAATTGTATCCATTTCAATTTGGAATGCGAGTGAATTGTACCGAAGTCGTATACAGTCGGCAACAAAAGATGGTAATAAATGTAGAATGGAAGCTCAGTAGCGCGCCGATAAATATTGCGATTCAATTTTGTACATGTACCTTCTGTGCAACACCTATTGTGCTTCGGTGGACGAGTTACAAAGTACAGTCAGCTACTAAAACTACAACGAAATGTTTTAAATTATATGACGCATGAACTCAGCACTAAGCTGAGTTTGACCCTTCTTGGCCAGCTATTTATTGTTTCTCTGTAGGTTCTTTTTTTGTGTGTGCTGTGTATATAGTGTGTACTACTATTAATGGCTAAATAAATTTATTTTAATCTTTATGAACGAAGATGGCGCTATGGCCGATCCATATTCAAGTGGTGGCCGAACACAAGTTAAAACTTTTGATTATTAACTCAAAAGTCATTGCCAAAAGCTGTGGTAGTAGTACCGTTCGTAAAAAAAGACAAAATGCATACACAAAAGACTGTATAAAGAACAGCAAAAAAAAAGTACGTTAAAAGACATTAAACTGCATAAAATAAACGGACATAATAAAACAAGCTCTTTTTATAATGAAAGTAATTATTACGTTGCAATGAATAAGTTATTGCTTTAATTTCCCGTTGACCAAAGTAGGTTGTTACTTTTTGCTAACTTCTGTTAACAAGTGCTGAACAAACAAACTAAATGAAAAACAAAAGAAAACTCTTGAGTCTGGTATAAAATTGGCCTACAATGGGGCCTATTTGTAGGCCTTCCATACATGTGGTGCCCTTATGATGCCCCATCCAAACTTGTATCAGCCGTAACCGTGGAATCCAGGTATTTTCCCTCGACCTTGTGGTATTCAGCTGAGCGTACCCGATGCCTGACTGGAATCGGCAGCGGCACAAAGGGCCACTATATTGCCACGTTGCATTCTATTGTTCTCTATTGTTCGCTATCCACTGTTTATTATATAGCATTGTGTGCCAATTGCACGCCGCATAGCGGTGACATGGCTCTATTCAAAGGTATTTGGTTCAATTATCTATAATTAATTAATAGTTACTGCGATGTAATTCATGATCTATACTAGTAGGAGGTCTGTAGCTTCGCCCGCGTAGTAATTTTTATTTGTGCAGACTGATAATCCAAAAACTGATACAGATAAACATTCTGCTTTTTTTAAAGTACACGTAAACGCTATAAATACCGGGGGGGAGGCCTATATCCAGCAGTGGACGAATATAGGCTAATGATGATGACCATGATGATATATCCCTGTTTTATAGTAGTTAAAATTATGTTATGCTGCGTTTCGGACAAAAACAAATCAAAGATTTGTTTTTGTCCGAAACGCATTTAAATTCGCACATTAAAATCGCTCCAGCCTTGAGTTACGAACGGTATAAGTAATCTTGACATTCTTTTAAATATATAGATAACCAAGTATGGAAGTTTGTTTGTAATAGTTGTGAATCTCTGAACAAAGACCTGTAACCATTTTTTATAATAATTGGTTTCACATAAATTAATACATAATCATTTTGACAAAATTGCAACGGTGAAAATAACGCAAAGTAGGTAAGTCTGCGGTCCTTTAATTTTTTTTCACCATTAGGTACATTTTTATTTTCACTGAAGTAAAATTACAAAACTGTCTTTGAAAATAGAAAATGCACGAAATTAAAATAACCATGGAAAATACACGGAATTTCGTCCGGAATCCGGTAGATTTTTTCGCATCTCCGAATATTTCGAATTTCGATCCCATTGCATTCTCGTAGCATTCCAAAAAACTTAAAACAAAATACAAAATGTTTGCAGTATTTTGGAGAAAACTCGTCAAATCAAATATTGGTTCATCGCTTTTGCTTTGACACGCTTTCATTTTTGATTCTCCATTTGGATTGGATTTGGATAGTTGTCTTTGCGTAACATCGTCATCGAATTCGTAAAATATTTGAATTTCATTCCATCAACTTCAATAATTATCGCAATATGACCCACTGTGAGGTGACGATGCCACGTCTTTTCCTATTTTTTTGGGTGGTAGGTGCGAAAAAATTTACTAATTCTTTTAACCATATAATAAACCCTAGACTACAATTCGTTTTTTTATCCTACATGTTCAAGAAAATCTAGGTATCTGATTGAATTTGACATAACTTGACAAAAAAGCTAAATAAGTATACACTAGCTAATCAAAGTCTTATCTTCCCCAAATCACGAGCAAGTAGAACAAAGTTTTTTCACAAAAGATACAATCGAACAAACCGGAGCAATCAAGTTTACACGCAAACTACTAAACTTTCCTCTATGCAGGTACTTACATTGAAACATAGACTGGGTGTGGAATAACATATTGTAGGCAACATAACCACTGACTAACTATACAGGGTGTAACAAAAAGTAAGGACTAACCTTTTAGGGGGGTTCAGCGTCGATCACAGAACACGGGAAAATTTTTTAACAAATCCTTTTATGAATTTAAGTTATCGAAAAATATTATAAAAACGATCACGAATCACTAGACTAGGCAATAAATGTGCTTATTGTCATAGAACCGACGAAAAATGCATTTGCGGTACGTGATGATGATGTGGGTGTTGTTTTAAAGGGGATAAAACCAGTTGCGTAGGTCTTTTTAATTTGACAGTAAGCACATGCAATTGTAGAAATTTTCTAAAATATTTTCCCGTATTCCGTGTTCGAAGCTGACCCGCCCTGAAAGTTTGGCCCTTACTTTTGTTACACCCTGTATAGTACTAACACAACTGATAGCCACTGGGGAGTTAAGGTTCTCGAGTGGCGGCCGCAGTGCAACGCGAAACGGAGTTTGGGAAGACCTTACATCGACATTGTAGCGGTCGCAGGGAGTCCATTGAAGGAGACGGCTCAGGACCGCTATTTGTAGTAGTGGGTGGATCTTATGGGGAGGCCTATGTCCAGCTATGGACGTATGTGGGCTGATAAGATGAAGATAAGCCAAACATATAACTCACTGTTATTTGAAATTTATAGTAACTAAAATGATTTCATTTAAAACTGTTCTAAACTAAAATACGTATATATTTTGAAACTATCTTCTAAGGTACCTATTTATATATTCTTCAACAGTTTCACTGCCGCCGCACATCTCTGGGGACGAGTGATGGCGGCGGGCGCGCCCCTTCTTTTTGGACTGAGGCTGGGCAGTGGATACGTTAAGTAGTAAAACTGCTGATATTTTTTACACAGCTAAATAAGGCTGTGAAGAATAAATATTCTAAAAGCAAGCAGAGCTTGTACAAACACAGTTTATTTGATTTTGCTCTATATTTTTACTTATTAACATAGAAAGCTTTTTATAGCTTTTATTTATTCAATCAAAATAAATTAAATATTTAATATCCCAAAAATTCAATACACTTCTCTATTCAAACAAATAATGCACCTGAAATACATTGGCGTAACATTGCTACAGGGCTGCCTCGGGGGGAAAAAATATACAGGGTTGCAACAAGGTAAATTCGCGCCCAGTGAGGCCGCCGGGCGGAAGCGCGCCGCGCACCGGAAATGAGCTTTCGATATCCGCCCGCCAGGCCCACTTTGTCCAAATCAATTTCTCTTTATTCCTCTTCGTAGGCTTTTGTTGCTAAATTCGCTGATCATTTACTAGATTTAGTGTTTCTAGACTTTACTAGGGAAAGTCTAGTAAATTTATATACAACATTCTTCTATATAAAGCTAAATTAGTCCATAATACGCCACCGTCTATACCTATACTATGGCTACGTGTCCATCCAAAGGTTGCCTGGAAGAAATCGCTCTTAGCGATAAGGCCGCACATTGTGCATCTGTATCTTTGTTTGTTCTTTACTGTTTTTTTCTGTGTTTTATGTGCAATAAAGCGTATTTTTATTGTTTTGTCAAATGTTTTTGGGTAGAACGCCTTCAGACCAGGTAGGATGACGACCTGCGAAATACTGCAGGTAGATGCTGGATGCGTCAAGCTCAAGACAGGGCGCTATGGCGCTCATTGGGGGAGGCCTTTGTCCAGCAGTGGACTAACATAGGTTGATAATGATGATGATGAAAGAGACTTTACTAGACTGCGCGTGGCTTGGCTAGACTTTGTTTCCATTTACTTCTTCTATCTGTAGCTACAGTAACTACTCAGCTAACAGAAGCTTAATTTTGTATATACACTCGAGAGCATAGAAATCGCACATTTTCCTTTCAATTATTTCGAAAAATTTTGCGCTTATAGCGCATATTGCCTGAAAAACAGCTCAGGCTATTTAGCACCAACTAGTAACAGTTCGAACCATGGCCAGTGCACAAAAGCCCCTTTCTTTTCTTAGGCACTACCGCTTGGCACTACCAATAGTGTGAAGGGAAATTTTACTTTCCCTTGACACTACTGGTAATGCTACGGGCAAAAGTACATTTCCACTGACACCACTACAGCCTAAAACTGGTGAAGTCTGTTTGCGGATGATGTTCAGCCTCACCGAAGATACAATGCAAATATTTACGTTTTTAATACCAGTTTTAAAGTACAGTTTTTGTTACCGCGGCATTGTTTCCCTTCCAACAGGATTAAATTCAGAATCGGCAATTAATTAAATATATATCGTAGCGCTTCCCGTTTAATTCAATCCCGAATACATATTCACGATAAATGAGTATCGTAAAACAAAATACATATCACGGTAAATGGAACGTAAATAGCGAATTACCATCCGAGCGTGATCGGATGGGATCGGGCTGAGATTTTGTATAAATGTTAATTCTACACCCGGAATAAAATATAGTGTTATGTTTATCCTGGAAAACACGTGCGAAGGTGCGGGCGGAAGCTAATTCGCTATATAAAACCGTGGTTGGACATTTACTTCGACAGGAAAGGTAAAAGCAAATTTTTTATGTTTTACATTGTGTCAAAAATATCAAAGCCGAAAGAATCTCAATCATAAATGTTTATTTTTTTGGGCAAAATAAGCAGATAGAATCCATTTTTTTTACTGACATATAAAAAAAAATCTTGTCAATTACTAAATTGATTCTCTTCACTTCAATTATTTGTTTATGGCATGTTCCATAGCAGGAGAAGTTGAAAAACTTGTCTTGGTCTGCAGATAGAATTCTGACTGGTCGGCAGATAGAAAATGCCTCAGCATTAAGCCCACTCTTTGGACCTTAGTGCAATAAATTTATCAATAAGATAAATAAAAAAGATGTAACGCAAAATATTTACTTTGACAAAGTCCCGTCACATTCTAATAGCGTAGTGTTTATAAATGAGTAACGTAATGAAATACCGCAATAACTATTTACATTCGCGGCCGGCGGTGCAAAGCTAAACATTCCATTGTCAACAAATGCTGACTACCCGCGAAATGCGGGTGAAACCGAATATGCATTTGAAATAAAAAGAGCTAAGTGAGAGCTCGCGTACTGCGGGTTCCTGCCACCCCCATGAATTAATAGTTATCATACTTAGGATTCTTCGCGAGGTATGGCCGGTCCACTGCCACTTCATTTTTCCGGCCAGGTGGGATGATGACCTGCCAAAGACTGCAGGCAGATTCTGGATGCGTCAAGCTGAAGAGAAAGGCGAAGTTATGTGTAGCCCACATAACTTTTTGTTCTTACATGCGTAGATATTATACATAGATATTTTTATAATACATAGTAAACACCCGGAACAAATATCACACGTACATATTTGTACGACAAATGTGATATTTGTTCCAGGTGGGAATCAAAGCCGCAACGAGCGTCACAGGTAGACCTTCATTCGCTGCGCCACCGAGGTCGGCATATGTACTATATCGACATGTGGATATTCCATCGCGTTATTAGCTCAGCTAAGAGAAAAGGCCACGTTAGCACGGAACCCTAAAAAAGTAGCGCAAAGTGCGGCTAACCATGTTTGTTCGAGAATTTCCTAACGGACTGGATTGAATTTAAAAGTTCACAGTTCGACCAATACTGTTGGGAAAGGCTTTAACCGGGTAATTTAAAGAAAATTAATAAAAAATAAAAGAAACTAAAGCTAAAAATAATAATAATTCACAAAGCATCATCACGCTGCAAGCTAATCGGAGCTTATGCTATGAGCAGGTACTAGATAAAATACATAGATGAGATATTTTATTATTATGCATTATGCATAGAAATTACCGAGTACATTCAAAACAAAAATCTGCAGATCCTAAAAGATCCGAAAACGGAAATCATAGCCGAACCTGCGCCGCAGGCGGACCTTCGCGTGTTGCGCCAAAGACGTCGTCAAAAAAATATATTATAGACATTTTCAAACATCATCTGGCCCCAAAGTAAGCAGAGCTTGTCTTATGGATACCAGATGACACATATACTTAAAACAAAAGATTACAAAGATAGATATTTTTTATTATACATAGATAATGACCACCCAAAACAAATAACTGCAAATCATACACACAATTGTCCCGAGGCGGGAATCGCAACCTGCGTCGCAGGCGGACCTTCGCCCTCCGCGCCACAGAGGTCAAAAAAATCTAAGGTAAACTTGCCCTTACCTAACCGGCTCGGCAAGCCACTGCAACCAGTCGGTGAGTTAAGCGAGCACTTACCCAAGACTTGGCGACTTATTTTATTCTAGTAACAGCTCAAAGTTGAGGACGCTTTTACGTTTGATCGGAAAGTTTTCTTTGCCTGCGCTGCGGCGGATCTTACGCCAACTTATTGAATTAGCTGGTCCAGCGTAACTTAAATGGGAAGCTATTGGTACTGCTTCCTTTCTCTAAGCTACTAAATTATTGATATAGCTGCATTAACATAGTATAAAACAAAGTCGCTGTCTATCTGTCCCTATGTATGCTTAGATCTTTAAAACTACGCAACGGTATTTGATACTGTTTTTCAGTAGTAGTATAAATATATATTGATATAGCTTTTTTGGCGCATTATTTATTATTATTTATTAATATTCATTTATTTATTACTTACACATACATTGTCACATAATTTTAGCTTAGGGGTACATGTACCCTCTAAGGGCGTAGCAATTTATTTATTTACTTTAGGCACAGTTTAAGAAGAAGTTTATGCGAAAACTATTAAAAAGTTGCCAGTTTCTATAACTAAAGTTGATCTTACTGCAAAGCGCAGTATATCTGCCTCCATAGCTAAGTAAATTTAATGCTGCTAAGTAAATTTGTTTGCTTATTTGGTCCGAAACAGTTTATGGGCGATTGTAAGTCAGAAATATAGGTTCAACATTGCCAGAACGTCCCCATGAACAAAACCAATTACATAATAGATAGTGATTCCTGAAGCATACTTAGTAACTGCCGTCGCGCTGCCAACAGCTCTGGACATGAATCACAGCTCCTGACATCAGAGAGGATAACATCATCATCAGCTCGCATACCACAGCTGAACATTGGACGTGGACATAGGGTGTATATTAACCAGAAAATACATTTGATTCACTGAAGTAGGTACAACTTGTTACTACATATTATAATATAAATAAGACCATAAAGAAATAAAAAATTAACTACGTATCTATAAAAGCAACAAGCGACTATACAAAATACCCAAATTAACCTAAGTTCATTGTCCCCTCTGTGCAATACTCTTTGACTAGCTACTGCGCCCTATTTCTCATCAGTAGACGTTTTATCAGATATGTGTCAATCATAATAACGCCGTCTCAAAGATTTCTGAGACGTTCACAATTTCGCTGCGTCTTAAAGATACGAGTAGTACTTGTTTGCCTGTGAATAACTTTGTATAAGGTGGATCGTCTTCCATACAAACAATTAATAGAGATTTATCAGCTTATTGTAAAGAAAAATAGAAAAAAAAATTAACAGTTTTCAATGATAAAATCTTTCCAAAAATCATGAACTTTCATAGTTCTAAGAAGCGGTTAGGTATACGAGAGTGCTTATCATGTCCGTGTTTAAAACTCGATACTTTCTTTGAAGATAATTGCGAAAATCCGCGTTTCATGTAGGACGAAAGGATAAATTATTTTAAATATATAGATTCAATATCTACCAGAATACTGAAAACAACTTTAAGTGGTCTAAAGTCGCAGTTTTTGTCAGTATTTTAATGAAAAATTCCCAGAAAATCAAGACTAGGGACGAGGTCAAATCTAATTTGTGTTTAAACATAATTATTTTAATATTAAAAAATCATTAATTACCTATACACCTCAACTATATACACAAAAATAAATCACTAATAAAAGGCAAGGAGTAGATTCAGCATTGTGCTGCATGTAATGAACATGTTTGTTTATGTATTCGGAGGTTACAGCTGTTGAAGACCAATAGGTATTTGTTTGTATAGGAGACGATCCACCCAGGCCTTGAGTGTCGTATCGTAAGCTTAAGTAATGGGAAGGGTAGGTATTCTAATTAATGTTTCGGTTTGGGCTTACGAGCTGTGTTTGATTTACTTCTTGTGTAACAAACAAGTAAGAATAAGTGTTATTTCAGCTGTTTGTGTACTTTTGTTGTTTATTTGACGACCGATGCGGCGCGGCGGGCGAACATCCGCCTGCGACAAAATTCCGCTATCCGCCGGGTTTAATTCCCGCTTTGGGACAAATATTTGTAGGATTTCCAAATATTTTTTTGGGTGCTCTGGGTATTTTCAATTTGTAATAAAAATCTATGTATTGTATTGCCTTATGTATGTATATCAGTCTAGTACCCATAACACAAGGTCTGCTTACCTTGGGGCTAGATTATGCTGTGTGGTTTGTACAACATTATTTTCAACATCCTTCGTCGCAAGCGGACTTTCGCACGCCGCGTCACAGCAGTCAAATAAAATATAGATAAAATGAATACCAAACATGACCTTGAAACTTCCTTTCGCAGTCTGTAACCAAACATCCTCACGACCATGAAACTCCTTGATTACACAGAATTCTTTCATCCAAAGACAAGTGAGTTCGGGTAGGATGGCCATAAATCCCGCCTAATAAATGGCGCGCCACTTAACGGGGCGGCGACGAACGAGGCTCGGGAGAGCCATCCGCCCAGCACCACCTAAATATAAATTGATGCTTATGTACTGTGACCTTCATTGTGGAGTGTGGAATTGTTTATTTGTATTCCGAGCTAGGCATACCAAGACAAAGTTCCTTAAACTTGCTTTTAAATGCAAACTAAAGAACTGGCTTATCGAGCAAGCTTTCTATAGAGTTGACGAACCGCACATCACCAGCTAAATAAAAATTAATAATCATCATCATCATCAGCCTATAGCAGTCCACTGCTGGACATAGGCCTCCCCCAATGAGCGCCATAGCGCCCTGTCTTCAGCTTGCCGCATCCAGCATTTACCTGTCTTTCGCAGGACGTCATCCCACCTGGTCGGAGGGCGTCCTACACTACGTATACCGAGTCGTGGTCTGCACTCAAGAACACGAACACGGTGGGCGAAGGTCCGCCTGCGACGCAGGAGGTTGCGGGTTCGATTCCCGCCTCGGACCAATTGTGTGTACGATCTGCAGATATTTGTTCCGGGTGTTCTGGTCGTTTTCTATGTATAATAAAAAAAATATCGATCTATGTAATGTATTGTATTAGATATATCAGTTATCTAGTACCCATAACACAAGCTCTGCTTACCATGGGGCAAGATAATGCTGTGTGAATTTTCCAGCATTATTTATTTATTTGTGACTACTTACTAATTACTACAATAATGGCTTAAGAAGCACATGTGCTTTAATAATAATTACAAAGTACATACACACGTATTCTGTACTAAATTAACGAATGAAATTGTGTTCCCTACCCTGGAGGGTGTATAAAACGCGTTTAACGTCCCCGCGTCAACGCTTTACGACCCTGGGCGTGCATCGCTGAGATTGCAACTAACTAATGCATTTTGTTTGTAGAAAATGCATTAGCTGTACTGTTACTTCTATTGTGCTGTTACAATGCTATACAATCCATAATAAAAATAATTTCGAAAGAAATTATATCAATCTGTTACCTTCTCTCGCCTATACCGCTGAACTTGGTAGAGAGAGAGAGAGAGTAGAGGTAATGAAATTTGATAGAGAGGTAGACGGCATTCTTATTGGGAAAGACTTTGGTTCCGAAAACGCGAGTGAAGCCGCAGACAAAAGTTAGTGAAAATATAAATTGTCGTCAGCTTTAGTGGCTTATATAATTGATATTGAAAATCTAACTATGTCCCGTAAGCCGAGAAAACTATACGTTTTCTGCCAGAAAAGCTTCAATCAGATAATACACAAAAATTAGAATTAGTATTTACAATATTTGGAAGTTCCTGCATAACTAGTGTTAACTAAAGAGGGCACTTAATTATATCAGATGAGTGTCTTATGACTAAATAATATTAAATTAAATATAAATAACATAAAAATCATAGGCAGTTACACAATTGATGTTACCAAATTGAATAAAATAACATTCCTCTTCTAAAAATCACCTACGCAATAAATTAAGTAACAACCTTCTTCCTGTACCACACAATAAAGAGCTCAGGTTCCTAATAAAACTCGTGTAGACCGTTTCTAAAAGCCCAGTGCTGGACCCTGCAACCGGATTAAAGTCAGTAATTAATCTGGAGTGTTCTTCGCGACTGGATTCCTCCCATTCTACAACCTGCTGCTTGGTAGACTAATTTAAATGGCTAGTTCACTCAGTATAAAGAACACCATGCATGGGATAGAAACCGACGTAGCATAAATCAGAACATCAAACAGAATATAGTATCACATCATACCGCTTGAAAAAGTTTTTGCGTGCATTTTTGTCGACCTCTATGGCGCAGCAGGTGAAGGTTAGGGTTAGTACGACGCAGGTTAGTAGTTGCGGGCGTCAAATCCCGCCTCAAGACAGATTATTTATTGTTGTTTGCAGATATTTGTTCCGTGCTATTCTGAGTATTTTCTATATATAATCAAAATTATATATCAATCGACAATCGATAACGCATTGTACTAGGCATATCAGTTATCTAGTACCCATAACTAGCTCTGCTTAGCTTGGAGCTCGATGATTCTTTGTTATTTATTTTAATAATATAAATAAAGCAAGAATGACGGATGATTCGGATCCTTCAATTTTCGTATAGTTTTATACAAAAGACCATGGAGAAGCTGTTGTCTAACACCTGTGACCATTTTTATTTGCCCGCGATCGCCGTTTCATTAGTTCGCTACAACTGCACAGCGGCGCTGTCGTCGCAGTTAACTTAAATACATACAGGTGCTGCTTTACTATTTATCAGATCTTCCTTTCCTTTATTGGACTGCTTTAGCATAAGAGAAATATAAGCTTTAGAAGAAGAATGAAAACAAGTCGTTTCTTACAAAAAAATTAGGTACGGATTACTAATAAATAAATAATGCTGGACAATTCACACAGCATTATCTAGACCCATGGTAAGCAGAGCTTGTGTTAAGGCTACTAATGGATCCTTTTTTCAAGTC
The DNA here is from genome assembly GCA_947044415.1 of Eupithecia dodoneata. Taxonomy (NCBI): domain Eukaryota; kingdom Metazoa; phylum Arthropoda; class Insecta; order Lepidoptera; family Geometridae; genus Eupithecia; species Eupithecia dodoneata. The sequence goes on along the minus strand of OX345665.1, from coordinate 11,060,020 downwards.
TTGGTTAAGTTTTGTATGCTACCATAATTTAGGCTCTCAATTTCCATAAATATACTCTCTACTGATAAAAACCATAAGGTGTTTTACTGGAGAGGCCTATGTCTAGCATAGGCTGAACATTCATGTCAAATAAATGTTGTAATCCGACAACTTAGAAATAATGATATTAAACTCAACTCAAAAAAACACAAGCCTTGGTTTTCTCCTGTTCGTGAATCAATCACACTAATATTATAAATGCGAAAGTATGTATGGATGGATGTAGGTTCATTACTTCTTCACGACAAAACGACTGAACGTATCAGATTGAAATTTGACATAAATCTAGGTCTAGAGCACATACTGCTACTATTTATCCCATAAATCAGTTCCCATGGGAAATACATGAAATAAATTTTTCAGAGACAACGCGTGCGAAACCACGGGCAGAAACTACTTTACAAATATTTGTGTCGGGTCTAAAGTCTCTGTGAGGTCGATGATACGATCGCTTGTTCCTGGTCATTCCTAGTCATTCCTGGTCGTTCCCAATAGCAATAGGCCCAAATAGCATCCCAGCAAACAATGCTATCCAAACGCAGCGGGCATCTTTATTGCGCAGATAACGGTCGCATGGCATACATAGTAGCATACATAGCATATTGAGATTCCGCCACTAATTGCGGCCAGCGATATTTGTAAAGATATGCATCGCTTTGCATACAGATTGGTCGCGGAGCGTTGCGGAATAACGCACTTATGTTTGGTTATTTCTAAATTATTAAAATGGCCCTCAGACTATAACTTAATAAATATATACATATACATATATATATATATATTACTTATTAATCAAACAAACTGTTTAATAGTTTGGAGATGTAGGAAACATTAAAACCTCCCGAACATTCATATAGGACTGAGCCAGGTTGTAGAAACGTGCATGTTTTTTTTATGAAATACCTACTTACTTGCTTGCTTCTATACTTATGGGTAAAATTCGATCCCCAACCCGCATGCCCAGCGCAGCCGATTTACAAGATTTTCATTTATTATACGAAAGGAAAGAAAGCAAAGAAATTTATTTTCAACTACAACCAATCACAAACACAAGAACTTAAAACTATAATAACTGATAAAAAGGTTCAAACTGAAAACCAGCGTTGTTCCGCGCCACGCGTGGTTCAGCACAGCTGAGTTTGACCCTTTTTGGCCAGCAGGCTAGCACGGTAGCCATGTATTATTATAGTTTTTGTTTTTATGTAGGCTTTTTATTTATGATTTTTTTTATACTGTGTACTGTGGTTTTTTTATTTATGTGTGCTTTAATTGTGTAGCCTGTTTTTTTTTTTTTTTGGCCAAATAAAACAATTCTTTCTTTCTTTCTTTCTTTATAATTATAGGAGTGCATTAGGTATATTGGGGATTGTAGCTAAAAAATTAGGAGTCGGCTCAGCATGAATGCTACGGGTACTGGTAGAACCAATACACGCAGCGCTGATCTTATTATATCATAGAGACTAATGAGGCTTACGGACAAACAGAATTACCGTTTAAGTTAGCTTCTCGATTAAATATACATACGTACTTAGTATGAAACATAAATAAAAGTTTAAAAAAAATTATTCCCATCGTCTCACGCGAGACGCGCCTATTCCCAAAGGCACACGAAAAGTATTTCCAACTCCAAAAAAACAACGCTATCTTTCATCGAAGCTAGACTACCTATTTCCTTCACATTGCAATTCAGCGCGGCGGCAGCCACGTGCGTGCAGTAACTCGAAGGCAACGCCAGCGACGTTTCATTGCCGACGCGTGTTGTTGCTGCTAATTACCCCATTGCTAACTATTACCTCTGACAGTTGGCCTGAACTGTCTTATTGATCGTGTGGATATGTTACTATGAAGTGTTTGTATATTCGATTTTGACCAAAGACGGGTGTAAAGGTGAAAATGGGTGATATGGCGGACATTAGAGGAAGGCCTGTGTCCAGCAGTGGTCTTGTATGTATGTATGTATTTTTTCAAAGCATTACAACTATTTTTACAGGTACCTAAGCTGTTTCCTAATACAATAGTATAAATAAATAAATAATGCTGGACAATTTACACAGCATTATCTAGCCCCATGGTAAGCAGAGCTTGTGTTATGGGTACTAAATTTTTCTGTATTTCTATATTTTTTATTATACATAGAAAACGACCAGAACACCTAGATAGTGTAGTCAACTATACAATAAAGGATAATTATTGACAACTACTACTATTTTGAAGCATCTTGGTATGGATAGTGTTTTGATTGGCTGGAAGATTTTTGATCTATATGTGTTATCAATAATCATTTATGATGTGTAATAATTTATTTCGTCCCATAAATAAGATAATGAAAATCTAATTCTTTTTTGAGCCACAGAAATAAATTACTTTTAGGAATCAATCACTAATTTATTTAAAAAAAACACAATTTTCATAAACGAAAAGGATTCTACTTATTTACAATCAAAAATTAAATCAATCCAAACAATAAGAGATAGTTTAAACAATCACGCTTTGGTATCTATTACTTATAACGACACACAGAGAGGGCACGTCCATGCAGCTCGGCGAGTTGTGGCAGAAAGAGAGCCTGTCCCACGTTCCTTCGGCTTTTATAGTCTTAAGTCATCTGTCACATTCAATCACATCTATCACGGCCTCTCCTGCAGCTTCTGGCGTCTCGTCAGATCTAGAGTATTCATTACTTAGGCTTAATCAAGCGTAAGGTCGTTGTGAAGGTCCTGGTTCCTGGTGGTCTAACATAATGGAAGGGCCTGGTTCTTGATCGTGTGGTGACGAGCGATCAGGTTCATCAACTGCGGCCCGTTCGGTCGGTTGCTGTTCTGGGTCATCATAATCATCACTCGTTACTGAGAACAAAGAAAACAGTTATAAAAACCGTAAAACAATTCACAACAATCCTGTTTTAATTAGTCGTTAGTATGTTAAGGTTTTACTGTACTACATCTATTAGTACACGTACAGCTGAATATTCTAGTACTTTCCAAGCATGAAATTCATCTTTGGGTATTTAATCATCGCTAACCCATACCGGAGTACAACATATTCAGCTGCAGTAGTACATAAATAACCATAACCATAACAACATGCTTAATAAAACACACTGCGAACGTACGTCACACAGCGACTGATCGGTTTGCAAAGCCGACCAGCTTCCATGGCCAATGTAGACACCATCCAACAGGCTGGTTCTACTGCCCCAAGGGCCACACACGCGTCACCTCAAGGGCCACATACGCGTCACCTCAAGGGCCAAACGGGTAACACATTACCCTCAAAGAAGGCGGAGCACGACTCGGGAGTCCACTCGCCTTTCCACGTGACCATATACTGGGCCGCCGCAAAGGTTGACTCCCCATACGACCCAGACATCAGCCTCAGCTCATATCGGTCATGAGGCAGGACCTGAAACACTCGATACGGGCCGCGCATACCATGGTCAAGATTGCCCGTTGATTGAGCATACTTGATCACGAAAGCCAAGTCACCTTCCGACACCAAACGGTGGCTACGGATAGGTGGCACTGATCTCGCCGACAGCGCGCAGATCTCGTTGGCAGCGCACAGATCCCGCCGACAGAGCACAGGCCGCGCTGGTGCGCTCAGGTCACTCGAGGCGTACGCCGTAGTTGCAGATATGAAATTAAAAATCAACAACCGGGCTCGGCCCCACCTGACCATGTTCAATTTATTTATTTACAAAATGATAATTTCTGCCCATGTCCAATGGATACAACTTTGAACCAGATCGAACAAACATACCGTAGCCATTTTAAATACCCGATGCGTGTTCCCAGCTCGCAAGCCGCACTTGAGCGCGCAAGTTGCACAAAAGCGCACGGGTCGCACCATGATGTGCAGGCTGCGCAGGAGCGCGTAGACCACGCAGGAACACGCACGCCACGCCGACACGCGTAGGCCACATGCTGGCCACATGCTGACCACATCGTAGGGCCGCAATCGCTCACTCACGGGTCAAACGTCTCTGTAAAAGATGAGAATGATTACACGCTAGCTATAGCACCGGCCGAGTTGGGGCGCATAGGTCGCGCCTACAACACAGGCCTCTCCGGCCGCGCTTGAGTGCGCAGGCTGCACTGGGGTGCGCAGGCCGCACTGGAGTGCGCAGGCCGCACTGGAGTGCGCAGGCCGCACTGGGGCGCACAAGCTGCACACGAGCGTGCGAGCCACGCTGGAGTGCGCAGGCCACACTGGGGCGCGCAAGCAGCACACGAGCGCGCAAGCCGTGCTGGAGTGCGCAGGCCGCGCAAGCTGCACACGAGCGCGCGAGCCGCGCTGGAGTGCGCAGGCCACACTGGGGCGCGCAAGCAGCACACGAGTGCGCAAGCCGCGCTGGAGTGCGCAGGCCGAGCTGGGGTGCGCAAGCAGCACACGAGCGCGCAAGCCGCGCTGGGGTGCGCAAGCAGCACACGAGCGCGCAAGCCGCGCTAGAGTGCGCAGGCCGCGCTGGGGCGCGCAAGCTGCACACGAGCGCGCGAGCCGCGCTGGAGTGCGCAGGCCGCGCTGGGGCGCGCAAGCAGCACACGAGCGCGCGAGCCGCGCTGGAGTGCGCAGGCCGCGCTGGGGCGCGCAAGCTGCACACGAGCGTGCGAGCCGCGCTGGAGTGCGCAGGCCGCGCTGGGGCGCGCAAGCAGCACACGGGCGCGCGAGCCGCGCTGGAGTGCGCAGGCCGCGCTAGGACGGGCAAGCAGCACACGAGCGCGCGAGCCGCGCTGGAGTGCGCAGGCCACACTGGGGCGCGCAAGCAGCACACGAGCGCGCAAGCCGCGCTGGAGTGCGCAGGCCGCACTAGGGCGCGCAAGTCGCGCTGGAGTGCGCAGGTCGCACTGGGGCGCGCAAGCCGCGTAGTCCGTGCTGAGGCGCGCATGAGCGCGCAAGTCGCGCCGACACGTGGCAGGCCGTGCTGGAGTGCGCAGGCCGCGCATGAGCGTGCAAGCCGCGTATGAGCGCGCAAGCCGCGCCAACATCGCGCAAACCGCAGTTGCAAATATGAAAAATAAAAGAACGCATAAGAAGTCATATTACGTCTAACTTTATTCGCAACACAGGGCACACCTTAAAAAAACAACATGTGTCATATCGAACGACTGCACGCACTGCATTAGATCACCATAAACACTTGGAGTTGTAACGGCGTGTACTTTACTTTGACGGCTAGAAATACTACCCTCTTGATCTGGCAGTCGGCTGGTTTTTTAGCGCAAGAGAAGTGGTTTACCACTGCGGAGGATATAAGAGAGACACCGATGGCACCACTGTCAATTAAAACGTCGATTGGGATACCCTGTATTACACCTACCATGATATCGCTGCTCTTATGCAAAGGGGCGGAGCAAAAGTTCACATTTCACTTATCGTTTTGTGGTTCAGCGTCCGCGCGCTGATTAGCAAAGCAATTCTTTACTTCATGACCCTGTTTTTTGCAGTAGGCGCAAGTCACATTTTTTGTACCTACTTTGCCCGGTTTAGACTGGGTTTGACTAGTGTCCGACCTTTTAGGGCACGCAGCCTGCTTGTGCCCCGTCTCACCACAAATATAACATTTACCCGTATCAGCTCTAAGTGGCTTCTTGAAACCCTGTGATCTGCCATGGTGGTTATTTTTATTCTGATTCGCTTGACGGTTACTGCGAGTATCCGTGGTAGAACTTTTACTTGGATTAACAAAGCTAGATAGTTAACTAGATCATTGGGTTTCAAGTGAGCGTTGATGGCAGTGGCTTTAACCTGGGGGTCAGTTATACCTCTCAAGATGATGTCCGTAACTAGCTCGTCGCTCAGGCCGCGGACTATGCGGAGGCGCAGTAAGGATCTGCGGACGTACTCTGCGTATGTGTGGTATTTGTCGGAGCTCGTGGACATGACCTCAAAGAGAATACTTGCCGAATCTATTTTTCTTTACAACATAAAGGTTTAAAATCCTCTTTGAAGCTTGTCCACGAACGATCGTTTGACACCCACTCACTAAGCCACGACTTGGCGTCCCCTTTCAGACAACCTCCTATTCGAGAAAGGCATTCACGATCGTCCCATTTGTTTGCTAATTTTGCCCTATCAACCTCAGTGAACCATGCATCTACGTCGTGAATACTTGGGTCAAGATTCGACACATAATAGTGATGCGTACGCCCTAATGCTTCTAATCGTGACATAACAGTGTCAAAGGACTCACAATTACTCGGCGGTGGCGCGGAAGGTGGCACCGGTGGCGGCACGGAAGGTGTGTGAGTGCTGCGAGTCTCCTCGCAAACTGGGTTCGTACATACCTCCTGAATGCTGTGACCGCGACAACCTTGGCGACGGTAGTACCTGTTGTGGCGGAAAGGTCGGGTAGACAGACCGCCGTGCGAGCTTCGGCGAGACAGACTACGTGAACGCCGACTATGGGATCTATGGTGCAGTGGACGATCACGCGAGTAGCTACGCGAATAGTCACGCGATCGCCGGCCACGGGAGTGGCGATGCGGTGAGCGATCACGCGTGTAGCTACGCGATCGACAGCCTCGCGAAACTCGCGAATGACTGCGCGATCGCCGACCTCGTGAACGTTCGCTCCGCAATCCAGACGAACGTCTTCTATGACGAGAACGAGAACGGCTCGTCCTCATCTTTAAACAATCAGAAAACACAAACTAAGGTGCCCGAACGCACCAAAATTCAATTACCCTCAAAAAAAATACACAAAGCGTGATATTAGAAAAACTACCCTCACAACTTGGAAAAAAAAGTTACGGCTTTTTACTTTTAATATTTATCGATCAGGATGAAAGTGGAACATGCGCACTATCGCACTTCTGATTTTAGGAATCAATCACTAATTTATTTAAAAAAAAACACAATTTTCATAAACGAAAAGGATTCTACTTATTTACAATCAAAAATTAAATCAATCCAAACAATAAGAGATAGTTTAAACAATCACGCTTTGGTATCTATTACTTATAACGACACACAGAGAGGGCACGTCCATGCAGCTCGGCGAGTTGTGGCAGAAAGAGAGCCTGTCCCACGTTCCTTCGGCTTTTATAGTCTTAAGTCATCTGTCACATTCAATCACATCTATCATTACTATAATTCCGGGTATTTCAGATCTTGCCATTGTCTTGTTTATTCTGAGGTTGTCTGGAAAATATTTTTTATGAACAAAAAAATATTGCATAAAATAATCAGAGAGTTGTGTTAATTAAATTATCATTGCGTATTTAAGATACTTTTTCTCAAATATTGCGAAAATTCCAATTACATCTAGAAATAACCTTCCAATTACATCTAGAAATAACCTTCCAATTACATCTAGAAATAACCTTCCAATTACATCTAGAAATAACCTTCCAATTACATCTAGAAATAACCTTCCAATTTCATCTAGAAATAACCTTCCAATTACATCTAGAAATAACCTTCCAATTACATCTAGACATAACCTTCCAATTACATCTAGAAATAACCTTCCAATTACATCTAGAAATAACCTTCCAATTACATCTAGAAATAACCTTCCAATTACATCTGAGAAATAACCCAATTTCAGTTTAATTTCCTAAGACTTGTTCGCAGCACTAAAACTTACTTCAGCGAATGTTGGGCTTACAATTTTACAGTGCCAGTGAGGGCACAAGTTATGTTCATTGCCTTCATAACGTAAGATGGTTACTTACATTCTGAAACTCGAGTTAAAAGTGCTACAGCGCTTCAGTTATAGCTATCTCCTGCAGTAAGCTTGCATAGAAAATACCGGCCGAATATTAAAAAAAAAAAAAACAAAATAAACTTCGTCAACCGTGCATTTGACGACCTTAGTGGCTTAGCGGGTGAACTTCCACCTGCGGCTTAGGAGGTTGGGTAGAGTAGGGTTCGATACCAGCTGTGGGACAAATATTTTTATGATTGCGTGTATCGTATAAATTAGGTACCTATATCAGTCGACGCTTAGTGAAAATATGAAGTTTATTATTTATTTATTTCTCGTATGGACCTTAGCCATTGCATTTAAAGAAAGAAACAACGATAACAGATAAAATCAAAAGGAAACACTTATGTATAATATAAAAATGTACATACATTGCATCGGGTAGATACATATAGGCTGATGATAATGATGATGGTTTGGATCATGACACGTAGTTTGTTTTTTTTTCCTCCCCTCTCCCTTTTAATCATAATACATAACTAAAATTTGATGCTATAGTAAGGGCTTAAAAAAAGAGACTAGTATTATTTATTTATTTCTCGTAGCTCGTAGCACGTGCTACGCCGTAGCTTGTAGCACGTGCTACGCCGTAGCTTGTAGCATGTGCTACGCCGTAGCTTGTAGCACGTGCTACGCCGTAGGTGAGCTACGCGGCTACGACATAGCATATCCACGGGGCGCAGACCATCTACGACAGTCTACGACGAAGTCGTTTCCTCTACAGTATACAAAATACGAAAAATACAAAATTATTTATTTGCCATTTCACTTATATGTATATGTACACATTTCTGGCGGCCCCCGCACGAGGCAAGCCTGTGTCGCGGGAAGCCTGTTTACAAAGGTAACTTTAACGATACAGATTTAAAGAAACTGATACAGGGCAAACAAACAAATACAATAAGAAAATAAAACTAATCAATTATATATGTAGGTGATACAAAAAAATAAATTATTAAACAAATCAAGAGCACAAAATCTGCAAAAATTTGCGTCACTCACTGATTACGTATACGGAGAGCGGAGTTACTGGCTTGAGGGCAAGGAGAAAAGGGGGAGGGGGGTAGATGTGGAAAAGAGGAGTTTGGATTATTATATTATTTTCACTTACATAATGGAGCCAATGGAATAAAACTATAGTAATCTTTACAGTATAAAAGTATTGTCTATCTATTTATCTATCCGCGGTCAGAATGACTCCTTTTGATAGCGCGGATTGTACGAAAAATTTACAACGTAGGTAATATTGACTTTAACAAGGTTCCGATCCATTCTAATCGCGCGCGAATTATCAATCTCCCTGTATCTCCTACTGATACTGATCTCCTGGTAATTTGAATGCTAAAAGTACTGTTCATATGATTTTTTTGTTAAAACCATGATAGTTCTTATAGTTTTGTCATTGGTATTGTTTTATAAATTCTACTCAATCTTTGATGTCAACTGTTTGGTTTATATTTAGACCATTAAAGCATTACAATAACTATTCTAAAAGAAGACCTAAAGGTATCTTAGTAATAACGGCGATTTTGAACTAATTTCTACAACCATATAGGTATTATATCCTTAACACGTTCAACTTCCGTATTTTAGTAATGAAACGCTTAACTCGCGTGTTAAAGTGAACGATCACGTTTGTCGCCACCGTAAAACGTTATTGTCGTTACGTTTGCGAGTCGTAAAGCGATGCGCCGCAATATACCGCGATCGCGGGATAACTCTTAACTTACTACATACAGAAGATACGCTTTAAATGAATGAATGAACGAATGAATGAACATTTTATTGTACCCAAAATAACACCTTATATCTAAATCTTACACAATAACAGTACAATAGGCAGCCTTATCGCTTAAAGCGATTTCTTCCAGGGAACCACTAAGTTTTCTTTAACGCATCATTTTCTTTGCACAATGCCCTATGGTGCTTCCTTTGTCAAAAGTTAGTGTGTGTTATATATAATAAAATGTAATTTATCTTTTAAAATGTATAGTATTTAACGACATCAAGTGTAACATGTACGGTAGAAATAAATAAACGGATAAAGCATCGACTGCCCAGCAGCTGCGGCGTGATCCAAAGGGATACGCATCGTGCAGCCACGTATGGTCGAATATCTGTGTCGTGGGCAATGAAAGTTTTAAATTCCGCATATATTGAACAAACGGTAACACATTTCTTCTCTCCACTTTGGTCACACAACCTTACGTATATACAAAACAACCATGTTACTTGGATTTTAGACAATTTAGAAATATTTAAGTGAGTACTCATTGTTACCAGTTCCAGAATCTTTTTCACTAGTTCTACTGCTACTAACAATAGGAAAACGTGTGGTTTGGAAAACCCAGCACTGGGAATTAAGCACTGCAAGGAATCAAACTAAAACCACTATCGTATGTTAGAATGGTCTTTCTGGAAGCCATGAGCTACATCCATACCGTGGTAATACAGCGTGATGGATAGCATCAAACTCCCGTTTCCGGATGACATCAAATTCGCGCGCCATAGATGACATCTATAACATAAAATTCTGGAAATGATCAAAAATCTTCGCTTCCGCTTTACGAGAATTCTGTTGCGATATCTTTCTGGATGGAATGGGGAGCGCTTGAATGAGCTTCGTTATAAGAATTTTCATCTCTAGATGAGAATTGACGGAAGGTGATTTAACAGTTTTTGTGGGTGAAATGTGTTTAGTTATACATTATTTTGTTTATTATCTATCATTAACAAGAATTCGGGAATTTGTGTTTTGACGACAAACACGTTGGAATAATTATTATTAGGAAAGGGTCGAGCCCGGTTAAAAAACGTGATTTTGTTGTATCTCATTAATGAAAGCGAAGATTATGGCCTACGACGATTAAGTATTACTGTCGTTCATCAGCGTGGAAACGTACTGAGTTTTTTGCAATATGCATTTGGATCAAACTGCTGAAAGCTAAAAAAGTATGTACATATGTTATCTAAATCACACCGATGTCCAAGCCATATTTTCTGAGCATACAAAGTTCACTGTTATAATGATTAACATTATAATTTCGTATACCAAATAAAGAGCGCATTTGACAAACGAAAAGCGGTCGCCAAAATATACAATAAAATAATATAAAACGACATACTTCTAAAAATATTCACCTTTTCACGCAAGACTGCGCACTAGGGTAGGGGACACACTATTTCTATATTTTCCTTTGTCTTCTCTAATTTCAGTCATAAGGGCAGTGCTCCACAGACAGTAGTAACTAATAAAGGCAGTTATTCACGTGGCCACAAGCGTGGCACCGTGTCGCAGCGTTCATGTTTTACTGCGAAAGTTTCATCGCGCGCACAGCGGGAGGCTATTGCGTGTTGACCTCGAAGGGATGTCCTTTGAAAATTCTAGTATGTAGAAACAGGGACTCTTTTACCTAAAAATTTAGTTTTGTAAGACTGGTCCTAAAAACTACCTACTTTAAACGTGCTACCTAAATACTATCATAGTTTGGCGAATTTATTTATGTATGTGAGTGGTTTCTTTGGCTGAGATGTTGTATTTTGCAACGAATCACTCAAAATCATTCCAAAACTACAATCGAATGTGTATGTGTGTGTGAGTTGTAGCAAATAATCGCAAAAGCCATATGAAACAGTTCATATGAAACAATTGGATGGCTGTAATACTATAAAAAATGGTAGGTATATAATACCGGATAGTTTTCTCTCTATCCTGTAGGGGCGCAGCAAAATGTTAATGCTCAAAATGTATAAGAAAACTAAATAATACAATTATAATTTTCGTAAACTTCACACAACACAAACTGGGACTAATATTCTTAACTAATATCGATAGTTGACGCCACCGTCAGCTTTAATACGTGTAATCCATCCAAAGGTTGCCAGGAAGAGATCGCTTTTAGCGATAAGGCCGCCGATTTTGCCACTAGATATAGTTAGCATTATGATCCTTTAGTATTTTTATTATTTTTTGTATTGATGGTGCAATACAGTTATATAGTATTGTATAGTTTAAAAATATTTTTATGTGTCCCTGATAAATTAAATAAATAATTAAACCGCTTTGTCTAATTAACACTTTGACTGCGAGTTTTTTTCGCCGACTGCGATCTTTTTTTTAACCTAAAAAATTCGTGCTGCCGCTCTACACAGCGGTTGTGTTGCGCCGCACATGCGTTTCGTTCGAAAAATATTACGGCTGTGCTGAGTCACAAAGATCTGCATTTTCTCAGCCGCTGCGCTAGTGTGGATTTACGCATATTAGTCACTTGTAGAAAACACATACCGTGTGATTTCAGCAGTCAAAGTGTTAAAATAAAGTTTATAATAAACGAGCGTTATTATTTTTCATCGCCAAAAGTATACAAAAATAAAACTCCGACATACCGATGCCCCATCCCTACCCTGTCTGTACGTTTGTCCAGGCATCATCCTGTTACGTTATAAATGCCGCCGTAACAGTGATTGCTAACTTCTATACGCCATATCTCAGCTTGTTTCTTGTTTTCAAACTTTTTACACACGCATTTCTCTTCCGAGCGCTATGGGGCGGAGAAAGGTGACTGTATTAGTTTTACTTTGTTTTAAGAATTGCTTTTATTGTTTTATTTCGTTTGTATGTTTTTGTGATGGGAGAATTTATCAGAGTTCATATTTATGGGGTCCATTACAGCTTATTTTGGTTCATCGTGAGCCGAGCGACCACTGAGGAAGACACGGCCTCCCCTAAAGATCGCCACAAAGGCCGCTTTTTTTGTTCCTCTGTTCGATGAAAATGGTTAACGATGACCATTCGTTACGGAGAAAACACTCACTACAGAATAGTTGTTTTAAATTAATGAATTTGTGACTGTTTCATTATCAAATACCATTGACTAGTACTAGTAGCCATCCAGGACCACTATAGCCATCCAGGACCACTATTCGTCCTTTGTTCAGCAGTGGATGTGATGATGAGTCCAAACTGTAATTCTTAGACGATACTGTTATGGTACTATTGGCTATTAATTTAGGGGAATTCGACCTCCGTCCCTCAAACACGCATTGTACTAGGAAAACATAACACGGAAGGTAACACGCATTGTACTAGGCAAACATAACACCAGGTATTTCATTTAGTGAAGTTGCGTGGCGTCCCCAAAACATTGTTATCGAGACTCCAGCGTTTTACGGCCCGTAAATTACGGGACTCGAAAACTCGTAAAAAAGTCATCAAACTGAAATTGGGCTCACTTCACTATGATAATGTTGTGGACTGGGCGGCTACTGTAATTAAGGCAGTCCACTTGTGGGCTTCTGAAGGGGTGCCAATACTCTTTGCACGTGTTTAATAAATAAACTATTTGTTAGCTCTGTGGCGCAATGAACGAAGGTCCGTCTGAGACGCAATTATGAGTTATATTACCAACGCTGCTGGATTTCTTTTTGTATGCCTGGAAGTATGGTCCCTGGTCTAGGTTATTCTCAAGATACAACAAGATCTGCTTACTGCGGGGCTAGATGATGCGGATGATGCGGTAAAATTAAGCAAAAATTTAAAAACATGTAAACATTTCAAGTAAAATAAACATACAACATCAAATAAAATTATATATCTACCTTGCCTCACCTTACTTCACCAGTCTATATTGGTCCACTGCTGGATGCAGGCATCCCATGGATGCAGATATCCTTCGTCCTTGGCTTCTATCTCATAGGGGATTGATGCCCATAAACCCCACGCTGGACATGCGGGTCGAATATGATGTCGAAATTTTTAAACACCTTATTTGTGTCTGCTATCATACTAAGCCTTCTTCTATGTGATAGCCTATTTAAATTAAAGTTTTATCACACCACCTTGTCTATACTAATATTATAAAGAGGAGAGGATTTTTTGTTTGTTTGTAATGAATTCGTAACTGTTTGAAGGCTCCGAAACTACAGGACCGATTTAAACATTCTTTCACCTTTGGGAAGCTACACTATCCCATATAATATTTTCAAAAATGTTAGGGATCCGTACTAAAACCGTGTGAAGCCGGGAAGGTCCGCTAGTTCAAAATAAATAGGTTATTAAGGCCACAATGTATTTATCAGTGGATTCTTTCTTCACAAAGTGTCATCATAAACCATATTGGCACTCCCGACTGGGTGGATGCCATTAATTTAGACAATGTCGCTTAGTGTGCACTTCGGTAGATAATGCCCACATCTACCTACACGTAACTGGCTGTACAGGGTGATTCTGAAAGAAGTTAATGATACATATAAAAACTTATGAAACTATCATGTTTTTAACACAAAAGTCATTTTGACGGGATTTCACCATGGTTAGATTTTCGGAATTTTTAAAAAACAGTTTTTAGCCTTGACTTTTGAAATATCATATTTTTCTACAAGATATAGATACGTTTGTCTTGAATTTCTGGATATTCCACCCTCCCTACTTACTACTAAACTCGTCGACTTTGGTTTCGTTGGATTTTTCATTCCAAGCACTTAGTAATATTTGAATAAAAGCTTGTTATTAAATATTTTTTTAAATATTAATTATTTAGGGCATTCGCTCAAGCTGAATCCATTAATCTGCTAACATGGATCGTTTTGCTGACAGAAAATGTATCAAAAATCGAACTGTCGATGCCTTCATCGCTTTTTAAAAGTATCCTTAGATTGGATACTTGAAAAAGACACTCATCATCCTCCGGACAGGAAAAGTCAGTAGAGGTGATAAAATCAAAAAGTGAACCACCCTGTACACCTCCATGCGTCTCATGGCTTCGTAATTACTCAGCCATATCCTGTAATTCTTCCTCAGTTTTATCTCTCTCGTAAAAGCTAGTTTGTAAGTGTATTTTCTGGGAAATAACTTATGTTGTTATTGCGAGGAAAAACCACAAATTGGTGGTCGTATGTTTACCCGGGCTTGCCTTGAGGACATATGGTTCATGTCCGCCCCACGACTTTCTAGCTTAGGAAAGTAGTAAATAAATAAACAAGGCTTAACAATTCACCCAGCATCTTCTAGGTCTAAGCTGAGCAGAGCTTGTATTAGAACAAGATAACTATACTTCATTGTATACATTATAGTGATATCATTTTTTTATATACATTATCATATGCATAGCAATATCTGCAGATCGTACAAAAGTTTGTCCCGAGGTGGAAATCGAACCCGGAACCTCATCCATCGCAAGCGGCCTTCGCCCCCATACAGTGGTCGTTAAAATTACGATGTTCGCATTGTGTAAAGAACTTGAGGAGGCTTCATGTTTTCATTGCCTTCTTTTAAGTACATACGCTGTAAATCCAAAGTGCCGCATACATTCCATAGCCCATTTCGGCAACAGCACCGTCTATACGGCTCTATCGGTACAGTGGCTTGCACTCATCCGGCGGTGCCGATGCAAATCCTGGTAACTGAGGGCGCGTCCGCCGGAAATTGCCTTCTCCCGCCCGCCCAGCCGGCCTACGCTCGCCCAGCCGGCCTACCGCCCGCCCGATATAATTGTGCTGGATAATTGCTGAACAAAGCGATTGGTACAGGTATGAGTGTGGGATGTGTCTGTGGCGGGGAACAAACTCTATTCAATTCATTCATTCCGTTTTGATACATGTTATACACTAGGAAAACTCATAGAGGTAGTCTATTCGGTTACAGAATTTTCCTTTGGACGCGGTAACGCTAGACGAAAAAACATCCAGCATCGCACGTCACAACAGTAAGCATTCAAATACGAAGCTCAAACTCATCTATAGATGCATTTCTCTATTCGGTGTGTCTGAAAAACAGGTTTTTTACCTAGTTCAGGCACATGCATTATCTTATCCCATAAAAATATAAGATAGACTTCCTGCTATATTGTTAGTCGTAAGTTATTATCGAATAAATTATTTGTATTTGATTATTATTTGTATTATTTCACAGTAACGCTAGACGACTTAGTACTAAAAGCAGGGTTGGCATGATTAAAACAAGTTGTTTTAAAACACGTGTTTAAAACAATGTTTAAAACAGTTTGAAATAAAACTATGTTTTTTATTAAGTGTTTCAAAACACAGTTTAAAACAAGTTTTAAAAATGTTCAAAACATGAAGAAAAAAAAAGGGTTTAAAACTACTTACCTTTAACTGCAAATGAATGTGTATAAATACCACAGACAGGCTGTGGTATTTATACACTGCATAGGTAACTCCCCGCCAGTAAAGTCCCGCAGGGAAAGTCCCTATGTCGGCCGTCGAAAGAAAGTAATTCACTGGATTAGTAGGTACGGTACCTATTCCCCGCTCTCTCTCTAGTTCTCTTACCTACCTACAACACTACATACAAGGTGTATGTAAAATGTTTTGTGTTGATTAATAATAATAATAATTTTTAATAATTAGATTAGAGGTGAGATATGTAACAAAAGTAAATATTTATCGTTTTATTAATTTTAAGTAGGTAATGTGAATTAGGAAATAGTTTAGAAATGGATTATTTTATTATTCGCTATAATTGATTTTAAATTGATACCTTTAAGGTAAAAAGTAAAAAAAAACACTAGTTTTAAACATTTTGAACTATTTGTTTTATAAAATATAAAAAAAAAACAGTTTTTTTCCAACCCTGACTAAAAGCGTTGCAACAATAAGCATTCAGATATAGGCTCAGATACACATATACTCGTCATCTTTAGATTCATTTTATATTGTCACTAGCTGCTTCCACGGCTTTGCCCTGCCGTGGAAATCTATGTTTCAAATAGTTTATAAACCTTCCTGTAATTCAGTAATATTCACATAAGACGTACATAATACATTGGTGGAATAACACAGTAGAGCTGCATATCTCGCCCGAATGCAGGCCTGTTGAATCACTATATCTATTAAAAAACCGACCCCGAGTTTTTACATACAATAAACAAAATACGATTACATGCTACCTTGATAGTAACACTGATTACTCAATCGTGATCAACGTCGGCACTGACAGCTCCACGACTTTTATTCGAAATTATATTGGTCACTTTCTATCTTTCGTGCAAACTGTCTCTTAGTTTATATCTTGCCTCTGAGCATAAGACCTTGCTCAGACAAGACCCAGACTCATTACTTCAGAGGGTATGTAACCTTCGTAGTTTGCATCTTTGTAGCATCTCGATAGCTTTCTCATAAATTCGTTTAGCACTAGAACTCGTTCGGACGTTACGTACGGGCTTACGTTCTTACAATGTCACTGCACTTGATTCAACGCGATAAATTGACTGGTTTATAGATTATGTGCGAATAACTGTAAACGTGGAGGGTTTTCAATGTAGTCATTTTACTGAGTGGACTCTAAGGAGCTCTATTTTATTGAAATAGAGGCTTTGCAATGTAACCGTACTTTGTGGAGAACCTTCTTGGTTTAAACTTAATATTTTAAGAACTGTTTATTTCAAAATTACTTAAGACATTTGAAAGAATTTGGGATAAAAGAACTAATAAGACCTCGTAAAGAAATCGCTTTAAGAGATAAAGCTACCCATTCCATTGCATTATCTAGAATTAAGTTAAATCAAATACTTGAAAACGTTTTGAAGGCGATTATTTTCAATCCAACTATCCAATCCATCCACGGTTGTCTGGTAGAGATCGCTCTTAAGCGATAAGACCGATAAATCGTCGCATTTCTTGTATTATTATTTTTTATCTTTTTTGTTTTATTCTTAAGTGTGCACTAAAAGTATTGTCTATCTATCTAAATAAAATCAGTATTTATAAACCAATATATTATTATTATTAAACCATAGTGAAAAAATAACTTAAACAAAAAGCGCTTTGTAAACATTAAAAAGCTCTGTACCTATGGGCCAACAAAATCAATATGGAATACCTAGATTCCATTTATCCCTGTTCAGGCATATTTCATTTCAGGAATCCCGTTGGTAAGCGTGGAACGGGAGCCATTGAAACCGGGGATTATTGGAATAAATCACGGTCCGTGTTCCGTGTATGAAAGAGATTTAAAATACTCTGTTACTTTAAAAACTAGCATTGTAATGAACATGTTAACTTATACCTATACACGTAAAAACATATATTTAGATGTCTCCTCTCAAACAACGGTAAACCAATAAATAATGGTAGTCAACCACACAGCATCATATAGTTCCAAACTAAGCAGAGCTTGTGTTAGACATCTAGTACCCATAGTACTATGCTATCTCTATCTAATTCCTTTCAAGGATTCTACGTGACCATACCATGTCATAGTAAAGTAAATGGTTAGCAGAATTGGACCCCAGGTTACGTCTCTATACAATACTTCTAACATCTAAAACAGTGTGCAGTAAAGTCACAAAAATCTTAAAAGAGCTCTGAAAAATAAAAAGAACGGAACCAATTCAAAATATGAGAGACAGAGGAAAGAATAAAACGGAACGTAAAGCGAAACACTAAGCGAGCTCATCGCAGCATTATTGCACTCAAATGACTCTAAATAAAAGAAATAAAAAGATATAAAGAAACCCATTATCTCTCGAGACATTTGAATCCTAGACTGCATTCAAAGCTGAATGAGATAATAACGTGCAATGTACTGGAAATCCTTGTTACATTAAAACAATGCAAGTTCTTTGTTGAAAAAATACGGGGGAATGAAATTAGTAGATGTAGAGTGAAGGCTTGGCGAAGCCGGCACGGGCGCGCTTAGTGCGGCGAGAGCCGCGAGCTAACAAAGCTTATTTGTGCCCCTACTGTGGGAACTCGAATCGTATGAACGACTAAACGGATCAAGACATTTATAAAAAATGTCGTTATCTGTGCAGTCGTTTTCCCGTTGTTCGTGAACGAACACTCCTCTAATCTTTTGTTAGGTTCCCGTACTCCATGTAGGAAAATCATTAGCCTTATAATTTATAGGTAATAATAATGTTGGATAATTCACACAGCATCATCGAGCCCCTTATAAGTATTATTACTTATAATTATGTGTTCAGATCGCGTAAGTTTAAAAATATTTATAGATAACTGGTATACATAATACAATATATAGATTTTTTTACTAAACATAGAATACCTAGAACACCCGGAACAAAAATTTCCAGACCGTACATATATCTGTCCCAAGGCGAGAATCGAACCCTCCTTCAGCTTACCGCATCCAATATCTGCCTACAGCCTTTCGCAGCTCGAATATTAACGTACGTATACGTACGGGAGAGAAAACCTTTTCACACAATTTCTGTATTTTGATAGACCCCTGACATGGTTTGATTATAAATCTTAATATATTTTATGTACCTACCTTTCCATTTAATATAACATATAGACATTTTCAAATAGGATACGTGAAAGAACTAACAATAACAGAAAATACGCTCCGTATCCACTCGTCCTCAGGGAGCACAATCGATGTTGATTCCCACAGATAGTCATCTCGTCAAAGCACAACTTTAGATTACACTTGTCACAAAAAGAAAACCTTTCGAATTTCCCGAATCCTTACCTCCCGGGAGGAAAGGTATTCCGGAAAAGCCCCACCCTTTTCCGGGGTACCGTGTACCCCGGAATACCTTCAATCGCGACTGTAATCGAGTTATTGGCAACGCTCGCGAATTAGCATCAACGGGATTCTACGTGAATCAATAAATCGAATCGCAAATTGTCAAGTCGGAGGCGTTAGCGATTCATTTCACGTTCGTTATGGGGATCAATCGATTTTGTGCTTTTCTATTACAGGATGGATTATTTTTGTAACATAGGGCCGTATTTAAAAAGACTTAGACATTACATTAATGATTACCTGACACTACTTACATTACTGTAATAAGTTGTAAAGGTTTATTTATTGTTCTTTAATACATTTCTAAAAATCACTTAAACCGGGATATTTACCTAGTAAGTAAATGAGGGTAGATCGGTATGTCTGCCAATAAAAACTTATTCGCAGTGCCTTCAGTTATTCCGTGATCATGGCGCACCAAACTGTGCAGAAATATCTAAAATCAAATCATGGTAAACATCCGTTTATAAGTGACATTCTGTTAATCACCATAATAATATCATAAGTTTTATACAAATCAAAAGTTGAAAAATACCTTAAACCAAACGATGTTAAATAAACTGTTTTAAGTTTTTGCTCTACGCAGATCAAAATGTATTTAACCAAATGTGCCTCCCCACCCATACTGCATCCGAGTATCGATTTGAGATTAAACTCGAAATCAATTACGTCATTAACAGTAGCCAGTGGTACGGGTGAACTCTGCAAAGCGTACATTTCGTTTGTACTGAAACGGGATTGTAAATCTGCTACAACACACGCTTATGAATACACCTTATATATTTGCTTATACAAGCATTGCTTACGGCTTCACTCGCAAAATGAAAATTTACATAAGAACTCATAATAACGAGTGAATATATAAGGAGAGAGAAAAATTGATTCTCTCAATATTTTCCGAGGCCTTACATATTTGCTAGAGGTATTTCCTACTTCGAGTGTTACCGTTTTATTTCAACAGTTTTACAAACTGTAGTGCCACCGGTGTGTATGACTCTCTCTCTCTAAAAACGTAAATAAACGCGATAAATACATTTTAGTACTTATTATTATGTGTTCAGATCGTAAGTTTAAGAATACCATGGCCAATGGTTATTTAACACTACATTTTGTGGTTGTTCGCCAAACATGGTTGATACGGTTTTAATGTTTATAACCCCTGGAGCAAGTCAAAGTAGCTTATATTTTGTTCCAGGTCTAGACATTATATGCAACTATATAATTGCATACGACATATAATTCCACGACTCGGTAAACGTAGTGTAGGACCTCCACGGTGCGATGACGAGCTGTGAAAGACTGCAGGTAGATGCTGGATGCGTCAAGCTGAAGATAGGGCGCTATGGCGCTCATTGGGGAGACCTATGTCCAGCAGTGGACTAATATCGGCTGATGATGATATAATGTCAGCCTATTTTTTTAAGTAGTTTGGCGTGAAGAGTTAACAAACATCCGAACTGCGGTGTTTAAAATATTAGTGTGAATTACTCACACCTACATATTTGTATGAGATGTTAGTGTGTGTATCGACATAATCAAGGCATTAATGCTTTGTCTGGCGTTCGGTAATAGTGCTGGTTACAGGGGTGTGGGTAATTTCTATTATCTTCGCGGCTTTCTTAGGGGAAGAAACAATAGTTTACCCATTTCCTGGTTTATTATATTTGGAGCGAATGGCCTATGTCACGTGTTTTGTTTAGTGCCTACGTTGCGAAGCAAAAATGTGAAATGAGTCGTAATATCTGACTCATACGAAAAGGGATATAAAAATCTGTAAAAGTAACAAAAGTTTTTTTTGAACTGTGTCGAAATAGATTTAAATTCTATTCAACGCTTTGCTAAGGTATAGAAGCCACATGGTCTTGTCGATGAGTATTCGAGCTCAGTTTATTTTTTAACAATAATATTATATATGCAAACGTTTGGATGTTTAGGTGGATGGATGGATGTTTGTTAATACTTCACGCAAACTACTGAACGGATCAGGCTGAAATTTAACACAGGTTTAACCCTAACCCTGGAATCAAACATACTTAACCCATAAAACGGTTAAAAAACTAGTTACCACATAACTTCGTTTTGTGGAAACATACCATAAAAAATAAATAAAATGAGCTTTATCACATACTTATAAGTATGTATGTATGTACAATTTTAAAACAATAATAATAGTAAAAGAAAAAATTAATAGTCAGGTACGAAAAATTAATAGTCGGTAGTGTAGGTACAGTATAATTTTAGAATTGAATTGAGAATTATGTCAGGTTTTTTGTTGTGTCATGTCCGTTACTTCCTGGTACGGGGTGCCTTCGGCGGTGTATGCCTCCTCCAATGATCTCCATAGGTTTCGGTCTCTGACTTTTCGTGGCCACATTTTTCCAGCTACTGGTGTGATGTCATCATTCCATCTTTTGAATGGTCTCCCTTTTTTCCTTTTGTGGAAACATACCATAAGCAAACATGATCTAAATGTTATTTTTCCTTTGTTACAGAAGAGCACACCTCAGAACTTGCATGGAAAAGTTAAAAGACATGGTTCCCCTAGGCAACGAGAACGCACGACACACAACACTAGGATTATTAACGAAAGCCAAAAGGTTTATAAAGGTAAGATTATATTTTAATACGCAAACCATCAGCACATACGCACGTATAAAAACTGCAATGTGTTAAAAGGAATATCATGACTTTTTATCTCGATGATATTTTTCACCGCCCTCGTCTATCTGCGCTTTTAATGACGAAAATGACGGCGAATACCCAAAAATATAAAACTATTTACGAAAGGTTTTTTATTCGTCAGCTAAAAGGGAATACCACAAATATACTGCTGGAAAACTGAAATACAATGCACCAGAAATATGCAGGGAAAACTGTTTTAATCACAATTTCATCATTCAATACTCCTTTTTACTGCAAACTTTTTCCATAATTCAATTAATTTGTCCGCGACGGAGTTACGAGACGTTGGAAAGTCGACAATTGATAAATTAGCTTGGACGTGCGAAAACGTTCGTTATTACGTAAAATTACGAAACCTTGAAACTACGCCCTCCGTCATAACTCCAGGCATTGTCTATTTGATTTATTAACTGGGCAACCAACGCGACGGCTGAAATTGTATTTTAATGTGGAATCGTTCCTTAGCGGGAGAAAATTACAATTTAGAATCAAAAAGCCATTCTAGTTTTTAATTAATGTCTTTATGAAACCCTCCGCTACATGGGCCAGATTTATATTCGCTTCGCTGGGATATTTTACAACCGCGCCATATTTTACACTCATAAGATGCTAAACAGCCGAGGCGTGGTGCAGACATTGGGAATACTTAGACTATATATTACATGATAACTAATCGTATTCGCGAGATGCATGTATGCATCCGACGTACAACTGACAAAATATGATGGTAAACAGCTAAGGCGCGCCGCACACGAACGCTAAATCATACATACATTTCGCATAATCACACAATTGAAAATAAACACGGGTCCGTTGGGCGGGAGCCAAGATATTATCCGGTTTTCTCGCTGTTTGCAACCGCCGGATGAACAATAGCTTCTGAATCGGATGCGAGGCACGCTAACTGATGTATGGGGAATAAGTAAATATGCGAAACTATGCCTAGCTGCAGATATTTAGCAAATTTACATTAGAAACTCTGACAAGGTTTGATATATCCTACTTATAAAGAGCATCGAACATCGTTGGCATACCTACTCGTCCGCCATTTTGAAAAAAACGTGATTCGGCGGCCAGTGATGAAACGCATGTCAATCGACAGAGTAAATGATTACAAACAAAAAGTGTTCTATGATCAAATCTCCTAAGTGATACGGTTTCTGAGATATTTGGGTCTAAAAACTATAGAAAAAATCTGTTCCTGAGCTATGTTCTAACATGATGTTTCACGAATAACGCGCTTGAATTTTGGCACGTAATAGCCACGAGTCATCTGGAAACAGATTGGCATCATTTCCTCTACATACTTGCACTACATAATTATGCACCATTTGTTTTTATATGCTCGCCATAATAACTCCTGGCTTGAACGATTTGATAAGTTCCTAACGCCATTATTATAAGATCGTCTTTGGTTAAGACAGGGAAATCTTCTAGCCCGACACTTGCTTCCATTGTTTGGAAATCAACCCTGTGGTGATTTAAATTATTTTGTATCACTATTTCGCTTAAAGTGTTGGGGGCGTTCTGTTTTAAATTAATTTGGTTCATAATTTCTTTCACTAAGTTGTGATCGTTGTTTCGAGCACCAAAAGCATTGAGTAAAGCGCATGCAATACAAAACTCTTCGTACATTTTTCTTGCAGCTACATTTGGATATTGATTTCTTAATTGGCGAAACTGATCTTAATGTGCCCATTAACCGTCTCGACTACCCACCGGCATATATATATATATATATATTATGACCTTGCGTGATTCATTGGCATCTTGGGTAGTCAGTTGCCTCTCATGTCTACTTTTCGTTTTGGGCATAAAAGCACGATATCCTGACGCTTCCAGTGCTCCAATAACGTCCCGAAAACCGCGATCATATTATATATATATATATATCGATAAATAGATTATCGGCCCCATAAGGACCAAATGCTTCTATGACGTATCCATCTGGTGCCACAATCAAAAACATCTTCAACAAATTCCGATATTTAAGAAGGTTTTTTTTTAAAAGAAATAATTAGAACTTTTTTGAACGTATATATAAGTTCCGTCGCAAATAGAAATGACGCGGTTTGGTTGTTCAGGACTAAAAAATTCGGTATAGACAAAATTCTTTGACGTAATTCTTCCCGATATTCTTCAGTTTCTCTATTACGCGAAAGACCCAGATGCAGTGGAACAAATTCATTCAATAAATGAGTTCGCACCTTTTTCATTACACGATCAAAGTGTACGGGGCTTAGCCGAAATAAAGAGGACAACCTGTCGTTAGAGTCGTCTGTGTGCAGTTTGCTTAGCACCATTGCTAAAGCCCTTTTGGGTTGTTTAAGTTGTTGCAATGATGGAGTATTATATAAATTACTCAAAAAAGCAGCGAATCGTATAACTTTTTTTTTCTTTTTTTCTTACTCAAATATCTCAAAAACCGTATCACTTACGAGATTTGATCATAGAACACTTTTTGTTTGTAATCATTTACTCTGTCGATTGACATGCATTTCATCACTGGCCGCCGAATCACGTTTTTTTCAAAATGGCGGACGAGTAGGTATGCCAGGCTCCATACAAAAATGTTCGAACCCCTTTACTCTACGAGTACATATGTATAATAAACGACCACCATTTGTTCAGCAACTTACCTATACAGTTACTTTGTTCTTATATGCAATAAATTCAGCAAACATTTGAAAACAAAGAAAAAGATGTGACAAAGCACGTGTCAAAAATATCGCGTGCAAAAACATTTTACAGCAATCTATATGAAAATGTGAGGTTCATTTTCATCGCGAAATAACAGGAAATTTCAACGACAACAGACCTAAAAGGATTTTTGAGTTGTTTAATAAATCTCGCGGCACAAAGCACTTGATATTTCTTCTCTAAAGGAAAGTTGAGCGGTTTCTTAAATGGCCGGTGACATTTGATATTTAGAAGCTTCACCGTTTCCTGTCTCGAACATCATTATTATTAACTAGCTACCGAAACGTTCCGAGAAATAAGCTAGGGCGTTTTCTTTAAAAAGTTTTTTGATTATCTTGGGGGTTAGATGGTGGTGTCGAGGCACGCCGTTTCCCGTTCTGCGTATAGTTGTGGCCTGTGCTTCGATAAACAAAGGTTCGTGGCAAAGGGTTCTTCCGCCGGGCGCCGCTTCCGGCGCGTCCGGCCCCTCGTCCTCTCTGGAGACTCCCTTACGTTACTCACAGTCGCCATGTTTTTTCTTCTTGCGTACGCTTTCAGCTGGTAATGGTAAGTGCTTTGTCATTGAAACACGCCCGCTGGAGTAGGTTCCGGGTACACGTTGCGAGCATCTGATATTTTTCTTAAAATAATATCGCTGTTCGACTCGCTTTTGCTCTCTGACAGATAAGTAGCTATCTGTTTACGTGGCAGCCGTAAATAGAAGGGAAATGGAACTTTGATCAGGTGTTTTTGTTATAACGCGGCTCGGGGCTTCCGTTCCCACAAAGTGCCGTGACAGGCGCTCGTGATTTCTGCTCCATTTCCTGCTGCCTTCCGTCGAGTTATTACTTAGAACGCTTTAAATCGCAGAGTCCGCCCATCGCGTACTTTACGCTGTCAGTAGTTCTTGCTTTACAATGTTAAATTATAGTACGAAACGTCTCAAATCATGTCCTCCGCGCCCGGTAATAGCTTTTTTAGCATTCAACACTTTGAACATTAATTTGGTATGCAAAGCCGACGGCGTAAGCTAGCGGGGTTGTGTGGGGTGGAGTGGGGGCGTCCGGTCTGTGCGCCCGGACGGACTTGACCGATGGCCGGACGGACGCGCTGCGCATTCGTCACTCCATTGTGCGCCGTGCCTTACGCCTGCTGCCGGTACATAATAGACGGTTTGTTTTGCTGTCATAAGATAGGCAGCGCTGCGGTTGAGGTAACAACACGTATTGGCCGTTATGCGAGGAAAGCGCCGAGCGCTTTGAGGGAGAATTTCGGGGAATATTGCAGTGTTGATGTTTTGATGAAGCGACGTGATGGAGGCGGAATTGTGTTCCTTCCTGGGTACCGTAGCTAATATAAGGCAACATTTATTATTTTCCTTAGGTTTCGGGCTGAAATGGGCAGTACACAAAATGTAAATGATAACTAATTGAAAACTTGCAAGTAGAATAGGCATTTAATGGACTGAATAGACCTAGGCACTTTTCGTAGTAACTGTGTCCCACCGAGAACACGTAGTTTCCCTTCCATTTGCCATTAGTCCTGGCAACACTATCCGTTTTACACGTCACATTAAGCATGATGCTGACGCTCCAGAGTTATGACGCGATATAACTGTTTTTGCTGACCGTACAAATGGGCAACGCTATGTTATTGTCAGGCCTGAATAAATGGTAGTTTTTCGGGTGTTCATGATCGGGGGAAGAAATTGCCACTATCAAGTTTATGCCCTAATTTACTTGTGTAGTTACTTTTGTCTTTTCTTTATAGGTGTAAGCTAGCGAGGGTTTAGGAGAACATGTTTTTCTGTTTTTATTACAAAATTGCCTCCCTGTAATATCTTAGTCGAGTGATAAAACATTCCTCGACATCCAAGTTCGAAATTGACTTTAAATGGATTAATCAGGAACGGATAGCTAGCAATTGAAGTTGCAGAGAGCGGTTTAACTTTGAGAATAGTTGGAGTAAGTCAGTGCAGAGCGCGGCAGAGCTAATAAGGCCCGTCTACACGTCCCGGTGTCAGCTTCCTCTCACTAATTAATAACTCTATTGTCCCCGGTTATTGTCGCGCCCCATTCTCCCGTCAATGCCAATTCGCTTCTAGCTCCAGCACAATACGCTTATCCGGTTTTAAACCGGGTCGGAGCGGAGCGTGGACATGTAGTATTCAATTAGAATCGGATCCGGCAGCCGGACAGGCCCTGACATATTGAATTTCAGCGGAATTGAAGCGGCCTGAAGGGCGCACATTCCGGGACAAAGGCAGTTTATAGGGAAAGCCGGAATATCTATTTAATTAAATTTAGGTGCGGATGACAATTGGATTCTGTCCGGTTGTGAATATTTTTCTTTGTTGTGTTTCGGTCGCCGTTTTATTGACGCAGCAAAGTGGTACACTTCCATTATCTTTCCGAATAAGTTTATAGAACTCTTGCGTTCTATTTTCCGGACTGTTCCGGACCTTACTGTAGATACGTTGCCGTATTTAAGCAAGATTCAAAAGCTTTTCCTCCAATCCCCTTTAAGTTTGCTCACCAATGTAAACACCTGTTATTTACGAGTATTTGCGCGTCTACAAAAATAATTATCAATTTTCCCCTTTAGCTATGTAATGGCGTAATAAATCTACGGGCAGCATTAAGATTTACAATTTCCGCGGGGTAGGAACTACTGCTGCCGGTAGGAAGTTAGACGGGGACGCTACATATCGGATCTCGAGGTACTTAATACTTGTTATATTTCGATTTCTTCATTATTATATATGAAATTTTAATATTAAACTTTCATAATGTATAATATAACATATGCAAAATGGATTGTTAAGTCGATTGATGGATTATTGAAATTTTTGTTGTTGTAAAGTTGTTGTGTAGAGTTGTAAAGTAAAAAAACTAAGGCTATTTCGCTGTAGCCAATGCTCGCCAATTTTAGCCCTACCCGAACCTACCTAAGTTATTCAAAAGTTGAAAAAATGTATACCTACTACCGACTTACCTGAAAAATAAAATGCCCAAACTGTATCATAATATGTGTCCCGTACCACTAAAACAATACCATTCATAAAAAACATTAACAAAACACAGGTGTGACTAAACGAATATACTTTCCTACTTAGCTAACTAATCTCCGAACATTATCCTAAATAATGAAGCCTCGTTGTAAATAGGACAGTGGATGGGGACAGTGCGGTGTGGATAGTGCACTAAAACGCTATGTATTTTTTTTCGGTGAGTAGCAAAAGTCCAAGATGTTTTTTAACCCCATGTCAGAAATGGGGAGCTAAAAATGAAATTACGTATTTATGTACTTACGAAACAGTACAGGCGAACCTAAAGCACGGATTTTAATAAGTTTTAAATTAATATTTTATGTGGTATATACAGTTTTTTAAAGAATATTTTTTCTGGTAAAATTTTGTTATAGCCATTTGGTGAAAATTGGTCCTTCTTCATCGTCAGTATCCATCTCTTTACCTAGTATCAAAATAAATTCATCGCGGTTTTTGCTGACGTCAAATTTGCCTGTTGACAGTTTTCAATGAAACTGCCCCACGCGCGATATTACTCACACTGTCAACAAAACTCTCCTGCTAAAATACAAAAATCTATGGCATACAACGGACACTACAATGTGGAGAATTTTTCGATAAACATCGAAGGTATTCCCGAGGTATTGTGTATCTATAAGAGCTTGCCAATTGCACGAATAATAGAAAGCTTACCGTGCGACGTTTGACAGGCCGTTACCGAAATATTCATACACGTATAAGCCGGGTACTGACCGGGGCGTTACGGGGCGTAATGTAACGTGTAACACAGCGAGAAGTCAAAGTCAAAGTCAATAGCATTTATTTCTTGACTTACAAAATAAGCACTTAGACAAGTCATATTTTATACTATAAATTATTATCAGAGAGAGTACATGCTATAGCTATTCTAGCTAAAAGTAAAATCTTTAAACAAATAAATAATGCTGGACAATTCACATAGCATTATCTAGCCCCATGGTAAGCAGAGCTTGTGTTATAGGTACTAGATAACTGATATACATAATACAATATATTACATAGATAGATTTTTTTTTATTATACATAGAAAACGACCAGAACACCCGGAACAAATATCTGCAGATCGTACACACAATTGTTCCGAGGCGGGAATAGAACCCGCAACCTCCTGCGTCGCAGGCGGACCTTCGCCCACCGCGCTACATCGGTCGTTTAAACTCCGACGTATTTCTATTTTCTATTAAAAATTTTAAGTAATGCAATGGATGCTGATTATATTATTATGATTTTAGTTTAAAGACAAAAAAAAATTGAGTATTTGTTCCAAAAAACTGTATATTTCATTTAGACATGCGTGACGTGTTTAAATCTTCTTATATTACAAATGAAAAGAACTATTAATCAAGAATTGCCGTTCGGTACGGAGAATTTCAGAAAACTGGTATCTCAATAAATAACAAAATAATGATTGATTTTTATATTTGAATAAATATTTTGTACTATTAGGTAATCTAGTACAAAATAAAATTTAGTAAAAAAACGCCAATGTCATATTTGAAAACCCCTATTACTTGTATTTATAACTCGACTAGGCCACTGACCTCTAGTTAATATCCGTATTTATCAAACAAGCTGTACAGACATTTTATTATAATTAAACAATGCAGTGAACAATCATAATTACCATCCGTAATTAAGCCTCGGATATGGCGTGAGTCGGTCGCATGTTCTCTGCAATGTGTCTCATATATTAATAGCCGCTTTGATAAATGTACTAAAGTTTCATATCATAAATACACAGCATGCTTTTACTTGGCACTGAATATTATCTGAACATTGACAACCACACGTCCACTGTTGAACATCATCATCAGCCTATGTTAGTTCACTGCTCGACATATGAGGCCTCCCCTAATGGGCGCCATAGCGCCATGTCTTCAGCTTGCCGCATCCAGCATCTGCCTACGGTCTTTGGAACACTACGTTTGCCGAGTCGTGGTCGCCACTCAAGAACACGTTTACCCAATTGTTAAACATGACTCCCACGAACGAGGTGGGCTTTGCCCTAATCACCACGCGACCGATCGATGGCTCGATTCTTGCGCAGCGATTGAAATAATACTTTTACCTCGCTTGTGTTCGTAATTTGCATCTAGGTTTTTCGCTGTCATATTTATTTATAAATGAAACATGTAATTATCGAGACCTTCGACCAGGACTATTATAATTTCCGTGATATTTCCAACTGTTAATAAATGATGCCGTTAGAATAGGTTAATCTTTAATTAAGTTTCCGTGCCGTTTGAAATAACTGCCCTGGTACTTATCCATCTAGATAGAACACGTAAACGTACGTATCTACGTACGTAAAGCAAATAAGCTTGTTTCTCGGTGTGGGCAATGCTGGTCTTTGACCTATCTCCTTCACGAAATCTAAATGGGGCACAACGAAAAATTATGTTTCTTTTTTAGTATTTATACAATTTTTTAGTTTTTCGTGACAAATACTAACTCGGGATCTTTCTCCATACTAAAGATGAACAAACCCAAATCGGTCTATTAATCGACCGAGAAATCGACGAACAAACATAAAAAAACATATATAGTCGAACATAAAACTCCTTTGTTTTTCGTCGGTTAAAAATACTATAGGTTTTGATAATACTTGAGGCGGTAGATAGTTTTTTTTTGTATAGTTAAGGTATACAGAGGTACGAATTTGCCCTCGGTACCAAACCCTATTTTCTCATCTCTGCCTAAACTTTAGGAAGTAAAATTATTAGTGAGGCATCAAAAACAGCTTATAATAATATGATATCACAAAATCCGCAATGAAATTTTTATATTTCCTCTGTTCAACGCAATAATAACATAAGATAGGTTTCGGCGCTAGTGTGCCTCGGAGTACCGCCCTAACTAGAAAAAGCACTCGACAACCAACCATTAGCGGAAAAACTACTCAACCTGCCAATAACCCTTTTGTATCACCGAAATTCGTACACGCAAAAGGTTTCTGCCGGTAATAGATCACTGTTGACTTGCGTCTAAAGAATAAGTTATTTATTTCTTGTCGATTCGGTTGGACAGTGAGCGATCGCGCCGATCCGAGCGCACTCGTATCGCGGCGAGGACATAGGAGACGATAGGGTTGCCTAAATGCATTCGATTTGATTATAAAATAATATAATTATAGGTACAGGATGTTTGATATTGCGACGGGCATAATTTTTATGAGAATCGGGAGAGTCATTAGCTACATTTCTTCGGTTGCACAGATGTTTGACTTTGAATGCTCGTGAATTGTATCAAGCATTATTTATTGAGATTAAGCATCTATTGCAAGCATAAGTTATTTGGTGGCATAACAGTGACAAACAAAAAATACGTTTAAAAATACATATGACGATTTAAAGACGAGTATTGGGCTGATTTAAAAAAAATATCTCAACCCTTGCACTGGGGACATTGAGTCTACCGTAAAAAAGAAGCCCATGACCTCCCTGACTAATCAAAAAATATGTCCATCCCAAAAGCAAACACTCTGTATAAAACTTATATTAATTCTAAGTATGTTTTATGTATCTCATGATATAGGATAGGTATTTTGATGTACAAAAATAAACGGTTAAATTTGAGCCTTATGCCTAACATAATTCTACGCAGGATAATCTAAAGGCACTTTGGTAAATTGTCCGTGACGTCATTTAGATATTTCAAGGCGAAAGGCAAATTGTTACTGGCATGTGTCAAAGGAACCCGGATTTTATGCTTATTAATATAAAGCTCAAACCATCACCATCATAATAGATCTACGGTTTTCTATAGACCTGAATTCTTATTCATAAGAAATAATTATTCGATCCACAAATTGGTCCGTTGGTTGGTACGGTACGGTACGGTATATCCATCCCTATACATGTCTTGTGTGCGCTGGATCTGAGATCGTGTCTGTCACTGTACCGGTTTCTGACTGAAAACCAACGCTCTTTCACAAATGACCTTGGTTATTGTGGTAGAGCAACAAGCTGAGTCAGGATCTTAGACCTACACACGCGCGCTCATCTGCTTGTTGTGAAGGCTACTTAATACCAACCCAATGCGTAGGTTAGCATTGTGTTGGTACTAAGTACTTGTGTTAGTACCTATATTATATTTGATATA
The DNA here is from genome assembly GCA_947044415.1 of Eupithecia dodoneata. Classification (NCBI taxonomy): domain Eukaryota; kingdom Metazoa; phylum Arthropoda; class Insecta; order Lepidoptera; family Geometridae; genus Eupithecia; species Eupithecia dodoneata. The sequence goes on along the minus strand of OX345665.1, from coordinate 11,028,235 downwards.
AACTTTTTTTATTTGTGTACTATCTTTAGTAGTCGTATATTTCTGTAACCAAGTTATGTTATGAGTAAACTGAGTGTTCAAATGACACTTCGCTCACTCATCCCGAGTGAGCGGAGTGTCATTTCAACACGTTCTGCTCGCTCAGTCCTTTCCGCTCGACTATTTGTTGGTAGATTTACAATTACTCTTGCGAGTTAAACAGAATCCTGAATGGGTCCGCTCCGTATGTCTTGGAAACCGGGCTTAAGGCTTGATGGTGAGCGGAGCTGATAGTAGATAGTAGAAATATACTCATATTTTAAACAAGATCATGACGCATTCGCATCACGTCACATTGTTGTCGAGTTCGGTTTAACGATGGTTATTTCTCATATAAATAAAAGTGTTCATATAAAATGAGACACAATAAATCTTAAAAATACCGGGGCCGGTTGTAATGTAAAGCTAAGTATTTTGCGGCATAAAAAGCTTACGGAACAGACTTACCTTGTTAGACAGTACAGACGGGAGTACGGAAGGTAGTTGTGCTCCCCCGGAAGTTCACGAGAAAGAAGTACGAAGCAGTTTTATCCTTAGATAAAGTGGTTCTGGTTAAATCCAAATCCCCCAATTATAAATTCTCAAAGTACTTTATCTTCAAAGACACAGTGTAACAAACTTTTCAACTGAAAAAGTTGAAGAAAACTTCGTCTGTTGACAGGAAGGCACAGAAAAAATAACTTAACAAGAACAATGGGAACTAACTTAAAACTTTTAATTACACGAGCAACCTCAACGGATACCGTATTCTAAGTCCTAAGAAATAAGAGCAAGATTTCCGGACACTTGTACGGGATACAAATGGAGCCAGTCGGTTTTTAAGTGGTCAATCAATTTTCCCGAGTTGCTAGCCCAAGGGAAGGGAAATTCTCTATTTGTAGTGAAAAATAATACAAATTCTCACGCCTCGGCGCTTTGAGAATGTAATTCGAGTTTTTCTACACAGAAATGGGCTTAGGTAATTTATATTTCCCTTTGCCTAACATATTCTCGATACCTTCAGAGCCTAGAGCGTGTTTATCAGGTAATAGGTTCAACGCATGAATGATGCCGTATACGTTTTGCTTTCTACTTCGAAAAGCTTTTACGAACTGCGTATACTATACGCGTAATTCAACCTAGTTGGAATGGAATGGATTGGTTAACTATCCACATCTTAACATTTAATAACCTTTTTTTGTATTAAAATAAAACACGTGTATTTACTTTGACAACAAAGACGTAGCGCGGCGGGCGAAGGTCCTCCAGCACGCAGGAGGCTGCGGGTTCGATTCCCGCTTTGGCCGAATGTTTGTAAGAACTGCAAATGTTTTTTTCATTATATTATGGACCGATTCTAAAAATGATTTCGCTATTGGGTATCTAACTTTTGACAGCTTTCAATGATATCATCTAGGGCTGGCAGACTTTCCTGTTATAAAATGACAATAATTTAATTAGGTACGCTTTCGCTCTCCAAACTTACTGAAAACTGGCTTCAAGAATTAATAATAATTTCTTTTAAATTTGAATTGTGTATGAGCTTTTTTTATAAGCTGTGTGAAATAAAAGTAATTACTTTTGATTTTAATATATTTAGGCAAAAAATACATTTCTGTAGCAGGAGAATCAGAATCTTTACCTGTATTAACCCGGAATTTGAGAGCAAAAATCAGATATATTGCAGATATCTGCAATATATCTGATTTTTGCTCTCAAATCTACGTTAACCGAGTGAAATAAAAGTAATTACTTTTGATTTTAATATATTTAGGCAAAAAATACATTTCTGTAGCAGGAGAATCAGAATCTTTACCTGTATTAACCCGGAATTTGAGAGCAAAAATCAGATATATTGCAGATATCTGCAATATATCTGATTTTTGCTCTCAAATCTACGTTAACCGAGTGAAATAAAAGTAATTACTTTTGATTTTAATATATTTAGGCAAAAAATACATTTCTGTAGCAGGAGAATCAGAATCTTTACCTGTATTAACCCGGAATTTGAGAGCAAAAATCAGATATATTGCAGATATCTGCAATATATCTGATTTTTGCTCTCAAATCATAGTCCTACAATACTCCAGTAACTTTAAGAGATTAATGTATATCAGTTATCGTAGTTTAGTACAGTTTGTCTGTATGCGGCCAGTCTAAATCATCGCGCGCAAACCGCACTCATTTCCGAACTGCGACGCTCTATCACTGGAATGGTTATTGCAAATTGAAACTACTCGTAGGTAGATATATCTAGGGATTGTACGCACGATTTACTCACATTTAAAATGTTTATCTATATTATAAGTAGCTGAGTTGCTGGACATTGATATAAACCGAAAATAAAGAAAATGCTTTTTATTCGAATGCATAATGCTATGTTAATCGATAACGCAGAACGCATATTAAAATAAATACAGTACAAGTACGTTTTATTGCACATCAAGACATGTAACAAAAACACAAACAAAATCTAATCATCATCATCATCAGCCTATGTTAGTCCACTGCTGGCCATAGGCCCCCCCAACCGCCACAAGCCAACAGCCAGCGCCGTCTTCAGCTTGACGCATCCATCATCTACCTGCAGTCGTTCGCAGGTCGTCATCCCACCTGGTCGGAGGGCGTCCTATACTACGTTAACCGAGTTGTGGTCTCCACTCAAGAACACGTTTGCCCCAGCGGCCGTCGGTTCTTCGCGAGATATGGCCAGCCCACTGCCACTTCAGCTTGCTAATTCTCAGAGCTATGTCGATAACTTTGGTTCTCTGTCGGATGTATTCGTTACGAATCCTATCCTCCAGAGAAACTCCGAGAATAGCTCTTTCCATAGCTCGCTGAGCAAACAAAATCTATATCAATAAATCTATTATTTCAACAGGTATAACAGTTCCCTAAGTGAGTTCGTTCTATCTAATATCTTATAGGCCTCGTATAAAAGCTTCACGCTTAAGCAGCTATTATAAAACTTTAATTGACTGAGGCCCTGATTACACTAAATTATTTACTATAACCATGGTATCGTCACAGAATCACAATTTTTTTTATTTTATCTTTCATAAAAGAAACTACAGATAGGAGAAACGCGTCTGAAAACTCTCAAGGTCGTAACCAAGCTATCAATCTCCGTGCACCACACGCACTATCTACAGTTTCATTCATCTATGGACAATGCTGCGACGACACAACTGTCATATTAAAGCAATTGGCTAGCGGAATTCGGCCCCTGTTATCGCGTCGATTCCAATCGCTGCTTGTCTGCCTGCTTTTATTGCCGGAGCAAATGGTTTAGATACGAGGGTATTAGGCAATAGAGAATTGACTTGTGAAGTTTAGATTGATTGCCACGTTAATGGACTCTCAAACCATAAAAAAGTAATTTCCTTTCGATGTTTATTTACTGTCCTGGAAAACGTATTCACAATGCTGAATCTATTTGTTTTCCGACGTAAAAAATGTTTTTTATTTTATTTTTTTAATGCTGCGTCTTGAGAATGCTATTTATCATGAATTGGTATTTATCAGTTGAGCTACCGTTGTTTGTATTAGTCTGCAGTTAGGTTAACTAATACTGTCGTCAAAAACTTACTTAGGGCTCAGCTTAGCTTAGAACTAGATGATGCTGTGTATATAGTCCAGCATTATTATTAAAAGGGTTAAAGATTTTCTTTAAGAGAACACCACTCGAGATAAATAAATAAAGAATGCTGGACAATCCACACAGCATCTTCTAGCCCCAAGATAAGCCAAAGTTTGTTTTATGGGTACTAGATGACTGATATGCATACTACAATTCATTACATATATTTTTTATAAGTCCTCGAAAAAGACCAGAACACCCGAAACTAACTTCTGCAGATCGTACAAACATTTGTCCCGAGGCGGAAATCCAACCCGCAACCTCCTGCGTTACAGGCGACCCTCGCCCACCACGACACAGAGGTCGTCAAAGATGGTATCTTTCTATACAAGTGTCTTTACTTGTATTTACAATCACACTGCAACGTCGTAAGGTTTGTTTTAAATTCGAATAGCCAATATTTGATAGGAAATGGAACCGCTTAGCCGGATCCGGTGAAAGTTCGTCGAGTGCTTACTTTCTTTTAATCGCATTAGTTTCTTTACGAGCCCCTATATTTTTTCTTTTTCCTCGAGTGCCATTTCCCTCACAACGGCCCAAACGATGCGCCACTTAAAAATACGAGGAAACTTCTTAAACGACAGTTTTTAAGAGATCGCCCCGAAAAATGTATAATTAAATAATCCCCGAGCAACAGGAAGAGCTCTAAAAGATTTAATTATTCTCGTTTTTTATGATACAACAAAACGCAGTGCTCCACGGCCGCTATTCATAAGTTGGGCAATAAAGAAAATTTGGGCAATAAACGGGAAGATAGGGGCATTAGGGGAGGGTAGGCCATTAACCGGGACTTTGGTATTGTGGCGAAATTAATATGTGGACCGGGACGGACTCAGGCACCTCTTGAGGGGCAATACGACAAATCCATGAAAATTTGATACAACGGGTATGTAGATTTATGGGTTTTCGTAGTAATAGTTGGAAAGTGACGTCAAATCTTGTTGCCGATAAACTTAGGTAGGGCATCCTGTTTTATAATTTAGAAACCAACAGCTGATCTGTTGGCATCGTATGTATACGACACCATGAAACTTATTAATTAATTTTATTGATTTTTTTATTAGCGCTCCTGTAGGTGGAGCTCAAGAGCCATAGAACGTCTCAAAGGTATTCGATCAATCAGGTGGTTGACTTGGTTGTGTGATTGGCTTCGCATTAATTTATAGTTTGACACACATGATTGAAGGACTCTAACTAATCTCATATACATATCGAACGACATTTCAACTTTCACCCGTCCTTTATATACGTAGATCTGATGCCAAAATCGCCCCGGAAAACCCTCCCTGAGTCCGCTCTACGTGCCAGGCCGCCGGTAGCCCCGTATCGCGCCTATATTATCACTAGCTCGCCCCCGCCGCCGCTCTCGCTTTCCTGAGTTATGTTAATGTGAACCAAAGGTCGGCTCGTACGAGCCTTGTAGGGCACGTGTAGCCAACGTCTCTTAGAACCTTTTCGTTTTAATACCTGATGCAATAATATTACAATTATTATATTGTTCCTTCATGTCCAGTCGATCCTAAGAATGCCTGGAAGAGATCGTTCTCAGCGATAAGGCCGCCCTTTATACCTATATTGTAGTTTTTATTTCTGTATTGTTTTCTGTTTTGTGTGGAACCTATAGTAAAGTGTTTTCTATCTATCTATAATATCAAAGGCTAATGCATGCACACTATACATGCGAAGCTTAGGGCTTAGCTAGGGGCTACGCTTGTGTACAAGATACACAGTGTGAACACATACAAGACGCCGTATGCGTTTGTTTGCGTAGCGACTTGCTTGGTGACCAGGCACCTAGCTAGTCGCTCGCAGTGTGACAGCTTATTTATTTATTTAAAAAACACATTGTGCAAATAGCACCGCTCTATCTAGCGTTTCTTTCAAAGTGTCTTCCGGAATCATATCATGCGATTCCGCCCATGGATGATTCCGGACGACACTTTTGTCATAGGAAAGCGGTTAGTTAGCAGAATTTGGCCCCTGGTGATTCCTGGCACTGTTCTACAACTTAGGGTAAGAATAACACAAGCCAAAGGTAGAATGATTAGAATAACATAAAGGTAAGTTTCGACTGTGTACTGGTTGGAAACTTACTACGGCGTTCGGGTGTTTGTCTAACCTCCCTCAATTTTAAACTAATATTATTGTTATTAGTTGTTGGCACGGATATTGAATTGTGCATTAGTGAATTTGAACCTTATTTTCATAGAGTTAGAGATCCGGAAATTAGCTTCTTAGGTAGCCACTTCACTTTTGCTTTATTGAAATAATTATCTTTGAGTGAGGTGAATGCTGAAAGTTTTTAATCATGGACATCAAGGTATAATAAATAAATAAATAAATAATAAATAATGCTTGTCGTGCGAAGACACGCCACCGACAAGCGATCGTCAGACCGTTGTGATCGGCATCCCGTCTATCCCGATTTCCCGGAGATCCCGGGATCTCGGGACGCCGAGATCTTTGCTGCAATGAATCATGTGACATTCATGTCACGTGTGCTGGAGATATCTGAAGAGTTCTTGATTTCGTGGTAGGTCTACATAGCTGTCAATTCTGCGTTTTGTTATGTTTCATGCGTGTATGGCTGGTATCTACCAAGAGTTTTTATTTAGTAGGGTGTGTTCGATAAAGTCTATCGTAATACGTTTTTATGCTTTCTCCAAGACCGTAGCATATGATGATTTTTTATATAGAAGAGTATTTTTCATAAAGTACCTCGTAGGCAACTCGTATAGTAATCTCGTATAGTACAGTCAAAAATATAATATTTGCTTTCATAACATATCAAAAGCTGCGGTTGACCAAAGACAAGACCACACTACATAAACTAAGTTTATCTTGCTATTAGCATATTGCAAGTTTAGATCATGCACATAACGTGCATTAGATTAGATTAGATTAGATAGATTATTTATTCATACAAATAGGTTACATCAATAAGTTAGTAGTGCCTTAAAGCCTATGTTAGGTTTGTCTTAGCACTATAGTTCTCACTTAATTTAAAATAAATTCATGCATGATTTTATGTTATCTCTAGTTGTCTATAAAATAAATTCTTGTAATAGAGCACTCTACATACAATTGTCTATTTATATATTCTGAATAGCGTCCGTTGTGGTTTCCATCAATTATTTCTCCGTTTCCTCGTACCATCTTAACCTAGTTAAATAAATCCCGTCCCTAGATAATAATTACGTGGCCGCGGTCTCATATAACGCCGCCATTTAGATTTCTGTCAGCCGCGACACTTTTTCACGGGAAATTTAATAAGCGTCTCAATTTGAAGTCTACCCGTAGGCCTTTGCCTTAATTCCGAGCCAGGGTTGCCATTAAAATGACACAAAATATTGCGAGAAAGCTTCTAATCTTACCAATGTAATCTACCTTCTTTGTTCAGGCCGGTCAAATTAGATAATTTACAAGGAAATATGAAATAAGAACGAAATAAAACAAAGCTATATTTTTATTCGAAGGAAATTCTCGATTAACTTTATAAGAAGGAGTTGCCGGTTGAGATGGTTTTTAGGTAAAAGTATTTGCAAGTAGCTACGCTATGATCATTTCTTGGAGTTTGAAGATAGTTTGAAGTTCTTTTTCTTTCATGTAAGACCAAAGATTTGTGGGGTAAAAAACGACGCAGGCGGACCTTCGCGGTGGGCGAAGGTCCGCCTGCGTCGCAAGAGGTTGCGCGTTCGATTCCCGCCTCGAGATAATTGTGTGTACGATCTGCAGATATTCGTTCCGGATATTCTAGTCGTTATCTATGCATAATAAAAAAAATCTATGTAATCTATTTTACTAAGTGTATCAGTCATCTAGTACCCATAACACAAACTCTGCTTGGCTTTGGGCTTGTATATGCTGTATGAATTGTCCAGCATTAATTATTTATTTATTTATTATCTATTTACTAGGGATGCACATGGCACGTTGACACATCTACACAACAAAGTATAGCCCTCCAAATCTGATTCCACAGGCAGCCCTAACCTATCTTACACAATTACGCAGGGCGCCGAACGCAACTTACCTCGAAGCGCAACGTGACTATTTCAAACAAGACTTTCTTGTGTAGTTCTACATCGATTTATATCGCTCAAGAGATTCCAACACGGTCCTTTACACACTGAATTATTTCACAACTCATTCACATAAGGACAATGATTTTAACCAGAGCAGTCGGTAAATATTCGTAACTTAATTATGCTATAATTATGTCAGATATAGCTACGTTGAAAACATTAATGTATTTTATTTCGGTTGGACGAAGACTCAAATTCCCACTAGATTCATCCCATTAGAATTCTTTTCATATTCTGTTAATATATCACATTCAAAAAACCTTCCCACCTCTCTCGACAACCCACGAACCGTGAGGAGAGCTTGTCATTATGCCCTGGGGTGGGCACGAACTAGCTAGTGAATGCCGATGTATGACATTTTGTACAGCGCCTACAAAACTCGCCCGTATAAAAAAGTAAACTCGTAAAAAAAGTGGTATAGCATGGCTTTGTCAGGCCATGCTAGCCCCTCGCGAACCGCGTTCACGTTACACTTCCCCCGATCATTCCCCGAGCATCGATGTCGTGATTTATTTTTGTTTTCACGTTGTAGAAAAACTCGGAATTATAAGGTTGGGACCGCGTTATTGCCCATAAAGCCCATAATGACTCGCGCCGAGCCACCGAGTAAAGGTAGTGTTTATTTTAAAAATATACTGCCTACTTAAAATAGTAATCGTTGGGGAAGTTAGTTTGACATCGCATTTAGGAATTTTCCGGCTAAAAGCTACTTTGACACGTGATGTCACAAAAGTCAAGGTAAGGTCTAAATGGCTTGGTTATAGGCTAGGTTTTCAGAGTTCAACGTGTTTTTGTTTCCATTATAGAAAAGGGCTTTATCACCAATGAAAACAAAGCAAATAAATTATAAAAGGTTACTTCATTAGGCACTTCCTGTATCAGATCTCACCGTAGATGACCTACCGCTAAAAGTGTACAGAACTCCCTAATAAAAACGTGACCAACTGCTTATTGGTACTTTAATTAAATGCTGCGTCGAGATTAGAATAGCCATTGTAATTGGAGAGATTTGTCCGTCGATAGCGCATCAGACACTTGGTCACGTTTGCGGAAAACGGCAACCGGTTCCCATCTTTAATTTAACCTTACGCAGACATTCGCCAAAGTACTTCAGGATGCCTTTGACGAGGATGCTTCACTTCTCAAATTTAAATTCAATCATGGCTATAATCAGACCCTCCACATCCCACTCTTAATAAATATTAACAGTAATTATCAACTCTTAATCCTTTAACAAAGTTATCCCAACATTACGCAGAAGGGCACCCCGCAAGGTACGGATCTTGTACCGCTATTTAATATTTCATACACGTAACACATTTCATCATAATTTAAGCGAATTCAGTGCAAGCGATTTGTTCCCAAGAGCATTAATACAGGGAAACTCGGAACAACTGACGACTGGATGAGTTAGGGGGGGGGTTTGAGGGTGGGAAGGGGTTCACGTATGACGCTTCACTAATTGAGTGTAAAGTAAACCGCTGTCATCGGAGCGGTGGTGTTATTAAACCAAACTTGCTCCTTCGTATTATTGAGTCGGATATCGGAACACGCGCTTCGGCATTTCATTGTTGTTCGCAATTAATACTTCGCCCTCGTGTGCTTTGATGTCGGGATAAATTATTTTTGTATTTCGTTGCGCGTTCATTAGCGTAATGAAGTTGCGTTTTGGTTTTCGGTTTCCATTATTGCTGACTTTGCTCGAGTAAATGGAGCTCGTGTTATTTCAGCTAGCTTCGTTTCGATTAAAGACCGTTCCTGAAGCTAAGCTTACTAAAGCTGCTAACCAAACACTCCGTCGCTGGATTTAAATTAAACAATGTAAGTTTTCCAATCAAAATGTATTTTAAACCATCGCGTTGTAATATTTCATTAGAGCACGTTCCTGAGTTAATGTTTACTTTGCATTTTAACGTTGGCAATTTTATTGAAATTAGGTATTTGAATATGGGTGGATTTTCATTTAAGTTAATTCCATATATACCTTTTCAGAACCACGTTAATGGATACAGATCAAATATGAAAATAATGATTTTAAAATTTTCGCCCTTGAGGATTCTCGGCGAATTTGCGCACTTGGGATCTCAAATCTATTTACATTCGGGATGAAAGACTCCCCTTTATTGAATTCAATCGTTTGAGGCTGAATATTGCCACTATTGAAGCAAAGCAGACGTAATACAATTTGAAGTTCGTGACATTACAGAATCCAAATTGTCGGGAGAAATAAAATTCCTTTGACATTTTTCCAACCGGCTGTTAACTGGCAATTTAACTAAAGACAAAATTACAGACAATCAGCGCTGCAAAGGGAATGGAACTACTGTCCTTTCGAACGAACGGATCTAATATGTTAATGGCGCGGTTTTGTTAAGCAAGAAAATTGTGACGGACACGACTTTGAGACGTTGGTCGCGCTACTCGTGAACTAGTCCATCTAGTGACTCGACTTATTAGGTCAATGGTGTATTCAGCTACGAGTATGTAAGTTTTGTCTTCTTTGTTTAGCAATAATTTTATCATACAGGGTCTGTAACAAAATTGATAGCGACGTTCAGAAGTTCTTGATCAATGAAGCAAGTGTCTTTAGATACTGCACTATGGTGGCTATCCGACTTTAACTAAACAATACCTGCTACTAAAGTTATTCATATTAATTTATTATAGTGTTATTATAGTCAGTGGCATTTTATACTTAATACGGCAAGAACACTTTGCTCGGTCAGACATCTTGTCTCCGGCCCCACCGTACATTCCGTTCTTAAAAGCTCTATTACAGTTAGTTGGAGTAGTCATTTACATATTTTTTGCAACAAATTAAGTCAGTTGCGAAAAAAATTTTCAAAAGTCGCTCCGCACTGAAAGTCGCGTCTCGTCCCATTGGATCTTTATTCCCTCTTCGACTGATTAATATGCGGTACTAATTAAAAGGCATCGCTCTGGTACTTTCCATCCGGTCTCCAACAAAACAAGATCTCCGGTAATTGTTCTAACTTGGTAACAACTGTATGTCACTCAAAACTTTTCTCTGAAATGAGTTTTTTTACTGGTTTATTATTATATGACTCAATTTTATGTTTTTATACACGGCTTGCTATCATTTTTCATTGCTTCATTTTTTTTGTTATAAATAAGTTCTGTATTCATAAATATTTACTTCAAACATAGATAGATAGAATATACTTTATTGCACAAAAGTTATACGTAGGCGAGCAATAATGCTAGATAGCAAAAATAAGCTAACAATGCCATTGTACGTGGTAGACAATTTATTAAATAAATATTAAAACAATTTAGGAACTACTGTTCCGAAACATTTTGTGTGCAACCGTCTATATTGTTCTTTAATGTCCATCCTAAGGTTGTCTGGAAGAGATCGTTTTCAGCGACAAAGCCGCCCTTTATACTTCCTCTAATTTAAGAATTTTCTGTTTTGTATGATGTAATAAAGTGTTTTTTTTTGTGTGTTTCTATCTATTTTGTCTATACTGGCTGTGGAAGATTCTGCATAGAATAGAATCTTGTCCCTTACTAACTGCAGCATCGTCTGTGATCCTTTAATTGATGGTATTTGTTAAACTCTCGTCCGGACTTAACGTCGTTACGAAATTCCCTTTCATCGATTTACTGTTTGCCGAACGGGATATTTTGTTCTCTGACTTACTATGCTAGGTTGCACGGTTGATGTCTTATGTTTTTTGCGTGGAATTTATTTATAGTCAATCGCGCTATTCTAAGATGTAGGCCTTTTATTTTGTTAGTTTAGTCTTGAGCACAATATCAATTAAAACCTACTCTACGTAGACAAATGACTTAACTCGTAATAAAGCTTGTAGCCGATAAGGCTATGCATTTATTGATAAAGTGAATAAAATCTACTATACCTAACATTGACTGGTACAGGACCGCACAGAATAAAGAAACCTCTACCCGCCCAAAAGAGATTCCTTTAAATAGGTATAGTTTCCTTTTCTGTAAAAATAAATCAATAAATAATCCTGGACAATTCACTCAGCATTATTAGTCACATGGTAAGCAGAGCTTGTGTTATGGGTACTAGATAACTGATATGCATAATACAATACATTACATAGATAGATATTTTTTATTATACATAGAAAACGACCAGAACACCCGGAACAAATATCTGCAGATCGTACACACAATTTTTCCGAGGCGGGAATCGAATCCGCAACCTCCTGCGTCGCAGGCGGACCTTCGCCCACCGCGCCACATCGGTCTTCAACAAGGGCACAAGTTGATTTTTCTTCAAGTAAATTCCGTCACAGGTCGATGTGCCCATAGATAGTGTCTGTACTGTACTGTACATCGATACAGGCGTGTCATGCGCCTCTCTCAAGTTGCCGGCAATTCAGCCAGCTTATCGGCTCACCCGGGACCAGCTTAGGGTTGCCAACTGTATCGATAATTGCAAGACGACGAGTTGTGCTGGTTGGAAAAGTTTTAGTTAATCTTGGTCGTGGTGCGTGCCAATTTTAGTATCGATTGGGCTGATTGACTAATAATTAGCAAGCTGAAGTGGCAGTAGGCCGGCCATATCGATTTTCAAAGTGCAATGTCAGTCTAACAATTGAGCGTGTGTGTGTGATGAAATTAAATTAAATTGCAGAGATATAGTTTATATTTAAAAATGTGTAAATAGGAATAAAATACATGGATACTAAAAATTTATTTTAAATATTAATTTACATTAGCATTCTGTTCACGCACCTATAGAACCTAGATCAATTTGAACAAGGTCTGTACTAGGCAATATAAAACAAAATACTTTTGGATAGCTTGAACTTATCTTGTACCTACTAGAAACAATTTTCTTTCAAAAGTAGAATATCTTCAAATAAATATTCTGAGTAGCTATCCCACTGCAGGACAAAGGTCTTGCTTCCGTTCTTCCACTCCTCGCTAAACGTAGTTTTAGGCCACGTGTTTAGGAGGTAGCATTCTGTTTCATTCTAACAATAACTAATCACTACATGATATAAAACCAAAGTCGCTTCCCGCTGTCTGTCTGTCCCTATGTATGCTTAGATCTTTAAAACTACGCAACAGATTTTGATGTGGTTTTTTTTAATAGATTGAGTGATTCAAAGAAATGTTTATAAATCATTTGACACATAGATTTCCGCAGTGCAGCTAGTAATTTGAATATAATATGGCACTATCCGACAGCCCTAGTTGGTAACACGAGGCGCCGCGGCCCGGCACTCATTAAAACGTTCGCATGGAGCACATAATCGCGGATTTACGAGTCCTGTGCATCCTCTTTACATGTTCCCGGATCGAACCGCATCCTAATTAGGGGTTTAAACCTTTTTGATATTTTAGGCATACAGAGGATCAAGACCTTTAGACGAAACGCAAAAGATTAAAGTTAAAAACGATGTAGGTAAACTAGGATATAAGCTGTCTTAATTTAATACAGTTTTGTTTTGTGAACTTGAAGCTCGTACGTAGTTCTTTCCCTACAGCTGAACGTGATCCTGAATGATGAAACTTATTCAAGCCGATTTGAGCACCATAATTGTTTATAAAAATACGTGTACTGTACAATATTAATAATCATTTATTTCAGACCATAGAAAAGAAATAGATTTTATTTAACTTATTCTACGGTCCATAGTACATATTACTATGGACCGTACAATGAGTATATTCAATATAAGAAGTACATCAAATATACGATAATATACATCAAATAGACTTCTTAATAACACGTTATTTTGTATACAATGCTCATCTATGTGTCTGCATCGTATAGCTACGTTTTTATCATTATTGTGTGATGTCGAAGGGCGCGTTACTTGAGGCGAACGCGCGTTCACGACCGAACTTATCTTAATTATAAGGGTAGCTGGGAACCCTAGCACGTAGGTTCGGGGAAAGCAATTTTCTTCGGCCCGTAATCTATTCGTTCAATGGTGATTGATAACAAATGTTTTGCCCATTAATTTCTGACTTAAAACGTTTTATTGCTCAGCAACTTTTGGTTCGGTTCCCTTGCCCTTTTTAGCCGACTGTAGGAAAGGGTTGCTAAAATGGCATGATAAATGAACCATGTTCTAAATATTTTTTGTAATGGAGTCTATTGGATTGTTATATAGATGAAAACAGATAACGTTTTATATTCATAATTTTAAATAGCGGAAAAGGATAACATCTATTGCTGCTTAAACGATTTATTTGATGGTTTTTGCCGGAATACTATCGTAAATAAACAATGACAATACTCGGAATGCTATAGTTAACTAAAAAAAACAATCAAATATACTCGGAATAGGTAAAAAATATCATAAAATAGAAAAAAACGACCGCTAAAAAAATATTACCCGACACACTAAAAACAAAGATGATAAATTACAGCAGCCACGCAACCATACACCCTGTATATGTGAAGCACTTAGGAAGTTCCTGAAAAACTATTGCGGGAATGCGATAGGGCATCAATCTATCATTTTCACGACAAACTTGAAAAAGTTTCCGGAAAGTCATTCATTCGCCATCCGCAAGATTCTTTCAGTGCCGATATCTTTTTCGCAGCTAATCTCTGCTTGAGGGTAGAGATTACTTCGGTGTGTTTTTGCAGGAAATTAGGCCCTATGATTTACTAAGATATATCAGATATTTGTCGATTCGATGATGTTTAAAAAAAAAAAATTTGCTCGATGCTTCGCACGCGCCTTTGAAAGCAACCTGTATAAAAACTAAATAAAGTAACCTCCATAAGTAGGTTCTCTAATAAAAAAAAATGCGGGGCAGTCGTTGGGGACTACCGATAGTAGTGAAAACTAAGTTTTTTTATATTTTATTTATACGCTTTTTGTTCACCCAAAAGTACACATATATACTTAGTTAGGAAAGCGTTCGGTGACGAATGACGATGACGCGAGTTCAACTTGATTCTGTGTAAGACTTAAAAATCTAAAATTGTGAATTCTCCTTGAAATTATTCTATTTCAAGCAAACTTTTTGGCACTATGTACAGATAGCCTCGGTACAAACCATCGACTGTCGCTCAAATGTCACTTTGACAGGTAATCGATTGACTGACAAGAAATTGATAATCTCTCACGTATATTCTTCTTACTAGCTTCTGCGAGCGGTATCACAAGCGTTTTTTTTCGGAATAGTCATCCTTCCTCAAGATACAGGGTGCCGAAACTAAAAGAAACCAATGCCAACAAATAAGTCAGTTTATATGTTTGGATAAAGTTTTTTAAAACACGCCAAATTATTAATTTCTCAAGCCTTTGTTTACCTGGCATTGTGATGCCCTTCGCCTCGATCCTGCGCAAGTTTAGGCTAGCAACAAATCCATAACCAAATAACGCCTAAAATTATAACTCTGTCAAACAAGGCACATAGAAGCAGTTATTGCTATCTAGACCTTCTTTTATTACTATTACCAGCTTGTCTACGTATGAATTTTAATTAAAAACACGCCAAAAATGTTGAAATTTCCCTGAAATTCTGGTGGAAGGTGGAATCTACATTATTAATGCCTATCAAGCTGATGGGACCGCGGAAGTTCGCAACACCCGTCGGTTCCGTTAAAGATGAAACCTCATTAGCTAGGGTTCAGCCTTACCGCAATGGCACGCTATGGAACAATAGATAGATAGATAGAAAACACTTTATTATACTGCATAAAACAGAAAACAATACAGAAATAAACAATAGATAAAGGAAGTATAAATGGCGACCTTACCGCAGAGCGATCTCTTCCAGGCAACCTTAGCACAGTACACATATAGAACAGTATGGAAACTAAGCCTAGTTGATGAAATAAATACCTACGCTCCATTATAGTACTAGGGTTGTCACTTTTCTTGTTTTTGATATATATTTTTTATTAAGACGATTTTTTATTTGAAATAACTAGCTTACAAATGTGGTCTGGTATAATATAACAATATCTTCGTCTGGTCGAAGCGACGCGTGACCCGAGATCTGGCGAGTATGTTGCGCAGTGCATCAGCCAGCATTGCCATACAGCGTGGCAATGCAGCCAGCGTCTTGGGGACGCTTCCGACTGGTATTGATATGGATCAATTGAGCTATCTGTAGATTGTTTACAACAGTCTGCAGTTAGGTAAATTGTTTCAGTTGTAAATATTAGGTCTCACTCGTTAAATTTTCTTTGTTAGTAAAGTATTTGCTTACAAATACAATTTAAATAGGTCGCGGCGTCGCGAGTGAGCCGCGGTAGGACGTAAACGTTTCGTGAGCTCGTCGGAGCGGGCGCACGCAAACATTGTAGCGCAGGCAGCGCGCGCGCAACGCTCATGAGCGGCTGCGAACCGTACCGCATTTCAAAATGCGAGTCGATAATTTATAGCAGCCGCCATCTTGGATTCACATTTTGACAGCAGTATCGGCTTCAGCACCCTCGAAAACCATGAAAATGACACCCATGACGGAAAAATTGATAATTTAAGGTAGCCGCCATCTTGGATTCACATTTTGACAGCAGTATCGGCTTCAGCACCCTCGAAAACCATGAAAATGACACCCATGACGGAAAAATTGATAATTTATGGCAGCCGCCATCTTGGATTCACATTTTGACAGCAGTATCGGCTTCAGCACCCTCGAAAACCATGAAAATGACACCCATGACGGAAAAATTGATAATTTATGGCAGCCGCCATCTTGGATTCACATTTTGATAGCAGTATCGGCTTCAGCACCCTCGAAAACCATGAAAATGACACCCATGACGGAAAAATTGATAATTTATGGCAGCCGCCATCTTGGATTCACATTTTGACAGCAGTATCGGCTTCAGCACCCTCGAAAACCATGAAAATGACACCCATGACGGAAAAATTGATAATTTATGGCAGCCGCCATCTTGGATTCACATTTTGACAGCAGTATCGGCTTCAGCACCCTCGAAAACCATAAAAACGATACCCATAACGCAAAATTTCATAATTTATTGCAGCCGCCATCTTATATTTACTAAACAGTGCTAGGTAGGTATGTAGCTTTAATAAATTATCGCCAAATTATTATTTCTTTACAATGAGTATGACGTCTCTATTTGTAAAATCTCATTGACTTTAAACATCCTCAAAACCGCCGCCATTCTTGATTTACATATAAGTTCACGAATTCATTATGTATGATCGATCACACGGACTCATTATTCTATAACAATCATAATAATAAATTATTCTTATTCAAAATCAGCAGGAAGTTTAAAATACGACAGCTCCGGTTTTGATGAAGCAGAGTTCATACAGCCGTATGCAACGCAATATCTGTAGCGGGTCATTTTTCCCTTTCACGCGACCGCACGCCTAGACGCGACAACCGCTACTGACCATCCCCGAGTATCACCCAGAAGCCGTGTCGATGTGCATGTTTGTGTGAGTGTGCCGTTTCGAGTGTTTGTTCCCAGTTTCCGTACTGTATATACTTATACTGAGACCTTAGGATGGACTGTACATGAAGGAACAATATATTTTGCACGTTGATAAATATATACCTCTAGATAAAGAAAAGAAAACAAATACACTACTTACATACCATTATACTTACATTACAAACATTGTAAGAAAACTCTTTGTTAGGGTTAAGCTCGCCTATGTACATATCTTTTTTTAGTTAAGTTATTTTTAAGTTTTTTGTTTACAATAAAGAATTACAAGAATAAACTTACAATACAACTATAGGAAATAACTAGCAGATGTATAAGATTTCGTCGATATTTATGGTAGAATCAAATATACCTAGACTTATTTCGACAAAGCTTGACCACCACCGCTTATCGCTTTAGAACGATACAACGAGAAAATCTTAGTCTAGTCTAAAGTGGCCCAAATAATAAAATTACTGACAATCAATTTCTAATATTATAAAAGCGAAAGTAATTACGAGTATGTCTGTCTTTAAGTCTGTCACATCATCATATAATGTAAGCCCACACATGTCCACCGCTGGACATAGGCCTCCACGAAACGAGAGCGTGCGCGTTAGTCAACGAAATCTGGATTTCTACACGTATTTTTTGCTAGAAAACCTAGCCGAGCAATCCTATATAGCATGCAAATGACCTCCTGATGAATTTTAATCATTGTACTCGAGACAAGCGCGCTATCGGTTATAAATATAATTGGTTATTCGAAAAGTTTTCCAATCTGCATGGGGAATGAAGACTTTTTGCTGTTTCAATATCCAGTTAAGGATTGGTTTAGGTTTGTTGATTTTGTTTGCTGATTTGCCCGAGGCCCGGCCGCAAGGTTGAATAATAACGTTATGCGGGGATCTGTGCTTTGTGTATCGGACCGGAAAAACTGAATAATGTTCTGAACAAATAAAAATCATGAGGATCTTGTGAATGGGAAATATTGTAAGATTGTAGGGAGGTAGAGAGCTGTACTTCCGTAAGTTTATCATAGAAAGTGAGGCTTTTGATGTTGCTTTACATAAATAATGCTTGACAATTCACATAGCATTATCTAGCACCAAGCTAAGCAGAACTTGTGTTATAGGTACTAGATTACTGATATACATACACAGATCGTTTTTTTTTCCATTGTTGTGCCATCTCCTAAGGAAATTGAAATCGGTTTATTGTTTTTTTAAACTATCAAATTATTATGTCGATCGTTATGATGACTTTGAAACATTCAAATGAGTTTAAGCGATATTGGAATTGACGCCATCATTGCCCTGAAATACCATCTGGCACATATAGTTAAATTTTAATTGATATTTGACATAAATGCGTGAAACTGATAATAATTTAATGTATAAAATATGACTTGTCTAAGTGCTTATTTTGTAAGGCTAAAGAAATAAATTATTTTTGACTTTGACTTTGAAACATTATATTATATTAAAGTTCTCCCTAATTATTTAATGTTCCTTCCAAACACCAATGCAAGGTTTTTTCTCGAAGTGCGAGGTAAAACTAATCGCATTGCAATACTTCCATTGCCACTCATAGAAGCGAAAAAGCACCCAGCGCTAAATAAATTGCGTTTTATACGTCTCGGACAATACCTACGTCGTACAAGCTGCTACAGTGTCTTTGTTCGCTTTTTACTCTCTCGCCGTCAATGCGGAGCGGCATTCAATTCGATGAAAAGTTCTCTTTGTGGTACTACGTACTGCGGACCTCCAATTTGGTTGCGCTGCCGTTTGCCAGTCGGTCTTTAGAGGGAATCGTTACCGAGTTACATTTATTGTTGATGAGAAGAGTTATGTCGGTTGTGGGTTTTTGCTGTTCGGGAGTTTCGAAATGAGTTGAGTTTTTTTAATTGATTGTGATCAGCAGAAATGTTTTCTCAAGTGGTAGTGGGCCGGCCATATATCGCGATGAACCGACAACCGCTAGGATAAACGGGTTCTTGAGTGGAGACCACGACTCGGTAAATGTAGTGTAGGACGCCCTCCGGTCCGGTGTGAAGACGACCTGCGAAAGACTGCAGGCAGATGCTGGATCCGTCAAGGCGAAGACGGGTATGGCGCTCATTAGAGGATCCAGCAGTGGACTAACAAAGACTGATGATTTTTTATATTTCTTTACTATAATAAATTGCACCTTCTCTACATTGCTGATTGGTAAGCTATATGTAATTATGTGATTGTAAAACGCTACAACGAATTCTACTACTATGATGAAAAATTTATCGATAACCTTCCTCTAAAACAGATGTAAAGTCCAAGTTATTTTATCTGTCCGTAAAGAAAAACACAATTATTTTAAGCTTTCGCATCCGATGAAAACCACTGAAACCCTAGCCGATTGAAGCGAGACCCGCTTTTTGTGAGCACTTAAGTTAGCATCAAATTTTATCTCGGTCAATTTGACAATCTTTCTAAAGGCCTACAAAAACATTTAGATACAGCTTAGCGAGCGTTAAAGCCACAATAATTCATAATGATTGCGACGGGCAAACCTAAATCAATTTCGTGATAAATGCCCTGCGTAGATTAGGTCCTGAATTTTAGATGTTAGGCGGGGTTAGGCTCAGAAATATGGGCTTAGGTAATCTAAAATACGGTGCGCCTGAATTGGCTTTGGATTACTTCGTGTGAATATTCATATTGTAATTTAAATTTCTGGCATTCTCTCTTATTTTGCATTGCCGAAGCTCTCAAAGCTTTGAAAGAGTAGATCGGATACTTTTAATTAGCTTTGGCTGTGCCAGTGGAATTTCATCTCGATGTTAACTTAAATCTTATGAAAGTGAATAAATATTTAGAACTATTTAAAAGCACATTTTTATAGCGAGAAAAAATCGTAATATCAGGCCAGAAGCACGCTAAGCCGTTGGTCCTGCGCCTGACCTCTCTCCGGTCGAGTCGATCTGCCGTCCCATCGAATATTGCGAGTGAGGGATGATGATGATGATGTGCGCAATCACACAGGTGCACTCTGCACCTGTGTGATTGCGCACATCATCATAACTAAAACGTAATATTTACCATGGTCAATGTTTTGAGTTGCCCGGTGTTGGTAGATAGAGATCCTTTATTTGGTCAAATAGATAACGTACGTACAATGATACAAATAATAATAGTACACACTAACTACACAGGGGGGATCTAACACTGATACAAAACCTAAGTTGGGTAGACCCCATCCGGTCGGCTCCGGAACCCTACAGGAGGCCGAGTGGGGGTGTGGTCACATCTCGGTCTCGCCGGCCGCCGCAGATGAAAGATCCGCACATAAATCTGCCCCGACTCAGCGCACGCTCTGACTCACAGCGTAACGTTACCTCTGTGGTCTGTCCAATGTCGCTGCGTAACCTACAAGGACATAAAAAAGATGTTTGGGGGTTGCGGGTTCGATTCCCGCCTCGAAACAAATGTTTGTACGATCTGTAGATATTTGTTACGGGTGTTCTGCTTGTTTTCTATGTATAATAAATTACAATTATGTATTATATTATGTATATCAGTTATCCGGTACCCATAACACAACTCTGCTTAGCTTGGGGCTAGATGATGCTGTATGGATTATTAGCATTATGTATGTATCAGTCATCTAGAACCCATAAATAGAATAGAAAAACATTTATTGCTTTAATTGAAAAAAAACCACGATAGAAGTAGACTTGAAAGTGTGACAGCATTATTTGACACATTCCTCTTTTCCAGACCTTGGAAGAAAAAGACAAGCGGAACTCGAGCCACAAGGAGCAACTCCAGCGCGAGCAGCGGTTCCTGCGACGGCGGCTGCTGCAGCTCCGGTGCACGGTGCCGGCGGCGCGCGCGCTCACGGAGTCCCACCTGCAAGTGCACAACACGCGCTCCGACTCCTGCTCCTCGCTGGAGGGCTGCTCCTCCTCGGGCATCTCCACGGCGGAGCGTTCGCCCTCCTCCTTCTCTGAGAATGGTGAGTGGTACATAGCCACTAATGACGTAGCAGACAGTATGGACCTTGTTACTTGTTTCTGGACTGGTTTCCACAACTTGGCCACAGGGGCCCTTTTTGCGTGTTGCGTGGGAGCCAGATGTCTTCCCGGATGGCCAGCAGCTCGCTGATGCCGGTGCATGCCTCCCTAGGCGTCCTCGTTGTCCCAAGGTGTCTTTGATAAGTTACGCTGTCGCATTTACAAGCACATGACCGTATGGGCCATTGGTGCTTCAAGCAAACATCAGAAAGTGCTTTATTTATTTTAGACCTTAGACAGGATTCTTGGACACGTGACAAATTTCAAATTGCAAAGTAAAACTAAGAAATAAAATGATCACTTTGATTTTTCGTTCACTTCAATCAACCAAATTTAGGTACTTAAAGTAAAGAAGCGAACAAGAAACCTTTACATTGTTAGATTGTTAGCACGAAAACACGTTTCAATCGGTTTACTGTCCGCCACTGCCTATGTTGTTCCAACTATTACATTTATTTATATAACTAGAACTACCAACAGAGAATAAAAACTGAAAATAATAATAAAAAACACATAAATAAAATAAATAAAAAATGGTGGACAATTCACAAGGCATTATCTAGCCCCTTTGTAAACGGAGCTTGTGTTATGGGTACTAGATAACTGATATACATAATGCAGCACTTATAGCTAGCATAAAGAAAATATTAAATAAACATTATAATTACATATGTAGGTACACAAGAAAATGTGCCCATGAAATTATTATGTAGCACCGGATAATACAAGTCAGATTTCTGTGCACACAACACACCTCCGCAACACCGCCTTACTCGTATATTCGTGTCTCCACCTTTACCACCCCATCACCCCAAAGCCCATTCTTTCAATAATATTTCCCGGAGCCCAATCAATTGAAAAGCCGTAGGCCGCGACCCTTCACCTATTGTTACCGTTTATTTATGCATTAACTTTTGCAATAGAACCATTGCGGCCATAAATTTGTAATCCATTGTCGGTAGAGGAAAGGAAACTTTCCCTTTTCTGCGTTTATTGCGTTTTTATTCGCGGAGAATTGATATGGTAAACAGGGCGGTAGTTCGGTGATTAAACGACTCATTACGTTGTGGTTATTTGCGGTAAATGGACGCTTTCGTATCGTTGGCCTATTTTTGTTGAGGGGACGAGAGACGGCTATAGGCTCATCTAGCTGTGTATTTTAAAAATTTCATAAACTTAACCGAATTGGGCGGAAATTTTGAACGCATGAAGTGCTAGTCCTCCTATAACTACAGGTTACTTTTTATCCCGGAAAATGCGTGCGAAGAAACAGAAGCAAAATATACTAAATGTAGTCTACACAGTTGTTTAATGTTTATATGTTGTGATATTAATTATAGGGCAAGCGCACACCGCCCCCGAGCGACGAAATCGCATTACGTTCATCGTCGTGTGAGGTGAGGCGACCTGAGTGCTATTAGACCTCGTGCAGACGAGCTTATCGAATGGCTATTTTCATCTCACATAGCTAGGAACAATCTTGATGACATCACCTTACTAACAAAATAATCTTCTTAATACTCAGTTCTAAAATCCTAGATATTTTGTGTAAACAAAGGGTTCTCCGGAGTCACGGTACCACAGACAGACTAATAGACACAGTCATGCAATATAAGAATAGAATTATCGCGTTAGGGATTTTAAAACTTAAACTGAACTGAATGTGACTTTACATAGGTTATTAGTTGAAGAGCATTAATGAGTTTATTGATTGAAAATGGATTATATGAAAATGATCCTAATATAGATGTATCCTAATATATTTCCCCTAAAATTCTGCCCCCTGCAGAATATCTTCAATAAATTCGTGTCATCGACCTATAAATAATCCACTGCTGGTTAAATTCGTGTATAATCAAAATATTTTGAAAAACTTTAACCTAATTTTCGTTTACCCAGTCTATCACTCCGAACAATCTGAACAATCCGCGTCTACCCATCAGCCACTTCCACCCCGCGAGTGGGTAGCCGGATATCCTTTATCTGACCAAACTTGCCCCAACGGGCATAGGCGGATTGGGGCGCCGCTGATAGCGCTACACGAATGCTTATCACTCTTATCAGCGGCAGCGGGCACGCGAGCTTAAAAACAATTTGTCGAGTTCGCGCAATGAATGTGTTAATGTTCATTGCGCGTAGTAGGCAGGCCGTGTGTTTCTTTATTTGTGTTTTTTCCTAAGGTACATCCAGCCAGGTTAAGTAAGAAAACATGCTTTAGAACATAGTTATTTAACATGTTTTTAATGTTGGCGTGTTTTTATTTAAAACTTTGAGTGCTGAACTGCTAGACGGTATGTGTTTTCTACAAGTGAATAATATGCGTAAATCCACACTAGCGCAGCGGCTAAGAAAATACAGATCTGTGTGACTCAGCACAGCCGTAATATTTTTCGAACGAAACGCATGTGCGGCGCAACACAACCGCTGTGTAGAGCGGCAGCACGAATTTTTTAGGTTAAAAAAAAGATCACAGTCGTAAAAAAAAATCGCAGTCAAAGTGTTAATATTTTAAAAAGCGTACACACTATATGTAACTATATGGCAAGCTGAAGACAGGGCGCTATGGCGCTCATTGGGGGAGGCGTATGTCCAGCAGTGGACTGATAGGCTGATGATGATGATGATGATTGAAAAATTTAGTTTTAGGTTACAATTTGTTGTTAAAATATGGGACTCAAATAGTCATTAAAATGACTCAAGTCCCTAACTAAAATATAATAAGACTATAAAAAAACGGCTGCAAATGAAGATATAAGAAACTGATTGGGTTAAAATGCCATAAGCAAAACACAAACGCCACGAACCGCTCGCATGACATCGCTTCACAATCCGGACCACAGCGTTCTTCAGCTTCCATTAAATCCGAGAGTTTATCCGCACAATGGCACCTATACCATTTGTATAGGGTGTAGCTAGATATATATCACCTACATTATTATAAAACAAAGGCCCACTCCACGTCTGTTTGTCTGTACGTGTAAACTCAAACTAAACAGATTTTCAGATTTCATCAATGGACGGATAGAAGATGAATCGATGATGATCATGAGAAAGGTTTAGATTTATGAATTCACTAGTTCCTGCCCGCGTCTTCGTACGCGTTATTTTAAGGTTATTTATATCCCATGGGAATTGATTATGGGATAAAAAGTGGCCTATGTTTGATTCCAAGGTCCTTAGCTTGGAATCAAACATACTTTTATGTCTATGCAAAATTTTAGTCCGATCCGTTCAGTAGTTTTAGCGAGAAGAAGTAATAAACATCCGTACATGGTAACAACCACATGCTGTGTCGATTGTCCAACATTATTTATTTATACATCCATCCATCCAAACATATAAACTTTCGCATTTATAATATTAGTGTGATTAAGGTTTTGTGTAAATTCGCCGAAATATGACGTGATGTCAAAAAAAATCATGGAATCAGAGCTGTTCTGCCGTGCGCCGCGTAAACCAATACAGTTAATACAAAACAATGTATTACGGATTTGTTCCTTTTAAAAGATCTATGGACCCGTCCGAAGCCGGGGCTCGCTGCTTGTCTACGTATATGTGTATTGCGTATCGCTGTAGGTGTAATTAATAAAGCGGGAGGTGGCGAGAGAAGGCGATAAGCTGGAGCTCTCGTAAATCACCCGCGCTAATGACTTCGAGTCGAACGGGCACGGTAATGGTAGGAGCCAGTAGCATTGGTCTTCAACCCTTGGTTATTCTACGCTTTGAACCGTGGACGGGATTTTAATGGGTACTTAGAAAGAAAACAGATTTAGGTATTGTTTTCTCATAAACTATTTATTACTTATACCACACAAAACAGAAAACCAAACATAAATAAACAATAGAATAAAGAAATAAAATAATTAATAGAATAAAGGAAGTATAAAGGTTTTCATTTTATGTATTTTTTTATATATTTTGGTCATAATTTTAAAGAGACATTAACTTAGACTTTGAATGAGGTGTCGTTTGATTCCTATGTGCAGTTATAATTTTTCAACGCAATTAAGAGTGTTTTTCTATGATTTTCTGAAAAAACAACGAAAATCGTATGTCAAAATCCAAGGCGCAAAGCGTCAAAGAAGACTCATTAGATTTGGCAAGAAATAGCCCGTTTCCTCCAGTAATTTTTCATACCAAAACATATATTTATTGCGCGCGTGTGGTATTCTACAGTGTCAAGAAGTTTATAAACGTTTCTCTTAAATCATTATATGTATTGCTGAAAACTGCAATAAAATCAGTATTTTAAAAGATCTAAGCGACAGCGGAAGCGTCTTCATTTTATACTACGTAAAGATTTAATACTCCGACGTTATCAGCCCCATCGTCAAATGTGATTATACCATGTCCTACTCCAACCGCCCAGGTATCTTGCATCCCGTCCATTATATCCGTCCTGCATCGGGAAGCAGTAACTTGATTTACCTCCCACCCTCCGATAATCAGGCTCTGCGCAATGCGTTACCTTAAAACTTCAGCAGTAGAACACTTGGAACTGTTTAAAGTGCAGCTTTTAAAAACGATCTGCTTAATGTGAGTTATTTGAGCGAATAAACCGTTTATATCGAAGTTTATCGCTTAAGAGTTTAATTGTTGGATATCCTCCAAGTGGATTTACGGTTATTGTGAGGCGGGACGCGAGTTTGATGCAGATTTTTAATTGTTGTAAAGTTTGATACCTTTTATTTGATACTAGCGGACCTTCCCGGCTTCGCACGGTTATAGTACGGATCCCTAACTTTATTGAAAATATAATATAGCCTATATTCACCGGGGATAGTGTAGCTTCCCAACGGTGAAAGAATATTTCAAATCGGTCCACTAGTTTCTTTATAATATTAATATATAGACTTCCATAATTGATTGCTTGTCTATTGAAACGTACTGCAACTAAAGACTGCCTATTTAAGTAATATAATGTAATAGACATGTTAAAAAGAGTAACGTCAACTAAATAAAATATATTTTAACCGGTATTGCATAAAGCATTATTGTCATTAATAAATTACGATTGAATCATAAAAGGAAATGATTTAAAACTACGAGCATCACGATATTACGAAAGCCTGTCTAATGGACTGTAAAGCATAATGCAATCGTAATAATTAATGTCTCCATTTGTTGGTGGATATACATGAATATAACGATTCGTTTCACCTACTTTTGCGAATTAACTGTACTTAATGGTTTTTGTGAATTTCCTCATTTCATTTCATTATTCGCATCCGGGAAAATCGTTACTTTATGATGGAACTATTATTTTTTGACCATTTATTATTTATGAAACACGGGAGTGTCTACCGCGAAACCCCGCCACACACAACAAGCGCCATGTCATGCATGTCACTCAATAAAGCATGTGGATTTCCCCTCCGAACAGGGATCTCCAATCAATAAATACTCAGGTAGGTTGTCAAGTCACAGGAGGTATTCTTCAAAAAACTAAACATGAAGTTGATGGAAGACGTCGAATCGCGCAAAACGAAAGACGGGCGACACGTTTTCGATGACCTTTGCAATTGATTTTGACAATTATTTCTTAGAGATTCTTCTTTTCTTTGTCTTGGATATTAGTTACAATTATTTAATTTTTATATAATTAGTACAAATTAAAAGCATATCTTTGTAACCTTAGTGGTATACCTTAGACTCTAAGGTATACCACTAAGGTTACAAAGATATAAGTAACCTCTAAGGCTTAGAGGTTACTTATAAGGGGGTCCCATACCACTGAAATGTATTAGATTAAGTAAAAGAAATAAACTATTTTGATTTTGATTCGAAACGTAGGTGTCAGTTGGCCACGCTCCCGAAGCAACTTGGTGTTTCCACGAAATGGACCTTCCGTTTCGTGGAATCCGTTAACTTAGTTCGTTTTTCAAAGTAGACCTCCAGACCCCACGGAAACGGGAAAATGATGACACGTTTCACAATAATAATTAAAACTTTGAAAATGTTACAAAATTCACGCGCCGTAAATAAACTGGTACGTTTGTGCGGCGCGTGTACGAACAATACTATGTACGCCTGCGGGTGCACTCGTCTTTGATGGTAGTTATCACACAATAATATTATAAATCCAAAAGATTGGATGGATGTATGGATGTTTGTTACCTCTTCACGCCAAAACTACCGAACGGATCGGGATGAAATTTTGTATACAGGTAGTTCCAGACCTGGAATAAAACATAGCCTACTTTTTATCCCAGGAATCAGTTTCCATGGGATAGAAATAACCTTAAAACGTTTCCATAGAATCAACGTGCAGGTCATTAATAAGAAACATTATATTTACTCCAAACGGGTAGAGTAATGCTGATTGTTGATTGACCTTGTTGGTAGAACAAAGGCAACCAGCAACCAGCAAGCACTCATAAGTACCACTGACAATATGAATCAAAATCATTTTTTTTATTTCTTTAGGCATTTTTTTTATTTTTTTATTTCTTTAAAAGAGATACTTAGACAAGTCAAATTTTGTACTTAAAATTATTATCAAATAAGATTAATATAATGCACGTTCCTTTGAGAAATACAGTACATATAAATAAGTACGAATTCCGTCTACAGACTTTGCAGTGAGCTCCAGACTTGTTCCTGTCAGAAGAGTTCAGTTGAACTTCCAAGTATTCCCGTAAAACTTCAACAAACAAACCGACATAACTCTTCCGCATAGAGGCTATATTAGCATGGCAGTGCTGAAGGCCCAAGCAGAGGGATTCGGCCTAATTAAAGTTGGATAGTTAGTGTAATTAGCGGGGTTGTAGCGCCCCCCGCTTCCGCCGGAAGTGCCGTGTAGGAAGGCTGCGGGCGGCGGGAGAAAATGCGCTACTTTTCGCTGAAAACAAACGTCGTAAGAGGTGGATTTGTGAAATGTGGTTTAGGGTATAGTGTGATATTTATATTATTTATTTAAATAAATAAATAGAGTAATGTAAATTTTTAGTAAACCTGTATCTCAGGAGCTCAGTCCGAAAATTTGCTATCTTGGTAACAAATTTAAACACTTATCAAAAATTCCTTGCCCGCGACTCGATTTATGCTTGCTACTATACTATATAATTATTAAGTATATACATTTTAGTAATAACTGGTATTTTTAACAAGTGTCTTTAATTTGTTGGTTTGACTACATTTACATAAAAAAACTGGTTAAATGTTAATAGATAATATATAAGTAAGTAAATAAAGTAAATTTGAACAAAATTTTATTTAATATCATAAAGCGCTCCGAAACAACCTATGTTAGGCCACAGCTGGATATAGGCCTCCCTTTTAATAACCCACTCACATTAAGAATTCATTCGTCAAACTACGATAGTTTTCATAATTAAAAGCCTACCTCAAGCAAATTTTTAAATCGAACTAGAATCTCCGGATATTACTTCAAATTTTGACAAGAGCCCTAACTGGACACTGTCGCCTTAACAAGCACATGTTCAAACTAGGTCTAAGCGACACACAATCCTGCAGATTCTGCGAGGAGGCGGATGAAACGCCCCTCCATCTGCTAGGTGAGTGTGGAGCACTGATGCAAAAACGCAGCATCCATCTGGGCAAGCATCTGCATAGCCCAGACGAGCTGCGAGACATCACCCGAAGAAAATCCTACAGTTCCTAGCAGCTGCAAGGGTTAGTGGCGAACTATGAACGCGACGGCTTCGGGGCTGAACGTATAAGTGGCGATCACAATAGGCCTATCATGGCCGCTGTGGTACCCAAGCCACCCAAAGAAAATAAAAAATATTACTTCAAAACTAACTTAGTAACAGATACTTGTAACTTGTAACATCGCTAGTAATTCAAACTTATACTTTCTCATTGTTTCTTTGTCAAGTTACAAAGTTTCGTTACGTCAAGAACAATACTCCTTTTAGGTATAAATTATCCACGAGTTCGAAACAATTAATTTATAATCAAAATCAAAACAGACCACAAACCTCTATTCAATCTCAGAACTTAGTTTCGTCGAGTTCTGTTCAAACATTAAATAAATTAGAAATGTTTTGTCAGTTTTATTTGCGTTGAAGCAATTTTGGGACAATAAGGTATCTCTGGTTGGGGAAACTTGTTCTCAAAATTGAAAACTTGCGCGATTCTCACAGGAGGTCACCAAGATTTCGTATAACACGATAAAAACTTAGAGTCTTCACGATATTAAATGATCTTTTCCTTGTCGATCAGATTTCCCCATACTCCGTTTAAAAAACCTGGATATTTTTTGTATACAGGGGGTTACAATACTCAAGATAGATTGGTGAAAAATATTTGACGACATTGTTGGTATCATCGAAGCAAAGCACAGAAGCTTGAATAAGTTTAACTTTTGAAAGGATTACATTCATCATTTAATTGATCTCGTTCGTTTTCGAATTCAAGTTTATAAATTTTAGTTCCTCATGTGAGATTATGCGTTGTTGAAGTTTGTGTGTAATTTTTTAGTGAGAAACATGCTGTTGAAGATTACCTTGTTGTTTCTGTTATTGTTATATTATTTTAAAGTTTTAATTCAGAAATGTTTTTGTTGACATATAATAGATTAGATTCTAAATCGGAGTATTGGTAAGTATAGTGGTGACAGCACAAATAATCCCTTTCTTTTTCATAGAAATAAAAAGGTCAGGAACAATTTAATTAGGCTTAAGACAAAATTAAAATAATTATCTACCCTAGGTCCGTGGGGTACTGAGGTTCTCCGGGCTCTCTTTTATTTAAAAAAAGTTGAGAATCTAATCACTAGCGGTACTGACTAAGCTCTTGTGTAGGTAAAGGTCGCCGGGGTACCCTAATACTGAATAATGATTCAGACTTATCGTAACTTTGTAATAAATGTTGTACCAAAAATTTCTTAAAAAATCGCGAAATAAGGCCCCTGCTCGTTAACAGCAACTACCTTCTTGTCCACCCCCTGTACCCCTCGGGAAAATACCCCTTACCCCCTTCTCGTGGAAAACTAATTTAATAGGACAAAGTTTTGTTTACATTTTTCACGAAGTTTTCGGAAATTCTCCAACAGAGATACAGCTGAAAAGTTCTGACGACGAATTTTCATTTGATTTCGTACTGAATTCAGTTAGGATTAGAACAGAACGTTGATTCAACTTTTGTGAAAAATATTATTTGGTTGAAGGTACCTAACGACTGAAATCCAATTTAAGGAATGAACGATCTCAAAGCCACGAACCTAAACTCAGTTTGTAGAGTTTGTAGGACCACAGATTAGGTAGCACTTAATGCTTTCACTGCTGAAGCGGTGTTAGCCTCTGCTCTATGCGCTGTAGTGTCAGGTACCCGGCGTTACAGGCCGTGTTACACAGCGAGCGTTCGTGCAGTTTGTTCGGAGAAAGAAGGCGCTCGTAACGAGCAACCAGACGGCTTTTTAACGTTTCATTCTCGCTGCGAACGGTACATTACGCCCCGTAACCTGGTAAATATCAGGCTTATTTAAATACATATGTATATGTTAAATTTTTTTTTTAACTTAAATTATGTATAGCATCTAGCATCTATAGCATAGCATCTATCGAAATAAAGACCTATTATTATTTTGACTTAACATTTTTTATCTTCTCGGCGAACTTCACTAGGAAGTTCATTTTGAAGAAATTTTCTTACTATTCTACATGTGTTTAAAATAACAGCCTTCTGTAAAAGGATGTAAGTGGACTTTGGCAAATCTAAATATTCTATGGATTGGAATAGCTGTTTTGTAATTTCGCCGGTTGGTGACAAAACTATGGGGACAATATTACTATTAAGCGTCAAACCCTTGTTATTATTAAGCGTCATAGGCATGCAAGGACTAAGAATTTATAAGCAAGTTGCAAGATACCAACGTAAACAAATCATCAAAAAGCCACCCAATATATATTTTAATCGCCTGATAAAAAGTTATCTTCCTAGAAAGTGCCGGCTCTAATAAAGTCGCGCTACATAAAAAGATTACGCCAACGGAGTCGCCTAATGGGGCGACCAAATTGAAAGGGGAGGGGATACCCTGTTTAATTTCTAAAACAAACAACTGTTGGACCTGAATTGATTAAAAAACTTGCTCCTTTCTATCAACATGACTTTACTTCCATGTTTGTGTGGAACGTTCGTATTTGCGTAGAATAACTTGTCATATTGAAATATAATAGATATACCCTGTAGGACATAAAACAAGATTTAGAGAGGTATGTGTGATGATAGGGTATCTTTATCTTTACCTATATACTTACTAATATTATAAACGTGAAAGTTTGTATGTATGGATGGATGTTTGTTACTCTTTCACGTAAAAACTACTGAACGGATCGGGCTGAAATCTTGCATACAGGTAGTTCTGGGCCCAGAGTAAAGCATAGCCTTATTATCTCATAAATTAGCTCCGATAGGATATAAATAATCTTAAACATTTCCATAGAAACAATGCGTGCGTAGCCGCGGGCAGAAACTAGTATTCATATATATTAAACTATTAGTAATAGAATACCTGCGTACATTGCGTTGAGTAATAAAGTTTTCATTGTTTGAGTAAAATCCTGACCAAATTTTGTTTTCTTTTAAAGCTTTTTTTTAGAGCTTCAGATTTCTTTATTAATAAATACTACTAGACACATTCAATCGACACAGAAACACCGGGCCACAGATAAGGTAGGTAAAATTAAAAGTAAAGCGCAGAAGACTGCGATGATATCATATACATTTGATAAATATTGGCACTGGCACTAAAGCATACCTATTATATTTGCATAAAAGCACTTTCTGAAAATCATATAATCCCAAGCGATATAATAAAAATAATCTGTAGCAGTCCTCTCTCAATCTAATCGCCCTTCAATTTCATCAGAATTGAATTCCCCCATCAAACGTCTTGTGAGATCCTAATTTTACGCAAATAGCTTTCTGTTTTTCTCTCATTTTTTCCCCCGCAGTCAATAGTGTCTATTATTATGTAATTTTATGGAGGAAATGGATATTGTGGAACTTGGAGTCAGCACTGTTGCGCAACTTTTGAAACAAGATTTCAAAAACATAAAGTTGCTGTGGTTTTCTTTTCATGAACATTTGATTCTTCGTAAAAAGGCGTGGACACATAAAATGTTATGAAGAAGAAAATCTAATACTTAGCCTCATAACTTTAAATTTTGAATCATCTATCAGCGGAAACTTTTAATTAGCCGTCAGCAAACATGCACTGGTCTTTCCAGGCATGTTCTATTATATGTATCTCATTTTTAAATCTAGCTGTAAGTTTCTCCAAATTGTTGTAAATAAATAAAACAAATTAAAAACGTATTTGTCACTGGCTTTCAAACTCCCTAAATCTATAAAGAATCGAAGGAAAACTAAACAAAGAAAGTAAAAAGCTGACGGACCAACAAAACCAAAAACTAAACAACTGCTAACATTCCCTAACTAAGCAATTTGTTAGTTATAAAAGAGTTCACAGGAAGTCCCGACCCCTGATACATAATTTGTACAAGCAAAACAAATAAATAACCAAACTTTTACTTTGCCAAGTTTACCTACTTTTATCTGAAGGTGCAAAAGTGGGGTTGGACCACGTTGCGTCATCGCAAATGTGCTGCATAAAAAACGGGTATATTCGAAGCTATCATGTTTTTATTTAAATTGCTATTTCAATAATAATATTTAATTTATCTTGTATTGAAGC
The DNA here is from genome assembly GCA_947044415.1 of Eupithecia dodoneata. NCBI lineage: Eukaryota > Metazoa > Arthropoda > Insecta > Lepidoptera > Geometridae > Eupithecia > Eupithecia dodoneata. The sequence goes on along the minus strand of OX345665.1, from coordinate 10,995,397 downwards.
TGCTGTAACCAGCGCTGCATTGGCACTTGTGTCAATGGTATCATTTAATGCTGAGCCGGTAGCCTTTTTGTGTTCTCGTATTTAAATATGTTTATTAGTTTCTAATTTGTTATCTTTATTCGTTCTTTAGTTGTTTTATTTTATATGAAGCGCAAATACATATTTTCTATTGCAATAATACGAGCAAAACCAACGCTAAAAACGTCATTGCCAAATGTTATAGCCTAATGTTTGTAGCTACCACAGGAAACAGTGCTCCAACTCCATTGTTACAAATATTTTGGAAATAAACGTTTTGTATAAATGTGTATTTGTATAAAAACCATTACAAAAAATTTAGAGCATGATGTTTTCATGTATATAAGTACTTAATTTAGTTACCTCGAAATACCAATTTTCAAAACCTACCCCAACATTTGTGATGGCCACTTTTCTTTCTTAGATTTATGTGCTCAGGGGACAATCTCCAAATTATCGGCCGCAGATTTACGGACTCTCGGGACTCGACAGGTGTCCGATTCTGCTGAATGAAAAAACTATAAATTAAGAGTTCGTAGACACCTCGTATCTACATTCTTTATTAGTTCAGAGAGATTCAGATAAAGACTCTGAAGATATTCTGCTGATCAAGAAGATAGGTCGATTCTTATTCCACAAATTGAATCCGTTGATTGATTAACAGTTTGAATGTTATCGTAATTCCCTTAATGGCTTAAACATGTTAGATAGATTGATCCAGGAAGAACCTTTCCCTTTCCAAAATTCCATCATGTCTACCCACTTCAGCATATCTATTACCTTCAGAATTAACTCATTCCCCATTGATAAACTGTCTAATCTAATGGATCTCAGACGAACAACTGATGAGTTAAGTTACGCCACTGTGCTTGCAAAATCAGTCATGTTAATGCCAAGGAATCCGGCATTTAAATTAATAGCGTCGCTGTACAAAGACACGATCCACCCTAAGTCATTACCCCTCCGTTCATACGTACATACAAAATGCATGAAGGCATCAGACATCTAATAGTTTGCGAGTCGTGAGCGCAGAGTAGTGAAGGTTAGGCTATAAAGCTCTAATGATGTCTACTAGCTTACTTAAGCAAGCAGTTTTCGCTATTGGTTTTTCTAGGGCTCCGACGAAAAGCTTAGCCAACGTCGACAACATCGTTTACTTCCCTTGTTTTACCAATTGAAACATTGCGAATACTTATACCGCAGGTTAAGGTTTGAAACTATCATGGTTATTAACATAAATAATACATTTATAATGAGCTATATTTTATATGAAAATTTATGTGTGTTTTATAATAAAATTGTTATATTATTTTTATGTACAACTGAACGACATCAAGTGTAACATGTGTACCTACGGTGGAACTGAATAAATGAAATGAAAAAAAAAATGAAAATGATTTGATTCTTGAGTTTTCCAATATTGCATGAAACTGTGCCGAAATATTGGCAAACTGAAAAATAAAATCATGGTAAATATCCTGTTATAAATGACTTTTAGGTTTTCTTTCTTTCATTTCCGTTTACATATTGTGCTTCTTCTTTATTTCCAAGATATTATGTTTGCTTATCCGTTTTGAAACTTTTCAATATTTTAATTAACTATGACTACTACTTGCTCTTCAAAAGATAAATCGGTCAATTAGCAGCTAAAATTAATGGAAACTTGTATCATGAACTTGAATAATAAAGCAATTCTTGAATTATATTTTCGAAGAAGACTTGCTGTTATATGACCGTTATATGAACTGTTCCTTCAAGATTTTTAATCTTGAAGGAACAGTTCATATAACAAGCTTGCACCCAGCTCGAGTTACTCCCTATCTTGAGACTAAGTTAAAGGCAACATGAATAAATCAGGGGCATTCGAATGGTAAAGTGGCGCGCAAGTTTTCATGCGCTAGCCATTAATAACCAGCCCCATTAGGAGTCCAAATATCGGGGGTTTACTGAATTTGAACAACATTTAACATTTTAGGCTGAGATTATCTAAGTAACTGGCTTAGAACAAACTCTGGGGTCTACGAAAATCTGTAAAGCAATTGAATAAACTTGTAGAATGACTGAAGTGACTGTGGGCGGATCTTGTACAGATTTTTCAAAGGACGTCTTAATAATCAAAAGTGGGTTCAAACAAAGGATCAGTCCGTGTTGACTTGACACTCAGAGGTACTCAGAGGTAGAGGTATTTGATTGTGATGATGACGAAATAAGATTATCTGGTCTTTTAATTATTCGGATCATGTAGAGACTAAATTTAACGAGCAATTAAAACCCCGTTCAATCAATAGGAACTAAACTGAAAGATTATTTAAAAATCGGTTTCTTTAAAAAAAAAAACGCGTTAATATGGCTGATACGCAGCGTATCGCATCGTTAGTGATAAACCTATTTCGTACACGACCCGTTATTTTTACTAAAAGAGTATTTTTCCAATAACCGAATTACTCTCGGCTGGTCGTTATCGGCACGGGAAGTGAGCCCTGGTTCTGCGTAAAATATGGGGTGGCATGGCATGTACCACGCTATTTTTTTATGTTTGAGGCATGGTCAAACTTGCTTGGAAAATTCAGTCAGAGTTCAGACATCAATATTCGCGCCGAAACCTGTAAATTGTATACAAACTCCACAGAAACAACACTGCAGGGCACATGTGCGATATTTTAACATAGTATGAGGGCGGCTCTCCTATTCAATTTCTCTCGGAAATAAATTCTCCGTCGAAATATTGCGGCGCAAACTGTAAACAGACCATGCTATATACGGCCCAAACAAACGCTGAATTCGTGCTTATTTACCTAAGCGATCTACTGCCATTCATACTTCACACAAGCAATAATCTATCAAAGGGAATAGAGGACTGCAAATTGAATAGTGAATAATGTTGTAATGAAAACCGAAAGCCCCGCGTTTGAGCGCCAACTAATGAACACGGGCAGCACCTCGTTGGGTGTCATTATTGTCACTTTGCTTACACAGCAATGTCTGTTCACAATGTTTACCGAATCCATCCATTACGACATTCCATCCATTATGACTTTACTTTGTATTTACCGAAGGTGAAAATTGCTTCCCTATTTAACCAAAAAAACAAGCTTTATGAAGTATTTTTATCTAGCGGTCCCAAAGGAAAAATGACGAAGTAACGAATCGCGAAAGTTCTCCGCCTCAGAGAGAAGTCACGAGATAACTTTTTAATGTGTTTTCGTGTCTTATCACAAGACTTCGGAGCCATCGATGAGCGGCGTTACATTGACGAAAAAAGTCACTCGCGGTCGACGGAATAAGAGGAGCTTTTTTTGCATCCCATTTATCAGTGGCAGGGCTTGAGGAGACATTCCGGAAGGGGCGGCGCCGGCGGGGGTGCGGGGGGTGCAGGGGCGTTCGATTGCCCGCCATTTAACGTGTATTGCAGGAAATTGGCGCGAGCTACCACCGCCGCCATTGCAATCCAACCGTTGCGTTGTGCTATAATTAGTCACGACAAACTCCGACTACTTGAATGGAGCTGGAACACACACCGGTGTATGAATGGCGAATTAGCGACACGTGTTCCTCAACCTGGCGAAACTTTGAACGAGCACTACATATCTACAGCGTTTGTTAGCACGTGTACCTAGTTAATTTCGGCTAAGACCGCTTCAATGTGCTTAGTTAGCGAGCGGAATCAAGAGCTTGGAAACTCGAGACGCTCGCTAATGTTCCTTGAATTCGGAGCCCGACTCCAACTCGGATAATTAAAGCACTCGACAACAAGAAACATTAGATAAATTGCGAATATAGAATTTATCGTCAAAGCGTTTGAAGAAAGTTATGCATAAAACTTTCCCTGAATAAAATTGATGCCGGCCTTTGACCAAAAATAATATCCCGTCTGCGAGGCTACAGCTCTCAACTCGAGATAAACGAAATAAGGAATGAGTTTATTAACATTTTTATACCTCCTTGATAAGAAGTTTTTCCCTGAATTTTCCGTTCCGATATTGCTTTTACGCGCGCTCGAATAGTTAGACGCGCCAGTTTGCTTTAGTTAACGATCGTATCAAAGGAATATCATTTTCTTTTTCAATAAAGAGCCAAAATCTCGTGAATCAAATTTCCATAGCGGCTTATCTGGGAATGGGAGCGTCTACCTATCTAATCCACCGCCCGTCGCGCCGTGCAGACACGGGAAAAATAAATATCATCGGGAAATGCAAGGGGATTACTGTGCGCATAAAGCGACGGAAACCCTGCTCTTATTTTGATACACAAAGCGCAATTACGGCAGATAATTTGTGCACCAGCCATATATTCTGCTCGGCCCGGGTATTGACGGTTTGATTCCTTTGTAGTCGTGCCGAGCTTACACTTTTACGGGGTTTTCTTCCATGACATTAGCTCCCTTCCTTTATTTGTTATTTATTTAAATATGCGATCCTTTGTTCTCTGCTTTTTACTGTTATTTCTAATGAGCCAAACGCAACATTATTCACATACGGTATCGCGCTCTGGACTTCGATCGCGAGTATTTGTTACCGACTTTTTTATTGATAGGTTATTAGATTGGATTTGTAGTAGACACCTGTAACTGTTTATGGGTTGTAAGACTTGAAGGTAGGTATGTAGGTTCTTTGTTATTCCATTTGAAGAAGTAGGCACCTGAATGGACGATCATACTTATCTTATGATCCCGTTTTCTTCCGTTTATCCGTTTTGCCATTCATTCCCTAGTTAATTCTAGAGCAATAAATCACAGTGAGGTACTCTTACCATCTCACTTATTTAATTGTAATTCTTTGTGTGTCTTTGTATGAATATTGTTGTTAAATTGTGTCTATATTGTTGTGTTATATAATATTATTATTTGCTGTTTTTTTGTTATATTTTCTAGTGTATTATGAATAATTTAGGTAATTATATATTATGTCCTCTTCTGTCCTGTTATGTTATAATAGACTATCTATAACAGGTAGTCATGTTATGTATGATAGACTATAACAGGTAATAATTTGTAATTTGCCTACCCACTTCTCTGATGAGGCTCAACGAAACACATCACTTTTCTATTGATGTTTCCATTGTGTTCCATGTTGTTTCTATTGTGGACCAGTTTCAAAACCTATTGTATGCCTATGAATAATCTTGTTTGGACTCGATGACCATCTAAAATAAACCCTTCTCATTCCAGATGAGGTGGACGTGATCGGGTACACGTCGAACCAGAGCGACAGCGAGTCCCTGGTCTCCAGCCTGCATAGCTTCGACAGCGGAGTGGCCATCGGGGAAGGCAGGACGCGATCGCCCGCGCATCTGTTCAGGTACCTACAGACACTCAATCCAGATGAGGTGGACGTGATCGGGTACACGTCGAACCAGAGCGACAGCGAGTCCCTGGTCTCCAGCCTGCATAGCTTCGACAGCGGAGTGGCCATCAGGGAACGACAGACGAGAAAACCCGCCACGCCATTTTGTGACGGCAGCGGCCATATTGAGCCGATTTTCATCAAACATAGCTAAGAACACTACCGACTAATTCACATTTCATACAATAAAATTTGTCTATGTATCCATTCCAGCTCGGGGCACGATGCGGGGCTAGAATCGGGTGTTGGCGTCGAGGCGATGGAAGCGGTCCTAGGGCGGGTGAGAGCAGTGCAGGAGACAACGCACGTCGTGCGAGTAGAAGCGGGACGGGCTCGCGCGCCCAGCGGGGCCGTGCGGCGCGCGACGCACGCGCAGCGGCCCCGGCGCTCCGCCCGCGCGCTTAGAGTCTAGGTCAGTACTACCACTCACCAGCATATGCAGCTATTGCTGCATACATTGCCTGCCCCAAACAAGAGGCCTTTTACCATAATCACCAAATCATTTAATGCGACCAGACTATGGAATGCATTACCTACTCCCACCCCAATAAGACAAACAGGCGAAGCCGCGGGGCGTAAATATATTTATAAAATAGCTACGCCTCGCGGCTTTGGATGCTCGCGCCAAAGAAATGTGGAAATCTATGTCAAATGGTTTATAAACCTTCCTCTTGAATCACTCTGTCTTTTTAAAAAAATCTCATCAAAATCCGTTGCGTAGTTTTAAAGATCTAAGCATACATAGGGACAGACAGACAGCGGGAAGCGACATTGTTTTATAATATGTAGTGAAGTGATGAAGCCACATTCAGAGCCAAAGACAACGCTAAGACGATGTTCTCTAACTGTATGTATGTATAATTTCCAGGTGTGGTGAGGCGCCCCGGCCGCTCCGCGCGACGGCAGCTCCCCCTAACGACGTGAAAGAACATTAACTTGACTCTGTACTATCCGTTACCAACCTCGGGAGCCAGCCGGAGTCGCGGCCATCTGCACACACGCGTGTTATAACACTACGATCCATCACCAAGTACAAAATTGCCAAAAATTTATTCAAATTTTATTTCTCTTTCTTTCATATTTGTTTATCTATATCAGTCTCTTTCTCTGCGGGCTAAGCTCGCGGCAATTGTGGGTCGGTGTGTATTCCACTCAACATCGACGTCGCTCATTCCACTGTGTTCTAAACACTGTAATGTGTGCAAATATCTTTTTATCTTCACTATATTATTATTATATTTGATTTTTTAAATATTTTTTACTATAATTTGGGGCTAGTTTTGGCTTTTGATATAAACAATTCGTAGATATGACAATATAGATTAATGTGCCCCTCGGTATAAATTATCAAGTTTTTAAATGTTCACCTTTTTATTAATATTACTTATTGACATATTGCAAATAATGCAAACAAAATTTATAAACTCTTTAGGTTCTTATTGTTATTGATTTCCACAAAGTTGCTACTAAAGCAAACGTTGTAAAAAATATCAATTTTATATTTTGTATATAACTTTATTTTACTTTTTTTGTATAAATTAATCAAATAGAATTAGATCTGTGAATGTTTGTACGGTCATATTTCGGTTTTGGATGAAATTTGGGTTCAGTAAAGCAAAGACGCCCACCAAAAATTGTTTTAATAAGTAAATGTTCTCTATAATATCATCTTATATGGATTAAACTAAGATTGTGGCTATGAAACTTGTACACCCATCGAGATCAACACGAACGTAGCCCTAAATACTTACCAATATACAACTACATATACTCAATTTAAGCCCTTCACTACCTACTATATCTTATTGCTTTTCAATTTCAAATACAATTTAATAACATCTTTTAATACATAACTTAACAAATAAAAATTATCACAATCCTATACCTTACAATTCATATTCAAAAGTTTCATTTTATCCTCGAATTTTAACGTTGACCGTTGAAATATGACCTTTTAACCAAACTTGGTTACAATTTCAATTAGGTCATCTCGTGACGTGACCCTTTTGTAACCAGATTCTTACTTACTTTGGCTACGCTCATGTGGATCGTGTCATTCATTCACGTTGTTTTAGGTTTTACGGTGTAGCTTTTTAAGTGGTCAGTTGTTTTGAGAAAGTAATGATTTTTCAATTTCAACCCATTACAGAATTTTACGAATCTTTATTTGCCTTTACAACTGGTCACAGTGTCAATTTTATGCATGAGACTTTAGGTAATACTGTCTAAAATACAATGAATAAAAGGCATGTTGAGCTACATACGCGTACCTAATGTCTACATCACATTATACTTACTTTCAGTAGAGTTAATGTCGCATTATGATCTCACTTCATTGTCACACAGCTTTGTAAACGTGTCAATCTTTTATTTAAAACAGAAATGAGGAAACTTCCATGGGACGGTATTAATATCAAAGGGCATTCGGACGGACACTGTTTACTAAGTTCTTTTTATTCATTATGAGAAATTCACATACAAAAATAATTAATGTGAAATTGGTCATTTTAAAGTTATCAAGGATGCGTAGTACACGGTAATTTGGTTTTAAATAAATGTAATTTGATGGTAATTTGTAATAAATTGTTAATTTTGACATGTTTGACTGAATTTATTGTATTATAATTGTTTATAATTTCAATAACTATCTTCGGGCACTCGAGTCACTCCGTGGCTACAGTCTCTATGATTGTTATAAAATATTTTTTTTCTAATATATTACACGATTGTAAATTGTTTTAGGATGTTATAAGAAATAGTTGTAATGTATTATCATTTTGTAAGTGTAATGTTTGTTTTAGAAATGATCTCTTATGGTAATGGATGCGTGTTGACGGGCAAGGCGTGTCATCGCAATGGGCAATTACCTTAATGACATGCCACGCGATTTTATGACCTACCGTGCATTGTTTAAAGTGTACTGATTGTAATTGTTAAGTAGGTATATCAAAACATCACACTTCTTAACCTTTATGCGGCCTTATTTGAATAGGTGGTTAGGTTATTCGCTACTTTGTTGTTGTATTGCGAGGATACCTATCGGTTATTTAATTATATACAAGAGGCCGAATTTTAAATCTAATATTTTTTGTATGTTTGAATAAGTGCACGGTAAAGATACAAAATGGCTATGGCTTACGACACTCAGAACGATCGCTAAGACCAAACGTAATCAATCGATGAAATAGTCATGCAAGGCTGAACCAGAACTCAGCATAGCTATCTCTCTTTATGTATGAGCGAGAAAGATTTCGTTTGTTCGTGGTGTTCTGACCGGTAGATACGTATTGCTGAAGTTTTTTTGTGGTAAAGTTTCCCGGCCAACTGCCAGTCAACGGTACCTCTTATACATGTCAATACAAAAATATTACTTATTAATTTGGAAATTATTTATGTATCACAAAATTTATTTATTTTATATATTTAATTCCGTGCCTCGTTGAATGCACTGTGTTTTGCTTCGTTCAGTAACCTGATGTTCACGTGTTAGACCTATGTACCTAAGGACGCTCAGTTCTGTGATTGGAGTGGGATGAGAGAGGCGACGGGACGCTTTAAGAGTACAAATTCTGTATAAGCTCCTACGTGTTTCATGTTTACTTTTTAAACACGGATCGAGTGAACCGAAATCTGTTAGTTTTGTGTGCGGACCGCCGCGAGGGTCATCTGCTATTGATGTTGTCTCTTTAATACTTTTTCTGTATCCTATTGCTACAGTGAATTTGATTTGCCGTATTTCCTCTGACTTCGTTCTGTGGTAGTTGTGTCCGCGTTCAGCCGCTTTTGCAAGCTAATTTTGATTTATAACGAACATCGCTAAAGATCTTCATTTGAGTAGTAAAATACCGCTATAACAGTTAACAGACAGTATACGTTGTTCATCAAACCGTTAATTGGCACTTAAAAACTACTCGGGCAAAAAACTATTCCATATGTATGAATGTCGTACCATCCGAGCACCTTCTAAAACTTGAAATTTAACTGTCGTTCTAAGTACCCTGGTAATTTCGTTGTGAAATTTTAAGCTCTTGAGTTGAGAATAACTCAGAATAAGTGATTCATTTTCTTTATGAAGTTACCTACATTCTCGTATTTTAAGATTAGCTTGGTGAAGCGTGCTGCGCTATAAGTTAAGACAAGTGTATCACTGTAACGATAGGGTATTGACGGTGCGCGCACTATACGCCGCACGTCGTCGTTAGATAAGAAATGTTATTAGAAATGAATTTGTAAATTCAATGTCCAAAAACGCCGACGCCGCAAAGACTCCGCCGCTCGACTCTACTTAGTCGCTATAAAAAAATTAGTCCGGCATTGTAAAAATATCAGTATCGTTGTAAATATTGGAGCCAAAATTTTTATACAAAATTATTCATAAATATATTCTTGGACCAAGTTGCAAGCGGAGTCGGGGCGTACGTCGGCGTCCACTGCTGGTGCGCTGACTGTTTTTTTTTATTTGGACTACGGACAATTTTGTGAAACGATAATGTATGATAAGCTAACAATACATTCCAATTATTACCCGGTTATCGATAATGACCCGTTTTTCTAATCAAATCGGCTGAAAGCAATCCCATAATCGGTTTGGTAACCATTCTTCCACCCGTATGAAATTGTAACCAACAGATGAAGTTGTAACCAAAATTTAACCAATGGCTGACACCTATTGTTACTTTGAAAAACTGGTCACGGTACGAGACTATTATCGAACCAGAAAGTCGTTTTAAGGAACTAACCGTAAGGTCCAAAATAACCAAAGCGCACCATCTCACTTCGCACGCACAAAACAGCAAGACAGCGCTTCATTTCTATTCTAATAGCGCTTGTAGATAAAATTAAGCGCTTTCTTTCTGTATTATGCGTCCAAATTGAGAAGCAGCGTTCGTTGTGGTAAGTAGAGGCAAACATTAGGTACTTTCATTGTGACGCCGCCGTAGCAACATGGCAGCATTATGCGTCGCACATACCTATAATAAATGTAAAAAGGTTATAGAATTAATTTAATAAAATTATAAATAAATTAACTTGTATTATTTACTACCCTCCTAAGAAAACGGTGCTTTATTTCGAGTGAGATGATTACGTATAAGTCCTAGGGATCTCACTTCTTCCGTTAGTGAGCAAGAAATGTAAGTATGTAACCAGATCTTTTAACAATTTAACTACAGCCTGCGGCTTCGCACGCTCTTTTTTCAGGATAAAAAAATAGCCATTCCGTCACTAACCTGCTAAGTTTTATTAAGATCCGTTTAGACGGATAAGTGTTATGTAGTTTGTCCTCAATATAATCCAACAAAGACCGAACCATGTTGGCTTTTTCCTCAAGGCCTAACTATTTCACCTAACTGATTTGGCTACGAGGACTCCTGGCGAGGTACAAATGTGGGCAATTATTTCCTCCCGAGCGAAAATTCGTAAAATGCATTAGGAATAATATTATCATAGATGAAGGAAACAATTTTATTTTATTCGTCCATGATATTATGAATACTCGTGACCGTCAGCTGCGATTCCGTGGGTGAGTTAGACAGTGGCAACGATAACATATTCCCATGGAATAAGGTTCAAATCAGATATTAAAATTAACATATTTTAAATTCTGATTTGAACCTTATTCCATGTAAATAATCATGACCTAAATCTATGGTTTTAACAATAAGAAAAGTAAAGAGAAAAGAGAATAAATTTGAGTTTTTTGTTTGTACTGTTCTGTATGTATATAGGTAGTATATACTCAGATTAAAAAACCTGTATATTTTTTGTATACAAGAACACACCGAAAATATCAGTTTCATAACAATGTCGTGATCAGAAGCAATTAGCTCTAAACAATTTTTTGTTTCGAAAACTTTATTAATTGAGAGATCAATTAGAGTTTTCTAATTGAAATCCAAACATTTTCGCTGCACGCACATGTCAGATTATGTGTTGTTGAAGATGTGTTTTAGTTTTTAGTAAGAAACTTGCTGTTACCTTGTTGTTTTCTATTTTATTTTTAAGTTTTCATTCATAAATGTCTTTGTTGATATAAAATTTCTTGAACATTATTAAAACAAAGTGAATGAATTGCATATTTCTTTATTATTCTACAATTCCTGGGAACATCGACCCGCGAATGACCAGAACATAGTTTTAGTTTTACAGGAATAATCTACCAGTGCGCGCCAGTTATGAATGCGGCCGAATTCGGAACTAATGTGATTCTCAAGAAGCTTTGTTTTCACCTACCATTAGCAATAATATCTAGCACGCACTATATATATATTCATATAAATTTTAATAGCAAAGTTACATCGGATAAGGATTATCAAACGGTAGGAAACAATTTAAAATATTTACTAAGGCGCTTTACAGACAGGACAACTATTGCGACAACAGGCAACTGGTTAAGAAGGCTGCAACACCTATGACTCCATACAAAAGTACTGTCCGATAAATTTGGAAAGTATATCCCTGATTTAAACGGAAATTTGCATACATATACTTTATTTTTACCTACTAATAAACTATAATGACCGAATAATAAAAAGCTATGTTTGCAGACTTTTGTCTAAACAAACTATATTTCCACCACCAAATCGAATCCTTTTCGAACTTTCTAGTAGCTAATCTGTCAAATCCAAGAATCTGCCCAATTCACGATCTGTCGAGTAGCAAATCTGCCGAATTACGAATTTGTCCAATCTAGAATCTGTCCTACACCGAACAAAGGGACGCGCTTTCTCACTCATAACGCGCTCCATTTCATTCGACGTGGAACCGCCGCTGACATTTAGGAGATGTTTGCAGCATTCTTAAAAAGCTTATACAAAAAAAATTGAAAGTTGACAGTTTCTTTAAGTAAAGTGTCTCTGTCTGCATAGCCCCTTATTAAATTTTTCAATGATTTTAATAACATTATCCTATGCATATGTTGGGTGGCACATTTAATCTACTTAGCCTACTAAATCTCTAATATATTCTGAATTGACTAAACCTATGAGTATTTGGAATGTACCTAAATAAAAAGAATAAATAAATAATGCTGGACGATTCATACAGCATATTTCTTTTACATGTAATATAGACTGTAGGCATTTACCGTGCAAGGGCATATATTTTACTATATTCAAACCGAAGAACTATATTTTATACATGCATACTATAAATATATAATATATATTTAAGGTAGGTAATGAGGAAAATTAAGTATTTTAATGTATGTATGTTGTAAGATCATTCTATCACTGAAAACTTATAAATTCAAAACATTATCAGTAGGCAACACAAAATAATAAAAATATATATATTATGCGAATAAAACTCTTTACAATTGTATAATCTAAGCTCGACTATGAATTTAATATATACATGTAGTTTTAAAATAATCATATAATATAATATTATAATAATGATTTATTTTATTTTCTTCACAAAGGTTCTCTTAACCGATTCCGTGCGGATGGCGCCCTAGAGGTGCCATAGATGTTTTAGCATTGTAATTAGATACAAAATAAAGCCATTTAGTTTATATACTAGATCGAACCTGTATTGTGAAGACTGGTGCCTGATGTAGGTTTAGAAAAACAGGTCACCAGGGTAATAAAACTTATATACAAATAAAACTTATAAAACCAACATTTAGCCTGCTTCAGGAATTTTAGGATAATTTACAGAATATTCGAAAAAGAACAAAATCCCTGGGATCATCATTATGATCAACCCTTATACGTCCACAGCTGGACATATTTTTCTATCCCTGGATAAATAAGAATGAAACATTAAAAAGATGGAGGTACTAACTCTAACCAACAAATGATATATTTTTAAGATCAATATTAATTAAGGAAAACTTAACGATCGTAACTATACTTATCATAATATAATATTTAAATAAAATGTTATCAATTATTTACCGGTAAATAAGATATTACATATGTACATTTAAGAAACAATGAGCCAACATCTGATATATTTGCACACATTATGTACCTCTATTAGTAAAACTTATTTTTACATCTAAATAAAGCTTACTAATAATACTATTCAAATACGAATTTGTAACCATTATTCTAAATTCTAACCTTAAAAATAAAATGTTATTAGGCAATTTTGAAAGACATAACTTTTGGCCACATAACTTGGGTAACGATAGCCAACCATTAAAATGTCTACCCGCGATGGGCAAGTTATATTATTATTAATATCTTCAAGATAATCCTAATTAAACCTAGGTATTTTTTATTTTCAACTTTCTAGTATAGCTTTTTCGAGTCCCGCGAAATTTTCTATGGCGATTAAACTACTCGTATCTACTTAATATCAAACAGTGAGCATTTTAAAATGTTAGTGGTGTTTTCGTAATTTTCAAATACTATCTACTTAATTCGTGGTCTGGGCGTTGTACATAACAGCGATAAAAACGCTTAGTTTGTAAGAGCCCTAAAATTTTACTAATAAGCTAATTTTTTACCATGCAGTGTTCGCTTTTTAACTAAACCTATAATTTTAACAATTCCGTAACATTTTTTTAGTTTTTCATTAAATTTAAACAATTCCTAATATCTACTACCTACATGAAATCTGGTAATATTTATAATTTTTGCAACATCATAACGGTAAGATTCCTCACCAACACATATTCTTCAGTTTATTAGACATGAAATCAGGTACCCATTAAAATCATCCAAGGTTGACAAACAGTGCTACAATAATCTTGTCAAAATCATCCAAGGTTGACAAACAGAGCTAGAATAACCTTGTCAAAATCGTCCAAGGATGACAAACAGAGCTACAATATCCTTGTCAAAATCATCCAAGGATGACAAACAGAGCTACTATAACCTTGTCAAAATCATCCAAGGATGATAAATAGATCCACAATAATAACCTTGTCTCATTAGTTCCGTTACTATGCCCTGGCACCACCGGTCTGGTGAAACTCTTCGGTTTCAGCAGTCTACGATGCGATACGACCTGCCTATACATACATCTGATTGACTGACCTGACTATACATGAGACTGGACTATACAAATATAATCACAATTTCAAAGAACATTGACTTCACTCCTTACATACAAACATTTACCTCCAAACTGACACCCCATCGGGTTATTCCATAATCTTAGTGATAAATCACATACAGGCCTCCCAGCCTGGCTCGTCTACACGTCGCGGCTAGTCGCAGTGGCGAACAAGTCGCAGGTTGTCGTCGTCGCGCCGCGAGCTCGGCCGTCGCAACTGGCGGGAGTGAGGGAGAAGGGAGAACCGCTCGCTAGATTGACAGGACTTTTTGTTGAGCGCCGTGCGGAGGTGGCTTTCACCTGAAACGGTAGATAGGTAAAGTAAAGTAAAAAATCATTTATTTCTTTAGGCTTCAAAAACTTTTTTTTTTTCTCTCAAATTTACTACATGAAATATCCCTGGATAGTTTTACTTAAAAATATAGCAAAGCACGATTAATATCGTGCTTTGCTATATTTATATTTTAAGAATTCATATTTTAAGATGATTTTATTTGACCTGTCCTGGAGGCCTATATCATTCTCCAATACCCAATTGCATGTTTCGTTTCGGTCGTTGGTGGTACATACTCTAAAACACCGAATTAGAGTGCGTATTGCACAAAAAAAGCAAAACGAAACGCAATTTTTTGGAATACTGTATTCCAAGTCCGAAGCTTTAGTGCTGAAAATAACATTTCAAACTCTACGCTGAAAACGAATATATTTCTTATGTTGCGAGTTACAAATATTATTTCTTTAGACTGGCCCGAGGATAGCGTGTCAGTTTACCTGGCAAAGACAATGGTCGTCCACCAATGGACAAGTCCTGAGAGCGCGGCGAGGCGGAGCGCGACGAGCGTGGCCGGCTGGGCGTGTTGTTGTTCCGGGTTTCTTCGCACCGCGCGCGTCTAGGTGATCGCACCGCACCGTCCTGTGTAGAGCGAGCTTTATTTAGTACTATGTTTAACATTGCTGTACAAAATGAGGGGAATTATGCGAAACAATTTTAAATAAATAACTGGATTTACGAATTGTTGTTGATTGTTAATTTGATGCCCTTTGTAGACAGCTATTATTACCGTTGTATTTGTCTGTTGATTTCTTCACTAGGCTAAACCTGTATCGAAGAAATTATGAGTACGAAAATTTCGATCATTTGATTAGTTATTTACGGAAAATTTAATGTGAAAATGACAAAAATAAATAAACAAGAAAATCCTAAATAATAGGTATGTAATAATTTTTGTTATAAACCACTATTGTTACTATACCCACGTATACAGGATGTCCGGTAATTAATGGATAACCCCGCAGGCGTGGGGCACCACGAACAATCAGGAAAAAAAATAAAAAAAATCAAGTAAAAAATCTTCTAAAGGGCAAATAATTTTCAATATGAACGAACATACACAACCCCACACGTGCCTGCGGGGTTATTCATTAATTACCGGACACCCTGTATAACTATCCACTGTCTCTTGAATAGTTATATTGGTAAAATACAAAAAAAACTTGCTTCACCAGCTAACCAGAACTTCGCGGTAGGCCCATGGATAACAAACTGAAATCAAAACTGACAACTGAATATAAATTGTACCTACCGTACTCGTATGTACAATTTATCTAGAATACGGATATTTTTACACGAAAACTACGGATTTAAACAAAAGATATAATCCAGTTTAAGTGCAACCTTGAAAAATATAAATGCCAAGGCCTCTAATCAAAATTATTGCAATAACAAAGCCCATGAAAATATTCTACCAAATATGCCGGCCTTGTAATCGGTAACCGCAAGGTAATAACGTAAATTTTATTGGAATCTGATGGTTTTATATTCGTACAAGTTATTTTCAATACAATAGCCAATCTCGATACTCAATAGTAGTAAAAAAACCGCAGAAAATAGGGATATTTCTCTAGGGTACAATAGACAATAATAACATCGCATTGTCATACATTGCGTACATTATTTAGGTTGAAGGAATTAATTTCAAAGAATTTACGCATTTGATGACAAAGTGAATTCTCTATTTGACTTTAGACCACCCTAGACAGCAATCCCCGATATTGGCCGTTCAAATATTACGTAAGCAGATTTATTACAATTATTTACCCCCCTACCCCCCATGTCATCCAAAATATACAAAACAAAGACCCCCCCATAGTGCTTACGTAATACTTGAACGGCCCCCTACTGCTGACATAAGAGTACAGATTAATGAAGATTGATTGATTGATAGATTATTGATAAATACAAATAGGTTACATAATTTAGTTATTTATTAATTTAGTTGCGAGGTCGGCCAAGAAAGCGCTGGCGAGACGACCTTAACGCCTTCCTCAGAGATTGGTGGGAGATCGCGCGTGACCGCACTGAGTGGAAAGATTTGGAGGAGGCCTTTGCCCAGCAGTGGAACAAATCATGCTAAAAAAATGTCATTAATGCCTTAAAGCCTATGCTAGTTTTGTCTAAGCACTAGTTCTCACTTCATTTAAAAAATAAATCCATAATATCTCCTGTAGTTATACGGTCTGACAACAATTATAAGTTAATCTACATATATTAATTATGCATGGTAATAATCTTAGATCTACATTTAAAAGATGAAGTATTAATGAAGTTAATAATTGATATCCTCATCCTCATGCATCAAAGTTGTTAGTTTACGGTACATTACCAAAATAAGCCACAAATAACAAAACACATGCAGTATGTTCAAGCAAACACATGCAGTATGTTCAAGTAAATACATGCAGTATGTTCAAGCAAACACATGCAGTATGTTCAAGCAAACACATGCAGTATGTTCAAGCAAACACATGCAGTATGTTCAAGTAAACACATGCAGTATGTTCAAGCAAACACATGCCAGCTTATGTTCTAAAGCGCATGCATATTTCCCTATTTTTTACTTTTGCAGTACCTACCTAATGTAATGTAGTAATTGCAGCTGTTCAATTTGTAAAACCTTAAAAGAAATTCAGCGTGCTTAGAACAAATATAACTATTTAATTCAACTCAACAACTACAGGAATAAAAAAATTAAGGAAATTATTTGTAAGCAAGAGTACATTTTATTGTCAACCACACAATAGAATTTTTTAAACTCGCAAAACAGAGGTTGATGTGATCAGTTCACTAGAAATTGTACAAAAACATAAAAGAAATTCTACTTAGAAAAGATTGATAGAATTTGTAAATAAACATTTTAAAAAAACATTGTACTAAAAACGTACTAAGAAAAATTAGTTGTAGAAATTGTACAAAACATAAAAAAAATTCTACTAAAAGATTAAAAGCAGAAGAATTTGTACATAATCATTTAAAAAAAACCATTGTATTAAGAATGTACTAAGAAAAAGTAGTTGTAGAAATTGTACAAAACATAAAATAAATTCTACTAAAAGATTAATAGCAGAAGAATTGTGCATAAATATAAAACAATGAATTGTAGTAATAACATAGGTTCTACGAAAAAACTAGTTGTAGAAATTGTACAAAACATAAAATAAATTCTACTAAAAGATTAATAGCAGAAGAATTTGTAGGTACATAAACATAAAAAAATCATTGTACTCTTTTACTCTTAGTACAATGTTTTTTTTTATGTTACATACTAAGAAAAAACTAGTTGAACGCTACACACGAGCACAAAATACAACTAACACACAGCACTAGTATATTATCAGAGTTAGTAACCTTGTCGAGATCGACCGAGTATGCGCTGACGGCAAGGCGGCTGTCGCCGAAGTCGAAAGCACTGGAGGTCCGGTGCGACAGTGTATCTGAGCGGTGGGCAGCGAACATGTTAGTTAGGTTAGTAAAGGCTGGAATGTGTTAAGGTACCCCGAGACACACTAGCGCCACCACCTAGTAATGATGAAATTTTAGATTTTTCCTTTGATAAGAGAAAATAGGTACCGGGGCTAGTTTGCCTCTGGGCCTTAAACAAAGTTTTCCTAATAACCTAATAAATCATTCCTAACTTGCCCCCAACCAGTTAAACGTAACTCAGTTTTCAGCTCGTCTCAAACTAAAGATCTCAAATCAGAGTTGCGTTTAATTATTTGGGGGTTAATACTACTTCTTTTTATCCCATAAATCAGTTTCCATGTTATGCAAATAATGTTGGTACGTCCCCATAGAACATCGCATGCGAAGCAATGGGCAGAAACTAGTTACTTAATAAATCCTACGTAACGTTAATTACTATAACTTACTGCGGTAATACAAATAGTGAAGGAATTTTACTCTATTTAAGTCATATTTTTTTTATCCTTTCTTTTTTCTTTATTTATTTTAAAGGCTTTTAGTCAACATGACTTTGACAATATCGGTCTAAACACAAGACAAAAACTAAACCTACCAGGTATATCTTACTATCTAATTCTATCCTTTCTAATTATTACAAATGCAAAAGTACCTAACTCTGTTTAAAATTTAATCTAATCTTATAGCACAGTCCACAAACACGTGCTGTAAATAAATAAACAAATTCTGCCACTTAATCGTCTTATAAGCAGCGCAGCGGGCATGCTAATCATTCTAATCGCTCGTTAACATATCATATGTGACCTAGTTTCGTGTATTAGTATAGTGACGTGAAAATTCAAGGCTGCTGACTGTGGCCAAATACGATTGAACTTTTAGTGAATTTAGTGGATACATATTTAGTAATAGGAGTAAATGACATTTAGAATATGTTAATCGACTTCTGACAGTTATGAATATAAGAAAACTATATATTTGGAGGATTATTTTACTTGATTTTTTTATGAGAAAACCAGATGAGGCTAGATTAGAGAAATTAATATTATGTTAAGGGAAGATTTATGAGAGGAAGCTATGCAAGCAGATAATTTGAAGCCAGCCTTTACCTATAGGCATGGGTTAGTTAAGGATATTTCAGTTTAGCAGGTAAACCTATTTCTTTACTTTGTCCTTAGAATCAAGTTCAAAATAACTTCAAGGTGTGAACTGACCGAAACGTTTACATTTAAAAAATTGAAGTGCTCGCTGCGAATTACGCCCCGTAACAATGGTCAGTACTCAGCTTAACAATGAAGTGTTGCGTCTCATCATCAGCCTATATTAGTCCACTGCTGGACATAGGCCTCCCCCAATGAGAGCCATAACGCCATGTCTTCAGCTTGACGCATCCAGCATCTACCTGCAGTCTTTCGCAGGTCGTCATCCCACCTGGTCGGAGGGCGTCCTACACTACGTTTACCGAGTTGTGGCGACTCAAGAACACGTTTGCCCCAGCGGCTGTTGGTTCTTCGACAATGAAGTGTTGAGTGTAACTAAGAGAAATGGTTACCATGTGGCCAACAGCTGATTGGTGGTGGAGATCTGATCATGTGCTCATGGACCTCCTTGAGGGTCATGGGGTCATCCTCAACGAAGTCCAGTGCTGTACTGCCAAACTCCTGAAATTTATAAAAATAGAGTTATATGAATAAATATGCTGGGCAATCCACACAGCATCATCTAGCCCCAAGTTAAGCAGAGCTTGTGTTATGTGTACTAGATGACTGATATACTTAATACAACACATTACATAGATAGATATTTTTTATTATACATAGAAAACGACAGAACACCCGAAACAGATATCGGCAGATCGTACACACATTTATTGCGAGGCGGGAATCGAACTCACTACCTCCTGCGTCGATGGCGGATCTTCGCCCACCGGCACAGAGGTCGTCATGAAAACTATCAAGGGCTTTGCTTTGCAATGTTCACCAAGGTTATGACTAGCTTACAACACTAGCATGATTTTGAAACATTAGTAAAGCTAATAAAAACCAATGCCTACATGTCCTACAACCTTAAATCGCATGCTACATTTTGATAGCACCTAGGTTAATGGCTATGATCCATACATGACACATATTAATGGACTTGATTAGGGTACGCCTTGATGTTTTATGTGTGGGGAGTGGTATTAAAATATGTTTGGAGAAATGAGCAATAGAGTTAACCTGATTTTGTTTCGTATTAAAATAAGTTAGCTATTCAAAACACATACAATAATGAAACTTTTGAAACTATCATGGTTATTAACACTAAAGTCATTTAAAACGGGATATTTACCATGATTTGATTTTTTTCCATGATTTTTGAAAAAAATATTGGATAAGTAACTCAAAAATCAAATCATGGTAAACATACAATAAAGTAAGAAGCAATCAAAATCATAAAAAATATATTAAAAGCTTCACAATGAAAACCATATAATGAAATTAAATCATACAAGCAACAATCACCACACAAAATTCAACCTTAGCTATGAAGCCCTAGCTTAGTTTATTGCAGCATACCATCACAGCATGTTTGAGATCCTGTACAAGGACAATCTATTAATGTTATCGGTTTAAAGATGTTTATTTCTCATAAAAACAAAAATGTTCACTTATAATGAGATACAATAAATCTTAAAATTATGCTTAATCTAAATATTATACCTCCGGGGCCAGTATAGTACAATTATCACAAAAGAATGTAAATTCACATAACCCATTGCTTTTACCCACAGAGTAGCCTCGAGAGAGAGTATATATGCTCTGATTTAGAATCCAAGATCTTTAATGACAATAAAGAAAATTATGCATGAAAACTTAACAATAACAGAAAACAACAAGGCAACAGCAAGGATATCAATAAAACAAAAACAAAATGCAGATTTTTGAATAGGATGTATTTACACTTGAAAAAGTAATAATAATGAATAGTAATAATAAACATAATATTCTATTGAAATAAGAAAATGTAATGGTATAGGTCACCACCTCAACAAAATTGCACCATATTAACACTGGAAAATTTGATAGTTTGGATGTTTGTTAGTTCACTTCAAAACTACTGAACAGACTCTCAGGCTATCATTTTGCATGTCAAAGTCAATAGATTATTTCTTTAGGCTTACAAAATAAGCACTTAGACAAGTTAAATTTTAAAGTATTCATAATTATCAAATAACATTATTTTAATTTTAATGTTCATGGATGTAGTTTTAAACCTCGATTAACATTTAGGAAACTTTTAAGACTATCCCAGAAAATACATGCGAAGCAGGCTGAAACTAGTTGTTAAATAAAAAATTAAGTACAGTACCTGAGACATGAGTATGGTGTCATCAGATTCACACTCGTCCACATGGCTTTCAATAAGGCTCTCGCGGCTTGCCATCACTTGCTGAAACACCCAACAGCTTATAATGAGTAAGTACACTATGTTTTGTATTTAGTTACCTAGGTTCCTTCCTGTTTTCCTAAAATTATTAAATAAAATAGAATAAACTAATTGCAGTTTCTAATAATAACTTATTCTTTACTAAAACTAAACAATTCTAATACACTTTTTGTTCCATTAGATTTGTGGGTTTACTCAAACTTTTATAGGGCTACCTAGGTAAAGTTCATTAGCAAAGAATCATACAAACAGGCAACAATATAGACTAACATACATAAAACACAACACATAATTAAATTGTACAGGTGTATTGAGAGATTCTCCTCCTTTTGTTATTTGTTGGTTAAAAATCAAAAACTAATCTGTCATTTATAAATTATAAGACTTGATAGATCTAATTTTATTTTTCAAAGTTAATACAATAATATTTTTATTTTTTTTTAATTTAATTAGAAGTAAAAAAAGGCCTATTTATTGAAATTATAATGTATTATTTTGTTTGATATGTTGTTGTTTTGTGTGTTATATTGCAGTTGTATCTTTTGATGAAGACTAGAATGTTACACAGGAAATAGGAACTCTCATTATCCGAATTTGCAGATTACATAAACCACAGAATTAGAAAGTACATAATGTTTCCTACAAAATTGACTTTCATAATTTATTTTTCTCACCTGCAGATAGGGATTGTCCTGTCTGGATAACCTGAGGGCCTCCATGTCCTGGGCGATGTTCCTGGTACGTCCGGGAGTCAGCAACACAGCTGGAGAAGCCCCCATGGTTGGAGCAATCACTTGGGACGTTAAAAGACCAGTGTTACACAAAACACTAGGAAATATAAATTTATCGCAAACAACGAACGTGAAAAACTCCCGTACCTGCTAAAGGCTCGCTGCTTGATTCCATTATAGCTCATAAGTAAAAATCAAAACATAGAAACGTCAGTGAAGTATTTGCGATTCAATGAAATGGCACTCAGCAGTATGGATAGTATTATTGCAAAATCTTGTTGAATGTGACCATAATGTTGTAGTTTTATGGTTATTAGGGTTTAGCAAACGTAGTCTAAACGTGAACGTACTCTTTCGCAATGACCTTCTGAAAAAATGAAAAAATCAAAATAGATAGATTTTATATCTTTTATTTTAACGCAATCATAAAACTTCAGCAAAAACCGAATCAAAGAAAAAACTGAAGTTAAATTTAATTTTGACATTGACATTTATTGAAAGGCGCCGCCATCGGACGAAAAAAAGTTAAATAATTATGACAATTTTATAATAAAATTGCCAATTTTGTTTTTTTATGAGACGCCATTAGTTAGTTATGAAGTTCCAGCCTTTTTCGTAGGTAGATGACTTATCTTTTTACTTAAAATCAACTATATTTTAACTAAATTGTCCCTGTCCAAGCCCGTCAAGCGAAACGCCTCGCCCAAAAAATAGTAAGATAAGAGTTATATCAGGGACGAGTAAGTTTTTACTTGTCCCTGAGTTATATATTGCTCGTCAAGTAGGAAGGAACTAAATTTTCTATCTATCTATCGGATACGATGCGACGCGCCTCGCGTCGTCGTCGCGTCGTCGCGGTTCGGGGCCTTTTCAACACTTTTTCAATTTGACTCCCGGCAACACTGATTGCACCCGTAGAAAGAGAAATCTGCGCTTGGGCTCGGTAGTAGATTGATCTCTCTCCCTCTCTATTAAATCGTTCCGTTCCGTTCGTTCATTTCGTTCGCGTTTTGTTTGTTTGTTTGTTGAGGAATGTTATAGATTGGAT
The DNA here is from genome assembly GCA_947044415.1 of Eupithecia dodoneata. Classification (NCBI taxonomy): domain Eukaryota; kingdom Metazoa; phylum Arthropoda; class Insecta; order Lepidoptera; family Geometridae; genus Eupithecia; species Eupithecia dodoneata. The sequence goes on along the minus strand of OX345665.1, from coordinate 10,972,069 downwards.
TAAATTTTGTTTAATTATTCAATCTATAAATCATAAATATCGGTGGAATAAAAGTGGCGTGAAGTAAAGAAACGATAATCACAGACAGGATACTAAATACTAACGTATACGATAATGGTTTCCGTCTGTAGAGTGTGCCTCGCCAACAACACTAAACTGTATTCCTTGAAAAACAAACTACTCCAAGATGTTTACGAAAAACTGTCGAATACTACGGTACCTATATATCGTTATTATTAATTATTTAATCTTTATTTATTATTGTCGTCAAATCCTTGTTTACAGTACCAAGGTACCAACGTGCTGAAATTTATTATGAAAGATGAATTCTATCTACCGAAGTTGTTCGCTTGACTTAGACTATGTCCTAACAAAACTCATTAATATTTCTGTAATAATCCCAGATAAGGACTATGTAACCATCCAAATTACTTCTGCTCTCTTAATTTGATAAATATGCTTGTTTAGTTTGACACATTTTCAAAGGATTTTACTTATTCTGCTCCAAAAACAACTGAATATGACTAGAATAGTTTCAAGTATCACAAAGCTTAGGGCTTAGTTATGTGGCTTCCTTCATCCTTGTTTTCTTCACAAAACTTCAACGAATCAGATTGCTTGAAAAATGCTAAGGCCGAAGAGAAGTCTACAATTTTTGACAAATCTAATATATCTATATTTATAATTATTCTAATAGATTTATCCAAAAAACAAGCTAGAGGTTACAAAACTGATACATACCCTGCAAGTTTGTCAAGTGTGTCCTTAGTTTATGTTACACCTGTGTATTGCACATAGGTAGTCACTTTATTTTAATATCTGGCTAATTTGTGTTATTTTTGTATGATTTATTAAACAATGTTTTCATACATTTCTTCCAGTTCAACTCTAAAGACGCAAGGCCGAAAGCTTTTTGCTGTTTTTGCCACCAGAAGCTGCTGAGATGCCACATCTTTTCGCAGATGGCTCGCAGATCTGAACAGATCTTCACTAATTTATATGATAGAGGACTTGAGGTAGGTATCAACAAATTTATATTATTTCTTTTGTTTTACGTATTATGATCAATTTAACATTTGCTATCTTGGATTTCAATTTACATATCAATTCACCTACCTATTGCTATGATTATTCTGACATAATGACCTTTCCATCTATCCTACTAATATTATTAACGCGAAAGTTTGTAAGGATTTATGTAAGTATGTTTATTGCTCTTTCACACAAAAACTACGGAATGGATTTTGATAAAACTTCACAATAATATAGCTTACATACTAGCTGCGCCCCGCGGCTTCGCCCCCGTGGAAATCGATGTGTCAAAAGGTTTCATTAAATGATAAGAAGTATCCTATGTTAGACTCCTGGTTCTAAGCTACCTCCTCACCAATTTTCAATCAAATCGGTTCAGCCGTTCTCGAGTTATAAGTGTTGTAACAAACACGACTTTCTTTTATATATATAAGATTAGAATAACACATAGGCTACATACAATTCATAAAGATATATTGTATATTATCCAAAATATCTATCACCACGCGGGTGAAACCATTGCCACGCAGCTAGTATTATATAAAAATGAACCTACTATTTCTTCTGGTCAAGCTAAACTTTAAAATGGCTTGACTGATTTCATTAATCTTTGTTAATACATTGTAGAAGTTTCTTACATACAAAAAAAATATGTAAATCTAGCTATTTTTCAAATTTCCGCCTGAACACAGTTTTAATCTTAATTGACAATAAATTCAACTAATGTAATAATATAAAAAATATAGTTTTCGTTTAAAAATGTGATGTTTAATTTCAGATAACTGATAAATATATTAGTGAAGTCAATGCAGGGATGAAACAACACTTGACTGTGGCCACTATGCCATTTATTACCTTTGATGGTAATACAACTGATGCATGTTCTGATACCATTAAAGAAGAAATAATATTTACTGATGATATAAAAGAAGAGATAGCCACTAAACCAGATAAAGTAATGGAGGTTAAGTCTGTCCCGGAGAAATGTACAAAAAGCTATAATTTAGAAGATGATACGCTAATAGCTGATAGTGATCAACAGAATTTTGATGAAAATTCAATTAAAATGGAAATTGAATTTGATCAAGGGAATGAAGTCGAAGATCTTGATTCTAACAGCCTTGTTGAGCAAAACAAAGGAGACCCTAAAATTGACTTGATGAACTCCTTTGTCTGCAATGTCTGTGATAAACAGTTTAATATGTTGGATAAATTAGTAATGCACATGAGAATTCACAGAGGAGTGATGCCATTTTCCTGCAATGTATGTTACAAACAATTTAGATTAAATTCCGTTTTAGTTAGACATATGAGAATTCACGCAGGAAAGAAACCATTTGCCTGCAATGTATGTGATAAACAATATAGCCAAAAATCCAATTTAGTTATACATATGAGAACTCACACAGGAGAGAAACCATTCGGCTGCAATGTTTGTGATCAAAGATTTACTACTAAAGCATCTTTCGATTCTCATAAAATAATTCACACAGTTAAACCATTTACTTGCAATGAATGTGATAAACAATTTAGCCAAAAATCGGATTTATTTTGTCATGTGAGAACTCACACCAATTTGAAGCCATTTGCCTGCAACGTTTGTGATGAACAATTTAATACTATAGGTAATTTAATTCAACACATGAAATTTCACAAAGCAGTGCAGGCATTTGTCTGCAATGTATGTGACAAGAAATATAACCAAAAGTGTCATTTACTTAACCATATGAGAACTCACACAGAAGAGAAGAAAACTAGCAATGTATGTAGTAAAGAATTGAATACAAATGGTGATTTAGCTGAACAAATGACAAATCACAGAGGAGATAAACCATTTGCCTGCAATGTATGTGATAAAAAATGTAACACGATAGGTAATTTGGCTGAACACATGAAAATTCACAGAGTGAAGACATTTGTTTGCAATGCATGTGATAACCAATTTAATACGAAAGTTAATTTAGTTGAACATATGACAATTCACTACATAGAGCAGCCATTTTCCCGTAATATATGTGACAAACAATATAATCAAAAGCTTGATATAGTTAACCATACGGAAACTCGCACAGAAGCGAAGCCATCTAGCAATGCATGTGGTGAAGAATTGAATACGAATGATAATTTAGCTAAACACATGACAAATCACACCAGAGAAAAGCCATTTAGCTGCAATGTATGTGATAAACAATTTAATCAAAAGCCTCATTTGGCTACACATATGAAAACGCATTCAGGAGATACGCCATTTGTGTGCAATGTGTGCAATGAAAAATTTAGAACGAAATGTAATTTATTTAAACACATGGGAATTCACACAAAAGGAAAGCCATTTGCCTGCAATTTGTGTGATAAACGATTCGTTTACAAAAGTTCTTTAAATTCTCATAAAAGATCGCACACTGGTCAGTTTTCCTGCGATTTTTGCGATCGAAAATTCTCTCGTCAAGGTTATTTACTTATTCATAAAAGAATTCACACGGGAGAGAAGCCTTTTAGCTGCAATATATGTGACAAACAATTTACTCAAAAGCCTCATTTAAATACACATATGAATATTCATACAGGGGAGAAGCCATTTACCTGCGATGTATGTGGTCGACAATTTGCTTTGAATGGTAGCTTAGTTACACACATGAGAGTTCACACAAGGGAGAAGCCATTTGGATGCAAAGAATGTGATAAACATTTTATGCGGAGAAAGGAATTAGTTAATCACATGAGAACTCACACAGGAATTGAGCCATTTGAATGCAATGTATGTGATAAACATTTTATGCGGAGAAATGAATTAGTTAATCACATGAGAACTCACACAGGAATTAAGCCATTTGAATGCAATGTATGTGGCAAAAAATTAACTAAGAAAGGTTATTTAGTTGAACACATGAAACAACACACAGGAGAAAAACCATTTGTCTGCGATGTATGTGATAAACAATTTCCTAATAAAAATTCTTTAAATTACCATAAAATAATTCACACAGGAGTTAAGCAATTTGTCTGCAATATATGTGATAAACAATTTATTCAAAAGGCTCATTTAACTACTCATATGAAAATTCACACAGGGGTGAAGTCATTTACCTGCGATAAATGTGGTAAACAATTTTATACGAATGGTGGATTAGTTGAACACATGAGAGTTCACTCGAGAGAGAAGGAATTTGGCTGCGATGTTTGTGATAAACGATTTCATAGAAAGTCTTATTTAGTTTCACATATGACAGCCCACACAGCAGAAGCCATGTGACCGAAATCTGGGTGTGATGCATGGTGATTTAAACATATTTAAATTTAATGGGTTATTTAGTTCAGTCAAAAACAAACTTAAAAGGTGTTTTGTTTCTTATGCAACCCACATGGAGATCAGTTGTTTCCCGATATGTTTGTGATTAAAAAAAAAACAAAAAGCTAGTTTTGTATTTAACATGAGGACCTCACACAAAAGAAAGTAATATTGTAATATTGGCGGGCATATTAGGTTCTTTTGAAAATGATATCCTACCAACTATTAAAATCGATGTGCCTTTCCATGTAAAGTAAAAGTAAAAAGATTTTTATTTTGTCAGAACAGAACAGAGACTCTTATAAACTAAACTTAGATTAACAGACGACAGAGACTGACAAAAATCGGTCTCCACTCAGCATGTGCTATGGTAGAGCAGATCGTACCATAGCGCTGGTCTTCCGTGTCATGTTATGGTATAATAATATACATGCACATAATCATGTCATCTAATGGCTCCACTCTGTCTATATAATATCAGCGTTATTCTAAGATATCAGCTATCTTGAACTTGTACATAACACAATAGTTTGTGTTATTTCAAGCTAACAAAGATGTTATTATTTTTGTGGAAATTTCATACTTCATCAATGAATGATGACGTTGATGCGTGCTGAGTTAGTATGTAGAAAGAAAATAGAAGATAATATAAATAAACGAATATGACAGCTTCCTATGACTATTCTAGACGGGTAAATAAAATCGACAAGTTTGCATGTGAAATATGAATTTATTTGTGAAAGGCACAACCCTATCTATAAAGGCACCTTCAAACAGATATTTTCCTAATGCAATAGTATTGTAAACAATTCTTTTAGCGTCTATAAATTTAATGTCAAAGCTTGAATTTATATTTACAATACAATTTGTCATGTCAGACTTGCAACAACAGCTTAAAATTGGATCCATTATTGACTTGTACTACAAAAATATTATGCTAACTCGTTAATATGAGGGTAATCTAGAAAAATATATTATCATAATTTGTTCGTTGTTTTATATTTCGATGTCGGATAGCACGTAGTCAGTGGCGCTCTTGTACGCGAGGATCCTGTCTTTGATCCCCTTGAGTTTCTCGATGTAGTGCTTGTGAATCTTAGTAGTGGTCCTCTTGTAGCGGAGGGCCGTTATCATTTTATCGACAGTGTAGTGAAGCCAGAGTATGTTTGTGTAAGGCTCGAAATTCTTCCAATCATTTCTGTAACAAAACAAAATTTATGTTCAGTCAATGAAGCTTTGGAATATTCAGGAGACAAACATACTAAAAAGTCCTCCCTCTCTGAGGTAACCCCTAAAAATGGTGGCAACTAGAAGGTACCGTCTTTTTAGCATGTTTTGATATATGTATGTACATAGCGACGACTTTGTCGCCTGTCCTTGTACAGAGCGACGGCGGCCAGCAGCGGTAGCGTGACGTCATTGTAAATGTTAGCTAGTATACTCACCCCAACTTGTCTCTCATGAGGCGGTACACCTGGAACTGGTAGTCGCCCACTGCCTCGAACAGCTGTTCATCCGTCGCCAGGTCGTTGTAGAGCGCGGCGCGGTCGGCGGCCAGCGGTAACGTGACGCGAGAGAGCGAGTAGTCGATAATGGTGGCTGCGACTCCGCCGCGCGGCACGCGGTATTTGCGGCCGTTTAGGACAAATGTTGCCACCTAGAAGGAAAAGGAAGGTCTTGTGAAATATTTCTAGTGACACTGTTTCATACTAATACTCTGTGCCAGATAGCTACTACAACTTCACAACTAGGCTAAAGATGCATCTTTTAAAGGGTATACGCAACAAAAGTCCAAGCGAGTTGTAAAAATTATCAATAAATAAATCCAAACGAATTGTCAAACACATCCTTTGTAAAAAGGCTTATTACAAAATATCGGATTATCTAGCTAGACGATAAAAAAAAACATGGAACGATGCTTCAACTCCTAAAACTAAACAACCTTAGAAGGTAAAGGTTTCTTGTTCGTTTTTTTACTTTACCTTAAAAAGATTGAAGTGAACAAAGAAATCAAAGTGATCACTTTATTTCCTAGTTTTATTTATGTAATTTGAATTTAGTGACGTGCCCAAGAGTCCTGTAAGGTCTATAAAAAAATAAAACACTTTGATATTCGATCTGGCTATGTATTGACCAGCATTATTTATCTATTTCATAGGATCAAAATATCTTGTCATTTGACTTCTCAAGTACGATTTTATTACCTTCTGCTCAGTTGGTGAGATCAGTACGTTCCCCCAGTGTAAATCGCGATGCTCGAATTGAAAGGATTCTTCACCCACGGCAAGCCCGAAGGCGATCTGAAAGATAATATAAAATATATAAATAAAAAGTTAACAATTCACTCAGCATTATCTAATCCTAAGCAAGCAGAGCTTGTGTTATGGGTACTAGATGACTGATATACATAATACAATACATTATAAAGATAGATATAATATACCACCGGAAACAAATATCTGCCAGATCATACAAATATTTGTCCCAAGGCAGAAATCGAACCCGCAACATGGGTCGTTAAACTAGAAAGACGTCACCTACCATCAATTTGTAAAAATACATGTATGCTCTTCACCCCGCGGCTTCGCACGCGTTTTTTTTAATGGAAAATAATTTATATAATGTTATTTCTAGTCAACAGGTTCAGCTGTATACAAAATTTCAGCCCGATCCATGCGTAGAGCGTAGTATTTGGCGTTGTCTTCGGCCAAATATTTTCACAACGGCACAAACATTCGCCTTTATAAAATTAATTTAATTTTTACTAGGATTTATAAAATTATCTACCTTTGCTTCATTATATTTGAATCCATTAAATATATTTTCTTTACAGTAAACATCTCAAAGAGTAGGTGTGAAATGGAATAATGAAGTTAATTGACTGAACATAAAACAATCAATAAAATAATATGACTATAGAATGTTTATATTAAAATAAAATTAATGTTAAACAAAATTCAATGATTAAAAACACAAAATATAAGAGAAATTATTCACGCATTTGTGTTTTCAACCAGAACTAAGCTGTGTATCTAAAGAGCGCAATGCGACAATATAAATTATAATAATGTGTGTATAGGTTTTACAAATTTTACAATAAGTTCATTAGACTCGTTCGATTCAAAGCTAAAGGAGCATTTACACAGCTTCATTTTTACAGGATCCTTTATTTCCTGGCGTATAAAGTAAGAGCGAGTTCATACACCCGTCAGTATTCCAATCAGATTTGATTTTTATTTACTTAATTATATATATGATCGGCGCGGCGCGGCGTCTAGACCAGCTCTTAGCTACGCAGCTTAGTTCTGGTGAAATAGTACCCTGAATGAAGCTGTGTACTCATATCTGTATAAATTCTGGGTAAAAAAAACCTTATAAGAGCATCAGAGCCACTTCCACTAAATTAATCGCTTTAACATAACAATGGCATCGCAGAATTATCTTACATTCAGTTCTCACATTACAGTCCCAAAATTTGGTATACTATTTAATAAAAAAAAACTACAGATGAGGACGGACGTTAGTTAGAAGTGTATAAGTTGAAACAATTCTATCAATATCTATCAAATAGCACCCCGCACGCACTATCAGGGTTTCTTTCATCTATGGACGTTTCTTTTGCGATACCATTGTCACAGTAACGCGATTGGTTAGCGGCCCCAGTACGTGAATAACTTGCCATTAATTAATGAAAAGCACTAATACAACGGGTACTTTGCGTGTCAATAAACGCGATAAATACCCCGTTGTATTAGTGCTTATAATTATGTGTTCAGATCGGTAAAGTTCTAAAATATAACTTGCCATAATTTACATTCACTAGTTCAAAATAAAAAACACATGCAAAACCATAATAATAACAGAAAGTCCACACGTCACACATCGAAAGCGTAGCGCTAGCCGCGCGCAGAGAGTAAGTGAAAATCTAGTCAAGATTACAGATGACTTGACACTAGAGATTCACTCACCGTCCGAGCGGGCTTCATGCATGGTCGCTGAAAATACACACAACACTAAAATAAAATGCAAATAAATTAAAATAATAACATTCCAAATCGGGAAATTCGTATTGAAGTTTGTGATGGCGAATTACAATCGTTCGTTTGGGCTGGAAGTATGACTACAGCAAGGCTACCACGCTATTTAAAGTAGAACGTAACGCACGTTATACGTTAAATAGCGTTATTTATTACACTAATTTTATCGCGAATAACGCGCTAAAGTAAGCATAATATAAACGCTGATAACGTTACGTTATGCGCTAAATAGCGTAGTAGACTTATTGGTACCGATAGGTAGTACCCGATATTTTTTAGGAACGCCATTTCAAACAACATTTAAAAATTTCTTGTTTTGCAATAATAAAAGAGTTAACAAAAACAACAATAAAACAAGCTTAACAAAACAATATTTGTATTGCAAAAAAATATATAGCATCTAAATCTTAATGCTTAGCATTATGTGTATGCGATAAGACCGTCAATTGTAATTATTTTTTTATGTTTTATCTGTACATAGTTTTCTATTTAAAGTGTAATAAAGAATTTTCTATCATCTATCTATGTTAACTCACTTAATTTGACCTCAGCGGCTATGTTTTAAGTTTCTAGATCTGTCTTGTATACTTTGACATTGATTTTATTTATTTTTGTTTGCATGAACATTCATTCTCATGTCTAAGTGAATGATTAGTTAAGTTTTCACTAGGTACATGCACCCTAGAAGGGCACTGCAAAAAGTTCGACTGTATTTAAACGTGTCAAATATTATTTAAAAATACTTTTGTAAAATAAAATAAATTTCATGCAAATAGAATTACTTAAATTGAATTTAGAAGCTATTGCGGCTTCTAAATTCAATTTAAGTAGTTCGCTCATGTTATATATTGTTTCATCATAAGTTCATGTCATTTTAGTTTGTCTGTAGCAAATTAGTCAACAGAATAGTACAATTTTCTGTCAGTCTTCAAAACATTGAGGTTTAGAAGGCGGACAACACACTATCAGTATTCGCGGTTATTGGTTTTGCGAGCCATATGGCCTATCCATTGTCACAAAGTCGCTTCCCGCTGTCTGTCTGTCCCTATCTTAGATCTTTAAAACTACGCAACGGATTTTGAAGCGGTTTTTTTTTAAAGTGATTCAACAGTAACGTTTATATGTATACTAGCCAGCCATAATCGCCATATTATATACATATAAACTTTCCTCTTAAATGACTATCTATTTAAAAAAATCGCATCAAAATCCGTTGCATTATTTAAAGATCTAATGATAAATAGGACAGACAGGACAGTGGGAAGCGACTTTGTTTTATACTATGTAGTGATATATCGACAATCGTATGAAGCGGGGGCGGGTGGGGCGCTGAATAAATAAATGAATGTTTATGTTGTGCCTCGTACCTGTTGGAACAGCGCATGCGCCTGCTGAGCGCCTGTGAACGTGTAGCTCTCGAGATCCTGGCCCGCATTAGCGAGCTCTAGCACGATGTACTGCTGGTCGCGCGGCAGGCTCGCGGGGTTGTCGTTTTCGGAGCCGCGGCACTCGTCGTACAGCTCCCACAGGTCGAGGAGACGGGAAGGGTACGGGCCTTGTACACAGCGGACGGCTAGCACCTGGAATTAACGATTTTACTGATTAATCAAAACTGTCTTAAACAAGTTCCTGCCGTTAGCCGGATAAAAAGTAGCGATGTCATTTTAAGACTGATGTTTTTATTGTCCGAATTAAAAATTTTATGTGTCTGATTCATAGGATAAAAATTAGCCTTTGTGTTATTCCAGCTGGGATCGACACATGCATTTTAGACATCATGTTTCATCATTTTACAAAACGTCCGGGTTCGAGCTGAGTACAAGTTTTTTTATAAGTATGAAAGTAGTTTTTCTTACTAAAATCGATGACATGGTTCCTAAGAAGATATCTTCGTATGTCTTATAGTTTAAGACTTTGCCATACTGACAGATCTAAGTGTAAAAATAAAAGAACCTATGTGTGGGGAACAAGCTATGCGCATGCCTACGAGTCATTTAGAGCTTGTACAAACACACGATGTCGCTAGCTTTAACTTCGAGTACCTAAATCTAGATTATGAAGAAAAAAATTTTATTCCTGAAAACACCGACGTGCTAGAGTAACTTTAGACTTCAATTCGACCGGATAAGAACCAGCATTTTACTACCTTCACGTGTCTCGATAATTAACGCCTCCATAAAGTCTTCTGAGATTTACTAGACCATAAAGCCATTTATGGGATTTGCATAAGATAGAGTAGGTATCTAATCTTTGTGCATGCGTGGTATCTTAAGGTTCAACTAGTCGGCTTGAATTGTCGGTAGGCGAGGCTTAATGTATGCCACCTAATGTATCATCTGACATCTCCCCGCTACACGCGCGCTAGGATGGGATGTGATAAATTGATATTATCCTTAATTTTGAATCAATCAAATAGTAATTACCCTTCCACGTTTTTATGGAAAGATGAGCGACTCGTTTTACCTCAACAATTGCATCATCAAAGGCACATTTCATTCTTAATGATTCACGTATGTTCAACTATCGTTATCTACCTAGATATCATTTTCAACATCAAAGTCTATCACAACACAATCTAGCACCGTTACGTAACTCATCAATATGAAAGATAATTGATAACATGACAAACAAATCTATGAAAATAACCTTCAGATTATGAAGTTCTCGCAAACACAAACATCGCATTCATTTGCACGCTCTATCAGCCCAAGGCTTCGAATGAAAGAGTAGATGATTCTCGAACAAAAAGAACATTATTGATGCCGTATCTGTAATTGGTGTAAGTACGAATCGCTAGCATCTGTACAAAGATACTGCTGTCCTGAAAGATAAGCGGGTCATTGATGATCTGATAGTAAGTACGACCCGGGCATAGATTAATAGGAAGTCGGTAGTCTGGCCTATTTAGGTTATCGACAGAATTGAGCCACACGCGTCGGCGTTTCCACGTTTATGATTCATTCAGCATTTCGAAACGTGATCGAATTTCTCGTTAATAATGTGACTAATGGTAATTTCTACGACATTTAATAAAGTCGATTTAAATAATATAAAAACAAATTGTGAATACAAAATACAATACAACATATTTATTGCTACAATAATAATATACCAGTGTTTGAGATTCCCTTTTAAGTAAAATCAATAATTATGAAAAGTAGATTAAGTTACGTAATTTAGTTATATATGTGAATGATGCATTCTCAAGAACATTATTTACAGCCACGCTGATGAAATCGCAGAAGTACGAGTATTTTGTTTCTTTTTGCGTGGTGGGGTGCGCCGTAAGAATAGAACCCTTCATGCGCATTACCTGAGGGATAATAGGGTATGGAAAAAACTCCACTGAGCTACTAAATGGACCTTTCTCTGAGCGACTAAGGGAGCCTATCTCAGGAAAGGCAGCAGCTTCCTTGTGTATTTTTAACACTTCTACTGCGATTGCCAATATCCGCCTGCCACAATGATTTTGGAAATTCCAAATAAAATATTTTTTGGGGGCAATGCATCCAGCGTCTTAGGGACGTTTTAGACTGGTATTAATATGGATCAGTTGACCTAACTTTTTCTATTGCTACTATATATTCTATTTAACTCAATATTTTCAATTGTAAATAAAATACGTACTAGTTCTAATTTGTTTCTATTATTTGATTGAACTTTCCTTGTTAATAAAATAATGATACCCCAGGACGTATGAAATCAGGGCAAGCTAGATAAACAAGATTACAAATTATCTGGGGTCGAAGTGCCACAAACAATGGGGGACATTTTTATCTCCAATAAATAAACAAAGTAAGATAATGTCCGCGTGTCGTTCGGATGATAGATCAGATCACCTTTGTCATACTAGTCTTGTTAATAACGCGTGTTAATTAAATGAATAATTTAACATAATGACAGGGAAAACTGTTAATCACTACATGGTATAAAACATTAAGACTACACAACGGATTTTGTTGCGGTTTTTTTAATAGATAGAGTGATTGAAGAGCAAAGTATATAAATCATTTGACACATTCCACGCGGGCGAAGCCGCAGGGCTTAGCTAGTTGCCAATAAATTAAAGAAACCCTTACGTAGAAACCGGATAATATTCTGACATGAATTCTACAATCGCTTATGCACTTCGCGTTTAATGTTATATGTGTTAAGTGGCGTATTGTTAGTTTTTATAGAACTACCTGCAACCTTGCAACAGCTCTAACAAACATTCCTTAGCTATAAGAAAAGGATTCTTATTTTTTCTTCGGTGCAAATGTCGATTTTGTCATCAACCACCTCAGTAACAAACTCACATACAACAAACTCAGTAACAACGTTCAAAAGTCGTTGTAGGAATTCACAAACTTTTGTTAAAAAGAACGCAGGTAGAAGACCCAAAATTTTGGAATGCTTCTTTTATATATTTTTACACGGTTGTTTTTTATTCCAAAATGTTTGAAGACACGAAATAAACGATTTCTTATTTTTCTGTCGATTTCTTAAGAAAAATTGCTCTATATTTAAAGTCTAGTAGCAGTTTAAGTAGATACCAGCGGCCCATCCCGGCTTTGCCCGGGTGGACATTTCTTTCATAAACATTTTGCGATGAATGTAGAGTAAATGTATATTAATGCACGAAAAAGTCTCATGTTTCGGGATATACATATAGCTATGATACTCACAAGTAACGTGGCTTTCTATTGGTAGAAGAATTTTCAAGCACAGATTACCTCCTACAACATCACAACTTTACCTCTTTATAGTATAGATAACTCGGATGAAACCTACAATTATGTATTTAGTTTACCTTTGCAAGTAGATAGTAAACGTGTGTGGCCTTTCTTAGCTTACACCAGCTCAATGTCGTATCATATTTTATTTGATCCCACTTAGCGTCTTATTACTCGTTGCCATCTCAAGAGTGGCTCCAGTAGCGCTCCATTGTTATACGAGATGAACATGACTTATCTGCGATCTCTTATTTGTGTAGTTTCAGAACACAGATCACTTTAGGAAAAAAATAAGATGTCGTCTTGGTTGCATAAATTTGTAGAAACTAAGATGAGTTTGGAATAGATAATTTAAACTAACCTAACCAGAGTTTTCAACGAATTGTTACTCGACTAAAACTTAACGAAATTTAATTCGAATTCGAATTTTAACATTAAAAATTGTGCTTTCGGCGAAATCTTTATTTTTATTTTTGTCCCATGGTATAGAAATCCTTTTTTAATCGTTTCATCGTTCAACGAGTGCGAAGCCACGGGCACAAACTAGTTTATAATATATTAAAGAGTTGACAGTTTTATTTATATTTATTGTGTATTTGTGGCAGTATTACGCGCCCTTCAACGTGCAAATGCGTTTATTTGCAGTAAGATAACGCAGAGACCTTACAAAGGCCGATAACGCTTCCTGAAACAGACTTCATTTTGACATCGTTCACCTCGGCCAAGTACTGATGACATAATGACAAGTACTTTTAGAGTATTTGAATTTGAAATACAGGGTGACACGTAACATATGCACTAAACCAAAAGGCGGTTATTCTGGACTATTGATGTTTGCAAGGAGATCCAAATTGTCAAACACATGCATTGTAAAAAGGATTAGTTACGAAATAAATGATTATTGATTATTATTACAAAATATCGAATTATCTCTAGACGATAAAAAAGCTTGGGACCATTTGTTCTCCAATTAGAAAAGTTACTTGGTAAAGATTTCTTGTTCGCTTCTTTACCTTAAAAAGATTGAAGTAAACAAAAAAATCAAAGTGATTACTTTATTTAGTAGTTTTACTTATGTAACCTAATTTGAATTTTGTGACGTGTCCAAGAATCCTTTAAGGTCTTAATGGAAATGAAGCAATTTGATATCTGCTGGTACACAATGTAACGTAACGGGCGGCACCCTGTATTAAACACGAGACTTGTTATAAAAACCGGTTGGCCATTTGCAAGGAAATACCTACATAATTATAAAGGTAACTAATTAATTCTAGAAGCGCATTGTACCTTTAGTAGGCAGTTGGCAGGCTTGCACTCTGTGAGCAAATTACAATTGTAGTACGCAATTATCCAACCAATATTGTTCAACTTACAATACAATGAAGGGGGCAAAGAACTTTCGTTTAAATTGCGCTTGTTACAAGGGTGGGGGCAAAGAACTTTCGTTTAAATTGCGCCTCTAGTTGTTACAATGATAAACCATTTGCGACAGGACGGAATGATAAAAGACAAAGCGTCCAAAGAGCAGAATGCCAGATTTACTTTCACCAGAAACTATAATCGGTTTGTGCTAGTTTCACAGATTTTCAGACATTACTAAAGATCGTTATGTGTTTCTTTACGAAAGGACTAAAAAGATATTTGATCACAGATGAGTATGACAGCGTTACCGGACTTTTAAAATTACGCCGGTATAATTAAGTTGGGGCGAGACGCACAAGTGCCACCACTTAAGTGTGAGCCTCGGCTTGGGCTATGGCCGGATGCTCCAAGACAAAATTGAGGTTTCGTGTAGGTGCACAAGTGCACCCACGGGCGGAAGCGGGAATTCTTTAACCCCGCATCCGGCGGCGGGGTCGGTTTTTGATCGAATTTACAGTATGTGGAAGCGAAATTGTTGCCGTCACCTTCGGGTTAGCGTCGATGGTGATCGGGTCAACTGGGTCACCGAGAAAAATGTCTATGGAGTTGAATTGAGACGGAACGGAAAGTTTGATATTTATTGAAGACGCGCCGCTCGGGTTTTGGCAGATTTCCTAATGTCGATATATTAGACATCGAACTTGGCTCAAATCGTAGATACAAATTTTACAACTTTACGTATTAGTTAAGCTGAGAATTGCACACATACTGCTTTTTGTTCTTTTGTAGTGACTGAGACAAACAATTAACTGATTCGATCTCTTAGTCACTACAAAAGAACAAAAAGCCCTGCACATTAGCTAATCTAATTATGTCACCATAAAACTATTACTCACTACAATAGAGCGATTTTACTAAACCTGAATAAAACTAAACATTAATCATTGTTATGGTAACGAAACATGAGTCATATTTTCAGCTTTCTATGACTATGTAATTTGTATGTCATTGTGAATCACTAGCTAATGAGAACAGATTGTTACTTGTATTGTTTCAATTGAAACAATATTAGTAACAATGTATAGTTTCATATTTCCTACCACTAAGGTAGGAAATATGAATCTATACATTAGCCATTCATTCATTTAGAAATAATAATATCCTAAAGAGCACTGAAGAAAAACCGCCGTATAGTTAAAAAAGGGGATTCAAAAATACTTGTACGTAAATCGCACATTGAACAAAATTCATATCAACATTTCCTATACCCAGAAAGTAAAATACTGTAGAACACTGTAAAAATACGCGCAAAACCACAAATGCATTCTACCTAGGTATTGTTCGCGTGCTAAGCACACGCACTTTGTACACTTGCTGTATTCATTAGATACGCATGGCACGCATTGTCTCAAGCCAATTAACCTACATCTGTAAGAAGGAACACGCTAATTGTTGTGTTCCGCTTAACGGAATTCCTGCGATTCTTCAAAAGGCTATTTTAAGTGGATTATAAACAGAACCGGGAAGCAAAACGACGACTTAAATTTGTGGTTAGCCCCGGGCTGATTTCTCCGTTAAAGCGGTGGATTAATGTCTGTTTTGAATATCAAGTGCTTTATTTAGTTTAGACCTACAGGACTCTTGAATACGTCACAAAATGCATAAGTAGGTATAACTAGGAAATAAAGTGATCACTTTCAACTTCGATAATGTACGCATTGTATGACGATTCGACGTCATTGTCTATTCTACCCTAGAGAACAATTCCCGTGCTAGTGCTAGGGCTGCTGGCCGGAGGGCGTCCTACACTATTGCCGGGTCGCGGAATCCTCCACTCAAGAACGTTTCACATCAACACTACTGAACCTAGAAAACTGTTATTTTTTACTTATAAGTCACATTTGCAGAGTTGTACTTGTTTTTCCAAGGGCGATTTATACCTCGTAACATTGAATATCTATCTGTTTTGAATACATTTAGTCTATCCATAAGTTGATGGATGGCGCGCGCGCATCCGTACTCAATGAACTGAAAAGGCTGACACAAATACTGGTACCTAGAATTCTGCCATTTGTTACTTGTATTGAAAACGTCACATTATTGGGAGTATAATATCATCATGGGGGAAAAGCAGGGTTAAAAAAAGTTGCTAAAAACATTATATCGATCAATTTGACTAAAGGACGACCACAAAGACGTCCAATGCTGTTTGTATTGTGTAGTATAATAAAGTGTTTTCTATCTAACTATAAATACATACCTCATTGAAGACATCAGTTGCGTTCTCGACAGGGTGAAGATCAAGCGATTCAACGTCCTTTCCCTCATCAAAGTATCGGTCGATTTCGGCTATGGGAGCGCGCAGTGCGCTCAATTCCCTGCAACAAAACAATAAATATAAATAGGGATGTTAAAATTGCGTTGTGAATTAATTAATTATCTTAAAGTTAACTATTTATTTTAGATTGTACCTATTTATTTTCCTTGATTATTTTAATTATTTATTAACTACCTTGAATCAGTGCGATTTAATATTTGCTTGCACACCTACTTGCGCGTTGAATACATGTGAAACCACTCTAGTTAATACCTGACTTGTACCTGTAATAATGTGTTCAGCAAATAAATGATTTCATTTGTTCCGTGAATTTGGACAGTGGTGGTGTCTCGGCGTAAGAATAAAGCCCTGACAAACTGACAAAGGGCAGCAGCTTCCTTGCGTTTACTTTTAACACCTCCACTGCGTTGCTGCTTGGTCGGGAAAGGCATGATAAAACTTTCATGGTCCAAGACTCACATGGCCCACCTGCGGGTTCTTGTACGGTGGTGCGCCCTCGGGGTCGCACCGCCCCGAGGCTGGGCAGTGAATGCGTTAAGCCGTGTACGAGTTTGCTGATGAGATGATGATGTTGAAGTTGATTCAGTATGATAGCAACACATTTATTGAGTTTATTGAGGAACGCGAAGTGTGATGCGCAATGTAAGAGCAGATTTTATGATGCATATCGTAATATTGCACTGTGTTTTACTGCTAGTTTTGCGAAATTACGACTCAAACGTACCGCTGAGTCAATGATGTTACAAGTTTAAAAAAATACTTGTCAAGGAAAAACCTACTATATGCGAAATGGTTAGTTCTTTATTCTATTTTTGATCCTGTTATAAGTATAACAACAGCCAAAAACTTGGCTATAACAAATGCTTCTATTGAGCATTGTAATTATTTTACAAACCAGACCTTGGAACTTATTCCAAGTCATTTAAATTAGAAATAGCGACAATAGAGGAAATCTCTAGCCCTATAAACATTATTACTATGAATTGTAATAAAAAATTAAGACAACAAAATTGTAAAATAACTGGAAAGTTTACTAACTTGGTGCACCAAAATATTCAAGGAATTAGAAGTAAATTATTAGAATTAGAATTGTACATGAACTCATTTGATATTGATATCATCTGCCTCACAGAACATTGGCTGAAAAGCTATGAACTCATGTTTAACTTCAGTAACCACCAGGTTGGTAGTTCCTTTTGCAGATCACATGCTATTCGTGGAGGCTCTTTAATATTACTAAATAAACTAATAAAATTCAAAGAACGTAAAGACATAGTATGCTTATCCATTGAAAGCCACATTGAAGTAGCATGTGTTGAGTTGGAGCATACTATTGTAGCAAGCGTATACAGCCCACCATCAGCTTCTTTTGAAATATTTGAAAAAAATATGGATGATATCTTATTTAAAATATCAAAATCAAATAAAAACCTCATAGTATGTGGAGACTTTAATATTGATCTTTTAGAAGTTTACTCCCTCAGTAGCAGATTAACAAATTTATTTAATTCTTATAATCTTAGGCCAACATTTATGGAACCTACTAGAATAACTGAAACATCAGCAAAATGTATAGATAATATATTTGTTTTCCAAAATGAAAAAATTGTCAGTCACAAAATTATAAGCCATTTAAAATCAGACCACTTAGGTCAATTAATTAAATTAGAACATCAAGTAAAAAATAATAATTGTAAAAAAAAAATTAAGTACATTCCTGTGACCACGGATCGATTTGAACGGTTGAAATTGGATTGGGATTTTAAACCATCACCTAACTACTCACTTAACAACCCAAATGAGTCGTATTGTAGTTTTTTTAATAAATTCACCAATGCGTTCAATTCAATATTCATACCCAAATCAATCTTGGTCTCAGAAAAACTTAGCTTTAGTGAGTGGGCAACAGTAGGTATACATAAGAGTAGACAAAAGTTGTATGAACTGTATAGTGAAAAGCAGTACAATTTTAGCCAGGAATTTAAAGAAAAAGTAAAAAATTACTCAAAAATATTTAGAAAAGTTTGTAATACAGCAAAATCAAATTATATTAGCTCGAAAATTAAAAATAGTGAAAATGTAATAAAATCAACTTGGAAAATAATTAATAGTGAGACTGGAAAGGTCAATACCTACATTAATGATTACAGTTTAAAGATTAATGATTGCTCCATCAAAAATGATGTTGAAGTAGCGCAAGCTTTTGAAAATTTTTTTACTGACATTCCAATCTCTACTACAAAGTGTCTGAACTCTTCTCAAATAATAGCTGAATCATTACTTAAAGAAAATGTACCTAAATGCGATATTAAATTTATTTTTACACATGTTGATGAAAATGATATAAAAAAAGCCTTTAAACTTTTAAATATTAAAAAAACTGCAGATCTCTGGGGCATTTCCGTTAAAATTATTAAACCTTTAATTGATACGATTGCACCAGATCTAGCTTTTATATTTAATGAATCCATTGATTGTGGCATATTTCCTGATCTAATGAAACATAGTAAAATAATCCCATTGTTTAAATCGGGTATTAGGTCTGACCCCACTAACTTTAGACCAATATCAGTACTGCCTACATTCAGTAAAGTTTTTGAAAAACTGATTTTACACCAATTGCTTAGACATTTTAATGGCAATGACCTGCTACACTGTAAGCAATTTGGGTTTACTCGTGGCAGGTCAACTACTGATGCCGGTGTAGAGTTGGTATCGCATATTTTTGATGCTTGGGAGAAGTCGCAAGATGCTTTAGGCGTTTTTTGTGACTTGTCAAAAGCATTCGATTGCGTTCATCACGAAACATTAATCAGGAAACTACATCATTATGGAATAAGGGACAGCTCTTTGGATCTTCTTACATCTTACTTGAGTGATAGGATACAAAGAGTTGACATTAATGGGAAACGATCTAAAGGGTCTGTGGTTTCAATGGGTGTACCGCAAGGCTCTATCTTGGGTCCTTTCCTATTTTTAGTTTATATTAACGACCTGCCTCATCTTGTAAATAATGATCATGAGATTGTATTGTTTGCTGATGATACTTCATTAATTTTTAAAATGAATCGACAAAAAACAAATTTCGACGATGTAAATACTGCAATCTCAAAAGTAGTCCATTGGTTTAGTATCAATAATCTTTTGCTTAATGAAACAAAAACAAAATGTATAAGATTTATTCTACCTAATGTAAAACAAGTTAAGGCTGATGTAAAAGTAAAAGGAGAAACGGTAGAAATTGTAGACAATACCGTATTCTTAGGAATAACCTTAGATAGTAAACTTCAATGGGGCCCACACATAGATAAGCTATCGAAGAGACTTAGTTCTGCAGCATATGCAGTTAAAAAAATCCGTCACCTTACAGACGTTGATACTTCTAGACTAGTCTATTTCAGCTACTTCCATAGTATTATGTCTTATGGCATACTATTGTGGGGGAACGCTGCAGATATAAACACCGTTTTTGTGTTGCAGAAGAGGGCTGTTCGTGCGATCTATAATATGGGTCCCAGAGAATCCCTACGTAATAAATTCAAAGAAATAAACATAATGACAGTACCATGTCAATATATTTATGAAAACTTGTTGTACACTCATAAAAACATCGATCGATTCAATAAAAAAAGCGATATACATAATGTAAATACTAGAAATAAGAATAAACTCGCTGTTCCCACAACTAGACTACATAAGATAAGTGCATCTTTTAAAGGGCAATGTATACGCTTCTACAACAAAACTCCAAGTGAGTTGCAAAAATTATCAATAAATAAATTTAAAAAAATTGTGAAGCATATTCTTTGTAAAAAGGCTTATTACAAAATATCAGATTATCTAGAAGATAAAAAAGCTTGGAACGAGTTTTGCTCCAACTCAAAATCTAACAACTTACAGATAAGCAAATCTATGTACTAGACACATAAGTTATGAACATACTGGTGGTTTCTTCTCACTTCTTCCACTGGTGGACAAAAAATTGAAGTGAACATCAATATAATAATGAATAGTATAAAATATGACTTGTCTAAGTGCTTATTTGTAAGCCTAAGGAAATAAACTTTCATTTCATTTCATTTCATTTCATTTCTTACTTCCTTAAAAATATCCCAATAAAAGTTCTGTTTTGCAAATTTGCTTTCTTCTAAGAAATCAGGATGCGATCATGTCTATTTTAATTCTATTTATGCATCTTCACCTTGAATGTAGCCGCGTATTCGTAAGTCATTGGTCTCTGCGCGTCATTGACGAGACGTTTCAAGAGTTAGAGCAATGGCCTTAGGGCAACGGACCCGAAAGGTTGCCGTGCCTATCCCGGGAAAATATATCTATACTATTTTACTTACTTTCAAGAATCTAACTTATAGGAGCTCTTTAGGCTAATAAACTGAACCCTGAGTCGATTTGACGATAGTATCGAGTCGTGATTGTGACGTCTATATATTTGTATGGGATTTGCGTAGTTCCCTACTATGCAAATCCCATAGTAAAGACCGTGTATGTCCACGATAGAGGCACTGTAATAAAGCATATGGAAAAAGGTGACGTTACTGTCGTCAAATAGACTCACCTTCCTGAACGAATGTTAATGCAAATGGAACAAGTAAAATAAAGTTTTTAGCGATACTATTTGCGATTTTCAAAATTTCCAACTAAAAATACTTAAAATAACTTTTGCAGGTTTTTCTGTTCACAAATTAATATCAACTGATTTCCGCGACGATTCTGTCTATAGGTATGTCTAACCTAGTTTTAAAAGAAACTTTTAGATATTCAAAACCTGATCAAAACTATTTTCTTAACAGGAAACTTGGTTAGATTTTAAACATGATATCGAAAGACAGACGTTAAAACCATAGAAACAGCATTTCACCATCATTTAATCACATGTCACTATCATCAAACACGCAATATTTGTGTAGCGTACACCTCTGGAAAGATAAGTTAACGAGACGAGATAAATAAATTATAATGAATCGTTGCTGTTTGCGATACGCAAAATGCCAGTTGATGCTATGCGATGCGATAAGAAAAAGAGTTGATCACATGATGGTTCATTAACCTTCTACCTCGCCTAAGGGCGTCCTACACTACGTTGGTAGTGTACGTGTCCTCTGAATTAGGGTCTAACTGGTTCGACCTGATCCAGATATAAATCTGGGGGCCTATGTGTTCAGTGGACGTATAGTGGCTAATTCAAATTCAAATGTTTCTTTCTTTAGGCTTACAAAGATAAATCAGGTGCCCAATTAGATGGATAGATAGATATATTTATTTATTGTTAAAAATGACTGTTGATAGCGTCTTTAATCCTAACATAGGATTATCCAGACACTAGGGTAGTCATAACAATACAAATTAATGAAATTAGTGCGGTAGGCAGTCACGCACACAATTCTTAACTATCGCTTTATGACAATGGTGTCGATTGACGCGGATTCGCCACGTAGAATCCTTAGATAAAAGAAACAGATAGTTCATGCAGTGTCCCTCCGTGCAACACTGCATTTCAACATTGACACTTTTGACGTGACTCCCGTGAGGAACCCTGGAGCCCTGTCGTCGGCTTGACGCATCTAGCATCTACCTGCAGTTTTTCGCAGGTCGTCATCTCACCTGTGGGGCTACCATGTTATTTAACACATAACGTAACGCGCGTTATCAGCGTTATTACGCTAATTTTAGCGCGGATAACGCATGTTAGGGCACATTTTAACGCGAATAACGCCTTTTCACGAGTTATTCAAAATGCGCCTTAGCGTTATCCGCGATATCATGATATCGCGGATAACGCTAAGGCGCATTTTGCGCGTTACGTTATGTGTTATTAATAGCATGGTAGCTCCAGAGGTCGTAGGGCGTCCTACACTACGTTTACCGAGTCGAGTCGTACTCACATAGCAATCACAATCTCCGAGATGACCTCGTGGAAGTCCTTCTGTGTCTCTCCGTTGACCTTGACGCTGCCGGCGATGGGCACAATCTTCATAACCCGCGCCCTTCCATCACAGCCACGCCAAAGGAAAACTTCGCCGTACACGCCTTCGCCTATCTTGTGGCAGTTCTTTAGGACCCTACGGATAAAAAAATAACCATAAATATAAGACTGAGGGAACAAGCTGACCCAAGTCTTAAGTGGATATGGACCGGAAGCAATTGGAACCATATAGTTGATATGAAGAGATATTTAACAAAAGTGTTACTATCCTATGCCCAGCAGTGGTGTGTGTTCGTTGCATCGTAGTCGATGGTTCGTTGCTTTCTCCGTCAATTATGGAACTCATTTGAAAATAATTTCGCTATTGTATAGAGAATGATAGGTGGTCCCATATTTTTTTTATTCCTGATGAATTCGTATTTATCCGGAAATTTTAATAACGTAAAAGGGATTCGAAGAAGGTTTTTTGTATTTAGTAATACAAAAAAACTTCTTCGAATCCCTTTTACGTTATCTCGTGTCCGAGATAGTTCTCAGACAACAGATGTAATAAAGAAAATAGATATAAAGCAATGACACTAGATGAAATGAAGACCCAACATGTTGAATGTGTTCTCTTTTAAAAGTTTTTTTCATTGTGAATCGATGGGAGCCGGCGGATATATTCAATAAGGTCCGTATGTACAAAATTTCAGATACAATTATATTATTGTGATTGAATAAAGATTATGAATTATTCATTATGTATGATACCTTGATCGATAGTTGAAGCAAATTACGTTTTCCCTTTTATATATTTTTAATGGCGCAACAGTTTTTTTGGTTCTATATTTTTACTTTTATTTATTTTTAACTAAATTCGAGTAATTACAGAGGTTGATTTGATAATCTTATTAAAATGTATAATACTAATTTTTAGACAAGTATCTACAAAAAAATATAATCAATCCGACTTCACTAATCTCTTGTTCCGTGTTCACAGAAGCTTTGTAAACACGAATTACTGCTCTGCGAAAACTGTCTGCGTCAATACAATATCCATAGATTTTGAGTGTAATTTTTGTTAGGGTCTTAGTATCTAGAGGAGACGCGGCGGTGGATTGGTTTCAACCCGAAATTAATAATCAACTCGCGGAACTCATTAACCGTATTTGCTGATTGATTAAGTAGTTCGTTCGTTACTTCACCACGGATTACTTAAGGTTACGTCACTGCGTCGTTTACGTTGCTGAACGACGCGCTTGCCAAAACATGGCCGCACATAGACCATTAGTAGTGAAAGTGGTTTGGCATGGCCAATTTCACGAGCGAATATGGCAAAGACTCAATCAAGCTAATATAGATTACTCTTTTTAGAGTTAAGTTCGGCCTTTGTATACATTTTCTAGAATAAGTTGTGTTATGGTTTTCCTGCAAGAAGTATAAATAAATAAATAGTTTTTAAACCAACTTTGTTCAGTGGATCTGTTTTCGTTTTCGCCAGTAATGTGGTGGCAGTTGACCTACTTGGAAAATTTCTCTTAACCTTGCCCTTTACAATCATTTTACGATGATAGAAATTTATAAGATAGAAGGATGACGTCATTAAGAAATGCGTATCTACCTTGACATGTTTATTATTTGGAATAGTAAGATACAGCATAAATGAAATACTTTGAATACATACGACATAATGACGTAAACAGCAGACGATAAGGACAATCTCAGAAATAACTTATAATTTTACACCCATTTTGAAAAAATGTGGTGCTATGTTCGGCTGTATGTATAATATTATGTTATTTTTATATATGTCTGTCGATTTCTCCGTTATTTATGGACCGATTTCTTATCGATTTGTAGGATTCTTTTCCAGTTGTATAGAAGTTGATCCAGAGGTGGTTCCATATTTCTCGAAGGATTACTATTTATCCCACAAAATTTAAAAACTTAGGGACTCGAAGTCGGTTTAGTATTATACGACGATAGAAATCTAAAAGATGAGAAGCATGACGTCAATAGGAAATTCGTACCTTGACATGTTTATTTCATAGTAAGTACATAAGATATGATCACAGACGACATAATGACGTAAACGGCATACAATAAGGACAATCTCAGAACATGACATATTTCTATCATCAATTTATAAAATTTTCGTGCTAGCGTTTGTAACAAAACTCCTCCGAAACGACTTCACCGATTCTTATGAAATTTTGTGTGTATATTTAGTAGGTCTGAGAATAGGACGTTAACAATTTTTCATAACCCTCATATTTTTATATTTTTTACGCGGGTGAAGCCACGGGGCGCAGCTAGTATCTTTAAATGTAAATTCATATTCGGTGACGTTTTTGGTTATTATTTCGTGAGTACCAATAACAATTTTGTTGTGATATTAAAAACGTATTGACGAAAACAAGCTATTTGATTTCTTCAACACAATGAGAATAAGCGTTTTGTTGTTATAGGGTGACAGGGGGCAGGCATTGTAGAAAGAAAACTTGTGCCAAGGTTCCTTAGAGTGGGGCGAAAGTGATGGCTAATGACTCGATGAATAATGAGAAAAGGTGACTTATTTCTTATCTTCTATTTAAAATACTGAAACGTATGTGCGAAATAATTTCCAGAAATCTAAAAAAAAACTCACTTTATAACAAAGTGACCATGGAAACGTATCATTTGGGCATTATTCCAATATTTCTGGAAGCTTTATTTCCTTGGTGATTTACTGTACTTTCGCAAGTTGGGACTTGAAGGCCAGAGCTAAGCTACGTAACCTCCGAACGGCCTTGGGCGATCCCCTTGGAGTTTCTGGGTCATGACCTCAAAGTATCTAGACGTAAAACCTAGTCATTTGAACTGATAACCTCTAGCTAGTCGGTGCGGGGTTTCCATACCCCGCACCGACTAGCTAGAGGTTATCAGTTAACCTTACCGATTCTCAGAATTTGATAAATCAGTAAATTTCGTGTAATTTCTGATACCAAGAAACCAAAATTGATCAAGGTGCGGTTTAAGTTTGTTGCGGTATTTACACCTCACAGCATGGTATTAAATACGTGTTAAAATAATCTTATTTGATATGATTATAAATACATTGTATTTGACATGTAAGAACATTTTCTTATCAATAAACAATTGAAACTGACACTGAAAGGCCACTAATTATAATCAACTAGCTGCGCCCCGCGGTTTCACCCGCCTGGTGATAGATATTTTGGATAATATAGAATTGTAGCCTATGTGATATTATGATATGTAAGCTATATTATTGTTAAGTTTCATTAAAATCCATTCAGTAGTTTTTACGTGAAAGAGTAACAAACATCCATCCATTGATACTTACAAACGTTGACGTTTATAATAGAAGGATATAATTTTAAGAATTGTGTACCATGATATCAACCCGATATGACTTTCAGAAGAACTTCATTAGAGTATATGTTCAAGGAAATTAACAAATTTGAGTCAACTGTATGACTCACAGGTTTTTCACTTATCTCTGAATACTGAGAATAATAATCTTTGTTGCTACAACTAACAAAACATTTAAAGCGAAGCTGACAAAAGGACTGAGCTTGTGGGTATCTGGCGCAGCGCAGCTAAAACTCGGTCCTGGGATCCAAGATATTTTTTGTCAACAAAGACATTCAGACTACAATTTTATGAATGAACAATGAATCATCACTAAAAACCGAAACCTCAACAGCGCGTTATGTTTTGCACCAATATTATTTTGGTTTTGTAACCACATATTCTATTCTAGTATATTCTATATCTATAAGCGATTATAGAAATATATTTTAAGGCTGTGGCTTTGCTCGCATTTATAAGCTAAAAATGGCCAGAGTTCAATCCATGGCCTAAACAAATTGAATAACCATCCCTAAGGCAGAATTACTTTTGAATTATAATACTAGGAAAGTATAGTTAGTCAGTAGAGTTGATTTTCTAAATATCCTAAGAGAACAAAAATTACCTGCTAACAGCCACAGTGTGATTCCAAGAAATGTTTATCGTAATTTTGTAAATACTGGCATATTGAACAATGGATCAGACCAGTTATTGTGTAACAGTGAGTCATAAATTAACATTGCCATGCCAAATGGCGACTTTTAGCTGATAAAACAATTGAGTTACTGATGCAATGATGATTTATGTATATTGGTTGCCAAATTATGAACCAATTTCGAATTTTATCGCTGTTTGCTATTTGATCCTGAGGTAGTTGCATAAAAAGAATCTCGAATATATTAGTCCCTAAAAACTTAGAAGACTGTGAAATTTTGTAAGTAATTTGAAGTTAGTTTGTTGAAAACAATCAAATTATTTTGTGCGAAGTAGGTACCTTACATTTGTTGCATGTGATGATTCAGAATTACACAATGAAAACTGTTTACAAAATGTGAGGTTATGTTTTTTAAAACAGAGAACATTTTCATGAGTGTGAATAAGTAAGTGTTTGTAGACGAGTGGCAACTTCCTTGACATAATATAAACATCTTGCTAAAATAAGCTAGAATACCCAACATCTGTTTTTGGCACCAATTAACAAGCTGTGTTTTTTCGTGTGGACATCCCAAATAACATTATTTACATACAATATTGATATTAGCATGACCTACAAAGCGGTAGAAAATAAAATGTATTCCAAAAGTCAGTGGAGCGTAAACCTACTGAATAAATCATGTCTGTGGGTAGGTACTCACGTTTCTGGATAGCATTCATCAAACAGTATCGGGTCCGTCTGATTGCATCGACGTAACACGTACTCGCGTGCTGTGGCTATGCGATCGGAGCTCTCATTGAACTTGTCTAGTACAGTGACTTCGAACTCCGAGTCAGCGAGGGAGAGCTTCGATAACTCAATAACAGTATCATCACACTCCTCGTTCAAAAATCCTGCGAAAACACCCACAATATTACCACGACATGGCATGAGCATGACACATACAAGGAAGTGAATAACTTTCCCTTCAGCGCAAGCATTGGCGCAATTATCTAAACCGAATTTGTAACTTTTAGGCAATTTTGAGGGTAAACAAACCTGTGTATTGCAGGGGAAGATGCATGCACTTGGCTTTAGACACTTTTTTACAGAACAAAGGCGCGGAACCAAGCTATTATCCCGTTACGGATAATGGCAGACAGAAAATGAAAGATTTCAAACACTATGTTTCACTTATTCAAAGTTTTTTTTTCACTAGGCCTAGCAATAGTAGCAGCGCTATTACACTACAACAAGTAATGTAACTCGCAGCACTAAATAAAAATAAAATAAAAATTCTTGGACAAAGACCACGCAGCGTCTTCTTCCGCGAAACGCGCAATTTTGTTTGACTTGACTGACATATAAAAAATAAGCAGGCAAGTGAGTGAATGAAAAGATGATTGTGTGGTAGAAAATAAGCACTTTGATTTCCGGTGTTGCTAGCAAGACGAAAATTCTACCAGGCGCTAAATTCAAAACAACTCACCTTTCAAATCGTCAAATACTTCAGTGGTGTTTAGGCTTATCCTGGAGCTACTTGAATCCTGGATTAAAAAAAAATAGGCGGATTAAACAAACATAACTATTTACTTCTTTAGAAAATAAAACACTCACCTTCACGAAACGAATAGTCGACCTGCTAGGTTTCGAATTAAAGGTACTCCTTCTGCTATTGATAGATTCATTGTGTGTCGAATCTGCAATAGAGTATTTTTAATGCACTTCTTACTCAATATCTATATAAAAATTAACAAAAATCGTGAGAAAAAATTATAAACAAACCTGACATTACACTAAAACTTTGGATGGAAGTGTCAGACTGATTTATTCATAGCATGTTTATTTTATTTTTGACTTCTATATGCTGCCAGGTATAGAATATCAAGAAGGTTACATGATAGCTACAAAAGAGGATTTTACCTTGCATTTCCATGGTGCTGATAACACTCTGCCTGTATTTTCTGCCTTTCTTCTGGCCTTCATCTTCTAGAATAGAGCTATCAAAATGATCAGCCATTGTGGTCATTCTTCTGTAGATGCTCAAGGATCTCTCCCATTTCTTTCCAGGCTGAAGGACTATGCTTGGTTTTACTTCTGCATCTATAATAAAAGATCTGTTGGGCATTAAGCTATCTTTGTATAGTCTTGAGCTTTTTCTTGCATCTTCTAAAACTTCTTTTGACTTACATAAATCTTTTTTGATATTATCATCAGAGCTATGTCCAAACGGTTCTACAATTGTAACATCATCCATCTCTGTGTTTACAATACTATCCTTGGATAATCTAGAACTCATTATAGAGCTTCTTCTATGGTTTATATTTGTATACATTTGAATATTCAATTCTTCCATGTCATCAATAGGATTGACATATTTTTTGTGTAATCTTGAGCTTTTTCTTGTAGTGACTAAAGACCTTGTATATTCTAAAACTTCTTTTTGCTCACTAATATCATTATTGATATTATCATCAGAGCTATCTCCTAACACTACTGGTTCTACAATAGTATCATTATTGCCGGAATTCAATTCTATGCTTTGTATGCTACTCTTGGATAATCTATAACTCTTTCTAGAGCTTCTTTTATGCTTTTTATCTGTAGGTAATTGTATATTTCTTTCTTCTACATAAATTTTATTGAAATATTTTTTATCTACATCTGATTCAGAATCAGTCTTCTCAAAGCAGCTTAGCTTAGCTTTATTACTAAGTACAGTTTTATCACAATCAGTACTGTTACTTCCATAAGATTTGTCATAAATGTACATAGAATCATTTACTAACTCAATTCTTCTTCTAGTTGTAACAAAACTTGCATGGATCTGCTCATTGCCAGTGGTATCTTCATTTGATTCAATATTATCTTCAGTAGTTGATGAGTCAGTTATTAGGATATCATCCTGAGGGTTATCATTATCACAGTCAGTTTCAGCTATTGAAGTACCTGAAGTGTTTTGCGAGCAATTGAGGAAACTGTGGTTTTCGTCAATTTCCAAACCAGAACATCTGTCTGCATTTTCACTGTCACTTTCATTTGAAGTTTTGTCATTATTTTCATATTCATCACCTTCAGTAGACCTATCAGAACCTATTGATGAGTCCTGGTAGTCTATTAGCATTTTTTTATAATATTTTAAGAATAAAGAATCATTCATCTTTTCAACTGTTACTTTTGGTTCAAGATCATTCATTTTATATTCTGAAATACTCTGATCACTGTTGCAAGTATCATACATAGATTCATTTTCAGTATCTTCAGAATTTGCTGATGAATTCTCATAATTACTCCCAGAAATGTCATTGGTTAGAAAACTCGTAGCTGGGTTTTGTACCGGTACGCACCTATATCCATTATTTATACTTTTATTAGAGTTTTCAATTTCATCTAAAAAGTTATCTAATTCTCCATTGATTTCATTTACTTCTTCATCATCAGGTGAAGGGTCATCCAAACATGTTTCTTTGGACCTATTTATGTCATTGTCAAAATCTTTATATCCCATGGATTTTTCACTTTCATTATGATTTTTGCTAACATTGTCTTCCAACAATTGCATGAGATAGTTTTTTACAGTGTCATGTTCTTTAATATTTGAGAATCCCAAGAATGGTTCTTGAGTGATTTGGGATAAGCTATGATCAGTTAGTAATTCACTACTATTTGCTTTTACTGGATATATTTCACTGTCATTTTCACATTCATTTGGTATTACTTCTATGTCATCATAAATCATGGAATTCTCATTTCTACATTCATTTGGTATGTCTTCTAGGTCATCATAAATCATAGAATTATCTATCAAATTTCCAACTCTATCAGGTTCAGATATATCTTTAGCCTCTTTATTGTCATAAATCACCGATTGATCAGCATATTTTGCTATTGAACCGTCAATTATTGTGTTTACCTCTCTGGATGTCTTTCTTTTAGATAGTTTAGTATTTTTTTCTTTACATGGAAATACAATACTAATACTACTTTCATTGTTTTCCTCTGAAAAGGTACCGTAATTTGGAATTTCCTTACTTTGTAGTGAGATAGGAGAGAAATTATAGATAGATTGCCCTCTATATTTTTCTTTAAACGGTGTGCTACACAGTGGAGATCTTTGAAGTATCGGTGGCTGGCAGTTCTTCAACAGCCTGTTTTTAAGTTTGTAGGATGTATTGAATGAGTTGTTCGCAGCTTTTTGTTTCAGGCTATTTAACAGTGATATTTTCATTACGATTTGGTTGATGGACTTATCAATGTTGTTCGGACTGTTGTTTAACTTTTCAACAATGAGTTCATGTCTTCTTATATCAGTTGTGTTTAATTGTGTATTCGATGTGTTTTCTTTATCCGATTCTGAAATGAGAGATGGTAAGTAAATATGATTTGTAGATTTTGCAAAAATGGACACGCAAGACTCATCTGAAAGTGTTCCATTGTCTACCTTAAGTATATAAAGAATTGTGTTGTGGTCAACTCACCAAAAGAATCAATAGAATAATTAAACTTCTTAACAGTTTTTGGTTTCTTCCTTGTGTATGTTTTACCTTGCCTGAAAATTGTTTGTAAGTTTTTGTACTTAATTCAAATTCAACACAGAAACAACTCAATTCACTATACTTGCAACAAAATCTGTTGTTTAAAAAATAATTATCTTTTTTTATTGTATGTTGTTTATAAACATCACAGCAAGTTTAGCTGGAGTATGTATAGTCTAAAACTTACTTTGGCAAGAATGTTTGCAAAGCTGGACTCCTACAGGCAACCTGGCCATTAGATGAAGAATTCAATAGCATATCAAAGGGATCTAAAATCTTATTTACTCGGATGGACTTGTCCGGAGTTAAGAAGGTTGTTGTATTTGTTGATACTCTGGGCTGTCTGTTTTCAATGTCTTTTACGATCCTCTTTACGAACTTTCTCTTTCGTACTTTATTAGAGGCTGTGCCGTAAGCGGTGGAAGGCCCGACACACGATAATTCACGAGTTTGCTTGATATTTTGAATATAAAATGCATCAAATGCTGAACTCTTCTCATCCAAGTTTTGGAGAACATCGCGGTGGAGTAAAGCTCCGCCCGTGTCTTTTTTAGACCTATATGTACGTCTCATGTTACTGCACTAAACACTTTTCGGGGTTTTGTGAAGTTTTTGCAATGTTTCAACTGTTTTTTCGTGTTTTCAAAAACCAAAACAAGACAGATTTTTCAAACAAACAAAATTTCAAATCAATGTCATGTCACTCACTGTCATTTGAAGAGTGAATGAATTGAATAAATGAAGGCATTTTATTTTTTTCTCAAGCTTGCGGAGCGGGCCGAATGATATTGGTAGTAGTAATAATTCTGGTTATATTACTACTTCCGTTCAGTGTTGCTCGGGGTGTAAAAAACTTAGCGCTATTTTTGGTAGGAAGAATAAGTATGTTTTAGTACTTTTTGTGATGATCGAATATCGAATACAGAAAAACTAACTTGTACGCCTAACTCAGTTTATTCAGCTGCATCTTTCGCTAGGCTCAAGCTCGTTGGCATTCATACGGGTCTTCTAATTAAAATTCGGGTCCCACACACAAAAAAGTACTGGGGCTGTGTACAGTTGTGTTGCATGCCTCTTCTCATATAAAATAATTTAAAGCAAGTTTCAGTTTATTCTAGGAAATAATAAATTTTCCTCTATTACATTTAATGAGGGTAGACATATTTGAAGACATTAATAAGAATCATCATAATCGTTATTTATTTAAACACATCTGTATGATGAATCACATTTAGACATTCATATGAATAAAATACATAGTGAACACCTATGCAAAGATCATACATCTTTGGCAGATTACAATTAGGTACCTTTTAAGAAAAAAAATAGTGTCTTGCTTACCTAATTATTAAAAATGCATATTCAACTCACAGATATTAATATTTCTATGGTCTAGTCTTTTTTCGAGAGAAGTAAAATTTCAACAATGTAGCATATTAGATAATATACAAGTTTCAATTTAATATACTCAACATGAACACCATATTTATTTATAATAAGTAGAAGTACAAAAAGTTTCAATGCAATTTAAGAAACAGAAATAAAGCAAGATCTTAAATCTGTATCAGTTGGTATCAGACACAGATATTATTCTAAACAAAGTAATATTTTAAAACTTATTATTTAAAATAAAACATCATAAACTTAACAAAAATTATAGAACTATTTGAAAAAGTTAGATAAAAATGAGAAAGACAAGATTAATATATATAACTTTACAGCCCTT
Organism: Eupithecia dodoneata; assembly: GCA_947044415.1. NCBI lineage: Eukaryota > Metazoa > Arthropoda > Insecta > Lepidoptera > Geometridae > Eupithecia > Eupithecia dodoneata. The sequence goes on along the minus strand of OX345665.1, from coordinate 10,939,124 downwards.
AATCAGTTAAATAATTAACAAATATTAATATATCTATTGGTTTTTGACCTGAATTGAAATTGGCAAAGATAGCTACTGACAAAGGCTTACCATGATATCTTGTAAAATCAAAGTAACAAAAGCCTATTCAATGATAATAATAATTGAACAACCAATAAAATGGAATTCACATTGTAAGTACCTAGTTCATTACAGATATAAGCAGGTTTACAATGAACCTTAATTTTGTGGTAGAAGAACACAACTCGTACATCTGTAATGTAATGAAATATATAACTATGATAGTTTTTATTTTAAGTACTATTTATGAGTATGAATACACTAAACATGTGGTAAGCTCTTTTGTGCTCTGTGAAGTCACAAATCTACTTATTATACCTTATTTTATAATGTCAAAAATATAATTGACCTTAATTTTATTTCCATTAAACAGTATTTTACAGACACCTTCCTAATAACTAGTAAATGGTCCAACTTTTAATAATCCAGGTTAGGTCAACTTCTTTACACAAATATAACATTTAGTACCATCAATATTTTTTGAATGATTAGTTGATGGACAGTGGCAAAAATCTGAACACAGTGAGTAATATTCTAAAAAAGAAGTTTTTTTTTACAAATATTATAATAAAACAATGAATTAAAGGTGATGGCCATTAAAGGTTTTTGAAAAGAAGCCTTGTTAAGTTTTTCTTTCCTGATTTTTGTCACTGCCATCTAAAGCATGCTTTATTTTATGGCCTCTCTATTGCACATACAAAATAAGTATTTAAGACTTACTCAATTATGATTATGAGCAATAAATAACATACCTAACATATAAATCCTATTCTAAAGCTGAAAAGAATGTATAGTTATCATATCACCATAGGTATTTTATTTAGTAATTCAATGACACTTCTGTGTGCGGCTTTAAAAGACAAGTGGATCGTTGACCACATCCTCACCCACTGCAGCACAGCACAAAAATATGCTTAGGTATATTATATTCCTACAATCTGTTTGCCCTACCCTGATACTATATGTAGCACAAATCTTGCAACTGAATTTTAGACCAGTTATTCTCAACCACTTCATCTGAAATTTAGCATTATTATATAAGTTCTGTGACAATGCAATGTCGTGGTACAATGGAGGTGGTCTGATGATGTAGGTAGACAGATGGTTTCCATAGGAACTCCTAAGCAAAACAACTTAACCCCGTTAAACCAAATTTAGGTTCATTGGATTTGTCTTACCTAGTACTTTGGACCAACATGATATAAAAGCTTGTTTTGCTAAATATATTTTACTCGTAACACTTAAATGTATTTTATATTGATGACATCTTATAAGACAGCTGGCGGACCACTCGTTTGAAGCTTGTGAGAAGCCATTTTGTTACTGTAAAATGTATGTATAGATAACAAGTTTCAGCCCGTATATAAATGCATACTTTTGTGCTGGTAGTGGTATTTGATTTTAGAGCGAAGAGTTTAACTGAAAGCAAAACCAAAGCCAATGAATGATTTAAGAAAAAACAATGTTTGTTCATTAATTACCAATAACCTGTAGACTCCCAAAGAAATTTAACTAAACTTTTTGCATGTTGCTAGATATTTTTGAATATATAAAAGATTTTTGTTCATGACAATTTAAAATAGAAGCTGGTTTTATACTTCTATATCTTATAATATAACATAAGTTCCGAAAAGTAAGAGACTACAAATAATATGTGCATAGTAAACATAATATCACATGGTTTTTATACACTTGGGTCATCATCACATTACGAGTAAACATCCACCGGATGAGGTGATTGGGCAAGAGTGGACGGACTGGCCAAAGGACTACCCAGGTTGTCCAGAGTTGACGGACTGCCCAATGGATCAATAAGTGGTGATTCATTATCATCAGCCTCTATGTTTCCTTTTGTCACTTGTGTTTGCAGTTCACATTTTTCATTCTGGAATATGAATTGTGTAATATAATAACATTACATCTAGCAAAATTGCAAAAATCATACATCGAAGAGAGAAATAAAACGTCAAGTGACTCGTGCTCGAAGGGTTCCATATAAAAACGATATTAAACCTATATGTTTTAGTGAAATCAAAGCTGTATTCCTATTATTTACTTATAGACGAGCAGGTGAGAGCTGATATGTCTTTATCACAGTGCTTTTGTTTTTCACTACACTAGTTGGTCTCTTTCTTTTGGTCAGATTGAATAATTTAAGTGATTTTTCTAATTTTAGCTTGCGTCTAATAAATATCATTTATATATCTAAAATATACCTTATCTGTCTTGTTGGAAGCCATATTATCTTCATCATAATGTTCAATTATTTCATTTGGCTGCTGAAATGAGTTACTGCTCAGCCTTCGTAAGTTGATTGACAACTTTTGATTGATACAATGCTCTTTTATATCACTGAAGTAGTTTATAGTATCTTTACCCTTGCTAGAATTTTCATCTCGCTTTTTAGCAGCCCGGTATTTTTTTTTGTGCTTAGCTTTATGCTTCTGTCTTTTATGAAGTGGATCTAATGGCGATGGTGGACTGTCAGCCACATTCCGGGGTGATAAGGCCCCTATGTACTTAGGAGATTGGCCCATGACCTTAGTTTGTACATTTTTCTTTGCTTGTTTCTTAGCTTTCTTCAAAGCTTTCTTAGCTGCTTTTGAATCAGGTTTCATATCACAGGATACCCCAGAATCTTCGTTGTAATCACCTGCAAGTGGTGGGATTTTTACAACAGTTCCCTCACCCTCCCCGAAGCAAATTTTAAGGGTGCGAGCACTAGAATATGTGTTAAATGGTGCATCTTCACTCTTAGTCTTTTCAATATCTTCATCACAGACACTGACAAAAGCCAGATCTGGCGTTTCAGTTTCATTATCACTTATAATTGGTTTTTCACTAGCCTTACTGGAATTCTTAGTCACGCCTTTTAGAGCGCTTGAGATCTCGCTGGGTTGTAACCGTGACAGCTTAGGAATGAGCATGCTGCCGGCGATCAAGTATTTCTTTTGATTACCCATATTCCTTGCTGACTCGGGCGCCTTCGCCTCGTTGTCGGAATCGTGCTTTCGTTTTTTGGACACGTCTACATTCTCATTGTTTTCGTTACAGATACCATTGCAGTTTGAGCACAGCACTTTTCTCGGCCGCAGCCGTACTGTCATCTTTTGACGCGCCTGGGGTTTACCTTTTGGCCCAGGTTTCTTCTTTTCAGCGTTTTTGCTTTCATAATCGGGTTCTTCGTAAAGGTACCTTTGACTAGCGGAATGTAATTTATCCTCATAACTATCACCCGGCGCGACTTGCCGTGTGAACGCTGGGTGAAGATTGTATACTCCGAATGGCAAATTACTGAAAAAGAAACAATGAAATAAGCTGGAAAACAGGGAATCCCCAGACGAAATCGATAATTTGTCCAATCCACTAGACCTACCCTTTATTGGAGTCTAAAAGAACGCCTTGGAACTTTTTATCATCAGCACAATAAGAGACAACGATTAAATCAGCAAGGGCCTCTTCTACATGAACTAAAATTTGAGAATTCTTCTGAATCATCATAGCGGCTGTTGCAGCGACAGCCGCCATACTTTTTTTGTCATAGACAAAATCACAAATAGACAAACTTTTATCGATATTTTTTTATTTAATTTTCAAACTAAGGTTAAAGTGGGGCCCACCCTTAAAAAACTACATCAAAATCCGTGTGGTTTTATAGATCTAATGATCTAAGCATAGGTAGGTACATTGTTTTGATTTATACTATGTAGTGACGAACAAAATCCTCTTATTTAGGCTCCGCGCAAATGGGCCACCGACCACAGCCACCGGTGGCTGTCGTGCGCTACCGCGCGTCGCGGACACTGCTGTAGCGTAGCGAGTGGCCGCCACTGGCTACACGTATGCGGCGCTGGTCTATACGAAATATATGAAAAAGCATAAATTTAGTTCCAGATGGAGTCCTACGGAATCACAAGTCAACAACAGCAATGGCGGACTTGTCATAAGTGAGAGATGCCAACTGATGAAAAAAAATGCCGATAATTTCTACAAATCACAGATCACAAATCAAGTAGCTATTGGTTCTGGGGGAGTAAATGTCAAAAAGTTGGAATTTTTCTTAGGTCACCTCAACCCCCTCTATACGATTCCGTAAAAAAAACATACGTCCATCAAGGAAAACAATTATGTCAATCAGTAAGTCAAGTCAGTCTGTGTTAATTTAGCTTTATATAATAAAATATTTAAGAAATATCTATTTAAATTCTTATTTATGTTAGGTAGGCTACCTACCTCATTCCAATTTTAAGCATTATATGTATATAATATACAAAGATTCAAACATTTTTAATAAACTCCCACATTATTCGGAAATTTAGAAGTTTACGAGCTGGTAACACCGGCAAGATTTGTGTTTTTGTTGTCATTTTTCTGTTGATAGTTATTTGTGTTCAATCGAAGAAATAAGTGGATGTAATTCAAAATTTACGTGTGAAATGTGATTCAGTGTTTATTATTTACTAAATTAGTGTGATTTCGGCAACATCTGACCACATAAGAAGACATTTTTCATTTTTCGATCTATGTCACTCTGTTGGTGTCTAAAGAGGTAATGGCGGACGAGTAGTCTATAAACCGACAATGTCAAAATCTGTACTACTGTGAGTACTTCGTTCTTCGGTTGACTGAGACTCCATCCGAGTATTTTTTTCATTCATGTGAAAAAGTATGTTAAGTGGCTGTCGCTGGCCACCAGTGGCTGTGGTCGGTGGCTCGTTTGCGCGGAGCCTTAGCCTGCCTGTTTCCAGAAACCGAAAGTCGAAGGCGAAGTGTGACACTGATGTCCTTCCAGTTGTAGTGGACGCTGCATCTGCACTACCCTTTTAGTCTCTGTCACACAGTTTGTTCAGAAACTACCTATGATAAATTATTTGCAGTACTTGACACTGGCAGATAAGTGTCGCCATTAACAAAGAAGCTGACAGTGACAGATCAACACAACTGACGTCATCGCGGTCGCTCGCTAGTTTTCTTTAAATTTCCGGTTGGTTTGGTTGGTTTTTCTTTTTCACTCTCTCAAGTTTCGTCGTCCTTTTGATTTATTTATTGAAATCAAGACAAATACATTGGTTTCATAAGTAAAACGTGAGTCTATTCAGTATTAAACAATACGTTTCAGTAATGAAAATATCTTATATTTACCTTTGCTGTCATCAAATAACGTAATCTTACATAACTTACTCGTTTTCTTGTTTTTATGTTTGTATTTAGTTTCAAGGTCTTCTAAATGCTAATTAACTACTCCTTTCTAGTTTCTATACCATATTTTGCTCTTAGAATATGCACGTGATTGTAACTCGGCTCAAAACCTATTCTAGTTACCATATCGTATCTACTATGTTGTTTATAAACAATCTATATAAATATGTATAATATATTGGTAATATGATAGGTAGAGCTTTCAAAGCAAGATTATTAGCGTTAACTGCCCACCAATTATGAATTGGAATAGAGAGCCTTTTTAAAATAAAAGTTTGTTTTTATGGTTTTTACCTGAATTATTATTGAAGGCTTTTTTAACATTTACTAATAATTTTTTCAGAAAATGGCGGCTCAAAGAATTGATATCACCGCGCCACTCTGGGACCAGAGCACATTTTATGGCCGGTGGCGGCATTTTGCATTTATATCCAACCCACTTCTTTCTTTAAATTCTGAAAAGGAACTATTAGCAGCTAAGGAACTTTATTTAAACTACAAGTAAGTGGCAGTTTTGAAACTGAATGATGTGTCTTAAAATTACCTCATTCATAATCTTGAATTACTCAAACTAGAGCTTGATCTTTGCTTGAAATTGTTAAAACTTTAAAGCTAAATAAATAAATCTTCTATTGAGATATTAACCGCATTACAGGTTTTTAAGTCTTAAGGTGATGTTATATCTACTTATATTACCTTATTTATTGGGTCTAATGGACATACAACCTAAACACAATAGTACTTAATTTATACATTGATGTCTCACTAATTTTATTCATGCAGATGTTGTATATATGCAGTTAAACAACCTGGAATCCTACATGGCTACTTATATATAATACTCATATTGGACTTTGAGACCTCTCGAATGATGATGATTTGGTGTTTTTGTTTAATCTGGCAAAATATCGAAACATGAGACTTAAACTAGCATAAATATTAGTGTATGAATAACATAAAACCTTTACCAGAGCAGGCACAGAGCCGAGCAACATAAAACTGGAGCAAGTGATAAAAGCGAAGCAGCTGTACGAGTCTTCCTTCCACCCGGACAGCGGGGAGCTGCAGAATGTTTTCGGACGCATGTCCTTCCAGATGCCCGGGGGCTGTCTGATTACTGGAGCTATGTTGCAGTTTTACAGGTAAATATGGCTGAAAAAGCGACTTCGAAAAAAGGATTATAAGCTACTAGCTTCTGCTCAAGCCTTTGCACGCAGAAATAACCTTTTCATAGACACAACATTTATTACAACGTTTTAAGGTTATTTCTATTCTTTGGGAACTACCATAAATCCCCAGAACGATCCCAAAATAAAGTTATGGAGAAAAAAGTAGTCTATGATATATATGATATTTTTTATTATACATAGAAAACGACCAGATCACCCGGAACAAATCTGCAGATCATACACATAATTGTTCCGAGGCGGGAATCGAACCCGCAACCTCCGGCGTCGCAGGCGGACCTTCGCCCACCGCGCCACAGAGGTCGTAGAAGTAACAAACATCGCTCGAACAACACGATCATGCCTCGATAATATCGTCAAATGCAAGTCCATTTGGTCGATTATTTACGTCGAAGGATGATCTTTTTATTTCAAAGGTCGCGTATTATATTTGTGAAGTTTGGTCAAAACATCAATATATAACTTTAACTTGTGATATTGATATGCTAGGTACTGATCCTTTGCAAAGGGGCCGTTCAAATATTACGTAAGCAGATTTATTACAATTATTTACGCCCCCCATCCCCCTTGTCAGCAAAATTAAGCAAAGCTCTTACCCCCTCCCCCCATGCTTACGTAAACATTTTTCAATTATAAATGTATTTTTTTTATGTTAATGTAATGTTATAATTATCATTTTAAAAATAAGAAAATAGATTTAGGACAGAGATTTTTTAGATTTTACTGATACAGTATACAACATGGAGTAAGGGACAAAAATATTATAATCTTACGAACATACCAAACGCGCGGTAATTCCCCTAATCGGTTCTAAAGCGAGTGCCTAAACGTATGCATTATTTGCGGGAATCCCCGAAAATGCGTTTCGTTTTCAAGCATAGACAATGTGAGGGTTGCCATTCGTGTAAAAAAGTAATTAACTACCGATGACGTAATCATCATCTAGACTCCCCTACATCCCCATGTCATCCAAAATAAGCAAAACAAAGACCCCCCCACCCCCCCGTAATACTTGAACGGGCCCTAAGGCTGTCATATTCTACTCTTGAATTCAGCATAGACTATTTCTATACACCACACAGTATCATCTATCACCATCATCTCTAGCATTGTTTATATTAACTTTCAGAACAACAAAAGCCGTTGTATTCTGGCAATGGATGAACCAGTCATTCAACGCACTAGTGAACTACACAAACCGCAACGCGAACTCCACGTTGACTGTCACCCAGATGGGAGTGGCGTATGTTTCGGCGACGACGGCGGCGTTGGGGGCGGCGCTGGGGTTCAAGTACGGACTGCAAGCGCGGACTACGAACCCAGTGGTGGCTGTGAGTGTGTGACAGTCTAGTCCACTGCTGGACATAAACCCTCGCGTCATAGACGTATGCTTCCGCGACGACGGCGGCGTTGGCGGCGGCGCTCGGGTTCAAGTACGGACTGCAAGCGCCGACTACGAACCCGGAGGTGGCTGCGAGTGTTTGACAATCTAGTCCACGAGTAGAAAGGATGATTCATTGTTCATGGCAATTGTGTCTGGTTGGGCACTTTTCTGCCAAATAATGGAAAATAATTGTAAAATAAATGAGTTATCAAATCTGCTGGAAACTGCGTACCACATACAAAATCAAAGCTTAAAAAGGTAATGGTCAAAATTTCAGATCGTCAACTAAACAGTCATTACATAATTTTGTAAGAGCACTAACTATAACTACTAATAATTATTTTAATTTATGCTGACTGTAATATACCATTTTTTATTACAGAGGTTCGTCCCATTCGTAGCGACAGCAACATCTAACTTCGTGAACATACCTCTGATGCGACAGACCGAGATCATTATGGGCACAGACGTGACGGACGAAAACGGCCAAATCGTCGGCAAGTCGCAGCTCGCGCCTGTCAAGGGGATATCGCAGGTTATTGTATCGAGGTGCGTATCGATAGACGTGGCGGTCGCGACGTAAGAATCGTCCCTCTGACTCAGCCCGAAACGAAAGTTTTTAACCGACTTCAAAAAAGGAGGAGGTTCTCAATTCGACTGTATTTTTTAAATGTTTATTACCTCATATATATATATATATATGATAATTTATGATAATTTTTTAATTGATAATTTTTTATTTGAAGACTGGTGCTTCCCGGGTCCCATTTCAATTTGGTCAAGTTCTGACATTGGCAATTGGCATCCATGAGAAAACCTCCTTGCCTCCTTATATACTTCGACTAAGCGCCTCTAGTGGCGTTTGTGCGAATCACGTAAGAAGCAATCAATCTAAGAAACCTGAATACATACGTAGTGCTGCAGCTGAGTCACAGATGGCGCTGTATTAAACTTTCGACAGGTCAAACTTCAAAAACTTTTTATTCATTGTTTCAGGATAACAATGTGCGCGCCGGGCATGTTGCTTCTCCCTCTGATAATGGAGAGGATCGAGCCACTGCCGTTCATGAGGCGATTCAAATACTCAGGGATTGTGGCACAGGTCTCTATTGTTGGCATGTTGTAAGTACCTATAACAGCCAGTTCTACAACGCTGATAGGTAGTTGATAGAATATCATGACGCTTGGTCACAAGTCATTATGAAATCGGTGAATAATCCAGACAGGGCGCTATGGCGCTCATTGGGGGAGGCCTATGTCCAGCAGTGGACTAATATAGGCTGATGATGATAATGATGATGAATAATCCTGAGGAGGTACCATTATTTTTTTATTCCTATGCAATTATAATTTAATCCGCAAAACTTTAAAATACATACATCAGAATTTATTTTTACTTATTTATATTGTTATTTACTACATTAAATTTAAATAAAAATAAATTTAATTAATGAGTGCAGTAAAAGTATATCACTAGATACTTACATAATTTAAGTATGAATGTACATTCCAAGAACCAAGTCCTCTAAACTATTATGACATAATAGTTTACAGGTCTTGGTTGGAAAGAACCAAGACCTGTAAAGAAGTCAGAAGAAAATAAAGAATCTGAATATTTTTAAGGAATCGCGAATCTACAACTATTACAATCAAACAAAAACAAAAATAATTATTAACAATGTAATAATGATTCTATCGTTGTTGTATAATGATTAATATTTTAAGAAGAATTATAATATTTCCATAAAACTTATACATCTAACCATAAAAGCTTACTTCAGATATAGAGGAATTGCTATGTGCGCCGTAAAAAATATGAAATCACGATACGAAACGAAATAATTTGTTTTCTTCCAGCTTGACCTTCATGGTGCCAACGGCCTGCGCTATTTTCCCCCAAAAATGGTACGTTTCGATAAATTTTATATATTTTTACTATAGAAAAACTTTTCTTATGAGCTAAAACAATTTATTATGAGCACGTATACATTTTTCCGACGTTTCAACAGCCCGTAGTATTAGTGCTCAGAATTATGTGTTCAGATCGCGTTAGTTTAATAATATTTTTAAACATTTAATATATAATTGACAATTCTCTATTAACAAAGAAAGTTACAATCAAATAACTGCAAACTCTTGTAAACAATCTCAGTAGCTCTACTGATGCATATCAATACCAGTCGGCGCGCGTCCCCAAGACGCTGGCTGCATTGTCCTGCTGTATGGAAATGCTGATGCGTTTTTATGCCAATACTGTTACGAAGCCACAAATAGCGGTCCCGAGCCGCCTCCATTAATCGACTCCCTGCGACCGCTACCCCGTCGTCGGTCCATCGATATAACATATGTACACAAAGACAAACAATTTTTTTTTTTTAATTATACATAACTTATGTTTATGAGTCTGACCTATATTTACATATAATGCAGTTAATAACAAGGACTTATTTATAGCGCAAAAAAAAAAAATATCTACGTGCAATATTCAACAAGCCTCCGTGAGAACCTTGTAACCAAATATTTATAAAACATAAGATCCTACCATGCTTGTATATTTTAGAAATGTGTAAATTTGTCAAATCACATGGAATTGTTTAAAACTTTTGAACAAGTATATACATTTAACTGTAGGCATAAAGACCGATCAGCATTTCCTGCAAAGAAAACGCAATTGTATAGTCGAAACTGTTATAATATGGCTATCAAAATTCACAACAAATCGCCAAACGATGTAAAAGAACTAAAGGGTCCCTTATTCAACAGAAAGTTATTTAATTTATTAATTGAACATGGTTTTTATTCGGTTGAAGATTACCTTAATTTTAAGTTTTGACCTAGCGAGTTCTATTTTAATTGACAATTTCTTATATTTGCGTTAATTTTTTTTAATTACTGACATTTAATTTAATTGATTTTTATATTCACGTGGCTGTATTCGGGCGAGATATGCAGCTCTACTGTGTTTTTCCACCAATATATTATGTACCATGTCTTATGTGAATAAATTTTACTGATTACTGATTTATAGTCAGTACCGATAACACAAGATTTTCTTAGTTGGCGTGTGGATTGTCCAGCATCATTATATTTATGATATCGGCCAAATATCTATACAAATAAAGTTCGAACTCTTCTGTTTCAGCAAATTATCTATCGACACACTGAAACGGTTCGAAGAAGAAAACTACGATGAAATTGTCCAGAACACGGGTGGAAATCCACCGGCCTATGTTTACTTCAATAAGGGACTCTAAACTTGAAAGCTAGTGCATTTAATATGTTTAAGTGGATTTGTATGGTTTAAGATGGTCTTAAAATCTACCACATAGTGTATAATAACTTAATCACGGATTTTTCCATTATGAGCTCTAATATGGCTCGCTAGACCGAACTTGGTCTTGAATATCCTACGGCACGTGTGGCAGTAGAGTTGGCCCGATGAGTTATATGTATACGTGTAGGAGGGCTTAAGTTTTTGTTCTCATATCTGGCCTCTGTCTTCGTGATTATCTAGGGTCGCCGTCATCGAAATCGATGAGGAGGCCTATATATATAATAACTTAATAAAGGAAAGGCACGTGACAAAGATGGGTAGAACGCAATTCTAAAGCCAAATTGGTGACCAAATTGGCTACCTTTTGGACAGTCGCCGCGTTTATTCACTGTGAGTCTTTATTTCAAACGATGTGAGCGAAACTGACTTATAAAAAGCTGTGCCTCGCTTTCGCCTGCTGCGTTTTCGCCACTCTCGCTGCCCGTCACTCAAGACACTAAAGAAACGAAAAATATTATACTAAATAGAGAGTTATCTGTTGTTTTAAAGTAAAAATCGAATCATTTAGTACTACATTAAGGTACTTACTTGTGAATCTCTAATATAGAGTGGTTTGAGTCCCGCAGTAATGTATGAAACAACTTTTTTTTCAACGCTAAATTCACTAATTTTATTCTGTCGCACTGCCTACAGCGCTACGTATACTACTTCTTTCTTAAAAAACACTGTATCTAATCATCATATTATCATGAGCCCTATGTTAGTCTACTGTTGGACGACGGCTTCCCTGATAAGCCTGTCTTCATGCTGGATCCAGAAATGCATGTCTGTTAGTATCGAATCTCTGACGTAAATATTGGATCTATATAATATAATCGATACTAATCGAATATAAAATCGATAATCTTTTGACGAAAGCTTGCCCAACGCTTACTGTAATGGGTTGACAGCTTTTAGTTACAGAGTATACTATTCAAATCATAAGATTTTTGTCTTTATTTTATACAATTTAAACTAGTATAAGCGTTGATTGGAAATGGAATGTTTTTCACACTAAAACGCTATGCAAAAGGTTATCAATGCACTTCAACCTTTCATTTTTGAGCGAAATGCGGTTAGAATCGAATTTAGGTTCTTTCTTCTGGCTTCAACGTCGAGCCAGACGTCTCTCGAGTCTCGCGTCTTGCTTTGAGAGTCCTGCAGGCCTCTCTATTGCTGCAAAAGGTGGATGTCATAAGACCCCTGTCTTTTATGCCATCGCATCGTAACGGATGAACCGATTTAGATTTCGTGTTATTTTTATTTAAAAGGTGACTTGATCGTCTGCGTGTGTAGCTTTGCCTTATAGAAATCGGTGCAGCCGTTATTAAAACTGTGGTTATGGTTTTATTATTTTTTGATAATTTGTTATTCTTTCTGAATAGTACATTCCGTTTTAGCAAAGCTTTTTATTTTTAATTCCCAGGATTTTCTGGTCAAATCGTGTTATTTCTTGTGTTTTTTTGATGGTTACATATATTTATGCAACATTATTAATATTATAATTATTAAAAAGACCTTTAACAACATTTTATTCAGGCCTTTACTTAATAATGATGTCTTTTTTCATATTATTAATTTATATTCATTAAAACTTAAACGTAGGTACTTAATCGTAAATTGTTTCCAAGTGCTAAATATTTAAATTTTTCTTTTGCTTTACTAATTTGGTGTTGTACTTTGGCTTTATATTTATGACTATGATCTGATGCTGTTAGGAATTGTTATTTGATTTTATTAGGTTAATTTGTTTTGTTGAGTTCAAACTAAGTAGTTTGATCATGTTAGGTTGACGATATCACTAAAATTTTAATAACTGTACCATTTTAAATGATCATGCTATGTAATTATATAAGGTATATAAACATAATACTGAAAATTTTTTTGGACGATAAGTTTTTAGTATCAATTTTATTTTTTACAAATTTTGATCATAGTATGGTTTACGATGTTATTAAATTTTTGATTTCTGTGCCATTTAAAATTATCATTATATGTTAATCTGTAACTTGTAATTATATATGTAAATACTATCCTGTTATTTTTTTGACGGTATGTTTTTAGTATCCATATTTGTTAATAAATAAACTACTTTTTTTTAATATATTTATTATTCTATGTAAAAAAAATAGTAAAAAATCTACAGAAAATAAAGTAGCTGATATAATTTACTTTGTTTGTTTTAGCTTTAGGGTTGGCTTGATGAATTGAAACAAAACACCTGTTAATTTATATTTATATTCGATAAAGTTCTTAAAAAAAGAATAATTATAAATCTTCTTACGAGCTAGTGAAGTAAATAGTTATAAATTACATCATAAATTTACAGTTGCTTAAAATAAACAAGTAATTACACCATAAGGCACCAACTTACTTAAAACTTAATTCTGTGTTGCAATTTCTAAAGTATAATTAATCGTTAAATTATAATTAAACTACTGTTTAATAAAGAGAGTAATTTTCTCTTTTTGCAGCAAGTGATGATGTCTACTATAGATAGAATTCTTAAGAATTAGAAAATGCAACCTAGAACTACACAACTTAGGTACAGAGTTGATTTATTATATTAGAACCTACTTTTAGGTTATGGATACAGTGAATTTACTTATGCATTTAACCCACGACTACTTAACGTAACTCCGATTTAAGCACCGCGCAAGTGATTAATTTTTGACAGATTTTCATTGAAAACTGTCAATGACTTGATACGTCCACAAATCTGAGTCGCGTTTGAGTATTTAGGCTTTAGACTCTCGTACTGGGCCATGATTCTGTATGACATAGGAGATTTCGTGCTCAAATCGTGTGAAGTCAAATCGCGTTCGAAACACAAACGTGCACGAAACAAGCCTTGGCGCGGAATCGAAAAATAGTATTCTGTTTGCCACAAGACAAGCTGTCTATGCCCCGTGATTTGTGTTACACATGATGCGTTCAAAACCTATTTCACTCAAAACCCCAGTCCAATAGGAAAATACCGGTTCTACTAAAAACTTAACACAAACTACAAGAAACAACTCAAATAATAAATATCTCTAATTTTATGCTTGGATAACTTTATCTTACAATTATTTGAGTGTGATTCGAAAATTTAGAGACCAAAAATAATAATTTGTGTCATCATTCAAATCACGCATAGTAAGTTTCCGAACGTAGTTTTCATTGTCATTGCTTGACGTTTGATATTGTTTTGATAACTGTAACCTAAAAATGTATCGTATTTTCTAAATAAAAAATATCAATTCAGAGTGATGCAAGAACAAAATGAATATTATTCTACGGAGACGAAGCGCAAGACGCTGGCTACATCATAGCATAAGCATGTTACTCAGGAATTCTGCGGACCCTCTGTAATTGACCCCAAATTGTTTGTGCGCTACTATAGGGATGCTGTATCATTGCAAACAGGATCCCGCATCGGAGAACTCCAAACAGTGGAAATATTGGGTGGCTTTAAAGAGACCCTTCCTGGTAATCCCCAACAACTATGGCTAATGGTGCCTGTGCCTCCCTGCAGCTGATCATACCCCAGAAGCCCAATACACTAATATGCTCGTTCATACATAGGTCTGTGGTGGATGATGACTAGCATGGACGATAATGTGATAATATATAATAAGATTAATGTCTTGAAAGTGTTTTTATTGTGTATAAAAAATGAAATAAAAGAAAAATTGGAAATTGGCAAATTTATTTTGTATAAGGTTTATTTAATATGTTCTGAAGTGCACCCACCAATCAGTCATCAACAGTGGTAGCTTCTGGCTATCTAGCTAGTGGGACACTGGCTATCCCCAAAAAACTATTGATGCCTTTGCTCTATGCAGCTGATCATACCTACCCCCAGAAGCCCACACACTCATGTACATTCATAGGGTCTGTGTTGAACGGCACATAGGGCTAGAAAGCATGCACCACCTGAAAAAAAAATCTATTAATTTTTCAATAAAAGTGCTTAAATGTAACTTGCTGTTAGCTTCCACAATTACTTAGGTACCTATGCTAGTATCTATTTATAAAATACACACAGAATTATGCATATTATGGCAAGCAAGTAGTTCTTTGGGCTGACAGATAAACACAGGCATCTACACCACATCCATAGCACATGACACCACCATTCAAAAGAAGCATTCTCCGATTAATAACAGACACAACGAGCATATACTTGGCATTTACCTACATTTTAGCGCATATGAGAAACTTGTAAACATCTTCGCCAAAACATACAATGAATTAAAAAAAAAACGCATTCTTAATTAATCAAATGAGGCATTGAGTAATCAATGCCTCGTTATGCGGGTTTATTGTGATGCATTACTTACCCTTTCGTTAGTGTTTATCACATCTTTATTATTTTATTTATACATAACATAACCTCAAAAGATGCTCGATCAAAACCAAAACAAACGAGCCATACTAACTATGCGAAACCACACCAATCTGTGCCCAAAACACGCTAGAAGCTAGCGCGTTTCTTTGACGGTTCAAAGCGTGGCCAAATCGCGTCGTGTCGCGGCGGGGAATGACTAAATGACATAGGGAATACGGTATTAACAGATTCCACGCCCGCGGGCTTGTCGTAGGTGTGTAACACGCTTCGAAAGTCAATAGAGAATAAAGCCCCTGAAGGTAGCAATTTTTACCACTATGGCAATTTGTCTTTACAGTGTAGATTTATTTTAATATTTAGTCGTCACTGTATAGACCCGATTAAGCTTAACTATACTTAGGTACTTTCAATGAGTACATCAACGCAAATATGTTACAATCGAATAAAATAATAAATAATCTCCAAAAAATAAATCAAGATTTTGTAGTTGTTATTGTAATGATTACTAACTTATTCACAAAACTTGTGGACCCTTACAACAACGTTTAGTTAGGCTCAAAGATCGGAAACTTACATATGAATTGGTTCTAAAAATAATGCCCCAAGAATAGGCCTTGCACGGCTATTATATAGAACCACGCTGCAAAATAATTCTTACACAAAGTACAATGACTCAAAAACAATAACTTATAATAATAAAATTCGAGTAAAGCTCAGTACACATTCGCCTTTTCGAGCAACACCGACGCATCGCACATAGCTTTCGCCGTCGACCGGACTAAAAACATCAAGTGCAATTGCTCGAACACATTCAATTGGACTCTGGTTCTGACTAAACCGTGCAGAACTGTTGCCCTTTCAAGGTCCAACCATCGCTGTAGGCTTAATTCCCTGTCTTCTGTTGGTACGCCTTGGACTACGTCGAGAGGTCCCCATAGCATAAACTCTAAGATCGATTTAGCTTGGTTGAGTGATATAGCCCGTTCTTCTTTGAGTATGTCTTTCAGTAGGGGGGTAAGTTTGTCCCCTGGGAGAAGGATTTGGGAGGCTTTTATGGCAGATTTGCAGAGAGAGTTGTGTGGTTCGTCGGTGGACTTATTGCAGTTTAACTCGTCGCTTAATCTGTAAGGGACAATTTGTTTTATTAGTGAGTAGTGCAATATACTTTTTTTATATAAATTAATATAATTCACATAGATCCCCATGTTAAATCCAACGATCATATCCATCCACGGTTCTCTGGTAGAGATCTCTGGTATATAGCAAGCAATAAGACCGCCAAATAGTCATATATTTTGGCGGTCTGAAGAATAAGAATAATGTTTAAAGAAAATTCAGAGTAAAACTCTATAGGCGCTAGCTCTATAAAAGAGGCACTGTAGTGAGGGTTTTTGAACTGGACATATTTAATTACCTATACTGATTTGTACCTTACATTTTCAGAGCATATTATTAAAACCGTAAATAACTCACCCTTGCAAAATACACAACCGCCCATAACAGTTCGTCTTAGGCGCCGACAGCGAACTCAGCCCATCGCTAGGCGGCGCGTTCTGGCTTTGCACGTCTTTCAGCGACACAAAACTGGACAAACTCTCCGGTATATCCTCAACACCTCTGGACTGCAGACACTTCAAGCCGTTTATGATTTGCAGCATCATGAAAACTGCTTCGTGGATTTGTTCTGTTTGGAAGAGTTGGTGCTCTTTCGTCATTCCTTCCGTGGAGTGGAGGCTTTCGCCGTAGGATTGGATGGTGTCGACTTGCGCGTGGGCTAGCACGACTATTGTGGCTGGAAGAGGAAAAATGGGTAATCAGTTTTGTTACTTATTTTTAATTATACTTTTAAAAATAATTTGCTGGGAGGACATAGCATATGGGCTGCCCTGATTTTGGTCATCACTACATAGCATAAAACAAAGTCGCTTCCCGCTGTCTCTCTGTCCCTAGTATGCTTAGATCTTTAAAACTACGAAACGGATTTTGGTGCGGTTTTTTTTATAGATAGAATGATTCAAGAGGAAGGTGGTAAACCATTTGAATCATAAATTTCCACGCGGGCGAAGCCGCGGGGTATATCAGAGTATTTATCACAAAACTAAAAAATGCTGACTGCAAATACTGAAGTGCAAAGCACTTTAGCACACTGAAATTTCTTGCAGATTGTATCTGCACATTTCAAAATTGTACAAATACAATCATAATGTCGAAGACAGGATGCTTTTCCAATGTGGAGGGGCAGCCAATCATATCACAAGCATGACTCGTTCTGATTCTGTTATGTTTTGTTATGACAAATAGGATCCCGGAAAATGACCTATCAGCAAATGATGCAACATCTTTATGATGTCAATAGTCACGTTGCTGTGTTTACAAAATAATATTCAGCACAATGGTATTGAAACAGCTGCCAATAAAAGAGTCCATGTTGTTTTAAAAAAGAAACCTCTAAAATGTGCGTGAGAAACGCAAAATTTTATTGTTCTCAAAGACAAAGCAAAAAGAATACTTTTATTGTCAAAGACTTTGTTTTGTAACTCGACTATGTTACTAATGGTCATAGTTGCTGCATTGGGATATGGACGTGCTAAATAATAATATAGGTAATGTCGTCTATAATTAATAATAATATCATTTTAGCTAGACGGACGTAAGACTCTTTATGAATGAAGTTTATTTACTAATTGATTTAAATGAACTTCATTGATGGCCAAACACGCTGACCCGATTGAATGACAATAGGCATTTGTCCTTAACGTACCTATTGATGTGATCTATTCCTTCGGACTACATCAAAGAGTAAAGTAATAAGACTAAATGGTAGAATTAAAAAAAATCTAAATTGTTTATTTACATAAGATCATAACATTACAGATAACTCCAAATCGTTATGCCTAGTACATTTTACCATC
The DNA here is from genome assembly GCA_947044415.1 of Eupithecia dodoneata. NCBI lineage: Eukaryota > Metazoa > Arthropoda > Insecta > Lepidoptera > Geometridae > Eupithecia > Eupithecia dodoneata. The sequence goes on along the minus strand of OX345665.1, from coordinate 10,920,736 downwards.
TTAAAAACTACAAGATTCAATGAAATAACACACTAGAAAACGGTAAAGAGCAAAATTTGATAATTTGTTTTACAAACCGCAATGCCACAAGCGGATTTATGAAAAAAAAAATTTAATATGTGCGTTACTATCTTTAATAAGTTACCAGAACCTATTAAAGACCGCAATGGCAATTTATTTAAACTAAAATTGAATAAGTGACTGCTTGACAAATGTTTCTATAGTATAAATGAATATATTAATCTTAAGTAGAAAAATTTATTATGTTTTGACAATGATTTTAAATCTTAAAGTTCTTGTACTGTTCGTACTGTTTATTTTAGAATGTAGGTACCTTAAATTTATTTTACTTGATTATTTTAATTGTTGACTACCTTAAATCACAGTGATAATATAAAATTGTAATATAATACATATTAATATTTGCACACCTGCTTGCGGGTTGAATACATGTGACACTACTCTAGTTATAAGACCTGACTTGTACCTATAATAATGTGTTCAGCAATTAATGATTTGATTGATAGATTGTAAAAATTACAAAAATGTAGGTACATAAAAAAAAAGTTGAAACTTCAAAATTCAAAACATAATATAAAATAGTATATACAAAACATTCCTACAAACAAATAATAATAAACGTGTAACGAAATAAAACATTTAAACGCGCTCACAAAACTCCAGGCACACTCTTTGAATCATCTTCCATCCATCCGCAAATACATCAAACTGAGGGTGGCTGGTGATGAGCGCGTTGAGATTGCGCTGCGCACGGGAGATGGGAGAATATAATTTTGCGTTTTTAAATGTTAGATGTTATACCTAATCACTAATCAGTCATACATAGGTAATTATTGCATGCTAGAATATAGTGCGACATGAGTGCATATTACTGCACCTTTATACCGTATTTGACGCAATAAATATATTTAAATTTAAATATTATGCGCTAAGTTTATAGTACCTAGATAAAGTACCAACCTTGAACCAAATCCTCGCCATCCTCCCCAAAAGTAGCTTTCGGAACCAGATCACAAAACTCCGTAATTGCATGAAGGCTCAACGTCGGCGCTGACTGCTGGCACACCATTTGCGAGGCCATCTGTTCCTTATACATCATCAGTGTCACGTGTACTGGACCCTGGTTGGAGGTCCATACTGCGGGGTGGAAGATTCGCTTGCCAGCTCGGACGAGGTTGGATGGTTGGACGGAGAAGTCACTCCAGCGGAGATTGGTGCAGGCTTTTAGACCTCGGAGGGAGGGCTGCATGGTTGCGCTTTGTTGTACCTGAAAAACGAATATACATTTTTAGTTAGAGAAAACTTATATTTTCTTCTAGAAATTGTTTACACTAAGCTATATAACTATTATCATGTAAGTGACTGTGTCTTTTTTGTGAATAAATATCTTTAAACCTAAACCTAGTTAGAGAGAACCTTTGAGAATTCAATCAAAGGAAAGAACAGATTGGTGTACAAATGGCATAGATTGCCTCGCCTTGCCTGAATCTGGCCTATCTTTCCACGACAGATTGTAAGTGGTATTGCTATTGAAAAACTAGTGAAATGAAATAAAGCAAAGTAGCTACTAAATATGTAGGTATGTATATTATTTTCCCGTCAAAGATAATAATGAGAAATTTGTTCATTCGATGAGATGTAGTTAGTATGAATTATGAAACTACGTTGTAGGCAGGTACTGTTTATTTCTAATGTAATTTCTTTAGCGTCTTAGATGTGTGAAGCTTAAGAGATTCGAGTTGAATTGAATTAAATCCATTAAATCCTTAATCATCTAAGATGGATCTTGCAATACGATTGTAAATAGAGGTGCGAAGTAGTTAGTGGGTACAATTTCCAACCATTAAAATCATATTGCGACCTAGATGTAACTTATATTCTAACTTGCGGTATTTGTCAATATTGCATTAGTAGATTGCGCAAGCGATATCACGATCCAGCTAAACCTATCCGACAGTATAATGATCATAAATTACCTGTTCTAAGACCTGAGCCAATGCTTCGTGATTCGCGATTACCACCGCCCCATAGTTATCCTCCAAGTTCCTATGAACCACGCTTCTTCCTTTCCTAACTCTCAGTTTATTCGTTGTCGTTTTCAGGGACATATCATTGGAGTAGTCTTCGTTTGTGGGGCTATCCATATTGTCGTTTGAGCTGTAGAAACTGTAAGGCGAGTATATTTCTGACTCTGTCTCGCTACCGCAGTAAGGTAGCGATGATCTGCTAAATACGCTGTTATTGTAATTCACAGCTTCGACAACTTCTTTTCTGTTTGCCGAGCGACTTTCAGTTTCTCTGGGCTTGGCATCGCATTCCGGGGAGCTTGATCTGGCGTTATGTACGTATTCGTAATCACTGTCGCTGTTCTTAGCAGAGTCACTGTTCTCCTCTTCGTATTTAGCGTTGTTGTAAACATCGTCGTAGCTATGAATGACGGTGTCGTTTGTAGCTTGGACGAGTTCTGGTCCGTCATCTAGTTCGTCTTTGTCATCGTCGATAGGAGTTCTGCGTTTTGGGAGTTCCAAATGGGCTTCTCTTTCTCGCATGCTGGCAGTTCGTTCGGGTTTTCTTGGAGCGAGCGCTGATCGGATTTCTCCTGAAAACACATCAATAATTGTATTAATTTACGTTATGACGACCTTTGTGGCGTGGTGGGCGAAGGCTGCCTGCGATGCAGGAGGTTGCGGGTTCGATTACCGCCTCGGGTCGGTTGTGTGCACGATCTGCAGATATTTGTCTCTGGTGTTCTGGTCGTTATCAATGTATATATAATCTATGTAATGTATTGTTTGATGTATGTAGGTATATCAGTTATCTAGTACCCATAACACAAGCTTTGCTAAGCTTGTGATGATGCTGTGTGGATTGTCCAGCATTATTTATTTATTTATTATATATTACATTCATCAAAAACCACGCGAACAATTTGATAACTTATTATAAAATAATATCTGAAAGCAAGTGTTACGTTGTAGAACTTCAAGGTCATATCAATTTAGATGGAATTGTAAATAGTTGTAGTCTTACCAAGGTTGGCATAAATGTTGTCTGCTTTGGTCGGTGTTCCGGACCAAGTTTGCATCTTCTGTTTTTTCTGGAGTGCTACTGATTTCGGTGGTGGTGGTCTAGCAGGCTTAGGCACGGTAGCTATGGCTTTTTCATCACTAAACTGTCTTGGTGGAGGAGGTGGTTTATTCAACACTTTTGGCGGTTCAGGATCTGTGACGGAACTAATGCCGCTGTATATCGACACATCATCATGACTCAGACGTCGCAATTCCGAAATTTCGCAATTTGATTTCACAACCTCAACGCTCGATCCGTTGATGTCCAACGGATGGATGATGACGAGGCGAGGCTTTGGTTTTGGGGTCAGATCGTAGATATCCTCACATTTGTTAGTAACTTTTGTGACTTGCGGAACGGTTAGCTCTTTTTTGCTATCCAAGTCCTTAGATGACCCTATCCGCAATAGCTTTTTGATTGAGAACTTAAGTTTTCCTTTGCGTTTTTCATCTATCAGCAAGTTATCATGTGACAGTGAGATGTTTCTACGCGGTGCAGGTTCAGGAGCCATTTCTACCTTCTTCGTTTCAATCTCTTCAGTTGTTTTTGATTTAGGCGTTGATGAAATTGTAGCCCGTTCTCTCTTCTCCATTTCTCGCACCACTGGGGAGACAGACTTCATAAATCCTTGCGTATTTCTTTGGTAAATATTGGGGTATTCATCTATCGTAGGGGTTGATGGTGGGGTGGGTGCCTTTCGCTTACTCAGACTGCTAATTGACGAGTCGCTGTCCTGTTTGGTAAGCACTGGCTGAGCGTAATACAATGTTTCAGACTTGTCGTCAAACCTATTGGCGGCTTCGCCACTCTTTTCTTCGCATTTCGTAATACTCTCGTCATCGTTATTTGTCGCCTGCTGTGGATGTATAGACGTCTGATGAGTTGCGTTGCATTTTTTGCCCGTCTGTTTTATAACTGGTTTGACTGGTAGTTTTGGCTTTTCTGGCAAAGCCGGTTTATGCGCAGGCATTATATCAGATATCATAGCGTGCAAAAATGAAGGGCGCGGGTCCATTGCAGGCACCGGACTCTTAGGAAGTGCTGGAGCCTCGGTAACGTCCTCTGGATCGGCTCTACCGTCAGGCTCGCCAGCCAGTTCGCGACTGGCTTCCGCAGAAAATACATTATCTTGCTGCTTTGGCATAATAGAAGGCATGTCATTGATCGGACTCTGGAATGTGGAATAACCACCATTTTGTTGTCCGTCTGCTTTCCTAAGCCTTTCAATTGGTGACATTTTGGCTTTTATATCGTCATTAAATACCTTTATTTTAACGGTTTCCTCGCATTTATTAGTCTCGGAGAAATGACCGCTATCATCGTTGTCAGAGTCGGTCCGGCCACTGAAACTGTCGTCATCTGACGCAAGTGAATTATTTGCGGTGGAATTTAGCGTGCTAACAGCTGAGTCAACACTACTGTTCTCATTTCTTGCGATATTTATCTTACAGAACTTAAATTCTGACCTACTTAAATTCACTTTAGGCCGCTCTTGGGTTTTTATTAGTGGTGATTTTCTGACGATACCATTTTTCTTAGTTTCAATCATATCTTTTCTTTCAGGTTCATCTGACATGCTTTCTTTCTCCTTCATCTTTTCGTCTACGACTGTAGGTTTTGTATTTTCTTTTGAGGATAAAGTTTGTTCCGTGGCACTGTATCTCCTGTTATTTTCCAGTGTCTCAGATATTTCCTCTAGCAGAGATTTTTCTGTACAAATACTAGCAGCTGTAGTTATGTTATCTGCACTTATTATCGTTTCGGTTTCTTTCACGTATGTCGAAAGAATTATATTCGTTTTGTAATTTTGCGTATCTTCTAGAGCTTCAGATACATTTATAACGGCGGGTTTTCGAATGTGTGACTTCACATTACCATTAGTATTTTCTTGTCCAAATGGTGTTACCGAAACGAGTAACGTTTTCTTTTTACCGTCGGAATCGGTTTGCATTCTCCCCAGCATTAAGGAAGTGTATGATTTAGCTGTTGAATCGCCTAACAAATTGGCTTTTACTGTGTTGAAATCTGTGTTCGATTTTGTGATTTTATACAGTTCTCGCTCTTCCTCTGTGTCTGGGAATGTGTCATCCTCTTCCGTTTCCTCTGACAGTTCGAATTCTTCTCCGTCTGACCAATCATCGCCTCCGAATCCAATCACACTGCACACTTCTTCAGGGAATCTGACATTTCTTTTGTTTTTCTTTTTCGGGTGTACTCTGAGTATACTCGGTGGTGATTTCTTGAAGAATGCTCCTCTGTGTTGGAATGCTGTAGCAAGATACTTGCTACCTTCGGTCTGACGGTCGTTTTTGGTGTGCTCCTCTCGAGCCTTGAAGCAGTTTGAGCAGAAATCCTTCTTCCACGCGTTCTGGACGAAGCTGTGGCACACCGGAGACATCTTGTCTTTTGAATACCGACGGTTGATCACGTAACTGGCATTCTGGAAAGAGAAAACAAAGATTAAAAACTTGTCTCTTATCTTATCTAGAGAACAGCATCTCGGTACATTTTGGGAGATAAAGAAAACAAAGTGAAGATAGATAGATCATAATCGTATCGCAGCAAATATAATATCGATTCAAAGACTCAATCGTCATCGCGGTAACATATACGACAAACATAAAAAGTATAGAGCTGTAAAGATGTCTCACATAACAAGGAAGTAGAGCAGAGCAGTTACGCATCGAACAAGAAAACCATTGCGTCTCTATGGCATTTCAATTAAATGTATTGATATCAGGTGTTACGTGTGCTTTTCTGGTTTTGTTTGTTACGCAAAATGGTGCTGCATGTTTATTGATTGTTATGTAAATGTTCGTGATTGAAGCAGTTTTGTTTATTTGTTTATTCATCACAAACATAACAGCAATAGGCTTGTATCTGAAATACTAAATTGGGCATGAATACGAATACAGGTAGGTACTTTTTGATGCAGCATGACAAGGTAACATTGTTTAATTATGTTTTTTATTTTGTACAACAAAACGTTGTTGTTCATAAACTGTGTGGATTCACCTTATGACCGCATTCCTGAATTGATCTGACATCGGCTCTTTAGTCTTGATCTCTGTTTGATTTTCAGAATGTGACCAAAAAAGTTACTTTTCAGAAAAACTAAGTTCACCGTATCCAAGGTAAGCCAGTCTAAAGCCGTCTATTTGGCTATCATTATTCTGAGATAGCTAACATGTAAAGTCAATTAATAGCTCTAGGTATCTATTAATTGATTTTGCATGTTTACCTATTTGCTTAACCTATTTGCTTAGGTATATATACATAGTTCCTAAAAGGCACCTTAAAGGTAGCGGCCTATTTATATACAACTAGCTGCGCCCCGCGGTTTCATCCGCGTGGTGATACATATTTTGGATAATTTACAATCTATCTATATATCTATATCTATATATATAAAAGAAAGTCGTGTTTGTTACAACACTTATAACTCAAGAACGGCTGAACCGATTTAGCTGGAAATTGGTGGAGCTTAGAACCAGGAGTCTAACATAGGATTCTTTTTATCACATTTAAACCGTTTTACGCATAGATTTCCACGGGGGCGAAGCCGCGGGGCGCTGCTAGTATCTTTATAAATTGTAGTATATGTGTTATTCTGTTGTATAGCTATATTATTGTAAAGTTTCATTAAAATCCATTCAGTAGGTTTTACGTGAAAGAGTAACAAACATCCATCCATCCATCCACAAACTTTCGCGTTTATAATATTAGTAGGATATCGTTCTTTGCAGACAATTTTGTTGCATGATGAACTTTTTCCGTCTATAGGCAAATCGATTGCCACTTGTTATTGTTATGTAGCTAACCTCAGAGTAATAAGACATAGAGTGATAATTTCACAAAACATTCCGCTCTAAGTTGAAGCCAAAAACCAAGCAATGTGTGCGTAAGCGGCACGTCATTACAAGAGCCGACACGCACACAAGTGCACAAATAATGTTGCAAGCTATTAACATTTTCCCCATAAGGTAGGGAAATTGTAACATTTTGTAAGGAGTAAATGATTATCATATTTATCACTTTTCTGTTAGATGATATTTCATTAACAGAAAAATTCCTGTAAATATTATATACTCTATGGGTGTTTACATACAGGGGAGTGTTGAGTTAGCGAATTATTTAAATAGGTAGAAATAAATATTATGGCCGAAACATTTTCATACCTTTGTTGGGATAGCACCCTCTCGTAATTTGCATAAACCACCTTTCGTGATATGCTTGTCATTTTCTTCAAAATGTATAGAACATAATCAGTGTAGTGTATTTCTTTTTTAGTGTATAGTCTTAGTGTATTTAGTTGGCTTGCAAAACTTTTCTTTGCAATTCCGTCTAAGTTTTTCAACAAATCGGGAAGCAACAGTCTATTTTATTTTTCGTGTTATTTCGTTATGTTTTTTTTTGTTACCCTACATGTATGTATTATTTTGTTTGACATAATGTCAAAACAACATGAATATTCTTATTAATAAAGAACTGAACTGAAGTCGGATCGGAAGGAAATCTAAGAACAAATATAAAGACATTAATAAAACTAGGGTTCATCGTCTAATGAAACCAATGAAATTTTTATATTTAACGCTCCGACTACATCAACATCCGGACAATCTGTAACAATCTATTTCCTTGCCCGTGAAAATAAAACAAAAGTTTTTGATTATTTATACCAAGCTTAATAGAACATAGGTACATATTTCACTTAAAAATCCGGGTAAGTTAGTAGGTAACCCTAATTATATCTGGCAAATAAAAGTCCTACAAGTATAAAGTAGAAATAGATTAAACAAATAAGTACCTATGGGGGAAAATAATTTTTCTAATAGCTAGCAACATTTTTATGTAATGGCGTCTGTCATGTTTACGATTTATTTTTGTGCTTATACCAATGTTTTACTCAAGAATATAAGATGCCAGGTTGTATCTACCCGTGAAATGGAATCTTCTATTGTTTCTGATTATTATGAGAAGAGTTGTTACACCCTTTTACTGCACAATAAGTCATTATTATTAAAAAATTACGGAGCTCTTCCCAGTAGGTCTTGACCTTGAGCACTGACGTGTCGAGCGATGTACGTAGCCTTTAAAGGCTAACTTGAAATTGCGTCACTTCGCGTGCGCCTACTGCGGTTCTAAGCCTAGTTATTCTAAGTAGCTAACTTGTTAGTATTTACTGATTATTTGGGTCATTTGTTCGATAACATCTGACTTGACTTCACCTTCTTTAAATTCATTGAAGCATTTGACTGTAGATAGCGTTGGTTAATAACTCCGTCAACATAGTTGACGTTGACAACTTAATTAATTGAAGGTCTTGCGTTTTTTTCGCAAGTTTTGTGTAACATTACATGGTTTATTCTATGAATTACTTTAGTTGTTTGTCTAGTTTTTACGACTTTGATCATCTTCTTTCGACATCTCTTCTTTTGCCTATCCGTAAAAAGTCTATGGGAACTAATTGTATAGTTCATAGTTCAATTTATTGGTAAACAAAAATATTACACGTCAAATAGTACATACCTTAACATATACTTAAGTATATTAGATGGTATCATTCAATTGGTAATTATTCGATTAGAATATGTAAAATTATACATTTCAATTAAAAATTATACAATAAATTCATAATTAATTATTCGGTCATCTAGCAATAATATTAAATTAAATTATACAATAAATTTATAATTAATTATTCGGTTATATAGTAATAATAGTAAATAATAACGATATTAAGCATCCTATTTTACAAATTCGTCAATCCTGTAGAAGGATTGTTCGACCAGCCAGTTCTTTAATTTGTATTTAAAGGATTGCGTTGAGCTCGCACTCGTTATCATGATTGGGAGACGATTGTATACCGCCGGCGCTAGAACATGAACTAACTTGGAGGTTTTAGTAAGGCGCCTCTGCATGGCCCTTAGTTTGCTTCTGCTCCTCGTAAAATAAGTGTGACCGTCACCGAATTTAGCGTACTCACTAAGGTGGTCACGAGCGTACATGGCTGCTTGTAGAATAACCAGGCAAGGGACTGTTAGGATCCTTAGCTTTCTAAAAATAGGGCGGGCGGGCGTGTCCCACGGAACGCGTACTATCGCTCTAACAGCTCTCTTCTGCATTCTGAACACTCGCTCCCAATCAGCGGCTTTCCCCCAAAGCTCCACGCCGTACTGAAGGAGCGAATGGACAGAAGCGAAGTAGCAGCTCCTGGTCATGTTCTGGTCCAGAGTCGAGGACAACCGCCAAAGCGCGAAACACGCCCGACCTAACCTATCACAGAGCCTGTCTATATGGATTTCCCACGTCAGACCCTCATCGAGCTGAAATCCTAAAAAAGTAGCTGACTTGACCTGGTTGACAGAGCAGCCTCCCAACATCACGCTCAAGGGCCTCTGTGCACGCCCGGCCAGGTTAAAAACGATAAAGTTCGTTTTAGTGACATTCAGTAGGAAACCATTTATTCGGAACCAACCATTTAGTTTCTCCGCCACCACGCTCAAACTCCTCTCCAATGAGTCAATTGTTGGCGCCTTGACTACGGCGGCAACGTCATCCGCGTACATTAGTACGTCTGCGGTATTTAAACATCCCGGCAGATCATTGAGGAGGAGAGAGAACATGATGTTGGAGAGCGACGAACCCTGCGCAATATATATCTTTTTTACTCTACTTAATTTTTCTCCTTTTGTTGCTTTTCCATGCTGCTTTTCACACACTAATTATTCGAATAATTTTGAATTCAAAGCCCAAAGTGTGAGAACTACAATTAGAATTTCAAGTATGAAAAGCAATACACAAAATAGATTTTTTATACCGCTTTCACCCATGCTTACTGTTATTATGTATGCCTTACAGTGCTTTCTCTGCAAACATCGTATGTCGCCGTACACTTTACATACTGATCAAATATTCATACATTTCCATTACGAATACCAGACTAGGCTGTGACCAATCAAAATAAACCGATAAAGGCTTTCTGTTGTATCAAACAATGTGTTTGTATGTTAATCTTATGCTAACTTTCGAATCGTTAGTTTGATGTTCATGACTTTTGGGAGGCAGATTTTAGATTTCAATAACTTTATTTCAGGCGAAGTCGCTGTAGTATATATACCTTTATGACTTTCTTTGATCAATTAAAAATAGGCTAAATGAAATGACAAAAAAGCCATAATGGTTTCTGGTCAAAATAATTTACTTACAAGATAAATTATTTTTCTTATCTCTATCAGTACAAACACAAGAGTTAGTCCAAGATAAACAGTTTATTTATATTGTGTGTATATGTAGTGGCAAATAAATGATATGTCTATGTCTAACAGCCTGCAGTTAGATCAACTGTTTCTATTATAAATGCTAGCTGTCATTTGTATGTTATTTTCAGAGTTGGTCCACGGAGCAATTTTTCCCAACAGCCCGATCAAACAATCCCACCTACCTACCACGAGCCTGATGGTATCTAACACCACGTAAGTTTATCATTTGAATCAGTTTATTCAACAAACACCTGCAAAACGCCTCGGGCAGTTTACTATACTATCTAAGTATCAAACGCCTCAGGCAGTTCTATAATACTATACTATCTATGTATCAATACCGACTTTGTTTACTTACATAGACCGTTTGCATTTTGCATTCTCTTTCGTAATGTATATCGAGGCCGCCGACACCGCCATCCTTGGTAGTGTATGGTCAGCAAATTGCCTGGTTTTGCTTGCTTAATGGTTACTTACGATGTTATAAAGTTAATGAAGTTAAATTGGATGCAGTTGTCAGTCAGATGCTCTAGTAAATACCTACATGTGTACTTATAAAATTCTCGGAATAGAAAAGGCCTTATTCCAAAAGCCACGCGTGATTCACGAATTAGGCACAAATTAGCGGCATCCTCTTTACTGAAGATTTGTGCCACAAGCAATTTGCATTTCTATCTAACCATCTTCCATTTCGTAAGTTAGACCCTTGTTATAGTAAATTAGGGTCGATAATTGTGAACTACTTAAAATTTCTCAGCTCTTTTTCTTCTTAGGGGACCGCCTTTTTAAACAGACTACAGAAAATATTTTGCTATTGTATAGAAAATCCCGAGGTGGTCTCATAAACTTATTCCCGAAGGATTCGTATTTACCCATCAAGCTTAAAAAACAACATAATACTTTTGGATAATCATGACTAACTACAACAATTTTGGTAATATCTTCGCCAATTCTTAATAGATTTTGATGATATTCTTTTGACGTTCTTTCTATGAAAGTGATGCTATTTATTTCATCATCATCATCATCATCAGCCTATAGCAGTCTACTGCTGGATATCAGGCCTCCCCGAATGAGCGCCATTTATTTCATAGAGATCCGAAACCAAAGGTTTCAAGTGATGCGTCCGAAGCAACATACGTTTGCATGTGCAGCAAGGTTGTTCGTGTTTAAGTTTCTATAATTCGTCGTTTATATACATCAAACTAAATTATAGACTCGAATTTTAACTAGATGTCGCCACTTGGTATTTTAAGTAGGTTTATTTTATAGTTTTTTAAAACACGCCAAATTATTTACAGTTAAATTAAATTTCCATGAAAATCTAGAAAATCAGAAAATCTCTAGGGGATTTAATAGTATGATGAATATTCATGCGTTGTTAATATTTAAAACTCTGTAATAAGCAAATTAGATAAGCTCTGATGATAATTTTACTTTAATGTATAATTTTCACTTTTAAATAAGATAAACCGGTTTTATGTCAAGATATTTTATTTTATCTTGAGCCCAGGGACATTTTAAGAAATTTAGTTTCTAGAATATTTAGCTTCTAGCTATTCTATCCTTCTAATATTATAATGCCGAAAGTTTGTGAAATGTGAATTTTATTTTGTTAGTTACCTAAGATAAACTGAACAGATCAATATGGCGTACATTTAGAACATAACCTAACTTAGATAATAAACTACTTATTATACTGAAAGTACGTGTGCGGGCAAAAGCTAGTCTATAGTAATTATAATTAGAGGTTTGATTTTTTGTTTGTTTGTTTGTAATGAATAGGCTCCGAAACTACTGGGCCGATTTGAAAAATTCTTTCACCGTTGGCAAGCTACACTATCCCCGGTGAACATTGGCTATATTATATTTTCAAAAAAGTTAGGCATCCGTACTAACACCGTGCGAAGCCGGGAAGGTCCGCTAGTACTAAATATGAATAGAGACTGAGTTAAAAGACAAAAAGTTTAGCTACCAAAGGAGTGCGGAAGTGTTCGACTTAGTGTATATAATTTGTGCATCTAGTAGGTAGATAGAATAGAATAGAGTTTTGCTTAAATGTAGGTAGACAAAAGGCCTTTTAAAATCCAGGTCGACAGATGCTAAAACCGGAACGCGAGGAGAAATCTACCACCTTTACAAATAAAGATTTCCTTGCATTTATGAATATAAAATGATATATTTATTTGGCGAAGATATTACGTGTCTTTTCAAAGTTAGATAAGAGTGTTCTAGTTTGGTTCTAGTAATGTTAATTTAGTTTTTTAATGTACTGGCTGATGAGGATGAGTCACTTATGACAGTGTAACATGGTTTAATATTGCTGTGACTCGATACTTACTTCTAAGGCTTCTTTCCAGTAAGCGAGTGTGAGGGAGTCTTTTTAACCCACAAAAAATATGTATTTATTTCAGTGTGTTCGTCGATTTCTCCGTTAATTAACGACCGATTTAGAAGATATTTCGGTATTGGATGGAGAATAATCTCGAAGTGGTCCCATAAATGTTTTACTCCCGATGGATAAGTATTTGTTAATAATTTTTTAGCCTTAACTATTACTACGTATTTTATTATTTACTTTAAGGCAGAAATTTTAGAGATGAACAATAAGTAACAGGTACCCAATTACATGGTAGAGCCTGGTAGAGCAGATCATGCCATGTCGCTGACTGATCTGTCGGCTTCTTTACATAAAACCTATAGTATAGATTCACTCAGGCAATAAGAACGTTCAAGACCAAAGATATATGTAGTTGTAATATTGTAGTGTTATTCAATAATTATCTTGATATTGCAGCCGAAACGAATCTATCTGTGAGTTGGCAAGCATATAACTTCAGTGATTCCATGCACGCACGCCCATGTATTATGTATGATAGAGCAACAAGCTGAGTCAGGATCTCTTAGGCCTACACACACCCGCTTATCTGCTTGCTGTGGGGGCTACTTAGCCTTCTTCTATGGTAGTTGTGTTTTGACATTAGCTGAGTTTGCACACGTTTCGATTATAAGACAACATTCCTTTTTGAGAGTGGATTGGATCTGACATCATTTTGTCCGTTGGGCTGCATAAATCAAGATTTAAATAAATGTAGAGACAAGAAAAAATCTTTAGTATACATAGATCTGCGTAGGTAGAGATCACAGTAGAGATGGTACCTACCATACGAACTTTTTATTTGATCTCTTTGGTATATATACATAAAATATCCAGGCATCTAGAACAGATTTCTATAGGTTTATTTTCAGCTTACTGCCTATAAGGTAGATGAAATTCTGTACTTGTAGAATTTGGAAGTCTGTTATACATGTTTACAAACCAGATAAGTTGGTGCTATGGTAGATTCGATCACATTAATATTATAAATGTGTAAGTTTGGATATAAATAAACATAAAACGTTTCTATAAAAACAATGCGGGTAAAGCCGTGAGCAGAACCTATTTATAAATAATACTAATTAATAGTTAGATTGGTATCCTGTTTTGAAGGTTAGTTTTTAGTAACATAACACAACACAACGCGCATGAAGTCGCAGACAGAAACTAGATTTTAATTTCATAACTCACTTAAATAACAATTATCTTTTCTTCTATGGGAACCGCAAGTACCTATGTATGTACATACTTCTAATAAAAAGCCCTTTCACAAAAACGTAACTTACTTAAGCGTAACTTAATTAGGGCTTAGGAACTTAAGTGTGGGAGAACGACTTTGGTCTCACGAAATATTTCAAAGTCGATTAAAATACCGTTTAGGTTTAAATTAGGGTTCCTCAAAAGAGTTTTAAGATTGTTAAGTATGGGGAAGATTCGATTTAGTTAAAATACATAATAATGTACATAGGTATTCTAATAAATAGCCGCATTTATTCATAAAGGAAGTATAGATGAAAAAAATGTTTTAATACTCTTCTGTAATATTTTTTAAAATTAATTATTGTAATTTTTCGTCTCACTGCCTAATTATATTTACCTTCTGGGAAAAAGTACCTGCTCCAAAATTCTTAAGGTATCATGCGTTTGCCAAGTCTTTCGTTTATAAAAAAGTAGCTGTTCCCCGTGGTTTCACCCGCGTTAAACTCGAATTTCACTTTATAAGGTGATATTTTTACACCTTGGGTTACATTATTGGAGTTTTAGCATTTTTGAAAATATAATATAACCTATGTTCACCAGGGATAGTTTAGCTTCCCAACGGTGAAATAATTTTTCAAATCGGTCCAGTAGTTTATGAGCCTATTCAATGCAAACAAACAAAAATCAAACCTTTCCTCTTTATAATATTAGTATAGAAGAAATAAAGCACAGTCGGATAGCCACCGAACTTTGCTTGAAGAATAGGCTCAAGAAAGCCAGTTAGCACTTAATTCCCGGAAATCATTGCTATTCCAAACACCAGCTCCTTTCCGTATTGCTTTCTCTACATCTTACAAGGCGCTATTAATAAGTCTAGGCAACCTCACGCTCACTCAGTCTAGGATTAAATACTTCCTGTGTATCGATTAAGGGTTATTTATTCGCAGTAAATAATTATAACTTTGCTTGTAAGTATTCAAAGTTGAACCTTTTAAAGCCGAATTATAGTTAAATCGTGGGTTTCCGACTACCGAGGCTGGTATTTAAATATTTATTAAAACAAAATACAATACAAAGCTCTTTACAAAACTGTCTACATGTCTGGTCAAAGGGAAACATGCGTGACCCAAGAGCTGGTGAGTATCTGGCTCAGCGCATCACCATACAGCGGGGCAATGCAGCCAGCGTTTTGGGGATGCTTCTAAATGGTATTGATAAGGATTACTTGCTACCTCTAGGGTGTTAGCAAGAGTCTAGTTAGCTAAACTCTTTCAATTGTAAATTGTAGTTGTAATTTATTGTAGTTTTCTTTGTTAATAAAGTTAAATTTTTGAATTTGTTGTTCTTAGGTTCGTAGCTTTACGCGCTTTGTCAAACGAATAGTCAAAATTCATTGTGTTTCATTTCGTCGTATACTTAAAACAACAGGTATTAATCGCTTAAAAAATGCGGGAAAAGCGATAAATACATGTTGAATTAGTGCTTATAATTATTCAATTTCTCAAGAACGCAACATGGTGTTCCCACTTATTTCACTTTTCTACGAAAGTCGAGGAGAAAACCTACATGTTAGCAAACATGTTTAGTTTCACTCCCTACATGAATAACCTGACATGACGTTTTCTACTTCTATCTATAACTTTTCACTTTTCCAATGGTCTAGCTCTAGCTCGCTCTTAAATGAGGTACCTTTTTACAGCAAAGCTTATTAGGGGAGGCCTTATGTCCAGCTGTGGACTAATATAGGCTGATGATCATGATACGACGATGGTACTTAAAGATGTTTGTTGGACTGTTTCTTACCCGACTATTTATCGAACTTTCTAGATATTGATTCATAGTAATATTTTTTCTGCTAGAAATCAATTTCATAAATCAAATTCTCATCATTTTCAGCCTATATTACTCCACCGCTGGACATAGAACACATGAAAAAACTTAAACAAAACTAAAAATTAAAAAAAACTGTTACAATAATATAAAACTTTTTTCATACAAGAGACATAAACGCGCTCCACCAAAATGTTCTTAAATTCGCAGTTTTGTTTTTTTTGTTAGGTATGATATTATGAGAGCCCAAATACTGTCTAAACAAAATTATATATTTCAGATAACAGTAGATTGTATTACTGGTTCACTCCTTTAAAAATGGTCAATATCAAAAAGCTAACAACATCAATTGCCTACCTGCATAAATATAGGTTCTATAGAACTATATGAATCAGGCGGGTGACTAAGGATTACGTAACACATAAATACATAAAACGACCTTTGTTTACTTGACCATTACAGACAACAGACAGACAGAAATAAGGGAAAATTAAAGCAAAATAAACAGAAACATCCAATGGCGGTATTTTTTCAAGGAATTTGATAACTGGGTACCTATTAGTTGTTTTGTGGTTCTGGTAGAATGCAAATAATAAATAATGTTCTCAAATTGAAATTCGAATCCACATCGCGCGTAACTTTTTCAATCCGCAAAGTGGTCTGTCCAAAAAGTTTTTAATTCAGTGTCATGGAAATCTAAACTTTAATTACAAGTGTCAAGGATAAGAACTTGTTGGCATACCTACGCCCGTGACATTTAGACTTCCATATTTGAATAAGCTAAGGAAGTTTCTGAGAAACAAGTTTTTTCTCAGAGGATCCATATTAATTTAGAAAAGCTAGATTTATTTAAGCATTTTAAACAAACTTTGCAAACTTTTTAGACCATTTTCTCAATTCTGTCGTTTTTTGCTATTTGTGTGGCTGGTAATAAGGTTTATTTAAAGGCACAACCACAAGTATTTTAACCTAAATAGGCAGAAATGGTCGACTGACATTTAACTGAGCTCAAAGTGACTGACCCATTCATATAGGTAGGTACCACAAAGCTGCTGCCGGCACCTGTTTCTAAAGAAATTCAAGTTATTTGACATTTCAACTTTATTTATTGATTAGTGCGACCTGTCAGACATATTCTATTTCTGGAAACAGCTGGATTACTTAATTAGAATTTTAAAATGTTTTGGCCATTATTTTTAACTTCTAAGGGCACAAATACCTACCTACTACATAAAATAATAATTAATATTATTTAACATAAATTGTTTTTAAAGTTATAATTGTTGGCCATGAAGATACCTAATATATAAATTAAAATAAATGGGTCATTTCATGCTGTATCATTTATTGTATCATCTTGTCTATGAATAGAAGGCATCTAAATGCCACAATGCACCTATTTTTACAACTCGTTTTGTATATATTAAACTTCGTTCAGAAATCTAAAATAACGAATGTCAGAGTTGTATTTGGTTTGAATTTTTTTGACAAAAACCTACGAATGTTTCAAGGATGTATGACAAAATGTACTTATAAAAGAATTTTGAATTGGGTTCTTCTCACGACATTGAGTAAGCCAAGAGTAAACTCATATCAAGACAATTTGGTAATGAGTTCCTACGGTTGAGGCGTAATTTGTGTTTCTTGAGGTCCATTGAAGGTGATTCAAGGTAGATATGTAGTAAATTATAGGTTTAGTTTTCTTGTCTATTGCTTAAGACAAGAAAATTAAGTTTGCTATGGCAGTTAGTTACTAAGTTACTATATATTTATTAGGAACCATTATACCAAACTGCAAGTATTGAAATCTCTTATATACTGTGTAGAGATAAGTATAGTTAGAATATAATATTTTATTTTAATATATAGAAATATACATTTATTGCACAAATTTAGCCGAAATTGGTTTGTATTGGTGCTCTCACTCGTTTTGAACATATAGTTAAATTAGTTCTAATGTATTACATTGTGTTTGGTTAAAGAAAATATTGTATTATTATTGTCAAAACAAAATACAATTCGACTGAGAAATTGCAAATCTTCGGTTCGATTTTTGCGGCTCGCTTCGTTCGCCACAAATGAACTAAGTCGGAAGTTTTATTGTACCAATTGTACCTTCCTCGAACCTTTGTTACTGTCTGGGTGCGTTTCCGATTGCAATACGTCATTACATTATTCGATTGTAAATCGATTACCCGTCTCGATTCATTGCTCGAAATGATTGAGGAATTACTAGTGGACTCGAATCTATTGGAAACTTTTTTTTACTTACGTAAGTGAACTTGTTATTGGTGGAAGTTTTACGTAGCCGATTCAAAGATTTGAAATTCCAATTCACTGAATACATTAATAAAATACCGCTAAATTTAATTTCCTATTCGAGGATACACCGATTTGAATTTTATTAATAAGAGAAAAAAAAATATTTACCTAAGTCAGCTCCTTAACGTCGCGTCTTAACAGTTTAACTCTCAATTGATACAGGATTTTTTGTCTGTCTTCATGTTATTTTTACATGGGTAGGTAATTTATTTACATGTAGATAGACACTAGAAAATGAATGCATTAACTATATTTTGTTTTCATCGATATCTAAGTTCCCATAAAATATCGTAATTTCCACTGAAAAATAATAAAAATACCTTGGAAAATTTGACACGGCTTACTAGTTTCAAAAGTGCAGTAAAAATCCTCACTTAGTCATCATAAAACATTGAAATTAAATTGTTTCTGAAATGACACGAGCGGTTTGCGGTGACATCAGCCGATTGCAGATTTCCAAGGTTTTCGTTCACTGACATTTTGGTTTCTAAAGGTTGATAACTTAAAATTATCTAGAACCTAGGCATTTTAAAACTCTTTCAAAAGGTCGGTCTTTACCTACCTACAAAGATTACAACACTATTATTGAAAAATATCTTCAATATAAAAAAATGATGGCTCGCTTCGTATGAATTCTAAATTCAAAAATTGATTGAAACGCGAACAGGATTATTCTTGTTGGAACCGAATTATTTGACGTCTAAACAGCATAATTTAAAAATGTAGCTGTACATATTTCATTTTTATGAATGCTTATCTAATAATCATAATTTATGGTCCAACTTCCCTAGTTTATTTCTAAAAAAACCGGACATCAGCCTAGTCCTATAAAACATACCTAGTCTGTTTCCTTATAAAATTGAATAATAACGTGTTTTAATAATAAATAAAATACTTGAACAAACTTTGTGCTGACCTGCTTTTATGTAGAAATAATTAACAGTTCAGGTTGACGCATCCAGCATCTCCCTGCAGTCTTTCGCAGGTCGTCATTCCACCTGGTTGGAGGTGGATGCGTCAAGCTGATGACAGGGCGCTATGGCGCTCATTAGGGGAGGCCTATGTCCAGTGGACTTGCATACATAAGCTGATGATTGTGATGAATTTACAGTTGAATTCTTAATTCTTTAGTTCCCATTGATACTTGTATCAGTTTTATACAGTTTTAACGGTAGGCTTGCTTCCTAAGGCCATAGAATTGATACAATCGTGGGACCCCTAACGGGGCAAACTGGTCTTGCTCGGTGCTACCGGGTCTACTTATTGTGACTTTGACAGATGGTTGAATAGAGTGTAGTCTGCTATTAGCCTGATCTAGATATTTATGGTGTAGATCTTTTGATGTGACATTATGAACACACTAGTTGGGCTTCGCACGAGTTGTTTCTATGGAAACGTTACGACTGCGTTGCGGTAAGCTACTTTTTATCCTAGAAATCAGTATTATTGGATAAAAAGTAGCCTATGTTTTATTCTGGGCTTGGTATGAAGAATTCCAGCCTGATCCGTTCAGCAGTTTTTGCCTGAAATAGTAACAAACATCCATACATACTATAAACTTTCGCGTTTATAATATTAGTAGTTTCTACTCGCAGTCAACTTTTATTTTAGGTGTTCTTTGTATTTTTTCAATTCATTCATAATTTATTTTTATTCCCTTAGGTTTGCTGTAAGAAAACTCTTTTAGGGTTAAGCTTACCTTTCTACATGTGCATTATTTATAAACTTTTATGTATGATGTATCTTGTTGTTGATGAGAGATAGAATAAAGGGGAAGGGATTAGAGGAGGCCTTTGCCAAAAGAGGGCAAACAGAAAATATCGATGTAGCAATAGTATTTAAATAAAACCATGTAAATATTTAGTGGACTATCGTTATATCGAGGTTCTGAGATGTCTCTACGAAGCCGCCATTATGTGTGTCCAAGTACAGGGCCAGCAGTCTAAACCTATCCAACTGCGCAGAGGAGTGAGACAGGGGGATGTCATATCCCCGAAACTGTTCACAAGCGCGTTGGAAGATTTGTTTAAGACTCTGGACTGGAAAGGTAAGGGCATAAACATAAACGGCAACTACATCTCAAACCTACGATTCGCTGATGACATAGTCCTATTGGCGGAGTCGCTAGAGGAGCTGAACCAGATGCTGGACGGCCTAGCTTCAGCCTCCCGATGTATCGGTCTTGGCATGAATCTGGATAAAACCAAAGTCATGATCAATGGACACATTGATCCAAGGCCGGTGGTCGTACATGGTCACCTTCTCGAAATCGTTTCCGAATACACATACCTTGGGCAGATTCTGCAGTTAGGTAAAAACAATTTCGAGAAGGAGGCCAAAAGGAGGATCCAGCTGGGCTGGGCAGCGTTTGGGAAACTACGTCGAGTCTTCTCTTCATCCATACCGCAATGCTTGAAAACGAAAGTTTTCAACCAGTGCGTCCTACCCGTTATGACCTACGGAGCTGAGACGTGGACACTCACGATAGGGCTGGTCCACCAGTTCAAAGTCGCTCAGCGAGCTATGGAAAGAGCTATGCTCGGAGTGTCTCTGAAGGATAGGATTCGCAACGAACACATCCGACAGAGAACCAAAGTTATCGACATAGCTCTGAGAATTAGCAAGCTAAAGTGGCAGTGGGCCGGCCATATCTCGCGAAGAACCGACGGCCGTTGGGGCAAACGTGTTCTTGAGTGGAGACCACGACTCGGTAAACGTAGTGTAGGACGCCCTCCGACCAGGTGGGATGACGACCTGCGAAAGACTGCAGGTAGATGCTGGATGCGTCAAGCCGAAGACAGGGCGCTATGGCGCTCATTGGGGGAGGCCTATGTCCAGCAGTGGACTAATATGGGCTGATGATGATGATGATGATGATGTAAATATTTATCTGAATAAAAGGTTTAAAATGAAATGAATGATGTACTTGCGTGTACAATAAATAATTTAGGAACATAATATTTCCACTGCATTATAAGTTGTACTAATACGATAAACTACGATATTTTTAATACAAAAACAGTTACGTACCATAACCTAGTTATTACGATTGGAAAACTAGGTAAGGATATTCAATGCGCTTGTAATCAATTGACAATACAACTGTTACATGCATATTCTCACAATAGAAATACAAGAAACACAGTAGTTCTCTCTCATAATGGGCATAGCATAGAGTTCCACTTAGCTCGTGCGACCGTTGACGTAAGGCGATTTTTTGCGCGCGCTTTCTCTGTATCACAACACTCTATTCTATGACGGTGTTCTGTCATTTGGCTGTCAAGTTGGCAGAAATAATTAATTTGTTCTTATTATAGTTTGTTCATATTATTAGAGAACAAAGACATTTATTTATAAGTCTATATTGTCTATATACATATAACACAAAAACAAAGACATAAGTTCGGAAATTTTCTGCTTGATTTTAAATACAAACATAATGTTTCTAGATTATGATCAAATTTATGGCTTATTGTAACCTATAATTTTCTGTTCTTTAAATATCAATCAATTTTAAATAAAAATAAATTATATCAGTTTGACAGATATTATATCACGTGCTTATAATGATTTTTTTGATTATAAAAGATACCTAGTCAATCTTATATGATCATATGACATATTTCTTCTAAATGCTAAAGATAAGATAGAAAACAATATAGAAATAAATACTTAGAATAGATTAAGTATAAAGGGTGGCCTTATGTATGGCCTTTGGCACTTGCCTTAATTGTTTTGTTTAGATTTAGTTTTATATTGTTACTATAGTTTTTGTTAGTGCACTTCCTTACCCGACGAGCAAACAGAAAATGTTTTGATACCCCGCGAAACAGGCCTAGCCTAGTGCGGGGGTCACTGTTAAGTGCAACACCTCAACCAATAAACTCTTAAATGTATGTACATAAACTAAGTTAAGGTGTTATTATAGTTGTAAACTTTTGGTAAATAAAAATATTTTGTATTTGTATTTTGTATTGTATTTGTTATAGCTGAGAGCGATCTCTTCCAGGTGACCTTAAAGTGGACTTAAAATGATGGAACAATAAAGATGTAGAGCACATAGTTATATTTTATGCTATTTTAAATAACTCACGGATCCAAAAGTAAGCTTAAATGGTCCCACAGATATCATTTTATATCTCAACAATAGTATTTTCACTCGTAAAATGCACACTATCAAACAAACACCAAACACAAACTAAACTGAAGTCGCATGTAACCAAATGAGTCAGATAATTGATTGTGATTTCTTGAAAAAAACACGTAGGAAATAATCATTACCTGTAAGTATTTTCATTAATTATCTTTCGGTATCAGTTTCTTCCTATGTTATCTTTTAAAACTTTGTTTTGAAAGTCCGGTCGCAGAACTGCCAAGTAGAGATCGGAGGGTCGGGTCGGAGTCATCATAATCATCATCACCCTATAGCAGTCCACTGCTGGACATAGGCCTCCCCCAATGAGCGCCATATAAGTCATACTATACTTACAGTATGTTTTACTTTTAGCACCTATCTTTTTGATTTTGATTTTAAGCTTTGAATCGCTTTAAGCGATAAGGCCGCCCATTCGTGTAAGTATTTTACTAATCTGTTTTATATATAAGTTTTATGACTAAAAATTATCTAGGCATCTTTAGACTAATTTTAATTTTTTTTTTATTTTTAATCGTCAACTCAAATGATATATAAAAAAAAATTGGGTTTATTCCCAAGCGCCCCCTGAAACTCAGGGAACTTTAGGCGGATGTTTAGTCACGTTTTAACACTATTTCTACACTTTATCTCGTTGATAACAATCTTGATACAGATATCTTTGATTGCTGAAATCACGCCGTGCTACGTCTTTTCTTTACCTTCGGTTTTAATATATTTAAAACGGGATATACTATACCATGTTTGGAATTTTGAGTTTTCCAACATCATTCTTTGTGTTTTCATCATTTCTTGTGTGTTTCTTTCTTTTTGAGTTTTATTTGTGCCGATATACCTACTTACTAGTTGGAAAACTCAAAAAGCAAATCATGGTAAATAACCCGTTATAGACTTTTGTGTTAATATAAGAGTAGAAGTAAAGAGGAGAAGTAAAGAAGGTTTCAAAAGTCATAATGATATTTGTTATAGGATTTTTTTATCGTATAATTTTCATCTACTCAAATATGTATTTGAAAAATTGAACCGCGATTTTGAAAAAAAAATAGTAAATAAATTACAGTTTAGTAGTCCGTAAATAAATAAATAATGCTGGACAATTCACACAGCATTTTCTAGCCACATGGTAAGCAGAGCTTGTGTTATGGGTACTAGATAACTGATATACATAATACAATACATTACATAGATAGATATTTTTTATTATACATAGAAAACGACCAGAGCACCCGGAACAAATATCTGCAGATCGTTCACACAATTGTTCCGAGGCGGGAATCGAACCCGCAACCTTCAGCGTCTCAGGCGGACCTTCGCCCACCGCGCCACATCGGTCGTCAATATAAGTTTAGGGCCAAATACTTCTAAATAAAACTTTTGAAACTATCATGGTTATTAACACAAATACTTCTAATTACTTTAAAATGTAAACTCACGGAAAATTCTCGAACATCCCTAAAAGTTTTGCTTTTACAACTCAATTAACTTTATCAATGTTTAGACAGCGCATAAATAAACACTGCACTCCATACGAAAACAGATTCCTAATCAGTTCACTCGGATATCAAAGAACGGCTAATGCACCCAAACCGAGTTTAAATATAACAGGATGGGCTAAATTTAAACTGGTCACTGACCTCTGATACAAACTATGGACCTAACAATTAAGGCATACACTAAAAAGCAAAAATACGTATATTTAAGTTAAGTTTACGTATTATTGCTTTTTAAACTATATTATACTTATAGATATACGAAACTATACCTTTAGATACGAAACAATCATTTAAGTCTGTCTGTCCCCGAGGCACACTAACGATAACGCCGCCACCAATTTTTTCTTATTATGGCGTTGATCAAAGGATATATTAAAAATTTAATTGGGCATTTTTGATACCTATCTAATAATAAGCTTTTTTTAGTGCATCTGTAATAGTTTTATTTTGTATAGTTTAGGCAGAGATACGAAGTTGCCCTTGGTGGCCAACAAACTCTATTTTCGTAATTTTATAATTGAAATGCGAACATGTCAAAGTGGGATAGATTCCTCTGAAACTATTGATTTTGCCTCTGTTATCCGACATATCTTCTGTTACATCGCTACACAATGTTGACAGTTTTTGTTCCATTTTCAACTAAATCATTTACCTACTTCGAAATAGCTATTTGTTTCGAAGTGACGTTTGCCACACTTGTTCATGATCTTGTCCATTCCTTAGTCTGCTAATAAATCAAGCAGCCCATAACGTTCAACATTGTTAACCATCACGCACAAATACAATGTTACAGAGCGGACAATACATTGTGTGAAAGCATCCATTGTTAACACATATGGCCAGCCCTAAAAAATAATGAAAAAAGGTCGCTGTAGTCTCTGGTCAATAAAAAGGTTTTACTCGTCAATGATTGGCCAGGCATTATTTGACATTGTATTCGTAATTCAAAATTGAGTCGTGATTGTAAAAGCACGTAGGGTCGAAAGCAGCGCGTCAAGGAATGCAGTTTTTTGTCTGTTGAAATATTACTTGTTTCGAGATTTATTTGAGCTTTTATATTGATATGGAATGTCAGACGAAATGGAATTTTGTGAAAGTAAAAGTGTTTAACTAAGATAACCTTCGGCACCAAGTTGAGTATTTTGATATCTAGGTATGGTTATAGGGTGTGATTTTGAACAAACCAGAATTCAAAATCAAGTCAACGTATTTTGAAAACAATATTCAGTAAATATTTTTTGATCCTAACTTTTGGATTAAATTCAACGACTCCTTTCTTCTATAGGAACTGTGATGACGACCTGCGAAAGACTGCAGGCAGATGCTGAGCTGAATGCAGCAAGCTGATGACAGGGTGCAATGGACATAATACGCGAGAACAACGACAACCGGAACAAATATTTGTAGATCGTAGGCGGAAATCGAACTCGTAACCCCCTACGTCGGAGGCAGACCTTCGCCCACCACGCCACATCAGTCGTCGTTTTTGATAAACACTTTACACTACCCTCCCAAAATAAACAACTAAGTACATGAATGTACAAAGTATCCATCCATTCCCATAACAGAAACTCAAGTATCTACTTAGCTATTTATTCTTTATGGGAATCTAATTAAAGCAGAGAATACACGACACATGCGTATGCGCACGCCGGAATGTGACGAGAGATGTATGTTTCCAGGGAGAGCTTTACTTCCCTGAGTATTTCTATACTTCCTTGGAATACGTCGCTAAGCAGCTTAATAAGTAACTTAAGTACGTAAGGAACTCGAGTGTGTAAGTAGTAACTTGTTTTTGGAGATTGATTGTTTTGAAAAACTATATACTGTTATTTAAAGTTATTCGGGATTAATACTAGTCCGGGAACATTTTATGGGACCATTCTCTGGATCATTTGAGACCCATGATAAACTACTTTATTTGCCGTTTATTATTCTATGCCTGTATTTTGTACCTGTGTCTAAATAAATGTTTTTCTATTCTATTCTATTTGCTATACAATAACAAAATAATCATTCAAATCAGTCCACAATTGATGGAGTAAACGCCGATGATTTATTGGATACAAAGGTGTGTTTTATTCCAGGCATTCTAGTTACTATTGATATGCAAAATTTCAGCCTGATCCGTTAGTTTGATCATTTGAGCAGAAAAAATCTAATCATATATGTATATCACGATCACGACCGATGTGGCGCGGTGGGCGAAGGTCCGCCTGCGACTCAGGAGGTTGCGGGTTCGATTCCCGCCTCGGGACAATTGTGTGTACGATCTGCAGATATTTGTTCCGAGTGTTCTGGTTGTTTTCTATGTATAATAAAAAAAATATCTATCTATGTAATGTATTGTATTATGTATATCAGTTATCTAGTACCCATAACACAAGCTCTGCTTACCATGGGGCTAGATAATGCTGAGTGAATTGTCCAGCATTATTTATTTATTATTATTATATCAGTATTACACTAATGTTAAAAATGCGAAAGTTTGGTTGTTTAGATGGATGGGTGGATTAGTGTGAGACTGATATTATGTATGTACCTACAGTAGAATTGTTCTGCTTAAATGATCAAACTAACGGATCTTAGAACAGAGCTTAGTTTTATGATAAATAAGACAGCACAGAAATCTAAAGCTTTCTCATAATTTAGTTTCATAGCTAATTAAGTTTTAGCAGGTATGGATTTTCAGTTTCTAATTAGTTAAGATTATTTTTACGGCCTTAGAAAGTTACATACTGGACATACTACACTACACAGGTACACTACACACACTCAAATACATACTACAGGTAGATTAGTGAAGGAATATATCACATTATACACTTTTACATGTGTAAACTTATAATTAGCCGTTAGTTACACATTATGTTTAGTATTTAGTTACCTAGCTGTTCATCATCAGCCTATAGCAGTCCACAGCTGGACATAGGCTTCCCCCAATAAGCGCCATAGCGCCCGTCCTCAGCTTGCCGCATCCAGCATCTACCTGCAGTCTTTCGCAGGTCGTCATCCCACCTGGTCGGAGGGCATCCTACACTACGTTTACCGAGCGCGTTACCTAGGTATTAGTTTTCCCAAAATTATAAAATAAATAAATAAAATCAGTTTAAGTAGGTAGGCACTAAAGTAAAGTATTTTCATAAAGTACCTAATCTACACTGAAAACCCATGTTGTCTGTCTGCAAGAGAAACGGAATCTGTCAATCTTTCGGTAAAAATAACAACCCACTTTCGAAACTTTCAAAGGAAGTTACAAAAATACTTATTTTAGGAAGAGTAGGAACTGTCTTATTTTTGGAAGTCCGGTTAAAAGATTTTATTTTAACACTTTGATTGCAGAAATCACACGGTATGTGTTTTCTACAAGTGACTAATATGCGTAAATCCACACTAGCGCAGCGGCTGAGAAAATACAGATCTGTGTGACTCAGCACAGCCGTAATATTTTTCGAACGAAACGCATGTGCGGCGCAACACAACCGCTATGTAGAGCGGCAGCACGAATTTTTTAGGTTAAAAAAAAGATCGCAGTCGTCGAAAAAAAATCGCAGTCAAAGTGTTAAAAGAATACAATAGTAGTAGTTCAATAGTGTTATAGGTCCATTAATTTACTTCTTTAGGTGACAAACACACGTAGGTACAAAATAATTATAATGTATAAACTAGCGGCTTCAGAAGTGTTAAGACTGGTTCGATGGGCTGGACACAAACTCATCAAATCCCCATCTTCCAATTGCCCAATATCTGACCGTCTCAGTTGCGTGTGCGCCGATAATGCGACCGGAAGTGCATCACTTTATTTGCCACATAAATTACTATTTGATGGCTCCAACTCTGCTTATCTATGATTTATATGACGGATATGCCCTCTTTGTTATTACGTCTGTTAGATAAGGAACTGTCGCTTTTCTATAAATAAGACTTTCCTTTTGAATAATTGTGGGCCAAAAGTCGGTGCTTATAAGAATAGCATGTGAGCTCTTTTTTAAAGATCTCTAAATAAAAAAAAACAGTTTTATTTTTTTGTTTTTCTAAAGTATGGTAACTAGGTAAATTTAAAGTTTTATTTGTTTATATTATGAAAAAAAATTACAACAATAATTGCAACTAAATAAATTCATTATAAACAATAAATATTTTTAATAAATAAATAAGATATTATTTGCTTATTTTCTGTAAAATAATATGTAAAAAATTTACTTGCAGGTAAAGAAATTAACAAAGTGTTCTTAAAATATAGAGCCTCTTAATTTTAAATTCGTGGTAAAAACCCATAGGTTATGAAACATCCGATCTGATGTCAGAATTTGCATTATTATGTCACGGAAACTAAATTAATGACAAAGTTTTAGGTTACTATCTATTTTGATTAATTATTATAGGCGGCTAATTAATACAATAAATTAATATATAACTCGCAGCTTTAACACGATTGCCATGTTTGCTTTCTTATTTTGTCTGATTCATTATGCAACATTAAAATGATGTATCAATTTTAGAGGCCATAAATAGTCATCATCATCATCAGCAGCCTATAGCAGTCCACAGCTGGACATAGGCCTCCCCCAATGAGCGCCATAGCGCCCTGTCTTCAGCTTGCCGCATCCGGCATCTACCTGCAGTCTTTCGCAGGTCGTCATCCCACCTGGTCGGAGGGCGTCCTACACTACGTTTACCGAGTCGTGGTCTCCACTCAAGAACACGTTTGCCCCAGAGCGGCCGTCGGTTCTTCGCGAGATATGGCCGGCCCACTGCCACTTCAGCTTGCTAATTCTTTGAGCTATGTCGATAACCTTGGTTCTCTCTCATAAATAGTGAGTGGGAAAAATTCTGCTTGGGAAACAACCAGTCAAAATCTGACTATCTGACTAAAAACGTAATAATTAAGTAACAATTTGCGGTCTTATCGCTCAAGAGTGATCTCTACCAGACAACCATGGATGAAATGAAGGTATGGTCAAAGATCTTTAGTATAAATAGGTAGGAAATCAATGTTAACATCAGCAGTATCGTCTTGTCGTTTTAACAATTCTACCATCGAACTGCGATCCCCAACCCGCATGCCCAGCGTGGGGATTATGGGCATTGCCCCCACATGATAAGCCAAAAATGCGCTTATGATAGAGGCATCCAACAGTGGACTAGTATAGGCTTTAGATGATGATACATAATACCTATACTGTAATATACATGGTGTACTTTTAGTGTCGGGACACCCTGTACTAGAGTAGGTTTATTCGGACCTTGGCACTATTAATTTGTTTACTCTCTTCATTGGCTCAAATGCATTCGAGTTCAAATAACAGTAACCTCAGATATTTGGTACCTTTACTCGAAATTCCTCGTTAACCAGAGAGTCACGATCGAGCTGTTACAAAAAGTTACAATTGTTTTGCTGTTTTTTAATTACTACGTGAACGTGATTCTATTCGAGAGAAATACGACAAAGTTTTAAAACTGTTGAAACGATCACATTATTAGCACAAAAGTAATTTGTAACTATAATAGATAAATTAAATAAATAAATAAATAATGCTGGACGATTCACACAGCATTAACTAGCCCCATGGTAAGCAGAGCTTGTGTTATGGGTGCTAGATAACTGATATACATAATACAATACATTACATAGATAGATATTTTTTATTATACATAGAAATCGACCAGAACACCTGAAACAAATATCTGCAGATCGTACACACATTTGTTCCCAGGCGGGAATCGAACCCGCAACCTCCTGCGTCGCAGGCGGACCTTCGCCCACCGTGCCACATCGGTCGTCAAATAAATGTTGTGGATATTTACCATGGTTTTTATTTTTGAGTTTTCCAATATTCCGGCACAGTTTCATGTAATCAAATCATCCTACTAATATTATAAACGTGAAAGTTTGTAAGTATGGATGGATGTTGGTACTCTTTCACGTAAAAACTACTGAATGGATTTTAATGAAACTTTACAATAATAATAGCTTATACATCAGAATAACACATACCTAGGCTACAATTTATAAAGATATATTGTATATTATCCAAAATATCTATCAACACGCGGGTGAAACCGCGGGGCGCAGTTAGTGATAAATATATCCCGTCAATTCCCGTCATTATTATGACTCCTAAGATTGTTTTATAATATAAGTCAATGAGTCAATTAATTACTTTTATCTAATAAGGAAATTCAGGAACTTAATCAAAGCCAATAAATAATTATCAAATCTGATAAATGATGATAATAGGTGATAATCATCATTAGAGATAGAGCGGTCAGTCAAAACAAATCAATAAACTAACAAGAACAGTAAATTTTTTGTTTAAGAAAACCATTGAATTTTTTTTTCAAATATTAACGCATTCGTTGACAATTTGATGTAATTTTTTTCTCTTCTACCCTCAAAAAATGGGTCTTTAGTACTTTCGCACTAAAAGGGATTCAAAACGCGGTGTAAATCGCTTAAGTCCCCTTTCGAATGGGTTCTTTCCAACCTGGCCAAACCTTTTTTTTAATTAGTCAATTCATATTCTCGTGCTAAACTAATTAAAAAATAAACGCTCGTTTAAACAACATTTTTAAGCTGGCCAATTTTTTAATGTCAATTTTGTATAACATTGACATAATTAAAGTCGATGATTACCAAAAATATCGCTATTTACAGCCTAAGAGTTTCTTTACTTAAATCATCAACTATTTAACATGTAACTTAAGGAATTATTTTATTCTAAATAAACCTTAAAGTGACGGTATTGCCGGACTCTCCCCTAAATTGGTCTAACCACCAGTCACAACATAAAGCTATCGACACTCTCAAGCCACAGATAACTGTGAGCAAGCGAAACACTGAGACACTTCCCTAGATAGAGACGATAAATGAGAAGCAATCATTGATGAATATACCTAAGTAGGAGGCTGCGGTGGACCACATTATGTCCATAATGGTGCTAATGTGGGCCACGTCGAGAGCTAATGAATAACATTCTATTATAATGCGGTCAGGTGATATTTCTGACCAGTTTTTAAAGAATTTGTTCCTATACTTAGAAATTTGGGATTAGGTATTGCAAGATGGTATCTATATCGTGATTGACGAGTCATAGTCTCATACTTTAATTTAAGTTACATTATTGTGATTTTATTATGTGTATGAAGTATGACAATAAATTATCGGAATCTGAATCTGAATCTGATGGACTTTCGGGAAGTAACTGAACAATAGGTAGACTATTATCCTATTACCAGGAACTAGGGTGAGTATATACATACTATACACTGTATAGTATGTATATATATTTTATGATATATATGTAGTATATTTCAATGTAAGTACTATAAGTATTTTATTTATAATATCCCATAACTTACAAGCACACAGATCCCCTGGTACTGTCCACGATCCTATCCATCCATGGTTGTCTGGTAGAGATCGCACTTGACCGATAAGACCGCCAATTGTACTTTATTTTTAAGTTTATACTGTACATAGTTTATAGTTAAAGTGCAATAAATAATTTTCTATCTATCTATACTACTCACCCATACAGGGTGCGATATAACGGTCTACTAGGTTGAAAGAGAGCGATTGCGGATATTATCATCTCATATATCTGTGTTAAAGTTCCACCGCCGCCGTCTATTTTGTTCCTTCATGTCCATCCTAAGGTTGCCTGAAAGAGATCGATCGCAGCGATAAGGCTGCCCTTATATTACCTCTATACCAAGTATTTATTTCTGTTTTGTGTGGTATACTAAAGAGGTGTTTATATTTTATTCTACACTAAAGAATCACTATCATATTTGAAAAAAAAATAAGGCAATATTTACCGAATTCAAAACGCCGTAGGACAAAATACATCTTCTAGGTCCAGAATTAATCCCTTAATTTTAGATATTTTTGGCAGTTACTAGTTAGTTTTCTGAGTTCAAAGTGTAATTCAGAGATGATGTAAGGTGACGGATGTTCTTTAGTGTTATGCGCTCTTGTTTTGACTTCTACGATCACTAACAATCATTGTACTCGTATAATTTCATAATAATGCCATTGTTGATGAGTTTGAATCAACATTGTGATAATCTAAACACAGCCCGGTCTAAGGACCATTATATTTTGTTTGCGTTTATCTATTTCCCTGAAGGATGGCCTTCAGGGAAATAGATAAACGCAAACAAAATATATTGTAAGTATACTAGCTTCAGCGCCTGCTTCGTGCGTGTGTTTACCGGATAAAAAGTAGTATTTTTGTTAAAGCTGGCTGAGCACTAGGAACAAAAAAAAAATGTTTCTGCCTGTTTTGTTCACTATTGTGCCCTTAGACAAACTCTCTATCTCAGCCTGTCTCTGTATCTATAGGTACTATAAAAGACTATCGTAGGTACTTTGACTAAGAAACCTTAATCCCCTTGTCCTGTCCAATGCTTCTACAATCTTCATTGTCATTATCTGGCATAGATAGATAGTTCTTGAGCGATAAGACCGTCAATTGTCGCTTAGTTATTAAGTAGTTTTGTTGTAGTGTTTGTGTATGCAATAAAGTATTTTCTATCTCAAATGTTGGGCATAGAAATTAGACAAAGATATTGGACGAGTGTAATACCACCCTTAGGTACACTTTACTAAAATACCATTTCACTTAAAAATGGTGAATGCTATTCTTGAATTCTGTTCTGTTCAAAATACACGTTGGACGCGGAACGCGTGTTACTCGAGTCGCCCTAAAGAAGTCCCTTCCCTTGGGATGAAACGTCGTTTCTCGCAACACAACCTAGGTTCATAGTTAAACCACGAACATTAATAAAGGAGTGTCGGTATCTGTCCATCCATCCAAACTTTCGCATTTTTAATATACGTGTGATGAGTGGCATGAGAAGAGGTAGTATATCAATAACATACCTAATCTCTTATCTCAAAGTAAACGAGACGAGAGTGATTTATCTGTCTTGCTTGATGCCTTGATAAAACATGGGGAAATTCTTACCCATTTAGTTTCTCTACTTTCTAGCAGAATTTATTTTCAGTGTTTTACCTAACCTACGTATTTTATTATGAACTAGTTTCTGCCCGCGGCTTCGAACGCGTTGTTTCTATGGAAACGTTTATTCCATGGGAACTGATTTATGGGATAAAAAGTAGCCTATGTATTTATTCCCGGCCTGGAACTACCTGCATGCAAAATTTCAGCCCGTTCAGTTCAGTAGTTTTTGCGAGAAAGAGTAAAAAACATCCATACATACAAACTTTCGCGTTTATAATATTGTGTAGGATTTTATATATTATATAACATATACTATATATGCATTATTTTTTCGAAAGTACCTCATACTGTAGTGTCAGTAGTTGGTATTGTCTTAATACATAAATGTTGAATTATTACCTACTGTTTTATTAGACTCTAACGTAACCAAGCAGTCAACGGAAGAATTTTAAACTCCAGTAACTGGTAATTTGTTACCGCAGTTTTTAACAGTTTTACTGCATTATTTGACGCTTCAGGGCAAGTAGAAAGGTTGTGTTTACCTATGTATGTGTTCAGTATTCTATAGAAAAGTGTGTTCGTTGCATGCAAACAGAGGCGTGGGCTAGAGCCAGTTTCTAATATTAATTGACGAGGTTTTTCTGCGCCGTGTCACTTACTTTATCATCTTGATTAATATGCAATGTATCTTCAAGATTTCATCTGTTAATCAACTTTTTAACAAAGACGGTATAGCATTTTCTAAATTGATTTCTTTTTGATGCTGAGAAATCTTTAGAATTCTTAGTAGCTACTAAACAATTTTCAGTTTCAATTGTTCTATTCTCACCCGGCTAGTTTAATTAACAATAGGTAAAACCTTTAGTTTTAAGCAACATCCTTCGTTAGCAATCAACTTAATTTTATTCCATTACGTTTAAATCACTGTTTACCTTTTCACGTTCCAAATTCCAACCGGCCTTATAAAGAGGTTGTCCGAAGGAATGTTTTACAACTTTCAGTCCAGTGAAAGTATCCTCGGCTCTTTACACTTCGAAGAAACCTTGCACTACACAGATTCACTGAACACTGTCATCACTTATGAAACTGTCGTTTGCTCAGAGAGGTGACGTCCGACCTCGAGCGCGGTCGGGACACAAATGAGGTAAATAAACGGAATAAGCGCGCGCGGCGCGGCGGTTGCGCAGGCGCATATGTCGCACACTAGCAAGGAATGCAATCTCCCTCGCTCTCTCGAACGCGCGTTTTCTCCTACACCCCGCCTGTTTTGTCATGAATGGTGCATGTGTTGGCTATTTTTTGTTCCCTTTGCGCTGGACCCTTAATGACCTCCGTGACTTAACTTTAGACGGTGATTTTGTTACTAAGCACAAGCAGCGGAGTGTTTTTTCATTTTATAAAATAAGATTGATCGTTATTTTTGCATAATTCCTATGTAAGTTATTGGTATCTTGTAGCATTAATTTAAAAGAAAGACTCAAACATTTAAATTATATGTTGACTGTATGTCTGAATTTGTAGCATTATTAAATATATAATACACAATTCGCACACGATTTCATCACAAGTCTGTTTTTTTTTATGTACACGGATTGCATGTTATTCAGGCTTATATTCAGGTATATTTGTGGAAGGGCAGTAATTATGGAATTGTGCACGCGAATTGCATTTTGTTAGATTTATAAATAAATAAATAAAAATAAAATATAAGATCTAAAATAATGCTTAATGCTATGTGGATTGTCCCACATAGCATTATTTCAGATATTATTTTTTCAGAAAATTCGTTCTAATTATGTTACAATGGATTTCCGCACGGTAACGTCTGAACCAATTTTATGCATAGAGTCTGTTATCTGTATTTAACAAAACATTGTTAATACAACAATACTAGCTCAATACCTACATATATAACTGACAGCGCAATGTTATTTCACTTTTTTACACAGATTACATAAAATTTCTTTATGTATAATTTGTCGCAGCAAGTTTACATCAGCTAAGATGGAAAGATAAAACCAGTTTAACTGAAAGTCACGTTCTTAATACCGTTATTGTAGGTTTAGCGCAGAGTAACTTGCGGTTAAACGATGAGAAATTAGTTAACTGGCTCATTACAGTTAAAGACTTTCTTAAAACCGTCAATGTAATGAAAGTAGGGCTAATAATATTAAGATAAATTTCTTGTAGCAGATAGTTTATTGTTTATTCATTTCCACCGTAGGTACACATATTATTACACTTGATGTCGTTAAGTTATATTGGCATAAAAATTATATTACAATTTTAATAAATAAATAAATAATGCTGGACAATGCACACAGCATTATCCAGCCCCATGGTAAGCAGAGCTTGTGTTATAGGTACTAGATAACTGATATACATAATACAATACATTACATAGATAGATATTTTTTATTATACATAGAAAAC
Source organism: Eupithecia dodoneata (assembly GCA_947044415.1). NCBI lineage: Eukaryota > Metazoa > Arthropoda > Insecta > Lepidoptera > Geometridae > Eupithecia > Eupithecia dodoneata. Next base: position 10,885,607 of record OX345665.1, on the reverse strand, counting down.
AACCAGAAATAAGTAACACACATCAATGTTGACATAGAAAACACTTTGGATTGTGTTATAGAAAAAGCAGACAGACATGCCTTCTTTAAAAATTTAATAAAAGATTCATAGAAATTTATCACAGTAAAATAATAATAAATTCGTTAAATTGAATACAATTGAGATGCTAGTGTTACGAAAGCAAAAAGCAACTGAATGGAGATTAGAAACTGCAAGGATTGTCACAATTTTATTTATATTTAGTATAGAAAACGACCAGAACACCCGGAACAAATATCTGCAGATCGTACACACAATTGTTCCGACCGGACCTTCGCCCACCACGCCGCTGTGGTCGTCAATGATCATAATCTGAAACATGTGCGCATACGCAGCCACAGAGGAAGTTGCACGTGTAGAGTCTTGTAGAGTTGAACGAATTATGGAATTCCATTAGGGTTTAGGGACTAGGCACGTCCCGGAATACTCTGTTATTTTGGAGACAAAAAAGTTCGAATTTCACACGTTTTAGATTCATGCTTGTGACGGCTTTAGTGACTTTTTCGGGGAAGTAGAGATCTGTCTACACTACAGTACAAAAAACCTGTTTTGGGTGCAACCTACAATATGGGTATCATGTGAAAATCCACATATTATACAAACAGAAATTATACGTCAGAGCAAAAGCACAACTATGAAGTTAAAGTAAAGTTTTTAGCCTGATTATAGTTCGTAAACGTTAAACGCATTAAAGTTGCAATTTAACGTGTTCAATATTAAGATACCCTCAGTTTAGCGCTTTAAACGAGTTCAGCGCTCTTTACTGACATCAAGTTGATCCGGCTCAGCTGTTATGGATCTAGTCATTTTCTAAGTAGATGCAATAGATCCAATTTGTGACGTAGTTTTTTAAAATAGATTTATTGGGAAAAAATGTTCTCAATAGAACCAATTGGATCTTGATCACTAGATCTACAGAGAGTAAAGGGTTAAATCAAATTTAAGAGTAGTCATGTCACACAATAGATTTCCTTATTTGCTGAACTACACGCCCATACCTACCTACGAGTACAGAGACATTGTACCTAAGTGTTACTCTGATAAATTCTGATCAATGAGTGACCTATATGTTTGGTACAGCTGTCTCGGTTGAGTTTAAAAATAACACTGGCTAATTCTACCCTCTATTTGTCTAACTCTAATTAGCTTACTTTATTATTATTTAAATTATTATATCAGGTACCTACAGTGTACGGTATAGCACTCACTTTGATTGCTGAAATCACACGGTATGTGTTTTCTACAAGTGACTAATATGCGTAAATCCACACTAGCGCAGCGGCTGAGAAAATACAGATCTGTGTGACTCAGCACAGCCGTAATATTTTTCGAAGGAAACGCATGTGCGGCGCAACACAACCGCTGTGCAGTCAAAGTGTTAAATATTTTGCCCGATTTTTTTACAACACTTGCTAGGTCAAACGCTGCAAATGGGTTCCGCTCACAAGTTTCCAACAATGGGTACAATCATTACCATAAGCCGTATCCAGTTCCCTGATGATAGTGTCTGTGTGACCTTCAAATGTCACCTGTCGCTTGCGGTCTGCGAGTCTGAGGGTCTGGCAGACATTAGACTAGTTTGTCCGATTGTTGGATTAGAATGTTCGTCATGTTTTTTGTGGGAATTGGTGACTTGCTTTATTTCCTTGTGTTTGTATAAAAAGTTGCTATGATTTCATTGTAAACTTTAATCACACTAATTCAATTCTTATGCCTATTGTAAATGCGAAAGATTGACAGATGGCTAATAATAAAAAATGATGGACAATTCACACAGAATTATCTAGCCCCAAGCTAAGCTAACTTTTGTTATGACTAGGTACTAGATATCTCATATACATAAGTAATACAATACCTACATTACATTAATATAGATATCTTTTATTGTAGATAGAAAACGACCAGAACACCCGGAACATTTGTGTCGAGGCGGGAACCGAACCCGCAACCTACTGTGTCGCAGGCGGACCTTCGCCCACCGCGCCACACAGGTCGTCAAATATATCTAGTATTTTATTAAACAGTTCATTTACTGATGAAGTATTTTCTCATACATTCTCAAAAGCTAGATCTTTGCCCCTTGAAATTTCAACCAAATTCAACTTTATTAGAAGTGCAAAAATCCAAATTTCAAAAAAAATATTCCAAATTTCAACTTTATTAGAAGAGCAAAAAAAATGTTTGAATAAGGGCAACCGGAACTGACCACAAAATCGCGGACAATAGAAAACAAACGAAATGGAAAATGGACAGTTGTATCAACTACCTATAAGTATTCGATTTCATTATTTGCGCAGCTTTGCCAGTTCTGTTGGATACTTGACACCGTTTTATAAACAAAATAGAGGATTCTTATATATTACATAGATCGAGTTACGAAACACATTGCGAAATTCTGAGTGTCGTAATACATAATGTATTAGGCAGTCTGAAATGTAGAAGCATTTCGAATCGAATTCATAAATTAACCAACGGAATGAAAGTAATTATAATAATAATACCGGACATAGACATTTTACACATCATCCTGCCTTAAACTAAGCAGAACTAGTGTTATGGGCACTAGATAACTAATAAATGTAGGTACATAATATAAAACTACATAAAGACTCCGATTTTTTTTATTTGACATAGAAAATACCCAGAACTTTCGTACAAACATTTATTGTCCCGAGGCTGGAATCAAATCCAAAAGTTCATTCGTGAAGATATGTACATCGTCATCATCATCAGCCTATGTAAGTCTACTGCTACGAGTAGACATAGGCCTCCCCTAAAGAGTGCCATAGCGCCCTGTCTTCAACTTGACGCATCCAGCATCTCCCTGCAGTGTTTCGCAGGTTGTCATCCCACCTGGCCGGAGGGCGTCCTACACTACGTTTACCGAGTCGTAGTCTCCACAAGAAGATAAGAAAGTGAGAAGAAGATAATAATATGTTACTGTAAGTTAATAATAAATCGCCAAGTGATTGCAACATACATAGCAATAGCAGACATGTCAAAGCAACAGTAACCGCCTCCGTTAGACAATTAACAGACGGGTTAACTAACCAGTTAACTAACCGGTCAATTTGTCGTACGGGTCCTTTCAATTGGAGTGAATGCCCTCTCTGTTTTTATTTAAATTAATGGATTGATGTGTCAGTTATTTTTGAAATGAAATGAAATGAAAGTTTATTTCCTTAGGCTTACAAATAAGCACTTAGACAAGTCATATTTTATACTATTCATTATTATATTGATGTTCACTTCAATTTTTTGTCCACCAGTGGAAGAAGTGAGAAGAAACCACCAGTATGTTCATAACTTATGTGTCTAGCTAGTACATAGATTTGCTTATCTGTAAGTTGTTAGATTTTGAGTTGGAGCAAAACTCGTTCCAAGCTTTTTTATCTTCTAGATAATCTGATATTTTGTAATAAGCCTTTTTACAAAGAATAAGCTTCACAATTTTTTTAAATTTATTTATTGATAATTTTTGCAACTCACTTGGAGTTTTGTTGTAGAAGCGTATACATTGCCCTTTAAAAGATGCACTTATCTTATGTAGTCTAGTTGTGGGAACAGCGAGTTTATTCTTATTTCTAGTATTTACATTATGTATATCGCTTTTTTTATTGAATCGATCTTTTATTGGGAACATTCCAGCAATCTTGACTGTTGTGTCATGAATTGATTGATTTTTTCACAGCAATGCTTTGATGTATCCAGTTAGCGCCAACATATTTCATTTGCATCGTCGTACAATTGCGTAAATTATTTATTGATGTCCAAGGAACGATTTTTTAAGTATGTTACGTATTCGATGATGATGCAATGCAATTTTTCTCTACTCTATCCTAGACCACAATTGATAAAACGCCAAGTGATCTTACCTAAATGTTAAAAAATTTAGCATCTATTAACAGTTCCCAAAAACATTAATTTAGCCATAACTTAACGGCTGTTTTCGTAGAACAATACACCTCAATGTCAATATCTGCATCGAAGACAAAATTGGTGTCAATTCATACGTTACGAAAACTAATCTATACTAATTTGACAGACCTGAAAATATTGCCGTCCCTGTCATAACGATTGAAATTAGAAGGACGGCATCAGTTATAGTGCTGTAATGTTTTATTTGTTTATTTAAATAAAACGGTTTATAATACCAATTCATTAATTAAAAGAAAACAAAATTACATCTTAAGTTACATAAAATAGTTTTAAAAATTTAAAAATATGTGTGAATTGGTTAATTTCGTTATGGTGACATCTGAATTATAAATAAATAATGCTGGACAATTCACACAGCATTATCTAGCCCCATGGTAAGCAGAGCTTGTGTTATGGGTACTAGATAACTGATATACATAATACAATACATTACATAGATAGATATTTTTATTATATATAGAAAATGACCAGAACACCCGGAACAAATATCTGCAGATCGTACACACAATTGTTCCGAGGCGGGAATCGAACCCGCAACCTCCTGCCTCGCAGGCGGACCTTCGCCCACCGCGCCACATCGGTCGTCAATAATCATCAACTTAAATTATAAGATCGTGGTTTATAAAACGCCATATATATGTATGTATGTATCTCAATTATAATCAATTTGCCCGGGCCATATCAAGCATGAATTTAAATATCATTTTCTGTACACCCATTAACTATGTAGGTAATCTTACGCAACATTTAGAAGTGTTTTTGTCATTCATAAAGCACTTCACATCCGGTTCAAAAGGAAAGTGTGGAAAATACATAAATAAAGATGGCCGCCATTATCTTTTGATGAACATAATGGTAAGAAGTAGAGACATGATGATTCGGGGCGCAACTTCTTAAATATATCAGTTCTATTTATTTATTTATTTATACTTCTTGCACGGAAACAATAACACAAAATTTATTCTAGAAAATTTATAGAAAGGCGAACATAACCCTAAAAAGAGTTCTCTTCCAGCAAACCTTATTGGGAGAGAGACACAAAGTGAAGAGTTAAGTGGGTACATGTGCATTAATAAAATTAGAAATAGACAAAAGATTAAATTTTAACTTACTTATTCATTATTCTAATATAATATACCAAATATAAAAAAACATGTTCAGAGATTCTCTTTTACAAAAAACATGTTACTTACAGGAGAAACTTAAGCTAAGTGGGTATTAATATTAAGTATGTTATTATTCCGTCTTTTTATGTTTAGCCCAGTAGCATTACATCCTCATATATCATCTAAGATGGAAAACCTGGGGAGTCCAATTCTGTTAACCAATCGCTTTACTATGACAATGGCATCGTCTCAAAATTGTCACCTTTGATGAAAGAAAGTCTCTATTCTATGGTGTGCGTGGTGTTGCATGAAGATATTGATGGCACGGTTTCAACCTTGACACTTTTGATGCTGATAATCTTTAGTTTCTTAAATAAAAAATGTCATTTTTGACCATTCCACTGTCATAGAAGCGATTAGTTTAGCAGAATACCGTCCCTGAAAAATGAAAATTTTATCAAGACCATTGGTTGTTTCGTTAAAGTAAAGTAAAGTAAAAAATCATTTATTTCTTTAGGCTTACAAAATAAGCACTTAGACAAGTCATATTTTATACATTAAATTATTATCAAAAAAAAATATTTTATTGTTCACTTAAATTTTTTGTCCGCTAGTGGAAGAAGTGAAAAAGAAACCACTAGCATGTTCATCTCTTATTTATTAGTTAGCACGTGAATAAATAAATGTGCAGGAATCTGCGGGTAGTGTTAAAAAGTTTCTTGATAACTTATCTACTAAATCTAATAACACTTTTTTGTTTTGTCTTATTATTACGTAATTGTTATTTCAAAATTGTGAACTCAACTTCTACATTCAATTATTGTTAAGCTTAAATTACCACTACTAATATTTTTTGTTATTTGTCTTATTGTTACCTACTGGAAAATTATAAAACTCTCTAAATTCTTCATTATACACATGATTGTTATTGAGCTATAATGTAGATATACTTAAAGTAGGTAGGTACTAAAAATTATTTGGTTGTTCGAAGTTTACTTAAAATACTTAGCTTAAGATGTTTTCTCAGATAAGTGAAATGTAATTTCTTTTGAGAAAATAAATATTCTTTAAACTACTAACTCTCCCTAGAGAATTAGATGTTTTTCCTGAACAAAAAGTATGTGGCAAAAACTTATGTTACTCTCCACCCTTTCAACTAACTCTATGCCAAAAATCAAATATAAAATATACAAAAATCTTTTTTTGAAACAAAAAACAATGTATACAATATATTATATCTGTCTTGTGTTATCTTCCGTGACGTCACCAAACGGCTCTATCGGAAGACCAGCGTTGGTTGTAACATGCTTACTATTAACTCATGCTGAGATAGAGTCCGTTTTGTGACTCATGTACAAAAATATGTTTTGTCCTTTATTTTTTTATAATCATGTTTGTTTTGTATTTTTGTGTATTGAGTTACAAATAAACTTATTCTATTCTATTCTACAATTCGTTGCTTAGTTAGGGCGGCGTGAAGGAAGAACAAACAAACTAAAAAAACACACTTTCGCATTATATTGGAATGGATTTTAGTGTTGTCAAATTAGTTTAGTTAGACCGACATCTGAATTGACACCACTGTCAATCAATCATCATACAGCTGGTTGACTCTACCTCTATAAAAAACCAGTCACCTAATAACATAATAACATAAGTGAGTAAAACCTACACACAGACTACTGTGTGTAAGTTTTACTCACATACTAGATACTTACCACTTTTTGTGATAATAACTTTTGCACGACTAAATAAATATTTTGGAGAATTACCTCTCATGTAGGTCAAGCTTACCGACCGAAACATTTGAGTCACGGTTGTAAGTCGTAGCTTATTATACTCGTCGATGTGGTTTCACTGTCGAAATAATTGTGAATCTTTGGGTAATTTGGGAATTATTAAAAATAATGTCGTGAAGAAAGCAAAAAATTAGAAGTTGGAAAGCATGTTATTTTAATCTGTGATTAACTTTTCTCTAGATTGTTTGTAGATAAAGAGATTGCAGAGCTTATCAGATCAATAACTTTATTTATTCGATTAAATTATATTATTTTACGAGGGTGTGTTTCAAATGTTCAGGTTCCTAATTACTGTGATTTGATTATTGGGGTTTTGATTGGCTTACGCCTATCTATACTAATATTATAAAGATGAAAGGTTTGATTGTTTGTTTGTTTGTAATGAATAGACTCCGAAACTACTGGACCGATTTGAAAAATTCTTTCACCGTTGGGAAGCTACAATATCCCCGGTGAACATAGGCTATATTATATTTTCAAAAAAGTAAGGGATCCGTACTAAAACAGTGCGAAGCCGGGAAGGTCCGCTAGTTGCCTATATTAGGTGTAAGCAGGTATATTAACGCATTCACTGCCCAGGCTGAGCCCCCTACGCGCCATACGGGGTCAGAGATACAGATTTGCGTCGTGTGAATTCGCCATAAATTTTATACGTAATATACAACGAAATCGATTTTAAAATGTCACAATAGGAAACCAACAAAACTATACCATGATATTCAAATAAAGTTATTTAAATAAGACGCTACAGCTAATTGTAGTCAGACGATATCAATCAACAACCGAGATGATGTTAAAACAGATTGTTTATGGTCTATAAAGGTAAGTATTTAAAAATATATTTTTATTATTTCAATATTTATAGTACCTACCAAACCAACACCGGCAAACTCTACCGGCTAGACCGTGGCGAATTTAATTCATTGACTTTTATTACAAAAAGAACAGCTCATACTGTGAAATGGATTCCTACAAAAGGTTAATCTTGATTTATGGCCTGCCAACTTAAAGCTCAAGTCCCTAGGTAACATACATTTGAAAAATCTGCGATGCATCTTTCTGTGACATTATACAGGGTCGTAGAGTCATCAAATAATGTTAAATCGTTTTATTATTTGTGCCTAACATAATGGACAAAGCATAAAAAAGTGTCAATTCAGACAGAGTGTCCGAAAACATTGTGTCTGAACATCAGCAAGCCTAAATTTCCGGACAATGGGTATGAAATAGGTTTATTGCTTAGATGTTGGCAGAGACATAACAAATATCTTTTGTTTTGTTTGCATTTACAGCTATATGATCAGGGTTCGCCATGACTCCTTTAAGAGCAATAATTTCTTTTTGATCTTGACTAGAATATCAGTCATCTACCCATAACACAAGCTCTGCTTAGCTTAGGGCTAGACGATGCTGTGTTGATTATCCAACATTATTAATTTATTTTGTTTTTTTTTTCAAAATTAATCGTACACTTCAGCAGCGGTACCAGGAGTTAATAACATTGTTAGAAGTGCCTATCGAAGAGTTCAAACACCTGAGTATTTTTAGTACGTCTGGGCGTCACCGGTGACTAACGGGAAAGCCGGTACAGACGCAGGCGAATAGGAAATAGATTAATGCGAGATATCACATCGTAAACCTGTATGGGAGCGGATTGCAGCTTCTTCTATACAAACCTATCTACGTATATTTCGCTATAGAGTAAGCCGCGATAGCCGCAAAGCTTCTAACTCCCTTATCTTTAGTCGTACCTCGACCATGATTCAATCTCTACTCAAACTTCAAACGCGTTTCGATATGCTTGATCGTAAAAAATCCCTTCACTCTAACTAAACTTCGAAAATTTTCTCATACAAGTGAAGAAATTAACTGTCATCTCCCAGGTACCTAGCGACCGAATGCTTCTCAAACGAACTTGTTGTTATTTATAATGGATTATGAAAACTATCTCAATGAAATGACGATGAAGCGTACTGAGGACTAAGCATACCGAACTCGAGTGTATTTTGAAGGAATGCTCGAGGCACTTAAGAAGAGGTTGAGTGAAGGATTAGTTGAAGAATTATCTAAAGATATGGGGGTAAGCTACGTATCTTAGGCTGCGTTTCCACCAGAGATGAGGCTGAGCGGTGCGAGACTAACGACGTGAGTGTTTCCACCAGAGATGTGTGAGCAAGTTGGTGTGCGAATGTGTAGCTGGCTCTTTCGCCCACGTCCGGTCCGTCCCGACGACACTTCCCTCGCAGCATATTCCTCGAAACACATCCCTCGCCCATACGTCTTTCCCTTGTTTTTTAAGAAAATTATAATAGACTAAGATTTTCCCGCGGTTTCACACGCCATTTTCCGGGATAGAAGTGGTCTATGTCCGTCCCCGTGATAGCTTCAGTCTAATAATGTGTTAAATTTCATTAAGAGCTATCTCTACTTAGGGCTTGTAGCGGCATAATGCTGAGACAGGGACCTTTTTGGCCCCTTATGTAACACGTATTTGCTCTATTCTGTATATCTTATATTTTCCTTGTAATGTTTTTTTCTTGTTTTTATTATTTTCTTACAATGTAATGTGACGTGTTATGTGTTATGTACGGTGTCAAATAAATGTATTTTCTTTCTTTCTTTCTTCTTTCTTCTAGGCGCTTAAGCGTGAAATTAAACAGACATACAAAATTTACTTTCGCTTTTATAATATTAATGTAATAAAAGATTTACCCAAAGAGCCAGCAATGATTAATAATCTAAATAACTGAGATTCCTTAGAATTTGGATATCATGCACTGCGTATCTAGCATGCTAGTGGACCATAAAACATGATCCGGCAGCAAGTACCTACTAAATATTATCTATTGCAAGTAACTTATATATATAGATAAATGAAAATGACCCAATAGCAATAAGGAAGCTTGTTCCCCTTGGGTGGAAATGGAAAAACTCATAAATCAAGGTTTGTTTACTAAGAAAAACCATCTTACTTTCTGCGTCTACGCACGATTGCGCACTCTCAATGAATGAGTAAGATTGGCCAAGTTCCAGATGAATCAATGGTTTAAATGTTTAGATTTGCCCTCGATTTCAATGATCTGTTAAAATTCTGTGAATTTTCTATGAGTTTTCTTGGCGCCGCCATACTTGAATATAGAGATATCGTAAATACATTTTTACAAATTGAACAAACAACGGAGAAAATATTTCAAATCGCTAAAATATCTGAATTTAGGGCGTATCTGTGAGATTCAGAGTCGATGAATCGGTAATGGAGTTTCGGAATAACCCTGATCACTACCTACGCCACGAAAGTAAATCTATACTAATATTATAAAGAAGAAAGGTTTGATTTTTTGTTTGTATTGAATAGGCTCCGAAACTACTGGACCGATTTGAAAAATTATTTCACCTTTGGTAAGCTATACTATCCCCGGTGAACATAGGCTATATTATATTTTAGAAATGTAAAATTCCAAATTAACGCGTGTGAAACGGGAAACAGCTAGTAGTAAATATAGTACGTAAAAGCAATTATAACTAAAATACTCAGAAACCTACACAATCAGCTCGGTGATTCAATAAAATTAACCTTTTTTTTATCACAAGCTAAATTTGTCCATTTCCGCTTTATTATGGCCAATCGCTGGCTATAAATTGAATATTTTTATAGCCCATTCGTTGCACAGCATAATATTCATTAAGAACTTTGCCGACTCGTGTTGATGAAGGTTTTTTTGAGTACTTACACTACCAACATAATACATGACAATTTGACCTCTACCTCTATATGTAAATAGAGGTTATATATAGTTTTAAGTGCAATAAAGTGTTCATTCATTCATCGAACCCGCAACCTCTTTCATCACAGTGAGGTATTATGTTATGGAGTTAGAATTTTTGTTTTAATTTTTTTATGTATATATTTATTTAAGTAACCACCGTCTATACTGTTCCTTCATGACTAGTCCATCCTAAGTTTGCCTGGAGGAGATCACTCTTAGCGATAAGCCCTTTATACTTCCTTTATTTTATTGTTTATGTCTGTATTGTTTTCTGTTTTGTGTGGTGTAATAAAGTGGCTTCTATCGATATATCTACGAAAGTAAATAATATGGAGTGTTGGAATACCATTCATCTATTGCTGGTCTGAAGACTGTAGCGTAAGCAGGGAGATGATGGATAGAAGCGACTCAGGCAGGAAACACTCGCACATTGATCAACTTACCTGAAAATAAGAAAAAATCATTTGAGTGACGAAAACTTAATTATTATTATTATTATTTTAAGCCATTATTGTCCCACTGCTGGGCAAAGGCCTCCCTTTTCTCCTTCCACTCCTCGCGATCCAACGCTGCAACAGGCCACGATGGAAGATAAGAAAACTTAATAATATAATAATAATAATAAATCATTTATTTCAGTATTTTGTTTTTTCAGTAATCATTTCATGATAGCATACAATGTAAGTAATAGTTTGTATATATTTTTTTGTTTTTGATACTTCTCCATCTAATTGTTTGTGATCTACCAACTCTTAGTTTACTTATATTTTTTTCCATCCCTAGGTTGCCTGGGAGAAATCGCTGTCAGCGATAAGGCCGCCTATTGTACTTTTAATGTATAATATTTAGATATAAGGTGTTATTTTATAGTTTTAAGTGCAATAAAGTGTTCATTCAATCATCGAACCCGCAACCTCTTTCATCACAGTGAGACCTTTGCACGCCGCGCCACATGGGTTTTCTTGTCGTATTAAGATCCTACTAATATTATAAACGCGAAAGTTTGTAATTATGGATGGATGGATGTTTGTTACTCTTTCACGTAAAAACTACTGAATGGATTTTAATGAAACGTTCAAATATAGCTTATACATCAAAATAACACATAGGCTACAATTCATAAAGATATATAGTATATTATCCAACATATCTATCACCACGCGGGTGAAACTGCGGGGCGCAGCTAGTATAATATAATATTATAAATACAGTCACATAATAATATTTTCAAAGACAGTTTTGGGAATGTCGAAGCCTCGAAGGCATTGTTATAATTCTCTCATAACAACATAGTTTAAACAAAAAAGGCAAATATTTAAATAAGAAATCACAACAGCCCATTCATCTGATGTGAGAGTCGGAATTTATAAGATTCTTGCTTTCAATTAAGTTACAGAATAGTTACTCACATTAATAAATTAATAATATACCCTATATAATCTATGGAATGCTCTCCCTCTGGACATCATCATCATCATCATCATCATCAGCCTATAGCAGTCCACTGCTGGACATAGGCCTTCGGAAAGACGACTATTGCACACCAGTTAACTCGCTAGCTGGGGGTCTCCACTACATGTTCTCACAAAGGTATGTATGAATCATCATCATCATCAGCCTATAGCAGTCCACTGCTGGACATAGGCCTCCCCCAATGAGCGCCATAGCGCCCTGTCTTCAGCTTGCCGCATCCAGCATCTACCTGCAGTCTTTCGCAGGTCGTCATCCCACCTGGTCGGAGGGCGTCCTACACTACGTTTGCCGAGTCGTGGTCTCCACTCAAGAACACGTTTGCCCCATCGGCCGTCGGTTCTTCGCGAGATATGGCCGGCCCACTGCCACTTCAGCTTGCTAATTCTTTGAGCTATGTCGATAACCTTGGTTCTCCGTCGGATGTATTCGTTACGAATCCTATCCTTCAGAGAAACTCCGAGCATAGCTCTTTCCATAGCTCGCTGAGCGACTTTGAACTGGTGGACCAGCCCTATCGTGAGTGTCCACGTCTCAGCTCCGTAGGTCATAACCATAACGGACATCAGACGTGCGAAATCACTCCCTATCTTCAAAAAACTGCTGCTTCAGCATTATTTATCCATATGAAAACATTGATAGCCTTATCTTATGTCTATGTAAGTTTATTACATATAATGTTTTTAATGTAGGTATTTAGAATACAGAATACAGATCATTTATTTGCACACATGGGTTACAGAGGTCTTAGTTATAAAATATGTACCGTAGTATTTACCGTACATGTATTGCCTTAGTCTAGGGCATGCAAAATTTTTTACCTACGGTAGGCTATGGTCACGAAACATTTAGAAGTAGGTTGACACAACAGAAAAATAAAATCTCTCTCTCTAAGGTATGTAGTGTAAGTATTTGTTTTCTTCTTTTTATCTATATATAATATATTATCCTATATATAATATAGCCTATGTTCACCACGGATATTTAGGCGTCCTAACGGTGATAGAATTTTTCAAATCGGTCCAGTAGTTTCGGAGCCTATTCGTTACAAACAAACAAAGAAAAAAATCAAACCTTTCCTCTTTATAATATTAGTATAGATATAGATTATTTCGCCGTTTCTGTAGCACTGGTGCCACGGCGGAACTCGTACTCGTAAATAACGCGATATTTTAAGTTTTCCATATTGTAAACTGAGTGACGCAAAGAAAAAACCAAAGATGGAAAAAACATATGGATTACGGTTTTCGAAAAAAAAATGCATGAGTAAATAGCTGTATACATTTGAAATTGGAATTTCTAACCAAAGAGGAGATATTTGAGATCAAAGTGGCCAGTACGACAAAACGCCAATTTCCTATGTTAGGACCTAATATTTACTAAAGTACCACCGTCTATTTTGTTCTTTCATGCCCAGTCCATCCAAAGGTTGCCTGGAAGAGATCGCTCTCAGCGATAAGGCCGCCCTTTATACTTCCTTTATTCTATTATTTAATCCGGTATTGTTTTCTGTTTTGTGTGTGGTATAATAAAGTTTTATCTATCTATCTAATATAGGTAAGTGTAAATTATTTACCTATGCTACTGACCTAGCCTATGGTCAAGTTTATACATAGTATAGCAAGCAAATTATGTCAATAAAACCGATCAAAAAAACTAAAAATCAAATGCTTCTCGAGAAGATATTAAAATGAAAATTATAATCAAATAAAACAAACATATTATTACTAGTATTTACAATAGAAACAATGAGGTAACGGTAAACTTTTGCAAACAATCTACAGGTAGCTGAAATGATCCATATCACACTAGCGCCGCCACCTATCGTGGAAGATACGAAGTTACTCTTGGTGGGCACCAAACTCTATTTTCGTATCTCTGCCTACACTACACTTTATAAAAATGAAACAATTACAGAGGCATTAAAAAAAGCTTAAATAGGTATCACAAAATGCCCAATGAAATTTTTATTAAATTTCCTTTTTTCAACATAATAATAGGTGGCGGCGCTAGTGTGCCTCACCCTGCTTAATACTTGCATGTTGGTTTTGATTGTGTACATTGTCACATAATAACTACATCCTACTATCCTACTAATATTATAAACGCGAAAGTTTGTGAGAATGTCTGTAAGTATGTTTGTTGCTCTTTCACGCAAAAACAACTGAATGAATTTTGATGAAACTTCACAATAGCTTACATATCAGAATAACACATAAAGATATATTTATCTTTATGAATTGTAGCCTATGTGTTATTCTGGTGATAGATTCGTGGTGATAGATGCGCGCGGGTGATAGATGCGCGGTAGACGCGGGTTTAACAGCGGGGCGCAGCTAGTAATGTATAAGTCTTTGCCTACGCCGTGCCGCCCGCGCCACGCCGCCGCTGCCGCCGCGCGCTAAACCTTGATCGAACGAACGAAGCGCGTTTAAGTCTTTTGTATGACATAAGTAAATGTTATTTTATCACGATTGAATGATTTTAAATTAACAAATAAATAAAAAGTAGGCATAGTTAAATATTATGCTGGATATTTTACATCTAGGAACATAAGCATAACATATTACGTAACGGGTTCTAGAATATTTCCCTGTATCTTTCTTAGCGATCTATCTATTACGATATTTTTAATATTGTGAATTGAAATTGCTTACCGCTCATAATAGGTACTGTTGCTGATAATTGTTTTTTTAATTTTTATTTACAGGTAATTAAAATGCCACTTATGGGCGGCAAAATGGGTATACGAGTGATGCACTCACAAAGACGCCATTTCAAAAATAGTATATAACAAAGTCGCTTCCCGCTGTCTGTCCTTATCTATGCTAAGATCTTTAAAACTGCGCAACGGATTTTCATGCGGTTTTTTTTGAATATATAATTACCTATTCAAGAGGAAGGTTCACCATTTGACATATCGATTTCCACACGGAAGAAGCCGCGGGGCGCATCTAGTTCTTAAATAAATTCATTTTAACGCCATCTCTTATCGCGAATACCACAATATTTTCCCATCTATGTCCATATGATTACGAAACTGCTTCTTTGCTTTATGTCCAATCGAAGCTGGTCCAAGCAAGTCTATATAGTGCAATGAACCCACCCCGTCTCGCTCTATTGTAGTGTCTACTCGCTCTAGCTTTATAAATCTCATATCTGTGACCAATTGATCTGACATTCCTTAATTATTTGTTAACGAAGTAACAATTACCTCATCGGGGTGTAAGGGGGACTCTAACATCTCGTGTCCTAAGTCAACCTAACGTCGTACTCCCTGCTAGATAACAAACTAGGCTCTGGTGAAAATATCAATCCGTCTTCATAATTTGATACATCAGATAATTTACAATTATTTTCCATTACTAGACACTCCTAGCAGTGTGTGAATTGCACGAACTACCTACTTTTAACTTTTTGATTAGATCCAGTTTTCACTCTCTGTCTGTACCTATCTGACTACGAGATCCATAAATAAATAATGCACGATAATTCACACAAAATGATTTAGCCTCAAGCTAAGCAGAGCTTGTGTCATGGGTACTATATACATAGATAGATGACTGATATACATAATACATTACATTACATGGAAACAGCTATGCTCGGATTTTCTCAGAAGGATAGGATTCGTAACGAATACATCCAACAGAGAACCAAGGTTATCGACATAGATCAAAGAATTAGCAAGTTGAAGTGGCAGTGGGCCGGCCATATCTCGTGAAGAACCGACGGCCGCTGGGGCAACCATGTTCTTGAGTGGAGACCGCGACTTTGTAAACGTATTGTAAGACGCCCTCCGACCAGGTGAGATGACGACCTGCGAAAGACTGCAGGTAGATGCTGGATGCGTCAAGCTGAAGAAGGCCGAAGCTGAAAAAGGCCTCCCCCAATGAGAGGGAGGCCTATGTCCAGCAGTGGACTATCATCGGCTGATGATGATGAATACATTACATAGATATATATCCATACTTCCATACTTGCATATATTATAAATTTGAAAGTAACTCTGTCCGCCAGCCTGTTACCTTTTCACGCCTAAACGGCTGAACGGATATTAATGAAATTTGGCAGGGAGGTAGATCTCACGGTCGGACATAGGTGTATTTATCCTGGAAAAGAATGTGCGAAGCTGTGGGCAAGAGCTACATTTTTATGTAAGGTCCATATACACATATTGTATGAACCTCAAACGTAATATTTAAAAAAAAATTGATTTTAGATATTCTACTTATATTATAAACGCAAAAGTTTGTAAGTATGGATGTTTGTTACTCTCTCACGCAAAAACGACTAAACGGATCAGGCTGAAATTTTGGACACAGGTAGTTTCAGGCCCGGAATAAAACATAGGCTACTTTTCATTACATAAATCAGTTCCCATGAGATAGAAATAGCCTTATAACGTTTCCATAGAAACAACGCGTGCGAGGCCGCGGGCAGAAACCAGTACCTACTTCATGTTCTTTCTTTTGACGACCGATGTGGCGCGGTGGACGAAGGTCCGCCTGCGACGCATGAGGTTGCGGGTTCAATTCCCGCCTCGGAACAAATGTGTGTACGATCTGCAGATATTTGTTTCGGGTGTTCTGGTCGTTTTCTATGTATAATAAAAATATCTATCTATGTAATGTATTGTATTATGTATATCAGTTATCTAGTACCCATAATACAAGCTCTGCTTACCATGGGGCTAGATAATGCTGTGTGAGTTGTCCAGGATTATTTATTTATTTATGTAACGTGATACTTTCCATATAAAAACAAGAATTTCAAGTTACCCAAATCAACTTGAGATAATTTTAAAATTACTTATCATATACAAGAAGGCTCATTATAAGTTGCTCAACTAAAACTCGGGATGTTTTGGTTTCGTAAGTGGCATGGACTCACGATTTACATTACTTAATTTAGATTACAATCTGAGAGTATAATGATAATAAAATCGAGATGATACATATTTTATTTATGTTGTTTGGTTCCACTAATAAATGTTGAAGACGTTCAAAGAGTATAGATAAGAATTTAATATAGAATCAGTAAAAATATTTAACTGAGGTTATCCCTCGCCTGTTCTGTCATCATCAGTCTATGTTCACCACCATCATCAACCTCATCATACACCAAAAAGGCTCAAACATAGGTTGGCGCTATATATATACATAATTATGTACATACATATATCCAAAAGGAACACGAGGAGAAGCCAAAAAATTTAAACCAATGAATTCTGATAAACATTTCTAATTTCTTGCTCAATTTGCGCGGGGTCGATACCTACTATGTCATACAATCCTCATTGATAAATTTGGTTTAAAGAAAATACAGTTAAATATAATCAAACATAAAGAATTAGTAGCATACAAGCGAATTAGCTTCAATTACCAACTCAATGACGTGGTAATTTCTTGCCCAGATTGCAACCATAGACCATAACCTGAAGTCTGTGATTGCAAGGAATGAAACCGTCTATTAAGGCGTTTCATTGACGCAACTAAAGAATTCTTTACGTACTGTGAATTCCACTCAATCAGCCAAGAAGGAGACAGGAAACAACTCCCGTGGGAGACGCCAGACGCAGTCAACTGGAACGCTTCACGCGTCGCTGGACTGGCATGTTACCAAAGAGGTTGCATACAAACTGGCCTTCGTTGAAGGGATTCCCTCCATATAATAAAATAAAATAAAAGCGACATGGAGACTAATAAATAATGAAACTGGTAAATCAAAACCACGTAATAGAGAAATAAAGTTAAAAGTTAATAATTCAATTCTTATAAATGAAAAAGATATTGCAGATGCTTTTGATGGATTCTTTGCTGATATCCCTAAAATTGTAACCCGGTCTCTCAATTCCTCTGCTTTAAAGGCAGTTGAATTATTAGAATCATCTGTTGAGAAATGTAAGGAAGTCTTTATCTTTAGTCACGTAAATGGTAATTACATTGTAAAAACTTTTAAATCTATAAACATCAAAAATACTGAGGATCTCTGGGGCATTTCAACTAAAGTACTAAGTTCAATTATTAAGGAAGTGGCTCCCTGCTTGGCCCATATTTTCAATAATTGTGTAGACGCAGGAGTTTTTCCTGATCTTATGAAATGTAGTAAACTGGTTCCTCTTTACAAATCTGGTAGCCATACTGATCCGGCCAATTACAGGCCAATTTCAATACTTCCTGCAATAAGTAAAATTTTCGAAAAAATTATCCTCTCTCAGTTGACTTCACACTTCAACCTTAACAGGCTGTTTCATAAAAATCAGTTTGGCTTCACCAAGGGTAGATCGACAACCGATGCTGGCACAGTTCTATTAAAGCATATATTAGATGCCTGGGATAAAGCAAAAAACGCTATTGGTGTATTCTGTGACCTTTCTAAGGCTTTTGATTGCGTGGATCATGGTACACTAATTAGAAAGTTGGAACACTATGGAATTAGTAACAAGGCACTGGACCTTATGCAATCATATTTAGCTGATAGAGTTCAAAAAGTAGATATTGGTAAAGAAAGATCTAGAGGATCAAAACTTGAACTAGGCGTCCCGCAAGGATCAATATTAGGTCCTTTTTTATTTTTAGTATATGTAAATGATCTTCCGTTTTTAGCAAAAGATCTTTGTGATATTGTCTTATTTGCTGATGATACTTCATTGATTTTTAAAGTTGATAGAAATAAAGATAACTATGACGATGTAAATAATTCGCTTTCACAAATACTAGATTGGTTCACCGCCAATAACCTACTACTCAATGCTAAAAAGACTAAATGTATAAAATTCATGCTACCGAATGTAAGAGAACTCCCAACAAAAATAATGCTGAAGGATGAGATTCTTCACCTTGTAGACTCTACTGTATTCCTAGGGTTACATATTGATTCTTCTCTTCAATGGAAGTCGCAAATAGAGGCTCTGGCAGGTAGACTTAGTTCAGCAGCTTATGCAGTTCGAACAATTAGATATATTACCAATGAAGACACAGCTAGGTTAGTTTATTTCAGTTACTTCCATAGTATTATGTCTTATGGTATTTTGCTTTGGGGACAGGCAGCTGACATCCAGACCATATTTGTTCTTCAAAAAAGGGCGGTACGCGCTATTTATAAATTAAAGCCACGAGATTCTTTGAGGGAATTATTTAAAAACATTAATATTCTGACTGTAATATCGCAATACATCTATGAAAATCTAATGTATACCCACAAAAATAAGGAT
This sequence comes from Eupithecia dodoneata, assembly GCA_947044415.1. Taxonomy (NCBI): domain Eukaryota; kingdom Metazoa; phylum Arthropoda; class Insecta; order Lepidoptera; family Geometridae; genus Eupithecia; species Eupithecia dodoneata. Next base: position 10,866,271 of record OX345665.1, on the reverse strand, counting down.
AGCCTTATGAAAAAGTGTGATGTTCACAATAGAAATACAAGAAACAAGAACAAGTTACACATCCCATCATTTAGATTACACAAGGTAGGGAAATCATTTATGGGCAATAGCGTGCGCTTCTATAATAAGCTTCCATCTGAAGCAACTGAGCTCCCTATTCGTAAATTTAAAAATTACATAAAAATAAATCTCATCAAGAAGGCTTTCTACTCCATAAATGATTATCTAAATGATGTTAATGCGTGGCCAGATGTCGCTCAGTTTCGCACCGACAATAGTATGTAAGTAATTTGTTATTGTGCATAGCTTTACTTAAATATTGACATGTATCGAATCATACTATATTTAGACTTAAATAGGCAAATAACCATGTATTAGACATATAAGAGATGAACATGCTAGTGGTTTCTTTTTCACTTCTTCCACTAGTGGACAAAAAATTGAAGTGAACAGTAAAATATTTTATTTTTGATAATAATTTAATGTATAAATATGACTTGTCTAAGTGCTTATTTTGTAAGCCTAAAGAAATAAATGATTTTTTACTTTTACTTTACTTTTACTCCGGTGTTATAACTTTTTTGTAATCGCCTCCTTTAGGTGTTTTGGAAGATATTATTTTGGTGGGTGGTGATGTTTTTTTTATGATTGATCTACGGATTGACCAATCATCTAGCTATTTGATCAGGGGTTGATTGCGCATCGCAAGCGGACCTTCGCCCACCGCGCCACAGAGGTCGTCAATAACGCCGGTAGTGCATTATTTATAATTACCCTCCCTACACTATTATCAAGATACCTTCTAAATGCGGCTTCATTGATCCCTCTTCCCTAATTAGCCGCTCTTTCCTTTGTTTCAACAGACATGTGTTATCTTTCACACAGTTTATGGCCACTAGTTATTAACGTATAGGTACAGAAGACTCAATAGTTTGTTTGACTTTTTATCTCTTTTTAGTACAGTTCAGTTGGAAGAACTTTTATGTTTGACTTTTCAATTAAGTACAGTTCAATTAGCAGAACTTTTAACATAGCCCGATATAAGTAAAGATTTGATCAATTATTTAGAGTGAAAATAAAATAAAATAAAACATTTAAATTCTCATGATGTATTAAATAATTCGATTTACGGTGAATTAACGTTTAAATTTTTAAAGAAATAACTTCTAAATTGTATATTTTGTGTTATATGGAATAAAGCTCTTTAATTTTATTGATATTTTTTTATAAATACCCTATTTAAGATATCGGGATACTTATGCATAGTAAGTTACCTACCCGATATACCTTTCAAAAGAGGTGCAATCTTCCATGATACCCTTAAAATGAAATAAAAAAAACTTGTTTTATTCCATATCAGAAAATATTAAATTACCATTCACCGTAAAATTATAAAATTGAATTGAAAAATTAAATGCATTAAAATTAAAATAAAATAGATACTTACTAAGATAAATAATATACTATCGTCGTAGTAAATTTCGATCGATATTATCGGTTATCAGAATCGGGCCCCTAGTGTACACACTACACTACACTAGGGGCCCGATTCTAGACACACGTCTATCGTCGTAAGTAAGTATATCTACTTGCGTTTACCTGCCTTTCTGAGTGGTTTATTTTCGGACGAACCCATTTGGTTTTGTTTATTCTCCGTTCTCAGTATGGCTATCCTATTTAAACGCTTTTTACGTTAAAATGTTTATCAAATGTAGCCAGCGCAGCATTATCTAGCCCCAAACTAGGCAGAGCTTACTGGGTACTAGATGGCTGATAAACATACATAATTGAATACACATATATTTTTTTTATTACCTAGAAAACGTCGAGAACACTCGGAAGCGGAACAGATATTTCAATTTTCAGATTGTACAAACATTTGTCAGCACAAACCCGCAACCTCCTGCGTCGCAGACGGACCTTCGCCCTACGCGCCACAGAGGTCGTCCATTTATCTATACTAATATTATAAAGAGGAAAGGTTTGATTTTTTGTTTGTTTGTAATGAATAGGCTCCGAAACTACTGGACGGATTTGAAAAATTCCTTCACCGCTGGGAAGCTACACTATCCCCGGTGAACATAGGCTATATTATATTTTCAAAAAGTTAGGGATCCGTACTAAAACCGTGCGAAGCCGGGAAGGTCCGCTAGTTCGAAATAAAGCAAGAACTTTTAATCACAGCAATATTTATAAAGTCTAACAAAACAGTAGTCATAAAATGTCCCGAACAAGTATAAAACACGACTAATAACCTTTGAAACACGTTTCAAAACTTCTGACTATTTCCGACACAGTGTCTTTTTCATCAATTCTAAGCTTTAATTTCGTACTTTATTTTCTGAGCTCTCGACACGAATGTTGAGTTTATTTTTTATAAGCTTGTCCAATTTAAGCTCACTATAAAAAAAACTAAAATCCGTCTTAACAGCTATTGAATTAGGGGACGTCAGCGGATCATTACTTTTATCGAGAGCATCTATTTCAGATATATTATAAGTGAGGGGTGGACTGGTCTGTTTTTTTAACACTTTGAAATCACGCGGTATGTGTTTTCTACAAGTGACTAATATGCGTAAATCCACACTAGCGCAGCGGCTGAGAAAATACAGATCTTTGTGACTCAGCACAGCCGTAATATTTTTCGAACGAAACGCATGTGCAGCGCAACACAACCGCTGTGTAGAGCGGCAGCACGAATTTTTGACTTGCTGCTTTTTGGGACAGAAGAATTTGGGACGCACTGTCCCATTTATCACTTGTTGATTTTATTATTTTTGAAACTGTCTTTTCGGACACCTTCAAATTATTGCAGTTGTTGAGTACAGTCAGGTAAAAAAGATTTAAGCAAGTAGGTACCTAAGCAATATAATATAATCTGATAAAGCTAATGAATGCTTTGCGAGCGTGTGGTGACTTACATTTATGTAAAAAAAAAACAAAAAGTCTCATCCATAGCGTGTATTTAGTACAAATCAACATCTTGTATACTAAGGTATCTATACATAGGTACATATATTATGATCAAAATAAAAAATACTTAACCTACAATAATCACAGTATTTTACACAGCATTTGGCATAAATTTGAACTATGGAACACTTTAAAATCAACAAAATAAAAAATAAAAATGTTAACTAAAGCTTTCGTATATCTTAAAATTATTATATTTCTTTACGTATTAAAAAAGGCATTATTTTAGGAATGTATAAAATCACAGACTAATTATCCTAAGCGCGAATATGTTCAGACATAGACTTAAAATTACTACTTATTATTTATTAGTATTCATCATCACTAAGGCCTATTATTTACTAAAAAAATATGCGCAATAACCAGCCAACTTTTCAAGAATTTATTTTCCTAATTAGAAGAAAAAAGCCTTTTTAATTAAATGTAAGAAACCCTAAAAAAGTAATCAGATTCCTGGACATAATAATTAGTAACGAATATACACAAAGCGCAAAAAGTAATTGGCAAATTTAATAAAATAGTCAAGATTTTAACAAATCCAGGAAATTCCGTTGGAATACACAAAATTTAATATGATTATTCAAATCAATAATTTCTTACTAGTTTAACTCAGATAAAGTCCATTTCATTATATTTTAATCCCAGGTCTTAAACATTAATATCATCATCTAGGGATTGTAGAAGAAATATTATAAACTCTGTGTTACTTCCACATTCATACTTTAGGTAAATATACTTCACCTATTCCGATCACTGATTATGAGTATTAAACTAAGTTGAATTATTTAACTTACCCCCAAAAAACATGAAGAACCATATAAACTGCCACATAATTTCTTTAACTTTCTGAATACATGTCCTTGTTTGCACTGACCTTCACTTACTGGCAAGACCTGTTAGTAGAAGAATTGTTTTATTGTTGTCCTTCGGCCTACGTGCAAAATAGAGCGAAATAGAGATATAGATATATAAAATAGAAAATAAAGAGACAGGGCGAGTGCGACCTTGCTATGCATCTATTTCGTCATGTCGCTGTGCCGTCGCCGCGCCTCGATAAAAACCTGTTTTTTAACTGACTGTACATTTTACCTATTTTTAATGGTGTCCGAAAAGACAGTAGCAAAAATAATAAAATCAACAAGTGATATATGGGACAGTGCGTCCCAAATTTTTCTGTCCCAAAAAGCAGCAAGTCGAATTTTTTAGGTAAAAAAAAGATCGCAGTCGTCGAAAAAAAATCGCAGACAAAGTGACTTTATTTATTTTGGCAGTGTGTAAGTGTATGCTTTAGCAAAGCTTGTGTTATGCGTCCTAGATGACTTATATACTTAATACAATAGATTCCATAGATAGATATTTTTTATTATACATGGATAACCAGATCAGAACCCATATCTGCGGATCGTACACTCAATTGTCCCGTGGCGGGAATCGCCCTCAACCTCTTGCGTCCCAGGCGGACCTTCGCCCACCGCGCCACAGAGATTGTCAAGTTATAATAAAACTCAGTCCGTCAATTAAAGGACGTCAGTCAATCGTAACTTTTATCGGGAGCATCTATTTGATAAGTGAGGGGTGGACCGGTCTGTTTCTTTAAGCTTTGTTTAGTTTGGTGTAGGCTGTAAGTTATTATTTTCTTGAATTTATTATTTTACTTTGGTGTAGGTTATGACGCGACGTTTCGTATCGAAAGGACATTTAAGAAGAACGGCCTATTAACAGACCGAGGCATTCCTCGTAGCGCACCCAAATGAAGGGCACCCAGATGAAACGCACCTAAGTACTTCCAAATAGCGCACCCGTTTAGGTGCGTTTCATTCAGTATGTATAACATCCTAAAAGTAAAACGGCTTATTTGTATAACGTCCTACTAGCGATTTGTCATTATTGATTTGATTTACCACTTATAATATAGCGATTTTTTGTTTCAACCAAACATATACAGTAGGTACTACAGGATTGAGGAATTTATGTTAATAGCAATTTGCACAAAACAATCATCATCAGCCTATATTAGTCCACTGCTGGACATAGGCCTCCCCCAATGAGCGCCCTGTCTTCAGCTTGACGCATTCAGCATCTACATGCAGTCTTTTGCAGGTCGTCATCCCACCTGGTCGGAGGGCGTCCTAAACTACGTTACAAAACTCTAAAATGAATTCTCTAAAAATCTGTCGTCTTGTGATTTTTATCTGAAGTCAATATCAAGATAGTTCTCTCACAAATAACAAGCAATCCATTGAGATGTCTGATAAGAAGATAACTGATAATAGCACTTCTTGTATTGGATCTTGAGAAAACTGGAGTGTGTCAATGACCTAGTCAGGTGTATTGTTGGGAAAAGGTGATAGTTCTAGCTACAATAGTTTGCAGTGGCACTTGCCATTCGGTTCATCCTCCATCCTTAGTTTAAAACTTTTTTTTAACCCCCAACGCAATAACGACGGGGTGTTGTAAGTTATGAGGCATCGTAGATCACGAACGGGTGAACTGGTTTTGATTTTTGTTTGAAAGGTGATTTGGTCGAGTGCTATGTTTGATGAAAATCGGTCCAAAATGGCCGCCGCCGCCACAAAATGGCTAATTACATATTTTAACACAAGTCCTTTAATATGGTATCAAATAAAAGGGCCTTAATAATAGAATACTACATATACACCATGATACATTTAAATACAGAAATACAATTTATTCATAAAACCACTTTATAAGTCAAAAATTCGTTTACATTTTGTAAAAATAAATCATATTAAGTCGAATAAATAAAAATAATGTCATAGAATGGAATAAAAAAATAATAAAAAAAAAATTTAAGCAAAATTAAAATCCAAGATGGCCGCCTAATTATTTTGTGTCGGTTTTTTTAAAGTTTCGCGGGATTTATTTTATTTTGTTTTATTTATGAATAAAATCCATAGCTCTTATAAATATCACTAACAGCCAATAAACGGATTTACATTATTATTATTATTTTTATTAGGACAAATATGGACGACATCACCAAAAGTGCCATTGAGACCAAGATAGAGACCAAGAAATGGGGATACCTAGAAATTATTATATCTGTCTGTCTGTTATCTCCTCTCTAAGAATAAATATACGTCATTGCTCCCACGCCACAATCTTCGCCATAAATCGGCATTTAGCGGCACTTACACATTCCCACATATAGTAGGTACCTAACAAGACTGTATGTATGTATGTACCTAATACAACATTTACAATGAATGTAAAGGTGTGTCTACAATGTTAAAGCTTCACTGCACCTATCGACGATACCACTCAGATGTCACTGCACCTTTTCTGTCCACATAAACTTTACCCACTGGAGATAGAAGTGTACCTATACACTAGCCAACCTCGATGTTGAATGTTTGTAAACAAACAATGACACAAAAACGAATACTCACTAGCATGGCGTCGAGTTTCAGATATAATTGTAAGCAAGGACGGATGACAAGTGGAAAAGTAATGTGAATTCCGTATGAAAAGACGCGGCAACCATTTGAGGTTATATTAGGGGAGGCCTATGTCCAGCAGTGGACTAACATAGGCTGATGATGATGAAAATCAGAGACAAATAAAGACACACCTTAACAATCAAACGTACATTGTCGTTATTGACAAGGCTATACACGTATTGTAAAATTGTCGACTCTCTGCAGTTAAATACCGAGAAGAGACTTACACAGGTCATTCACGAGTAAATAGTATACGATAGTATTGACTAGATGACCGGAAAGTATGACTAGAATAATATAACTAAATACTTTAATATAATTTTACATTAGTATATAACCTTATTAGTTATGATTAATAATCTAGGTTCAGCATCAGAGCCTGGAGTCATTTACCTACTTAACTTATATTTAGGGGTCTCGTACTCTAGTTCGATGACGTTAGTTCGATGTTCATTACCTCGATGTCTCTACCTCGACGGTACGTTTCGTCGATGGGTCGTTACCTCGAAAGATCAGTACCTCGACAGGTCTCTACCTCGACGGTACGTTTCGTCGATGGGTCGTTACCTCGAAAGATCAGTACCTCAAAAGGTCTCTACCTCGACGGTACATTTCTTCGATGGATCGTTACCTTGAAAGATTAGTACCTCGACAGGTCTTTACCTCGACGGTACATTTCTTCGATAAATCGTTACCTCGAAAGATCAGTACCTCGACAGGTCTCTACCTCGACGGTACGTTTCGTCGATGGGACGTTACCTCGACAGATCTCTACCTAGACGGTACATTTCTTCGATGGGTCGTTACCTCGAATGATCAACAAAACCAAAGTTAATTTAAATTATTATTGAATGGTGTTAATATAGTACTATAGTGGTAATCGCATTCGACGGACGACGACGCGAACTGGTCTATACGATACCCTATATTTAGTACACATTTAGGTACTGTTTAAATGTGACCTTTGTGCCCCTGTATTAAACCAAACTAAATAAAATAAATTATTCAAATCGGTCAAGCCGTTTTTAAGTTTTAACGAGACTAACGAACTGCAATTTATTTTTATTAATAGATAAATAATGCTTTCATCTCCTTCAAAAACAGGTTGTAACTACTTACCTATGTACTAGACACAAACTTGATGCAATAGACTTACCTATATGGTTTTTTCATGGATTCCATTGTCAGAACTGGACCAACTTGAAATAGGCACATAAAAAATACAGTCGAATTGAAAACCTCCTCCTTTTTTGAAGTCGGTAAAAAATTGTTTAGGACTACATCATCATCATCAGCCTATATTAGTCCACCACTGCTGGACATAGGCCTCTACCAATGAGCGCCATAGCGCCCTGTCTTCAGCTTGACGCATCCAGAATCTACCTGCAGTCTTTCGCAGGTCATCCCACTTGGTCCTACACTACGTTTACCGAGTCGTGGTCTCCACTCAAGAACACGTTTGGCTCAGCGGCCACGCTACGGGCTACGCTGGGTAAGAATTGCCAACAGTATTTATGTGCCCTTATAAAAATTGAAATTACGCATAAAACTATGGCTATATTTAGTAAAGTAACGCGTGGGCTAAGGCCATCGGATGCAATGCATCCTGAGTGAGCTATATTAACCTTACACTTGGTATATTGTCTATACTAGTTAATGGGCCCGGCTTTGTCTGCTAATGTGAGGCAGAGGTGGTAAGGTAACTGGTGGGCTTGAGTTATGGGACGGGAAGTTTTGAAGAGTGATTAGCTTGAAGGATTTTAGAATTAGTAGTTAAAATATTTGATTCATTGGCCCATTTGTTACTGCAGCTGCAGCACACATTGGTCACCTATGTACTTACAATTTTCTTCATATTGTTATTTAGTTTTTTTTATGGTTTTGTATTCTTAATTATATAATTAATTTTTGACGACCGATGTGGCGCGGTGGGCGAAGGTCCGCCTGCGACGCAGGAGGTTGCGGGTTCGATTCCCGCCTCGGAACAATTGTGTGCACGATCTGCACATATTTGTTCCGAGTGTTCTGGTCGTTTTCTATGTATAATAAAAAATATCTATCTATGTAATGTATATGTATATCAGTTATCTAGTACCCATAACACAAGGTCTACCATGGGGCTAGATAATGCTGTGTGAAATGTCCAGCATTATTTATTTATTTATTTAATGGGAAGCATTTTTTCGTCTAGATAATCTGATAATATAAGTCTTTTTACAAAGGATTTTATTGACAATGACAACCTTAGAGAATTAAAGTTTGGTTTAATACTCTAAGTTGGCAACACAGTAACAAACTGGTACCCACTCGATAAAAAGCGCAGACAAGGCAGACCATCAAAACGTTGGAGTGACGATATAGTCAAAGTAGCTGGAGTTACTTGGAGCAGACTGGCTTTGGAGAAGCATGGAAGGACCGGAACCTGGAGGAGGCTTTCACCACTTTAAGTGGTAAGTACCTTCACATAAAATAATAAAAATAAAAACAGCTTTATTCCATATCCCAATAGTTATTAGTATGTACAATTTTAAAACAATAATAATAGTAAAATAAAGAATTAATAGTCGTCTAGGTACATTATAATTTTAGAATTGAATTGATCTTATTTTCTGAAAGTGGTAGTAAATAAAGCTTATTTTCATCATTAGCCTATAGCAGTCCACTGCTGGACATAGGTCTCCCCCAATGAGCGCCATAGCGCCCTGTCTTTAGCTTGCCGCATCCAGCATCTACCTGCAGTCCTGCTTATTTTAAGCTTATTTTATTGTGTTATTATGTTTGACAATTTATTTTAGCTTTAGTGGAAGCCGGCCTAATCTAAACTTGTTGTACACGAGCATAGTGCGGAAGGAGGCAAGTAGCACAGCTTTCTACCGTAATTACGTCTAAGGCGTAGATAAACACTTGGCTGATCTGCCTCAGGGCATGTTTGGTTTAGCGGTATATAGAAAGACTATTTCTAATTGCAGTTGGATTAAGAATTGATTTCTGTAAAACTGAATAGTTAGTATACACATATATAATAAAAGCTTGGGACGACCTTTGCTCCAACTCGAAAACTAACTAGGTGAAGGTTTCTTGTTCGCTTCTTAAATTAAACTTAAAAAGATTGAAGTGAACAAAAAATCTAAGTAAACACTTTATTTCCTAGTTTTACTTGGGTACCTGATTTGAACTTTGTGACGTGTCCAAAGGTCTAAAGGAAATAAAGCACTTTGAAATTGATATTTTTTGTTGTTTGTTATTGATATTTGTTATTTCTTCTAACCGGCTGGACTGATTTAGATGAAAATTAGAGACTTGTAGAGTGTGAACCTAATGGATACTGGGGTTATCCAAATGATATTAGCCGCACCACTGAGTGATGCGGCAGTCAAATTATTAAGGTTAGTTTTAGATATAATTAAGTGTTAAGTTCCAGTGTCTTTGTTAAAATGCGGGAATGACATAGTCATTATAATGACTCCAAGTCCCTAAAATATAATAAATAATAAAAAATTGCAAGAGCATGAAGCACTAAATAGTATAAAAACAAAGTAGCTTCCCGCTATCTGTCTGTCCTATGTATGTTTAGATCTTTAAACTACTCAACGGATTTTAATGCGTTTTTTTAAACAGAGTAATTCAAGAGGGAGGTTTATAAACTATTTGACACATAGATTTCCACACCGGCGAAGCCGCGGGTCGCAACTAGTACAGTATAAGATCTTTGTTTCTTGAAACTGCAGAACTGTCATGCATGCATTTCATTGCATAGCTAGGGACAGATATCAGTTTGAACCCGTTGTAGAACTTGTGGTAAGTGGAACTACCGTTGATGGACCTACATTATTGAAATGTCTTCTATGCAGTTCACATCGATGAATATTTGATTTCACTTTGATTAATTTATCCGATTGAGGAGGATATGTTTTTCGGATGTATTTAATCTTGCATATTCATTTTTTTGCCTCATTTTGGTGTGTTTGGTTGTTGCAGCCATATACAACCAAAACTATCAACCTAGCTCGAAGAATTAGCAAGCTGAAGTGGCAGTGAGACGGCCATACATCACGAAGAACCGACCACCGCTGGGGTGTCGGTTCTTCGTGATATATGGAAGTAACCAAACGTGTTCTTGAGTGGAGACCGTGATTCGGCAAACGTAGTAAGGACGCCCTCCGGCCAGGTGGGATGACGATATGCGAAAGACTGCAGACAGATGCTGGATGCGGCAAGCTGAAGACAAGGCGCTATGGCGCTCATTAGGGGAGGCCTATGTCCAGCTGTGGACTAATATTAGGCTGAGCAATTAACCGGGGTTGGTGGATGGACTTCATCAGATTGGATAATATAATTTTTGGAAATCTAAAATGTGACTATTAAAGTTTGATGATGACCTCTTAAGTATAACTCTCCATAATTATGGATATTTTATTCAAAAAACAAAACGACAAATTACAACTAATATTTACACATATTAATATCAATTTATTAAAAATCTAGCTAGACCGTCGTATACTGGCAACATTGCCACATATAATGTGATAATTACAGTTTAAGACTTATCTACTTATCCTAAAGAAATAAAGTTATTGATTTCTGATTTCTAAGTCGGTCAAAGCCTCAATAAAAGTACCTATCTATCTGTTCAGTCAGTGAAGAAATAGTCGTATATATTAAGATTAGCATTCAGATATTCACCAAGGAAGAACGTGAAAGTTTCTTATATAAAATCCTTTGTATTCATCGTGACCTGTAGATACCTACATGTATTATCTGTGTATTACCTAATATAAATTATCTAACTACCAAATATATTACGCTTAGATATAAATGAAGAAATACACCTACGTACGCTTAGTTAAGGAATAAAATTTTGACAGTGATATTTTTTATGCAGCGATGACAAATTTGCAATAATATCTAATAAGATAATATAGAAAATAAAAAAGTTAGATAAAAAATGCACAACGTAAAGTTAACAAATTTATTCGAACAGATCTATATTAGTGGTAAAATAACCTATATTCCAACCAAATTGCATGTACAATGTTTGTAAACAACTCGCCCATCCATAAAATACATACATAGTTAGGTAACTGATTTGTGTTTGAAATTAAAATTCCACGATTAAAAACAAAATTACGTCTATAGTAGTTAAATAAAATAGCTATCTAAGGATTTAGCTGTATTTTTATATTTATGGGGATACGTCTTGTAAAGTCCAAAAATGCAAAAAAACACGTTTAAAAAAATGTGGCGTGCAACCCCTACTTTGTTTTATGTCCATTCATAAAACAATCACGGACAGCCGATGTGCCCAAAATTTATTTTAATAATATATATATTTAATTAATTATATTATGATACAATTCAATTTGTTTTACCCCTCTTACAATTCAATTTTTTAATTATTAGTTTAGCGCAGGCCAATGCCTGCGCTCGCGCATGTGGCAACACAAGTCTGCCAGCGCAATAATGAAAGTAATTGATCCTTCATTCTGAATGCACCATTGTGGGCCCAGGAAGTTGACTCAATACCCTATTGAGTACCTACAGCTAGTACATATCCAACTGATTTATCATACAGAAGTCCGGCGCCAGAGTAAAGAGGAATTAGATGAGTAATGTGTTGTCTATGGTTTAATAATAGATTGTTGATAACTGATAATAAACATATAACCTATTGTAATTGTATTATATCATTTTGTTTTGCTCATTGACATGTAATTGGATTATGTTTGTGCATTAACATGTATGTATATTGGATTATTGTTTTTATTGAATTCGTTGCTTGTGATATATTATGTTGACTACAAAATTAGTAATGATAACAGATATACAAATAATACAATACATAGACAAATATTTTTTTTATTATATACATAAATAACGACCAGAACACCCGGAATAAATGTCCGCAGATCGTACAAACATTTATCTGGGTGTTTTCAAAGTATGTTAAAAATATTTATCTATGTAATGTACTGCATATTATATATATATCAGTTATTTCGTACCCAAAACACATGCTCTGCTTAGCCAGGAGCTAGATGATGCTGTGTGAATAGTCCAGTTTTATGTCTTAAATTAATTAATTTATTTGGGGAAGCCTAAGTCCAGCAGTGGACTTGTATAGGCTGGTTGTTTATCAGAAAAGAATGTTTCACCCAACAATCGGCAGTTTCACATTTGGTAGATAGAGGAACTAGCTGCGCGCCGCGGCTTCGCCCTGTCAAATGGTTGCAAATATATGTGTCAAATGGTTTACAAATCATCCTCTTGAATAACTCAATCTATTTAAAAAAACTGCATCAGAATCCGTTGCGTAGTTATAAAGATATAAGCATACGCGACAGCGGGAAGCGACTTTGTTTTATACTATGTAGTGATTTATGAACGGCCTAGGTTGAACTAAAGAGGCTATACCTGCATTTACCCCACATTTTGTTTCCACTATACATTCATTTCGTGCTTCTGCACACGCAGCCATCAGTTCTTGTATTGGGAACGTTGTAAAATGCGTATATCTGCAGAATGTAACGGTTCTTACTGGCTTAGCTCAGATGAGATTGTAACTCAAAGATTACTGTAAATAATCGAATAATACTGTTAAAACTAGTGGTTGGATAGATTTCGATATATACAGATATAGATATCATCATCATCATCAGCCTATAGCAGTCCACAGCTGGACATAGGCCTCCCCCAATGAGCGCCATAGTGCCCTGTCTTCAGCTTGCCGCATCCAGCATCTACCTGCAGTCTTTCGCAGGTCGTCATCGGACCTGGCCGGAGGGCGACCTACACTACGTTTACTGGGGTCTCCACTCAAGAACACGTTAATTACAAATAGTTTACATAACTAAGTTAATAGTGACTTAAAGCCTATGTTAGGTTTGTCTAAGCACTTGGTTCTCACTTAATTTAGATAAATTGATTATATCGACGTGAACTGTATAATGTGTTCTGTGACTGTAGTTTACGTGCAATCCTACAACAATAGAGGTATAGCCTATATTCTACATAACACTCTATGTAATATTACATAGAAGTTATCCTAAATCGGTTTAAATAATATTTATTTTCTCAAAAGAAATCACATTTCACTTATCTGAGAAAACATCTTAAGCTAAGTATTTTAAGTAAACTTCGAACAACCAAACAATTAAATAATAGTACCTACCTACTTTAAGTATATCTACAGAATTATAGCTCATCAACAATCATGTGTATGATGAAGAATTTAGAGAGTTTTATAATTTTCCAGTAGGTAACAATAAGACAAATAACAAAAAATATTAGTAGTGGTAATTCTTTTCCAAACCATCTAAAATGCATGATAAATACAGTCACACTTGTGTCAAAGTTGTTGTAATGAATCTGATGTTATCACTGGCGAAAAATGTTGTGTAATATTATTGCCTCGTCAAAATTCAAATTCAAATTCTTGAGAAAGTACGGAATAATTCTTGATTCTTCATTACACAATCAAGATCACACAAGAGGGAGAGAGAGAGCAGCGGCAATCTTTTACCCAACAGTGGGACATTACCGGCTAATTTGTAACTGTTATTATAAAACTAAAAACTTTCAAAAAGGTTCTAGAGAAAGTAGCGAAGGCGAGCTTAACCCTAAAAAGAGTTCTCTTCCAGCAAACCTTATCGGGAGAGAGACAAGTTTATAATACATGTTCTAGACTTGACTCAGGTTTAGTTGGAAGCGTAGTACCTATGACGTGCCGGCTGGTCAAGCGTTAATAATTGTTAGGCACCTAGGTATCTAGTTTTTGTGATATTTAGGACTTCGAAATAGCATAATATTTTAGTACCTAACTACTTTTGTAGTGTGGTCATGGTAAATACGGGTTCATGATTGCAATCCAAATAAATTGTCATGGATAGGATATATTGGGAATATACATATTAGACAACGAACCTAAATAATATTTGACGGAAATAACTATGTAGGTAGGTACCTAATTGTCCTTGTTAGGGAAAATATTCGCATAATATGTTAGCATGCAGGAAAGACTGAAGTATTTATTACGTTTAATAACATTAAATTATAATTTATTAACAAGGATAGGTAATGTTAGAGTAGATACCTAATAACTGAAAAATATGGCCTTCTAAAGGCACTTTAAAACTCATATGTACTTATTTATACTTTACTTGTGGCTATTATAATCATAGACCGGTACCAGTTAACTTTAAACAAAAAACTTCAACTCACCTAATATATAAAAAAATCCAATCAAAACCTTCATGCACTCATCACAAGAAACAATTCGTCACAAACCGGTTTGTCGATGGTTGAATTTGAAAATCGAACGCGTCTCGCGGCAACTACGAGCGGAGAACAACTGACTCTCGCTCGCAACGCAACGGGAAATACTGGTGTATCGTTAAAAGGTCATCGCATGCACCTTTTAGGTCAAATATTGGGTACACAGGAATAGCGCTGGGTAACAAGAATAGTACCAGGACAAAGAAGTAAATACAGAGACAGTGCTGAATGCTTAGAAGTAGGCTTAGAATGATAGTAGACACAAACGAGGTGTTGCCAACAAATTTCTACAAATTAGTCTCAATTTCTTCTTCCTATTCGTGCACTTGTGTGTGTCAAAGCACTGAAGTTATATGCGTAGATCAGTTATTGGTAAGCTAGCAACAAATAAAGTTATTTTTATAGACGAGAAAGGACGAGATTGATAATTATGTACTTAGGTTTTTTTTTAAATATCTCCGTCAATAGTGGGCCGATGCGATTACGATGTTCTGTTCCTGTGAACCTACCTGATGAATATTGTTTTCGTTATCTACGAGTCATCTCATGATAAAACCTATTCATTGCCTGCCTTTATTCAATCTGGTTTTCATTTTCTCAATGTCAGTTCTTTGTGAACACAATTCATACCTACCAGTTTATACGACGTGTCTTATCTATAAGTTTATCTTTGTCAGACAGTATCATTTAACTTATTAAATTCAACATTCACTCTGATTCTTGCATAATTGCATCCTTGTATTAAAGAGCCTTGTGGAATTTTATCAAGGCCATTAACAGGATATGCACATTGAGAAACCAAAAAAGGTTTAGGTATATCAATGATATTTTCACTTCTGTCTCTCAAAAAGTGTTCCAATAAAGCGTAGCTAAGCGGTCGAGAAACTCGTGTCTTTTTAATGGGAGTAAAGTATTTTTTCTTTTTAATTTTAGTTTGAAATCATCAGCCAGTACAATACATTCGTCCTCTTACATAAAGACTCGACTTTTTGGTGTTCCATTTACAAAGAACATAGGTACACTTCATTCTAATTTATTTTTGAAAGTGGAACTGAATGCGCCTTCTTGGTGACTGTTTTATTTTTATGAAGGGTGATTCTTTCTTCATGGTAGAATGTCTGGGTAGGTTCTTTACGTTGCGCGTAACGAAGACACAAAAAAAGTTGGTATTAGCGCCAAATCACTATTTTTTTTATTATACATAGAAAAACGACCAGAACACCCGGAACATATCGAAGCAGAAATCGAACCCGGAACTTTCTTTGTCACAGGCGGGCCTGCACCCACCGCGCCACAGAGGTCGTATTCTGTAGAATGATTGAAAATCGCAATCCCCAATTTGTAAGTTAAAACTTTCATTGCCCTTGACACATAGCCCGCTTCACTTCTCTGTGCTGAGGCAGAGCAGTCAATGCGTTAAAAGCCACCTGTCACTGAACAAATTTCGTAAGTTTAGTTTAAACCTGTCTAAAATAACATACGGTTTAGCTTTAGGGGTTTTAACCAAGTGTCGGTTGACTAATCAGCGATGTCAGAAAGGACAGGTTTTTTAAGATAACATGATAAACTGCAGCACCTATTAATTAATCTAATTTCGAAATGTAAAGCAAGTATTTTTACTTGAAGGCAAACTGTTTTAATAAGTTTAATGTCGCAACTTCAAAACTGACCTTAAAATACGCGTAATTCGTATGTTTGGTTTGGAGTCACTAAAAAATGTTATACAAACTCAGTATAATTTTGTATACACTTTCGATTCAATTACTTTTAGGATTTTATCGAGACGCTACACTAAGTTGTGATATTTACAGACAAAGGACAATGTTCAGCTGTAGGTTTGTTTACAATACAATTCAAAAATACTTTATTGTACACCAGAGATCATTAAAAAAATTTACATGACGTGTACAATGGGCGGCCTTATCGCTTAGAAGCGATCTCTTCCAGATCTTTCCATGTTTGTCGATTACTTTGTCTATTGTGGAGCGTTTCGGATGATTATTTTCAGTTATAAAGAATGAAAATTGATGGTCCGAAAATTATATTCGTCAAAGTTACGAATTATATTACAAAAGTAATTTTAAGTCGGTCATTCGTTTACTCGGTAAACGTAGTGTAGGACGCCCTCCGACCAGGTGGGATGACGACTTGCGAAAGACTGCAGGTAGACGCTGGATGCGGCAAACTGGAGACAGGGCGCAATGGCGCTCATTGGGGGAGGCCTATGTCCAGCAGTGGACTGATATAGGCTGATGATTCATTTAAAAATATGTATTATAAAATTATATAGATATTATAATATTTTTGACGATTTTTTGTGCGTCATATTTTGTTGTCCAAAGCAAAAGTGGATATTCAAAGTCTCAGACAAAATGTTTTAGCAACACTAGTTTAGTGACCTTTTCAATTAAGTATTACATTATTTATCTACACATAAACTTGTGATGCGAAAGAGAGAGGAAATACTCGTTTAGGAAGTACTAAACGAGATAAAAACAACTTTTACGAGCGTACTTTCACACGGCGAATGAGCTAATTGAAGCTTTAAAAAAAAACGTATATATATTCCTATGTAGTAGCTACTCAAATTATTATATAGCTAGCACTGATAGTTTTGTTATCATTTCATTTCATTTATTTCATTCATTTATTCAGTTCCACCGTAGGTACACATGTTACACTTGATGTCAGTTCAGTTGTACATAATAATAATATAACAATTTTATTATAAAACACACATTAATTTTGACATAGGAAACACCATAAGGGATTGTGTTTTAGAAAAAGCAGACAGACATGCCTTCTTTAAAAATTTGATACAACATTCATAGATCATATTTATAACAGTAAAATAATAATAAATTAGTTAAATTGAATTGAAATAAAAAATACATTGTCAAGATAATTTAATGCAGCTGTATAAGGGCATTAAAACGTATAGGACGTAAAACATTATTTAACATGGCGTGATGACGATATAGAGTTAGTAATTTTGTACGTTTTCAACAATTGTTCAATAGTTTCAATTATAAATACTAGCTCAAATTTGTTTCTATTATTTGATTGTGTGTTTTTTTTTTCAGTTGAATAATGGTCAGACAGAATTCTTAGACTTGAACTAGACAAGATGGGGTATGCTACCCCATCTTGTCTACGGCTGAGGAAAAAAGGTCCTCTATAGGTAGGACCCTTTTTAAGTCCTCTAGACCAGCAGTCCATTTTTGGTACAATAATTAAATTCATACGAACTTACCTACTTAATTTTTATTGCGGAGATATCTGAATCTTATCATAATATAAATTGATAAAATAATATAGAAATACGACGATTCCGTAAAAAGGAGTCGCTTTTCGAGATATTCAAAAAGCTCTACTGTTGTAGCAGAAAGAGATTCTAATTCCATGATAGACCACCTAAACTGAACTAAAAACCTATACTATAACACTAAAGACCTTTAGGTGGACCTTAAGACCCTAGTGGGACAGGATCCACCCACAATTAAGGCTATGTAACCTGCGGTGCCCCACTAACTCGTTTTAGTGGTTCACCACAGGTTACATACACGGTAAAATAAAAGCCATTCCACTTTCCCCACCAGTGAGGCGCATAAGTGGGGTAGAGTGGAATAATTCCTATATACTACAGAAGAATCATCTAATAATTCCAAGCACAGCCAAGAGCATGTATGATGATTAAAAAATCTCTGCGAATAATTCAAAGATCTTGCGATCAATTCGTGTGAAATAAACGTGCAAGTTCACGATGCTTTGTTACGGTCGGTTACCTTAATTTACGTAACTATATTACGTGTAAAATCATCGTTTATTTAAAGAACTTTCTTTTAGTTTCTATTAACGCCTTTATGCTTATTAGTTCTATGACTTCTGGGGAGATTTGTCTTAACGTGTATGATTGCTATTGAAATTTTGTAGGCTCGGATCGACATTATAACAGAGCCTTGAGTCTATTTGACGATAGTGTCGAGACGGGTTATTCCAGTTTTCCCGCCTGAAATACCCCCTAAGGGGGAAATACGGAATGAAAAAAAATCATCATTCCAGTTTCACTTTGTTATCCCCGGGGGATTTCAGGGGTTAATGAGGGATTAGTTTTATTTCCTCTATTCAGCCATAAAACGTGCACAGCTGGACTAGGACCTTCCTTAAATATCTCAAGAAAGCCACAAATGAATGACTTGGTAACAAAATTAAATTCACATTTCAAAACCTTTTGGCTTTATGATTAAAGTAGGAAATGATTATTTCGGAGTTTTTATTGCAAAATAACAGATTTGATTTGTTTGTAACTAAGTGATTCCCAACTGTCAATCAACAAATCTTAGTTATTACAACTTAGGTGAAGTGAAATTCGTAAAAAGTGAAATCTTTAGCGTCATTGTTTAGAGTTCGCCAGCCAGTGACGGATGCGTTCTATTTGTTGTCAAATAAACTCACTGTTTAGATAAGACAATTTTAGCAACGAGAACAAAATCTTATTGATCGAAGTCGTTTATTTAAACTTTTTAACCGACTTTGATAAAAGAAGAGGTTTTTGTATGCATATGGATGTTTTTTTTATGTATGTTTGTCGATTTCTCCGTCAATTACTAACCAGTTTTTTATTCTTTTTTTATTTATAGTTTGGGCGCCCTCAGTTGAGATGGTTGAGATGAAACCTGCAAAAGACTGCAGGCAGATGCTGGATTCGGCAAGCTAAAGAGCTATGGCGCTTATTAGGGCAGGCCTATGTCGAGCCAGCTGTAGACTAATTAAGGCTAATGGTGATGAAAAACATTCTATTAATAGAATGTTTTGAAAAACATTCTATGATTCAATAGTGGCTTCTGCCCCCGTTTTCGCAGGTTTGATTTTATTTGAAACTAGCTGCGCCCCGCGGCTTCGCCCCCGTTAAATCTATGTGTCAAGTCAAATGGTTAAAATGATAAAAAGTATCCTATGTTAGACTCCTGGTTCTAAGCTACCTCTCCACCAATTTTCAGCTAAATCGGTTCAGCCGTTCTTGAGTTATATTATAAGTGTGTGTAACAAACACGAATTTCTTTTATATATAAAATGGTGTATTTTTTTGGAACAAAAGACTTCAACGAGCTCGCTTCGCGATCGATTATAAATTGAGCCAATTTGTTTATTTGAGCCTTCCAAAAATGATTTTATCCAAGTTGATGAAGTTCATCCACTAGTGTCCAACCACCAACCTCGGTAAAAAGCTCGATCAACATCAACATTATCACCAGCCTTTATTAGTCTACTGGAGGATATAGGCTTTACCTAATGAGTGCCATAGTGTCCTGTCTTCAGCTTTCCGCATCCACCATCTGCCTATAGTCTTTCGCAGGTTGTCATCCCGCCTGGCCGGACGGCATCCTACACTACGTCTGTGAAAAAAATACATTTGAAAAATACAATCTTCTAAACTTTTGTTTTTCAACACTGATTTAAACCAACTTTTGGCGGAAATAAATATTATACGGATGGAAAAAAAACTCTAGAATATCGCCCCGACATAGTTTAGTAATTCTAAAGTTGAAATATATATAATTTATTTTGAAAATATCGGCAGGTTTTCTATAATGACTTAATAACCTTTGTGCTAGTTCTGATGTTGTTGTTCACATTTTTGCACGCGTTCGTTTTATGAATGAATCATTGTGCATTTCATCTTTGCACCTTTTCGCACATTTCTCACACTCATCCTACCGCCTTTATTGGTCCACTGCTGGACGCAGGCCTCCCCTTGATAAGTAATGTGAGGTAAGATAGCATTTAGGCCTCGTCTACCCACGAATTCGCGCCGTTGACTTGTTTACCCTTAAGCTTTAAGTCCCGTAACACGTCACGGTCTGTACGATAATGATGATTTCTCCTTATTAATGGTGTTAAGATACCTACCATGTAACAAATCTATCGATTATGCAAGCAATACATCAATGAATTTCGTACTATTGAATTGTGCTTCGTCACGTACCTATCTAAAAAGAGAAAACACTATTTCAAGTTGTCATAACAAAGAGCGTGATAGCATCCGACCTTTTGGGTGTGGTGCAAGTGAAAAGAGGATGTACATCCTCTTTTAGTGGTAAAAAGAGAAGAAAGAGCTCTTCAAATACCTGCAGCATATTTTGGAAATAATTCGTCCCTGTCTTCTCAAGAGATTTCTTATTCAATGGACAATGGAAAGGAAAACATACGATAATCATTTCATCATCTCTTATTCATAATTAGCTATTGCAAAAAAAATGCATAAGTGATCATGGCGCATGAAAATGTAACTGGGAAAATATTACAACAACTTAGGCTCTAGACAGACGGACCGCATTTCAACTGCAATCCAACCGCAAATTGCAGTTCATTTGCAGTTTGAATGTAGTTGACACGACTGCAATAGAAGAACTGCGCATTCCGACTGCAATTGAACTGCATCCGAACTGCACCATACCCACCCGTTCGCACTACTTTAACGTAGAATCAGTTCGGATGCTATTTGAATGCAGTCGGTGTGCAGTTCACACGACTTCAATAGAACTGCAAACCAAACGCGCAGTCCAATTACAGTTCAATTGCAGTCGTGTCAACTGCATTAAAACTCCAATTTGCGGTTGGATTGCAGTTGAAATGCGGTCCGTCTGTCTAGACTCTAGACAGACGGACCGACCAAATCGTGGTAAATATCCCGTTATAAATGACTTTTGCTTATTTTGTAAGCCTAAAGAAATAATAGAATTTGAATTTTGCATTTTTGTCTTTTTAAATCTTTAAAACTTACGTCTAATTAAGGCAAACAACTAGGATTTTCCTTATTACTTACTAGCTGCGCCCCGCGGTTTCACCCACGTGGTGATAGATTTTTTGGATAATATATATATATATATCTTTATGAATTGTAGCCTTTGTGTTATTCTGATATGTAAGCTATATTATTGAGAAGTTTTATCAAAATCCATTCAGTAGTTTTTGCGTGAAAGAGCAACAAACATACTCACAAACTTTCGCGTTTATAATATTAGTAGGATATCGCACTGAAATTTATATTTTTCTTTCATGATTTACACCAAAACCAAGCGATTGCATCACTTAATCACCTTTCACATAACCTCTCAACTTGCGTACCTGACTTTACCTACTTACCTATCAGGTCGTATTATACAGAATGTTCCATCTAAGTGTTCCATGCATAGACAAGGAGAGTCCGATAGGAGACATTTACCTACATCGATTTAACACACGGTCCTAAATCATTAGAGTGGGTAAAGTATTTGTTAAAAAAAAGTTACCTACTACGATAAAACATTTGAAATTATCATGGTTAATACAAAAACTATTTATAACGGGATATTTACCATGATTTGATTTTTGAGTTTTCCAATATTTCGGCAGTTCCATGCGCCATGATCACGGAATAACTCAAAGACCAAATCATGGTACATATGCCGTTATAAATGACTTTTTTTCTACGAGTGCAAGTTTAATTTTAAAATGCTCAAAAAGGGAAACCTTTTTTGTGAATTTAAGGGACAGCCGCCATTTTCGTTTGATAATCTTCGCACTTACAATCTTATAAAGTTTATATTCCTTTGGCACTCAACATATCATCCATCTCTGTCAGATAGATGATAGATTGGGTGATAGACTGAGCCAGTACCTATTTTTCTAGACCGTCTTTTGTCGTCATCAATTTCTTTTTTGTTTCCCTATTTATTTATTTTAAAATCAAGCGTCAAGCTGAAGACAGGGCGCTATGGCGCTCATTGGGGGAGGCCTATGTCCAGCAGTGGACCAATATAGGCTGATGATGATGATGATTGTAAAATCAACTGCTTAAACTAACTTATTCATTTCAGTAATAGCATCAGAGAGCCAATTTAAGTTTTTCACGTATAGATTAAAGATTGTCATGTATTCCTACAGAGCTTCTTCCATTTCCCTCTAACTAAATATACAAAAAAAAAAACTAAATTACTTACATTACCGAAGTGTGACGTCACTTTTAGCTTCCTGAAAAAATCACATATCACGTCACCGTCAACTTGTCTCTCAATCTGTAGTAAAGTTGATTTCTTCTTGCAGGATTCCAAGTTCTCAGATCGTTTATCAAGTTTTCTTTTATTGTGTGTCCTTAGCTTGTCAGGGAGACTACAAACAACGTCCTTTGTGCGTTGGCTTAATTTTGTTTGTCTTTTTATGTGTTTGCATGTGTTGTACATCCATGCGAGTCTAAAGAAGTCTATTAATAAATAAATAATGCTGGACAATTCACACAGCATTATCTAGCTCCATGATAAACAGAGCTTGTGTTATGGGTATTAGATAACTGATATACATAATACAATACATTACATAGATATATATTTTTATGATACATAGAAAAGTTTAAACATAGTTAAATAGTAGCATAGGATATTGAGTGCTTTGGTGTATACTATAAACTCCTATCTTCTTAAATAAATAAAAATAAAACGACCAGAACACCCGGAACAAATATCTGCAGATCGTACACACAATTGTTCCGTGGCGGGAATCGAACCCGCAACCTCCTGCGTCGCAGGCGGACCTTCGCCCACCGCGCCACATCGGTCGTCAATAACCCTACTTATAAATTATTATAATAAATTAGAATTAATCAAACATAAACGTGCTTTATTTCTTTTAGACTTTACAGAACTCTTGGACATGTCACAGAATTCAAATTACCTTCGAAAATTAGGAAATAAAGTGATCACGTTGATTTTATATTCACTTCAATCTTTATAAAGAAGCGAACAAGAAACAAAGTTAGGTTGTCAGTTTTCGTTGTTAGAGCTAAAGCAAAACTCGTCCAAGCTTTTTCTCCTCAAGATAATCTGATATTTGGTAGAAAGCCTTTTTACAAAGTATAGGTAATGTTAATAACAACTGATAATGGTAATAGGATAAAATATGTTTAAAAATTGGTTTGCATTTATTCAAATAATAGAAAAATATTTCCCTGAATTAGTATTTGACCTCGTCCCGTAAAACTTTAAAACAGTATGATATTACTTCATTTTCTAACTCGAAGTCGGTTCTTAGTTTTATCAAAACTAACAAATTATTTAACAAAAATCGTAGAACAAGCATTTGCCCCAAGGTGTCTGGAATAGCATTACCCCTAGATGCGGGATGCACCACAGAGGCTGGGCATAAAATGCGTTATGAACCTGTCAAACTCCCAGATCCCAAAGAAAAACCACTCTAGTCGCCGCTGCCCGACAAAAGATATCTACTTGGTCTAGTAGATGTCAACAAGTCGGTAGTTTCCATTCCCAATGTATACAATCGAGTTACGCAACGGGGCCGCTGCGGTCTGATTGGTTCGCTAATGGTACGTGACCATACGAGTAAGTTACCTTCGAATAAAGATCGCTACTCACTGTCAAGCAGCATCGTGGAGTGATCGAATGGGAACCTAAATATAAGAATAAAGATATATACGTACTTAATAGGATTCGAACATTGGTGTTTTATGTAGGTTTTAGTTATTTATCGAATGCCTACCTTTTATTCTATACTTGTTGTCGTGTTGCAGAAAACGCTGAGCCAACCTCTATTTCGGCGCAGGGTTATGGAGGCAGCCTTATTTTTATTACCACTCTTTTGTGTCACTTACCTCCTGTTTTTGTTTTCCGTTTGTTTATTCTCTACCTGTATTTTGTACCTTTGTCCAAATGAATGTTTTTTCCATTCTATTCTAGTCTATTCAAACTGTGATGTTATGACTGATGACCGGTAACCGAGAGTTATGCTGGATGTGGCTACTACTCAGCCACTACGTAAACGAAACCTTTTACAGAAGCTAATTTTCTGAAGCGGATTTTACCATTTTGAAACAATTGTTGTCAAAATTCACAAAAAAAAAACCTTCAATTTTGGCGTCATCAGGCAACGTCTTATAGTATGATCGTTAGTGGCTACCTTTAACACAGCTAGATGGCCCTCTAATATGGATTGACATGGTTTGATTGAAGTTACGCTGCGACCTCACTTGATCACACGCAAAAGGTAAGTGCACATAATTATAGTAGGTACGTACTTAATGTTAAAGGCACACATAACTCATCATCGGCAAGAATAATAATATTATTATCATGTTCGGGGGGCTATGAGCGTATTAAAACGAAACAATTATAAAAAATAGCAACCATCATCAGGTTCTGTTCAGGTATATTATGGCTGCACGTTGGTGAGTAAAAAGGTCAGCATTTTTATTTTATTTACTTATTGGAATCGTTTTATTCATATTTTATAATTTTTCATAAGGTATCTAAAATTAGTAAGTATCACCCACTTTGAACTTATCTACCATTTTAAGGGTGTTTAACACCGGACCGAACGACAAAAACTGCTTAATAATAACAATTTTCAAAAACTCGTTAACACTTATGTAGGTTTCTTATAATCCTGTGAATTTTTAAGTTTGCTTGTCATAGTAGGTTTCATGTATATGAAGCCTGTCTATTAGTTTTGGATTTGAAATGTAAGGATGAAATGGAGAAAAATGTAAGGATTGTTTGATTATTGGCATACGCCAATAATCAAACAATCCTTACATTTTGGTAGAATAGGCTACAGCTATTTATTGTCCATATTTATGTAGACTATGTTTATTGAATTACCATAATAAAAAAGCTGCGAACTAAAGCTAGTCCATAATAATCATAATAAAGTGCAGTGCAGTTCTAGTCATCTAGTAGGTAGCTATACGAATAAAACACTAATTAACAAGCAAACCTGTCAGTATCATGAATTGACATCGAAGCTGTTGCAATAAGGTTCCCACTCATACACAGGTACAACTTTACTTAAGAACTAAAATATGCAAATGGTTTCCTATTGGCCAATATCCTGCAGTGAACTGAACTGTGGAGAATGAAGACAGTAAATTTGTACCACGGTGAACTCTGACACTAATGAACCACCTTGAAATACTTGACGTAGTTATGAATCCTATTCAATAAAGTAGAAGTAAGGCTCGAATTTTGAATTATACCTACTCGTAGATACCGTTGGCTGGTGCTTTTTTGATAAAACTAGGCTTATTTTCTTATAGCCGATTGACCTTTGTTTGACCACAATCTCTGATGGAAAGTGACGATGATCACGTATCACGAAGGTCTAGATTCTAGAAGACACCCAGGTTGTAATTGTAACTACTGGTCAGTACCTGACAGTAGCAGATAGCGAAGTTCGAACAGAAGTGACATGCTCCCAGGGCTTCATTAGTAAAGCAAGGATGCGGGTTCAAGTCCCGACAATAATTAAACTTTTTTATGTAGGTATTTCAGACAGATTCATTTTATATATTCTACGCCAAGACAGTCAGGCAAGAGTACCTACACCGTATCTATTAGAATTATTTCGAAGGTTACCAGTATAAACTTATAAAATTCGATATCACCTTATAGCTTATTAGCCAAAGTATTTCTTGGTAGGTACCTAAGTAATTATTTTATCCTCTACGATTCGCTTAACAATTACCAAAAGTAGTTGAAGAACCAATGTTACATTTGATTTTTTATAAAATTAAATGTTATATTCCAATTACTATAAAATACCTATTTGAAGTGAAGTGTCATATGTATGATGCTCGCAATTTTGAAAAGAACCTTAACAACTCTTGCGTCAAAAATGTCTATCTATCTGCAATGTTCATTAATTAATTAATTGTTTGTCTTGAACCTTGACACCCTATTTTGACAGGCGCCTGCGCCAAACCAAATACATACTTATGTAGGAAGATAATTTATTACACAACCCACTGGGCCATCCTCACTGTTTTGTTCGCCAGTAAATTTAAATTCATTATGATTTACTAATTTATTAAAGAAGTTTCCCGTGGTTTCACCCGCGTAAATTTTCTTTTAAATCACTCACATCATCTATTTAAAAAAAACCGCATCAAAATCCTTTGAATGAAGCATACATAGGGAGGGACAGACGGACAAAGCGAATTTGTTTTATACTACGTAGTGATCTATCCATATTCCCTAATTTACTTATTTTTCAATAATCGCTGCAAACGTTATTGACTGACAGATAAACGGATAACATCTTATTTTAACGTTATAACGATAATGAGATGATATTATGAGATATTTTTTAAGAAAGGTGCTGATTTCGTAAAATACAAAAAAGAATAGAAAGAGTGTTATGTAGAACAACAGATAAAATAAGTAAAAGATACTATACCAGTCTAATAGATCTAGTAATCTATGTTGGTGTCATCGAGTAACATATTTCAACCAAACATTACTATTTTTTAGCACTACCTGACCTAGGTATTAATAATGGTAGCATATGTACATCAGTAGTTAAAGATGCACTATGTTTTTATAGTGGAGAGTTATTGAAGGAATTTCTTGATGCATTTTTGTTATTATTATTATTAAGATGATGCATTATACAAGTGAGATGACAAAATAGATTTTAGTTCCCGCGTTTAAAATTAGAATTTATTAAATTAATTGTAAAGGTTTGATTTAGGAAATGAAACCATTCTCCCGTACGATCAAACTCTCCAAATATATCATATTTGTAGACATTTATTATATACCTACAAATTGAAAGTCCTTTTCAAGGAGAATACTAAGTAATATTTGCAAAGTAAATCCACCAGGACTTTGTACGCCATAGTCGTCTACCGGAAAGTGAAAGTCGCTTACCTCGAAGGCGCCAGGTTCCCGTAGCACCATCACTTTTTTGAAGAAAAACTGGGGCATGATCACTTCCGACCTCTTCTTGTCTATGCCGAAAAAATCACTAATCAATCCGTCACACAAATCGGAAATTTAAATATTGAATTAATATTTCTGCGCGTTCTGTGATTGAAATTTTATTTCATGACGGAAGCACATTTTATTGCACGTGATATTTTTATTGTGGTCGTTATTTTCTCGCGGATTTTTATTTCTTGCTTTCCGGTGTAAAACACGAACCTTTCCCTTCTAACATCGTGTTCAACTAACCGCGGTACAACTGGTATAAGCGTAATGTTTATAAGTATGAAATGACTGTAACCGACTGTCGCAATGGATCACCAACACGCAATATCTATCCGAATAACGTTTGGCGTAAAATTGTTTTTTGCTTGGCTGTTACAACAAGTTCCTACTGAATAATTTTTGTAGATGCATTGGAGGTATTCCGAGCTGAGATTGCATTTTAAGATAGAATACCGGATGAATTAATTAGAATTGACCTCGAAAATGAGTAATGAAAGTGAGATCAGAAAAGCGTGAAGAAGAGGCGGTCATTAATAAAAGTTTATTTACTTACACGCCTACTAAACAAAAATAAAGGTTTTGTTATTTGGAAATTGTACAAACATTTTTGATTTGCCGTTTTTAGCCGTGCATGACTTAAAAAAGGATGAAAAAATAAAAGAGTAGGTAGGTATAGTACTAATTATATTAGCATAAATCATAAATCCATTGTCACTTACGGTACTTAGGTATTTACTATCGAACGAGGGAAAACGGCAAAAAGAAAAAGGATTGTTATAGGTAGATACAAAAACTTAAGAAACAAAATATACAAGAAGTAGATACCTCTGTTTATATAATTTTCTATAAGTAGGTAGGTACTTAAGATAGGTACCTACTATAGGTATACATAAACCTTACGCAACTCATTATAAAATACGTGGGAAACTTGCTTGATGACGGCTTAGTATGTTTAAGTGTGTATATGCTAATGACCATTAGTGTTCAGGGACTTATGAAGCCTAATGGGATACATGCACATCTTCTTGATTATTTTCTAAAGTCATATAATAAGCCATCAGCCAAAATTGGTAGAAATTTCTCACCTATCTGTGTTCAAACTTTTAGATTATAATCATTAAAAAAACCCATTGTCATCCAATGACCAACGACGACCGATGTGGCGCGGTGGGCGAAGGTCCGCCTGCGACGCAGGAGATTGCGGGTTCGATTCCCTCCTCGAAACAATTGTGTGTACGATCTGCAGATATTTGTTCCGTGTGTTCTGGTCGTTTTCTATGTATAATAAAAAATATCTATCTATGTAATGTATTGTATTATGTATATCAGTTATCTAGTACACATAACACAAGCTCTGCTTACCATGGGGCTATAATGCTGTGTGAATTGTCCAGCATTATTTATATTTATTTATATATTTATATCCTGTAATTTACAAAGTTGTGACAAATGACAGTTTATTTTAAACTGTCATTTGACATTTGTCATGACAGTTTATTTTAAACTGTCATTTGACATTTGTCATGACAGTTTATTTTAAACCGTCATTTGACAAGTAAGTATTATTTGCAGTCGCATTTTGTGGAAATTTTTAATTAGCCTTCAGTATTCAGACATACCTTTATTCATAAAGTTAGCTGTTACTTTACTGAATATTGTTCAAATAAAATAAATAAATGAATGTCCATAAGTTTTAAAATGTTACCTCCTTTTCTTTACAATAAAATTCAGTACCTATTTGTGTTTACGTCGGATAGGCTGTACTTTTGTGTATTACTTCAAATGAAAAATTACAAAGTTATTTAATATAAACCTAGGTATAAAACACAAGACAGACAGGGCGCTATGGCGCTCATTGGGGGAGGCCTATGTCCAGCAGTGGTTTAATATAGGCTGATGATGATGATGATGATGAGGTATACAATAATAAAAAACATTCATACATTCCGCCGCTTTATAGCTAAGAAAGGAGCTCACCTGTGTAAGTAAGTATATTGAAATGAAAGTAATTTACATCAAATAAGGTGTTAGTAGCACAAATGTGCATGTTACTACCTACGCCCTCTGAATATAAAGAGATGACACATATTAGGCACCGAACTACCAGACAGCTGACTTACTCCATTATAATAGTATAAAAAAGTCGCTTCCCGCTGCCTGTCTATCCGTATGTATGCTTAGATCTTTAAAACTAAGCAACGGATTTTGATGCGGTTTTAAATAAAACTGCAGGTAGATGCTGGATGCGTCAAGCTGAAGACAGGGCACAGTGGCGCTTATTGGGGGAGGCCTATGTCCAGCAGTGGACTAACATAGGCTGATAATGATGTATGTTATGTTTATATTTATTCTAGATCATCTTCGGTCCCCTGCCTTTCTTAAATTCACATAATTCTTTCCATCCAAAGGTTGCATGGAAGAGATCGCTTCTAAGCGATAAGGCCGCCCATTGTACCTGTCGAATGTGATGTATTTTTGTTATGGTCTGTATTTGGTGTACAATAAAGTATTTTTGTTTTATGTTCTGAAGATCGTACTAACATTTATCCCGAAGCGGGAATCGAAGCCGCCACTTACTGCGTCTCAAGCAGACCTTCCCCGCTGCGCCGCAGAGGTCGTCAAAGCAAGTATTCACTTACATTCAAATCGTATCCATTAGTGATCCAAGACCGTCTCTTGATTCCATTTGCATATTTCCTCCTCAATCTTGAAAACAGTCCACTACTAGTTCTCTTAGATCGCCGGTTCACTGAATACCGTTCCATTTCACTTGCAAACAAAACCGTCAATAGTCACCACTTTCTCATAAACACGATACACTCCGACCAAAGGCAAAACTAAACTAATACTAATGTAAATTTCAAGCAAAACAAATTAACACATAACCTACATATAAAACCAACGAGCTGAAACGAGTTTTAATTACATTTCGCGTAATTAGAATCGCGATCCCTTCAACTAGAAAGTATTTGACCGCGTGCGGGTAGTTTTGAATTTCGAATCTGTATTTTTTTTAAACGTTGTTCCTTGGCAAAGTGCGATGGAAGAATAATATCACTGGGTCGACCGACATGTGGCCACAGATTATATTATTGTAGAAATCTTGTTACGGTGTGTTGAAATGGATACTATTACGTGATATGAATCGTAGATTTTATTGTCCCATACAGGTGGACAATAACACAATCAACAATGGCCACTCGATATTCAGAGGAGTGCCTGGATGTTTGTCAGTAGGCAATTTTTCTAACCTAAATAGTGAAGGACGTCTGTGGGAATAAGGATGGAGGCCAAGCGAGGTTTGATCTGGGTCGCGGAAGTTGTTTTCACTCATTTCTAAGAAGCTAGAATAATTTATTATATTACCTACATATACTGGGTATTCTTATATTTAAAAGGCGGTCTCGAACACTGAACAATGCATAATGAACCATAAGCTAATTATAATAAACATTATTGTATTTAACTTTGTATATTCCAGCCAAACTCAAGATACAATGTATATAAACAACCGATGTTGCGCGCGCCGCCTATGACGCAGGAGATTGCGGGTTCGATTCCCGCCTTGGGATAAATGTGTGTATGATCTGCAAATATTGGTTCTGGGTATTATGGGTATTTTTTCTATGTAGGTAGGTACCTACCTATAGAAAAATATATCAATCTATGTAATATTTATTCTATGTCATCTAGTACCTATAAAACAAGCACTGCTTAGCTTGGGACTAGATAATACTGTGTGGATTGTCAACAGATTGGAACAAATAAATATCAACTTGCCATTGGAACATTACCATTACACATACAAACTATTTTGAACAAAATTTATTTGAATAAAACACAAAGTTGGGTCACCAAAGGAACAAATTCTAAGCAATGTATTATCAACTACAAACACAATGATGAAAGATCAAAGATACACCAAGTAACAACCTACCTACAGCAAAATATTTACGCATGCATTTGTTTTTCACTTTACTGTCAATCAATCAATCAATCAAATCATTTATTTGCAGAACACATTATTACAGGTACATGTCAGGTCTTATAACTAGAGTGGAGTCAAATGTGCTCAACCCGCCAGCAGGTGTGCAAATATTAAAGCGTGTTTTAAGGTCGTTAAATTCATCAATAATTAAAATAATCTATGAAAATAAATAAATAGGTACAATCAATATTCACAATCGTCAAAACATAATAAATTCTCTACTTAAGATTAATAAATTCATTTACACTATATAAACATTGGTCAAGGAGCCACTTATTTAATTTTTGTTTAAATAAATTACCATTGAGGTCTTTAATAGATTCTGGTAACTTATTGAATATAGTAATGCACATATTATATAATTTTTTTTCATAGATTTGTTTGTGGCATTGCGGTTTATATCACAGATTATCAAATTTTGCTTTTTTCTGTCGAGTGATAATATCCTTACGTTTGGTAAAGTGTTGTAGTTAGGATTTTACAAACATGCATATGTCTCTAATATACATGCAAGGTAGAGGCATGATATTACAAATCTAAAACAGAGGCTTGCAAGAGTCACGAACCCAAGCCTTGTTAATAACTCGAAGGCATCTCTTCTGTACTCTAAAGACTCTTTGAGCATCGACAGAGTTACCCCAGAGGAGCAGACCATAGCTCAAGGTGGAAGACACGTGTCCCTGGTAAGCTGATAGAGCTGCGTCAAAAGAAATAGTTTGGCGGATTTTTTTTAAAGCAAAGACAAAACGACTTAATTTTCGACAAACATCACTAATATGATCCTTCCAGTTTAAGTGTCTATCTACCGTGATACTGTGGGGACAGATGTCCACAGTAAAGTAAAAAACAAATGCATTTAGAAATAGGCTTCTAGCTTAATTAAAACCACCTTCCATTATTAAAGAGACCACTGGGAAAAAGTAAATTTGGAGTCAGTCGATATCAAGTTAATTGAGAATTACCTAGTTCACGACAACAACAGTTGCAAATTCTTTCAATAGGTTCCTACCTTTTTCGTTAAAGTTGCTGAGCAATCGACAATATGCTACGTACAGATTTGCAACGAGGCATACATTATTATTATGTCTCTCAGTTACCATGATCTCGGGCCATAAAGTGACCCGGTCCTTTGGAAGGCTTGCGTGGGGCCGAAGCCAACAGCACAGAGGCCTTTTGAGAAGTTAATCTAAAGGCGATGGCTACACATAGCGGGTATCATCCTCGGGTGCACATTGTGCACAATATGATACACCCAAAGATGGTATCCGCCAGGTGTAGAGACTATTGCAAAGAAAAATAAAGAAATAAAACCAGGCTTTTGTGATGGATGGATGGACTGGGTAATCGGGCTATAGGGGAGATTGCGGACGTCTGCCATAAACAAGTCAATCATAATGTTAAGAAGAGTGGCAGACGGTGGCTTAGACAAAACCAGCAAAAATAATGAGGCGCTCCGCCGCGCCGCCGCGAGCCGCCGCGCTCCGCCGCCGCCCCGCCCGCTTGCTCTTTGTTTGCACAATAACTGCCAATGTCAATGTAAAAGTAGATTCAAACCAATGAATGTGTCAATGTTAAAGATGTCAAATTCAGAAATTGATCGTGATGGTTTTCAACTTGTGAAAAATAAACGAAATTCTAAAAACAAACAGACCAAAATACCGGAAAAGGCTCTAAATGTTCAACAAGAAATAGTTGACATTGATTTTGATAAAGTTATTCGGTGAATATCCTTGCTTATTTCTGTAAATATATTTACAGTTTAGAGGTTATAATCATATTTATTTTCAGACGAATACTGACTACCGTGGAAGAATTAAGAATATCTGACTATTTCAAAGAGTTTTGTGAAGCTGTGAGTACCGTTTTACATGGCCAAAACATTCTAGAAGTTGTTTGTTTCGGTTTAGGTCATATATCAGAATGTAACATCTCTCGGTACCAACTGGCCCTTTTACTGTGTATCAAAGAGTTTTGTAGTGTTCCTAAAGTGTCAGTCCACGATCCGATATTCTACAAAAGTGAATGCGAAATTCTTACTAAACTAGGACTTGTTGTTATACTAGAAAACAATGAAGGCAGTTATGTAACTGAAGAAATTGGTATCACCCTAGCATACTTGCCACACTGTCCTAAACAATTAACCAACAATTTTCTTTGGTGTAACTGGGGCGTCAAGTTGTATAACTGCCTGCTTGTATGTAACAGTTTCAGCACACTGATTGATAACCATCCTAGTAGAATCATATCAGAATCAGTACCATATATTTACAAAATACAACCTCACTCTCATGAAACAATACTAAAAAACAACTTTAAGTTCACTGACATTTACAACGATACTTCTCTCCATCACTTCCCTAAAGACATTATTTCGAAACTCAATCCAGAATTTTGGCAGAAGGGTGAAAAACCAAACTACGAGAACACTGAAGAATTCATAACTAGTCTCATGATACAAAAGCTGAACATCTGATTTGTTAAAGGTGACCAATGGCATCGATTACGTCCAAACCAGCCCTCATAACACTTCGTCACTTGCTCTCGGAGTTACGTAAACAAAGTACGACCAAAAAACTAGCAGACAACCAAATGGTTCAGTACATACTATCCCAGTACCGGAAATACCAGACCACAGATCGGCAGTTATGCAAGGCTGTAGATGAGATGCACTTTAAAGCGAGAACTTACTGCAATTATCTTGAAAACTCGAGATTGTACAACTCGATTAATGTTGAGTTCAAGGGAAAGGGTGAGCGATCAATAGAAGATACTGCTCACATGGTTGGATTTAAATTGCCTCTTGATCCTAAATAATCATGAAGTTTTGCATCAAACTCTACAATTCTACTTATAATCTTGTTAGTTTAGCTGGTATATTATTGTACAATTATTAGCAATAGGTTTACAGGAAATTATGTTGTTAAAAATATCCATATAAAATTTAATTTGTTTTTTACTTACAACTAGTTTAGGAAATAAACCCACTAATATATATTTATGCTTTTTATTCAACTTAAAAAAAGTGTAAATAGGTACCAAAAAGGTAGGAATGGATTTTATATATTTTTATATATCAAAGTACCCTGTGACAATATACATACATACATAGGTAGTGTTGGTTAAATTTATAGGTAAGGTATCTATATCAAAAATACCTAATACAATACCAACACAGATAATTATTTACATTTATGAGCAAAGGTTAAGGATATTATGCTTCAATCTCAATTATAATAATTCTAGGAATTAACTTCAGTTTATCAAATCTTATGGCATATTTTTAAAATGTTTTTTGTATTAAGTTTATTATATTTAGCGAGTGTTCTCCTTCTCGATGGAATAAAATATTTAAAGCAATAGTTTGCAACTAATTATTATCAACACAGTAGGTATTATGCATTATTAACATTTATGAGCAATGGATGCTTGAATCTCAATTGAAATTGGTCAAATGAGAATTTTCCCTAAATGTCCTACACAAAGTAGGATATAACCTTTTTTTTTAATAAGCTAGGCATATATTTTATCTTTAGTGAGTGTACTCCTTCTCGATGTATTTAGCAATGGTCTGCAACTGCATGTTGCTGGTGCCTTCATAGATAGTTCCAATCTTGGCGTCTCTGAAGAATTTCTCTTGCGGGAAGTCGCGAGTGAAGCCTACGCCACCCATGAAGTCTATGCACTTTGACGTAAGGGTCTGGGCGATTTCTGAAAGTTATTACAACAATTAATTTTGAAAAATAGAAACAACATTTCGGCCAAGGAGCTGTCTGTAGGTATCAGTTAATAGAGAACACCTAAAGACGTTCGTTAAGTATAATATAAGTAGCTTAGTATCATTATGAGTAGTATATTTTATTATCTCTATTATATAGCACTACCTACCAAACTGTTGTCCACACTACCCAAAGGTTAGCAGGTAGAGAATGCTATCTAGCATTATGCTCGCCTATGTACAACTTTTTGTGCAATAAAGTATATTCTATCTATCTATCTAAAGACTCATGTGTTTTGGTCCGTTCAAAACCCAAACCCACAAAGATACAGGGAGATAGCTACCAAATTTAGGTTTGCTCCAAAATTTCTTTCAGGCGTAATTTATTAATTAATTTTCATTTACTCTGCTCACTTTGGGCATAGATGAAGCCGTGTGGATTTATTAGTATTTTTATTGATAAGTGGGATGTTTTAAACTGACCTGAAGCGTAATATTTAGCCATAGCAGCTTCCTTGACGAAGTCTTGTCCGTTCTCCTTGAGCCGGGCCGCGTTGTACGTGAGCAGTCTTGCGGCTTCGAGTTGTGTCTGGAGATGTGCGATTTGGTAGCTTATACCCTGAAAAAATATAGTAAATTAATCAATAATTTCATTCAGGCCATTGACAGTAACCCGCAGAAAAATATGAATAACTTCGTTACATCTATCAAGTAAATTTATTTATTTTTAAACCTACTTATAAAAAAAATCCACAAATAAAGCGTATCTTCCCTAACGCGTTGTCCTAATTGGCTGACGATTACGCGATCGTACGATCAACCCTTACAATTAGGACTTAGGTAGGTGGTACATTCAACGTGTTCTTGAGTGGAGACCGCGACTCGGCAAACGAAGTGTAGGATGCCATCCGGCCAGGTGGATGACGACCTACGAAGGACTGCGGGCAGATGCTGGATGCGTCAAGCTGAAGACAGGGCGCTATGGCGCTCAGTGGGGGGAGGCCTATGTCCAGCAGTGGACTATCATAGGCTGATGATGAGATACATTCATACGGCATCTTGTTAATATTGACTATTTAAAAAAAATTACAGTTAAGTATAATAAAGAGTCTTACTTATAAAAGCTGTTTTCTCACCTGGTTTGCGTAGATCTTCTTCCCGAACTGTTTCCTCTCGAGCGTGTAGGGTATAGTAGCGTCCATGCAGCCCTGGCAGAGGCCGATCATCTGCGCCGCGATGCCGATGCGGCCTTCGTTCAGGAACCCAGCGGCGTATTTGTAGCTGCAATAACATGATAATAATATAATATACATATAATGCTGGACAATACACTCAGCATTATCTAGTCCCATGGTAAGCAGAGCTTGTGTTATGGGTAGGTACTAGATAACTGATATACATAATACAATAGGTATGTTACATAGATAGATATTTTTTATTATACATAGAAAACACGGGCTCTCATTGGGTGAAGCCTTTGTCCAGCCGTGGACTAATATAGGTTGATGATGATAGAAAACACCCGGAACAAATATCTGCAGATCGAACATACAATTGTTCCGAGGCGGGAATCGAAACCGCAACCTCCTGCGTCGCAGGCGGACCTTCGCCCACTGCGCCACATCGGTCGTCAACATAGAACCAGTGGCGTAATTAGACCGTTCGAGGCCCGTGGTAAATGATGCAACCCGCCCCTTCTATAAAAATATTCATGTTTAAAGAAACATTTGTATACTTACTTATTAAATTAAATACCTACAAACAAACATTACATACAAAAGTGAAGTTATAAGAGTATTACAGAAAAGAGAAAAGAAATAAATAATAGTTAAAAAAATAGTTTTTTTAAACTATTCTTTATTGTTTAGTTTAAATTATTGTATTGTCATCGGTTATTAATAAGTTTACTAAGTTTAAATGAAATCTGACCGTTCAAAGTCGGTTACAAACAAACAAACATACATTCATACATTCAGGTGAAGCTAATAAAAGCGTGGTAAAAAAGGTCTCCTTTGAAGATTTAGATGTCCTTATTCGCTACTTACCCTTTCCCGTATTCACCAAGGATGCTGCTCTCATGAACCTTGACATTGTCGAAGTGGACCATGCAGGTTCCCGAGGCGCGGATACCCAGCTTGTTCTCAGGCTTGGCGACGCTGAGGCCAGGGGTGTCGCGTTCCACGATGAAGCAGGTTATTCCCTTGTAGCCCTGGGAAATAAATGGTTGGGTTCACTTCTAATGATTGCCAATAAAAATCGGGAGTGACTAAAATACCTATGGCCCACAATATGTTGTGAGCTCAATCAAATGCATTCACTGCCAGACTCTGCTCGAGCTGATGGAATACGTCTATTTGCGACGATGGCAAATGGCAGCATTAGAGATTAACGATTGCCATAACAACGTTGAGAATTTTGACGACAACAGAACTCCTTGCTTTATAATTTGCTTGTTTTCTTAGATAACAAAACTAGTATAATCTAATCGATGATAGAATTGAGACATGGCTTGTTATTTTTTACAATTCAACCGATAATATTGTACTATGTCATGCCCCCTGCCCTACTCGTAGATTAAGCTCGAACAATGATGGTAAATAAATATTTTTTAAAGAATCTTTTAGCTTAGGTACCTTAGAAGGATCAGCGTTGGCCATGACAAGGAAAACCCCAGCAACATCGGAGTTTGAGATCCACATCTTTGAGCCATTGATGATGAAGTTTTCTCCGTCTTTCTTGGCGACTGTCTTTAGGGCGAAAGCGTCAGATCCTGCAGTTGGCTCTGTGAGACAGAAGCTGCCAGCCTGCAACGAGTTTTAATAAATTAAAGCAAATAACAGGGAATAATATAATATAGATACATAGAAAATACTTTTATTGCACTCTTAAAAATACAATAAACAAGATAAAAAACGTTACAAACTATGTGACAATTCGGCGGTCTTATCGCTCAAGAGCGATCTCTACCAGACAACCGTATAAAGTGGCATCCAGCAATATTATTAGTATTATGTGTTTCTCATTTCCATAATCTCGTCTCCGGCCACTTAGTGGCCTTTTAGGAGGCATGCGTGGGGCTGAAGCCAACAGCAGAGGATTTATGTGAGTTCTAAGGACTATACTTTAGAACTCTCATAAATCCTCTCTGTTACTATTGGATATCATCCTCGGGTGCACAAATAATTAAATATTTACGATCATATTTTACAGCATGCTACAAAGCGTTAACTTACGTATTCCGTGCAAAGTTTTGTCAAATACTTCTGTTTCTGCTCCTCAGTTCCAAGCTTCATAAACAGAGAGTTGACGAGAGTGTTGTGGATGTCCACATAAGCGGCGACAGCAGGGTCCACTCGGGAAAGCTCTTCTACCACCAGCATCATCGTCAGGAAGCCACAGCCTGAGCCGCTGTACTTCTCAGGAGTTTCAATGCCCATCAGCTGAAGCGGAAAACTGGGTGATTCTACTGTACAAAGACGTCGATAAATACGCCCAAACGTAAGGGAGGTTTAGAAGCCAATTCAAGAGCAAAGCTCTTGGATTGTCTTGTTTGTTAGTGTATAGGAGCAGTATTCTACTCTTCGTATATGGATCAATGAGAAAATAAACTTAATAATATTATTCTCTCATACCTATGGTACTTAAAGATTTAGTGTATTTGATAAAGGATAAGACCTTTAGAAATGATATTGGTGTTTATGAATGTAATAAAGTAAAAGTCTACAATATTGATAAAGATTTTGAGGTCAGATAAGTTTGTTTTTTTGTCCTCTAAATGTCTGATTGAATAATAACATCTTGAAACGTAAGTTCGTAGGTTTTTATGGTTCGTGCCGTTTGATCTTTATTAACTTAGAAGCTTAAATAATTTAGTAAGAATACTAATCGTAGACTTACACCGTTGTCGAAAAGCATCTGTCGGATTTTATCGTCTATTTTGTGTTCATCTTCCATCTTCTTTACAAGGGGGGCAATTTGGTCCGTGGCTAGTTTTCTGACTGAAACATAACATATAGATTTAGTTAGTCGGGTTACTTATATACATACCTAGTTATTTCGTTTCTATTATTTTTATCTAGGTATGACTACTGTATTAATATCGAGAACCGAACCAGTTTTAATTTACACCATCTTCTTATATATAAAAATCAATTGCTGTTCGTTAGTCTCGCTAAAACTCGAGAACGGCTGGGCCGATTTAGCTGATTTTTGTTTTGAAATGTTTGTCGTAGTCCAGGGAAGGTTTAAACGGTGAGAAAATATAAAAAAATTCCACGCGGGCGAAGCCGCGGGGCGCAGCGTGTACTAAATAAAAATTGGCATTGTTGAGGCAATGTGTGCATTAGGTACATAATATACATACAGGGACGAGTAAAGTTTTACTCGTCCCTGGGTACATAGGAATTAAATTTTGCTATGTAATTTGTTAGCTGAACCATGTCACGGAATAACAACTGTATATTGTACCTATACCATGTTTAGCCTTGCAATTGCAAAGCATGAAGTTTACGCAAAGGGCATGAAATCGCAAAATGTGATATGGATCGTGTGAAAACGGTTATGCAATATGCATACCATTCATGTTTATTATTCATATTTTAATCAGAATAATCGATTTATTGGTAAAAAACAAATATTACAAGTCACATAATAAATATAAATATAGATGAATTTTATGTTTTATCTATCTTCTATTTATAGTAATTGGTACTAACTTGCTTGTTAATATTAGTTTATGCAATAGTTAGGTACCTACGTACTATTATTCCGTCAAATTCATTAAATTGCTTTTGTTTTCTTAGGTCAGTATTAATTATACATTTATTTGTGAATTATCATTATCTGTTGCATCATACGAGTACATTATTTTAAGAATTCTTATCACCCTCTCACTCGACTTATCATTCACGACGGACGTTTTGTCATCCAAGTTCGGTGTAGAATTAAAATTTACACGAACCATTTTGAGCTAGTTACGACCCGCTTAGGCAAATA
Source organism: Eupithecia dodoneata (assembly GCA_947044415.1). Taxonomy (NCBI): domain Eukaryota; kingdom Metazoa; phylum Arthropoda; class Insecta; order Lepidoptera; family Geometridae; genus Eupithecia; species Eupithecia dodoneata. The sequence goes on along the minus strand of OX345665.1, from coordinate 10,826,113 downwards.
GCCTGGCAGCATTGGCAGATCAAACAAAGTTTTTGAATTGAATTTCTAAAGAATGAGAAACCAGTCTGGTTTATTATGATGGTTAAATGATTTCATTTGAATTTATAATTGGAATTCTATGAAAAGTTCTGAGTTAGATTGAAACTTGGTTGGTATCGAGATGTTAGGGAGTAGTCATCGTCAATCAAAACAGAAATTCCCGATTAAGTGTGAATATGCTCTACTATTCTGTTGCCAAGTTGTTTTGTTTCAATTCTTATCGCGTTTGTCACATTTCGTAGGTAAACTCAATGAGATTTTACATAACCTCATTGGGTAAATTTATCCAAAAAATCATCGGGTGTTGTTTATTACTTAAATCATTATCATATCATCATTCATAATCATTATACCGAGACTTTTCGTAGATAGGTAATGAATAAGTACCTACATAAATGGCTGTGTAATATCTACGTGATTTTTTACAGATTTATTTTGATATATTATATTAATTTAATCTTTCATATATTAAGACTAATATTATAATCTACCATTATTTGATATATGGGCAATAACATCATTGTATATGGAATAGTCCACCGCAGCTAGCTTAGTTTTAGCTGTACTAAATGTGTAAGTAATGTAAGTAACCTATAACTGCTCACTTGTTTGTACGTATACACAAACATAGCTTTACATATATTGAATAAATGAAAATTATTATTATATCTACCATGTACATACCAGTGATGTGAATAGTCCAGCATTATTTATTAATAAAAAAATAATAGACAATCCAGCATCAAGCTAAGCAGAGCTTGAATTTATGTTATGGATTTGTACAATATCTAGTCGTATGTTTGTAATAATTCATAAGGATTTGTTATAAATTTATATATACCCAGGCAAATTAGGTACCTACTAGTACATAACTAAACTAGAATACGGTTCTTTACCCTAGTTATAAAATGCATCACTATGATAAGATAACTTAGTAATTGTGAGTTACTCTATCTATTGACAATTATGTATTTTGTGTCAATTAAGTAGGTACCTACCTACTTAAAGGTTTTGTTTCATTTTTATTATTTAGTGTCAATATAGAGTAGGTAGATAATGTAGTATTTTAAAATAAATTTGTACCAATTAACGAAAAGACAACCTAAGCTTAACTCTATGCCTAAGTTAAAAAAGTACAAACACTTTCAATAAAATTTTGGCCTTGTCAATTACCTACCTATGTCAAATTTTTCGCTTTTGTCTTGTTAGTTACATACATACCTATCTAGTTATTGTATTATTTTTGTGGTTATACCAATTATTTAAAGATATAGGTACCTATGTAAAAAGATACCAAAGATACGACAAACATTAAAATATTTAGCACAATAAGTCTCTTATCGTACAGTCGACCTATCTGTATGTTATTTGGTCAGAGATAAGCGTAATACGTTCAAAGATAACTTCAACAATATCTGTTTAGAGATGTCTTATCGGTTGTTTAATTAAGTGCAAATATTATTGTAATGTTATTCATTAGTAGCTGTAGGTACGTTAGATACCTACATCAATGTGTCGTCCGTCACCTATTTGTTAGTTCAAACACGTTTAAAATGTTAAGTGAATCTAGACCTTCACCGAACAGTACCGCTCTATTTTATTGTTTCTTTTCGTAAATTTCCCCGATAACCTTTATTTCTGCACTGATATAAAAATCAAATGGTAGGTAAGAGATATAAATTCGTACGTACCTACTGTTCTACATCTTAGTTATGTTCGATTGATCAGCAAACTACCACTGTGCTGCTAAATTTTTTTTCTAGGTAGGTAAATTTGCCACGTCAATGTTACTTGTTTTCTGATATCTCTGGTGCTCCAATAACGAGATTTGCTTAATGTAGGTAGGTACCTACTTAGTTAGAATAACTCGTAATTCGCTAAATTGCGAGTTAAGTTTTAGCACCACGGAACATTTAAAACATTAATGGTTACATTATTAGTATTTATCTAGGTATATTTACTTGTATCCTGCATAGCCAGTTCATCATCAGTCAGGAGGGTCAAAGGTCGAGGAGCTGAAGCTTCCGAGCTGAAGTTCTTTCGAGCCTGTGCTGCCACCGGCGCTCGCCATTGCTCGGCTATCTGCAAATCCACCACATTATTTTATTAAAATTAATATTTTTATATTGATTTACTTAGTTCTTATTGTATCTCAATGCACCTTATTGCAGACTATGCGACGAAGAGGGAACATGGTATTTCTATTTGTAAAACTGGTATGGAGTCTACCGAGCTGCGTCTGCGCATGAAGCAACAACGTTGACTGACTGGTCGGATTGGTTTTACATTTTGTTTTCGTGGAGGCCGGTCTGGTCTGTTATCTCACTCGCACTTGAGATAACAAGTTCGGGTTCGTACCAATTGATGATGAATACTAACCACGGAATACTGTTAACGTGATACTAACCGATTATTAATATATTCTGTGTCCTTGCATAAAAACTACTTACGTAGTTGCAAAAAGTTTAAATCTTTGCTTAGTTGTAAGTAACAAATAAGCAGGTAAGTGTTTGTAGGAATGTAATATAAGTACCTAAGATTGATAATCATCATCATCATCAACCTATAGTCCACTGCTGGATATAGGCCTTCCCTAATGAGTGCTATTAGCGCCCTATCTTCTGCTTGCTGCATCTGCCTGCAGTCTTTCGCATTGCAGGTCGATATCCCACATGTCCGGGGCGGCGGCGGCGGGCGTCCTACAATACTGAAATCTTCACATAAGAAAACGTTAACCCCAGTGGTTGTCGGTTCTTCGCGATAATGGCAGACTGTCACTTCAGCTTGCTAATTCTTGGGCTATGTTGTTAACTTTGGTTCTCTATATAATAACGTGAATAGCCACTATACGAATTATATTTTAGTTGTTAAATAAATGAATAGGTACCTAAAGCCCTAAAGCTATAAAATATAAACAATTCAGACACTTTTGGAAGCTACACAGATAGTAAAAAGTAAAAAATAAATACCAACCTAATAAGATTGCTCTGAAAATTCTTCGAGGGGCTGTAAATAAAGGCCGCACCGCACATCCTGTGGTCAAATCGTTGTTGGTGTAAAAAATGAGGAAACACCGGGGTGATTTCTTTCGTCCGAGAGAAGTGCCTAATTATTGCGCTGACATTTGACATTGATAACCGGATGTTCACGCCGTCATGTTGGTAGCGAATTTCTAGAAACTTGTGGAAACTAAGAAATGTTGCTAGTTTTTTCTATTTTCCACAACAATGGCGAAAAAAGCAGGTAGTACTAGTACTCGTAACTTTTGAATGGTTGAAACTTCTCATAAAATTTAACCTTTAAAAATTCTATAATAATATAAATTGAGTTCATAAGTTGGTGATTTATTTTTGTATTTAGTATAAAAATATATGTAGTTTTAATGATTTTTTTTCTCTGAGATCGTTATGCGCCGGTGAATAAATAAATAATGCTGGACAATCAATATGTAATTGAAATTATGTATGTAGTAGGTATGAGTGATTTGATTAATGTGGATGGATGATGGATATACTGAGTAGGTAGGGATGGTCAAGTCAATAGAAAAAAATCATGGACTGTGTGTGTGAAGGACGAAATTTGTACCACTGCATTAATCAGCTGCATGTTTGCTGCTCCAATGAAAAATATCTCAGCAACACAGTGGAATAGTCTCAAAGGACTTTTTATAGGATTAATCCAATAAAAAGCATAGTGTCTAAGGAAAATGTAACATTTACTAAGGCAACTCTGTCTTTATACGTCTGTCATTTCATCTGTAATGTCAGTTCTCTCTTCTCATTTGTCAGTCAGCGAGACGTTTCTCGAAATTTACTTGGAAACTTTCACGATTGTAGGAGTAGAATTGAATTGAATATCACGCGCAAAAGTATTTAAAGTGCTCTAGTATAATCTTACTTTCAGCTAATCTGTAAAACCTGCGAAAACAGTAACTATTCAAGTTAAGTTTTTTGCAAATAGATAAATATTGTCTGACTAATCTTTCATAGACCTTGTGCTCTGTGTGAACGTGAATAATGGCCAAATGGGGTGAAGGCGACCCTCGGTGGATCGTGGAGGAGCGACCAGATGCCACAAATGTCAACAATTGGCACTGGACTGAGAAAAACGCCGGACCCTGGTCAAAGGACCGTCTCAAAGAACTGCTGACTAATTTGAAAATTGGAGAAAACGGCATCGCCTGCAAGGTTTCAGAAGTGGAAAAGATCGATGGTGAAGCAACAGCGAACAACAGAAAAGGAAAACTAATATTTTTCTATGAATGGGACATTAAATTGAAATGGGAGGGCTCCCTAGCTGGTGGCAGTGAGGTAGTGAAGGGAGAGATCCATATCCCTAATTTATCCGAGGAAAACGACGTCAGTGAAGTTGATGTGAGTATTTGAAATTGTAATGTAGTTATCCATGCATGACATATGAGGTACACTGATCTGTTTATTTACAATTCATTGATAGTAATAAATAACGCTGTGTCAAATATATTACAATCTGATAAAGGTCATTTCTAGGTTGATACTATAGAAATCTCATTTAAGTTGTCCGCTTTTCTATCTAAAATACATTTATAAAAAACATAACCTTTTGCAGATGACAGTTACAATCAAAGGAAGCGGGAATGAAGCTCAGCGATTGAAGGCTTTTATGCACAATTATGGGCGAGGTGAAATCAGGAAACAGCTACAAGAATACCTCCGCAGCCTCAAAGAAGAATTCTCTAAAGGTACTTCATGCTTCTATTATAATGATTAATGCTCATAATAGAAATATATAAGTAATGCTACTATATCACCTTAAAGTTTCATGATTACGCTATGCTAATGATGTCCAAGAATTACCAGCTCCAATTTAAATTATCAAAATTCAGAATATTATCACTGGGTTAGGAGAAAAAATATATTGAGGTTGCTACCTAGATTATAAATAAAGAAACAAACTTATTTTCCAGGTCTCATTTTACCCAAAAAGGGGGAAACCCAAGTAAAGCCCGATAATGTCTCGACCATAACCAGCGGTTTTAACAAGAAGATCAGTATGGAGCCCATTATCAGCACAGGATCACAACAGATTGGAGTAAAGTTAGATACCAAGTGCATTGAGCTATCGGAGAAGTTCCAATGTCGTGCACAGGAGTTTTACGATGCCATGACTAGAATAGAAATGGTCACAGCATTTACGCAGGTAGGTTCGATTGTTAGGATCAACTTAATAATGCCCTAGTGTGAGATTTCCCATAACAAATTGTTGTTTACACTCCTAAGTGTGATATATTTTTCTTGTTTCTGCCCACGGCTTCGCACGCTTGTTGCTATGGAAACATTTTAATGTTATTTCTATACCATGGGGAACTGATTCATTCAGTACTTTTTGCGTGAAAGAGTAACAAGCATCCATACATACAACATTTCGCGTTTATAAGATTAGTAAGATTTATCTAAAGTCTGGGCCAGATTTTGCGCTTGATGTACCTCTGAAGATGTTTAAGAAAGTCACAAATTGGAAATAACTAGATCACATAGCCAATTCACATGTAGATAGTAATGGCAAGATGAATTTTAAGTTTAATCCTCATACTGGTCCACCTGATGGCCCTAGACTAGTCTAAGTGCTAGATGCCATGACTAGAATAGAATGGTCAGCTTTTATTCAGGTATGCCGGGATTATAAATCCACATAATAATGCCTAGTGGGACATTTCTCATAACAATTTGTAGTTGTGAGTCACTCCTAAGTGAGATAAGTTTTATTTATCTAAAGTTTGGGCCAGATATTGTGCTTGATGTACCTCTGAAGATGTTTAAGAAAGTCACAAATTGGGATAATTAGACCATAGCCGATTCAGATGGTAATGAAGATGAATTTAAAGTTTATAGCTCATTCTAGTCGACTTCATGGCCCTAAACTAGTCAAGGGCCATCTACCAGTGTACCAGTATATAAGGGTATAGATTATAGATCTCTCCATCACTATTTGGATCCTGAGGGCCGATTAGGTATTAAAATTCAATGACTGACAAGTTTTAGTGCTATCAGTTTCATTTTTTTTTCACTGTAGTTTCTGACTTTCTTTCCAGGGTCACGTTAAAATGGATGCAGAGAAAGGTGGAAAGTTCGCTCTATTTGGCGGCAACGTGACTGGAGAGTTCAGAGAGCTGGTCCCCGGCAAGAAGATTATCCAGTACTGGAGACTGAAGCAGTGGCCCGACCAGCACTTCTCTGAAGTTACCTTCAATATTGATGAGAAGGTAAACCTAATTCTGCATTAAGCAAATATTTTGTTTATGGGATTTAATACCCCTCATTTGTCGTGGACGCTAGACACATCGCAGCATAGCAAATTAATGTAAAAAGTTTTTTTTTCCTATATTTCTACCGTTAAAGAAGACAATTAAGAAATCCCGCAATAACTTCTTAATTGTCTTCTTTTTCTGTTCAAGCCCCACCAATTGTTTCCACCTAACTGAATCATTATGGATCATTATCAATGGTCTTCAACATTTTGAGCGAAATGCGGTAAGAATCGAATTTAGGTTCTTTCTTCTGGCTTCAACATCGAGCGATTTCTTATGGGCTCCTTGGACTTACATGTCCAAGGAGCCCATAAGAAATCGCTCGATTACATAAAGTCGATTTATCTAGGTAGTTGAATAACTGATTGTCATATTATTTTACAAGGAACCCTCACTTCTGCTATTCAGCTCCCTAGCTGCAATACAAATCTAAATCACAATAATGTGTTTTAATTGATATCCTGTGGAAGAATACCTAGGATGCCAACATATAAGGAAAAGTAGACATAAGATATAATTATTTTATTGCACACTTAAAATAATACAAACAAGATAAAAAATACAAAATACGTGACAATTTGGCGGTCTTATCGCTCAAGAGCGATCTCTACCGTGGATGGTTAGGATTGTTGGATTGGACATGGGGATCTGTGTGCATTATATTAAATGTATGTAAGTATAAAGTTGTTAATTTTTCTTTGTATATTCCAGGACGACCACACCCTAGTGACCCTCCGCCAAGAGCTGGTTCCCTCGGGCGAGGTCGAACAGACGCGCGACAACTGGCGCCGCTACTACTTCGAGAGCATGAAACGGGCTTTCGGCTTTGGAGCGTTCCTGTGATTGCACGAGCATTAGGTAAGGTTCCTCATCTTCATAATAGCAGCCCACAAAGGTCAATAGCTGGGTTTATGCACAATCCTGCAGATTCTGCGAGGAGGCGGATGAAACGCCTCTAGGTCTGCTAGGAAAGTGCGGAGCACTGATGCAAAAACGTAGCATCTACCTGGGCAAACACCTACATAGCCCAGGCGAGCTACGAGACATCACCCCGAAGAAAATCCCACAGTTCCTAGCAGCTGCAAGGGTTAGTGGCAAATTGTGATCGCCTCGGCTTTGGGGCTGAACACGAACAAAGTGGCGATCGATCACATGCACAGGTAGCCCCTCCGTTAGACCGTAGCGTATACGGCTTACATTAGTCGCCTCTCTAAACACCCGCAGTTATTTAACAAAATATAAACTATACCAGGTAATATCTTGAACGGAATGTTCCTTTATAGCTGTTAATTACGTACCTGCGCGTGAGTTTCTCTAATTTCACTTGTCCTGGTAAAATTTTTTTGGAGAAATCTATCTAAAACATAAATAATCTCAGCTAAAAATAAATTTAATAAAAGGTAAAGAGATTTATTGAACGATTAAAATAAATCAAACTACATTAAAAACTGCTGTTATCTAGTACTCTTAATCCAAATTTAAAATATTTTATTTCTTGAGGCTTACAAAATACCAGCACTTAGACAAGTTATACTTTATACTAAGTTATCAACACAAGCTCACTTAGAGGCTAGATGATGTGATTATTATTGATTATGATTATTCTATAGTATTGTAAGTTAAATCAACGAGTGTTATTTATTTATCAGCATTTGATTTGATAGTGTGGCGAGCACAGACCACAATTCATAGTAGCTGTATGTTCACATCAAAAACCACATCCTAGAATCACTCTAACATAAACAGATTTTCAACACTAAGGTTACATGATTCTTTTATAACCTTTGTTATAATGAATACCAGTCTAGCATGAACAAAACAGACTAGACCCGGTTTTGTCTAAACAAGAAAACATTTGTTTATGGTGAACCAGTTTCTGCCTGCGCGGTTCGTACGTGTTGTTTCTATAGAAACGTTTTTAAGGTTATATTATCCCATGGGTACTGATCCTGAACTACCGGAATGCGAGTAGTTTTGGCCCTTTCGAATTTATAATATTTGCGACCTGTGACACAGTATTTTACTTCTGCAGGTCGCATCGCTTCATATTTTTGTTACTAGCACCTAAGTAAGTTCAAAATAAAGACTTTACTTTTACTTTTTACCTACTATTTTAAGTCTGCTATGGCTCAGCGACCCGAATAGTATGTCCTCTTTGTCTGTACACTGTCCAGGTATTCTCAAATTCTTGAATAATATCTTTCTATGTAGTGTCAAAATCGGTAAATAATTGACGGATAATGGTTAACGGCACATTACCTACCGCATCCAAAAAGGTTGCATTAATATTTTCCCCGTAGAAAAATTTATGTCGGTTTTAGTTTTTTTAATATATATTAAGTATATCAGTCATCTGGTACCCATAACAGAAGCTCTGCTTAGCTTGAGGCTAGATGATGTTGTGTGAATTACCAAAACAAAGAAATGACGCTTTCGATGACAAGATACTTAAATTTTCTTTATTTTGCTCTAGATAACCATCCCCGTGATTTCCCTACAGATAACTAACTGAGTAATCGTATAGTTAATGCTAAACGCAGCTAGCTGAAGACAGGGCGCTAGGGCGCTCATTAGGGGTGGCCTATGTCCAGCTGCGGACTATTATAGGTATATAAATAGATGATAATAAATCATGTTAAATATATATTTTTTTGGTTACAGGTTCAATTGTACGCGTATTATCGGCGAATTCCGGGAGAACACACCATCACGCGTTTCGTTAAGGCAGGCGAGAGCAAAGTGCCTTACCGTTTTAATGCGCATTACCTCTACCACAGGTTTACATGGTCTTTTCAATGATTCCGATTCAGATAATTTAATGTCATACTTCATACACAATTGTGTGTACGATCTGCAGATATTTGTTCCGGGTGTTCTGGTCGTTTTCTATGTATAATAAAAAATATCTATCTATGTAATGTATTGTATTATGTATATTCGTTATCCCATACCCATAACACAAGCTCTGCTTATTATGGGTCTAGATAATGCTGTGTGAATTGTCCAGCATTATTTATTTATAGAGAAAGTTCAATTAGCTAGTTAATATTATTCAATAGCCAAATTATAAGAATATGCGTATATCTATCACTTTAGACAAGGTGAGTCCACGAGGATGTCAGGTAATGCAAGGTTGCCCAAACAAAGGTTCCTGCCTCAGTTTCTAATCTTAAACTTCCGAAAAAAGCAACTTCGGCCGCGACCAAAAGAGCGTATATTTTTTAGTTATGAGTCGCGTAAAAGTCGTACTTTGAAGAAATATGATTTCATCCTATGACACAAACAGAAATTTTTATGACACAAATCATTTTGTGCGCCAAAATGTACGCTCGTTTGGCATCAGCCTAAGACCCGGGTCAAATATTAAAAGTTGGTTTGACACAAGTTTTCATTCATTAAATGTCAATGCTAACCGACGAAGCTGTCTATTTGTCCGCTTATCTTTTGCGTGAACAGCCTGACTAGCCTTGAAAGAAAATAAGCACCATGTTGAACCAAACAATACTTGATTGCGATTGTTAGACGTGAGGATTTTTTGCAGTGGGGCAGGAACGGATAGTCAGCGTTAAATTGATATGAGCATCTAGAGTAGTCAAATTTGATATACATCCGCATTTTGACTGTACTGACGACTATCCGGACTTTACCGTATCCCTGGTCTTGACGGTCTTCAGTTATATTTTCAGATATTTCCCAAAAGAAATGTCAAAGTTGATCTAGTGATAGGCAAAACCGGAGAAGAAATAATGCTGGACAATTCACACATCATTATCAAGCCCCAAGCCACACCCAAGCTAAGCAGAGCCTGTGTTATACCCATAACACAGGCTCTGCTTAGCTTGGTTGCACTAGAGCTTAGCTGCACTAGAGGCCTGATATGACTTAATATAATACATGACATGTTTTTTACACCTAACTTCGAACATTGGAAATTACCATTGTATCTACTCTAAACAAATATAGTCAAATAGCTCTGCTCCTTTCTATCGCGTTGGAATACCCAGTGAGACAAAGAAAGCCTAATAATCTTTATTTTTCTGTACTACTTAACAGTCCCACAGATGGAATAAGCTACCTAGTGTTTTTTTACATTGTTGTGTTCAATAATGTAATAAATAATTTTTTTATTTTTATTTTTAACCTGTGGTAGATCATTTAAGTCCTTCATTGAACCGGCCACCGAATTAGTATTCATTGTGATCTATCTATGTTCCGATAAACTTAATATTCGGTGACACTTTCATCGTGCTCTCATCTTAGTAATTCGACGGTTAACTCAGAGAAGGATTTATTAACAAAACTGGCTCTAAAACTGTGTAACCTCATAATATAATATTATTTAGTAAGGCATATAAGAATACGCGATAGTCGATTTAGAATGAACATACCAAACGTAGTTTTCATAAGGCACTGCCATTAACATACAGAATTTGGGTATTGAAATTTAGCTTTTGTCTATATCTTGTATAGTCTCTCATTATGAAGTTAACGTGAAAGCGAAGCCTATTTCCTACGATTGAAATCATCAATAAAAAAACCATTTTGCTTGTTAAAAATTAAAATTAATCAAGTTTTCTGTTCGCAATCTTAAAGGCCACTTCTACTAAAGCAGCGTGAAATAAAGATGTGTAAAAAACCACCAACATTAACTCTCGAATACATCTCGTGATGGTGATAGCCCACTTGTGGACAAAGAATTTATATGAAGAGAATCAATTAACGCTTTATTTCTTATTAGCTGTTTGACGAATTGATTATGGCGCCATATTGATTTTTTGGGATATTCATGTGTCTTTACACTTACGCTCTATACTAACAAAAACTTTAGAAATAAGACTAATTGGTTGTTATTACACATCTTAATTCCGCTTTGGTGGATTCTGGCCTTTACCTATGAAGTATAACATTGGTAGGTAAGACACTTTTCTCTTGCTTATTCTCGGATGGCTCTTCGCGCGTTTTGTAAATCAATCCTAGCTGTATTAGCTACCATTATTATTAAATTAGCAGTTTTTTTTGTAATTGCGATTAATTCTAGCTTCGTTTAAGCGGATTGTATTAATTTATGGTTTTGTCCATTAAATTATGTTAAATAAATAATGTTTTGTTATTATTTACCTTATTGGTTATCAACTTATCAGCTAAGTTAATACCTAATTTATAGCACAGCTCACTTATACAAAAACACGCACAACACAAAAGTCACAAATCACACAGTTTAGTTTAAAAATTCTTCATAAATTTGTAGCGATGATGCTAACCTTCGGATCGAATATATATATCGAATATATATAATAATAATAAATAAAAAATGTATAGGTAAATTTTTAAAAGCTGGCGCATTTGTCTTCTATTTTTTTTTCATATAATAAGCCATGCTGACGCCACAAATCTGTCGATACTGTAGGCCTACTCTAGGTCTTTTCATCTGCAGTTGCAAAGACGGCCGCAAAACTCAATGTGTTACTAGAGCTACTTTCGCTTACGAAAGGACCGCCGGCCGCCGCCGTTTCGGACGAATGTCGAATGGACCTTACTTTTCAATACATTTTTACATACAAACCATTGTCAGAACCAACTCAGTATCAAGTGTTATCAAAATATACTATAATCATTCCAAAGTTCCAAAGTGAAAAAGCAGCTCAATTTCGTACGAAATTTCCGTATTCGTTCGATAAGAGTACGGATCGGACGAAACAAAACCAGAATTTCATAATGAAAGTAGGACCCAGATTTGCAGGACCAAGTCCCTTCCTAGCATAACTCGTAATATGTATTAGGGATTAATATTATGAATATTCGTGACCGTCAGCTGCGATTCTGTGGGTGGGTTGGGCAGTGGCAGCGATGACGACATTAATCCCATGAATAAGGTTCAAATCAGAAATTAAAATAAGCTTATTCCGGAATTCTCGCTCGGGAGGAAATAATTGACCAAATATGTACCTGGCTCCCGGACTCAACGGAAAAACAAAAGGGGATCGCGCCAGGTTTTGAGTAATTTACCTATAGTAGAAAATTGACTAAAATCGGCTTCTTTAATTCTCGGCCAGTCTTGGTGGGACCACATCAATAAATCAAACTCATACTGCTCTATTGTTCTTTTGGTGCTTGTTAATATTTATAAACTACTCGGCTAAGTACCACACCAACAAGTTATTTGTTTTGACTTAGCCGAATAAGTAATGACCTAAAGCCAGGTACTCACAAGCGACCTGCCCTAATTGTTGCATTTTAATAATAACTGCAGGTTTTATAAAATAATTGTTTTAAAAAACTAAAAACAGACTTTAAATTTCTTAGTATTTAGTTACACTGTTTTTAAGTTTTTCGGCACAGATACTTATCCATTGAGAATAAACATTTTAAGAGATCATTCTTCATAAAATAGCGAGAAAAAAATACAAATCGGTCCAAAATTGACGGAGAAAACGACGAACATACATAAAAATACATACAATCGCACATAGAAAGAAAGAAAAAATATTTACAGTTATTTAAACCATACATAACATAACACGACACATTACAAAAATAGAACCTCCTGTTTTGGTTTTCGTTTCGTCGGTTATAAATTTTAATATAAGTTATAAATAAGTGTAAAATTATAGTGATACCTACAGGATCGGTAGTGTCGGTACACAATACCTATCGTTGCGAGTGAATACAGTATCACGTTCTAGACACTCGTTACTGTAACAGATCGGTTACATTTATAGCTCGCTAGTGAGTGACCATCTTAAAAAATCATCTGAATAGCAGCCAAATAAACATTGTTTAGCTCTGTGATATCAATCCCAGATATTATTTCACATAGAACTCACCTTAAGTAGAGCAAGGACCATATATAATCAGCTTGTAATTATAACTAAATAAACATTTTTAAGAAATATCGACAACAGTGCCTATTAAACAACGCAAAAAGATAACCCGGGCACAGTTTAAAGTATAGTTTGTATAGTGACCTGTGTCACAGGGTAAGTAGTAGTGTGTTGGTCACTTGAGTTGATATACGATAGGAGCCAGTTATTCTTGAATCTTCAGTGGATCATGAAGATACTGTGGTTTTTGTTCGTGGTGCATACGGTGAGTAAATTTTATTTTAATGTAATATAATTAATGTTAATATTATTATACAATAATTTTATAATGATGTTGGAGAATTCACACAGCGTTGACGCTGTGTAGGTACCGTTATGCTATGAAGCCCTATGGGTATTTAGGTACTAAATAGTTAACTGATAAACTTACATAATACATTAAATAGACAGATATTTACTTATAGAAAACACCCGGATCAAATCGTACAAACATTTGTCGTGAGGCTGGATGGAATCCAATCCGTATTACGGAATGTTTGGTTTTTTCTATTCGAACATTTACTTTCTGTAAAATTGCATTAAAACATATAGGAAAGGTCTTAAAATCATATTTTTTGTTATATAGGTATACATTTTTACACGTTTTTAATAATGACGACGACGAATAGCATTGAATTTTCCACTGCTCTGATAGTGTTTTAATTTTAACTGTATGTATCATTTGCGTATGGCATGGTCTTGACTTTTGAGTCCATATTTTTGAGCATGTGTCTAAAATTATCGAAAATTCAAGTTTAGCTATTTACTTTGTTCGCAGACTTTTGGCCAAACTGGGTTTGGCAAATCATATCTCAAGAATTCACGATTGGTAAGCATGGCCTACGTTCCTTTTGTATCTAATTCTGTTTTACTGTGGCTTCAAAGATTCAAAAGATTTTGATCAAATGTAGCACTTATTTTTTAATTAAGAATTCGGTATTGCACCAAATTAAATTAATTAAGAAGTGCGTAGTTTTGACGCGTGTCTAAATTGGACTTACAAAATGAGCATCGAGTCGTTTTTTCCCCGTGGTTCGAAACGACCAATTTCAAAAGAATCTTGGGCAATTACTACTAACCACTTCAATGCGAATGGCCCCATTCAGAAACAGTGCTTGGGTTTTTCGCACCGCGCGGTTCCGATCTCGTGTGGTGCGAAACGACTAAAGGCCTCCCCCAATGAGCGCCATAGCGCCCTGTCTTCAGCTTGCCGCATACAGCATCTACCAGCAGTCTTTCGCAGGTTGTCATCCTGACTGGGCGGAGGGCGTCCTACACTACGTTTACCGAGTCGTGGTCTCTACTCAAGAACACGTTTGCCCCAGCGGCCGTCGGTTCTTCGCGAGATATGGCCGGCCCGTAAAGACCCGTATAAACATAATAATTCAAAAGTAAAGTATTTATTATAAGGTGTTAACTATCACATTTTCTTTTTCCAGTGCCACCAATGGAGCTGTATCAACCAAAAACTCAACCTCCCCGATGCACTACCCGACATAGACAAATTTAACACTACCCTTCGTAGTTTACTACCCCCCAACTGGCAGGGTGTAGTCAACTCTGTAGTATCTACCTGCTATAATGACAGACCGAGGCGTTATACCAACACTTGTCCTGGACAGGCGATTTTGCACTGTGCCATTGATCACTTAGTTACTGTAAGTGTACACCACTACCTACACGGTTTACTGCCATCTATAGTTTACTACTTTCTGTAGTTTACTCCCCACCATAAAACTTCTGAAACTATCATGGTAATTAACTGTAAAGTCATTTAAAACGGATACCATGATACAGTCAGTGTTCGCGTCGCGTAGCGTTCTGCTACCGTCAGTGGTGAGTCGTGATCTATCGATCTGTAGTGAACTCTGTCAGATACGTAGTTTCTAATACTTTTTTCTGGAAGAATCATCTAGAATAATGTTCGTTCATCATCATCATCAGCCTATAGCAGTCCACTGATAGACATAGGCCTCCCCCAATGAGCGCCACAGCGCCCTGTCTTCAGCTTGCAACATCCAGCATTTACCTGCAGTCTTTCGCAGGTCGTCATCCCACCTGGTCGGAGGAATGTTCGTTATCTATACTATAATATTATAAAGAGGAAATGTTTGATTTTTTGTTTGTTTGTAATGAATAGGCTACGAAACGACTGGACCGATTTGAAAAATTATTTCACCGTTGGGAAGCTACACAATTCCCGGTGAACATAGGCTATATTATATTTTCAAAAAAGTTAGGGATCCGTACTATAACCGTGCGAAGCCGGGAAGGTCCGCTAGTCATCTATAAATTAACACTTTGAGTGCTGAAAACGCACGGTATGAGTTTTCTACAAGTGCGTAAATCCACACTAGCGCAGCGGCTGAGAAAATACAGATCTTTGTGACTCAGCACAGCCGTAATATTTTTCGAACGAAACGCATGTGCGGCGCAACACAACCGCTTTGTAGAGCGGCAGCACGAATTTTTTAGGTAAAAAAAAAGATCGCAGTCGTCGAAAAAAAACCGCAGTCAAAGTATTAACTGTCTATGAAATAGGTACCTACTTTATTCAGCTTTCATTCGCTCGCCTGTCAACAATTAGGGAACTGCATAATCGTGCTTATTATACCAAATATAAAATAAATTCGTGGACGGTGTATAACGCAGATAATTCCCTTGCATAAAAACTGATGATGAATAAATAAATAGAGACCTACATGTTGCCCGTGCCATGCCGTGCCACCTACTCGTGATGAATGACAGATGTAAATATTTTTTTGTACATTTTCAGTATTGTCCTGATCACAGCCTTCGGAAAGACGACTATTGCACACCAGTTAACTCGCTAGCTGGGGGTCTCCACTACATGTTCTCACAAAGGTATGTATGAATCATCATCATCATCAGCCTATAGCAGTCCACTGCTGGACATAGGCCTCCCCCAATGAGCGCCATAGCGCCCTGTCTTCAGCTTGCCGCATCCAGCATCTACCTGCAGTCTTTCGCAGGTCGTCATCCCACCTGGTCGGAGGGCGTCCTACACTACGTTTACCGAGTCGTGGTCTCCACTCAAGAACACGTTTGCCCCATCGGCCGTCGGTTCTTCGCGACATATGGCCGGCCCACTGCCACTTCAGCTTGTTAATTCTTTGAGCTATGTCGATAACCTTGGTTCTCTGTCGGATGTATTCGTTACGAATCCTATCCTTCAGAGAAACTCCGAGCATAGCTCTTTCCATAGCTCGCTGAGCGACTTTGAACTGGTGGACCAGCCCTATCGTGAGTGTCCACGTCTCAGCTCCGTAGGTATAGGACATAGGTATAATACAAATTAATATAACGTAGTCAACTAAACTATGTGAAGGCGCACAGCTTTACAATAATTTATCCTCCCAAATTAAACGTAAAGCTCATCTAATGCATTCAAACTCATATTGTTAGCTCAACATAATTATCATACTTTTGAGAATAAATCAATATATTAACCATAATTTTTTAATTTCGTTTTAGCCGTTATGAGAACTTTGAGAAAAGCTTGAAATATGAGAAGCGACCAGCTTGGTTTTTGAAAAACGTAAGTTATATTAAATTTCTACCTACCTACCCTTAATGTATACCCGGCCTACCACTAAGGCTACCCCTGCTGATAAGCCAAGACCCTACCATCAAAATACTACTGTCATGGCACCATTTTACGGCACAAAATTTACTAACTACCAGGTTATCATAAACATGAAGGAACTACGTAGAATAAACCAGTGAATCTCTATACCTCCACTCAAATTCTGCTCCCCTGGTACTTTGGGCTCTATATATCTATTGAATAAAATCTTCTCAGGGCACACACACAAATGCAAGTTAAGGTTACCTGACCTTTTTTTGAATATACATACAATAATTCAAAATCAAAGGATGTAGTAGGTAGGTACAAATATTGCCAGAGCATTTTGGTCGCGTCGTGAGAATCGACCCCTTTAAATAACTAAGCCTGTGGAGACGAAGGAAATTTTAAAATAAGTGAATTTTCCAGAGTAAGAGTAGCAGGTTCTTTTAAAAAACCCTTCAAATATACACAATATTTGGGGGAAATCGCTCGCAGCGATAAGGCCGCTTTTTTTCTTTTTGTCTTTTTATGTTGTACAATAAAGTGTTCATTCATTCAATCATTTGACATTTAACACCTGCAATGCGTATAACAATCCGTTTGCCAAGTTTGGTGAATACGGCCACGATTTTGGCTGTTGATGGGAAAGCCTATGTTTAGCAGAAGACTGAAATGAAAACGATGGTGATTGCCATAGATCTTCCAATAATGTCAAGTGCAATTTTCATCTCTATTGTTTCAGTATTTCGACTCAAAATGCTGCAACCTGCCGCCAATCTTCAACTTAACTACCTTGTCCCAATGTGGCTTCTCTTCAGTAATGATGTATACAAAACATGGCCTTCAAAGCTCAGATACCAAGCCTGTTACTTTTTTACCACAAAAGGTAAGTAAGCTAGGTAAGTTTAGTTATTTTAGTTACTATGTAAATGTAGTATAGAGACGTGTTTGATTTTCAAATTGGAAAACGCATTATTTTCAATTATTATTATTATTGATTTTTGCTCTATATCCAAAATATGTAACATTTGTACGCTTAGTGGCAGATGACAGTGGTCCTTATTTTAAGTCTGAACATCCCTGTAATACCTGCGTATCACGAATAAATAAATGAACTATGAACTATGAGCTAATTTTACATAAACAAAAAACACGTCTGAAATAACAGAGCAACAGCTTCCTTCTGTGAATACATAGAATGTGGATAGAAGTGAGCTGATATCTACAACTGCCCTACTATACTAGACATCGTCATCGACTAGCCCCATCGACTACCTTCAAAAATTTTCTCGTACCAGTGAAGAAATGAACTGTCATCTCAAGGTACCTAGCGACCTACCTTGAATTCTCCTTTAAAAGAACTTGTTGTTATTTGTAATGGATTTTGGAGACTATCTCAATGAAATTTAGGACGATAAAGTCTACTAACGACTAAGCATAACGAAGAAACTATTCTGAAGGAATGCTCGAGACATTTAAGATGAGTTTGAGTGAAGGATTAGCTGAAGAATTATCTATAGATATGGGGGTTAATATCTTCTAATCGACATCATTTTATATATTACATTTTATATATTATATATTTTTATATATACGTGGCTTCGCCCGCGTGGAATAATTTTTAAACCTTTAAACTTTCCCTGGGCTACGACAAACATTTCAAAACCAAAATCAGCAAAATCGGCCCAGCCGTTCTCGAGTTCTAGCGAGACTAACGAACAGCAATTGATTTTTATACATAAGAAGATGTAAAAATGTCTTTATTTATTTGTTTATAGAAATCTTGCCTTGACCTTGTTATTCAAGCCAAAATCTGTTTTCAGAAACGGAATAAAATCTTCGGTTTCCCAGAGGATAACGAAGAGAAATCACTTCAAGTCGTCAACCTTGAGAGTTTGAAGCCGAAAAAAGTACATAAGAATAGTATATCTAAGGTAAGTCATTAACAAATTTTATTGCGATAATTACCTACTGGCTTCTGTCGTGCGTTTTTCCGGGACATGGCGCACAGTGGAGGCCTGCTGCAAAGGTGATATGCAAACTCTTTTGAGTGAATACTTGATATGTCATAGATACTTGCAACAGATAATTTTGAGAGCTTTGTTTGCTTAGATAATTTTGAACACTCTGACTGTTCACATAAATGTGAAACAATGAGTAGTAAGATATTTTGAACACCTTGGGTGCTTACAACAATATGATGATTCGAACTGCGTATATCAGAAATACAGAAATTAGAAATAATTTTATAATACAGAAAAACAACACAAAAATCGTAGAGTCAATCTTACTTTAACTTTACATTACAAAATCATAAATTAAAAATCACAAATCATATCCATTTCCATATACAATAGAATTACATTAAATAATAATATTATCGACAATAAAAAATAAAAATTTCAGTCTAACTGTCATAATACTAACGATTACATAAAATAAACAATGTAGCTTTTTGGAACTCGCTCTGGGAACAGGAGAAAAGATCTATTCTCTCGGCAATCAGATTCAGCGTGCGGATGCTGCGCGTTAGAGGGGATTTATGTACTAGGTTAGTTCGCCCTTTTGGTTTAAATATAAATATTGCATTTTAATGTCTTCCAGCCCGTAGATCCACTCGACTGCATCGATATATCGGGTCTGATACGGCCGCAGTGGCGTCGCGAGTGCGGGTTCGGACTCCGCTGGAGCGAGCAGGGCCGGCTGGTGATCAGCGACAGTGAGGGCGCGCTACCCCCGGCGGCCACTGTTACTGAGATCCTTCATAGGGATCTAGTGGTGGTACCGCAAACTGTAAGTGTATAGAAACAACATATATGTATATATATAATAAATAAATAATAATAAAAAATAATGCTGGACAACCCACACAGCATCGTCTAGCCCCAAGGTAAACAGAGCTTGTGTTATGGGTACTAGATGACTGATATAGTTAATACAATACATTACATACATACATATTATACATAGATAACGACCAGAACACCCGGAACAAATATGTGCAGATCGTACAAACATTGGTACCAAGGCGGGAATCGAACCCGCAACCTCCTGCGTCGCTGTTGGACCTTGGTCCACCGCACTACATAGGTCGTCGAATATCGTAAAAAGTTATAGCTGGAAGGCTGAACTGCCGTTATCTGGGTAAATAAAGCGGCTATGGGCATTCAAAGTATTTAAAAGTGTAAATTCAGTTTCAAACAAATTTTAAATTTAATAAAAATAGGAATCAAACATCAAGGTTTTTAAGTAAATCAATCAGGTAATCTCTAAGAAATTAAATAATTTGCAAAAAAAATCTTTTTCAAACATTAAATCTTACCCATAGAAAAAATAATATTAAAATTACTAAATCATTTTAACCCTTATGGGCTTTTTGTTAAAAGAAACAGGTGTAATATCCATATTACAAGTCTTTACGACTTAGTGTAGGGTCTGCAGTCATGTAATACTAGCGGACCTTCCCGGCTTCGCACGGTTTTAGTACGGATCCCTAACATTTTTGAAAATATAATATAGCTTATGTTCACCGGGGATAGTGTAGCTACCCAACGGTGTAATAATTTTTCAAATCGGTCCAGTAGTTTCGGAGCCTAGTCATTACAAACAAACAAATCAACAAACAAAACATCAAACATTTTCTCTGTATAATATTATTTAAAGTGTTGTATAATGTGTGCTGAAAGATTAATAAAATATATTTCTGTTAATTCCAGTGTGAAGACACCACATGCGTGTTCAACAAACTAAACATAGTCCGGCACGGTACAGTCGACCTCGACGGCTTCAAGCGGGTTCTGGATAACCTGACTCACAGCCACCCGATGTGGAACAAGGCGAAGGCGCGAGTTTTTACCACTTGCCTCACGAAACCATTGAGGGAATACGACGCTGACTGTGAGATAAACAAAGTGTTGGCTTGCACTTTTGATGTTCTTAGTGAGGTAAGATCTAGAATTTAGATCTTTTATTTTCTAAAAGCCAATAAGGCGTTTAGCAGGTGGAGGCCTGCGTCCAGCATTGGGCCAATATAAGTTTGTTGAGGTACTAATTCATAATTCATTTATTGTTTGTGAATCAGGGTAATTGATAGTCAGTAGATACAAAAGACTTATTTTAGATCGCTTGATTGCAGAATCTAGCGATCAATTACGCTTAGGCGTACAAACATTATAATAAACAATTAATATATTAGGTTGAGGTATAAACATCACAGTAATGACCAAGGTAAATTTCCGAATAACTTAAAATTAGCAAAAGTTTGTTTTTCACTTTTTCCACTAATTGTCAAAAAATGCAGTGTACAGAAAATCAATACCATCTTATTTCTTATTGATAATGATTTAATGTATAAAATTTGACTTGTCTTATTGCTTATTTTGTAAGTCTAAAGAAATAAAGGGTTTTGAATTTAGAATTTTTGCGTAATGAGTATTTTCTATTTTCTGTGACGGGCAAAGATATTTTTTAAAAATTAAATAAATAATCAGGTAAAAATAATATTCGTATCGTTGATTCCTGAATACACGACGTCAAGACATGACCCAAATTTATATGAGATGGAAACAGCTTAGCTTTCATCAACAAATAAGACTAATATATATAACATACAAATAACATTCAAAATTACATCAGAATTTTATTTCAGAACTGCCCCATAAGCGAGACTTCGTCTAAATACGATGCTTGCAAGTAAGTCAATTATAAGTTTTTGTTGTTATAGTACGTAAGCCCTCGCCTCGGTAATCTTTAAGAAATTAAATAATATCCCAAAAATTTCAGTCCTTAGGAAGTCCCAAAGATTTTCGACTCGTGTCGGTTACTTGATCTCGTGGCTTAATTGGTTAGAGCGTCGACTGAGGAGAAGAAAAATCCGATTTTGGCGGGACTTGAACACGTGGTTCAAGTCCCGCCGAAATCGGATTTTTTTGGGATATTATTTAATTTCTTAAGTAAATTTATAGCACATTACAGACGAGGTCAGTAATGGGTGGGTAGCCGGCCCTGATGATGGCTTAAAGCGCAGCGTAGAGCAAGTCCAGGCCATCACAGCGCGGTCAGCATTGTAGCCCTTGATGGAGAAGTTAATATGAAGACCGAGACCAAAGGTCGAGGCTTCTATAGCGCGGACAGCAAGGGCTGCAATGATGAACAAGCTTGAAAGTTGAGACCAAAGCAAGCTTAGCTTGATGGTCCGTGAGCCAGAGACAGATTTTCATGACCAAGTCCCTCCCGAGCAAAACTTCGTAATATGCATTAGGGATTAATATTAAACAGAAATTAAAATTCGCCGATGGAAGTAAATAAATTAATAATGCTAATAAATAAATATTATTAAAAAACTTTTCATGCTTTTACAGACACTCAAAAGACGACAGAATCTGCCAAATAAGTTCATCAAAATCCAGACCGGTAAGTAACTCGAGTTATTAATAAATCAATACTTGATAATGTAGAACTACGGGCTGAGGAAATTTTGGGGATACAGATAATGTTTGTCTTTTCCTACTTAGATGTATAGTATACTATATATATATATAACTAGCTGCGTCCCGCGGCTTCGCCCTAATATAAATGATTTAAATGATAAAAAGTATACTAGATTAGACTCCTGGTTCTAACTTTTAAATTTCTAGAAAAACCGCCGCAGCTCCTGCGTTGTACCCGAGCTGGTTGATACGACTATACTACAAGAATGTGGTCTACCCTCCCTGCATAAAGTGGAACAAATGGTGACAACAGTGACCAAACCTAAGAAGTACTTCGCTTGGCAATATAAGGTAAATTGTCAATGAGCTATTCAATACCAGAAAATTTAATTCACTACCTACCTATATGCCTATTAGGGTTGAGAACATTTTTACAACCGTATATGAATAACAGTTAATCTAAAGGGTGCGATGAGACTCCACTTTTACCTACAATGCCTAAATGACACTTTTACCTGCAATGAGACTCCACTTTTACCTACTGTTCATCATCATCATCATCAAACTACGACTATAATAGTCCAAACACATAGGTCTCCCCTAATGAGCGCCATAGCGCCCTGTCTTCAGTTTGCCGCATCCAGCATGTACCTGCAGTCTTTCGCAAGTCGTCGTCCCACCTGGCCGCGGAGGGAGTACACTAAGTTTGCCGAGTTGCGGTCTCCACTCAAAAACACGTTTACCCCAGCGGTTGTCGGTTCTTCGCGATATATGTCCGGCCCATTGCCAATTCAGCTTGCTAATTCTTTGAGCTTTGTCGGTAACTTTGGTTATCTGTCGGATGATTTCGTTACGAATACTATCCTTCAGAGAGACCCCGAGCATAGCTGTTCATACATCATTGTGTTTATACTTTTTAATTATTTAAATCGGATTTTTTTAAACAATATTTCGAATTTAAAAATGACAATTTAAATGAAATCTATACTAATATTATAAAGAGGAAAGGTTTGATTTTTTGTTTGTTTATTTGAATTAATAGGTTCCGAAACTACTGGACTGATTTGAAAAATTTTTTCACCGTTGGGAAGCTACACTATCCCAGGTGAACATAGGCTACATTATATTTTCAAAAAAGTTAGGAATCGCTACTAAAACCGTGCGAAGCGGGGAAGGTCCGCTAGTACTAATATAAAAATAAACGCCGCCGCAAGAAGCGCAGCGAGCAACGCGGCGAGGGAGGTTAAAGTACATAACAAATAAATAATAAACATTTATTTTTATTTTCTAGTGCCAAAACATAACCCCTTCTACCAGTTGCTTGATGGACAAAATGGGAGTCCTTAACAAGTATGGGTTCATAGATTACTTCAAGATGAGGGACAAGATTCGTAACTTCACTAGCGACCGCGACGGTGAATGGTCGAATCTAAATCAAGTGTATTTGGGTTCATTTTCGAACGGACCTCTTTACGGTGAACATTGCAACTCTGCGAAGAAAATTTTGAATTTGTTGGATACTATGCTGATTGTAAGTAAAATTTATTTGTAAAAATATTGGTACATACCTATTTCAAAAATCATTAAAATTTCCTATAATTAATTTTCTAAATGGCATGAAAATTTTAAATCTGAACCTTGCAAACTTTCTAGGAAAAAATATTTAATTTTTCAGCAACAGATTATTTTGCAAGTAACTTTTTACAAAATGTATGTTCAGCTCATTGCTATACCGAATCCGGAAAAAAAATTGTTCCGCGGCGAGAATCGAACCTGAAACCTTCTCCGGCTCAGATGGACTAATGCACCACAAAGGTCAGGGTTAAGCTCGCCTATGTATATGTACAGTACATAATAATTCTTTTTAGTTAAGTTATTAAATGAAATTCCTTTATTAATTCAGAAAATTTTCAATATTATTTTCAATTTATAAAGGTCATCTAGTAATATGACATATTGTTTCAGAATTACCCAGCATCAAAGCGATCCAGCACTCATCAATGCACGGCACTCCTCAACGAAATCGTAAATACTCCGACACCACGCACTGAACAACTCCTCAACCACTTCCACGAAGTCTTCTACCCCCGCCAAAAACCCATCATTAATAGACCACACCTTTCCAAACTCATCAAAACACCAATGTACGACTTCGGCATTCTAACATCTGGTTATGCGCCGAATGTTAAAATGATTGCCCTGAATCCACAGTTGGGGAAATCGGGCGTTTTGACTAAACCATTGGTGGAAAAGAAACCAGTGCTTATACGACCTGAGTATATGCGGCCGCATAGCAATTTGATGTTTACACCAATTTATAAAGACGGTGTGCTAAGAAGTCCTTTTAATATGCATAAAGAGATATATAAATCGTACTTGGCTACGCCTATTAAACTTGTTCCGAAAACTGTTTCTTCTCCTATCTTTGCTTAATCCTAAAAACTTCTATTTTTAACAACTTGCAATTATTTTAGTTTAAGTTTAGTTATTTGAAAGAGAGATTTGTAAATAAAACATTCATTCGAAGCAATATGGAAGTGTATTTATTTATAATAATATTTAAATGTACTGTCACAGTAACTATTGTACTTAAATTACTGCTTATTTATATAAGATATAAGTAATATGTCCAATTTATGTCACCAATTCATCAGTCTTCATCTAAAAAATTTGGTTTGATACTCCGAAATTGATTGCATTGTTTTTTCTAGACATTTTGTACTTATAAAAACGATTATATGGATTCAATAATAAATAACGTAAAACTAAATACTCACTCTATATGATATTATTTTTATGGATACATCCAACACAAAAGAAAAAAATAACTCGTAGTACAAATTTCAAATAAGTTAAAATAGCAAGAAATTGGGCAATGAGTTTAACTCAAAATTCTTAAAACAAAAAATAAGTATTGCGAAATAAAAACAATATAGAAGGCACTCTTAAAATACATTAATTCAACTGTCATGACGTGAATTTTCATAAAATGGCAAGTGGATATAAAAAACCTATGTATATTCGAGAACTTACACTCAAAAATAATAAAATAAGCTGTACTTACAGCTAAAGTTGCCAGTAACATATTTACATAAAAATAAGACGTGTCATTTCATCACATAAAACTAAAACTGCAAAATAATCTAAATAACATTAAACGCAATAAACTACCTTAATCAAATCAAATATCGCAGTAAAAATAATAATTGTGATTGCATTCATATTATACACATAAAAGTTATAAAGCTGAATCATTCGTTCGTTTTAAGAACTGAAGATAATTTTTGCTCAACAAAAACACTATCATACAGTAATACTTTTCCTTTAAGGCATATTCAAGCTTATACTATCATAGTTCCTCATAGATCGCGTATCGCCATTTAAAGAATGGGACCCAGCGTTGATCCTTGTGAGAATTTCTTGTTGTAACGCCTTCAGGGTTCTTACAGCGGCGAAGTCTGTTGTTGGGGCTAAGAGTAGGGCTCTTCTGGCATGTGGTAGGGCTTCTGAGGGCTTGTTTAGGGCTAGAATAGCCCGAGCCATGGCGTAGGCACATTCGAAGGCGTTTGGTCGCAGTATTGACGCGCGGGCTGCTAGGTCTAATGCTTCTGATGGTTCCTGAGAAAGAAATGTTAGATTTGAATATCGGTGCAATTAGGGAAGAAATCAAGTGTTATCCTAGACTTAATCTATGTATAGTCACTATGTTAGGTTGCCTGGGAGAAATCACCTATTGTACTGTTAATATTTAATATTTAGATAATAAGGTTTTATTTTGTTATAAGTGCAATAAAGTGTTCATTCATTTATTCACTTAAGACTGGATTACTACTTCTTATTTTTTTTAAATATGGTTTAAATTAAAGGAGCTCTTATCACGAATAAATTTCATTGGGTTTCTTTTTTTAAGTAATTCTTGTTTTCAATAATCAATTGAATTGACTAACCCCATATCTTTAGTCGTACCCTGACCACGATTCCTCTACTCAAACTCCAAACCCGTTTCGGTATGCTTAATCGTAAAAAATCCCTACACTAGAACTAAACTTCGAAAATAACATACAATTGAAAAAAATTACTGTCATCTCAAGGTACCTCGCGACCTACCTTGACATTGACATACCACGCACAATGGACCAATCTGAGTCTAAGTGCGGACATAGGAGTACTTCAACTTCAACTTCTTCCTAGATGGTTCTGCGTTTGGATTGACGCAATTCTGCCAGTGTCCGTCTCATGATAGCATCGTTCACACAACATAAGCTACCTTGACATTTCAGACGAGTTTGAGTGAAGGATTAGTTCAAGAATTATCTAAATATATGGGGGTAAGTTACTTACGTTAAGTTTCCGCTTGCATCTCGACATGTTCAGAAGTAGGTTCGTCTTGAGCTGCACGAACGCAGACACGTGTTCCTGAGGCACCGGCTGTGTCGACGGCTTGGTTACTCCTTCATCGCTGTAACAATACAAAAACTCTTTATAACACCTAAAATCTGGCAGATAATAGTAACTTTAGTACGTAAAAATGTTAAAGAAGAGATAGGCAAATGCGAAAACAGGTATTATGTCCAGCTGTTAGTAATACCAAGCTAGGATGATGAAACGTAATAGTCAGCACAAACTATGTGTAATTTGCGTCATCATCCCAGCTTTTAATTACCCACCATTATTTATTAGCCTCCGAAGCCTACTCACCTCTACCCCGAAGGTGAGTGCAATTGTATCATATCTGCCTTTATGAGACCAAATCCTTTTCACATCCAATAGGCGACGCTCCTTTTTCTTCTGATAACATTTTAATCGGTTGATCTCCTAGCTACTTGTCTAGGACTAGGAGAAATACCTCGAGAGGTTAATACCATGTTTAGGAAGATCAGGCAGGGTTATGTTAATAGCATACCTGATCAATGGGTTGATCTTCTTCAGTGCGTATTGGTAGCGATGCGCGGCTTCCGATGGCCGGTTACGGCGGTACAGCATGTTGCCGTCTTCTAGCAGCTTGTTTAGAAGGATCAGCCTGAAAACAAGATATTTAATATTGAAATAGAGTTATATAGTACACATGACTTTGTTTTGTTTATAAGAAATTAATTTGAATAAATAAATATTATTATTTATTAATAGTAGTGTAGGACGACCTCCGACTAGGTTGGAAGATGACCTGCGAAAGATGCAGGGAGATGCTGGATGCGTCAAGCTGAAGACAGGGCGCTATGGGGCTATGTCCAGTAGTGGACTAACATAGGCTGATGATGATGATTATTTATTATAGAGGGATATCAGTGACGAATAATAATAATAATCAGTCTATCATCTATAAGATGATATGTATTATTTTAATGAAACGCAATATATAATAAAATAAATATATAATCAGACTTTCGAACCACAATGTCAATTAGGAAAGTACAGCATTTTGTTGACGTAGTTTGATTATTTCTTTATATTTCAATTTACTGATGAGGTAATTAATTATTTATATAATATATTTAGTATAAAGACGAACTTTAGAACAGGTTCATTAGTCAATTTGGCATGGAGAATTGGAGACATATGTAAAAGATTGAAGAAATAATATTATTTATTTAAGTTCGCACCAGATGACTCCTTTTTTTGGGAATATAAACGTGTGTTAATAACTTACATGAACTCAGGTTTGCCTGAAGCCATGACCCATGTAGTCGGTCCAAGTTTCGCGCCTTTCCTCAGGAAGCAATTTACGACCTGTAAGTAAATAGGTAGTAATTAAAGTTAAGGTAAAGGTAATATTATATAGCAGGGTAAAACAAAAAATAAGTCAAACTAATCAAGCGCTCTGGCACAAAAATTACCTTAGTATAGGCAAAGGTTTAAAAATGTTTCTTAAGGCATTTTCTGCCTCGTCACTGCCTCGTGACAAGTGTGTCAAGGGGGCATCCCCCCTTGACACACTTGTCCCTTGACACACATGCCCAATAAGTGTTAGTGAAAATTAAATTAGAACTCAGTAGTATAACTGAACAAAGAAATTACAATCAAATAATAGAAACACTATATGTAAGAACTAAGTAGGTGGCAGGGTGTACCACGTGCCAGGTTAGGTTGGCTTGGGAGACGAGATGTTGGAGGCACCCTTACATCCCTTATGAAAATAAAACGAATCTATTAATACCTGAACATTCCTCTGTCCAATCGCTCGATCCAAAGGCCGCAGTCCGCTATGGTCGACCCGTTCCAGCGAAGCCCCGCGTTCCAGTAGGATATCCACCAGCTCTGCAGGACCTCCACAAGCCAGGCCAAGTGGTGTACGGCCGTTGCCGTCAGGTTGGTCTGGGAAAAGATATGAAAAATTAATATTTTTCGGCATAAGTTAGACTTGAAGATAGAAATCCAATTTATAAAAGAATCTATGCCATCTTAAGATCGCATCTTTTCTTTCTGGAAGGCATAAGGTAGACTTTAAAGCTAGAATTACAATTTATAATAGAATCTACGGAATCCTAAGATCGCATCTTTTCTTTTTGGAAACGTTTGAGCCAAGAACTCTATCTTGCAGTATGTCGAGTAACCAACCAATGGCTTCTTCTACTACTGGATATCGGAGCACCACAGTGGGAAGCAGACTGAATTAGTTAAGTTCAGTTTTAAAGTAAGTTTTAAATAAATAAAAATATGGAAATATATCTGTTCTAACTGGTGGCATTACCAATATTAGCTCCTCTATCCAGCAGTACTATCATGGTCGGTATCCGGGTCCGGAGACACGCCCAGCCCAGCGGTGAGATGCCGTCACTGTCCACTGCATCCGGATCCGCACCTGAAAAGATAATTTATATATAACTATATATATAAATTATTATAACTATATATATATATATAATAACTATAACTTGTTGGGAGAAAATGTAAATCTTTGACCTCTGTGGCGCGGTGGGCGAAGGTCCACCTGCGACGTAGAAGGTTGCGGGTTCGATTCCCGCCTCGGGACGATCTGTTTGTGTAACTAAATTTGTTTGTGTGTTGTGTCTAATAAATAATTTTCTTTCTTTATTTCTTTCTAATGCAGCAATGCCGCTCCGCCCTCCAGCCAGGTGGGATGACGACTGGCAAAGGATGCTGCGGCCAGATGCTGGATGCGCCAGGCTGAAGACAAGGCGCTATGGCGCTCATTGGGTGAGGTCTATGTCCAGCAGTGGACTAACATATGTTGGTGATGAATGCAGCAATCAATCATTCTTAACACAAGCGCAGCCTTTAATAACTTACCTGCCAGTGCTGAAGGTGATTTCACCTAGAATCGAACACCAACTCACCATGATCTAACAGCATCTCCACCACCTCCGCACAGCCCTCCGCAGCGGCCAGTATGAGTGGACTCTTCCCCCCCGACCCCATCACGTCCGCTCCTGATTCCAACAGCCTCAGCACCAGCGCCGTCCTGCCGTTCTTAGCGGCCAGCGCTAGCGGCGACATCTGCCGTGCGTTGAGGGAGTAAGGCGTGGCCCCGCGGATGAGCAGGGCGTCTGCTATAGCAGCGTTACCGGTGGAACAAGCGGCTGTTAGTGCTGTCTCTCCGGTTACTGGGCAGATCCCGTCAGGCTGGAAAGTAGAAAGGTTTTCTATCACTACACAGTATAAAATAAAGTCGCTTCCCGCTGTTTCCTTGTCCCTATGTTTGCTAGATCTTTATAACTACGCAACGGATTTTGATGCGTTTTTTTTCAATAAAAGGAATGATTCAACGGATAGGTTTATGTAAATAATTATGGTCATGCATTTGCACCTGTGCGAAGCCGGGGCGGGTCGCTATTTTTTTATGATTTGCTTGCACGTGTGTGTACCTAGTACCTACACTATATAATGCTAGACAGTGCGCTCGTCTTCTCTCGTCGTGTATGTATCTACGAATGATGACTGAGTAACATTTCATAAACAACAAAACACTTACAATCAATTCAGCAGTATCTAACAAATACTCCACGATATCCAGATGTCCGTTCTGCGCCGCCGCTATCAAGGCATGTCTCGACCCGGGCACCAGTTGTTCTATGCTATCGTCTATGTCCAGAGGGTTTCGCTCATCTCTGCCGGTTTGGCAGCCGAGGAGGTAGATGACTGTGTCCCTGTGGCCGTTCTTAGCGGCGTGGACGAGGGGGGTTTGTTCTGCTGTGTCAGTGTGGCTTAGTGATGAACCTGGAATTTGAAGGGATGGATGATTAGAGGGAACCATTATTGTGTTATAAGATTAAGGGAATACAATGTTCGTAGCTATACATTTATAGTTATTTATGGGGATGAAGAATAACTTACCAGCTGCAATGAGTCTTCTTGCTACATCAGTGTGTCCTCTCTGACACGCTAAAGACAAAGCCGTACATCCTTGAGAGTTGGCCATCTCCAGATCAGCACCAAACTCTAACAACAGCGCCACCATAGAAATAATGCCTTGGTACGCATACATGCAAAGCAACGGGGCATGACCGAGACATTCTGTAATCTGATTGGGCGATCCACCAGCCAATAGCATCAGTCTTGAGACTTTGACGTTTGGTGTGTAGATATTCCTCAAGTTCGCGATCGCTTCACCGACATTCGCGGAGCTTGTTGCTACCATTGTCGCTTGGAGATCTCTAGGACAGAGTCCAAGTTGTGCTGGTCCTAGGTTTCTGTACATATGGGCTTTCAGAATATGATGACCTAGCTCCATAGACTTTTCGGAATCTAAGGGCGCTTGTACTCTGGAAAATCTAAAGGCTATGCCACAATGCCCTGCTCTCAGATCGCACAAAAACTTGGAGCTTTCATTGTCTTCTCGTCTGATCAACCATTCCCTGAAGGAAGGATGGAAGAACATGTATGTGTTGTCCATTCGCTTGACGAGGAAATCTGCGAGGCTGTCGAATCGGAGACAAAACTCTTCCCAAGGTAAGAAGTGGTTTGTGAGTAGGGAATTCACCGAGTAGTATATTTCCACCAAGGTTAACGGGTACAGTGCTGCTAAGCAGACGCTCAGGATATGCGTCACTTTCTCAAAAGATTGCACCGTTGGGAACCTCAAGTTGAACTGCAGCAAAAATATCTGCGCCAAAGATATTGGAACCACTTTGTAGTTTGTCGATTTTACAACAATGTGGCTCTTTTCTAATAAATCTAATATCAATTTTAGGAACAAAAACGAGCCTTGGCTCAAATGTAGTACGTATTGCGCGAACTTTAACACAGAATTATGAACACCTTCCAACTTTCCCGTCGAGCATTTTATATTCGTCTCTATAATTGGAGCATTTTGGACTCTCACGTTGAAATACTCTAGCAAATCCTTATTCACATTATCCGATTCATCCAAGCTCAATCTAACATACGGTAGTTGCTTCGTTAGCTCTAGAAACTGTGATCTGACTGTCCCCACAACTTTCAGCCAAGAAGGCATTTCTGCTACATGTCTTGCTAGGAATGAAGCGATTGTGTGACCATGGTCTGGTCTGTGATACTCAGCTTCGCAGAGACCATCAACCAGAATGATGCTGTTGCTTGAATCTATGCTCCCATTTTTCCTCAAGAAGACCAATGGTTCGATGATCCCTCTCATGAATGCTAAATCAGCGTCAGCTACACATTCCTTCAAGGATAAACAGGCGAGTAAATGTGGTTCGCTGAGTAGGTACTCTCGGTACGCTTGCAGTCTTGGGGCTTGGCAGAGCTGGGCAGACAGGGAATGTACGAATTCACCCACGAGGCATGTGCTGTTGTTATCGGCCTGAAATAGAAAATTGAAGTCAGTCAAAACCATAAAAAAGTATTAAGTAATTTAACATCGGCTTGCTTTTTACCTACTTTTTGCGGAAATTTAAATCTTTATAGCACTATGATTAGCATAATGCATTATGATTAGCGTAAACGGTAAACGTAGTGTAGGACGCCCTCCGACAAGGTGGGATGACGACCTGCGAAAGACTGCAGGTAGATGCTGGATGCGGTAAGCTGAAGACAGCGCCTTGGCGCTCATTTGGGGAGGCTTATGTCCAGCAGTGGACTGGTATTGGCTGATGATGATGATTATGATTAGCACTATGATTCCTCGTTATGGATCACCATCTTCAGCCCATTTTAGTCCTGCAGTATTTGCAGGTCGTAATCCAACACTATGTTTGCAGAGTCGCGGTCGCCACACAAGAAAATGTTACTACCCCAGCCAGCCGCGGTTGTCGGTTATTCGCGAGATAGGGTTTACTAACCCTACTAAGATTGTCGAGGTACTGTCTTCATCTCTAGTTCGTAAGTCATAACGGGCAGGATTTTACACAAAAACTTACAGATCATCCAGCCGTCAATTAAATCTCTAAGCTGTGTGTGTCCAAAAACTTCAAAATGATACTCACTTGACAGAAATGATAAGCGACAACTTCACTAGCCAGGCGCGTGAACATGCCAGCAGATATTTCATCTGGAAGCAGCTCCCTGATGTCCGACTGTTCTCTCAACTCTTCATACTCGTAGTTGCGCTTGCGACCGAAGCAGGAGTATTCTACAAGTTGGAGGATGAGAGCGGTCTTGCCTGTGCCTGGGCAGCCTGAGATGAGGATACCTGTGAAGATGAAATGGGTTTTAAGATTTCTACTGGACTTATGACAACCTTTTTGGCGCCACGGGCGAAAGTCCGGTAAATGGTTGCGCCTCGGGACATATATGTATGTATGTTCTGCAGATATTTGTTCCAGGTGTTGTCAGTGCAAAATATAAAATATCTATCGTATTCAGTTATTTAGTACCCCTAACACATGCTCTGCTTAGCTTGTGGCTTAATAATGCTGTGTCCAGCATTATTAATTTATTTATTCAATGAGTTCTATGGGTATTTTTCTTGTTCTAAACACGGCTATTGACATATATGCTGATCTCCACGTTTGTCATTTACAATGGTCCTGTAACAGTCCACTGCATTGTACGGTTTTACGGACGTCGACCCTTCTCCCCTGTTGGATGTTCCCTATTTCTAAGCCCCTCTCTCGGCCACCACTCAGTTAGAAGATACTAAAATAGCTTGTAGTATATTTTATTTGTGGTGTGCCCTCACACTTCGAAGAAAATTTCTAAGAAATTTAATAAATCCCAAAAATGTTGACTTTGATGGGACTTCTGGATCAGCAAGTAACTGCAGAGTCGAAAATCGTTAGGAATAAATATAGCTGCCTCCCCAGCAAATTTTTGGGATATTATTGTAAACCAAAGCTTGTACTTTTTGTGTAGGTATTAGATAAATAAAAACAAACCTGCCGAACTAGATTCCAATGCCTTCTCCATATCTCTCATGAGCCACTGCCGACCTGCGAAGTAAGCCTGGCTGTCTGATGACGGCACTTCGAAGAACAGTGGCCGTAGCGTTAGTTGGGGTGATGGGTGGTGCACTGAGGACAAAGAAAGATACGCTGAGTACAATACAAAAACTCTTTATTGTATACCATATGCAGATCATTACAAAAAGACAAGTACAATAGGCGGCCTTATCGCTTAGAAGCGATCTCTTCCAGGCAACCTTTGGATGGAAAGAATTATGTGAATTTAAATAAATAAATAATGCTGGACAATTCACACAGCATTATCTAGCCCCATGGTAAGCAGAGCTTGTGTTATGGGTACTAGATAACTGATATACATAATACAATACATTACATAGATAGATATTTTTTTATTATATATAGAAAACGACCAGAACACTCGGAACAAATATCTGCAGATCGTACATACAATTGTTCCGAGGCGGGAATCGAACCCGCAACCTCCTGCGTCGCAGGCGGACCTTCGCCCACCGCGCCACATCGGTCGTCAAATTAAGAAAGTAATTATGTTCAGGGCCTATTTATTGACAAAATGATGACAATATCATCATCATTATCATCTGTCTAATGCCAGTCTACTTTTAGACAGACATAGACTAATGAGCTCCAAAGCGCCCTGTCTTCAGATTGGCGCTTCTAGCATATTGCGATAATATCATCTGCTGAAAGAATTCATTTTCCAACTGCATTACCTGTAACGCCGCAGGGTTGTCTACGGTCAAACATCTCATATAACTTTGTGGAATAACATATAGGCTTCTTTTTATTCCGAAAAATGCGTGTGAAACCGCACGCTATTTAAAAAAATATCGAGAGTAAACAACAAACCTTTCTTAAGTTCTGCTGAGGTGGTGGACTGCTTACTGTTGACCCTAGCTGATCTCCTTGCCGCTGTCTTCCGTGTCTTGAAGAAGCCGCTGGACATCCGCGTCAGCTCCTCTGATCTTCCACCTTGTAATGCTGGAAACCAGACAAGGCAATTTAGATAATAATTAATTATCCTGGACAATCCACACAGCAATCAGTATTCTAATATCCGACATATTAGAATACTCATTGTATGCGCGCCACGGAGTAACTAAAGGCTATTATATATTATTAACATTTCCTTTTGGCATTTTTCTACAATGATGATGCATCATTCCCTAATTTTGAATCATGGTAAATATCCCGTAATCAATGTGTTAATAACCATGATAAGTTCAAAAGTGCTACCATCACCATCCTCTTACCATTAACAGAATGTCCCCGGCTGCCGGGGCTGGAGGAGGAACAGTTGCTGGCGGCAGACAGGCGCATGGAGGCGAGGGAGCCAAGCAAGTCCCGGCCCAGGGGCGGCGCCACGTCCACCTCCGATGTACCAGTCAGGGTCATCACCATCCTCTTACCATTAACAGAATGTCCCCGGCTGCCGGGGCTGGAGGAGGAACAGTTGCTGGCGGTAGACAGGCTCATGGAGGCGCGGGAGCCGAGCGAGTCCCGGCCCAGGGGCGGCGGCGCCGCGTCCACGTTCGATGTACCAGTCAGGGTCATCACCATCCTCTTACCATTAACAGAATGTCGCCGGCTGCCGGGGCTAGAGGAGGAACAGTTGCTGGCGGCAGAAAGGCTCATGGAGGCGAGGGAGCCGAGCGAGTCCCGGCCCAGGGGCGGCGCCGCGTCCACCTCCGATGAACCGGTCAGGGTTGACACCTGGAAATAACATTCATATGTCAATGTCAAGTCAAAGTGACCTACTGTATTATAGTTACTCTTGCAGAATTACGTCAAACCAGAGCCATCTAGCAAGAAGTTAATAGTCACTGTGTTCTAAAGTTCCTGAAACTCTGTATTTCCAAAAACTTTTGCGTGTGACCCACGGTCACGTATCGACCCACGGTCACGGTCACGTACCATATCGATGGTATTCTCGTTTAAGTTTTGTATGTACAGGAAGCTTACAGACTTCAAGTATTTTAACTATACGCTATAACTACCATCATCAGCAACCTATTATAGTACACTGCTGGACATAGGCCTGCCCTAATCGTATAACCACTTGAAATATTAAGCTGTAGTAAGTAAATATTGAAAAACGATCGTTGGTTGTTATTTCGCAATGTGGTTTCGTTGAAAGCGAATAAAAATTATGTAGGAAACTTTTGATTGCAGCTTAATAATCTCTTGAGTAGCTATGATAGAAGTGATTAGTTTTTATAGCCTTGGAAGTTTATGGGCCATTTCACAACTGTAAAAAAACTTACCGGACTAGTATTATGCGAAGCCAGTGTGTGTGCATCAAGGGACGCGAGAGAAGTACAACTCTCTCTGGATTTACTTCTAGAGCCCCTCCTCTCTCCAAGAAGCAAGCCAAGTCGCATGTACAGGTCATTCTGCCGCCTGGACTCATAGCCTTGCTTGATGTGACCTCCTTCGTCATCTGAGAAAAACAAAATAATAGTGAGATCCCAATTCAAAAAGGTTGGTTGATATCCAAAATAAAAACAAAAGCTTTATACAATCGTTCTAAATTCAAATGGTGCGAAAACTGAATGAAACTTTTATAGTTCTGTTATTAAAATTATTGCCAAGAATTTTTGAAATCAGAACAATCAAGTTTGTAAAAAACGCACCTAATTCTAGCTTTTAAAAACTGAAAAATAAAACAAACACACCACATCCATTTCTTTAGGAAATAGGTAAATGTAACAAATTTACTTTCACTATCATGCTTTATGGACAGTTAAAAAATTCGTATAATACCTTAGAATGTTGGTAGGTATGGCCACGACTCAATCTGAGACTCAATGTGAACTTATTTTTGTGTCCTATTGATAAAAAACTTATGTAGTTACTTAATGTATCGGAAGGCTATAGCGTAAAGAATGCTTCAAAAAAGAAGACCATTCAAGCCAGACCAAGATTGAAGTTGAACCTACCCACATTATTATACTAATCGCATCTTATTTATAAAGTTTTATGTTACCTGCACCAAAATATTGAAATTGTGGACAGTCATGTTATTTAAATAAGATTTTTGACACCAGTTCGACACAATGTACATGATATCAGTTATCTAGCCATAACACAAGCTCTGCTTAGCTTGGGGCTAGATAATGCTCTGTGAATTGTCCAGCATTATTTACTTCTTTATTTATTGATTGATTTTAAACAATGCAATTTTTATTGAAAATACAACTAAGATCCAAAGACATAACAATACTATACATTATCTCACAGTGATTTGATTATAATTTATTTTACGACCAATAAACTATAGCAAAAGCCGAGGGTGTCAGTCGGTCATTAAAATACTGACGCGTCAAAGTGATGTCATTGCTTGAGTCAATCGGAAACCATTGACATGTAGTGGGTATCACTTTATGAACTCCCACTATGTATATGCATGAATTAGATATTACAATGAGATTTAAATGTAGTAGCAACATCTGGAAGAACTCCTTTGAAAAGAAACT
This sequence comes from Eupithecia dodoneata, assembly GCA_947044415.1. Lineage (NCBI taxonomy): Eukaryota > Metazoa > Arthropoda > Insecta > Lepidoptera > Geometridae > Eupithecia > Eupithecia dodoneata. The sequence goes on along the minus strand of OX345665.1, from coordinate 10,789,137 downwards.
ATAGGGGGGGGGGGGGGGGGAGTGTCATGGGCAGTTAGCTAGTTCAGTTAGCAATTTTTTTATTGAATCTACTGGATTCAATAAAAAAATTGTTTGTATTGTATGTGGAACATAAAATAGAAGATTATATCTTTTTTGATTATGTTTGTAATGTCACAAAATAACTGAATTGTGCTGTATTCTTCAGTGTATATACAAAAACATATAACTTGACACAATTCACTTTAAAAAAATAATTACGAACATTCAAAGTCCAAAATCTCTGTAAACGTTATAAATCGGTGAATTTATTTTTCTATTATAAAGTTCTGCAGTAGGTATACATACCATATCTCAGCCACCCTGACACTTAGAACATTGAGTCTACCAGAGAAATTTAGTGTAGCCTCATTTCATTAACCTCCCAATTCTAAAAAAAAATGTCGGTCCCAATACCAAACACCCGGTATAAACGACCGTATAAAGTTAGACTATTCACAAAAAAGGTTGCATACCTAAATTTTGAATAACCTTCTTCCTATTTTTAATAAAAATGGGTAGTGCCTAAGTAGTTTACGAATTAAAGAGGTTTTGTACCAAATTTTATTCAAAATGACGATCACTCAACCGATTCCGACTTGACTTCCAAAAATATTGACCTATCCTACTTTTACCCTAAATAACAGGTATTTCCCACGTCATAAACAATTACCCGCGGGGTCCATTACGACTTCCGTTGGGGTGCCATAGACCCATAATATCGTGTTACATTTGACCAAGTTTATTGGACCAAATAATGTACAGGTGCTAGGGTCTAAATGCTTTATTGGTAGCATTTTGAGAGCTTTTTGAACGTTACTGATGTTTATATTCTCCTAGATTATGGTCACTTTAACATCATAAAATTGAATTGCCTCTCCATTTATTTTTAAAAGAAATATTTCTAAATTCGAAACATTTATAAATTTACCGAATTTCTACTAAAATGAGAGAAGAAGAACTCCAATAAACGTCTTTTACAATTTTACTGATATGTAGATAGAAAACACTTTATTATGCGACCAAAAAACAGGAAATAAATACTTTGAATAGACGAAGTATGAAGGACGGCCTTATCATTGAGAGCGATCTCTTACCAGCAACCTTAGTAGTCCTTACTCTAACTTAGCCAAGCAACGTTAAATGCACTAGACTAGAACAATAGGTACATATTGTAATTGTAGTAAGTACCTACATAATCCCCAGGCATTGACACAAAACCTGTTGTTCCCACTAATTAGTACTCATCCGGATGCATACTAACTATTAATTCATCTATACCTTACATTGGTAGATCATTAGCTCACAAGGCTCATATATACTAACTATGCACTAATCTGCACAACCTCAGTTTATTGGATCTATAGTAACTATGCATTTATCTATACCTACGCTGGTTTGTTCGATACTAACTATGTATTTGTCTGTGTCAGCGTGGGATAGGTTTTTGCATTCCCGCCTATCCTACAGCTATGTGGGAAGATTATTCTAGAACGTTTTTGCCGGGGTAGATTCCGATGGCAAAAACAAATGGCAATAAGGTAGGTTTAGAAATAAAGGTCGGATGGGGAAATTGTGTAGTGGGAACATTGTGCAATGCTATAATAGCTATTGATTGAGTAAAAAGCTAAGCCAGTATGATAGTAGTAGATTTCCCAAAATTATAAAATAAAATAAATAGGTCTATCATGGCCGCAGTGATACTCAAGCCACCCCAAAGGAGAAAAAAGATATTTAGCTAACTTTGTGATCCGAATTTAGCCAAACAAAGTACGGAAAAAAGTATTTTCACAACTTGGCTTTCAGGTGTTTGCCTAATGTGTCGTGTCCATAGGTCTGTCATGTCCTAATGTGTCGTCTTACAGAATGATCTTTATTTATACTTGATAGGCTTAAATATCAAGTAGTAATTAAGATTTTCCAGGGAAAATCTACCCGTAAATATCATTCTGGGCATATCTAAGAGCTACAAGTGCGAGTAGTCTAAAACATATTTAGCCACGGTTACTCCCTATGTTTTAAATAGAAATGAACGTTACCTATGCCAGTTAACTTTAACGTTGCTTGGCTAAGCGAAAATAACCATTATTAAGGTTGCCTGGAAGAGATCGAGCTCAGCGATAATGCCGTTATACTTCCTCTATTCTAAGTATGAATTTCTGTTGTATCGTCCTAATAGTGTTTTCTATCTGTCTATGCATTTAGGTACACATTCAATCAGTAAAATGGAAAAGGTGGTTTATCTAGAGTTCTCTCATTTTAATATATCTTAGGTAAATATTATAGTTGCAGATAGTGATAATTGAAAAACTCAAAAATCAAATCATGGAAAATATCCCGTTTTAAATGACTTTAGCGTTTATAACCATGATAGTTTCATATGTTTCAATGTATGTTTCGAATTTGGAAAGATTTCTTTTAAAAAGAAATGGAACGACAAACAACAGAATCCTGTGGCTTTTAAGGATATCCTCAATTCTGAAGATACCATTGAAGCTCCCAACGTCATTGCGGTGAGTTTCGGAGTATCATGTTCTTTCTCACGAGCAAGCGCAGGCTATAAGGTTAAAAACGGTGAAGGTAGCCTGTAGTATTAAAGTTAGGTGGAGTAAGGTTTCCCATTTGCCGTTAAATTGTTAAATTGTAGGCTCTTATGTTGCTAGTTACATTAACTTTGCTTATTCTTAATTCTTTTGTCTTAAGTATGTTAATTTTAGTTTTTAAGGAAGGCTGTGTATTTTGATTCTTAAATAAATAAACAAATAAGTAACAGATATGCAATACTGTTGAGTAAACTAGATACTCAATTACTAGTCTAACTAAGCTGCTAAGTTAGCAGTATTAAGTTCAAGTGGAGTAATGTTCTAATTTATTTATATTAAACTTAAGCTTTGTTTGGTTTAAATTACGCCTAGTTTTATTTTGATGAATGAGTTTGATCCACCCCTTAAAGTTTGGTCCTTATTGTTTGTTACACCCGGTTTTTAACAGATTCCTGTATTGTAGACACATTTCCAGTTGTAAAGTGGATAATATGTATACTATAGTCATAAAATTTTTAACATGGTCGATAAAGGTCAAATGGGGTATGGTTTCCCAACATGTTCGGTGTCTTATAATAACTATCATTTGCACCTGCTTTTAATTAAACTTTGTTTTAGTGGGCATCATCAAGTTGCAGCTCTGTTTACACAATCATAACGTCAATTCATAGTACCGCTTTTACAATTGTTTTTTTTTACAAAAACTAGTTGCGCCCCGCGGCTTGGCCCGTATCTATACGTCAAATGGTTTATAAACCTTCATTATCAGTATACCAAAAAAAATCGCATCAAAATTCCGTTGCGTAGTTTTAAAGATCTAAGCATACATATATACAGACAGACTGCGGGAAGAGACTTACTATGTAGTGATAATTTTGTAGTTAATGTCTCTCGCTTCTGGCTTACTAAATGAGATAAGATAACTAACTAGCTCTCAACCAAGAACTATAAAAGCTTTGATTAATTCAACATCTAGCCCCAATCAAAGCTTGTCTTACAAACATAACTAACATAAAGTCATAACAAACCATCAATAATTATTAATCAACAAATCATCAACAAGGTAAATAAACCAATAAGGATTAATCTACTTTCTACTCCTACAGCTCTTATAGTGGCAAGACTGAACGCGGGCGGTGTTGCCCTTGATCCGTAAATCAATTCGAGATATAACCACGGGCTTACAGCTGGTAACATCGACCTTCGAAGCTTTAATGGCTTTAAGGTCCAGCGACGCAGGAGGTTGCGGGTTCGATTCCCGGCTCGGGAGAACTGTGTGTACGATCTGCAGACATTTGTTCCGGGTGTTGATGTTTGTTACTCTTTCACGTAAAAACTACTGAATGGATTTTAATGAAACTTTAAAATAATATAGCTTATACATACATAACTCATAGGCTACAATTTATAAAGATATATTGTATATTATCCAAAATACCTATCACCGGGTGAAACCGCGGGGCGCAGCTAGTTTGGCATAAAACTGATTGGTCATAACTAGAGAGAGGTGTTTTAATCCATACTTCATCATTAAACTTATTTATAAAACAATTAAAAGGAATTAACTAATAAATAACATACAAAAATAACGGAATGCCAGGTTGCGGGGGTGGCGCGTCTTTAAAAATAATATTGATGTGCCTTTCCTAATCTACAACTTATTTAAATTTACATTTCGAAAGTTATCTTTACTTTGTGATATTCATCTATATCTTATCTTTGTTTTGACAGGATAAGGTTTCTTGATTCTTGTTGCGTGATGTTTTTTTAAAGAGAGTATTTAAAAAAAGTTGTTCTTGAATCAGTCTTATCATATTTTTCTCAGTACAGTGAACTAGTAGTAGTATGTATAACTAACTAGTAGTATAGTGAACTTCGGTTCATCATCATCATCATAATCATCAGCCTATATTAGTCCACTGCTGGACATATGCCTCCCCCAATGATCGCCATTGCGCCCTGTCTTCAGCTTGCCGCATCTAGCATCTACCTGCAGTCTTTCGTAGGTCGTCATCCCACCTGGTCGGAGGGCGTCCTACACTACGTTTACCGAGTCGTGGTCTCCACTCAAGAACACGTTTGCCCGAGCGGCCGTCGTCGGTTCTCCGCGAGATATGACCGGCCAACTGCCACTTCAGGTCAACTTTGGTTCTCTGCCGGATGTATTCGTTACGAATCCTATCCTTCAGAGAAACTCCGAGCATAGCTTAGCTCTTTCCATAGCTCGCTGAGCGACTTTGAACTGATGGACCAGCCCAGTTTTTTTAAGTAAAAGAGTGTATTTAAAAAAAGTTGTTCTTGAATCAGTCTTCTCATATTTTTCTCAGTAATTATAGTGAACTTCGGTTAGTGTGACGTAAATATTCTCGACGCGAGCATTAACATTTATTTTATATAGTTAGGTATTAACATTCGTAATTAAAGTTGCAGAATTAATCAGTATTGAATGATCATTAATGACCACGTATCAAGCTCGTTTCCAGTTTAAAGTGCATATTTAGTTATATTAGAACTTCATGCTAATAAGATAATTACTTCCATAACGAACGACGACAACCATGTTACTACGTGAAAATACATAATGAATGATGTTTAATTATATGTAAATAAATACGTAAATGTTTCCAACTAGCAAAAAGTTAAAAATATCCATAGTCCATTGAAATGTTACATGAGCTTTACATTTTTTAGAGGACGCAATTTTATTTTTGGGACAGTTCAAAAGAAGCTTAACCTCAAGTAGGGTTGCCGCCCTTGTCCGAATTTTTTTGTAGGACGCATAGTTTCCGAGATATTGCGAAACAGGTGTTTGCACCCCTTTTTCCAAGATGGCGGCCGGGGGACAAGGGCGGCAGCCCCGCAAACTTGGGGTTAAGCTTATATTGACCCCCACACATGTCCCAAAAATAAAATAGCGTCCTCTAAAAAATGCAATATTAGGTCCTTAAATTATAACATTTCAATGGACTACCAGTGCCCTGAAATCTCACACAGTTAAAATAATCAAATAAAACACACAAACGCAAAATCAAATAACCAAGCTGTGCGACAAAACAACGTCGATGCAAACAGGCAAAAAGATGCGCAAGAGTCGAACGACCGTGCTGAATCGGATGCAGGAATGTGAACTGGATTCCAATGAATCGATTTAAACAAAGATCGATCTACCAATCGAGAAATCGATAGAGTTGTTAAAGTCATCTTATAGATCAATGATATGAAAATTTAAATAAATCATTGTTCGACTTGAGACAAATGACAGTAGAATTGATAATAAACTCATATTATCTTGATATGATAAAGACAGAGACATGATAATTTCTTTTAAATGTATTTGTTTAGTTACAGGTAATCAATATTTTAAAAGATTTTATTTAAAGTTTTGTTCCAAATCAGCTATTTACAAAACAGATGTGATATGTATGTCATCAATGTAACAGAACTATAACAAAGTAGGTAAAGAAAAGATCAAGAGCATTGATTGATCAGAATCCAGTCCACGTTCGTTTTTGTCCCGTGCCTGTCAACTGGTTGAGTCCCTGCGGAACCGAAGAGTGCGCTGACCATAGCGACCTGATCTTATTGAAGACTAGGCTGTGCCACGCCGCGCTCCTCGGGCCTTCTTCCGGTAACCCTGTTGAACCATAACTCTATGAAATACTGACCATATTCCTTTGCAGACTCGTTATACTTGATGATATCTACTGTGAAATGTGGGAGTGTTATTAGTAAGCAATCCCAAAACCGGCTCTCAAATGTGTCGGACTTCTCTGTGCAATTATATTCATCAATTTGCGTCTCTAAGACCCTACAGTATCTCGTCAGTCACAGAAGAGTTTATTTACTGTCAATACCCGTTTATGATTGCCGAATAGCAGAGACAATCGATTATATCTGAGTCCAAAAACCATCACAAATCGTAAATTGGAATATAATTTCGACAGATGAAAACGTTGCCTACTAATCGAGAGGGCAAGGGCCGAGAATCGACACGGTAAGTGTTTATTTACCAACAGCTGTATAGGGTATATTTCAATTACTCACGAAGTAGATAAATTAATTGAAAATGTAACAGATCCGCGATAACTGGCCGACTAGCAGTCTGGTTGCAAAAGGATTGTGTAGACTAACAAATGCGATAGACCGGTCTAAGCCCCTACGTACATCCGGTATAGCGTGGGTGCTGTACAAATGTCACTCAAAATTTACAACGCGTGGCAGTATAGAATAAATAGAATCCTCAGAGGACTGAGAAAAGTGAGAGGTTTGAATGAAATCCACTTTACCTAAGTTGGAAGTTAGTCTGAATGGAGCGGGTTCGCTTGCGAAAGTTAAATGGAGATATGCAAATAAGGAGTTACCGGATAGAGGGACGTGGTTCTCTTGTGAATGGCGGCCGCGGTGACCGAACGGACTGCGCAGTGACTTGGGGCTCAGGAAGAATCTTCTTCTCGTGTGCGGTGGGGTGGGGCAGTTCTGGACTAAGTTGGTAGTCTATGGACAAAAAAAATGCAAATTAATACATGTAATATTGATAAGGTACCTATAGTTTTTGTCAGGGTTAGGGTTACTCTAAAATGTTTAAGCTTTCAAACGACTGCTTTTCGTTAAAATGAATGAATGAATGTTGATTCGGATTTGTGTTACTACTTCTACGGCAGCTCTAGGTAAAGCTCTGTTCTAATCTGCTTTATGGATCAGAGCTCTGTTTCTATGTATGCTTAGATCTTTAAAACTACGCAACGGATGTCGATGCGGTTTTTTTTAAATAGATGAGTGATTCAAGAGGCAGCAGGTTTATAAACCATGTGACACATGACAAAGCCGCGGGGTGCATCTAGTTGAGAAATAAATAATCTTTAAACATAAACCATTAAAAATATATTAACTATTTCACTTAGATATGTACATTTTACTGGCGGTCCCCGCACGAGGCAAGCCTGTGTCGCGAGAAGCCTGTTTACGAAGGTAACTTAAACGGAAAAAAACAGAAAAAAGTACCTGTTTAGGTGGTTTCGGCAGCCGCTGCGGCGCCTGCCAATCTTCAGGCCGCTGCGGAGACGGCGTATACCTCTCCAGCGGACGCCGCTGACTGCGCGCGCACAGCGGACACGCCTCATTCCTGAACATGCAGGAGTAGCAGCGCTCATGACCGCAGGTGTCGATAAGCTTCCTCTTCTTGCCTTTGTCGAAAGGCATGTTGCAGCTAGGGCATGTGGTGCCGCCAGTCTCGCTGTCCAGGAGCTGGCGGATTGCTGCTAGGTCTGGAAACGGAAATTTAGTGTTAAATAGAAAATAATATAGATAAATAATGCTGGACAATCCACAACGCTTCATCTATCCCCAAGCTATGCGGTCTTGTGTTATGGGTACTAGATCACTTATATACATAATACAATACATTACATAGATATATATTTTTTTATTACAGGTGTATTATAGAAAACGACCCTAAAACCCGAAACAAATATCTGCATATCGTACAGACATTTGTCCCGAGACGGGAATCGTATCCGCAACCTCCTGCGTAGCAGGCGGACCTTCGCCCACTGCGCCACAGAGGTCGAAAAATAGTGATATTATTTCTAACTAGTTTCAGCACGCGGCTTCGCATGCGTGGTTTCTATGGAAACGTTTTAAGGTTATTTGTAACCTCGGGAACTATATACATAAACGGGTATTTATCGCGTTTATTTACCTATTTTTTTAAAGCAAATAAATGATTGGACGGGATATACGCTCACTTTATTATGTCTACTAGACCCTAGTAGACATTAAAGTGACAGCAAATAGAATAACAATCAAATTAAAATCACGACTGCAATTTATACGCATCATTACTAGAATGACACAAGAATCCTTTCCCGAAACCTATAAACCCACTTATAAATAAAAGAAGCCAATTCACAGACTAAAGGTTATCGCAGACCTACACCGCACCACTGTCGTACAGCCCAAACAAATGTACATCCAAGTAAGGGCGTTAACTCGTAATGTGAAGATGCATTTAATATTGACGGCGGCGTCAGATAACAGCTACAAGTAGCCGCAAACTACTCGCTTATAACTTGCGGTTTGGTCACTTGGTTGGTCGTTGGTTGTGCCGCATGCCATGCCGCCGTCGTCGCCCCCTCCGGTAGGTAACTGTGCTGTATGTATGTGCTAAGTCCTTAAAACAACTTGGCCGAGTGAAGCACCAACAGCGGCAAGCGGCAAGACCAAGTCTTTTATTTTTCCCGATTATTCCCACTTTGCTATACATTATGCGTCGTCACCGTGCGTAATCGATTTACACCTTAACGACCCTTGACGTTCTCCATACTAATCTTATTCCGATATTATAAATGGGAAAGTAGTTGTGTCTGTATGTCTGTTACCCTTTCATGACCATGATTGTAACTGTGATTGATGTCACTTTGTCTACGCAACTAAAACAAAGCTTGTAAAAGTTTAGGGGTTCGAAAATTTGGGCAAAAATTTAAAACCCTAGAAAATCCTTTATTGTACACCAGATACAGATCATTACAAAATACATTACACGCGACAAGTACAATGGGCGGCCTTATCGCTTAGAAGCGATCTCTTCTAGGCAACCTTTATACAATAGCAAAGGAGTTTGAAAAAAATAGTTTGGAGGTTCACTTCGACACTATTTTACCACACTATTAAACAGTCTGCAGTTAGCTCAATTGTTTCAATAGTAAATACTAGTTCTAATTTGTTTCTAGTAATTTTTTTAATTGTAATTTTCTTTCTTAATAATGATAAACCTGTCTGGGATGCCCTCTGTATTAAACTTAATAAAAAGTAGCCTACGAGTAGGTCCTTATGCTATTTTTGATTCTGTAAATACACAAGCGAAGCCATGGCCAGAAGTTATATATAGTTCTAAATAAAGTGATACAATTCCGAGTGTAGTTACATTTACACAATTATGTGAAGAGATTACACTTAAAAATGTAACGGTGTAAGGTAAAATGGATATCCTGGCGTCAGTGGGGTTGACTTTCATGTCTTGAATCGAGGTTTATTGTAAACGGTATTTAAAGTAACTACATAAAGTGTTAAAGGTTTTTTTTATTTTTTTATTTATTTGGCACACAAAACAGAATACAATCAAATATTATACAACTAGAAACACACAATAATTAAAACTAGACTGTATCCCTAAATATGTGTACAGCATGATCAAAGAGCAGTTTATGTGAAGTAAATACAAAGCGAAATTTAAAAGATAATAATAATTAAAAATAAACAATAAAATAAAAATATGTAAGCATGCATTATTTTTTAATTACAATATTTAATTTCTTTTTAAACAATAAAATTTATTAGGGCATGTCAGTTAAAAAAAAAAAAAAAAATATATTAGCAATAAAGGGAAAATTACAGATAATTAGAACCACTCTCCTTAATGAGAATGGTTTCAACGGTTTTTATAAGGTATTAATGACAAGGTAGGTATTTTTCAGACCTAGGTCAGAAGCATCCAGGTCAAAAGTAGAAATCCGTCGCAATTGTCAAAATAAATTTTATCATTATATTATTTTACCCGCATGCCCAGCGTGGGGATTATGGGCATTAACCCCCAATGTTAAGAACAGCGCTATGGTGCTCATTAGGGGAGGCCTATGTCGAGCAGTGGACTAACATAGGCTGATGATGATATTATTTTACGCGGGTGAAACTGCGGGGCGCAAGTTTCACCCGCGTTATGAATGCCTATGTGTTATTCTGATATGTAAGCTATGTATATTGTTACGAAATTTCGTCAAAATCCATTCAGTAGTTTTTGCGTGATAGAGCAACAAACATACTCGCATACATCCTCACAAACTTTCGCGTTTATAATATTATAGCAGGATCAATTCTATGCCCTTGTACATCCAATCAATTGAACATTTTGATGTGCTATACACTGAATCTTAAAATCTTTAAAATAATTAAAAATAATAAGAATGTAGGTACCTACATACGAGACTAAAAAAAAAAATTATTTTGTCACCTACCGAGCTTTTACCAAAACACTTATCACTTCCGAAATCGGATATACGTCCATGACCATTAATCGGCTCGACGTGAACAAATGGCATTAAGTGAAGATCGACCGGCGCCTGCGCATTCTACGAGATGTTTACGAGTTATTCCCTTATTTGTTCACCAATTGCTTGCAGTGGCTTTATTTGATGAGTGAGCTTTAAGACTGGAATGACTGGTATTAATTGAAATGTAGACAGAGCTTTAAAGAAATTGTCGGAGCTATCAACGCGTCTCTTTATTTAAGGGCATCGTGAAGGTTTTTTTTTCATCACGAATACACGACAACGTTTAGGGAAAGAAAAGTAGGTGCTGAATAGTGCAATAGAGTTATTTTTTGCTTGAGTCAGAAAAAAAATATTAGGTAGTATTTTGTTTCGTCTGGTTTGTTTGAGTTTGATTTGGGCAAACAAATCTGGGCAAATAGCGAATACATAAATAAGTTATCAGTTTCATAAACATAATAAATAACAGTAATACATATCCAGTGTACATTCATCCTAGACAATAATAAATATAAATTTAAACTCGTTTTTAAACGATGCACTTTTTAAAATTATCTAAATAAAATAGGGAATTAAAGAATTCGTATCAAACCCTGGATATAGAAACATTGAAATAAAATTACATAATAATATTAAATTTATTTAATAATATTAAAGTAATATCTAGTAAAGATGAAAGTCCAATACGACACCACTGGGTGAAATTACTTATACACTAGATTTAGTTATTTTGGTTTTATTTTCTGTTGTAATTGTATTTTCCTTTTTGTAATTTTATATTTTGTTTTTTATGGACCTTTGTTGTCTGATAATAAAGAATTTGAAATTTTGAAAACACTTTATCTTATCAGGACTTCATGAAAGCTTTAGTTGAGCATTACATGTTATATAGCATAGCACAGCAATAGTAAATAAGTTAATAGTAGGTTTTTAAACTATAGGCGATCATAGAGATTTATTAAAATATCTTCTCGATGGGTCTAGTGTCAGAATGCCAAGTCGTTAACTGTCCAGTGACTCGAAACGGAGTCACATATGGACCAAGTTCGTAAGTCCATGACTCTGACTGGAATCATAATACTTAAAAAACTTTTTATTTTCAGGCCAAATTAGCATAAGTAATTTTATATCCTTAGATCCTTTTTGTTTAGCTTATAACGTAATTTCAGTTGGACGTAATCCGTATACTTTTTACTTTTGTTCTGGGACAGTTAACAAACCTTCGTCGAAGCCTTGTCGAACCCAAAAACACCTTGTTTCAGCTTTCTTTATCTGACCTTTAGGTTGTGACAGAAAAACATGTTTATGACGTAGCGTAATAAAGTTAAATAATGGATTATTGCATGAGTTTATAATTACGTTGCAGAATATTTTGCCACTTGCATGTTTGCAAGCATAAAACTCTTATTAAATTAATTGGCTATGGAACTTTTGGATTATAAAGCTGCCCGACGTTTCAAACGCGTTTTTTGCGGGATAGAGCTGCTCTACAAATGACACGTGCTGGGAAATGTCAGTCTCAAAAATTGAGTCGGTAACAAGTTATGGCGTGAAGAGGTAATAGACATCCATAGTAACGTATTGTTGCCCTATGTACTCGTATAGTGCCGTTTAACGATATGGTAACACCTCTGTGGCTGAATTCTTCTAACGCTATTCATCATCATCATCATCAGCCTACAGCAGTCGACTGCTGGACATAGGCCTCCCCCATTGAGCGCTATAGCGCCCTGTCTTCAGCTTGCCGCATCCAGCATCTACCTGCAGTCTTTCGCAGGTCGTCATCCCACCTGGTCGGAGGGCGTCCTACACTACGTTTACCGAGTCGTGGTCTCCACTCAAGAACACGTTTGCCCCAGCGGCCGTCGGTTCTTGTACAGTATGATTCATTTACAATAAAAAGTAGTAGACGCGTATCAAGCTACTTAGCATGGTTGTAAAGATCTTAGTCAGTTATTACTTAAATCAGTTTTTGTATGCAGTAAATAGACCGTGATATTTTTTCGCCTCTGTAGGTTAGGTGGAGACCCCACGTGGTTTATTTTATTAGGTGATGTCATGCTATTATTTAATTTAAGTAGGTACCTATGTTTTTATGGTGCTAATGTAATTAATTCTAACAAAAAGTTGGTACACTTTTTTGTTCTCATTTTTACTGGCTCTACATTTCAGAGAAATTTATAAATAAACAGAGAATAGTAAGCAGGTTTCAAATTCTCTGTTTTTTTATATTTATTTAACCTTCTTTTGTCCACTACGACAAACATTTCAAAACCAAAATCAGCTAAAACGCCCAGCCGTTCTCGAGTTTTATCGAGACAAACGAACAGCTATTGATTTTTATATAAGTACACGATTTTTGTTTAGGTATAGATATTACACTTACAGAGTAACAAAGAAAGAACCAGTGCGACTACAAATGCCTACAATGTCATAATGCCCATAAACGGTACAGATAACATCAGCACTACATATCCTTGGTTTAGTTAACACTTGCGGTTATCTTGTAGTTTCTATCTAGGCACAGCTTAGAGAAGGTTAGCTGGATCACTTGGAAAACCCAGCTCGTATCATCATCATCATCACACTCATCAGCCTATATTAGTCCACTACAGGACATAGGCCTACAGCATACAGCTTGCATCATAATAGGCTAATGTGAAATTAAGTTTAAGGCAAGCACGTGGATTATTATTATATTAGGATCAACGGTAGAATAGACAATAATGACGGCTGTTTTTTCCTCATGGCCCATACTTCGCCTAACTGATTTGGCTGTGAAGACTTACATATCCTCATAGCCGAACTCGTGTCAAAATAGGCTAAAAACACACGCGCCAGAGAGGGTGCTTATTACTTATGAATAAATTCTTATCGTTGATAATTACCCCTCATGTGAAATCTCTTTGGCGACAATTCAACAAAGTGACGTCGTATCGCCATTGATTGCGTACATTATTGAAGTTGAAGGAAATTAAACCATTCTATGAATCTATCTGTGCAAATAGCACCGTACATACAATCTAGAGTTTTTTTCATCTATGTACGATTCTGCGACAATACTATTGTCATAGTAAAACTATTGACTAGCAGAACTCGGCCCCTGAATAAGTGATCGTTCTGTTTTCTAAATACCCTGTGACATGTAGACAAATTGTGACACTATTCTAAGCGAGCCGTTAGACATAAACTAGCCATAACTTATCTTTTAATCCGGCGCAATAAGACTTCAAATGCAGTAGCAAAGATCTTAAGGGTCAGTTCTAGGCAACTTTGCTACTCGACATTTGTTACTGAACCGACTTCGCATTAAATGAGGCTAATGATTTGATGAATGCACTTGTCTGTTTTGATAAGTGTTGGTAATAAGTGACATTTTTAAGGGCCATTCATTCTGTTGGAAACAAGTACCTGGACATTACCTGCGGGTATTATATAAGACTTTTGACGTAAGTTTAAGTAGGGTAAATAACTTAGAAGAAATCTAGACACCTACGGATACTTCGAATCAAAAACCTAGATATTTTATTTTTTATCATTCCTAGCCGCTAGAGCGATAACTATAACTTAGATTGTCTTTTTTCTATTTTAGTTTTGTTTAGGCATACGCAAAAAATACCAAATGAGGGAATCGAACCCACCGCCATTTTCCTCCAACTTATACCTACTGCGTCATTAAGGTCGCCGTAAAAAAGTATTCTTTCAATATCTTAACTCCGTCCATAAATCCTCATCAAATTTCCACATTAACCTTGACAGAATCACCAAAACATCTTCAAGCTTCCCTAATATACCCCATACTGCGCATCCACTTTAAAATGACGAGAACTTAAATATGACAAGCTCACGCGTGGGCAGACTGACGTGCACTTATCGACTTCGAAAGTTGATGCACAGCATATATGGACCTGTGCTTTGTTTGCATCAGCCAGTGATTCAACTAAAACGTATGCCTAATTTATAACGACTTATAATGATGATGCATCTAGAACGTGTGCACTTATCGGAATATGTGCTTGTGCCTCGTTTGCAACGGCAAGTGAATCAACTAATACGTGTGCACTTAATGAAATATGGACCGATGCACTGTTTACAACATCCAGTGATTCAATTTAAACTTGCGCAGTTGTCGCTTCATTTCTACCCATACTCTACTCGCTTCAAACTAAACCCATGCACTTATTACTTGATGACTAAATGTAAGTAATTCAAATTATTTAAAAACGAAATATACGTACCTAAAGCTTTAGGTAACTAATACTGATAACTTTGTATTAAGTTTATAAATTTCACAGGAATGTTTTCACCAACGACAGTTGGTTGCCATCAGTGTAATTAATCAGTTAATAGAATCATCTCACAGTTAAACTAGTAGCACATTTTTTATGTACTTTGTTTTGTTAGTTTAATTTTAGAGTAGTTTATAAACACTTACAAAAATAAAATGTTTGGGAAATGTTTACGGCGACAGTACCTGTCTACATATACCTACCTAACCGTAATATAAACAAACTCTTACTTCGTGGGAAAGCTCATACGTAAGGTTTTAATTGGAGATGTGCATCAATTTGTCGTGTCAAATTAGTTTGAAAGAAAAATATGGTCTTGTTCACTGTGAATTTAAGGTTTCCGGTCAAGACCTGTTTACACACTTCTAGTGGAATGTTGCATAACAAAACATGGAGGTTTTTTAATTAACAAGAAAGTAGGTACTAAATGTCTGAAAACGATTTTGGATCGCATAAAAATATTTTGACCAATTTGGAATAAGATTTAACGATGCTTTTCTGTTATTTTTGTATGCAAAATGAACAATGGACCATCGAACATTAAACTTGGCAAAAAGCTCATACAAACAAAATGATGGTGAGGATTCATAATGATCTGTCCAATTTGGGACAAAAGTAAAAACTCTCGTCTCGATGAAACTGTTTGGAAATCTTTACAAAATAAAAAGTAAAAGTAGGTAAGGTAAATAGTTTTTTATTTTGTCAGAACAGAGGCTCTTATAAAACTTATAAATTAAACTTAGATTAACAGAAGACGGAAACTGACAAAATCGGTCTCCACTCAGCATGTGCTATGGTAGAGCAGATCGTACCATAGCGCTGGTCTTCCGTGGAGACAGTACCGACATTTCAACAATCATACATTTCAAAAGTTTGTCGTACAAATTTGATATACTTAACTAAGCTTAGCTAGTGATAATTTTGAACCAATATACATATTTGGCCTATATTAGTACGTTTGGACGAAAATGCGCGTATTCTCGAGGCGTAGTAAAAGGACCGGTGAAAGTGTCGGATTGCGAACCTGTCCGGCATAATGGTCAATAATAATTCACAGCAAACACTGAAACTATAACCGTAACTAGCTCCGAGAAAACAGTTTTTGATCGTGACTCTGTTCCAGCAACGCCCGTATTCTCGATACCATGATAAAACGCGGAGTATACTTTAAAATATTTAATGTACTATTGCTTACATGTGTACAAGTAGATCTTAAAATAAATTAACAAAAGTCCAACATACACCCTGCAAGGATATTGCAATATAAATTTAAAGTTATATTGGTACAGTTATTAATATACTTTATTTACCTTTTTAAAGTTAAAATTTTAAACCAATTCTGTTCACTTCGAAAATTTACGTAAATAGAAACAAGATTTTACCGAATACTATAAGCTTAATACCTACCTAGTACCTACCCACTTGAGCATAAAGTCCGTCTCTTTACCAGTTCAAAACGTAAAACGCCGCGTTACTCAAGAGTCTGATTGGATAAGAGCCCCGTTTACCATGCGAGCGAGGTACCCTTTGAAACTTGCTTACCGATGTATCTCTTACATCTACACAAAGGGATATTTATTATCACTTACAAATGCAAATACCAAATAAAATATTGATAAGCTTTGTGCCGATACCATTACACCTACCTAAATTATTGGACCACCAAAAGTCACAAGCTAAAAAAAGAAAATGATACACCTGGCGAATCGCGATGTGCGAACAAGTTTTAGTTTTTTTTTGTGTGGACACGGTTTAAACGTGCTTAGAACCTGAGGCAAGCAAGTCTGGCGATTTGTATCGCACGATCGTGACACGAAATTCGTAAGTTTGCACGAATTTGTGACATTAGACTGCCACAAACATAAGACCTCCATGACCACAAACTTATCTTTTCGGATGAATGCGTCGCTAGCAAAGACTTTAAGTTTAGAATTTTTATAGAACTTAAAACTTTAAAACTAACGGCCTAAGTTCTAATTTCGTCCACGGACTCCATAAGTTTGTAAGCTTGCGATATGAAGGCTCGAGATGGGTATGTCGAATCGAGATCGAGATTATATCGAGCGCCGTGGTAGCGCCGAGGTTATCGCCGATCATTGTAGGTTTCGGAAATTGAATACAGCATCTGATTAACACGTGAAAGTCTATTACACTGTTGTTCAGAGACGTAATGATGTGAAATTGAACACCGCGACATCTGCTGGTTCGGTATTAATGTTGAGTGGGCAGAAACACGCAGCAGGTTAAAATTCTAGGTGTTGTTGACTAAAGATGTATCCCAGACGTCATTGATACTTTTATACAACAACTAGTTTCTGCCCGCGGCTTCGCAAGATATATTTCTATGGAGTTTCCATGTGGAGTTTATGGTTATTTCTATCTAATGTGAACTGCCTATGTTTGATTCCAGACTTAACACTTTGGTTGCGAACTTTTTTCGACGACTGCGATCTTTTTTTTAAGCTAAGCCATTCGTGCTGCCGCTCTACACAGCTGTAATGTTTTTCGAACGAAACGCATGTGCGGTGCAACACAACCGCTGTGTAGAGCGGCAACACGAGTTTTTTAGGTTAAAAAAAAGATCGGAGTCGTCGAAAAAAAATAGCAGTCAAAGTGTTAAGTATTTTTTTCTTGCCACTTGAAATAATCTTTCTCCATTTGCAAAGACAACTTCTAGGTTGCTTTTCCCATCAAAGTCCACTTTCACAAATAATTAAAACAACATCCGTCGGACCAATATGGGACGTCAGTTCCACTCAATCATCCTATCAAACCATACACACAGATTACCACAGATTATATAATTCAATGGCCGTCCAATCAGACCAATTAAAGGAAAAGTAATTACGTTAAATAACTCGCTTTTTAAGTATCAACGATTGATGACAATCTTTTTCGCGATGTGCACATAATTAATTGTATGGTAGGACTGATCAGTCTTCAAGACCGTGAACTTACTATCGCTACTTACTTCGCTTAGTAGTTTTTGGCGCTGAGCTTTTAATCGGTGTAAATGCGTCCATCAAAGTTAAATTTGACAGTTTAATATACCTAATATTCCTACTACATATGTATTCAATAATAAACATAATACAATACAAAACTACCTTATTCTACACCGGATACAGATCTTTACAAAAAAATACATTACACGCGACAAGTATAATAAATAAATAAATAATAAATAATGCTGGACAATTCACACAGCATTATCTAGCCCCATGGTAAGCTGAGCTTGTGTTATGGGTACTAGATAACTGATATACATAATACTATACATTACATAGAGAGATATTTTTTATTATACATAGAAAACGACCAGAACACCCGGAACAAATATCTGCAGATCGTACACACAATTGTCCCGAGGCGGGAATCGAACCCGCAACCTCCTGCGTCGCAGGCCGACCTTCGCCCACCGCGCCACATCGGTCGTCGAAGTATGTACCTATGTATAATGGGCACCCTTATCCCTTAGAAGCGATCTCTTACAGGCAACTTTTCATATTCATATTCGTAGCATTTATTGTGATTTCATGCATACAGGTAGTTTCTTAGGTGTAGTCTTAGTGGGTAAGTACACAATGCATAAAAACCCTGTCAGGGCGCAACAATATTTGGGTTCTTATCAAATGTTAGCCTAAACTTCAAAATATTCATATTTATAAAATGTGTTAATATAGGAATGTCATGGTTCATGTCGTGATTAGGTAGATACTTACTAATTTGGTCTGCTGAAGACAGGGCGCTATGGCGCTTATTGTGGGAGGCCTAAGTCCAGCAGTGGACTGCTATAGGCCGATGATAATGATGATATCAATAGTTAAGACACTACATTATGAGTGATATTGAATTAGTTTGCAGTCGGGGCTTAGATAATGCTGTGTGAATTGTCCAGCATTATTTATTTATTGTATTAAGTTTTTGTGACACCTAAATTGACACCATTAATCTGTAGGTAATCAATAATGCTGCACATAATTGATATTTTTGCATTTTGCATTATTTTGTATTCTGGTTAGGTTAGTAGGTACTTTCTTTTTATATTTAAGTTTTATCAAATTATATCTTTATGTAGTCAATATTGAATTTTTTATTTTTTTTTGTATTTTTTATAGATTCTAAAGCTGAAATAAATGAGTTAATAATAAAAGACATTTGACAAGTTGTTTAGTTAAAAGTAAAAAGTAAAAAATCATTTATTTCTTTAGGCTTACAAAAAAAGCACTTAGACAAGTCATATTTTATATATAAAAAATATATATATATATATATATATATAGTTGCCATGAAGCCTACAGACTCGTTGCACAGGTATGCCGTACCACAGATAATATACCTAATACATACTGCCGTACTCACAATTACACCTTTTTATACAAACACACAAAGCTTAATACATAATGCATAATCCAGGGATTATAAAAACATAATCACTCTAACCAGGAAGAGTCCCATAGCTATAGAGTTGTGTGAGAGAAAATAATAAGGTAGCGCTCTGATTGGTATACCTACTTTTTGTTTTTCACTTACCCTTGGGAGCTTGGGGAAAAGTAACCTTTGTAACTTGTGGTTAGATGAGAATTGCTTACCTGTAAAAAAAACACAAACATGTAAGAGGGTACCACATAATAAGATTATTACATCTGTAACGAATAATTGTGGGTTTTAGTGCCAAAATCCCCTCCAGGCCACCTTTTTAAATTACTAAAACCCTAAAGTTAGACTCCACCTCGATAATTTAATAATTATAATATAACAAATAAAACATTAAAAAAAAAAGATTAGGCGGAATGCTTCACTTGCCATAGCCACGAGAAAGCATCTGATTTATTATAGAGTCCAGGATTTCTCTGATTTTCTAAAGAGCATCGACTAATGATGGAGAAATAGTGATATATCCTATTGAAAGTCACATGTAAGAGAACTGGATGAGAGTTGATGAATGGCTTTCGGTATGGATGAATAAGGATTAATTAGTTCTAGAAAATTTTGATAAAAATGGAGAACTTTGTGTTAAAACTTTTTAAACTGTACTCAAATCATGGTAAATATTCCGTTTAAAATGTCAATTGTGTAAATAAGTTCCTTATTGATGATTGAAAATGATCTCTGAAAATGGATTTCAACAAGTTTTATAAAAAAATCACCATTTCGCCTGTTAAATGACGTAATTTATTCAACGTTCACGTCTGATCTTATCCTGCCCTTTAATAGGTTGTTATTGATGTTATACAATAGTCAGGAAGTCGTGTCGTGATACTTGAGCTCGATGTAGGAGGTCCAAGGGAGATTCGGTAGCAAGCCGTTCAATGTGGAGGAGATAGGTGCTTATAAGTTTAAGTTTTGTTGATCTGTTTCCGGTTTGCCCCTTTCTTTTTTCGATAAATTGGTATTTTCCCCCTGATCCCTTTGTTGTTTGAACGATGATGACGAATGTAGGTAATATAACCAGTTGATTACAGAATAAACGACAAAAAAACATATTTTTCCAAAATTTTTTGACGACTCATTAGTTTTTTTTTCTATTATTTGATTGTAATTTTCCTTGTTGATAAAGGTTTAATTAAGGTTAGTTTATGTTATATAATATGCATTATTATTTTTGCTGTCCCATTTTAGGCATAAAATATAATATTATCGTCTACTAGTAAATAGGTGCTATTTGTTTTAAATTTTATTCAGTGTTAATTTGATTAACCTTTCAACGATAAAAGGGCCATGTAACCAAACAAGTCTCCCTCAATAAATTAATATTTCACTGCATTTCAATTGAATCGTTGGCAACACTGTCATCTATAAAAGGACGGCGGCTAGACTTGTGTAAGCGGGTTCGAGTCCCGGTTGCTTAACATGCACATAATTCGTAAGATGAGTTTATTTATTGAAGTCAGCCGTGGTAAATTAAGCTGAGCTTTTGCTTCGTGTATATTATTTACTCTTATGCGATTAGGTTCGTAGTTCTTATATTATAGTTATTAAATTATCGAGGTGGAGACTCCACCTCGATAATTTAATAACTATACTATATATAATATAACTTTAGGGTTTTAGTAATTTAAAAAGGTGGCCTGGACTGGAGGGGACTTTGGCACTAAAACACACAACTTATTCGTTACAGATGTAATAATCATAATATGTAGGTACCCTCTTAAAGGTTTGTGTTTTTAGATGTCCTGCCTGGTTTTATTATGTATTGTAACAAAGAGTCATGGGTAAATACATTTTTTCGTGAAATTGGTAGTATAGTATTTAAAACATGTTTATCTACTGTGTACAATTTTCATCGTTGAAGTTTCTTTTGAGTCTCATTTTGCAAATGAAGCAAGATGCGACTCCAAAAACTTCAACGAATTTTGGTAAAACAAAAGTTCACTATAAATCGGGTAAGTTAATTGGCTGAACAATTATCGTGATTGTCGTGACAGAGTACAGTTAACGATAAGCACAGCTTCAGATAAATGTTTATTGTTACACACGGCTGTTTTTACAAATTGACTGAATTGCCGGTGATTGGCAGTTTCAACTGTTGCGTAATAAGCAAGCTGGCAACCCTATAAGACAACCTAAGCCTACCCTAGACATTCGATCCCAAAGAGTATAAAACCTCTTTGGGATCGAAACTAAACCTTCATCCCTATGTTCAAACAAAGAGTTTTTACTGCATTCGTTTACAAAGGTACTACCTACTTACCTACGCATGGAGTTCTTATGTCTTTATATTTTTTAAATATCGAAGTTCGTTCGAGTCTCCATTGGAGCATCCCCGTTTTGAAACTAAATCAATCGCGCACAAGAGATTCAAGATATTGCATTTAGAATCGGGTCGGTCGGGGCAAAATTGTAGAAACATGTTTGTTAATTCCATTGTAATTTCTCTATGTGATAGGGTTCTTGCTAGTCATAAAGTCATCTCTTGAAACTCGAAGGTAGGTAGGTAAGCGTATGCATAGATTTTATGGACGCTGGTTGGTTGCGTATTCAAATCAAACATTGCGTATTCCACACACTTTTATGTAACTGCAGTCCCGATTGTGCACTTTTCGCATATGTATTAAAGGCAATCTGGTCCTTTTGGGAACCGGTGCAGGCCACTGACCTGTCTTATTAACGGTTTTCCATATGGACGCATTATTGAACTTAGTCCTTATGAAGATTTATAGGACTTGGGTTACGGATTAAGTAAATAACTTTTGGGAACCGATTGTTCGCTATAGTGATGTAAATTGAGGATTTGAATTAATCGGGATATTTTTATTGGGACAGTTTCTGGAAGAAATGGGTTTTTGTATGAGTGTATGTAAATTACGACTAGATGATCTTTTGAATTTTCTAAAATTTTATGAGATACATTGGTTGTTAAGTTAGTATGTGTAGATACTTGGGGTTAAATAATTAGACTCAATCTTAAGAAACTAGTATTGCCCTGCATTTCAAATTAACCAGGTAATTCACTAAGAACACATTTCGAGTACCTAAGTTAATTACTTAAGTACTCGAAATGTGTACTACCTTGGTACCCTAATTACTTAGTTATAAAAAAAAACAACTTAATCCTCTCGCAAAAAAAATAAAAACCAGCTCACTTGGCCCGAATGTTAAATAATTATCAGGTAATTTGCATTCACTTTAAGTAAGCTTAAGTACTAGCTTCGGGTAATGCTTTAAGTAACTGGTTTAGTTCATTGTAACGAAAGTTGAACAATTAAGCTCTATTAGCTTTATTTTAAGTTTTGTAAGTCGTTTCACCCTCCAATATTAAACAAAAAGCTACAGAAATACTATATTTCAACATTTAATGGATTTCAGAGATAAGAAGAAAAGGATTCCATATCGAAGATAGAGGTGCTATGTATGCTATTACGACGAAAAAAAAAGAAGGAAAAGGCGTTAAAAACAGAAATATTTACAAATGTTTAACTTTATAGTCGTCTTATTAGAAATAAAAATACAAGAAAACATATGAAACAACAGAGAAAGCTAAAAACCGAGTACCTTGGAGGAGGCTTACACCGCTCCAGGCGGTCCTAACACTACCTAAGTAAATAAGTTAGTATATAAGTCATTTAGAAAGTTTTTTTGTAAAAAGGAATAGTAGTTATATAGTTAAGTTCTTATATTAATACTGTTAAAATTAGTGTATAAAGCTCTTTTTATTTTTATTTTATTTATTTATTTAAGTCGTTTCGGGTTGAAAAGGCAATAAGCTCTTTAAAGTGAAGTATGGGGTTGTTGAAGAAACTAGAAGTAAGTTCTTTTTTTTGACGACTGATATGGGCGGCGGGTGAAGGCCACTTGCGACGCAGGAGGTTGCGGGTTCGATTCCCGCCTCGTGACAAATGTCAGTACGAACTACAAATATTTGGTGGTGTGTTCTAGGTATTTTCTGTCTATGTAAATGTATTCTATTATGTATATCAGTCATCTAGTATCCATAACACAAGCTCTGCTTAGCTTGGGGCTAGATGATGCTGTGTGAATTGTCCAGCATGATTTATTAATAAATCTGACACAAGGAAGCTGGCAACAATCAGATGGTTTATAATTTACTGTATTCTGCCCGCGGCTTCGCACGCATTGTCTTTGCAACCGTTTAAAGGTCATTTCAATCCCATGGGAAAAAATAGTCTATGTTTTATTCTAGGCCTGGAATCTACCTGTATGCAATTTCAGCCCGATCCGTTCTGTAGTTTCGGTAATTTTGTCGTAACAAACATCCATCCATCTAAACAACAATACAGTTTTAGTTTCTGTTGATTAATTTATATTTTTGTTTGGTTCCTCACTATATTAGGCCACCTTGCGCACCACGGTCTCCACGGAAGACCAGCGCTATGGTACGATCTGCTCTACCATAGCACATGCTGAGTGGTGACCGATTTTTGTCAGTCTCTGTCGTCTGTTAATCTAAGTTTAGTTTATAAGAGTCTCTGTTCTGTTCTGACAAAATAAAAATCTTTTTACTTTTACTTTTTTACTTAAACATCTAACTAAACTTTCGCATTTATATTATTACTAGCTCGCCCTCGTGGAAATCTGTGTCAAATGGTTTAAATGATAAAAAGTCCTATGTTAGACTCCTGGTTCTAAGCTTCCTCTCCACCAATTTTTAGCTAAATCGGTTCAGCCGTTCTCGAGTTATAAGTGTTGTAACAAACACGACTTTCTTTTATATATATAGATATAATAATATAGATTATGAAGAAATGTTCAGGTACGTACGCTACATTATATGTAGCTCGTGTTATGTAGGTATTTATGAAACTTCTCCATACACCGTTATATCAACATTTAACCAAGTATGGGAACATGGAAGATCGCAGTGGCTATGCGTGATAAAAGTTCTAATTAGTTATTGTTACACGGTTGGGAACTTGCTCGTACAAAGTTCTATTCTTAAAGAAATTCACATGATCTTCCGCGGTAAAAACTTTATATTTTGTGGATTGTTTCGACTACTTGCCATAATCTGTGTTCCATTATTTAGCCCTAAGCTAAGCAGAGCTTGTGTTATGGGTAGGTACCTCCCTTACTGGATAAGTGATATACTTAATTCAATACATTACATAGATAAATATATTTTTATTACGTAGAAAACAGTCAGAACACCGCAGCATCGTACAAATACGTCTCGAGGCAAGAATAGAACCCACAACCAGGCGGACCTACGCTCTCCGCGCCGCCGCTGTACATGATACAATCAACAACAGATCTTTAACAATACAACAAATTGTAACATTTCGAACATATTAAATTGGAGAACCGACTGGAGTCCAAATGCGGAAACAGGAGTACCTACCTCCACCTTAACCTTAATCAAACCTATTAAATTTATTCACATGTTTTTGCACTATAATTTGTAACAGACTTATTACTTTTATGGTATCGACCTTTAAGTGAAAGTGCATCCCACATACCTAACTGTTGATAATCATATTAGGGACATTTCGACCCCTTGGTTATTTGAACCCTCTTCACATTTATAGCTCTAGTGTGCCTCGAGGTAGCGCCATGTCATTATAATACATAACTACATACAATTGATTTAAAGTTTCATTCAGCAAAGGGCTTACGATGTGCGCAAAACTTCTATCAAACAAAACTTCTATAAAAACTAAATAACTTATGACATAGAAAAAAGAACAAAACCGATTTCTTTTCAAGTGGAACCAAACATCTTCCTTTGTCTCTAACTCTGTTAGTATGTAATTTTACTGATAAATAATAAATAATTGTTCCACAAAAGAGCATAATTAACCTTTCTAGATCAAATCCAATCATTTATTTTTGCAGGAATGTCAGTACAATAGATCTTCTTAATATAAATAAATAAATAAATAATGCTGGACAACTCACACAGCATTATTTAGCCCTAAGGTTTAGCAGAGCTTGTGTTATGGGTACTAGATAACTGATATACATAATACATTACATAGATAGATATTTTTTATTATACATACATAGAAAACGACCAGAACAAATATCTGCAGATCGTACACACATTTGTACCGAGGCGGGAATCGAACCCGCAACCTTCTGCGTTGCAGGCGGACCTTCGCCCACCACGCCAAATCTAATAATAAGGTTCCTATACATTCTGCCTCGTTATAAATTAGTTAGCTACAATATTCTAAGGCTTTATAAGTAATAGATATAGAATAAATCTTAAATAGACATCGATGCCGTAAACCAATCGATTCGTTCGATATCGATTCTTTTTTTAAATAACATTGAAAAAGAATCGATAAACCACTTTAAAATCCATTCCTGTTGACCGATTGATTTAAATAGGTAACTACAAAATGTGCCCACCACGTGTGGTCCATTCCAATACCATTCGAATGGTAATAGTTGCGGTGTCGAGTGTGGCAATACTGGCGACATGGTGGCAACAATGTACGGGGCGTAATGAACCACGCCTCTTGTCAACACTTAGAGCTATTGGAGCTAATTTGGAGAAGTGTAATATCAATTTGTATGTACCTGTCCATATCAAAAATGGAAAAATAAACATCGCGTTATAAATGTACTAGCTGCGCCCCGCGGCTTCGCCCGTGTGGAAATCTATATGTCAAATGGTTGATAAGCCTTCTTCTTGAATCACTATATTCATCATCATCATCAGCCTATGTTAGTCCCAATGAGCGCCATAGCGCCCTGTCTTCAGCTTGCCGCATCCAGCATCTACCTGCAGTCTTTCGCAGGTCGTCATCCCACCTGGTCGGAGGGCGTCCTACACTACGTTTACCGAGTCGTGGTCTCCACTCAAGAACACGTTTGCCCCAGCGGTCGTCGGTTCTTCGCGAGATAATCACTAATTATAAATTATTATTTAAAATAAGATAAATCTGAAAGCTCATAAAGGCTTAAAATGATACTAGACACAAATGAGGTTATGCCAAAAAAAGTTCTACTAATTAGTCTCTTTTTCCTATACATATACGTGCACTTGCACGCGCCCTCCGACCAGCTGGGATGACGACCTGCGAAAGACTGTAGATGGATGCGGCAGGCTGAAGACAGGGCGCTATGGCGCTCATTAGGGGAGGTCTATGTCCAGCAGTGGACTGCTATAGGCTGGTGATGATGAGAATTCGTTAAAGCACTGAAGTTATATGCTTGTCAACTCACATACATATTTGTTTTGGTTACAAAAGCAAGAAAATTATCTAATGACACTATATAGACACTATATAGACACTATATAGAGGAAAAATACGCCGCTTCACAGCAGAGGGTGCTGTGAAGCGGCGTATTTTTCCTCTATGGAATAAGTAATGGTAATTTTGAGCATGGCACTCATACCAAGAATTTTTCCAAATAAACTGTTAAGTTCACGATAGAGTTGTTAATTTGAGTCATTTAAATTCATATAACGTTTAGAAAACGACTTGAACATACCTTATCGATTATAAAATGTAGTCTTACGATTGTTATTATAATCGAGTGATGGGAAATCGGATTTTAACATTTATATTAACATGTATAATGCTTGCACTCGGTGTGACTTTAGAAATTTAACTAAAAAAGTCAGAAATTCTTTATTTTTAGGGTTCCGTCCGTCCCTCAAAAGGAAAAAAGAAACCCTAGGATTACTTTGACTGCTGAAATCACACGGTATGTGTTTTCTACAAGTGACTAATATGCGTAAATCTACACTAGCGCAGCGGCTGAGAAAATACAGATCTTTGTGACTCAGCACAGCCGTAATATTTTTAGAACGAAACGCATGTGCGGCGCAACACAACCGCTGTGTAGAGAGGCAGCACGAATTTTTTAGGTTAAAAAAAAGATCGCAGTCGTCGAAAAAAAATCGCAGTCAAAGTGTTAATTGACTGTCTGTCCGTCTGTCAATTCACTTTTCCGACGAATGCGTGGAGTTATATCAACCCCATTCTCTCGGAGAACGTATATTTGTAATTTGATCGCAAAAAAAGACATTTTTGGTTTAGTCAAGGGACCAAAACCTATAAATAGGGGAGTTCCCGTTGACCTTGAATCATGATTAGGCATGAAACAAAGTTTTTCAATTCAACGGAACCCTCGGTACCCGTGTCTGACTCGCACTTTACTGCTAACAACTCTGCTCATTTCATGAAACATTTCAAAAGGGTACCGTATAAAGCAACTTGCAATTGCAACCTTACACCACCGACATACAGGTCAGGCTTAGACGCCTATTTACGAAGAACTTAAGTAAGAACGTGTAGAAAAGGTTGACGACGCAATTAAAGTAATCTTAGTTGGATGGTTCGGAATTGGGACGACATCATGAGTCACGTAATCACGGTTTCTAGTTCTAATCCTAAGCTAGGACTAGTCTAAGGCTAAAGCTTCGTTGCCTTTCCCATGAGCATATATCTCGGATAAGCTGGGACAAAAATGGTATTGTACGAGTATCATCAAAGTCGGGGAATCACTTGTCAGTCAGGGAAATTTAAATACATAATTCAGATACACCTCTACTATTTTTGGCTACATAAAAAATAAGATAACTTTACAATTTAATTAAATCTATTTATTATCGTAACACTTATTCATAATATTAGTATGATATGACAGTTTGACACATATTCACTAATCCTATTAATATTATAAACAGGAAAGTTTGTAAGTATGGATGGATGGATGGATGTTTGTTACTCTTTCACGTAAAAACTATTTAATGGATTTTAATGAAACTTTACAATAATATAGCTTATACATCAGAATAACACATATGCTACAATTTATAAAGATATATTGTATATTATCCAAAAAATCTATCACCACGCGGGTGAAACCGCGGGGCGTAGTTAGGTTATAATATTAGTATGATATGACAGTTTGACACACAATAAGACGGAATAGTTACCAGAGATGTTGAAACAGCTTTGTTTTGTAAATGTATCGAGTAGCCAATGAATGGATGGATGGTGGGTAATGGGTGTATTGATGGTGGATGGCAATGGATGGTGATAATCAAGAACCATACTTATTACTTTTAATAACCTACTCAACCTTAGATTAACTAGTTTTTTCTACATGGCCATAAAACACAAGGTTATAAGTACGCAATCAGTCCAACATAAAGTGAAATTACTTATTCTATACACTCTCTGACCATAAAATGTACGAGGAACTAACAGACAACCCCCTGTGGCTTTGCCTGCGTAAGACGTCATTCGTTTTTCATACTGTTCATGTACGGAAAGACATAAAAATAAAGTCAAGTAAAGAGAAACATGGTATTGAAAGGATTTAAACAGGTATTTCTGAATATTAAACGAAGTTACACATATCTACTTTATGAGACTAGGAGAAATCGCGAGCATCGCAAAATAAACAAAGATGACACTAACGAAAGCCCGAGAAAAGTGTTTTAGTAATTTGTTTTTGAGTAATGAATTATTGTATAATGAATGAAACCTCCAAGATCTACGTGAGTTTCATTTAATTAATGTTTAAGTTTGCAAATCACATCATAAACTTATATTTTGAATATAATATTTTTTAGAGTTTTTAGCTTGGGATATAATAAATTCGAAAGTTTGGATCTTACCCTCCACTCCAAAACTAAATGGACGTTTGACAGCACTGATTGCTTAATTTACGCCTGTCGCAAACCGGTCGCGAGTTACATAATCACCATACGGATTTGGAAAATTACATGCAGCTAGTTCTGGGTCTGGAATAAAACATAGGCTACTAGCATAGGCTTTTTATCCTATAAATCAGTTCCCATGGGATAGAAATAACCTTAACACGTGGATTGTTGAAATCACACCGTATGTGTTTTCTGACTAATATGCGTAAATCCACACTAGCGCAGCGGCTGAGAAAATACAGATCTGTGTGACTCAGCACAGCCGTAATATGTTTTTCGAACGAAACGCATGTGCGGCGCAACACAACCGCTGTGTAGAGCGGCAGCACGAATGGCTTAAAAAGGTTTAAAAAGAAGATCGCAGTCCAAAAAAGATCGCCGCAGTCGAAGTGTTAAAACTTTTCTATAGAAACAACGCGTTCAAAGCCGCAGGTCGAAACTAGTCTAATATAAATTTTAATGATTAGTTTAGCTTAAAGCATATAATATTATAGATGTGTTTTCATGGTTACTTCTTGCCCAAAAGATATACAAGAGACAATAAATATTGAGAACGTAAAAGATAAACAGTATATCAACGGTAGGCAGCCAATGTGTTTGCTGACACATGTAACGGCTAAGTGTGAAATATTGCGATTTTTATTATACTTGACATTTAATTACTTTTAAAGTCGACTGAACCCGTAACTTTGGATGGGTAATCTGGTTTTTATCTGCACATTTTGATGAAGTCGTAATGCATTATTATGTCAAAGTTATAGCTTTTC
Organism: Eupithecia dodoneata; assembly: GCA_947044415.1. Taxonomy (NCBI): domain Eukaryota; kingdom Metazoa; phylum Arthropoda; class Insecta; order Lepidoptera; family Geometridae; genus Eupithecia; species Eupithecia dodoneata. The sequence continues at coordinate 10,759,392 of OX345665.1, read as the reverse complement.
GAAACTCGTCCTTAATATTTATATGAGTTATTCATGTGCTTTGCAAAAATATTTTATATAAAAAACTTTTACACCGTATGAAAGCGAATCGATAGCCACAAATCGAATCGACTCTATTTCGTTTCTCATTTTTATTTATTTATTTACAACTTTGTTGCACTAGTACCGAGGTGGACTTCATGCCGATGCATTTTCTACCTTCCGCCAACCAAAAACACATGTTTTGGTCGATACTGACACAGAGGGTAGATGCTGAAACTTGAACACTATCTATAAAAATAGTGCTATATGTTGTTACTTGTTGCCATGGAGTTGTACAAAGCACGAGGGATCTGTTTAACACTTTGACTGCGAACTTTTTTCGACGAATGCGATCTTTTTTTTAACCTAAGCCATTCGTGCTGCCGCTCTACACAGCGGTTGTGTTGCACCGCACATGCGTTTCGTTCGAAAAATATTACAGCTGTGATGAGTCACACAGATCTGTATTTTCTCAGCCGCTGCGCTAGTGTGGATTTACGCATATTAGTCACTTGTAGAAAACACATACGGTGTGATTTCAGCACTCGAAGTGTTAAGGATAACGAAGATCTGAAAACAATATTTATGTAATAATGCTATAACTAGTTTCTACCCGCGGCTTCGCACGCATTGTTTCTATGAAAACGTTTTTAGGTTATTTTTATTCCATGGGAAGTAGCATGGGAGCTGATTAATGGAATAAAAGGTAGCCTACGTTTTATTCTGGGCCTGGAACTACATGTATGCAAAATTTTATCTTTTTATCACTTCATGGATTCAGTCGTTTTGGTGCGAATAAGTAAAAAACACCCACCCATACTCGTACATTCATCCATCCAAATTTTCTCATTTATAATATGATTTTGATATAACTAAGTCTTAACAAATTTGATCAGACTTTCTTCAGGTATTCAATTCGAAAACCACCATAAGTAAGAGCTTTAACTACAACATGCCTTAAACTCCTATCATAACTCCAGAACAATAGCATTTCAGACTTGGAGAAATTCCTGGGCCTTTGAAACAATTCCGATATTGACCGAGCGATGGCTGCCTAATTATCGAAGCTACATTCGAATATCAACTATAAGTTATAAGTAGTAGAAGTCAATCGTTGTTCTAAATATATCCGAGTCTATACAGAAAGTTACATACTCAGGGTCCTTTTGGACATTCCAGGGTAGGACGCACGAGGTATGCATGAAGATGAGTTGTTCAATGGTTGTTCAAGAATGGGGTTTGAACGACTTTTGGGTGACTTGTGTTGGTATTTTGGTATGTCTGAAGGTTGTTCATGTTTGGACGTTGGGATAAATAAATAATGCTGATAATAACAACACAGCATCATCTAGCCCCAAGCTAAGCAGAGCTTATGAGTACTAGATGACTATTATACTTAATACGATAGATTACATAAATATGTATTTTTATATATTTATAGGTAACGCCCAGAACACTCGGAACAATCTGTAAATCGTACATACAATTATCCCGAGGCGGGAATCGAACCCGCAACCTCTTGCGTCGCAGGCGGACTTTCGCCTACCGCGCCACAGAGGATCAGTCAAAGGTACCTAAGTACCTTTAGAACTTAAATTGTTTGGTCATTCTTTGTTTGATTATTATTTAGTGGCCCAATGAACCTAGTTTAGCGTTTATTTAGTCCAGTGCCGCATCAAAGCTAAGCGAAACAAAACTATAAATTAATGGGTCAGTCCAGAATGAAATCTACTTGGAATTGTCTTGGCAATACTTGTACGGAACGTAGGCTGCTCTGCGTGAATAAACGAGGCCTTTGAAGAAAGGCCTCAGGCAATTCAAAGACAAAATCAAAATTAAAATCACGTGTAATGTTATTAGAACTAGGCGAATGAATTATACTAATTACAGAAGGTTAAATAAAATACACATTTGTTATCAACATACACATTAGTACAAGTTTAAAACTTTGACTGCGATTTTTTTTCGACGACTGCGATCTATTTTTTAACCAAAAAAATTCGTGCTGCCGTTTTACATAGCGGTTGTGTTGCGCCGCACATGCGTTTCGTTCGAGAAATATTACGGCTGTGCGTGAGTCACACATATCTGTATTTTCTCAGCCGCTGCGCTAGTGTGGATTTACGCATATTAGTCACTTGTAGAAAACACATACCGTGTGATTTCAGCAATCAAAGTGTTAAAAGCTCACGAAATTTGCACAATGACTTCCTCGTCAAGTTTACAAAGTTTATTGATCCCTAAACTCGTTATAAAAATCATAACAATTAATATTTTTTTGCTGATTTATCTATTCCGCTATCGAAATAAACTAGCTGTATTTCGCTACCGGGCATCGTTAAATACTCGTTATTGCTCCCCGCCCATTTAATAATTATAAAGCTTTTTAATAGGGTCTTTCTGGTCTAAAGGTACCTAGTAATTAAACATTTATGGTTCAATCTTTGGGGCTGATAGGCGTTATCTTTGATTTTGGTCGTCTAGTCTAAGCCCTTTGTTCGCTGTCTTCGTGTTGGTAGACAAAATTGTTTCGGGCGAAAATACAAATGCTGCAGCGCTGTACAATACAATACAATTACGCTTTAGTGCACATCAAGACAGAGAAAACAGTAAAGTACAAGCAAAAAAAGATACAAATGTACAATGAGCGGCCTTATAGCTAAGAGCGATTTCTTCTAGACATCCTTTGGATGGACACGTAGCTTTTGTATAGACGGTGGCGTATTATAGACTAATTTATATACTAACGCTGTAATCATAACTTAATCGATCCCAGGTTCAAATACCAGGTCTAAGTTGTTATTGGGATTTTTCTAGGAAACATTTTTTTTTTCGAATATTTTTATTGACGCTTCCTACCGTCGTCGTCGACTGGACTGAAATGTTATGGGACCGGGATAACTGGCAATCTTTGGTTTTGGTGGCCAAGATCTACTTCGTGTGACTGCGGCACGCCAGTACCTAAGTAAGAGCGACTTTCAGTAAGTAAATCAGTAACGCTTTTTGTGGTAGATAAAATCCAAGGTTACAGGTGCTTGTTCCAGATGACATAACCGTATGAATCATCGCTTCATCTAAACTATCATTATAATCATTATAACGATGTGTCGGACGAAAAACCAGATCTAACAAGTTTTATCTTTTGAAACTTGTTCTTTGTTTTTTGAGTTACGGTTGTTACGAAACGAGTGGCAGATGTTTCACAGAACAAAAGAAGTTTTCCGAAAAAAGCTAAAAAATATATATCCTGTCATTGTTCGTAAGAAAAACATAGTATTTTGAAGTTTGTCTAGAATAAGGACTGTGGATTTTGTTAAATATACTTATATCTCTTTTGTGCAGATTTCTCATCTGGTTATGAATTACTAGTTTCTGCCAGCGGCTTCGGACGCGTTGTTTTGTTTGGAAAATTTAAAGGTATAATATATTAAATATATTACTAATCCAAGGGATAAAGTTCTTCAGTTCCCTTGGATTAGTAATATATTTAATGAGATAATAAATAGCCTAACTTAGGCTTGTAATGGCATAATGCTGACACAGGGACATTTTTGGCCCCATAATGTACCACGTATTTGAAATTTTGAACTTATCTGTATGTCCTATATCTATTTCCTTATAATTTTTTCTTGTTTTTATACTTTCTTATTATATAATTTGTCGTTTTATGTGTTATGTATGGTGTCAAATAGGTAAATATATTTTATTTCTTTCTTAGCCTACGCAATATTCCAGGCATGGTATAAAAGTTATAAATCAATGTCTTTCTATTCAATTCTATAAGGCGATTTGCTGTAAGTTGTAATGTTATAACTTATAACGTTACTTCGTCCGTTCAAGTAAAAATGACCCATAATTCAATAACTCTATAACAAACCTGTCATACACGCTTCGCAGTAATTTGCCCCGGGTATAGTGTGTTTTTCCTGCAAACAGTAAATTACCACAGAACCAACGGACGTCTATACAAGGCATTGATTTGAAACAAGCAGTCGTAACTCCACACTAGGGATGTCCTATGTCGATCGTTCCTCAAAAACATCGATAATAAACATCGATAAATCCTCACGCGTCGATAAAAGAGATTGATTACGCCACCGCGGTTTTATTGATTATTTTCAAGTTTATGTCCTCGTAAATACAGTTGGAACAAAATTGGAATTGATTTATTAGATATCAACTGCATTAAGAGATAAGTTGAGAGCACTAGTACGCCGTAATAAAAACAAGATTAAATTGAAAGTGACTTGATTTTATATTATCGACCGAGGAGCACATTAGAGCTATTCGTAATGAAGAACGACTTTTTTTTTTATATGTAATGTAAAATAAGTAGGTAGTAGCCAAAAAGGCGTAGGCATAATATATAAATACATTAGTCACTATTATAATAACAGTTGTAGTTATTGAATTTTACAGCATGTTTACGTATTCTACACATAACAGAGTCAATTTATTTGTATATTAGACACAAAAAAATAGTATCAAGTGAATTTATCGTGCCAATCTATCGATGAAAATGGCGGTATCTTACGACATTAGCACAACTCTACTGAATTGATAGGTATGATTAGCTCTTTCCTGTTCTAGTCTTGTTTCAATATGACAAAGGTATCGTAAATGTATCGTGGTTTTATTATACTTATAGATCAAAAATCTGTATTTTAACTCGAGCCCCACCACGGCGCACGTTGTGCACGACTATGAGACGCATTTTAGCTGCGTTTGTTCGTTTGTTTGACAACTTGCGGGGATTTTATGACAGCCATGTAATCCCATGGATGTCATTAGAGCCGACTCAGGGATATTACCAGAGGAGGGAAATCAGCTACTTTCTATGTATTTAACACCTCTACTGCGATCACCCACCTACCAAGCGTGGTGATTATGACCCTAATGAATAATAATAATAATGTTAGACAATCCACACAGTATCATCTAGCCCCAAGCTAAGCAGCGCTTGTGTTATGGGTACTAGATGACTAATATATGTACTTACATTACATATATATCCATGATTTTAAATATATATCCAGAACAACCGGAAAATATATTTGGAGATCGTACAAACATTTGTCTCGAGGCGGGAATCGAACCCACAACCTCCTGCATCGCAAGCTGATCATCGCTCGCCGCGTCACAGGGGTCGTCAATGTTTGGAAGGCACATTCAGCTACATATAAACATTTGAGTGCTAGCTAATAGCATTCTCAAAGACTTGCTTCTTTATGTGTTAGGTTGTAGGAACTACATTAGTTTAAAAAATGTTGCTTAGGTAAGTATATTATTTTTACACACTCAATCTTCAATTTTACAAACAAACCCATCACACGAGTGTCTTGTAAAACTCAATTAGCAATTAAGAAATGTCGTAAAATGAAATGGCCGTTTACTGTAATGAATGGAACGATGTTTTTGGCACATTGCCCACTTTACGGGTAATTAAAAATAAATTAAATTACGTTTTTATGATGTCTTGATAAAGGTTTTTTTAATAATTCGTCTTATTTACGGTTACCTATCTAGTACCTACAATGTATTGAATAATGTTAGGTCAATAGAGTTGAAGAAGAAGTAAGAAATGCCAATACTCCTTCAGAGCTGAGATGTCCGTAGAGGAGACGAGAAATAAATATAAATAAATAATGCTGGACAATTTACACAGCATTATCTAGCCCTAAGCTAAGCAGAGCTTGTGTTATGGGTACCAGACAACTGATATACATAATACAATACATTACCTACATAGTTTTATTTTTATTATACATACAAAACGACCTGAACACCCTTAACAAATATCTGTAGATCCTCAGTGTAGACACAGGCGATCGTCTTTTGCTTTTTCAAAGGACATGACCACGATGACGACGTGACGTCACAAGTCTATCGGCGCAGTATACGAAAAACAAAACATGATATTTGTCAGCTACCAAATTGCCACCAAATTTTTAGAGATTTATTATTCAATAGTCAATGGTTTTTTGCTCACATGTGTACAAAAGTTCTTAAAATATATATATAAGTCCAACATGCACCCTGCATCTCAATGCATTTTAGGAATGCATGGCAACATTAATAGCCTAACATTTAACAACATAAATTTAAAGGTAATGTTAGGCTATTAATGTTGCCATGCATTCCTAAAATGCTTTGACATTTACCAAACTGGACTGAACGTGCCTAAACTTGCATAAAATGGTGTGCAAAAGATGAAATGTTTTTTCTTTTCTGCCTTATTTGCGCTTAGGTAATAAAACCTAACACGATAATCCTATGAAGCCTGTTGTCAGTCATGCATGCCTTGACCCATTTGCCTCGGCCACTGGTTTAATCCGTAATCGCTGCTAGATTTAAGTACTATCTGCATCATTATTTCAACACGTTGACACCCACACTTTTAAGTGGTAGGCCTCCTCATTTTCATTGCCAACGTGGGGTGTAAAGGGGACTCCAACATCTCGTCTCCAAAGCCAACCTAACCTGCGCGTGGTACACCCTGCTAGATAACGAACTAGGCTCTGGTGGACATCTCATTCATTAATTTATAATTATTTTCTATTACTTGACACTGGCAGAAAAGAGTCCTCCCAGACACAATTGCCATTTATAAAGAATCAATGATGACGTTGCCAACGACTCATATAACCGTGTTCAAATACTTCAAGCTGATGCGGAGCACCTCTGCGGTATTCCAGATGCATGGCAGTGAATTCGTTAAGCGCCTCAACCAGTACATTTTATTCGTATTACTACATAGTATAAAACAAATTCGCTTTACTCAGTCGGTAAATTTAATTAGTTAATTCATATTTAAGTACCTTAGTAAACTCGTGACAAAATTTAACTAGTTAACATAATAAAAATACCACGTTTTCTTTTAACGGGTCGTTTTGATACACGTAAAACTTAGGCAGTAAAGCATTCTGGAAAAGCTTTTATTTTTCCTACCGCGTCCCAATTTTGGGAAAAGCTCTTTCTAATAAATTTTTACTTAAAGTATTCTCCTAAAGTTTTGAGTTTTAACTGCTTATTTTTTAATTAAGAACATATCTCACTTAATTAAGTAATCAATTTTCCAGTCACGACTCAAATTAAAAAGAAAACATCCATCACGAGATAGTGTGACGGATGAGTACAATAAATAACGAAAGTAATACTTTAGTGACATTGACAGTGACACTAATAAAACTGGCAGCTCGACAAAAACTTTTAAGGCACAGCTCAATGTTGAATGATTTGAAGAATTAAGGTTTAGGAAATTTGCGTGAAGCAAATATACGAATAGACAAAGAAAATAGTTTGTTTGCTTCATAAATCGTTTCATAAAAAAAGCCTTCATCTTTTGTTCTATGTAGGTATGTTCTGATGTAGACGCGGTATGGTATGCTGATGTGACACGCAGCTACGTAATAAAATCCTACTATAATTATAAACGCGGAAGTTTGTGAGGATGTTTGTTGCTCTTTCACGCAAAAACGACTGAACGGATTTTGATGAAACTTCACAATAATATAGCTTACATATCAGAATAACAGATAGGCTACAATTCATAAAGATATATTGTATATTATCCAAAATATCTATCACCACGCGGGTGAAACCGCGGGGCGCAGCTAGTAACTTAATAAGATTATCAGAAAGCGAATGTAAAAGTGAACTAGCCTTTTTAATATCACTGTGTCTAATCTGTCAAATTGGATAGCATAAAATTAATGAGCGCAATTAATTAAATTAATCAAATTCGATAGTGTTAATGGGATACTAATAGTATTTTGTTAGAACTTCTAATAAGTTGTATCCTGTGGCGAAGCGTGAGTGGTTCTAAATTTGTTTTTATATTTAGATTTTTTTGAAAAGCTTGGTTCAATATGATAAATTATAATTTTTGTAATTTTGTATTTATTTATGTCTGATAATAAAATCCATAGTAGTTACATAAAATATAAAAATATAAATATAAACAAAATATTTAAAAAATATTACAATAAAATAAATTAAAATTGCATTAGATTAAAAAAAAAGAATAAAAATATAAATGAGATTAAGATTAAAATTAAATTAATATATAATTATATATTAAAATTAAATTATATTAATTTTAATCTTAATCTCATTAATCTTAATCTCAGCCTAATAGGTACATGCATTATAATGCATGTACCTATTAGGCTAGACTGAGTACAGAATTACAGATGAGATATGTAAAACTGAGCCAGTTGTAATGGTGTTTTGAAGAGAAACTTCGAAACACCATTACAACTGGCTCAGTTTTACTTTGCAGTTACCTGATTATACTAATTCACTAAAGAAAAGTTCGCAATAATAAGTTGTATTTATAATAATAACTTACTTTGGGCTATGAATCACTTTGTGTGTCTTTGAAAGAGCGAAACGTTTTCTAATAGGTTGAAAACAAGTTATCATATTAATAAATATTAAAAATGGAAGTAAAGTGTTTAGGTAAGGTACCTCTTCACAACAAAACTACTGTACCTACTGTACTGGTGAAACGAAGGACTATTGACCATTACCAAAATTATGCCACGTTATGCGAAAAGTGAGCTAATTAAACATCATTTTATTTAAAATCAAAACGAATCTTCATTGAAGTACTCCTGACTTTGCATCCAGATAGGAACAGATGTTTAGGCTCTAGTTACTTACAGAAATTGGTCTCACCACATGGAAAGTGACGATGTAGCCGAAAATGTATCACGAAGGTCTAGAAGACACCCATTCACTCTTGTCTTAAAGAGACCCAGGTTGTGCTCACTATCTGCACAAAAACCTAACGGAAACAGATTTTTGTTATGACCAAGAAGCGATTCTAGTATTAACGAAAATACCTTTCAATACTATTGTTTACAATTAGCTTTAGACTTTTAATAGGTTAGGTTGCGAGCTGTCATTGACGTACCTGACACTTGTGACTCTGACATTTCTTCCGCCGTAACAGATACCTACCTTCTTTGTATAAAGCTACCTTTAATTTATATTTATAGCAGACACGAGTGCAACCTGAGTGCAGTGTTCCGCTCTGTAGGTACCAGAGCCGCGACTTTGTAGAAAGCTTGTACCTACAGACTACAGACGCGGAGAAAATGCATTACGAGTTAACGATCAGAGTAATTTAATGTTTTTAGGTGCTTATCTTGTTAAATGTGACGGCTCTAATCGTGGTTAATACTTGTCTGGGTGCATCTTGCTGCCAAAGTGCCGAAGACAATGGAAACTTAGTTAACGTAAAGTGTTCAAAGGGAATGTCCCTTTGAACAATTTTCGTTAATTAAGTGTCCTTTGATAAATTGATATGTCTGTCTGTGTTGTAAATGTTCTGTGTTAATAAAGTTCTTAACTTCAGAAACTAGGAAGATATTGTTACCTGGAATATCTTGAAACTAACAAAAAAAAACTAAACACTAAAACTGCTACCGGAAATTTTCTGGCAACTCTGGCACAGTTCTCTAATTTCTAGTCCTTTCAAGTCACTGCCCAACTTACAAAGTACTTTTCTCGTCCACTGTACATTTCACCGACCTCATAACTGGTGCGATGATGCGACGGTAGCGGCAGTCTAGATAGCCTCATATTATTCTATTACCTAGTCCTGCGTTGCAATTGATGGGTTGTCATTGGGGCAAATATTTATTACGAGACCTCACAACAGTAGCGCCTCTATCGTCAAATACATATTATTTTATTGTTTTGAAAAACTAAAAACTGTCTTCAAATTCCACAGTTCAATTTACACAGTTCTTTGAGGGGATAACATTTTTCGGTGTGTTAGGCGTCATTGACGGCCTGCAAAAGACTGCAGGTAGATGCTAGATGAGGCAAGCTGAAGACAGGGTGCTATGGCGCTCATTGAGGGAGGCTTATGTCCAGCCGTAGACTAATATTAGCTGATGATGATGAAGGCGTCATTTAATCGCCATTGCAGCTATTTGACGCGCAGGTATGGCTGAAGCTTTATGAAAAACAAAGCTCTTCGAGTAGAGCCCTTGAGTTTTTCTTCGATTTTAACTTGACAAGCTTATACACTTTATTTTATGGTAAAACCAGTTGACGGGTGTCTCAACTCAACATAATACAAAATAATTCTCCATCTAAGCTGCTGTGGCCTTCACTTTACATAATCGTACCTAATCGGTCTAGGTGTGAAACAGCCATAATCTGTTCGCAATTATCTGCTTTCCTGTCCCTACGTAATCCTTATTTAGAAGATCTTTAATGGTCAAAATACCTTTTAAGCACTCCGAATACCCAATTTGTAAGCTATGTTTTCTCAATTTTCAATAATAAGTATGGATCTCATCATCCTATACCAGTCCACTGCTAGACATAGGCCTCCCCCAATATGATGCATCTAAGTGGTTCAAAACATTATTTTCTTGTTTGCAGGGAATGCCCGAACGCTTTTTGCGATAAGTTTGACAGATGAAAGAAGTTGTAAGTAAATCCAACAGCATCATATGAAATAATATTTCAAACCCTGACCTGCCATAACTCTTCGTGATACGAGTACCTATGCCACATTTTAACCACTTAACTAACATTTTACCCAACTTAACGCATTTTCCGTTTATGGCGATAATTTGCGCTTTTAGCTAACAAGCATGTTTTAGCGCTGTTTAGCTAACGACGTAGGTACGAGAAGTTTGATGTATATACTTCAATAACTAAAATTTCTTATAAACTAATGACGGTGGGATGATAAACTGCAAAAGACTGCAGGAAGATACTGGATGTGCCATTCTAAAGAAATTTGAAATTATCTATACTCGTTGTTTATCTGTTATCTGTTTATCTGATACTGGATGTGCCATTCTAAAGACAGAGCGCTATGGTGCTATGGTGCTAATTAAGTAGGCCTATATCCGGCAGTGGACTCACATAGGCTGATAATGATGATGATTTGACCAGAGGATGGGCAGTTTCCTCCAGACTTTTAATTAACACTTTCAAACAAGTCCAATAACTTTAAAAACTTAACGGCAAGTAGCTTTTGATTTGTCTGAGAAAGTTGTTCATGTTTATTGCATGTAAAAATCAATATTTATCGCTGCCGACCAGTTCTTGGTTACTGATAGTAAAGTTATATCAAATTATGCAATGTTGTTTACAATTTATCACGATACTGAACGTTGGCATCGAGAGATGACAATGAGTATTGATTGGTTGGTCCTTAGTTACCCAGAGTTTTGACATGCACCATGAGTTTATTTACCTGAAACAATTAAAATACCGAATTAGTTGTGATGTGAAACAATAGCATAACTACTTACATGAAGAATTTAACTCCATTACTTACTGCTTTGTTTTATTTGTGTGTTCCTTATTTGTATAAACATCTATATTAAATTATTCTGCGCTTTCATGAAGCGCGTCCAGTGCTCACGCTCCGCTCCAGTGCGCGTCAGTGGGACACACAATCTTAGAGAAGATTATTATTAATTTAAGGTGTTTTTGTAATTATTCAATGAATCTATGGCTAAAACTATGCATGTCTGTATCGTATTAAGCTGAAATAAACGCGTTGTGTAATGTATTTGATTGTAGGCTAGATACCTGGGTTTATTTTAGTTTATTATTGACAATGCCCTTATACAGCTGCATTAAATTATCTTGACATGTATTTTTTATTTCAATTCAATTTAACTAATTTATTATTATTTTACTGTTATAAATATTATCTATGAATGTTGTGTCAAATTTTTAAACAAGGCATGTCTGTCTGCTTTTTCTAAAACACAATCCTTTATGGTATTTCCTATGTCAAAATTAATGTGTGTTTTATAATAAAATTGTTATATTATTTTTATGTACAACTGAACGACATCAAGTGTAACATGTGTACCTACGGTGGAACTGAATAAATGAAATAAATGAAGTTGAATAGAATTCAATTATCATCAACATACATATTAAGCTCTGCACACAATCATCCAACGCCGCTACCGCGCAGCACAACTATGTGCATATACATAAATACGAAATACATTTTACAGTGACAATACGGCTTCCCACAAGCTTTATACAAGTGGCCGCCGGCAATATGAAAAGCATCTAATTGTTAGGAGTTAAAGTCCATATTTTAATGCATATTTTTACGCCTCTGATCTGCGACAACCTTTAGGCCTCTACCATACGACGACGCCACAAGTTACATGTTTAGATTTTACAAAAGACAGCAGTAGATAGGTAGGGATACACATTTTGATATAACAGCGAAAAAGAATGAACGGGCAGTTTTAATAATCTTTCTATTTATTTATCAATATGTTTCAATGAGTCTTGATCGTTTAAGTTACCAATTAGTTACACAAATCAACGTTTCCAAATCCTATAATTTCATTCCGTTTACATTAACTGTTTGTAAAATAATAATCGAGAACCTTTAATTTATTTGACGTTAAGTAAAACACACAATATACAATACAAAGTATTGAAAATGAATAAGGCTATAAAATATACAATAAAGATTATGGTTATTACGGAAAATTAATATGAAATTCAATATTTATATAGGTAAACCAATAATTATGTACGAAATCAGCAGTAATTGTGCGAAAGGTGGCCATGTACACCCAACACCTTTTGGACATTTATGTGAAAATAATTATGGGCATTGAAGGTGATAAGCATAAAATACAGTCAACGACAAAAATTAAGAAGCTAAGTTTAACAGCCAAAAACTAGTCGATGGCGATATTTAATCAAATATCGCGGCCAGCTTTTGTGAATATTATTTAAATCGAGAAATTTACGATTTCCTGTACTGAAAATGATAAGTTGATTGTTTTATGGCAAAAATACATTGATACTTATAATAAGTTATAAGTATGTATATATAGTTTACGTTACAATGTGTTTCCAATTTATTCATGTCGCCGACTGTCAGAAAGTACTTATGAATAATTTTAACACCCACTGTACCAAGGGGTCAGAAAATAAAAAATCTTAAAATTTATGTTTTGCTATTTTTAATGAATACTAAATAAATTTTATATTATTTTGATCGTTTATTGTAAATAAAGTGGCAATTTTATGTGAGAAACTTTATGTTTGGTAAATACATAGTAAAGAGATTTTACGACACGTTAAAAGGTGGATTACATTACTTTTTCTTAAAAAATATTGGTCAATGTAAACAAATTTGACTGACCGACAGGCAGCCCAGATTCTCGTGTCACCTCCAAAAAAGCCTAAATAAACATAAGAGTTCTGAAGTTCACAGTTTTAAACATTGACCTATTAGATAGATAGATAGCACTTAGGTATATGTATCTCAAACATATTTGCAAAAAAACATCGGCCTTATCGCTTAAAGCGATTTCTTTCAGGATTTCCAATCACGCCCAGCCGTGGAAGCGTGGACGCTAAAACCACCCAGATTCAGATTCAGATTAATTTCGTTACATTATCATAAGATCGGGTATAAATTAAAATTATGTATAGATTAATTAATATAAAACAATAATTGATTTAATAAGTAAATCAAATTCATTACATTACATACTATAAAAATTATATGAAATAAATTTACCTGAAATTGTTACTGTTATTAAAATGATAGTAAAATGAATACAGCATACAGACATTAGAAATAGAATATGGCATAAATTCGTCAATGCCGTGCCGGATAACATTCTGGCCTTTAAGTTTGTGTCTAAATTGACTCAGAGGAAGCTCTGTTATATGTACATATATATCTAACGGCGACTTGTACATTCTGAGTTCTATGCTTTAAAAACCCTTTTGATGGCCTTCGCCATGCAATTGAAAATTATGAAGGTCATTCAAAGGACATTCAATTTGTAATAGGATATAACCTGAAAGCCTAATTTTCGCATTCCACAACCTTTTCCAACGAATGATTCATTCATTTAGGTCGCATTTTACAAGCTATGCTGTAAAAGATGAATCATGCAAAAATGCAGACGCTACCGGCGCCGTTTAAATTCTGGCCTAAACAAAAACAGTTAAGTTGCCTAGGCATCTAAATGAGAATTCTTTGGTTACCACTTATTTTGCTTACGTTTTTTAGGGTTCTTGAAGGCAGTATTATTTTACGGTTATCGCAAGAAAGAGGCTTGTAGAAATTATTTTCAAACGTTATTATAAAGAACTCGTTTCTGCCCGCAGATTCGCACGCGTAGTTGCTATGGATGGCATACCTAACTACTGAACGGATCGGGCTATAATTTTGCATTGATGTAGGTCTAAGCCTGGAAAATAATATAGACCCGAACATAGAGCCTCCTCCTTTTTTCGAAATCGGTTAAACACACGGAAGCCGCGAGCAGAATCGACTTACTTATATTCCAACAGACCTGTGAATTCGTGATCTTGTTTGTTTTCATTTGCACAATAGTCTATCTCTATCCTGTATTGAGAAACGTTAAACAATGGTTTACATAATACATTCTAAGAAACCAGGCTTGGCTTGTTTTGTATCACAGCTTCCTGATGAAGACAACAGTTTTCATCAGTTCATCCGATTTTGTACATCAGTAGCACAATGAGGAAGATACCGTCAGGTCAAACATAAAGACGTGGTTATTGTATTATATAGAGGTATACATATATATATAGAGATGAAATGATTTAAGACTAAATTGAAACAATTATTAATTACTAAATGCTATTATAATATTAACGATTTTATGACAGATAAATTTTGACATTATCTTTTTTACTATTGCGCCTCTTACTATTACTATTATTACTTTAAGTTTTTTGACATTATATAAAATTATCTACAATATACCTAGGTTGGAACATTACTAAACTCTACTGTGACTTTTGCATGCTATCTTAATTTTGCACGCCTCGATGAGGTAGTAATGTATTGGAAATGCCATTTTTAATTAAGAACTTTTGTACCTACATTACAGCAAATAAAATAAATTATTTGATGATTTGGCATGAAAATGGAAGACAGAGGTAAAAACAAAATGATTTTGATTTGTACTTGTTAGTGCTCCAAAAACCTAGATTTACATACCTAGCTTCAGCTTATTTGATAAGGGATGAATCTTGCATTACAGCGATTATTGTAGGTAATCAATAACGCTGGATTCACACAGCATCATCTAGCCCCAAGCTAAGCAGAGCTTGTGTTATGGGCACTAGATGACTGACTTAATAGAATACATTTTCATAAATAGATAATTTTTATTATACATAGAAAATACCCAGAAAACCTAAACAAATATTTGCAGAACGTACAAACAATTTTGTCCCAAGGTGGGAATCGAACCCGCAACCTCCTGCGACGCAGACCTTCGCCCGCCACATCCGTTGTTAAAGTAAATAGAAGGAAAAGCTCATCGATATTTTCCCACTACTTCATGCAAGCTAAATAAACTTAGGTAAGTTTAAGTACTCGTACCTACTGAAGTTACTTTCGCGCTGTACTAATTCCTATTCCAAGCTTGTCAATTGCCCTATTGTAGAAATCCATTTCAATCACAGAGAAACAAATAAGGACCTAATGTAGGGTATCAGTAGAAACCATCTTGTTAAGTGTTAAATAGAGTCATTGCTTGCAAGGAAAAACTAAAACCGCCGCAAACTTTATCTATATAGCCGGACAAAGTAGAAATAAATGGTTACTGCGAAATAAGTCTTTGGTGCTTATGAAATAGTGCTGTTGTGGACTGGGAAGATAAGTTTGTGGTGGAGTAGTGGTGTATGGGAAGCACGTAGCTCAAGTACAAAACGTGCGCAGAATCAGGTCAGATAGATACTGATTTCTTTGATTATGTGGTCTTGGTTGTAATGCCCTTGCACCATCGCACGTGCTAGTGTGGTATTGAGCTGTCTCTACTTATTTATAGAGTTCTGAATCCCGTTATCGCTTGTTCTTTACAGCTTTTAACAATAAATAGGATGGGTAGATTGGATGAAAGATGGTATTATGGATAGGATTTGAATTAGATACTTTTCAAAATATTTTCGTCCAAAGAACCATCTTGATTGGAGTATATTGTGTTGTCTTTCAGTTAGGGTCTCCACCGAAACTATGCGGAGATGTGAACTGGCTAAACTGGACTGGAGATATATGCTGGCTAGAACGGAACTTAGCTACGAGCGACGATCGTCGGATGTTTGTCACTGCCGCCACCGCTCAAATCTCTTCTCTGTCCTGCGTGACGTCGCTATCTTGAGCGGCACAGCTGATATCACAGCTTCCAACTTTCTTTGCTTTATTCGCCTATAAATATCGGTGTCTCTAAATATCTAGTCGGTGGTCTCCACTGAAGCGGATATGAGATGTATGAAAAACAAAGTTCGATTAATATGTACATCTCTTATCCGCTCGTCTCGTCTCCGCTTTGGTGGAGTCCGGTCCTTATAGTTCATTTTCATGTTGGCCAAGTCATAAAATGACGTAGGTTTTGTTTAAAATGACAGCCAGCAGGCTGATTTCAGGGTTGCAGGGCTCATAATATTTTCGACGCTCATTGATTCATTGACCCTTGTTTTGATTCTAAATCAAAATGCAGCCATAGAGCGGTGAAAATAGCATGACTCTGCAAGCTACACAACAAAGTTTCAACAAACCCTGAACATTGGACACAGATTGCAGCTGTAATTGTTACAAACGATCGCACAATGTGTTCTAATTGAGCCCATTGAGTATTGATGCCAAGCGGTTCGATAGAGTACTCGTACGTGATTCTGTCACCACCAACAAGACACTTGTCTACGGAGAAACACCATTTAATCTGTACTTTCGACATGACTTGGCGCTTGATGTTTGAGGAAATGGCTATGGCTACACCTGATTCAAAGTGTGGGAACACCATAGTTGTAAGTAAATATAAAGTCAAGTACGAGTTAGACTCGCGCACCGAGGGTTCCGTATAAGACCTTGTTTCTTGCCAAATATTATGATTCTAAACGGGAAGCGGGAAGCAAGAAACCCTAAGGTTTTTGTACCCTTAGATTTTTTTTTTGTGAATAACTACAAATTTATAGATTTTTCGTTTGGATATGTTGCGGGTTCGATTCCCGCTGCAGCACGATTGTTTGTACGATCTGCAGATATTTATTCCGGGTGTTCTGGTTACCTACGTATAATAAAAAAATCTATCTATAATGTATTGTACTAAGTATATCAGTCATCTAGTTCCCACACAAGCTCTGCTTAGCTTGGGGCTAGATGATTCTTTGTGGATTGTCCAGCATTATTTATTAATTAAAATCAAGAAGGCGTTGCCAAAAACGTCATAAAAGAGACTACAATAGAAACGGATGAAGCATTAGATCATCACAACCCAGGACATAAGTACAGACAGGGTCATATTAACCGTGATCAAAATTGACAAAGTTGCATTCAGGTTTATAAAAAGCTCTTTTGAGATCGATAACAATAGATCCTTTGTGCACTTAGGTGGAAATATTAATATTAAACGAGTTCATAGAAATAGGTGTATTGTGCAGAACCGAAGTGCTATAGGCAGTATAGTACTTATAAAAGCTTGCAGTAGGTAAACACAGCAACAATGTATATAATCCTTTAAGTGGTTTGGTTCTCTCTTAGATAGGTATTATCTATAATGACCTTACATGTGATTCCCTTCCACATAATTTTAAGATATGATGACTGGAATAAGCGTATAAATTAATGCGTTTATTACAGATTATCTATGCAAAAATACAGCTTTAACTGCGCAGGAGTGCATGATCTAAGTAATGTTGAACATAAACACGTAAACATGCTTGATTGTGGTCAAGTGTCATTATAATAATTGTCGCATTAAGTATGTGAGTATGTTACCATAAATCTAAGTGCTAGGTCTATTAGTATCTAGGTAATAAGATTATTAAGACCTAACTGGAGCAAGGTTGGTTTAATCACAACAGGTACGTCATATCCTGTGTCCCTCCAACCTTTAGGTGGCTTAAAGCCGCATTTTCACTAGGGGACATGGCGCGGGAACAAATCCCCCGACATTCACCTAGTTGTCTCTGCAAAATTTGTGGGACAATGTCCCGATACATAATGACTTGTTCACACTAGACAGTCGTGATTAATACCTATATCGGCCGAGGATTTTTGAGGACCCAAAAAGCCTGTCCACGACTGTCGACGAGGGACACGAAAGTCGCGTGGGTCGACGCTCGCAGAGCATCGACGAGCGATATGCTGCGCGACCTGTAAATGCCCAAGCGACGTCGGGCGACATCGCGCGGGACACGTGAAATCGAGTCGCAGAACTGAAATGTCCCCTAGTGAAAACGCGCCGCTCCGATATTTAGCATTTCCATGAGTATTTTTTTCTGTTTCTGTAGATGCAGTGAAGACATTTAGAGATGAAGAAGCGGCCAGAGAACAAACAAGTTAAGCCATTGCCCTACTTCTGCTAAAACATTAACAACAACAAAAACTTCACAGCGTTAAGATCGTAATCATCTTCTCGCAAGCGATCTCATAAACAAAATCGGCTTATCAACCATGAACCATGAAATAAGGTCAATGCACTCAAGATATAAGATAAGAATGCTATTAATCTTTGAAAAAAGATACCAGAGGAAGATCTTTCAAAACTTTCGTTGCACAAAGGGCACGCCATATACGTAGTAATTAATGTGTATCGGTAATTATAGGGTATTGATGATATTTTGGATGTAGAGCAATTGTCTATGAAAAGAATTGAGATACAAAAAGCCAGTAGGAAAGCTGGTGTAATTATTGGCTATCTATCAATGTTGTGCAACGAGACCACCGAGAATCAAGATAATAGATCAATGTGCTTTCATCAGCACATCAGCCTATACAAGCTCCCTTCAGAATTTCTAATATCTCGTCTCCCCCTTCGACTTCTAATATCATCATCATCATCAGCCTATAGCAGTCCACAGCTGGACATAGGCCTCCCCCAATGAGCGCCATAGCGCCCTGTCTTCAGCTTGCCGCATCCAGCATCTACCTGCAGTCTTTCGCAGGTCGTCATCCCACCTGGTCGGAGGGCGTCCTACACTACGTTTACCGAGTCGTGGTCTCCACTCAAGAACATGTTTGCCCCAGCGGCCGTCGGTTCTTCGCGAGATATCTCGACTTCTACTTCGACTTCTAATATACGATAATTTAAACACACAATCATAAATTCGTTTATGGATATACTTTATTTTTCATACACGTTCTACATAGGCGAAAATGAGTCTACCTAGATATCATTATGTATTTGCTAACTCCTCTACTGGTTTTCTATACTAATATTATAAAGAGGAAAGGTTTGATTTTTTGTTTGTAATGAATAGGCTCCGAACCAACTGGAGCGATTTGAAAAATTCTTTCACCGTTGTTGGGAAGCTACACTATCCCCGGTGAACATAGGCTATATTAGGTTTTCAAAAAAGTAACGGATCCGTACTAAAACCGTGCGAAGGCGGGAAGGTCCGCTAGTATAATCATAATTAAAGATCGTAACAGAAATTTCTATGGGAATCTTCTCAAAAGCTGATATCACAAAAATAATGACGTATAAAACAGAAAAAGAAAGCCGGTTTAAGGTAGGACAAGGTTTTAGTAAAACTGTTATTAAAACTCATAAAATTATAACGAGACACGAACAAAATTAAACGAAATGCTTAGCTCCGGATGAGCAAATTGGAGATAAACGTTTACTGCATCGTAACAACCCTTTGAAAAGCTTTTGAAAAGGCTAAATATACGGTTAGGAAACAGACATAAATTTAGATAGACACAAAACAATAAGATAATTAAGATAAGACGACCGATGTGGCGCGGTGGGCGAAGGTCCGCCTGCGACGCAGGTGGTTGCGGTTTCGATTCCCGCCTCGGAACAATTGTGTGTACGATCTGCAGATATTTGTTCCGGGTTTTCTGGTTTTCTATGTATAATAGAAAATATCTATCTATGTAATATATTGTATTATTTATAACAGTTATCTAGTACCCATAACACAAGCTCTGCTTACCATGGGGCTAGATAATGCTGTGTAAATTGTCCAGCATTATTTATATTTATTTATATAAAATAAAAAATCTATTCTGAGAGGTGCCTTGATAGACAGAAAGTCAGAATAAAACTAAATCAATACATATTTATTGTTAAGCTTTAAATATATACTCGTTTAAATATCTAATTAATATCAAAGTGCTTTAATTACTTTAAAACTGTAAGTAAAAAGTGTAAAGCACTTTGATATTCACGGACACGTCACAAAATTCATATTACATGAGTAAAGTAAAAAAAAAAGTGATAATTTAGATTTTTTGTTCACTTCAATTTTTTATAGGTAAAGTAAAGCAGTAAATAAAGTTTAAACTATGTAAAAAAATATAAAATCCTAATAAAATAAGCTTTTAGACAAGTAAAATTTACGTCTACAAACAAATTTATTTTGCATTATAATTCTATTATGGAAAAATTGGTTGTAGGTATTACAAACATATAAAGATAAGGACTGCTCGTATTAACAATTAAACAGAAATTACCTCAATAAATAAGTTATAAGTAGGAACGCTATCACCGAAATATTGGTCATCCATCAGACATTTCGTAACGCGACGTAAGCCCATATACCTACGGTTGACGACGCCTGCGCACGGCGCGGCGGCGGCGCCTCTGACTCACGTCGAATGTAATCATAAAATGTAAGGCACACAGGTGTAGAGTGGCAGTGATATTGGAGACGATTGTATTCGTTACACACGGAAGACTTTTAAACAATACTATGACTACTTCAATCATAATGTTATGAAAGTTTATTTTTCATTACTAAGACTCCGCTGTCGCGTCCGTCTGTCCTTACATCTGTCACCAGGCTGTAATCTCATGAAGGTAGTTAGACAGTTGAAATTTTAACAGATGATGTATTTAATTATAAGTATTAATACAACGGGTATTTATCGCGTTTATTTACCTATTTTTCCCGACGATTCAACAGGTTTACACACTGTCGTGGTACTTATAATTATGTGTTCAGATCGCGTAAGTTTAAAAATATTTAGATGATAAATTTCTGTTGCCGCTATAACCACAATTACTAAAAAACAGAATATGATTAATATTTAAGGGAGCTCCGATACAATAAACGTGATTTTTTTGCCGTTTTTATAGATACCTATAAATAATAGTTAAAAGTAACTAAAAAACCACGCTTTTATAAATAAACCGAACTAAAAGGTAGAAAATATTTTTTTTAATAAAAAAAATAAATTATGGATAAGAGTGATAAATAAAAGATTTTATTTTAATGTAAAAAAGCGTGGGGTGCATGGATACCATGGATTTGCGTTCTCTTGCCAACAGCGCACACTTGCCTCACATAACTAGATACTGATAGGAGTAGCGACATTGAAGAAATATTTTCAGTACCTAAATCTTTTAATTTCTACTCTTGAGCCAAATCCTCCACTTTTGTCATATTTCTTATTGTATATTCTAGGCCATTTGAAGCCAATGCAAGGAATCTAGGTCCCGTTAGGAAAAATATACAACACCAACCATGCCAAAAACACTTTGCCAAGAATTCCGGTCTCTGCTTTTCCCCCGGACTGTTCCGTTATAACTTGAAACAGTGGGTACATACATACAGATAGGTACATAAGTACACTTAAGACTAGTAGCATTTGTTTATGCGTACACGCATGACCACCATTCTAAAATCATACAATCACGCGCGGAAATGCTAATTCTTAAACGGTTGACGCTTGCTCTTTTGGGCTTTGGCCGAGTGTTAGCGAATTTGTACCTAATTGCATTATTATGCTTTGTATTGTGTTGATATGGACTAGATCACTAGAGCCATAGGTTGAGCTACCTATAGATTGTTTGCAAAAGTTTGGAGTTAGCTCAATCTTTTCTATTGTAAATACTTGTTCTTATTTGTTTCTATTATTTGATTGTAACTTTCTTTGTATATTTTTGTTATTTATATTAAGCTCAAAGAAGAGTTGTTATTTCTAATTTTTAAAGAGGAGGCTTTTAACGACGACCGATTTGGTGCGGTGGGCGAAAGTCCGCCTGCGACGCAGGAGGTTGCGGGTTCGATTCCCGCCTCGGAACAAATGTGTGTACGATCTGCAGATATGTTTCGGGTGTTCTGGTCGTTTTCTATGTATAAAAAAGAATATCTATCTATGTAATGTATTGTATTATGTATATCAGTTATCTAGTACCCATAACACAAGCTCTGCTTACAATGGGGCTAGATAATGCTGTGTGAATTGTCCAGCATTAAATAAATAAAAATAAACATTATCTGATTCTTTCATCATGACATCTAACCACGTGTTGGTCAGTTCTTTGATATAGCCATAGGAATAGACGATACAGTATGTTATTTTCCTGTCTTATGGTATAGTTATGCATTGTATATAAGCATTGAGGTTTACCCAATACATTGTAAATTTCATAGACCCTTTGATGTAACTAATAAATAACGAAGATATTCGCCATCAAAACCGCTAAACGCCATTACTCTGACTCTACTTGTAATGTTCTTATAATGAAACAATTGTATAAGTGACATGGGTGGGCGTCGCCTCAACAACTCTTGTTTTCTCTGGCACTTTTAGAGCAGGTGCCAGATCAAGTTATATTCAGCCCATTATGGATAATTAGCGTAAATATTACTGCGCTGATATAATCATTATGTTAAACACCAGTTCAAGATTATTTTAAGGGTATTCAAGGACACCTACCTAGTTAAAAACTTTTTGGAATATCAAATTCGTTTTTGGTTAACGTTTAAAATGACTTTAATCTTGAAGCTGTCAAGATTAAAGTCATTTAAAACGGGATATTTACCTTGTATGATTTGATTTTTGAGTTATCCAATATTTTGGCACAGTTTCATACGCCATGATCACGGAATAACTGAAGGCACTGCGAGTAAGTTTTTATGGGCAGGCATACCGATCTACCCTCAATTTTGTCTTTTGCTACGAACGTTGCCGTTTTAAATGACTTTAGTCTTAATAACCATGATAGTTTCAAAGGCTTCAAGATTGTTAACTCTACAATCATTATGTAAGTAACTCACACGTAACTGTATGTAAGTCACTGTTATTAATGAAAAAAATCAAAGATATTAAATCCAGTTCATAAACGATGACATTTTAATATGTGGGCGGATTGACTACTATATTTTGAACAGTGCACCTCCAAAGTTCGTATTATTTATCCCATTTTTTATACAAAATTGAGTCATAACTATAAGTAATAAGCTCTATGGCTTTCGGTGTAATCATAACTCGATTACCGGACGATTATTATACGGAGATTAAGAAAGTGGCCATCGTTATAACGAAGCGAAAGATGAAATAAATCAAAAGCTTTGTAACCTTTTCAAAGGTTTTGATGAATAGGTGTTCTTATTACATTAGTTTAAAAACGAAAATTCATCTCAAACGATAAACTAGATGTAGTTACATGATTACCTGGTTTTTTTAGTACACTTATTCAAATGGACTATAAAGTAAAGGAAAACATATGTCAACAGGAAGCTTGATGTTTTTTTTAGAAACGCTAAAAAGTTATGTAACATGGCCTGGCCATACTGCAAAGATATCTAAAAATAATACTACCGCGGATTTCTCGAAACCGCCATTTTGCAAGTACTGCGTTTGCTATAAGGAGGGCAGATCTATTTACAGAAACATCGACTTTTATAAATTATCATGCAAAAATAATTGCACCATTGAAAAAATATAATACGAAAAATTATTTTCTGACATACATTAAAAGACAGATTATGTGAAAAAATATGACGGCGAATGATAATATAATACATAGTAGAAACTGTTATTAGTGGGGACACTCACAGGACACTGCCCAGGCCCACTAAACAATCACCTCTTCACCATCGGAACAACCGACAGCCCTCACTGCAGATGATGCCTAAGCGACGAAGAATGAGCGGCCCACGTAGTCCTGGAATGCGAGGGAGTAACAGCGCAACGACTAGAAATCCTCAACCACCCGAGGTCACTCCGCGAAGCCTGTGAAGATCCCAGGAGTATTCTGCGCTTCTGGACGGAGTTAAGCTGGTTAAAATAGCAAACACACTACGCATAAAGGACCAAAGTCTAAGTGCGGAAATAAGAGTACACCTACCATACCATACCATACCATACCATACCAACTGTTGTTAAATCTAACAAAATTACGACTAAAATCGTGAGATCTCGCCATATAATGATTCTCGTATCAAATCAAGCTTACAATATTATACCAAAATGTAAATCTAGTAATATTATTCAGGACATCCGTCCGAGTTTATCTATGAATGTTTTGCATCTGTAGTGTTACTTGTTCAATTTATTGGTTTGTAGGTGTGATGTAGGAGTATCCAATGTTAGGTACCATTATACGTAGAAATGAAACCAACGGTTGGTAGCTGCCGGCTATTTCGATTTACAATAGTTATCTAAGTTTTATATTTTATATATTACTGCTATTTTATATACATATAGCTGCGCCTTGCGGCTTCGCCCTTGTGCAAATCTATGTATGTTTCAAATGTTTATAAACCTTGATACACTCTATCTATTAAAAAAAAACCGCATCAAAATCCGTTGCGTAGTTTTAAAGATCTAAGCATACATAGGCACAGACAGCGGGAAGCGACTTTGTTTTATACTATGAGTGATACGAGTAGATATGCTTGGTTTAGGTATATATTACTATCGACCATAGAATAACTTAAATGAGGTCTGTAACATTTCTATAGTCTGAAATAAACGAGATATTATTATATTATTGAATTGCATTAACAAGCTTTTATTATATATTGAAAATAATAACAATAAAGACTAAATTTTGGTTTAAAAATAGCTTAAATTTTAAGTTTGTTAAGCAATGACAATGATACCAGTTGCAGAAGAAATTGTTGCAATGTGTTCAGATAATTTTCCGTCAAAGATTTCTTGTGGCCACACAGAAGTGATAGCAACAGCAATAACAATAATATTTACGGCCTCATAATCTATATTAATATTAGTTTTGACTTCTATTGAATATATAAATAATCTTAATGTAAGGTACTTTATTATATTAATATCATAATTCGTGAGGCAATGTTGAATAAGGTACCTTCTTATACCTTATATATCTAGCTACATGTACATATATTTAACAAGAGTTTGAAAATTCTTAGGCTATGACTTCACCCAGGTTTCAAAACAGTGATACTGTAAATACATTTCAATAGTAGGGATTAGGTATATTGAATATGGTAATTATGTAAGTTTTATTTCTACGATTTATTTTAATATAGGTACTGTTTGATTGTGTAAATTTATAAAATACTAGCGGATCTTCCCGGCTTCGCACGGGTATATATTATAGCCTATTCACTGGAGATAGCGTAGCTTCCCAACAGTGAAAGAATTTTTCAAATGGGTCCAGTAGTTTCGTAGCCTATTCCATACAAACAAACAAAAATCAAACCTTCCCTCTTTATAATATTAGAATATACGTATATAATTTATTTAGTTTAATGTAAATAGGTACAATCTCGAATCTTTACATATTAGCTTCTAATGTGAACGTGTACGTTAACTTTCGCCTCTATCTACTAGGACAGGACCTCTTAAGTTTAGAGTTAAGAAGATCGTGAATTGTACACCAGGCATTCTGTACTTGTTCAGCCAAGTACACGCTTTCACATGTAGGTAACTGATAAACCCTTGCTTACGACAGCCAGACGGACAGATTTACGAGGAGCTTTATCAGCTATTAGTAATTTCAAGCGGACCCCATTAGTAGTTGCCTCGTAAGTTAGGCTTGTCTACAATAAAACTTTTGAAACGATTATGGTTATTAATACTAAAGACATTTTAAACGGGATATTTACCATGAATTGATTTTTGTGTTTTCCAATATTTCTTTGGCACAGTTTCATGCGCCATGATCACGGAATAACTGAAAACTTTCTCGCAGTGCCTTCAGTTATTCCGTGGCGCATGAAACTGTCCCGAAATATTGGAAATCTCAAAAATCAAATCATGGTAAATATCCCGTTTTAAATTACTTAAGTACGCTTGTTTAGTTAAAATATGTAGACGTGTTTGTCTTTCATAGTGAGTAGCGGTAAGCGAGAAGTCGTTTTAAGTTGTAAGCGACCGCTATTTGTTTTTTTGACACCACTATAAGATGCCACTTGGAAATGCAGTCGAATCTACATAATGATACCAGAAAAGTGACATACAGAACATGTGTTGTATAGAAACAAAGAAATTTGTTGTACGAATAACGTATAGAAGAGCAATCAACCTAAAAATGAACACTTTGATTGCTGAAATCACACGGTATGTGTTTTCTACAAGTGACTAATATGCGTAAATCCACACTAGCGCAGCGGCTGAGAAAATACAGATCTTTGTGACTCAGCACAGCCGTAATATTTTTCGAACGAAACGCATGTGCGGTGCAACACAACCGCTGTGTAGAGCGGCAGCACGAATTTTTTAGGTTAAAAAAAAGATCGCAGTCGTCTAAAAAAAATCGCAGTCAAAGTGTAAGTTATGTTTTTGTATCAAAATGTAAGCTATAGTTAGAAGATCAGGCAGTAAACCATTATTCTATTCTATTAAAAACAATTATATTCTATAAAATTTGGTAGGTATATAAATTTACATTAAAAGCCTGAATTAAAATGCCTATATACATTTTATAATAGTTAAAATAAGAAGCCTGGAGAACAAAATACCTTATCAAATTGTTAACAGAGATTACAAATAATTTTACTTTAGCAAAAAACTATATACTTAAGTAAAAAAACACAAGGACTTACTTTCACTTCAACTTAAAATCAGTTAAACGAAGTTCCTGATTCTAAGCTTGATGTTATTGCAGGTATATGTGCATAACCTTATGTAAGTTACATAATAATTAGATTTAGGTATCCCTTAAAAAAATATTTTATTTAATTTTATCAGTGTTTTGTTTCTATGATTCTCTGTATGCACATAATATGTGAAATTATCAAGTTCTAAAACCCATATTATTCAAGTGATTATTTTATGTTTTGTGCGTCTTTATAATCATTAATAAAAGTGATAACTGGGGTCATGTCATCCCATCCCAACACCCCAACAGTCTCATTCTAGATTAAGACCTAATAAGCAATCCTGAAGCACCGACTAACATTCACAGGTAAGTTAATAGCACCACTAAACCAACAGTTATAGGCGTCGGTTCATGGATCTTGATAACCCTTTGTTCTACCGCAATAATTGTTACCGTCCTATTGCTATTTAATTGGCAACTAATATTTCACCTGTACACTTTCGATAATCTAGTTAGGAGACAACGTGGGAAGAACAAAGGTTAACATTTACAGTTATGGTAGCCTGACCTTAGTGGGACCGGATGAGTCAAGGGTAGTAATTAGCTTCTTGTTGACGCTTTCACTGTCCAGATTCTGCGTTGTAAGCGGAGCTGCGGGTAGCTAGGCTAGGTAGGGGTACTAGATATTTTGAGTTGTTTTCGAACACAAGGGCATAGAGAGTGTGTTTTTTTTTAATTTTTTTTTTTGAGTTGTTTTCGAACACAAGGGCATAGAGAGTGTGTTTTTTTTATGTTTTATTTTGAGTTGTTTTCGAACACAAGGGCATAGAGAGTGTGTTTTTTTTTATTTTTTTATTTTGAGTTGTTTTCGAACACAAGGGCATAGAGAGTGTGTTTTTTTTATTTTTTTTATTTTGAGTTGTTTTCGAACACAAGGGCATAGAGAGTGTGTTTATTTTTATTTTTTTATTTTGAGTTGTTTTTGAACACAAGGGCATAGAGAGTGCGTTTTTTATTTTTTTTATTTTGAGTTGTTTTCGAAAACAAGGGCATAGAGATTGTGTTAATGATACATGTAAGCCGAGGGATAAGCTTACTATGTAGAATCGACCACCCATATAATAATAAATGTCTCTCTATCTAGATGCGTATGAGCGTCGGGGCCAATGTAAGTTTTAGAAGACTAGATTGTAATATCACACTAATATTATATGTAAATGCGAAAGTTTGGATGTTTGTTACTTGTTTACGCCAAAATTACGGAACAGATCAGGCTGAAATTTTGCTCAGATGTAGCCTGGGTATCAAACACAACTTTTTGTTCCAATGCAGTTCCCATGGGATAGAAATAACCTTTCTTTATTTATTATTTATTTATTTATATTAAAAATGTTGTTAATTTTTAAATGTTACTATAATATTGACGATTTTTTCAATGATTAATTTTAGTTCATGTTAAATTAGTGCACGTTATTCTTTCAAATATTTTTGCATACCGACTAACGGTCAAGTATGTTGATCCACGAAATGTGCAATGAACCTTACATCAAACATGTTTTTGGTAAATAAAAATCTTTATTTTTTATAGACACAACACGTGCGAAGCCGTGGGCGGAATGCAGTAAGTATAAACTTACTACATTCTGCCCACGGCTTCGCAGCTTATTAGCATTAGCAGATTTTAATGACCTACGAGTACAAGCAATGCAAATGAAACTTATATGTTGTGGCAACGGAAAGTAAAAGGAAATGCAAGGATCTTTATGTATTATCCGGTCTCGTAACCTTCTAAGCAGGGTCTGTGTCAGATTTATCGAAAAAAAAACCGTTTAGCTCTAAATAATTAATTTGATTGTGTAAAGAAAAACAAAAAAAAACCTTAATTTGACACTGCTTTTAAGTTATGCGGGACAAATTCTTATCGCTCGGGAAGTCAGGATCATCTTCTATACAATAGCGAAACAATTTTCAAAATCGGTTCATAATTGACGGAGAGTGAACCTACTACTTTTTTGAAGTCGGGTAAAAATAATCAAATATGTTGCGTTGCTGACACAACCAACAATAAGGTTACCTTTGTCGGGCAGACCACATAAAAAGATTCCCATAAAAGATCATAAAACTAACCAATACCGACCCGAGGCACAGTAAATACCCTTTCGCAGCCGTGAATGTTTTCCAACTTCTTTTTATTATGTCTGTCTGTCCGTCTGCTATTTTTAGGTCGATCGTCCTAACCGGTTTGGGATGTATCCCTATTCAATCATTTCTTGGAACTACTAATTTGCGTTTGGAAGACTGAGTCGTCGATGAAGATTAGATGTTGGTGAGTCAGTGTTTGGGTTTAGCTTTTTACTGTTTTTAATGGGTCAAGAAACTGGACTTTTGACCATGACCAATCGCATGCAACTTTATCATGGATCCGTTAACAGTTGCTTTAACTTTTACTGCAAAAGAATTGACACTACAATTCACAATTTATCTGACAAAAGCACCACCAATCATAAACCCATAAATGCCCCCATCGATACATCCTTAATTGTTTATAAAATCCCAAAAGGGCTGTCAACTATCTCAACTCCAATAAAACGTCAAACAAAAACCCGTCCCATTTCGTTATTCCTTTCACACTAATAATTTCCATATTGGGATGCAGTAGGCTTTCCAATCGTATCTGCCAATTAAGACCTAATTAATCAGTTGGAACGCCCTGATGTCCTACATTGAAAGAGACAACCATATTGGAAGATCGTCAGTTCTGTTTGGTAGAAATCTACAAGTTGATCATGGCCCCTCCTCAATTGAAGGGGGTTAATGGTTGGACTCATAAAGCTATAAGTATACAAAAGGGGTTGGCCGTTATATACGTGCGCAATCAGAACGGGATAGAACCAAACTGAACTAATAAAATAGCGGTTAAACTGTCCAAGAGAAAATTCAAGACCTTCTAGCAGTTTCTTCTTCGAGAGCTGTGTGGTTGAGAGGTTTTATCATTGCCATTTGTGACAACGGGCCATTAGGTACACCAGAAATGTGGAGTATAATAAGTCACTTTCACGAGGTTCCGGGCATTCCATTCGCGAATGATATCACGTGGATATGGTCAACTCACTTACTTCTTACTATAAAATTTTACTTGTGATTATTTTGTGGGCTTAAAGTAATAAAGGAATTTTAGTTAGATCGGTCGTACATTAGAGTAGTAGTAGGACATTGTACTAATAAAATCAATAGCTTTAAGTTGATGAAATAAGTTTAAGAATAGAACCTTTTACCACCCCTGAATGTATTGTATGTATACAATACAACCCGTAATTAGCCATTTAAAATGGCGCTCCGTTGCGCAAAAAAGCCTTTTACTTTTATGGGCATCAACTAAAGGGACTCGAACGATAGATTGAATCTCGATAGGCTTTCTTGTAGTCAAGAATCTGCCATCTATCTCGAATGCAACGGTAAAGACTCTACCTTAATTAAACGGAAATCCTTGAGTTCACGATTGGTATCAACCTGTTGTATGACTCATCCTTTTTAGGGTTCCGAACTCTTTGGTTTGTTCCGGTATCTGATTGTGTTAGTTATTTTGTTTGGTGTGTTATGGGTTCGTTTGTTATATTGACGTTATTCTTTCTCATCATATTCATGACATGCTATTCAACGTCCTTTGCAGTAATTGTTTTGTCTTTTGATAAAATGTATATAAGTGCATTTGTTTACTGGCAGACTTATTGGTGTCTTTTGTTTTGAGATGTGATTTCTTCTGTATTTTCATCGTCGACTTTTAGATTCACTCAACCACCTGTGCAACTACCATACTCACACTTATCATAGACAATCCTGCATTGTTTTTATGTGAAGCTATTTATAAAAACATCAACTATGTTGTCTATTATGTAAATTGGCTTCTGTATAGACGTGATGATGTAATTATGTGAATATTTTTGCATTATTTAAACACGGTACAAGCCGTTAAGTTAAAGATAAGCTTCGGATAAGCTGTATTCATAAATTATGCTAATCGTCTGAGAAATTATGTATTGTGGTGGTAAACTATCATCACAGATTTAAAGATAAATTAAAAATTTTGTAAGATACTAAGGTAGTATACACAATACTTTGACTTAAACACTTTGTTACAAGAGCTGCAAAGGCCTCAATATTTTTCTGACTTTTCTTTACTTTATTGTTGAGCCAATTGTTCGTCACAAAAACAATGTTCACGTCAAGTTCAATACCCAAGAACAACAACACAATCAGTAACGCTTATCACCATAATAGTAAACTGAACTACATTTCAGCTTGAACTCTTAAGTCAACAGAGAAAAGATGTTGAACTTTGCTTCTAAGCACTGAAGCAGGTATGAACAACTGAGATAGCTACTTTTCCACTGAGTTTCTAGCAGATGCTGAGGTCTGTTTTCTTATGCCTCTACGTCCCACCTATAGACGAATCATTAAGTAGCGTTATGTACTGACCGTACACAGTGTGAACTCCATATCTGTAAGTTACTCGACAAGTTCCGAATGTAGACCACTCCTAATGCGGCTGCTGACCGTACGTTCTATTGAGGAAGTATTGATGGTAAAAAATGATACAAATTGAAACTAGAGGATCATTCTTCTTAACAAGCACGTGCTTTTTGCTGCCATCATCCGTGTGAAACCTAATTCTGGTATTAGATTGTGGCCAGCCTATGTACTTAGATAAATTGACAACGACGGAGCGACAGACGGACGGATCCTAAATGAGAATCAAATGAAATGATTAACGAAAGGTTTTAAAGTAAAAGATTTTCCTCCAAAATGATTAGTTTTTTTACCCCTTATTGACATTAAATATCTTGGATTCTAGAACCGAGTATAGACCCAAAATGCTGGATCTTTTCACACAATATCATCAAGCCACACAGTAAGCAGAGTTATATATATTTTATATTTTGTTGATGACTTCCACGTTTAAATTCATAGAATAAAGGTTGCCTTCAGTTGTGATGTGGGAAACAAACGACTGATACACTACCTAGATAGTTACAAACTGAGTTCTTGATTAGTATATGGTTTCTGTTTAAGTATCTAAAATAACTTTGTCATAAGTTTCCCTGAGATAAAAAGCCAAGCTTTGAAACGAATAAGCTTATAAGCATGCATTTTCATTCAAGTGGTGCAGCATTGTTTTACGTAGCTTCAAGCCGTCCTTTGAATACTCAAATAGCTAAAACAACTCCTTCGGTGGCTTCCATACCTGCACTTGCAAATGCACCGCCGTGTTTCAAAACCGCAAACATTTTTACATTTACATCATTTACGTTCACTTCTGATGCCTTTTCGTGACTCTTGAATATTGATACAGCTGTCCTGAGTATGACAGGCATGTCACTCGCTCACGACAATGCGTCCGCTCCACAAATACATTCTTTTAATTTCGCCGCAGCTTCATCAACAGTATCTATTATCTTCCTCACGTCTGCACCAGCTTCATCGATAGTCACTATGACCTTTTCCACGATTCCTACAGCTTTAGTAACAGTATGTTTGGGAGCAGTGTAAGTGGTTTCTACATTCGTGCTCGTGTCGTGGGATTTGCTCTCAAAATTAAAAGCCCAGTACATTATTTTAATTTATTCTGGTTATGTTTTATAGCAGTCGTTATGGCGATGGACGGATAAACAGCATTTCGCTTTCCGAGTGAGAAATTGGACTGATTTGGACTAAGGATAATATATGGCTCAGTTTTATTCTAAGACAGGTACGAGTATGTATCTATGAGATAATATCTTGAGCTTTCGACAAATAATTGAATTTTCGCTTATTTTAGTATTTTTGCCGAATGTATGTAATATTATAATACTTTTATTGGCAGAGATCGTCAGAATAGGGATTTTAACAAGTCAAACTGAAACCTAAAACACTAAATAAAACATGAAACTAAACCTGAAAGGCCACTGCTGATAAGCTAATTAAGCGAACTCAAGGGACAAAGTGACATCGTCTATCGAAACGAGGTCGACTTAGATTCGAATCGCGAATGCTAATGAGAACGCTTTGTAAGTGTTGTCACTTTCAGTTTCTTTAATTGATTTATGTTTAGATTGTCTAGCCAGGCCATTAGACCGACTAGCTAGCCTTTGGTTGCTCTCTCCATTCTTCTCTCATGTATGATCTTGATAGGAACTGTTGGTACTGCGTCGGAGAGTGGAAAGGATTTGGATGCACCCTATTCTTAGTCTGAGCTTAGTTAGATTCAGGAACATTATTATACATTCAGAAAAATAACATAGGTGGTTAAAAATGCCATAAAATACACTTTTAAATTTTCGTAGCACAAATTTTAGGCAGTCAACGTAGATATTAGGTACTTGTTGGAAAATAACAGAATTCCGACATTGTAATGTTAATTTATGCTCCATAGTAAATCCAGTTAGCCCGTATGTCTATGCTCCAATGAGGATTTCATAAAAAGTTCACATGCCATTAACTCCCTACCTATTTGAAGAAACTTACCAAGACTGAAGAAGAATGACAACATTGAACAAGTAAAATCCTTTTTTAATTCAATGTTTCTATCTATTCACTGTTATGAACGTGCAGAAGCGGTCTATACAACTTAATTCTTCAAAGTAATTCTTTGTTACTGGTTGTCAAGAATGAGGCAATAAAACTTCGCAATATGTATTGCAATGATTTTATCACCGTTGTCCAGCCAGATGTTTGGATGTTCACAGCAGATACTAAAGCAAAAAGTGAAAGACACGTGTTACAAGTGATGTATTGTTATCGGACCATTAGACTTTCTCCGCAAATATCACTGTCGTTTCGATTTCAATAACTGTCTGATCTTTGATAGCTTTGTTTAGCATCAGCGTGAAGCTAATACTATTGAATTTGTTCATATCATCGATAGTGTCATCACGTTGTTTAATATTTCATTCAATTTGTTTTTTATGACTTGGCATAAGTACACTTTCTCTACTGGAGTTCTTAAATAGTTTTTTGTATATAATTACGAACCTATGTCTTTTTATTTTTTACTACTGTTTCATGCAAAGGATCTGGTCTCTTTGCATGCCCAAAGGATCTATGGTGATGATTAATTTATAAATTAAATTAGTCGTTTTTGTCTTTAACTATGTAAAAGATCACAGACAGTTAACACTATAATAAATATCAGAAAAGATTGCTTAATAAATAGGCGTTTCGCACAAATGTAATAAACAAAGTAATACATCGCTTCAGACGCCATTTTAGTCACGAATTGTGTTAAATCTGCACCAGCTTAGATTTATTTACAATAAAGAGAGTAATAGCGGTTTCAGTGACAATGCACTGAAACCATTTATATTTTAAAATCAATATCATTATCTGAGTAGGTATACATTCAGATGAAGATATTGATTTTAATATAACATCACTGAATTCTGATGATTTTATTATAAATATAAGTTAATAAAGCTACCTCTTCCTATTACAATTATTCCATAGCATTTTATTATTGATTAGCTGCCCGTGTACAAAGACGTAAATAAAAAATAAAATAAATAATTCAAGCCAACCCACACAGCATCATTTAGCCCCTTTTTTTATTGTGAGGAAATCCATCATGGATATCTTCCATCCCCGGTGGAAGATTATGTCAGACTCCTACTGACTAAAACCTCACGAATTTCTCCGGGCACATTATGCTAGGG
The DNA here is from genome assembly GCA_947044415.1 of Eupithecia dodoneata. NCBI lineage: Eukaryota > Metazoa > Arthropoda > Insecta > Lepidoptera > Geometridae > Eupithecia > Eupithecia dodoneata. Next base: position 10,724,912 of record OX345665.1, on the reverse strand, counting down.
ATCGCGGGGACTTTCGGGAATACTTCCCAAGCAAAACTTTTGTTATTGGTACTAGATGACTGATAGACTTAATATAATACAATAATTACACAGATATATATTTGACAATAAAATAAAATATAAATTCAGAGTTTAGTTCATACTATAAATATAAAAGCTGCTCCATGCTTTGCTCTTTGTACCTTGTCTTCGTAGATTTATTGGTTTGTATCCTTCCTCAGTTAAATTACATTAACACGCTTAGCGATTTTGCGAATTAAGTAACGTTTGGTATCACGATTGTGACATTTGGAAATTTGAATATAGACCTTCGGTTCAGATTGTCCTAGTGGTGAAATATGCATCTTTCAGATATATGGACTATGGACAAGTTAGAACAAATACTGGAACATCCGAAAACTTAAATGTAAAGCTAGTTATCAAAGAATTAGTCATCAAAGATGTAAAGACAACAAGACGAAAGCAGTTGAGTTTGGAAGAATACTTTACCATTAATATGAGAAGATCTGAACGTACCTGGAAATAAAAAAAGGTAACTTTAATAAACAAAACAATATCATTTGGAAACTTCGATACATTACATAAAACATTCATCGAGGTAAACATGTGATTCAAGAAACAGGTAAGTTAGTCGTTTGGTATTGAATGTGGTATGTAGGTACAAACAGTATTTATATGCAGATGAGATTGTACTTTACAATTCACTTTGCTTAAAGGACAAAGAGGATTGACAATAAAAATGTAAGCCTTACATACAAGTGTGGGTCAGTCTGCGACTACCTATTAGGTTTCACAAGTAGGTACCTACGAAATATTCGGGTTCATATGACAAGGCCCCTACTTATATAAAACATACTAAGATACCTAATTTCGAGAAAAACGCAGTCATAGTGATTAATCAACAAGTTCCGTCGGATAATATTGTTATCGATTTCCTTATAAAATTACTCAATGAACGAAAATGTTTATTGGATATGCCCATTCTTGATAATAAGTGCTCTGAAGATATAAATTATCAGCGCTGTGAATGAAGACATGCATAACTCGCTATGTTATGAAAGTGTGAGTAAAAATATGAACAGCTGTCCATAAGCAAGTTTCCAACACCGAAAACTTATATTAAGCATTTTTAATAAACAAAGCAGGCGCCTGATACGTTACACTCGTACTATTTATGGTCAGGAATTTCTTAAGAAAACACACCATTCTTATCAACGCCGTTTTAAAATCTTCAATCAAAAAAGAACCTTACTCTATTGAGATAAGCGCTGCAAAAATCACGACGTGTGTATATGCATTTCCCAATGAAGACTGTAGACCAACTTGTTTAAGCAGCTGATACGCTTGATTTGACTAAGGAATCTGAACCGAATGATGATACAAATAAAGTAGAAGATGATGTTTCTGATACAGGCAAAGGTAATTAAGCTTGATATAATTAATTAGCCGCTGCAGGATGTCTGTTTGCGAGTAATGATAATAACGAGGGAACTATTTTTGTGAACGTTGACGTGTTTTATGGTTTCGAACAAATTACTTATAAAATCAATTAGGCAAATGAGTTGCTGACATTCGATAAAGCTAACTTTCTTTTTATATTATTTAGCTAAGAGATAAAACTTCGAGATATGAGCACTATAAAACCCAAAGATTGTAATTGAGAAATTTTTAAATTTAAAAACAACTCTTCTTTTAAAAGTAAATTACAAGAAAGGGATGGAAATCTAACATGACAGAATTACATGACGTGAATGAGTTTGAATAAGTTATGACGAAATTATAGGTATCGATTGAGCCACGAAACAAGTGCAAATGTCTGTAAATTTATCCTTCAGACCGATGTACGATAATCAGATACGTACGCATTATTCGTTTGGCGCCAATATGTCGAATGACCGCCAATTGCTTGATAAGGGCAAAGTAACGATAAAGATTTCATTTCTGTATGATTATGATTACGAGTGTTTAAGTACGAAAACATTCCTGACTTATTTATTACTAGCTGCGCCCCGCGGCTTCGCCCCCGTTAAATCTATGTGTCAAGTCAAATGGTTAAAATGATAAAAAGTATCCTATGTTAGACTCCTGGTTCTAAGCTACCTCTCCACCAATTTTCAGCTAAATCGGTTCAGCCGTTCTTGAGTTATAAGTGTTGTAACAAACACGACTTTCTTTTATATATATAGATTAATGTTTTGTCTATACTAATATTATAAAGAGGAAATGTTTGATTTTTTGTTTGTTTGCTTTTATTCAATAGGCTCCGAAACTACTGGACCGATTTGAAAAAATCTTTCACCGTTGAGAAGCTACACTATCCTGAACATAGGCTATATTATATTTTCAAAAGAGATAGGGATCCTTACTAAAACTCCCATAATGTAACCCAAGGTGTAAAAACAACACCTAATCAAGTGATATTCGAGTTTAACGCGGGTCAAACCGCGGGGAACAGCTAGTTTCATAATATAAACTAAACGTCACAGTGTAAATTTAGTCGAGTAATTCACAAGTTCTCGATAAAACTTATTGTTACATCATCATCAGCCTATAGCAGTCCACTGCTGGACATAAGCCTCCCCCAATGAGCGCCATAGCGCCCTGTCTTCAGCTTGGTGCATCCAGCATGTACCTGCAGTCTTTCGCAGGTCGTCATCATCACTCAAGAACACGTTTGCCCCAGCGGCCGTCGTCGGTTCTTCGCGACTCATTTAGTAATTCCAGTTCAGTTTGAAGCATTCAGTTTGAAGCTTAAGTTTTGTGCGTTGTTACTTTTCGTATTAATAATGTTGACATCACAGTTTCTTGCCTTTGTGCTCTTTGATCTTTTGTAATATTACGTTATCAGTTAGCTTACAGTCAATAAAGAAATAAATAAAGCTTTCACAAACAACTTTTCTAGTTGTATTTCTTAATAAATTCGAATTATTAAAATTTATAGGTTCATTTATTTCGAATGGTCCCATATATAGCTAATCAGAGATCAAACTGACCGGAAATACATCAAGTTTGTTTAAATTTTTAATAAGTCTAGTAGTTTCTTCCCGCGGCTTCGCACGCGTTGTTTCTATGGAAACGTTTTTAGGTTATTTACATACCATGGGAACTGATTTATATAATAAAAAGTAGCCTATCTTTTCATCCGGGGTTGGAACTACCTGTATGCATTTATTATACATAAATTTTAGCCCGATCCGTTTAGTAGTTTTTACGTGAAAGAGTAACAAACATCCATCCATCCATACTTACAAACTTTCGCGTTTATAATATTAGTAGGATAAACAGAATTATGTGCTAGAATATGATAAATTCAATCTATCGTAAACTTTAGAGATATTTTTACGTAATTTCACGTATCTATTATTGATAATAATATTATTGCTTCATAGAACAGATAAAGCGTCCTCAATAGATAAGTTTTAGTAAACGATAAAATAATTTTCTTTTTGTTCAGCGACTGTTTTCTTAGAACTAAAGGTAGGTAGGTAGTTAGATAGATAATTCTTTATTGCACACTTACTCTGAATTGACAATGTAAAATAAAAACTTAAAAACTAGATACAATTGGCGGTCTTATCGGTCAAGAGCGATCTCTACCAGACAACCATGGATGGATAGGATCGTGGATCTGTGTGCTTGCAGGTTATATTTATATTTATTAAAAAATAAAATAAAATACTTATAATACTTACATGGCAATATACTACATAAATATCATAGGTAATTCCAATATTTATGATATTAAGTAAAGTGTAAGTACGTACGTACAATAAAAACATAGCCTATCGACTTCTTGTCCGTCTGTTTCACTATTTTATGGAAAGATTCTATTAGTTTAGTCGTCTTTGCTTCTAATTAATGTAAGAATATATATACATAATTGAAGGTGTTCTTATTTGTATGCTTTTTGGTTAATATTATTTTGGTTTATTTTTATATTCATTGTATATTTAACATCAATTGTTTAGAAAATAGTTTCATAATGGACTTACCAGTAATTACATACATAACAATAAAAAAATGATATGAGAAGTTAAGACAAATCAAGATAGTATCTTACTTGCAATGGAGAGAACAAAAAAGATAAATCAATCTGTATTTTATGACCCAGTTTAGAATTATCAATACATCATAAAAATAACGATATACTATCAATGTTTTTAATGTTATCTTACAAAGCACATTACTATATCCATGTCATGGTTCTGCTAAGATGAATGTGGTACATGTATATATACATGAATTGTAAATATTTGACTTACTGTTGGTCACGCACTATCAATTTAGTGATATATTATTTATATATCAGCTTTTGAAAATGATCATGGATGTTAAAGATTCAGATTCAGATTTCTTTATTGTCATAATTCTTACATAAAAGTGTACAATATAATATACAATGTGTATTGTCGAACCTTGATCAAACGAGATGTGCGGATACACGACATATATTTATCGATAAAAAACTAAAAATAAAAAATTATATGTTACCTATCTCAAAAATAAAGCCGATTTAATATTTTTTTTTTTGAAAACGACTTCATCTGGTTTTTTCTTCGTTTCTTTTTGAGTAAACGGTGTATTTTATTCAAAGTAGCCTCATTTGAAAGCTAGATTGTTTATCTAGCTAAAAAAATACAATTTCGGTACATAAGCTTACTAAAATCAATATTTTTTTGTCATGTTATTTACCATTTAAAATAGGTACTTTCTGTTTTGTCAAGAGTAAAAAAAACAAAAACTTTATCTTAAACAGCCGTTACTATCCCACTGCTGGGCAACGACTCGTCTAAACAGGTCATATACAATTTTGCTGTATAGGAAATATAATAATTATGTTATATTCTTAAAATTATAATAGTTAACGTTACTCTCGGTTTTAAATGAAAAGATATGATATAATTATGATATAACTACAATTAGAAGAAGTAAAAACATCTATTGCGTTTTTGGACGAAGCTTAAACATATCTATACTCTATACTAATATTATAAAGAGGAAAGGTTTGATTTTTTGTTTGTTTATTTGGCTCCGAAACTACTGGCCCGATTTGGAAAGTTCTTTCACCGTTGGGAAGCTACGCTGGACATAGAGCCTCCCCCAATGAGGGCCATAGCACCCTGTCTTCTATCAGCAAACATTTCAAAAATCAAATCCTGGTAAATATCCAGTTTTAAATGACTTTAGTGTTTATAACTATGATAGTTTCAGTTGTAATTTTGCGTTAAATTTTTTGTGAGTGATCAAGTCTGAATAATCAAGACTCAGGACATTTTCCGCCAGGCGTCAGCAAACCGTCTGATAAGGTGGCGCCGGCTTCCTTAATCGCATCAAATCGCCTTCTACAACATTCATTGCCGCGTTTACATCATCACCTGCGCCTCAAGTTAAAGATTCCCGATAATGGTCGACAAGTTTTGAGATAGCATCGCAACCGAACCGGAAGACTACTTATAATATTAATAGAGCCGATATGAGACCCAATTATGAAGAAATCGACACTGTCGATGATTTATTCAACGATCATATTATACGACGTAACATAAATAAGTGATAAATCCAGTAGTTGGAGAATCAACAGGAGATAATACATAAAGGAAGTTAGAATCTGGCAAATGTGAATTTATTATCTATGAACTAGATTGACCTAAGGTTATCATTTACACGAGCATCTGTTAATCGTTTCGATTGACGTCACATAATATAAAAAAAAAATATTTTCGTATAAATAATGCTGGACATTTTACAAAATATTTTCTAACCCCAAGCTAAGCTGAGCTTGTGTTATGGGTACTAGATGACTGATATACTTAATATAAAACATTACAAATATAGTTTTTTTTTATACTAAATAGAAAGTAACCAGAACACCCGGAACAAATCTATCTGTATAAAATATTTGTAGATGTCCCAGGGCAGGAATCGAACCTGCAACCTCTTGCGTCGCAGGCGGACCTTCACCCGCCGCGCATCAGAGGTTGTATCTTCTCTATGAAATAAATAAATAAATTGTTAGTACAATCGAATTGAACTGATACGTTTTTGTCAAATATTAAACTAATGAACAAACGATAGAGGTAGACTGTGATTAGCTAACGAGAATCAATGGCCGAGTAAAACTAAGCTAGCCAATGCAGCAGATAAGTCTACCCAGAACAGAACCATGCAGTATAAATCGAAGAGAAAATGAAAGAAAAAACAAAACTAAAATCTTTAGATAACGTAATCCTCAAAAGAGGTTTAACTAATCCGACTTAATCAGATCCCGGAAGAGAACTGACATGCAAACTAGGATTGGTTATCCGCAACTCGATCGACGATAAAATCACCAGCTGCACAGCCGTCAGCACACGATTGCTATGATTAAACGAATGCTTGCTTCACTTTTTAAAAACCAGCTTCCTACTTAAAACGTAGTTGGCAACACACAACCACAACTGACAACAGTACGTATAGTGGACAGTATTTATTTTAGCTTGGACTCTTTAATGCAAGTAGGGGTGTAAGGGGAACTCCAACATCTTGTCTCCCAAACCAATCTAACCTGCACGTGGTACACCCTGCTAGATAACGAACTAGGATCTGGTGAAAATTACAAACAAACCTCATAATTTGATAACTCAGATAATTTTCAAGTTCCATTACTTGACACTGGCAGAGAAGTGTGTAACCAGATACATATTGCCATTAACATAGAATGATCATCAATGCAAGTAGATTATAGCTATAAAATGTATGTTTAAGGGGCCTCCGGAGGGACGAATGCTTCATACAAACGTAATATTACAATTATTTCTAATTCAAGCATATTTCCACAGTAATATTGCATTATTTGTATTAAAATAGTATTTATCTAGGTTCCCAAATAGTTTTTTTTTCAAAATACTTACCTAAAATAAAATGAAAGCCAATCTCATTTTGCACATTTTTATGCGAAAATGGACATGTTTTCTTGCTATTTGTTTCGTATTAAAAACATCAATATCTTACGTTTTATTTATTAAGGAACATAGCTTATATTGTCTAGTTACAGAATAACAATACTTTGTGAAGAATACAAAAAGTTTTCAGTCATAATTTTTGGTATTACGGAACAAACCAAATTTTGAACGACTAATATTGCTATCGCGCACGCGTGTGGCGCGGCGCAAGGGTTAAACAGGGACAGCCTTATTCGGAGCGATTTTTGCAAGCGAGGGTCGCCGGACCCTTAAGACCATCTATGGCCTGGCAACATCAGCTATCTACATTGATGTAATCTAATAAAGTGTTTTTTGTTTTTACCGTTTCATTATAACAGAAACTGGCTAGAAACGTGTGAAACCTTTAAGCAAATGCTTGCTTCACTTTTTTAGAACAACTTTCCTTAGTGCGTGCTGATTTTAATCAGTACATGTTTGAGATATCTACCACAGCTGGATCTGGCTGGAAAACGTTTTATGGTGTTTCAGAATGTCGTTTATTATTTTATGCGTATGCTGGTGAAAGTTTCCGAGATCTGTGCTGGCGGGTTTTATCGTATCTAAATTATGAATGTGAATGTTTAGATGTTTGTACTAATGTGCGCCACTTCTAGTATATTTTGATATTTACTATGCCACTGTCTTGTTACCACAGATCGTTAGATCAATTGACTAGATCCATGATAAATCTGTTAAGATTTAAAGTTATCATTCGATCCACGTAGTGTGGATCTATCGATAACTTAATGATATGTCAAAAATAATAACAAAAGTCTAAACTGACAGTTATGTAAACAAACCGGCTAATTGCAAAACGGATCCTTCGAGTCGTTTCGTAGTCAATTGATCTAACGAGATCCATCCAAGATCTGGTATTGTTTAATGAAAAGGTTATTGTAAATCCCAATTGAATGGGCTTTTGATGTTCTCTGTAACTTTTGTTATGATTTTTTTCAAATAAAATGAAAATGTTGGGTTTTTAAGTCTTTCAATTCGTTGTCACCACTGCATTCGTTACGCTATCATAAATTCCATCAAAGCGTGATATCATATCAAATTCCTTTTAATAAGTGTTAGTTTGCACTGAGGCTGAGTGAGACTATGACTAGATTTATTAGATGTTTACTTTTAACAGAGTGAGTAATTGATTGAAGTGAGGGTTTTGTACCCTTATCTAGATATTGATTATACGTAGACAGGTTCATAGTTTTTAGATACCTTTTGCAAAGCTTGTTTAGTTAAATTATTCTTGAATATTTAAGTATATTTGGGGTAGAGAAAGTGGGTGGGCGAGATCAGTCAAGGAGCGATGAACATGAAGAGAAATAATAACCTAGAAGATGGATTTGTATCCAATAATACACCATGGAAATGAAATAAAATAAGAATATTACCTTAATTAGGGGGAAAAAGAAAAACAAATGCGTCCACTGTTTTGTCTTTCGCATGATAAATATGTCCGTAAAGCCTTTCGTTATTACGGTAGGGAATTCAGAAGCAAAAGTGTGAAAAACAACATCGTCGTGTTAGTTTCCATTGTTGCGACCTGTTGCTACAATTCAACATTTCCACGTCTCCACCATCATCAGGCCAGTCACCGGATGATTCACACAATGTGTCCGTATTGTGTGGCATCCTGCGGGCAAGGTTAATTACGAATAACGTTCATTTGCAAACGTAAAGTCTATTGTCTACCATACCGTTATTTGTGAAACCGCTAGTGGAATTGTATCATCAATTTCTGGCTACTTTTTCGTAACTGATTGCTGTCCTTTTATTTCTTGTTTTTAACCTATACCTTGAAATACATCCTTATCAATATGCTGAGACAGGTCTTAAGCAACCTCTTCTAATAAGTTGTATGATGCAGGTTCGTTATGTATATGCAACAAATCCAAGTAAATTACCCTCAAAAGTAATATTTGGGTTTTTTACAGTTGGCTGTGGCTCTAGCAGAGAATGGCCCTGGCAAATAAAATAGTTCAGCTGAATTTCGCTCGTACAATGCTTGCGAATTCATGGTTATCTGAACATCTGATGTCATTGCAATTATCTAGTCTGTTATTATATTTTTTTTATTGTCTGCTTTTTGTTTCATATTTTGATTCAGGATGCTGATGTCTGGCTTTAATATTAATAACCTGTATGTAAGTACAGTAAACCACGTTTCATAATCTATATAACCTCCCGACGACCCCCCAAGACCCCCTCAACTATAACCCGGGGGAGCATTGCGGCGAGCGAAGCGAGCCGCAATGTCACCAAGGGGAACGGCACGGCGAGCGAAGCGAGCCGTGCTGTGACCCCCCCAATGACCCCCCAAGACCCCCTCAACTATAATTTTTTTTCGGGTGGAGCATTGCGGCGATTGAAGCGAGCCGCGATGCGACCTCGGGGAACAGCACGGCGAGCGAAGCGAGCCGTGCTGTGACCCCCCCGACGACCCCCTAAGACCCCCTCACTTATAACCCGGGGTAGCATTGTGGCGAGCGAAGCGAGCCACAATGCGACCAAGGGGAACGGCACGGCGAGCGAAGCGAGCCGTGCCGTGACCCCCCCACGCCCCCAGCTCCCCTGAACTTCCTCCCCAATCAAAAAATCTGACATGGGTATCGTTTTCGAGTAACTTGAACTCGTAGATTACGAAAATGGTGTCAATTTCCAAATCCAAGATGACTGACATTTTTTAATCGCAGTATTCCCTCTTGGATATCGATTGCAAACAAAATAATTAAAGGTGTAGATCACGACAAGGGGAATACAATGAAAAAAAACTCAATACCTATACACAACCCCCGCGAGCTGCTTGCAGCTCGCGCACATCTAACAACTAGTCTATATTATATAGATGACAGGACTATGTATATAATTCTGTTATCATCTGTACTTGAATTTCTATAATACCTCTCTCTATATTATAAAATCTAGTAAAATAAATGATATATATATATAGTAAATAAAATTAAGGAGACTTAGTATAGGTACATATAATGTAATTACTATCAGAAACATTTGCAGAACCACGAAAACCTTACGTCATTTTGCTTTATTGCAAAACTTTTTCAATGCCTACATCTCACGTAACAACGAAATTGAAATTCATGACGACGTAATTGGGATCATTTTTCATTGGCCACGGCTGCGATTTGCATAATGAGGTACAAAAACCGTTCGTTATCTGCCGGTTTTAAAATTGATGGAGCTTCAATGGGAATGATGGGTTTTCGAATTATTTCATATTACCTTTTGAATGTCTGCACCATTTTAACAAAATTTACAAATTTAATGGTAGGTAAAATGCTTATTGATGTGGTGGTATTGATTATTTATTATAATAATTGAGTAGTTTTTATTTTGTCATCATCATCACAGAGATTCTATGCTTTACATAAATGCTTTGTAACGAGGGTCGTTATTGAACCTTGGTTGGTTTAACCACTGATCTTGTCTCCCGCAAATAAATTTAACTCCTGAGCCGCTTAATTTTATTCAACACGCCCAATCATCGACAGGCCCATTCATCAACATCTATAGGCTTAAAAGCTTTACTGCTAAAAGAGCAGCAGAAGCTAAAAACTAAAGTAGACCTCCACAGCAGCGGTAGATAACATCCAAAACATTCGCTCCTAGAGCTGTACGCACTAAGGTGCGTTTTCTTTATCGCTCGAGATAAGATTATCTACGGGGTCACAGCAGGGCACTGGGCGGATTTATACCGGGTGAAGTCTATTGACATTGATGTAAAGGCTATATTTGAATGATAAGATACATTGATATTGACAGGAGTGGGCTAGGGGAAAGTTAGAAGTAGGTGGGTAGATTTAGTGGTGATTGTTCTGGGTCCAATAAAGTGATTGTGTGATTCTGGCTGAGACCAGTAACGATGTTCTCTCTCATAAAACGTTGGGAATACATTTCGTGGGACTTTAGAAATAGGTGCGTCTCTCTTGAGACGCTGTGAATAGTCATGCGTAGGGTGAGCATAAAGAGGCGGGTTCCCTGTGCAAACAAACCGGCACGGGTAGATACCGATCCGTACAGGTAAAATTAAAAAAAGCGACAGGTTGGGACTTGTCGATACCGACTACTTGGACAGGGTTACACGGGTTAGAAAGTTTGAAGCTATGATGGTCAATATAGACAAATTTACCTGTGTGTTGTCTACGTAGCGTATCCTGCACCGATCCGTACCGACCCGCCCTGAACAGTCCGTACCAGAATACCTGCTTCTTTATTATTCTCACGTTTATAATTCAGAAAAGTGACAGTCAGAGTATTTTGTTTTTAATGATGTACATATATCAGAGGCGCCGTAGTAGCCCTGCCAAGTCGAATTGATGATCGCCACCAAGAACCCTTTACTCGAACCATTTCGAGGCACGTGTTCGCTATCGATATCTTTCCAAATGAAAAAAGAACTAGGGTCTGAAAAATATTTTCGGTAGCTATGTACTAAACCACTAACCGAGTGGTGGTTGAGCCAGGGTTTAAAAATAGGGGTCGTCCACCGGTGCGAAGGGTCGACGACATTTGTTAGACTGTGGATTGCTCGAGGCATACTGACGCAGGACTGAGGCAAATTGCAAATATATAGGCGGGGATACACGGGGATAGTAGAACCGTATGGTTATGATGACGATAAAGTTTTCATAAACACATCACATTTGAACCCACATAGGAAATGAAAGCACCTGTAGCGAGGGGTAGATAAAAAAACGATTCCGGCGGGACTTGATCCCGCGACCTTCTGTCAGAGTGCGAGGGCTTACACACTTTAATAAAAAAAAACCTTAAGATTAGAAACATTGCCCATATTATGGGAGCTGGCATGTTGTCTCCTACACCTGTTCTTCCGGAATTTTGGCTGAACCCGAACTAAAGCGGTTGAAATGTGAAATGAGCAGTGGCGTGTACCTACAGATAAAACATGAAAAACTTAAGATTAAACTCTCTTTTATGAAACTATCATATCATAATACAAAAGTTAAAGTCTAGTTTGATAACCACACAATCATGCTCCAAAAATCGAGCGGGGCCTTTGACAAATCTCTAATTTAATCGAGAATATCATCACATATCACCTTTGATAGGTGAGTGTTATTGTTCTCGTTGCAAATATAAACCGAATATCACTTACACCAAATGTTTATTATTATAGGAGCCATAAGCTTTGAATGGAGAAATAAAAAGATCTTACTTAGTGAGTCTATTTAATTCAAAGTTAAGTTCCTTACATTATTCGTTCTCTCAACAACCATGACTCTTAATTTCACTGTCACAACACCCGATATGTATTAGGGTCCTCTTCAGAGCCATTCATTGTCGCTCATTAAATACTTCCTTCCTCTTTCCTGTCTACCACGTGTTTGGGCAACTATCTTTCTTCTTTTATGGGGATTCCAACTACAACTTTATAAAAAACTTCCATAAAAACTCCAACAAAAAGGCCATTTATTGCTTTTGAAGCGTGCGTGTCAAACGTTTTTGATGAATTTATGGAATTTAATGAGAAAAGTTGAAGAAATAAAACTAGCATAAAGTGGTTCATTTCCTTATTGGGTGGAAATATTAAATATGGTGGTAATGGAAAATGTATCCGTGAATACATTAAGATGTCGGCTGATAAGGATATCTAGGAAATTAAATCTTATCTTGATTTTATCTGAAAGTACCTAAGTTTATCACCAACACTAAATCTTAGCTTAGGTAGTACATGTTTTTTATAGTCAATAGACCTGCGATGAGTGTTCTTGACTGGAGACTGCGATTCGGAAAACGTAGAAAAGGACGCCTTCCGGCCAGGTGGGATGATGACTTGCGACAGATGACACCGAAGACATGGCGCTATGTTCCTCATTAGGGGAGGCCTATGTCCTATAGTGGACTACTATAGGTTGATGATAAGTCCTGCGTTTGATCACTATCTCACCTGATAGAAAGATAGACCCTTAACGGTATTTTTCTTTGTGTAATGCGTGAATTCCATTATTTGAATAGTAAAATATAAACTATTATTAGATGTAACCTACATAAGTATGATTTGAATATTATAATCTTGATAAATATTGCTTAAATTAAAAATAGCGATTTATTCTATGACGGTTTCTACGTGAAATTGACATTAGAGTAGGTCGTTTGAAAAAAAGGGAACGGCTAAGTATGTAATAAATAAATAAATAATGCTGGACAAATCACAAAGCATTATCTAGCCCCATGGTAAGCAGATCTTGTGTTATGGGTACTAGATAACTGATATACATAATACAATACATTACATAGATAGATATTTTTTTATTATACATAGAAAACGACCACAACACCCGAAACAAATATCTGTAGATCGTACAGACATTTGTTCCGAGGCGGGAATCGAACCCGCAACCTCCTGAGTCGCAGGCGGACCTTCGCCCACCGCGACACATCGGTCGTCAAACCCTTGTCGTAATATACGTCGTTCCGTCAAATATTTGACTTCACAATTTCACCGTTTTCACGTCTAATTAAAAACCAAGTGAGTCATACCCACCGTAGATCAACGCAAATATTTTCACACATGTACTAAAACTTTTTTCCCAAACTTATAGTTCATTGTCCTAAAAACTGCTTGCACAAAGTTTTACGGTGTGACATCCTGCTTCATTGCTATTTTATGCTCTTTATGATTAGTCATACAGTCCGTTTTGGACTAAAGGCTGTGTTATCAAGGCTCTACATTGTGAAATATTATTGTGAACTTTACGTGAAGGAGATATAATTGTTATTTGCTTGGTAAAAATGGTCATAGAGTATCTACCTACCAACTGACGGTATTTGCACAGATGGGCTACCGTTTTTTATGACACTTACTTTTTAAGGATGACGATGAAAATATAAAGCAGACCCAAATGGCTGTCGTTTGGTAAATTAATGGCTTCTTCGAATGCTACTGGAGTTTGTCAAGACGATAAAAATTCCACAATTTTGGTGAGATTCAAAAAATTGTAGAGAAAAGAGTTAAAATTTCGGAAAATTATTTAAAAATACAAAAAAACAGGATTAAAAAAAAAATTAAGGAGTTAGAGTCTTCTACTTCAATTTGTATTTTATAAATAGGTCCACCTATACACCCACCGAGTTTGTCTAACCCTCCACCAAACACCCTGTATATTGTGTGCCCAGCAGTATCTATAGTGACACATTACTACATATAGACTGACCTCGGCAGAACTTAGTAAATTATAACCCTTGTCGTAAACTTACAAATGTGTAGTAATTTGTTGGTAATATTAAACGTTCTATGTCCAGTTGTTCAGTCCCACCCCGTCTCGAAATTATCAGCGGAGGTGCCCCATTGTCTCGTCCCATGAGCCCCATTGTTCTGAGTGACCGATAAGTTAATCCTTTACCGTTTTTGCGGCTAACCGTTAACTATTAACCGTTTTGTTATACGAATGATTTATTGTTTTATGAACGGGTATTCAAAGTCAAATGTCAAAATTAATGGCATTACTGGACGAGCGTAGCGAGATCTCAGTATTTGATGATTTTTTATTTAATAAATATCTTAGGATCCAGATGGAAAGGGGGTCATCACTTTTGGATTAGAATAAGAACACATTGTCGTTTATATTCACCATTTATAAGGATTACAAATGGTTAGAATTAAGTTGTTTTTCAGGTATATTTGAGTAAGGATGATTACGGAGGTTGTATTTACCTACTGATGCTGAGAAACTGTAAATAAAATGGTGTGGCATGTTCTACATTAAATATGTAGGTACCATTGTGAGTTTCATATTTAATGACCCGGCGACCCTCGATTGCAAAAATCGCTCCGAATATCGCTGTCCTTGTTTAACGCTTGCGCCGCGCCCCATGCGTGCGCGATAGCAATATTAGCCGTTCAAAATTTGGTTTGTTCCATAATACCAAAAATTATGACTGAAAACTTTTTGTATTCTTCACAAAGTATTGTTATTGTGTAACTAGACAATATAAGCTATGTTCCTTAATAAAAACCATGTAAGATATTGATGTTTTTAATACGAAACAAATAGCAAGAAAACTTGTCCATTTTCGCATAAAATGTGCAAAATGCTTTCATTTAATTTAAGGTAAGTATTTTGAAAAAAAAAAACTATTTAGGAACCTAGATAAATACTATTCAAATACAAATAATACAATATTCTAGTGGAAATATGCTTGAATTGGAAATCATTTTGGTATTACGTTTGTATGAAGAATTCGTCCCTCCGGAGGCCTCTTAAATAAAAAGAATATCAATAGTACATACTGTCAACAAAACAAGATAATAAGAAAGGTAATGCATATTGCAAGATCTCAGTTCGAGTTGAACTGTGTCTGGTATCGATCATAACCAGTTTTTGCTTTTAACAGACTCTGTCAATCCTGCCATACAAAAGGCACGATTTACGTAACATAGCCCATTAAATTCACTTTCTTAGTGACCCACTTGTAGTAACATGATATGTCATGCGCCTGAGTAGATATTGAGTTGGGCGTTGTCTATACCTCATTCCACTCGTAGGTCCACTCGTGGACGAACATTACCTACAAATATAAAACATCAATTTCTTTGGTAATTATTTTATGGAATTTTTGTAACTCACTAGTTTTCATTGTCCAAACCTTCCTGTGCAAAAAAGTTTACTAAAATATATCAGATTATTTAAAACTAAGCTAGGGAATAAAAAACATAGAAAGAGCTTCACTCCAACTCAAATAATAACAAGTAACAAGCTAAAGGCTTCTCCATGGCTTTTTTATTTTAGTTTCTATTTCCCTGTCAATGTTTAATTTTAAGAATTTGAACTTTGCTAACTGTAGCTAGGTACATTTATTATATATTAGAAATAAAATTTGATCGTTTAAGTGGAAATTGGCAGCCTTATCGCACAAGACTACCAGAAAACCCTGAATGAATGGATAATATTTCCTCCTTGAACGGTCTTTATAATACGACAGCTGATTCCTGTAGTCGTCTCTGTCCTTAATTCGGCGCCGCGCGAGCTTTTTAATAATCACGAACGAGACAGTTAAATAACGATTGACATTTTAAAAGGCACGATGTCGCAACGAGGTTACTTTTCGCTTGGTTTTCAGAATAGTGTCGAAAGTTACACCATTTTAATATTTCTACTTTCAACAACATAAGATAAGGTTATGGAAAGTATCATCATCATTAAATGTATTTCGTAATTGGATATCAAAAAAAAGCACAGATGAACAACAGTCAGGAAGGAAACATAGACTGAGGATTGGCGGCGTTAGAATCGACTCCCAAGACTCAACCCGTGGATAACGAGTTAATTATGGGAACCACCAGAGGAAGTGGACGGCTGTGTTTTGATTTGGGACAGTTCTGTGTATCTTTAACACCTCAAATGCTATCACCACCCCCATGCCAAACACGCGGAGTATTGCAAAACTCCCCTTGTTTGGAGGAGGCACGTTTCTTATATGAGTCTACGAGTAACCTTATGTGAGCTGAGGTGGTATTCCAAGTGATTCAATTTTATAGACTTAGATTCATTTATTTTCCTCACATGTACATATTAGATGTGTACTTAACTTAATGAAAGTTTAGTTCGGTCAATTAGTAGGTAAGTACATGCACCTTGTACGGCACTGCATTGTCCTGCATAATGTATTAATTAAATAGTATGTCTAAAGCGAAGATTAAATTTCTTATGGCGTCTAGAGTAGGCAAAATGGCATTAATAAGGTAATGGGGTCATTGATCTAAATTTATGTCATGCAGTAAACACCAAGAACAAACCTTCCACATCAAGACTAGTCCCATCTCCTCTATTCACTCGTGTAAATTGCCTCTAATTATTCCTATTAGCTCCGCTATCTCGTGTATTAGATACATCACTGTCGGGTAAAAACTGCGGACTCGATCGACAAGTTTTCCATTTTCTAGGAAGCTGTAGTTTAACATGAGCTTTCTTGTTGCTTCATAGATAGATATATAGATAAATCTATTATTTGGGTACTGCAGTACACAATACAATAATAAAACCAATGAGTTAAGTAAATAAATAAATAATGTTGGACAATTCACACAGCATTATCTAGCCCCATGGTAAGCAGAGCTTGTGTTATGGGTACTAGATAACTGATATACATAATACAATATATTACAAAGATATATATTTTTTATCATACATAGAAAACGACCAGAATACCCGGAACAAATATCTGCAGATCGTACACACAATAATTGTTCCGAGGCGGGAATCGATCCCGCAACCTCCTGCGTCGCAGGCGGACCTTCGCCCACCGCGCCACATCGCTCGTCAAGTAATTCTAATATTTCATTGGGTAAAACACAAAAAAGGTTCACATTTAACAGGAAATAGTAGTGCCTACAAGATTTTTTTATGATTTCAATCTGATGGGACTATGGGGGATGTGATGGGAAACTATGCTAAGGCCTATTGAAAGACTTGCCAAAAAAGATGCTGATTGACACACTTCTATTCAAATATAACTAAAAAAATATTGTAAAACTAGTTCCAAATCATACAATCATGTTTCGATTTATCCGTAATACCCGTTATAATAAGTGTC
Organism: Eupithecia dodoneata; assembly: GCA_947044415.1. Taxonomy (NCBI): domain Eukaryota; kingdom Metazoa; phylum Arthropoda; class Insecta; order Lepidoptera; family Geometridae; genus Eupithecia; species Eupithecia dodoneata. Next base: position 10,707,375 of record OX345665.1, on the reverse strand, counting down.
AAGGAATTATCAACGCGTGGGCGAGTGAATAAAATTCAATACGAGATGCCACCGGTATCGCAAGTGAATGCTGTTTTTTTCTGACTTGGAATAACAAGAAAACTGTGCAAGATAATCATTTTATCTAGTTGATTCGCTTTTAAAGAGATTCTCAATATTGCAAATCATGTTTCAGTAGAAAATAAGTAAATATTTTTGGAATTCATATACGACGACCGATGTGGCGCGGTAGGCGAAGGTCCGCCTGCGACGCAGGAGGTTGCGGGTTCGATTCCCGCCTCGGAACAATTGTGTGTACGATCTGCAGATGTTTGTTCCGGTTGTTCTATGTATAAAAAATATATATCTATGTAATGTATTGTATTAAGTATATCATCTAGTACCCATAACACAAGCTCTGCTTACCTTGGGGCTAGATGATGCTGTGTGGATTGTCCAGCATTATTTATTTATTTATATTTGTACTTATTCACCAGAATAACATTCGATGTTATGCATGGAAAGTCATGTTGTACAATTTGTACTTTGTTCAGTAGAAAATAAGTAAAGTCTTTTGGATACATACAGTGCCTGCAGTTTATTGAATATTACCTATATGAATGTTACGACTCTATCAAAATAAAAAAAATATAATCACCTTTTAGGTATTATCACTGAATCTGATCTATGGTGGAATCTCTAATATTCCTAGAGGGTCTAATAAATAAACACAACCTCAAAAAATACACATTATTGATGGCTTCCTGGGTTCCGTAAAATCTACGGTAAAAGTATTAATTACGAAGTAATTTAGTGGTTTAGTCCACACCGTTAGCGCGTGGGCAATGTTGCCCAACTCATGAATGGCGGGCAAGTCCGCCCACCTGCGCTATCAATGAAACTTGTGTAGAAATACGCCAGCGTGTCTGTGCAAAAGGATGACGAAATTCGCCATTGAATTCGCCTGCTCCAGATTTTCAGGTTTATGGATAAATTCTCATTGCTGGAAAGAAACTCTTGCTTCCTAAGATATTGTTTTGCGTAATTTTTTTTATGAATATTTTTTTCCTTCTTTCCACTCAGTCAGTGGAAAGATTTAGGGAGGCCTTTGCCCAGCAGTGGGACGAAACAGGCTAAATAAAATAAAAATAATTTTTTTTTGAGTGGAGACCATGACTTGGCAAACGTAGTGTAGGACGCCCTCCGACCAGGTGGGAAGACGACCTACGAAAGTTTGCAGGTCGATTCTGGATGCGGCAAGCTAGATAGGTTGGGAAGATAGGGCGCTCATTGAGGGAGGCCTATGTCCAGCAGTGGACTGCTATAGATGATGATGAATAGAATATTATAATACAGAATTCATGAGCAGTTTCCAAAATAAGTTATTTTCCCGCAAAATCCGACATCGTTTCACACACAAGTTTTTTTTAACAAATACCTTGGGTACTATCAAATTATACTTTCATCCAGAATTCATTCCACCTACTTTCAAACGTGTTCTTATCAAACAAAGTTCACATATTTAACCCAAAACTCCGTTAAATTGAGAGAGTGAAGAGTGTGGGTGCGAATCAGCCACCGTATGCGTTCCGTTCTCACTACAGCGGTTCCGTTTTGTTATATCTTTAAATTGTACTTTTGTTTTTTGTGTCACATACGCCTACGTCCAAGATTTGGCCGTGACCATATTTGGGAGAGAATACACTCATACTTTCAATTAGGTGAACGAGAAGTTATGAGTGTTTTTTTTTACAAGGCCTGTGAGAGGTAGGTAAGTGTTGTAAATCGATTTTGAGTCATATGACAATGTCCTTAGATTGCGTGTGAAATGTGTCGAGAGTTTTGTTTAGGAACCGATTTGAGCAAGGAATATTTTGACTAATATGTAGGTTTTTAATATTTCAAGAAATCTTTAGGTTAACATACATACAGGGCCGGAAGTCTAAAGGTGCGTCCAGATTAAGTAACAAAACCATAAACTTAGGCATAGGCATAGGTACGTAACGTGGTTTTACTCGCACTGGACAGAACGCGTCAAGTTTTACTTAGAAAAAAATAAGCCCCGTCTCGTCCACACTCCTGTCGCGTATATACATGACTACATAATGTACTTTTGTTTGTAAAGATGTGTAAATATTGACCCGTTCTGGCTTTGCCCGGGTAAAATCACGACCCGTATGCAGAGACCTGTAATGTGTAGGTATATATAATAAAGTGGACACTAACGTGTTAAAAATAAATGTTACTTTATCTGGACGCACTTTAAGAAAACAGCCTTTGTATTTATATACAAAGCTACTACGGAATCTAAAATATTTCATCAACTGAGTGAGACAGGGCGCTGTGGCGCTCATTGGGGGAGGCCTATTTCCAGCAGTGGACTAATATAGGATGATGATGATGATTATTTTCCACGCTTCCGTTATTAGATAATTAACAACTATCGATATTTTCATGTAAATTATTAGCTCGCTACGTAGATTTATATTTCAATTAATAATATTGAACCTAGATATTTAAAATTAATTGACCAAACCTAGGCTTTAGCCGAGCCCTAATTATTATCGATAATTCTATGTCCATTATATATATATATATACTATTATACCATTTCACGTTAGTTTGGAAAGAGCTATGCTCGAAGTTTCTCTGAAGGATAGGATTCGTAACGAATACATCCGACAGAGAACCAAAGTTATCGACATAGCTCAAAGAATTAGCAAGCTGAAGTGGCAGTGGGCCGGCCATATCTCGCGAAGAACCGACGGCCGCTGGGGCAAACGTGTTCTTTAGTGGAGACCACGACTCGGTAAATGTAGTGTCCTTCCGACCACGTGGGATGACGACCTGCTAAAGACTGCAGGTAGATGCTGGATGCGGCAAGCTGAAGACAGGGCGCTATGGCGCTCATTGGGGGAGGCCTATGTCCAGCAGTGGACTGATATAGGCCGATGATGATGATGATCACTATAATACAATTTCACGCTAGTTTGTGAATGAATTTATCTTAAACTAGAAGTCAACAGGTTATCACTAACGATGTGCCAATGACACACTTAAATATTTTATGAATGAGTGAAGTAGGCCTTTACAAGTTTTAAAATTTTCACTATTATTACATTGAAGTTGTTTCTTTACGCTTCCGACTAAGATAATTATTGATATAATTTATTTCCTTGTTGTATTGTTTATTGTAGACATCAATACAAACAATATCTAATTAGGTACGTGTATGGAAGGAAACCTATTAAAATATTTAGTGTTAGACTAGGGTTAAAGATTTACTGGTTATATTAACTTTGAAACTATCGTTTATTGACCCAAAACTCTTTTGTACCAGGCATTATTATTATTTGGCGCGTAAAACTGCCGATATATTGGAAAACTCAAGAATCAAATAATAGTAAATATCCCGTTAAAAATGACTTTAATAAGCATTAGTATTATTTTGATTCTAGTAACAAAGCGATTGGTTTCTCGCTTTAATACAATGTCGGAGTTTTGCATCCAGAGAGGATAAATTATTTCTGTTAAAGGGCCAGATCTTCACTTACTCATGCAGGTGGCTTTCTCGAAAATTAAACAAACTAGCTATCTGTTAGACCAAGTAGAGAATACCCTGTGTATTCACAATGTTTTATTCTTACTCATCTTTCATCTTCAACATCTTCATCTCTTTAACATCTTCTTCATAATTCAGACTGGGTTACGGATTCCAATTTGGTGGTGGATCTTTTCGCCCCCGGGGGTTTCCCTTAGTCGCCTCCTATGACACCCTCGGGAAAAGTTGGGGTGGAGCACATTCTAAGCCATCAGCAGACGTTCATCATTCATTCCAATAATTTCCAACTCTACTTAATAAGCTAGATACCGATTACAAGTGTTCTTTGTATCAAGCGCACCCACAGACCAACTAACGGTTCAATCGAATGGTTCTCACATTGAGTAGTCAACAATAGCCAAAAGCTGAGACTGACAGGCTCTCAAACAGATTCCATGAGGCTCTAAGAGCATGTCAGCTGATTACAGAGATAAGTGCCGATATTGAATTGTTGATCTGATGGCCAATGTGATTGTGATGCAATTGTTTCGTGGTTCTTTGAGCTTTTTTATGTAGCTTTTGTATGGGGCTATTGGAATACATGGCTTTGTTGGCATTTTACGTTTGAGACTTTTAAGCTGTCACAGCTTTCTATGCCAGATTTTGCCAGAACTAAAAGAAAGGCTTATGTTTTTATTAGTCTATTACAATTTACTTATGTTCCGGCATAACACTATTTACATATGTTCTATCGTAACGAATTTAATTTGGTTATACACACAAACACACATCAGGGGAAACCTTTGTCGACGTGTGACATAGATGGCTGATGATGTCTGCTCCTATGTCTGATGGTTATACGACAACAGGTGTTTCATAATTACATACAAACTTTAGAATTAAATCCCTTGGCACGTTCGGCTCAAAAACGTGTTCGTTCAACAGAGCTGTTGATTTATGTAACGTACCTGTAACAAATAAATAAAAATACATTAAAAAATATCCGTATTAATCAGAGCCTATGCATTTGTTTCCCATGGAGTCGAGAGAGTAAGTAAAAATATCTGAGCGGGTATCACATCTTTGTGTAAAGATGATGATTTCGAAATGTCGAAGCGACACGTGACCCGAGAGCTGGTGAGTATCTGGCGCAGCGCATCAGCCAGCATTGACATACAGCGGGCAATGCTGCCAGCGTCTTGGTACTCTTCAGACTGGTATTGATATGGATTAGTTGAGCTACCTGTAGATTGTTTGCAACAGTCAGCAGTTAGCTCAACTGTTTCGGTTATAAATATTAAAAATACAGCTAAGATAAGCAGCTAAGTATACGTACCCCCCACGGGTATAGATGTTACTAATGTTCCTAACAATCGCGGTCGAAGAATCTGCGATGTCTCATAGGTAGTTCTAATTTATTAACATTTTTGATTGTAACTTTCTTTGTTAACAAAAATAATCTTGGCGTCATAATTTAAAGTTGATTATAATAATACATTCGAATTACGTAATCAAGAATGTCGACTGAGATCATGCCCGAATAAATTGTGCTCATTGTTGATGCAAGAATATTAAATGAAAAATGCAGGTCCTAATTGATTTTAACAATTACATTTATATTAATCCTCTTTGGAATGGTCGGGGCAGAGGAAAATCTGTGGTATTTCTTTATGGTAACTGAGACATAGCGAGCCTAGGGCTGACGTCACGTCGGTGGCAAGGCAACGCATCCAAACTTTTTTACATTGTATGGCAGCTAATGCAGTTAACTCGCTTGATTGGGGTTTGGCAACGACGTCTGCCATACAATAGTTTGTATACGTACGTTCCTGTGAGACAGATATTGTGATATTGTAATTTCCTATACCTATCTCCGTTTGAACTTAATTATTGTGTACTAGCTTTCGCCCGCAGCTTCGCTCGCGTGGTACCACGACAAAAAGTAGCCTATATGTTATCCCAATACACATACTATGTATGTTCCAAGTTCCATCAAGATCCGTTCAGTAGTTTTTACGTGAAAGAGTAACAAACATCCATCCATCCATCCATACTTACAAAATTTTGCGTTTATAATATTAGAAAATTTGTCTAGAAATTTCGCCAACAGTAAGGTACTGGTAATTTGAGCTCAAAATGGAAACTCCATGCACAATTTGGTCTAAATATCCTGTTTTTGCGTCTTTCACTTAGCTCATTTGCACCTACACAGCCGATACAAAGGCGGAGTGAAATATCAACAAGACAGGGAATATTATTTCCATACAATGGGGTATCTGTGTTCAAATGTGAGAAAGTGGGAATAGTATTCGAAAGAGATCGTGGACATTACTTTCTACTGAATGAGTTATTTGTAATTGCGTTTTCATTTTCTTTTGTCACGATTGCTTGCGGTTTATCTGTAACAATGTCTTAAGCTGCATTTCTTTACGTTTTCATACATTTTGTAGGATTGTATTGTTCTCCTTTGTTACTTATTTTAACTTCCGTTCAAACTTCAGATATCATATCACATTTATTTTGTTTATCGTTTTTTTATGTTATGTTTAATTGAAATATGTAGTATGTGTCCAAATCACCCATTAGTACTGGTAAATTATAACTAGATGTCGCTGTAAAAATTGGACGAGCTCTAGATCGCGCTATCGTTTGGTTCGCAACATTTACCTGCATCAGAACCATAATTTTTAATAAACAAGTTCTCATTGGAAACCAAATAGTTGTGTTATTTACTTAGTACGCGAATTAACATGTTATGTTGTATTTTTCGGATACATTTATTAATCAGAGTACATGCTAATTATTTCTTCTTCTCTGTGTAATTTTTTTATTATCTTATACATTTTGTTGTTTGTAACACAATCCTTTATATTTTTCGTTCTGTTTCTAAACTATAGGGTTAATATTAGCTAGTGTAGAAATCTAAAGCTCAATTGTGAATGCAAGGTGTGTCTTTAAAAGCTCAGCGGTGTCTCTTTAGTCAGTTTTCCTAAGGCTGACAACCATTGATTGATTCATAGCCGCTTTGATAGAATGTTTGTAATCGATGGCTATTTCTTTGACTTCTCCTATTTGTTCATAACAAATTTCATTTTTATCTAAAAGATTACCTTCTGTTAATATTTAATGTCGATCATAGAAATTGAACAAAATTCTCATATACCATGATCTCGGGCCATATAGTGACCCGGTCCTTTGGAAGGCTTGCGTGGGGCCGAAGCCAACAGCACAGAGGCCCTTTGAGAAAGTTAATCTAAAGGCGATGGCTACACATAGCGGGTATCATCCTCGGGTGCACAATATGATACACCCAAAGTTGGTATCCGCCAGGTGTAGAGACTATTGCAAAGAAAAATGAAAGAAATAAAACCAGGCTATTGTGATGGATGGATGGACTGGGTAATCGGGCTATAGGGGAAAAAATAAAATTCTCATTATTGTTATATACGTATGTCCAATTTCCGTTTTAATAAGAACTACTATTTTGAAAAATCGATTTGCAAGACAACTCGGAAACCCACTGCACTTTACGCTTACGATCAATATTATTATTAAATAATAAACCCAATTGAAACTGAGCTCTAAACTCAGTACCTGTTTTAAAACAAATAGCCTGTCTACTTAAATTATATTCTGTGCTACTTGTCTTTAGGAAATAGATTTAAATAATTATCTGTAGTGCCTTTTAATAGCTATTTAGTAACTGTAATTCTATTTGTGTGATTGGATAGTTTAGCTCTTAAATAAGAACCATTACTGTAGGATGAGCTAAGTTTATTGTATAACTTCTTTTAGCTTTACGATTGTGGTAAATTCATAAGGTACGAACGTAACGTCTGCTGTTTTATATAATTTCAAATAAATAATAAGTTTTCTTTTGAATCGACCACATGACATTACACAATGTGTTTGCTCAGCAGTAAAATGAATTGTTTTTTTTCTGTTGAAATTCGTTTTTGTTCTAGTTTTTACCAACATAAAGATATTAATAAGTGCTTAGATCCTACAGCTTTATATTAAGTGATATGATATGGAATAAAGCTCTTTTATCTCTTGTTATATCCAAAGAGTGCAAGAACTATTCCATAAATACAGCTGTATGTTCTCTGTCAATACCGCACCCAAGTTATTTTTAAATTATTCAAACACAGTACGTAATGGCCCTATCAATCAAAACAATTACCTCTGCGAACACCAGGTGGTCCAGTAACTAATTGTTACATTAAAGGTTTGATTCCGAGACTGTGCTACACTTACTTCTCGCTTCTATCATTCTACTTCTGAAGCACACTTATTATTATAAAAGCTATAGTGTGGATAGATGTCTATATATTTGTTACTTCTTCATGCCAAATCTACTGAAAGGATCGTGCTGAAATATTGGTCTAAATCTCGAACAGTAGTAGGTACCTACTTGGCTTTTTTACCCCATACATTATTTCTCACGGAATATAATCTACCGTAAAGCGTATATATAGCCTCTTTTTATCTCGCAATAAACAACACTTGAAGCCGCAGTCAGAAACTAGTAAAAATATAAGAATTGAAATTTAAACTAAAATTAATTCTGGGGATTACAATATGAATGATGAATGGTAGGTACAGTGTTTAGCAGTTGCCATTTTGCCGCTTTACCTTGGGTTCATAATAATAACAATAAATAGCTCGCATTGTAAAGCAGGCGGAGATAGATATTAGATAATAATGATGATAATAATATTGGTTATCAGATAGCTCAATCTCAAATTCCTGTAAGTGCTGAGTACAGTCGCCATTTGCAGACCTCGCAATAGTATCTTAATGATAATTTAGATCTGGTTTGAGAACACGATGACATGAGATTGATGATAAGGATAGATAGTGAAATCGTTGTGAAGATGAAAGTGAAAGATAAAACAGATAAAAATAATGATGATGTTGATGTTGAAATTGAAACACGTAATTGTGTTAATGATAAATGTTTTGTAGTTTTTGTGTAAGGTGAACGATTTGGTAAGAACTATTCAGCCATGGATTTGATGAACCATTGTAGCAAGAAGTCGATGGATGGAGGCGATTCAGGACCGATATTATGGACGTCGATTGATCGACACCTATGTTTAGCAGTGGACGAGCTGATGATGATGTTGATTCTACACCTCCCGAGAATATTGCATAAGAAACTAATCGATAAAACTCTTTGAATGAAAATAAGTAAACTGAAGTGGCAGAGATGTAAATAAATAGAGAATAACCAAATGCCCCACTGTTCAAGAGCAGACGCTCACGTTAATAAATTGTAATTTAAATAACCTTGCACTATATTAGCGTGGAGTAGTGACATAGCATGGCTTCTGTTCAAAGTGCACGTCTCATGTAACAATGACGAAGGTCTTTGAAATATTGTTGCACCTTAACCTACCTACCTCTTATTTAAGATGACTTTTTAAGATTTGTACACAGTCATCATCATCATCATATCAGCCGATATGCGTCCACTGATCTTTCCCCATACGACGCCACAAGGAGCGGTTCTGAGTCGATAATATCTTCCTCCCTGTGACCGCTACAATGTCGTTGATTGGGTTGATCCATCGAGTAGTAGTGCCAACACTAACTTTCGTGTTGCATCGTGGTCACCACTCAAGAACATTTACTCCATAGCGGTTGTCAGTTAGCAAGCTATGTGACCTGCCCATCGCCTTTTCAAATTATTTGTTCTGAATAGTATATCGGTGACTTTGGTTGCAGTATATAGGTATACAAGCGCAGAATATTTGAGAAAATTTCACAAACCACTATCTTTTTGCCCGAGACCTAGACAAACTATCTTCACAACCTAACTAAACTACATGTTTTAAATTCTAAAGGCTTGACCTTTTCTTCCGAGTGTGGGTACAAGTAGGCCACTATCGATAGGAAGCCAAGTCTACTGCAATAACATCAAAATCTTATTATTCATGGAATACAAAATGGAGGTTGTTCGTTTAAATTCAAGTTAGAAACTGGATCAGAATGGATTGTTCGCCATTTTCGGCGAACGATGCTGCAAGCTCAGATTCGGGATCACTTTCCAGCATATCCGTAAAAGGCTATGAATGCCTCATGAATTATACGGTAGTTTGGTTTTGACATTAGTCTTTTTGCCTTTGGGAATAAGCCTCAGACTCTTTATTTGAGGCACGTCTGGATGAGTTTACTTTTAAGGGAATAATGCTTTTATGGGAATTTTGTGACCAAGCATGTCATCGGATTATTTTCAATTTCTTTTTGTAAGTTCTTATTATTTACGTTCCTTTATCCTCCTTTATATAAAATCTTTATGTTTTTCGTAGTTGTAAAGAAAGAAAGAAAGAAAGAATTGTTTTATTTGGCCAAAAAAAAGTTGTCTTCTACTTAAGATTGTAATAGAATTTAAAGTCGTCATTTCCATTCATCTATTTTGAATACGATAATCTAATGCGTCACATATTCATTCCTATTGATGTTAACAGATCAGCTTACTCGTTAATAAAATATTTATTAACATAATCAGGCGTTTAAGGTATTAATACTAGAATTCTTCGGGATATTGCCCTTTTTATGAAAACAAACCTGATTAAATATGAAAATTACCGTTAGCGTTAGCATTTAGCGTTGTATATGTATATTTTAAATAATTTATTTATCTGAGAAATAAAGAAATTAATCTTACAACTTATATGTTGCGTAGGTAGATAAACTATGTTTTATAAATACATATTTACTAGCTTATACCCACAGTCTAACTCGCGTTTCTTTTTAAATAAAAAGTGTCCTATGTCCTTCGGATACCGTCTACCCTTTAATGGGTACCATTCAGATCCGTTCAGCCATTTAGACGTGAAAGATAAAAGACAGACAGACATAATTACTTTCAAATTTATAATATTAGTATGGAAATGCAGATTAAAATTCCACCACCGGAATAACATATTTCGCAAAAAAACTCTATAACTGCTTCAGAGTACCCAAGGACTATTCAAACAAGTTATCAACATCATAAACGAATATAGGCACTCAAACAGTTATCTCCGTAAAGACGGCGGTGACTTTGATTGCAAAGCTGTATCGTCACTATCTAAAGCTGGAGATCAATACCTGAAGGTAGATTTAATTGGAATAGAAAGTCACGCGATGAGCAGAAATGTCTTTGCAATTTAATCTGTTTCACCATAGTTGGTATGCATATCGGTGAAATCTTAAGATGTAGGTTAAGTATTGACTTTTGATAGTGCCCTAAGGTAAACTGTAATACCACTTGTAGGATATCCTAGTTTCTTCGATTCTACAAAGATATCAACTAAGGTACGTACAAATACATAGATTAAAAGTATTTAAACAAAGAAAATTATAATTAAAGCTATTTGCCGAGAGGTAGAGATCCCTCGCGTCTTCATGACAAGTTACCTAACTAAGTTAGAGCGAGGAAATTAACCAAATGGAGAAATAGGTCTTAAACACAATATTATTATTTTATGTATATTTGTATGTAATATGTAACCTTCAGAAATCAACGATTTTATTATTTATTATTAAAGAATATGAATTGAACCAATAGGAATCAATATAAGCTATAAAAAATATAGTGTAAGTCTAAAACGTGTCAAAACATGTCAGGGACTGACCCAAAAATGAATGTTTGTAGCTAAAAGCACAGGAAATAAAACTTCAAAGTTTTAAGATAAGAACTCACTACATGTTGTAATGGCATCTATTTGTAGAGCTTACGAAACGGACAGGTAAGTGACCGGTAGTTTTTATCGACAGACATGTACGAGTACAAGATAGCTTACATACTTGTACTGATGATGGCCAATAACATACATACGTACAATACAAATTAGATAGTTGTGAAGGAAGTAATGATTGGAACAATATGATACACTGTTAGTACCGTTAATATAATTTAAACGTCAAAGTACAAGACATAGGACGTTATATACACCTGCCAAACTCAATGTAGAATGTTTGAAAGCAAACCGCCCATATTTAACTTGAAACTTTGTTGTCGCGTCTTTTTATACGGAATTTACATTACTTTTCGGTTTGTGATTCTTCAATAAAATATTTTCTACAATTATATCAGAACTCGACGCCAAGAGATTTTAAATTTTTGTGTCGTGTTTTGTTTACAAAAATTTCACGTCGAGCTTAGCTAGTGTATGTTGATATGTAGCGGAAGACTGCAAGTAATGTTGACATTTAGAATCAGAAAACAATCATTTTGAATAACACAAGGTATTTCGCATGGTCCGTAAGTAAGGTAATTATTTTCAAGATGAGATGGACCATTCCGGAATAGATAAAATGTCTTTGTATTGGCCATGGAACTCGGAACCCACGCTCAGCTACCTCTAGGCTAAGATACCTATTTAGATATACCTTTATGCAATAAGTCAGTGAAAGCAAGCCAAATTGAAGGGTTCCAGATGTTTAATACTTTATATTACTGGATTTCTCTACGAAAGGTCTTGCAAATAATTTATTTTGATATCTTGTTATGGGGCTTTCATATGCACTCGATTTATTGCGGATGGTTGTAAATTTGCCGTTATGTTCGGTTCCGAGGCAGGAAATGTGCCAGGACTTGTGTCAAATCTTCATTAGAGTCATCTTTGAGCAGTAAAAACATCGTATACATCGCATAGGGTAATAATAACCAAAATGCTTTTTGTGGCGATCAATTTAAAATGAATATTGTTATCAAACACATATTTCACATTTACGATCTCAATGAATTTTCCTCTTTCTCTCATTATATTGAACTGTTTTATTCACCTCTGTTCGTTATCATCATCAATCACACGGGAAATTGACAGTCATATTTAAGAGTCGATTAAGCACAAAGCAGTTGGCGAGCTTAGACTTCAATCGATATAATTACAATAAAAGGTAATAAGGTTGTTATACCTTTAGGTAAACGTAGTGTAGGACGCCCTCCGACCAGGTGGGATGACGACCTGCGAAAGACTGCAGGTAGATACTGGATGCGTCAAGCTGAAGACAGGGCGCTATGGCGCTCATTGGGGGAGGCCTATGTTCAGCAGTGGACTAATATAGGCTGATGATGATGACAAGAATTGGCGGTAGAAGATAGAGTCAAATTAAAATTGGAATAAAATTTAATAGTAAAATCAAATAAGGTTTAATTCATTGAAAACAAGTTAGTTTTAATATAACGAATTAGCACATGTGTATGACTATAGATTAAAATTATGTAAAACAGAAGCTCAATAACTGAGAAATACCGTTAAACCGAAATAATCTGCAGGTGTGAACAAGTAAGTACGTACTTAATCGATAGTAAAACCTAGTTAATGGAAAAAGGTTAGCTACTACAGTTACGAGAGCATAAACCGAAGTCATAACAAGGGTGTCGTAATTCTCGAATGATCTAAGAAACAGGTACCAACCTTAAAACAATCAGCCGACAAATAACCAATAACAATCAAAATTCATCAGGGAACCTGTAATCTGTACATGTCAAATAAAAGTAACTCATGCACGTAGACAGTTAATGCCTTGTAACTCCTTGCTATAGTTGTGTACCTTTATCTATTTACTCGTTAACGGTAAATGCATTTAGAATCGACGTCGGCGGCCAATTTATTACGCAGCCAGTATCGGCTCGTCCATCTAAGACTGCCATTGCTGGTGAATACCACTTCAAATAAGTTCACAATGAGCTTGGACGTAAATAAACTTTATTACCTTGGCTTACAATGTACTAGAGCTTCGGATTGCAAGGAGATCCGAAAATTCAGGAACTAGCCAAGCCAGTTTTTTTAGTAGTTATGGTCTATTCTTATTGCCATGACTCTACTTTGATTAAGTCTCAAATTTTGTTACAAGACTTTTACCATAGTAGGTTTTTAGAAAAAAATTGGCCCAGTTTTTTGGGTTGACTTTTTTGTTTTTAGAACTCAAGTTGTAGAATGAAAACACAAAACGTAAACGGTGCTTTTAATTCTTTTTTATATAACTTCTGATGTGTCTCACTGCTAGACCGAGGTCACACCATCTCCTTAAACCCCAAATAATTATTACACTAGCTTCTGTTTGTAGAAACCTTTCTTATAAACATTTATATGTTATAATTTCCAACTAGCTAGAGTGGAATTTGATAGTAGTTTCTATTGAATATTCTGCAATTGCTGTATTGATACAAATGGTGAAGGTCTTTGGCCACGATGCCTATAGTAATGGGGATTGTACTACAATGAGCAATGGCTAGAGGTAATCGTTTGGACGAGATGGGAAAGCAGAGATTGAGATTTTATGGGTTAGGTGGGTTTGTGTTATGAACTATGAAAATATACGACGGTTCTGTAATATTGTGTGGAGAAATAAATGTCTAATAAAAGTTACAATGTAGAAAAACACGGGAATAAGCCTAACGAAATTCAAAGTTGAATTGATTTAATAAAAGCTTACTATGTATAAATATTGCGAAGTAGTTATTATACGAAGAGATTCTATGATTATTTCAGAGATATAAATCCAATCAAATGATAAAAGAGTGTTCAAAAGTAAATGTGCCACCTAATGCAAAAGGAAGGAGCAATAAATGGACGGAAAGCTTAATATTATGGGAAGTGACATACCAATTTCACCACAACCCACTCATAAGTGGGCAACCACCTACGTTCAACTATTAAACGCAGTTTAAGTAGTTGGCATACAAGATGAGGAAATGCGTTTTTAAGTAGTTACAAAATTGTATGAGAATGATTATAATTTTATAACACACCATAACATGAAAATAATATAGCGCAGAATGCCGATTTCTAGTTAGAAAGTTTGATGTAGCACCTAGATATGTGTCATTACATTATACAGGAACAAATCAAAACCCTGCAGGTATGTTGATGAAAATGTGAACTTGTTCGGGAAATAAGTTATGTTAGTATAGACCCGCTAATTTCAATTTACGAACCAAACGAAGCAGAAGACCATAAAACTGCAGAAATAAGACCAGAAATCATTAGCCCGCCTTCCTCATTTTGACGCCATCATGAATCAATAACAAAGGTAATCATAACTCAGAGATTGAACATCCAGAACTTTCTATTGCTAATGCATGCCGCAAATGCATAACTCAAATGAACGCGGCTAAGGCAGGCACGACGCGACCACAGAGCTAGTACCGTACAGAAAACTTTGTTATAAGTTGGAAATAACACCTTTTATATTTAGATTGGTGAAACATGAATGACACAGGTCTTAAGCGATAGCAAGCATGGAAAGAGCAACAAACGGCTTTATGACAATTACTATGAAACATTGCTAACTTAAGTTTATGTAGATAACGTTCTGCAACAGTAAAATAATATTTATTTGGATAATTCAAGACAGAGAGAAAACGCTAAGTGCATGATGTTACTTACAAAATAATCAGAGGTGTTAAAAATAGCTGATGAAATATAGTAGGATACATAATAGATGATCATGATGATATAGGGTCTATAAGAAATTCTATGGCAGCAGAAAGCACGAACTGCGTGCACGCAGCTTTTTGCGCCGCTGGCCATCAGGTCAGTATCAATAACGGGTTGAAATTATAATGTTATTGTTGAAGTAAGTATATGGACTGGCAAAGGTCAGATGCCAAAGTTCTTCATAATTTCCGAGGTCAAGCAAATGTTAAATCTGAATCAATGGGATTTACGAAAATGTTTCATGAGATTAATCTTCTTCATTTAAAAGAGCACTTATTTCAGGCCCCAGTTATAGTACAGTGAAAGGCTGGCAAATTTTATTACTTTTAATTTAATAACTACTTAAAATCTCTTAAGTGTTAATAACCATGATAGTTTGAAAAGTTTTTCTTAAGATCTACCGGTATAACGTGCGTACTTATACATAGAAAGGGATTAAGAATGACATTTTCATTCATAACGCCCACTTAAAATTTGATTCGAACTGAGCAGCGTTAATGATGCCGCCATTCTCTTATAAAAATATCATACATTTTATGAAAGATACAACAACTGATTCATTTAAAAAAATGCCACATAATAAAATAACACAAAACATCTTGAGAGTACCAGAAGTAGTACTTATATCACTGTAATGTCACAATTTGGTCATTTCACAAAGTAGCCCCGTCATATTCACGATTCCTTTTCAAGTACCGTAATCAGGGCATGACTTTCTTTTGCTTGACAAACCAGTTTAAAACTTCCAAGTGTAACAAAGACTTTACTGTCAGAAGTCAAGGTTTATATGTAATTTAAACTCGGTTTAAAAATGTGCGTGAATTGCCAGTTGCAAGGTGAATATTTATGTATGTCAGAGAAAAGAAGGGCATCAAAGGGCGGGCCTTGAAGATGATAATAAATATACAGGCTTCTCATTGTTCTAATGGGTAACGTGGTTAGTAAAATAGATCCTATTCAAACAATGTATGAATAAAAATCAAGTTATCATACAGAACGTCAAGAAACCTAATAGAGCAATGATATCAAACCAAAATTAACTACTGTGTTATTAATTGTTAGATTAAACGCAAACCAATCTTAGTAATCAATAGCTAATTGTCTAGACAATAAATCTCATACATACAGTACTTCCAACAAGCAAAGACAAATGACCAACCCTTTAAACTGTAAAATGGACTTTATGCTAAAGTTACAAGGATGGTATTGATTTAAAGTCGAGGATAATACATTATAGGCTTTAATCAGTTGGTTTTAATGCTTTCTAAATTATAATCTCGATTCTGTTAATGAAAGGCTAACACGCATTCGAAAGTTACATGGAAACCCTCAAGAACATCTTTGGATAATTAGAAATTTCGTTTCGATACAAAATTACAATTGATTAGTTTGAACTACTAAGGAACAAAAATTAAATTGAAAAACAGGTTGCCTCAGGAAGCCAATCGATACAAAGAAAATAACATTCAAAATATAGAAACAAATCAGAACTAGTATTCACAATTGAAATAACTACAGATAGTCGAAAACAATTTTAAAAGAAATGTTGAACCGATGTAACAACAAATCAAGCATAAAAATATAGATTTCAAATGGAATCAAAACTTACGTTTCAAAGTATCAAATTCTACCCGGACATTTATTTATTTGATTACCTGTCGATAACATAAAAAGCACATAAAAAGTGGGTGGTAGGGACCGAATAAAAAACTTTGGTCTTGTGCTTCAAGCGATGCTAATTGAAAGGGTCGTGTCTGTTTCGGTGGCTTTTAATATAAGAATATATTGAGTGTAAACTTTTATTTAAGTTTTGATATACTTTTTAATAATCATCCATCGTCATATTCGTCATAATTTATTTCCAAATGAGATAATGTTTCCAATTTTATTCGGTTTTTATGTCATCGAAGATAGCATTAGAATTTCAAAAGTTACCTAAAAACAGTTCTTTATTTTATCTTTACAAATGTATACGCATTGTACACGATTGTCACCGATTTACTTTTAATATTGATGACATCAGCTTAGCCTTTGTCCGAACCGAGTGCAAGAGTCTTTGTTTTATTGTAAACCGGGGATATACGACGTTATTTTAATCATTTAGTTTAGTTAGTATTCAAGCTTTTAGGACTGAAGTCATTTACGGTTTTTGTAACTAGGTACTAAACTACCTATTCGCATATAGCATTTATTCAAAAATTTAAGGTGGTAATCATCGGTCGGTTACATCACTAAGAATTTGAGATAAAAACTTTTTAGAAACAGCAGTTGGCAACATTTGCGTCACATTATATTCGGCCGATGACTTGACGATTCCATTCGACTTCCTTGGAAACCTGCCGCTACCTTGCGCCTTCTTCCATCCCCCTTGCACTTGTTGGCAGCCTTATGTTTCAGACAGAGATGTCAAATTTATACTCCAGGAACCTACACCTCCCGCAGCTTGGATCTTATTTCAATTACATAGACGTAAAGACGGACGGTTGTAAATTTTTTTTTGTCAATTATTATTATGAACCCATGATCATTTGATCTAGAATTAATACAAAATTGATGACCAAACACAGTTCGTTGTTTGTGATGGAACTTGATAAAAGATATACCTGTGAATACCACTAACAAAATATAATAACGTGAACGATTATACAAGAAAGAAGTAAACAGCTGTTTGGGCAATATATGCGTAAACATAGGTGTTAATTTTCGCAACAGCATACAGCACGATTTTTGCAAAACTTCGGTAAAAATCGGGTCCCCTTCACTTTTGAGCACAGTTGTAGTGAAAAGTGTTAAATTACTCATAGCTTTTGTTCAGTTTGATCATAACTTATCATAACAATACAGAAAAAATTATTCTTAGCTCTCCAAATCCTGAAACTATTGTGATTCTACTGAACTTTTGGTGCCGTGCAAGACTAACTTACTCTATCCAATAGGCCGGCTAATTTTATAACTCTAAAGTACATCGAATTACGTAAGAAGTATCCTGTAATTGGCTGCTACTGCCATTTCTATTTTTTTCTATTATTAACTCAATTATTTCGGATAGTTAACACATAAAACATAAAAATAAATGTCACATTAAAATCAGACTAAATTAAATATTAGACTATAATAATTATGATACAATTTTATAATAACAAGAATACAAAATAATAGACTTTTAGAAGATTTTTAGACGTTACCAAGATTTTTGTATTTTAAAACGATTAAAAATCCTTTGGGTCATTTTGTTCTCAGCTTGGCATTAGCCAAGACCATAATAATTACGTAAAGAACGTTAATTGCCAGATGCCGTTCAGTTCCGCACCGACAATAGTATGTAAGAAATTCAATGTTATGCCTAGCTTTAAATGGTAGGGTATTGTAAACTAGAAATGAGAAGGGATCTGATGTTGATAACGTACATTTTTAGTGTGATCAGAGGCATAATACACAACCCTCTTGTTTTAATGCATATAGGGCTGCACGTACCTAATAAGTATGTATACGCACGCCGAAGACCTAAACTACTTGCGATCCCGAAAGCAAGAACTAACCTCCTGAGCAAGTCCCCGTTCACACGGGCCCTTCGGGCTATTAATACTTTATGTGAAGAGGAGGATGTTGACATATTCTGTATGTCCTTACCAAAATTCAGGGATGCGGTTTTAAAATTTTTGGATAGGACCCATAGGAATATGTAAATAGGTTTATTTTAAGTTTAATATTAAGTGGTAGTTAGTAGTGTGTAGAATGTTAGTTTTTTGGTTTGTGTTTTAAGTTTAAGTTTTTTTGTTATATTTCTTTGTCGCTTTGGTGTCCAACTGTAAAGGCATTGTAAATAGTTTATAAATAAATAAAATAAATAAATAAATAAATAAATATTGACATATATCTAAAATCGCAATATATTTTTAGATTTAGATAAGCAAATCAAATGTATTAGACACATAACATAAGTTATATGAACATACTAGTGGTTTCTTTTTCACTTCTTCCACTAGCGGACAAAAAATTAAAATTAAAATAATGTTATTTGATAATAATGAATAGTATAAAATTTTACTTGTCTAAGTGCTTATTTTGTAAGCCTAAAAAAACTAAAAACATTTGAATTTTGTTTTTTTTTTAATATTTGGTTTTTGAGTCTTGTCTTAGGTAGACTTTTTAGGTACATATTAGTTTAGTTCGTTTTTAATTTTAAAGTGAAGGTAGAGAGTAGTAATATATATATATATATATATTAAACTATACATTATTTTATTTCTGCACGGTAAATGCAATGTAAAAAGTTGATAGCAAAGGCTAATTGAAATAGATAGAGGAAAGCCACTTAAAGAAATAAGTATAAATAACGAGCAAAAGTAGATAAGATAACTTAATACTTAAATTATCTTGTGAAACCTGCTTAGATGCAAAATGAAGAGATCTCGTAGACCGTTTATATGGAACTAGTACTGAATGACAGGTAGTCATAAGGTCTCGGCCTGACCCGTACGAGTAATGAAAATAGAAAGCTATCAACTGATATTCATGCAAAAGCTTCGTAAGATATTAGAAACATAGATATTGTGTCATGCCGAGCTGAGATAAAAGCAAATGTGCGTATTTTATAGACAACTTGTGTATGTTACGAAAGGACTAGTTCACTAAATGAATGGAATATTGTATTCGTACCTAACCACATCGTATGTACCGCTAAGAAATAATATGATTTGGCTTAGGCCCTCTGAGAAAGCTTTGCAAGGCAGTATTTCAGAAGAACCTACTTTCTCTTCCAAACCGAGTAATGAGTATTCAATTTCGAGCTACCTGTGCCTGGGTATCGTTAAACTGTGGGTAAATTGATAATTAAACAGTGGGTAAATTGATAATTAAACAGTTAATTTTATTAGGTACTATACTCTCGCTACGTATAAGAAATAGTGAAATAACGAAGAAGAATTAAATAACGGCTAAAATTAACTTAAACTTTGTAAAAAACTTATTGAGTAGGTAACTATTTGCGCGTAGGTGTATTACCTACGCGCAAATAGTTACCTAAAAACTTTAAATTAACTCGGAAGAATCAATTATTTCAGATAGCAAAAGTACATGAAAAACCCGCAACACATGAATGTAAGAATAATGATAATTGTCTATAATAATGTCTTGTCGACCAGCTTCCAAGTCTTGCGCAATTTTTATGAGAATTTGAAATGCGCGTAAAACGTATACTGGTCTCTTGATTATTTTAAACAAGTGTCCAAATAAGGAAACCATCTTTATGAATGTCTAACTTTGAATGAAATACAAAGTTGCAGGACTTTTGCGAGTGAATTTTGCAATATTATCTCTAAACAAAACTGTTTTTGGTAACAAAATGAATAATCGTACATTTTCTGACAATTCTCCGATTATTATGATGTACAATATGTAAGACATGAGACAATATAAATGTTGTAACGATTAGTTTCATGTTTTGAATTTGATTACATGACAAAACATAATACCTGTACTCGCAGCACCTGCACTCAAATGCATTCAAAGGCAAGGTTATATTCACATTGTACTTTGTTTAACCAAAGGTTAGACATTCACTTTATCAGACGACATTATTCATAAAGATTAAACCATACAGAATACCATAAAAAAATTATAGAATCAACAATCTGTTCAAATCTCCTCATATGGAAGTAAAAGCTGAACAAATATATGAAACAAATTAGTACGTGTGCCTTCTATTCTATGTCTATTCTGTCAGTTTGTTTAGGCCCCTTTGTTTTCCATCTCTTGTTAACATAGAGTAAGAACTGGTTTCACTGGAATGCATTTTAAGGACTCGTCTGGCAACCTTGGGTACTCTGGTAGACCTAAAGTGACAATTAGCTTACACGCAATGGAATTTCAACGCAACACCTGACGGAATAAGAGTAAAAATCTTGCGAGGAAATTTGAGACATTAAGAAATATCAAAAGTAATAAAGACAGCTATAAACTCGGAGGCATAATGCGAAACATGAAATACGAAGAATATGAGTGCAAGGAACTGGCCAGTGATTTTCGTTTTGCAATGGAGAACAAAAAGATGAGAAAGTTGTAGATATGACTTGGATCTTTAAATAATGGTAAAGTAATTACCTAATAAAAGCTTTGAGATACTGGAATTAAAAACATACTAGAATTTAAAACTCAGCTGAAAACCTGAATTTTAAATATTTCTTAAAAATGCTTTCATTTTTAACATTTACGAACAGACATCCCGTGTCTTATTAAGTACAATTTGATAGCCAATGATAATTTAGCTGTCCCAGGGAGTCGATAAATGGGTCAGGAGTGCTATTTGTGACCTCGTATGAAGAAGGTGTGATGATGATGATGATAAAGTAGAAAGCGCCATGTTATTGAACAAATACAATCTAGTACTGTCGGTTATAGTTAAAAAATATAGACAGTTCAATACAAAATACACTATATTGTAAAATAGCAAAACAAGAGATGAACATCATAATCCCATCATGGTATCTCATTAGCTTAGTAGCCGTGAAAAATCTGACGCAGATGCACACAGCTAAGTCTTTGTGCGGGACCATTGATCCATAGTGTGGTAACTGAGTGTGGATAAGATTGGCTGGCTTTCTCAAAACTTGGTAATGTATCATTTAGCATTGACTGTGCTGCTTCTGGGGTGTCACGAGAGACCAGCGCTCTAAAAACTCGTTATGGTTTGTTTACTACAGATTCAAAGCTTTTAGGTGACTTACAGCTATTTGTTTGTATGCTTATAATCTTTACAATTTACTCATTAATGTTAAAATCTCTTGTCAACGTCAATTCGGCAAGACACAGAACTATTTAATGAGGTTTGCGACCATTGATGGCAGTGGCGTTGATCGTTAGCTGCTCTCAATTTATTCATATTTGGGTTTATATTATAAAATTTGTTGTTTCTATATAAAACAGCTTGCTTGCTCCATTTTACTGCAAGATTCAGATCTTCATTAATATATCGAACCTATGTAGGTAACCATAGTACACTCAACCCAATTTTAATATTATTGCGGCACCGACGAGGCGCATACGTTATACCATCAATTGATCCTATTTAAATCGAGTGTAACGACCTGTCGTCGGTTTATAGGCAAAACATTTTTTTGTTCAATATCTACTATAGTCTATATCGTATAGGAACTGCTCCCTGAAGGGTTAATTACACTTTGTTGTTCACGTTTTACAATAACATACAATACAATTACTCTTTATTGCTCACAAAATAAAAAAAACAGATACATAAGACAGGAAAAAGACAAATACAGTTGTTAATTTGTAAATGTTACTATATTGACGATTTTTTTTAATGATAAATTTTAATTCATGTTATACTAGTGCATGTCATTCTCTCAAATATCTTTGCATACCGACTAACGGTCAAGCATGTTGAACCATGAAATGTATACCTATTACCTGTAACCTTACAAACACATGTCTTTGGCAAAATAAAAATCTTTATCTTTAATACAGAATGTGTTGTACAATGGGCGGCCTTATCGCTATCAGCCAAGCATATTCAATCGATGGCATATTATCGTATTAAATTATCGATATTAGTATCGTATTGAATCGATGACAGACATTATTTTGGTACAACAAAAAATTATATGTGGTTCCCATCTTAGTCAATTAAAATATATTGCATGAAATGAAGCAAATGTTAACTTTCTGGAACAGATCCTATGTGAAATGGGCTATAGGTTATTTTACTGTATTTGTAGGTAAAGTTTTATCTATGAAAGAAAGTCAAATGGTTGCTAATGCTAATAGCTATCAGCTTTGTGGGTTTCTCCGGTGGTTTATCTAGAAGCCAGGCAGCTATTAACTTTATCATATTGAACAACTTTTTGTAATTGTCTACTAGTATAAGGCAGTGAAAGCTTAATTCCATGCTCAAAACGTCCATTTACCTATAATTTAGTGGAAATTGTCCTTTCTTTAAATACGTTTATTGCCTCAGGTATAATATTAAATCTTTGTACGACCGGGCGATCTTTGGACGATTATTCATGTAATGATCTTGTAAAATGATTGACGATAAAAAGTCTTTGATTTGAGCTTCGAATATAATAAAATTTTAATAAAAAGTGTTTATCAAAACCATTTTATATTGAATTTTTATAGTGACAATAGGAAACGTTAGTCGTTTTCTCAACAACTTCTACACAACTAGTTTTTGCCCGTGGCTTGTTGTTCCCGAGATAAATAGTAGTCTATTGATATACATTATTATGTATTGATACGGTATTACGAATATGTCAACAAATATCTAATTATAATTTATAATTTTTTTATATCCAAAGGTAAATTATTTATGGGTTAAAACGTAGTCTAGACTACTTTTTACAATATATAGTATAACGTACAATTTCAAGTCGATCTGTTCAGTTTAGTAGGCTTGGAGCGAAAAAGCATATACATCTAATTATCCATCCAAACTTTATTAAGTTTTTTCGTTTATTTTTAACTATTTTTTGACAGAGAATTTACAAAATCGTCTAGCAGAAGAACTTCAAAGTGGATGACTTTAAAAACTGTAGTAAATTTAGAAAACACTATAAATTACCGGTAGGAAACTAATAGTTTCCTACATTTATTTAGCTGGTTCTGTATGAGTAAACGCCCAGTGCTCTGATAAAAACTAAATAAGCTATTCAAAATATGAATGAACATTAGCGTCATGAATACGTTATAATACTCGTATTATACGAATATTCCTTAGTATGACTTCTGTATGAGTCCTACAGTTCTCGTGCTATAACTATGATAAGCTCTATCATATTGTCATATAGATAGAAGGTTTCTACGTCTACTTATTCATCCATCCAAAAGAAAAAAAGTTTTAATAATCTAATACCTACGTCATCTACTGATTCATCCATACGTGTACTAAGACGAAGTTTATTATAATGTTTGCAATGTAGGTATTTAGTGTATTTATTACCAATTATTTATTAAAATGCCACCATCTTTATTGTTCGTTCATGTCCAGTCCATCCCAAGGTTGCCTGGAAGAGATCGCTCTCAGCGATAAGGCCGCCCTTTATACCTTTATTCTAAGTTTTTATCTCTGTATTATTTTCTGTTTTGTGTGGTGTAATAAAGTGTTATCTATCTATCTATCTATCTATCTAAGACAAACATAGTCTTGCCTGCCGTACGCCTAAGGTATATTCATTTGCTATTTATTTGAAAACTTTATTGCAGTACAAAGGGTACAAAGGGTGGGCTTAATGTCGAGGCATTTTCTACCTGCCGACCAGGAAACACTTGGTTAGGTTAGGTAAGGGCCTTGGGCTATAGGTTTTTCTATAAATATAATTGTAAGGTTGAAAAATATATGACTCTACGAGTATGTAGCTCTTAGTTTTTTAGGCTATCATCTGGGATTTCGAGCGAAGTGCGCCTTCGGTATATTTTTTGCGATAATCTTCCAGTAACGCAGTATCTCTTGACATTGGCAACTTCCGGTGTACAAGTCGTTTCAAACAGACTTAACTAGTTATTTGTTGTACAAAGTGCGTCGTACCCGCATTATTACAATACGATTATGTGAGTGGGTTCTCGTTGGATGCAACCTAATGTTTTTTCTTCAGATTAGTTACAATGGCATATTTAAAGGTAAAGTAACTGGTGAATTATGATTGCCATTGAAATATATTAATATATTTAAGGTATATGTATGATATATATACATATGTAGGGAGGCCTATGTCCAGCAGTGGACTGCTATAGGCTGATGATGATGATGTATATAAGGCTTAAGAAAAAAAGATGTCTGATTAAATAAATAAACAATTAAATGGATTAATGGGCTTAAGAAAAAAACCTGTAATGATGTTATTATCTCAATAAATAAATAAAATTATGAATAATTTATTTTGCATTGATGGCCGTTATTACAAACCAGATAAATAAAATATATTTAGAAGAATAGGATCATAAATAAATTACAATTATTTGTAAGCAATTATAATCATTCAAGTAATTTACTAACCAATTGGCACTTTTTATGAAAACTTAAACAAGCCCACTTTCTTTGTGAAAGCACTAGATTTTATAGCATTGGATACTTTCAAAGAACCTTTTGAATTGAACACCGCAATAATGATGATTGGTCGCTGTAACTGACATTTAATTACTTGGATTTAAATTGTAACCATTATATGGCAAATCTTTGGATCGCATCGAAATCTTTGTTGAGGTTAGCTAGCGTATAGCTGCTTTCCTTAAAATAATATTAATTGCCTCTTCTATGTATCATGTACTCGTATCTATATGACAACTTAAACGTTCTATATTATTTTGCACGTTTCCTTACTTTTGAACATCCAAACAGAACTATAGGTAATAAAGCTGTATAATTCTACTGAAGAATATTTATATTCATAGCAAAATATTGCAAATACGACCTTCAACTTAGTCCATCAATTTGGGCTTTAAAGATTGATGTTTTCTCATCATGTTAAGTAATTAAGGGCGCCTTAGTCTCAAGACAATTTTATTTATTCACGGTAGCTAAAAGCCTTGAATTTCGTGTTAGGACGGCAAAATCAAAGTCAATTAATTTTTTGTTTTCTCATTTGGCCCGTCTACGAACAACGTTGGAACCTTGACGTTCCTTTGGTCTTTAGTTATTTTTTGTATTGCAAAGTCTAATTACTTGATTCAGTTTCTGTCTTCGCATGTCTTTGCGTGAGTCATAATATTCGGTATTTCTTTTATTTTCTTCCGTATTATTGTAGGTCAGTAGGTTGGTGCTCGTTTGGTGGCAATCTACATTTTTTACATTGTTATTGGTAAATTTCGTTTAAATTATTATGATTTGATCTATATTAGAACAAATCTGTAAGCAAGGTTTACAGAATTTACATTAATAACATAATCGACGGTAAGAGGAATCATATTTAGCCAGCCAAAGAAAAATTCAAAAGGCACATCCGTGCAGAGTAAGCTAATAATAAAAAATCTGTTCAAGTTTGGTGGAAAGAGCAATTTAACCTCAGCGTAAAGTCATCTTTGTACTTTCAACTATCTTGCGTCTCATATCACACAACCAGTAATTACTAGAAAACTTTTATTTTGCATACAAAGTCGGCGCTTTGGAACCTTGATGCTATTTAACTCTTATCTCCTTCATCTAAGGCTCGATTTACTTACGGGAATGCTGGCTGCGTATGCCATATTAAGTTTCATACATGGCCCCATAAAGAGTTCAGTGGGTACTTTTACCTCGGGGTATATTTTCTTGACCGTGGCTAGCCACGTTGCAAGTCTTATAAGTGCTCAGGAAAGTAATGCCCTCATGCTCGACATAGGTCGTCAAGTGAAGGTTTTGTTAGCATCCATGAGTATCTTCATCCAAATAAAGATAACTGTTGTTCTGTATGGGAACCATTTGTGACTACAGACTTTTTTAGTCATAGCTAGCCTATATTTTTTGCGAAAAACATATGCATCAAACCATCATAATAATCGTCTATGTATAACGTTTTGTTGAATATGGATGTATATAAGATGGCATATAAGAATGATATCGCTTGAGTCGATTGTTTTTTTGAAGACTTTCTTTTGATAACCACAATTTTTCAGAATCCAAATTAATATTACGTTAACTTGCGCTTGAGACCGCTTCGACTGCTTCTTGCAAGTTTATTTTATGAGCTGCTCAATAAACAACAGCACAGGCAGCACTAAACAACAATACGCAAACATAACATCTGTTCCTTTAATCTCAATATGAATGAATTTGTCATCTGATTCATCTGCTGCTAGCCTTCAGGTCTCGTGGGTGTACGACCAGGGTTGGAACCTAAATCCTCTGAGTCAGAGGATGTAGAGTATTGAAACTATCCATGAGTAATGCCTCCCCCACGATATTAGACAGTATGACAATGTATTGTGTAACGCAAAATAATATCAAGTTTGGACAGGTCTACAAGGTTGTTCATTCATGAGACAATCTACTTTACATATTGTTTTGTTTGCTCCGATTGTGAACTATAGATGGTCAGCGATTTAAAAGTGATTTTGGAAATATAACAGTTATCTAAAGCGATAAAGAGGAAACTTATAAAACCGCAGGTGATTTGTCGGTTTTAGGAAATCGAAAGGTAACTAAGGCACCTAGCTAAAATATTAAGATTAAATTCAGCAATTCATAAACTAGGTTCCTAATCAAAATACATATCCTTGAAGTATGCATTATCGTAACAAGACCCGACACTTATTAATAAATAGTCCGACCGACTCCATTCCTTATCAGCAGAATTCTAGGCGTCCCCAAGACTCAATAAATGTCAAAAGCTATCACCGTTTAGTATTTACAAACGATGAATGTAAATACGGAAACTCACCTAAAAAGCTGAGACTTGTCTTCCCATCCACGGAGTCATCATCATCGAGGCACTCGAGCTTTTTCGAATTCATTTTGCCATCCAATCAAACGCACTTGTCTGATTCACACAGTATGTCATATCCAATCAAGGTGTCACAATTTCACTGAACAATCACGGGATCAAGTTTTTCGAATGTCACAATTTTGAAAATAACGGTCGCGTGCGTACACGTCTGTCACAGAGCGGTCGTTCGACGCGAGTGAGCGAGCGCACTGCCCGCCCCGCACGACGACGATGCCACGACGCTTCGGGTTCCGGACACGCCACAGAATACACACCAGTTTATAGGCACCAACATCTGCCTAGTTCCAACGCACTGACTGACCCGCAGTTGCTAATCTGATTATACACAGTGCATTTTGCTTTGTGTTCTCTGTGTACACAATGATTTGTTCAAAGAAGCCGATAACAATGGACTCTTTCGCGATATCGATAGGTACCTACTTTGAAATTGGAATTCTTAGCGGTTAGGAGCAAATTTTAAGTGGTCGTAAAACTCTGAATGAACCGTTGAATAATGTGATACCAGAAATGAGAACCAGAAGTATAACAAATACCCGCTAATTTTAAGTTAAGCTCGAACACAAGTTCAATACAATCGCAGTAACAATAGCTCACGAATTATTACTTGCGAAAGGGTCGTGCGCCCCTCCCAGCGAGATCGAGCATTGTTCTCGCAGCACGCATGCGCCAAAACTGTACTCACGCGCATTTCGCGCCCCTTTTACTATTAAACAATCGATTCATGTTTCAAGTACTTAAATTAATATCTGAAGCAAGGATCATAGGATATTCCCACAGTGGAACTTGTCTCTTGTTGCCCATAGAGACTTTGTCAGAACAATTTATTTTGTTCAAAGACCCACAGCAAGACCCGACACTTTTTGCACTTCCAACATTATCAGACATATCTCTTTTCCCATTAACTGTTATATGAGTTTACCAGATATTCGAAAGTTTAGCATTTTAATCTTTGTAGCTCAGCCCCAATCGAATTGATCTAAAAGCATCGGTTGTAAACCTTTGATCACGCTTACTATCCTCCGCTTCACCGATAAAAAGAGCAAGAACATCACAGGACGTTCCCACATCATCTTCAAGTTTTTTATCTACCCCAAAATTGTCTGTCCCTATGATTCTTGGAGCAATTTCGTCTCGACCACCTTATAATTTCGAACGCCATTTATCATCCGAGTCGAGAATGACAATCGGTCTGAAGACAGTGAAAGTTATAACAGGTAAATAATTGTTGATAAAGTTTGCATTTTGAACCTTATACTGGTATCAATAAGAATAATAAGGTCTATAGAATAATTTAATCTATTTTGTGTTGAGTGGATGGTTGAGATAAAATATTGTTGTTAAGTTATTGAAACCCTAACGGATATCTGGATTTATATGGATAGCTTATTCGAAAGTTTTAGTTATATTTAGTTCATCGTTATTTAGTTTTGCAAAAGGTTATTTTGCAACAAATCTCGTAATTAAAATATCCTTTAATATTTTTGAGCATTCACAAAAACTAGACTATGGGTCATTCGGCGGCTTCGTCTTAAATTAATGTTCGCATTCAGAGGTTGTCATTATGCATAATTTGCATAATGGACCATTCTTTTTTACGAAAATTGGGCGTATTTGACTCAAAATACAATTTATGCATGTAGTTGCACTTATAAAATTTATTTAAGTGCTCAGAATTAAATATGGAAGTAGGCGCGAATTAAATGCGTCGATAACTTGTTTATTTACAGACCAAGGTAAAGGAATTTTGACGAAACATTTCTGATTAAGTGCATGGTTGTTGATTAATTGAAACGTAGAGAACACGCAATATTTTATAATATTACAAGCAAAAAGCGAAGAAAAACTTAAGCTTTTTTCTAAATAAAGTATCAGCAGAATAGGCAAAATGCAGGGCATTTGCACACAACAATTCAGAGCACCAAAGAAGAGCATTCAAGTTTTTAGGTAATACATAGAAAACAGCCAGACCCGGAACAAATACCTGCAGATCATATTAACATTATTCCCGAGGAATCGAATAGAGATGAGATTTATCTTATCAAAACATCCGTCGAGTCCAAAATCTGATACGTCTGTTACCAGGTCATTCTGTCGGGCTATGCAGCAAGAACTGATTCATCCAAAACCATTTTTCATGTCTCGCAGCATTCCCGGTCCCTTCTAAGGAGTCCTGTTTTAAATTCCGCTCCCGTACGTTCCAAGGTGCGCTCCTAACATTTTTAGGCGTTCGCTCTTCTCGTTTCCCATACTTTTTTCCAAAACCTTTTGTTGTTTTTGTTCGGTTACCGGTCAGTCAATTATTTTTGATGGTGTTTTGTGTCGTGATTTTATTAGAGGCTTTCTTTTGAATTGGCAAGTGTTGTTTGAAGAGTATGGTTGTTTATTTATTTATAAAAATACATCAGTTAGCTTACAGTCTAACACCAAAACACTAACTACTAGACTAAAAAAGACGGAAAAATAAATTAAAAACAAGATTACAAATAGGTATACATAAACAGGTAATTTATTTTAAAGTAAGGTACGATCTTAAACTTTAGTAGATATGGCTTAAACTATCATAAAATATAGCATGTATATAATGTAAGCATAACACTTATAACAACCTTCCAGGTTGTTATAAGTGTTATGCTTACATTGATAGATAGTTAACACGTTATTGTAGCACTCAAAGAAAAAACAATACAGCAGGAAATGCTAAGAATAGTAGGAAAAAGGGCCTTATGGCCATGAGCGATCCATTTTCAGGCAATCTTGAGATGGACTGGACTGGGCATGAACTAATAATATAGACAATGACACTTGGATACCTTAAATAGTGTTTCACGTAACAGTTTATAAACAACTAGCTGCGCTCCGCGGCTTCGCTTTCGAGGCAAACTATGTTTCAAATAGTTTATAAACCGTCCTTTTGAATCACTCTATCTATTGAAAAACCCGCATCAAAATCCGTTGCGTAGTTTTAAAGATCTAAGCATACATAGGGACAGACAGAAGGCGGGAAGCGACTTTGTTTTATACTATGTAGTGATTTCTGCACCTACTTCTTTATTGAGATTTCTGCTTCTTCACCTATTTATTTCACACTAGAGTATGTCAAGGCCGCATTTTTGTCACTTAAACTCACTAGGATTTCTATGGTAATAAAATCTGATACAATCAAATCTTTTGTTTCATCGTTTACGACTTTCAAGTTGTCACCCTATAAGGTACCTCCTGTGAGATTAATAGATGTGATTATGACACTATCGTGACTTGCTTTGAATACTAATATGACAAAGATGATTTTTTTCCATGTTTTACTAAGCGCAACGCCCATGGAATACAAAATGATGTTGAAGTGAAATACGATCTCATTCAAATTTAGGAATGATTCCAGCATCAACGATAGATGGGTCAATATGATAATAATAAATTTATTTGATATAATGATAAATCTAGAGTAGGTAGATGATCGTAATGTTTTGAATTAACAATAAGAATTCTAAATATATTTGATTAAAAACCGAGTGTGTTGTTAATTCGGTAATCTAACCATGTCTTATTTTAATGCATTTATTAATTAAATAGATTTAATTTAAGTTTCTATATGGTTTTTCTTAATTCATATAAGTACGTGTAAACATTTGAGAGAGATTATCACATCATAATCTGCAAACTTTTAGATCTCCCTTTGATAATGTTAAAGTTATGAATATTGTTAATAGTTAATAAATTCCATCTAAAAATAAACATTCAATCTCCATAAATTTCAAAATCAGATCCCAATCTGGTCGATTAATGTAAATAATAATTTCTACATTCGCCGCAAAACTTATAAGGCTTAAAAAGTCCGTCGAAGCCTTCAAGAGCGTTCACTTGTGACTCATCGACGCAAAAACTTGCTAAGGCTAAGATGTAAACTGGAGCTTTGAGCATAAATAAATAAAATAAAATATCGGCAAACCTATCCCGTGGCTCACATACAGTTTATAATTTTTATGCCATTGCCATAAGAATGCTCTGTGTAGTTTACTTTACTTTGTAGTGGTAATTAGAAAACAATATATGTAAGTAATTGCACAGTAAGAAGACGATACGTGTTCATAAAGTTGTGTGGTTTTGAATAAGTTAATTGTTGTCCTCTGTAATGGCGTTCCATCTCATCAAAATTATTGTTTTCAATTTTGTTTTCCTTTTCCTGTCTTGGAGCATCAAGCAGCATTTGAGTTCCTTTTTATTTCTTCTAACAAGTAAATTGCTTGCCATAGAATGCTTACCAACCAGTTCCCATTGTTTTCTTCCAAGTTAAAAATATAAAAGCCTTCTGCGTCTTGTCTTACCTAACAATCTAATAATAAAATGGTTAGCTGTTGGTATTTTAACTTTGAGTCCTATTCATAGGCTTTTTAATATTTTTCATTATTTTCTCATTCAGATATTGGGTTTCACATTATGCTTCGTCTGCTTATTTAGTCTTATTTTGCCTTTGATGCCCGGAGTTTAATTGCTTCCCTGGTCCTATGAAGCACAAAATTTTTTGCTCTGACTTTTGTACCGTTTTTGACGATCATTCGTTATAACGATGACGAAAATGTTGTTGACAGAAAACATAAATAAACCTGCTCTAGAAACGAGAAAAAATTAATCAGCGCAGCAATTCAACAAATTAAACTAAAAGCCGCAATAAAAGAATTCGTAACACAAGACAAATAAGCTTCAATCAAAAGACAATTAACACAAAAAAAATGGCAACCATGCTCGCAATCTGGCAAAACTTTCGCAATACTTTCACTCCGCGAATCAATTATAACATTGCTTTACTTAATCTAAAATGAGTTCGTGGTTGGACTGACAGATGGTATGTCTGTCTGTCATCCACGTATTTTGTTGTTTGTTTTGGCTGCATGAGATTATTTTTTAAGATTTTTTTAACACCTAGCCTGAGAAAATATCTGACCCAAGTACCTTCAAAATTTTACAATAATTATTGTAAATATTTGAACATGGGTCCCTACTAGGGCGTGCAAAACCGGTTTTCGGTTTTGCTGAAAACCGGAAAACCGGACTAAATTTTAGATTTTTTGAAAACCGGTTTTGAGAGACAAAACCGGTGCTAACACCGGTTTTCCCGTTAATGAATTAAATCTTGATTTTATCCACTTTTTTCGAATGCACTCAAGAAATATGTAATTTTGAGTCATCAAATATATCCGTTTGCAACATATGCCCACCTACACTCTTTCTTCCGCGACCCCCGCACCCACGAGGCGATTCCTGCGTTCCGCCTGCCTGCGTTGTTGCCCAAATACACTTGCCGGGAGTGCACGTGCACAGCGATAACGTTAAGATGATAACTATGTTTTGTAAGGGGTGTTCCAGAATGTTTTTCGTTTTTTATTTGAGTATAATGCGCCAACCACAACTGGTGTGCAGTAGGTTCAATCGCTTAGTGGACTTTTATAGTTTATTAGCCATGAAATAACGGGAATTCAGTGCGCATTTTGCGTGCAAGCGTTTTATAGAAACATCGATTCGAATCGACGTCTCTACATGATACATTTCAATTTAACGACTACGAGAAATTGCCAAATGCAAATTTAATCAAGCATTAAGTGAGCAAGTTTAAAGAGACTTGAATACAATGCCGGATTAATCAATTGGGTGCTTAAAGACTTCGAGAAGGAGCATGAATGTCGACCACGTACGCCAGTGTGTTATGAACAACCATGACAATCACCATGATTACGCGCAGCTTCGTTTAATTTGAATGAATCCGCGCTTCGTCGCATTATTCACAAAGATTACACAGATTAACATTTTAACCCATATAAAATTGTAAATGTTCAAGAAATTAGGCCGGTGAACCTCATTGAATGACTTAAATTCTGAAGGACAGTGAGAAATTGTTTTAGGAATTACAATATCGTCTGACTCTCCGACAAATCGATTATTACATACATGGTCATGTTAACAAACAAAACTCCACCCAGGGCTGCCAGTTATCCGATAGAACTGCATCAGAAATCACTAAAAGTTTAAATTGAAATGTGTCCTGTAGAGACGTCGAACAGTTGTGTAAGAAATGTAAGAATAGTGGTTTTTATTAAACGCTCGCATGCAAAATATGCGCTGCACTCCCGCAATGTGTTCCATGACTATTAAACTGCAAAAGCCCATCAAGCGATTGAGACCACTCCCCACCCCTGTTGTTTGTGGTGGCGCATAATACTCAAATCAAAAACGAAAAACATTATGAGACACCCTTTATGTTTAAAAAATATTATTCTTCGTTCTTACTTGTTGTTGATTTGATCTCAGTCAATTAAAGATTATTTTTAAGTTCATGTTAACTAATCAATTAATGTGGTCTACTTAGTAGGCATAAATGGTTGATAAAAAACAGGTACATCATAAAATTTGTTGTATTTGTAGGTTTTGTGGGTCTATAAGAATATCGTTTTCTTCTTCAAAATCTACTATACAAAAAATAAAAAAAGTTTGCCAAAACCGGTGCTGGCACCGGTTTTGGCAAACTTTTCGGCATATAAGGAGAAAAGTCTAGTCTTTGCATAGGAGAAGAGAGGCTTAGACCTGATATAAAAAAGAGAGACCCTGGCAGAAAGGAGCGAAGCCCAGTGCTCAACATGTTCAAGCATTATTTGTTTTTTTTTTATTCTTGAGACCCCAAAGACGAGAGGCTTTTTACTACCGA
The DNA here is from genome assembly GCA_947044415.1 of Eupithecia dodoneata. Taxonomy (NCBI): domain Eukaryota; kingdom Metazoa; phylum Arthropoda; class Insecta; order Lepidoptera; family Geometridae; genus Eupithecia; species Eupithecia dodoneata. The sequence continues at coordinate 10,673,289 of OX345665.1, read as the reverse complement.
GAAAGCTCTAAAAACATAGTGAAAAAGGTGTAGGGACTCCCTACACCTTTTTCACTATGTTTTTACTCCTTTCTGCCAGGGTCTCTCTTTTTTATATCAGGTCTAAGCCTCTCTTCTCCTATGCAAAGACTAGACTTTTCTCCTTATATGCCGTGTGTATGTCTCTAATCTAGGCCTGTTTCTTTTTGTATCAATACTAGGCCTTTTTTGTTAAAGGACTGAGCTTCTTTCTTTTTACGCCTAGGGATTTTCTTTGTGTTCGCCTGATTCTTGCGGTTGTTTGGTTTCATTCCTACTTATTATTCACTTCACTAGTTATTAGGACTAAGTTTAAGGAATATAATGGACGTTTGACCTTAATGTCAGATGCTCCCATGATCGCTACTGTTGCCTCGCCTTAGCGGAAACAATGCATTGCCCGACGTTATTACGATTTCGATCACGCCAAATTGGCGTTACCCAATAACTCACTATTCATTATGATGGTAATGATCTGTGACTTCACTGCACCTACCTACATTGTATTCTGTTAGGCTATATTTAATTTGTTCAATTTAAAATGTTGTGTGTCTTTTTTGTAGGGAATTGAGTTATAGGATCTTTGTGTAAAGAAAGACAAACAAAATAAAAATAATTGACATATATGATGGCAACAAAAATGGTTAACACTGACTGTTTTTTTAAATGGAAAATTGTGTCTGGCTAATGGAAAATAATTGAAAATTGTTTGAGTTAACAAATTATAAAGATTGTTTGATATTAGCACCAGAGCCTTATTCGTTATACAGCATAGTGTACGACGTGCAGGTTAGGTTGGCTTGAGAGACGAGTAGTTTGAGTCCCCCTTACACCACAAATAACACCAGTCTTCAGTGGGGTCTATGATACTTATATCATTTTGTTTGGACAATTCACTAAACCATTCATTTAATCCTGTCTAGCCTAAAAAGGCTAGAAATATGATTAAAAATAGGCATAAAAATATGTTTAAAAAGTTTATTTCAGTAATAATAAACTAGAAAGTTCCAAATATGGAATCTACATTACGATATTAAACTGCCAGATGCGCAAGCACAGACGGATGTAAATATTTGTACTTTTTAACGTAATGCTTCCTGAAACTGAAGCTGCACCGAAATAGTCTTTATATATTTTAGTATTCTATTACTACTAATCTGTTTTCTGTTATCGTTTCTAACGGTACCAGCTGAAGCTGGATTTGTCACCTTCAATGCGAAATACGTGTTGAGTCTCGAGACAAGAGGTTTAAAAATACTGACAGCTTTCGCACCTTACGCAAAACAAAATGTACCTAACCTACGTTTTTGAGAATGAAGGCTAGAAAATAACAACGAGCTCTTAACAAAGAGTCTAGAAATAAGCAGCCCTTAATTTCAATAATAATAATAAACCACTCTTGCCTACAACTGGGCAATAAATTTAAGTGAACAGAAAATTAAAAACACCTTTATAGTATAAAATTTGACTTGTCTAAGTGCTTATTTTGGAGGCCGAAGAAATAAAACAAATTGTATTTTGATATTTTTAAAAGCTTATCAGAGCTAATCAGGATATTGTATTGTATTGACAAATAAATAAAACAATTCACGCAGCATCATCTAGCCCCAAGCTAAGCAGAGCTGAGTGAATTGATGATTGATATAAATAAATAAAATAAAAAGTTTCTTTATTCAGACAGGTTGTCCACATACATACAAATTACAAAAATAAAACAGAAGACCTTAAATTAAATTAAAATTAGATTTGTAGAGTCATTCAACAGACTCCCACCCAACCCATGGAGTCTAATGAGTGAGGACTGCCATAGGATCGTTTGGACAAGATATAAATCCCTTGTATTTCTTCATTTATAGATAGTTGCAGTAATTGCATTAGCTCCCTTTCCCTCATTGCACTTCACGCAATATAACTTCATCTAATTATCCACATTAACTGTACAGTCCGCTTAATTGCAATGTGGATTCGATCATTGGTGTATTTAATATTATTATGATATCACATTACAATAAGATTGCGAAAATTCAGGTTGATGCTTGTTACTTCTTCACGGCAAAACTACTGAACGGATCGGGATGAAATTTTGTATAAACATAAATACATACATATATACAAACATAAATTAATGACGAGATAAATTTATATTATTCTTAGTTTTGGATGGTCAACATCAAACAGTGAAGTGATTATGCGCCCACATTTGCATGCAATGAGCAAATTGTTTACCCTTAAGCTCAACTGATCCATATCAACACCAGTCGGAGCGTGAGCTATCTGTAGATTGTTTGCAACACACACACACACACTACTGTAGAACAATTAGTAGCTATAGTATATTATTTTAATATTTATAATAACGTTATTTATAATAATGCAAAGTTACTTGAATTTACAGTATATTTCGAATTAAAATGAATATTATCTGTAGGCTCTACCAGCTTCTACTTAGATTGTGTAGAGCTGTTTGATCTAGAAATCATGGATGCAGTTTGTAAGTGGCGAAATAAACTAACTTGCCTGAATGCAATTGGAAGTAAGGATAGCTTCACAAGTAAAAATTAATTTGGCGCGTTTTACAAAACGATGACTTTAAATAATAATGAAAATGGGTTTTTAATTAGTTTAAAAAAAGAATCATAGAAATCGGTTCAACCAGTTAAAAGTTCTGAGGAAAAAAACTTATATATACAGTCAAATTGTAAACCACTTTTCCTCCTCCATTTTTGAAGTCTGTTAAAAATTCAAAGTAAACTTTTCTTAACACTTTGATTGCTGAAATCACACGGTATGTGTTTTCTACAAGTGACTAATATGCGTAAATCCACACTAGCGCAGCGGCTGAGAAAATACAGATCTGTGTGACTCAGCACAGCCGTAATATTTTTCGAACGAAACGCATGTGCGGCGCAACACAACCGCTGTGTAGAGCGGCAGGACGAATTTTTTAGGTTAAAAGAAAGATCGCAGTCGTCGAAAAAAAATCGCAGTCAAAGTGTTAAAACATTTAAGACAGAACCAGACAGAACCAGAATAGTTCGGCAAAGGTCAGCCTGTGACACACGAGGGTCCAAGTTTGATTCCCGCCACAGAAAAAATGTTTGTACGATCTGCAGGTATTTTTGTATCAGGTGTTCAGGGTGTGAAATGGTGGTACGAGGTCCTCTGTGGTGCAGCGGGGGAAGGTCTTTCTTATAATACAGAATTTTGGCCGTTTCTAGTACAGTTTCTCTCTTGTTACGGAGGAACTCTGTTAGAGCTCTCATATCTTACTTCCTACTATATAATATTATAAACGCGAAAGTTTGTAAGTATGGATGGATGGATGTTTGTTACTCTTTCAAGTAAAAACTACTGAATGGATTTTAATGAAACTTTACAATAATAATAGCTTATACATCAGAATAATACATAGGCATAGGCATACAAAATATCTAGCACCACGCGGGTGAAACCGCGGGGCGCAGCTAGTACATAATAAAATCTCCGACGGTAAATTTTAATGATTTTTCTAAGCCTAATCCCATTAAATCTACCAGTCTGAACCAACCCTGGGTTTCTATTGAGCACTTAATCAACGGCGGTGAAGAGGCGAATTAGCGGTCACATTTTCTCTCCATTTGCATGCATATTGGATGTGTATACATACAGCCCTGTATATATGAATACAGGTCGTAATATACACGCTACACGAGCTTTTACAGGCATCCGATACGACTTTTGAATACAATTTTCTATTGCTTTTGGGATGTTCAACAAACATTCTAATAAGATATTCTGTATGCTCAATAACACCACTGCAGTCATCACAATTTGGCGAAGTAACGTTTTTCATGAAAAAATAGAATTTTACATACATAAACATAAAATAAAAAAAGTCGCTTCCCGCTGTCTGTCTGTCCCTATGTGGCTATGTATGCTTATATCTTTAAAACTTCGCAACGGAATTTGATGCGCTTTTTTAAATAGATAGAGGAAGTTTTATAAACCTTTTAAATTTGACACAGATCCATGCGGGCGAAGCCGCAGGGCGCAGCTTGTAAATAAATCCTCGTGCTTGACCGACTATAATACCTTTATTCAAAGTTTTTATTTCTGTATTGTTTTCTGTTTTTTGTGGTAAAATAAAGTGTTTTCTATCTATCTATACAATACAATACATACAATATAAATCTTTATTGCAACATTAATACAAAAAAATATAATAATAATAACTAATCTTAATAATAAGTCTAGTGGTACAATAAAAAAAAAAAAGTCAAAAATCATTTATTCTCTCTCTAAACCAGTGCGAACCTACGCTATAAATATTTTACGCCGCGGCACATTAGTGTGTACTGGTTCTAATGTGTAGAACCAGTACACACTAGTAGTAATTAGTTACTGTGCTAGTGGCGCCAGTAACGAATTCACGGGAAACAAGCTTTACGAACAAATTAACTGGCAGGCTTACAAAATAAAAATATTTTTACATTAAATTACGTTCACTTCAATTTTTTGTCCACTTGTGGAAATGAAAAAGAAACCACTAGTATGTTCAGAATCGGCGGCCTTATCGCTAATATATAGAAATAGACCAAAAATACACATAAAAAAAACAGAACAATTGACATAATGCAGAAAATAAAGACTAAAAATGAAAATCAAGAAAACTTATCAAGAGTGGTCAGATAGTGTTGATGCACCATACTTTTGAAGATAGGAAGGGATTTCTATCTAGTAGATAGAAGGGATTTCTATCTAGTAGATAGAAATCCCACAAACTGTCGTGTCTTATGAAGAAGTTTATGCAGCGTTAGTTCATATCTCTGAGTTTCACCATAGCTTATTGATGCGACCATTGCCGTTATAAAATAGGCTGCATACAAAGTCACGGGCTAGAGTTGTACTAGCTTTCTTGTTGGTGTTTCATTGCAGCTAATAAATAGGAAGGCAAATAGAAATTAGCTGTTGGTTAAGTGTTTATGTAATTACAAAATTACAGAATTATACTACCTGGGTTGTTAGTAATTACGCACATTGCTAAGTAAACTTCGTAAACTTTGTAAGTAGGAAATATCTGCGGACCTTGATGGAGTGTGCAGCTACCTTTACTATTCGTTTGAAGTTATGTGCGATGTTCTCGATTTTTTAACTACATAATCTGCAAAGATAAAAACTCCTTCAGTACCTAATTAACCTTAATATAACTTTCTTGTTTTTTATTTATAGACTCAATTAAAAGTAAGTAGTGTCGATTACAGACCAGTAAAGACTTTTTGTTTTTTTTGTTGTTTTGTTGACATAATTTGCAGCTAACTTTAAGCTTGACTATGGGTATTTTACTACAAGTATATAATTCTATGGTGGTATATTTTTTTACTGTTCATTTGGCATTCATTAGATGAGCCATCGCAAAAGTCCTCTGTAATGATATATTAGGCCTCCTTGGGAAACCTCTGGGTGCTTAAACTGTGCTGGTGCTGTAAACAGCACAGTACAAAAAAGTGTATAAAATATGGACTTTAACTTGAAACATTTAGGTGTATTTTATATTTCTTTTGACGGCATCAGATGATGGACAGATGGCAGACCACTATACCACTACACCCAATAATATTATATTTAGACTTAAATAGGCAAATAACCATGTATTAGACATATAAGAGATGAACATGCTAGTGGTTTCTTTTTCACTTCTTCCACTAGTGGACAAAAAACTGAAGAACAGTAAAATAATTTTATTTGATAATAATTTAATGTATAAAATATGACTTGTCTAAGTGCCTATTTTGTAAGCCTAAAGAATAAATGATTTTGACTTTGACTTTGACTCGTTTGAAGCTTGTGGGAAGCCATTTTGTCACTGAAAAATGTATCTTAACATAACGAGTTTAGTCCCATATTTGAATGTAAATGTGTGTACTGGGTGGTAGCGGTATTGGATTTATGTGCGTAGAGCTAAAATAAGTAATAGTTCTAATATTAGTTAGATATTATATTATATATTTATTTATTTATTTAAAACCTTTATTGCACTACAAAGGGTACAAAGGGTGGGCTTAATGCCGAGGCATTTTCTACCTGCCGACCAGGAAACACATGCCGCACGCATGCATTTTACAGGCGTAAAAGCCAATATCGTCAAAACTCGGCCAACATGTGTACGGACCATAAGATTTATCTTTTCCCTGCGATTTACGTAGTCGACTGTACCTACTACCTACGTACCTATGCTATAATTATCAAAGTGTGACAAACTAGCCATGGGAAAACGCGATAAAGATTGACATATTTTCCCACATCGCTTCGAGAAAGTTGTTTCATGCCTAGGAGCTTATAATAAATGACGAAGAAAGGTGAGGTTGATGCTGAATAGGATTTAGAGCTTCGGAATTTATTCAATTCAAAAAGTATAATAATAATGTCATTTTTCGGAAAGTTTTTATTTGAGCACGATCTCACTTGATGCGTCGTGCAATTTTGGATGAACGCGGGATTTCTAAGCACTAATAAGCGTAATTTTGTGTATCATCATCATCATCAGCCTAGCCAGATAGTCCACTGCTGGACATAGGCCTCCCCCAATGAGCACCATAGCGCCTCATAGCGCCCTATCTTCACCTTGACGCATCCAGCATCTACCTGCAGTCTTTTGCAGATCGTCATCCCACCTGGTCGGAGGGCATCTTACACTACTTTTACCGTCGAGTCGTGGTCTCCACTCAAGAATACGTTTGCCCCAGCGGCCGTCGTCGGTTCTTCGCGAGATATGGCCGGCCCACAAACATGGGAGTCTAAAACCATCACCACATACGTGGTGAAAGATATATCACCAGGGAAGGAAGTGCTGATGAATAGAAGACCGCTAACACCTAATTCGTCTGCATATTAAAGAAAATTAACAGAAAAAATACTGCAAAAACAGCGTATGTGACGCCTATGAGTCACACCTAGCTACTGCATTAGAAATCTAGGTCCAACCAGAGGCTCCGTGTCTCATTAGCCTAGGCTGTAATTAGTGCCGCCAGTAACTAGGATCATATCCATCAAGATCTTATCGGTTCCATAAAGAATGCTGCTAACTTGCTGTGAAGTACCTGCAGTTTTCTATCTAAAGCTTTTCTCTGTTGATGAACAGAGAAAAGCTTTAGATAGAAAACTGCAGGTACTTCAATAATTAGGTAATTTATTTCCTAAAGCTAACCAACTAAAATACATCTATTTTAGTTGGTTAGGTAAGGAAATAAATTTAACTAGTACTTGTAAATCTTCTTCTTTATAAAAATCTATTTATGTTCGTTAGTCTCGCTAAAACTCGAGAACGGCTGGGCCGATTTAGCTGATTTTCGTTTTGAAATCTTTGTTGTAGATCAGGGAAGGTTGAGAAAATATGGTAAAATTGCTTTCCACGCGAGCGAAGCCGCGAACGCAGCTAGTATAAAATAAATTAATAAGATTTTGTGACGACCTTAGTGGCGTAGCGGGCGAAGGCCCGCCTGCGACGCAGGAGATTTCGGGTTCGATTCCCGCCTCGAAACAAATGTTTATTATCTATTGATGATGCTGTGGTACACACAGCATCATCAATAGATAATAAACATTATTTATTGCAATTCGTCAAACGAATGTTATTATGAGTTCAATACAAAAGTAAAAGATGCAGATACCTTGAAAAAGGTAGGTATCTGATTATTAATAGCAACTTATTGAGTTTACTTTCCAATATTACCTATTTGAAGTACTTAAAGGACTATGAAAAAGATTTAAGTAATATATTAATTTTTAGGAAGTCAAAGGTCGCCTCTATGATAAATCATAAGCGGCCGTCTCGACGTCCAGCAGTTTGCTCTGTCTATGAGGTGAACTGACGACCTGGAGCCTTCTCCAGAAGCTAGCTAGGTTTTTTAAACCTGGTGGTTGATATCTATCATAAAAATAACGTAACTTTTATAGCATTTTGATCGTTATCAGCCTTCATGTTAAAAGCCTTCAATAAATTTTCCTCTGCTTTCTAACATTAATCCAATCTGATTGATCAGCGTGTTTCACCATATACTCATTACAGACGCATTACTCGAATCAATCCGAATATGAGAGCAGTCATCATTCAACCAATCCATCGATAGCATCGTGCATTGACCGCAGTTCGATCATCAATGAACATACAAACCATTCGATTTGGAATCTTATGATTGAGGTCGGTGCATTGGGCAGGAAGGAATTGGTGCATTTTGTAAATAGTTTTGTGGTTTTCTTACTAATTAATGGTCATAACATGTCCGTCCAGTGTCCACTGCCTGTATGAACATGAAGCATAAGAAGTGTTTTGTATTTTTTTTTATTTAGACAACCAAAAAGCTTAATTATGTGATAGGTGTTTGGTTACGATAATGAACCGTGAAAAAGTTGAAAACAAATGAACAGCAATGCAAAAACGTGAAACTAGATTTATTTTTTTGTGAAATTTATCAGTTTTACTATATAGGTAACTATAGTAAGTACCTATTATTATATCTGTGCCATAATCTACTGATTTATTTATTTAATGTATGATCATTGGTTTTCTAGTTGAGAGTTTGACTTGTATGTAATTACGATATTAATCTCATTGTTACTACTGAGGGCCAGACTCCACCAAAGCGGAGATGCAGTCTAACCCAAGTTTTGCGTCTACCAGACTAAAAATATGGCGTGAAATTTGTGAAAAGTCAGAGCAAAATTTGTCTTAAAACTTTAAAAAAATGTTCAGTTAACTTATAGCATAAACGTACCTTGATTCCAAGCCGCCTGTATATTCTCTTGGTAGAAATACTCCGTCTCCTCTTCATCAGACCACAGCACCCCTTCTATACTCGACGTGATCCCCTGCTCAGGAACTTCCACTATTGACCTTCGCGACAGCTGATCGTAACTTGGAGGTCTCGATATATTGGTCGGGAGGAGCGCGTATTGAGAAACATCGATAAGGGATGACCTAAAGTTTTTAACGCTTCGACTGTCTATAGGACGGTAAGCTCTTCTGTAATCTTCGGACCTTGTAGATCGTAAGGATCTGCAGTCGTAGTTTTGGTCGTTTGAAAGGTCGCCTAAGGAAACTTTGAAGTTTTGGGTAGAGATGTCTCCTAAAGGAACTTCGCAAGAGCGACGTTTCATACTAGTTTTCTGCGAAGGGGCTTCCCCAGTGGCTTCCATTTGCCGACTGACCCCAGCGCTGTTTAGGAATTCGTTTGACGTGTAAGTCTGCATGATTCTAACTAGGTAAACTAAGCTTTAGGAACTTTAGAATTGACTAAAAATGGAATTATTCGTTTTATTTGTGTTGAGGGTCATCTGAAACAAGAAAGAGAATATTATTAGAACACGAACACAGCTTGGGAAAACTACGCACAATTTGTAACTGGAAAACATTATTTTGAATTACAGATTTGACTACCAGCGCCATCTTGTAACATTGTATAAAACTAAGTAGCGAGTCAGTGAACTACCTACGCGTAGAGCGCACGTTATTATGACTGTACCGAACACAAAGCTAGTTTAACGTTCAAACGGTTCAAGCTAATTTCGATAGATGGCAGTTTAAAGTTTATCAAAATGTGTTGAATTTAGCTCAACTATTTTCAACAAAGTTTCATGTAAGAAAAAAATGGTTGCGTTGGAGATTTTATCGGGGTTTCAAGATATTTTATTTGCTTCTAGTCTTATACCGTAGGTAGGTACTTTCTTTAAGTACCCGCAGTAGGTACCTACGTATAGTAGAGCTATCCAACCATACCCAAGCATAAGGTGCACTAACGTTGATCAAATTACCAAATTATACAGAAGCTTTCCGTAAATGAAACGGCTATCAGGGTCAGCCTCGTGAGGTCAAATCGATCTAGCCTTTGTCTTGTTAAACACGAATCGGGTGTTAATACAGCCTTATGCAAATATAGGGTTGGGGTTTTGGTAATTTCGTTATAATATTAGCTGCAAAGGCGTGAAGCGAGGGGGATATTTGATGATGGATTTTACGCCATTTTTTGGTTAAAACTTCTTTAGGCGCGTTGTACACTTTTTGGTAAAACAAAAATCATGGGATTCGACAATTTTTGGGTGAACAAAAAGCGTGAAACTCGCTTCATCGTTAACGCACGCTTCCCAGTATAAATCCTACCAATATTATAAACGCGAAAGTTTGTAAGTATGGACGGATGGATTTTTGTTACTCTTTCAAATAAAAACTACTGAATGGATTTTAATGAAACTTTACAATAATATGGCTTATACATCAGATTAACACATAGGCTACAATTTATAAAGATATATTTCCATTATATATTTTAGATATATTTTTATTTCATTGTTTTCTATGTATAATAAAAAATATCTATCTATGTAATGTATTGTATTATGTATATCAGTTATCTAGTACCCATAACACAAGCTCTGCTTACCATGGGGCTAGATAATGCTGTGTGAATTGTCCAGCATTATTTATATTTATTTATTTATATTTATTTATTTATATTTATTTATTTATATTTATTTATATTGTATATTATCCAAAATATCTATCACCACGCGGGTGAAACCGCAAGGCGCAGCTAGTAAAATATAAAATTACTAAGTTTTCACTTCTATCGGCAGTAGGTACCCAAAGACTGCCTCGCATGTTTTTTTTTACTCAGAGGTCACTGAAAATTGTTTGGCCGCATTCTAAAATTTTGTAAAGTTTAGTCAGAGATGCGAAAATAGAGTTTGGTGGCCACGGGCAATTTCGTATAGTAAAACTATTACATAGGCATTTAATATTAATTTTCTAGTATAATGTTTTGTGTACTTATACACACGTGAGTGTGAACATCTTTATTGCACGATATATATACATTTATCGTTCAATAAAGATTAAAGGCAGAATAAAGAAATGTCAGAATAATATAAATTTTCTAGTTTAATGTTTTGTGTACCTATACACTCACGAGACTAACTATCTTTCATATCTCTTTCGTTCATATCTTTATCGTGTGTATGTGTGTGTAATGTACCTAGTATAGTCATCATCAGCCTATAGCAGTCCACAGCTGGACATAGGCCTCCCCCAATGAGCGCCATAGCGCCCTGTTTTCAGCTTGACGCATCCAGCATCTACCTGCAGTCTTTCGTAGGTCGTCATCCCACCTGGTCGGAGGGCGTCCTACACTAAGTTTACCGAGTCGTGGTCCCCACTCAAGAACACGATTATCCCAGCGGCCGTCAGTTCTTCGCGAGATATGACCGGCGCGCTGCCAAAACTATTACAGAGGCATTTAATATTAATTTTCTAGTATAATGTTTTGTGTATACACACTCACGAGACTGACCATCTTTATTGCACGATGTATAACATTTAATAATATCGTTCCATAAAGATTAAAGGCAAAATAAATGAATGTACCTAGTACCTTTTCATATTGTCATGGATATTGATTCCCATTGAGGTTTGTTTGCTGGACAGCTCCCTGGGGCGATTCCATTTCCGCCCAAACCGTCCCGCAAAGTATTGTCGATTTTTTCAGAAGAATCACACGATAAGGCTCTTGTGGTATTGAGGTTTAATTTCCGGTGTCAATGGACAATCTTTTTTTGTTTTGAGGCTTTGTGCTATTTTTGGGTGTCATGGCGTTTTTAGATATAATTGGGTAAATGTAATTGTTTTATATAACGTAGGTACTCGTAGTACCTAGCTCTCTGCACTACACCATATTGAAGATATTATTCGTTACATTCAGATTTAAATGCAAAAGTTTCGATAAATGGATGTTAATAATGAAAATTGATTAAAAAATATATATACCTCTATATTATAAAGGAAAAACTTAAAGATAACGAATATCATGGAGTAGTTAAATCTTGTGGACACTCACGTTAGGGCTGGTCCACCAGTTCAAAGTCGCTCAGCGAGCTATGGAAAGAGCTATGCTCGGAGTTTCTCTGAAGGATAGGATTCGTAACGAATACATCCGACAGAGAACCAAGGTTATCGACATAGCTCAAAGAATTAGCAAGCTGAAGTGGCAGTGGGCCGGCCATATCTCGCGAAGAACCGACGGCCGCTGGGGCAAACGTGTTCTTGAGTGGAGACCACGACTCGGTAAACGTAGTGTAGGACGCCCTCCGACCAGGTGGGATGACGACCTGCGAAAGACTGCAGGTAGATGCTGGATGCGGCAAGCTGAAGACAGGGCGCTATGGCGCTCTTTGGGGGAGGCCTATGTCCAGCAGTGGACTGCTATAGGCTGATGATGATGATGATGAGTTAAATCTTTGTCAGTAATAAATTCATTAATAGTATAATAACATTTTGTTAGAAAGTATAGTTTTAAGTTTTCTTTGGAACTTTTTTATTATATAGATCTAAATCCCATAAATCAGTTCCCAAAATAACCTTAAAACTATTCAACAGAAACAACGCGTGAGAAATCGCGGGCAGATATTAGAAAGCTATAATTTATGAAACGGCCCAAAGATTTACATGTAGGTATTGAATACCTATAAGTAAAACTAAATGATGCTAGGAGTTTCTCTGAAGGATATTCGTAACGAATACATCCGACAGAGAACCATTATCGACATAGCTCCGGAGGGCCCGCCATATCTCGCGAAGAAACCGCGCTGGGGTAAACGTGTTCTTGAGTGGGGACTACGACTCGGTAAACGTAGTGTAGGACGCCCTCCGACCATGTGGGATGATGACCTGCGATACTGCAGGTAGATGCTGGATGCGGCAAGCTAAGACGCTCATTAGATGAGGCCTACGTCCAGCAGTGGACTGCTATAGGCTAATGATGAAGCAAAAATAATAAGTATATCATTAAAAATAATGGCTAATGTTAGGTCTGACTGCCCTTTCCCGGTAAAAAGCAAAATTTATAACAAAATGTCGTATTTTTAGTACAAAGTACACGTAAGGCTGATTTTATACGTGGAAGTAACCTCTTCCTATATAATAAGCTGTCGCTGACCTAAATGTTAAGGTTGCGTAGCATTGCGAAGCGGAGCGATCAACATAATTGGATATTTTAATTTTATAAAAAATCTTTTATAATTTTTACTACATGCGACCTGCGGCTTCGCCCGCCTGGAAATCTACGTGTCAAATGATTTATAAACCTTTCACTTGAATCACTTTAACTTTAAAAAAAAACCGTATCAAAATCCGTTGCGTAGTTTTAATGATCTAACCATACATAGGGACAGACAGCGGGAAGCTACTTTGTTTTATACTATTATTTATATGACAGGTTCTTTACTAACAAAGAAAATAACAATCAAATAATAGAAAAAAATAACAACTAGTATTTAGAATTGGAGCAGTTGATCTGATGATGGAGACAGATGGTCGTAGGAACTCCTGAACAAAGCGACGTTGCCGTGTCGAGTTTGGATTGAATGGATTTGTCTTCCCAAACACTTTGGAATTTAAATTAGGAAGGTATTTAATTTAAAAAAAAAAGGTATTTAATAGGTATTATTATTTTCTTCTTTTCCTCGCAACTCATAGCTGTGTCAGATATCTACATAATAATGACCATGTTGTGCTTTTCAAGTCGCGTTCTACCGTAGTTTGTGATCTATGGTGAATCAAATATTTGCAAAATAGAAATCGCTATTTGTGTGTACAAACTCCAAGCCTTTTCTAATCCCGCTTCACGACGGGCAAAGTTACGGCGCGGCTGATTAACTGGCACTAACTGTCAAATGAGATAATACCGGCTTACAGTGACTCCTTCAGGGGCTCATAACAGGGTTTAGTATCTGATCTCGCTCGATAGCTGGCACGTGGGCAAAGTTGATGGGACGTGGGCAAAGTTCGTAGGCTTTTGTTTTCCCTTTAGGGTTTGTTCTTCCCTTTGTGTCTAGGTGACTTCTGATCCTAAATTATGATGTTTGGCATTTACTACAATTTGTTACCATACGTGTTTTTTGTAATTTGCAGTCATTTTGACATTTGCTGAATATAATTTGGTGACATTTTGCAATTTCATAATATAAGTACCCTTGATTTACAGAACCAGTGTTTTTTGGTTCACTGGTCTTGTGCACAGAATTTCAGGGAATAAGCGGTTTGTTGGGTCAAAATGGTTATTTTTCATGAATTTAGTACTTTTGCAGATTGTATTATCTACGAAAATAACTTCCTGATATATTAATAGGTTCATTGTGACGTATTTCAATTTTCCATTAATTTAATATATTATCATACACAGGCAATTATGTATGCAAATTTTAAGGTATATGTTACTATGGACCGTAGAATAAGTTAAATAAATAAATAATGCTGCAATTCACACAGCATCATCTAGCCCCATGGTAAGCAGACCTTGTGTTATGGGTACAGATAACTGATATACATAATACAATAGGTATATAACATAGATAGATATTTTTTTATGTGGAATCTGTAAAGTTAGCTTGCAAATAGCTTAAAGCAATACCCAGCACCTGGTAAACCTTAGAAATCTTTGTTCAGATATTCCGAGCGTCATTCTAATAAAGCCAGGTACACAAGATGTACCTATCCTAGGTTACTACAATATTCTAATGCACCTTCAGAAACCACCTGATACGGTATCTGTATCAAAGGCTTAGAACAACTATTTGCTAGAACATTCCAATTCGTCTCTGTCAGCATTCAATTACTGACAGACAAACAATACGGCAATTGGAAATAACTTACCTATTTATTCATCATCATCATCATCATCAGCCTATATCAGTCCACGGCTGGACATAGGCCTCCCCCAATGAGCGCCATTGCGCCCTGTCCTCAGCCTGCCGCATCCAGCATCTGCCTGCAGTCTTTCGCAAGTCGTCATCCCACCTGGTCGGAGGGCGTCCTACACTATGTTTACCGAGTCGTGGTCTCCACTCAAGAACACGTTTGCCCCAGCGGCCGTCGGTTCTTCGCGAAATATGGCCGGCCCACTGCCACTTCAGCTTGCTAATTCTTTGAGCTATGTCGATAACCTTGGTTCTCCGTCGGATGTATTCGTTGCGAATCCTATCCTTTAGAGAAACTCCGAGCATAGCTCTTTCCATAGCTCGCTGAGCGACTTTGAACTGGTGGACCAGCCCTATCGTGAGTGTCCACGTCTCAGCTCCGTAGGTCATAACGGGTAGGATGCCTATTTATTACCTTCTTGTTATTTGAGTTAGTATGATTTTAAAGTGAATTTGAACTATCTTGAATGAAGAGCTCAAAATCAAATCAAATAGTTTATTGCTTTAACTTAAATTAATTAATATATTACAGTGGTATGGAACCCTCTTTTAAGTAATGTAATACCTGTGCTAGAGGGTCTCGCTCTGCAGCGCGGCTATCTTAAAGATGATTAAATTAAGTTTAATATTTAATATAGATACTTAAATATGTAAAATTTACATAATAATGACACTTAGTTAAAGTACATAAAGTTTTTCCTACAAAATACAATTAAAATGACAATTAAATGAGAGCTGGTAACATTATTATTATATCATAAGACATTTTTATAATATCCCAAAAAAATTGAGTTCGCCGGGTTTTGAACCCGCAACCTCTCACTCCCTCTTTGGGATATTATTAGATAGATATTCATAGTAATTAACGCGTAAGAGGACTTACACAAAAAAAAGCTTTTATATCATTTTATGTTTGTTTTTTTAAGCATTGCAGAATTTGAAAAAAGTCAGTGAAAGCTTTTATGTGCTTAACTATTTGAGGAGGTAATCCTGTTTTGATATTTTGTATGTCTATCTAGTATATACTAAAAAAAGATGTACCGCGCTTGAGGTATGCGAGCGGCGAGACGGGGCGGGGGGGATATATCGGCCGCTCCGATCCATCAGTCTGCCGTCAACGCGTACTCTTGCTCTTTTTTTCCTCGCCCCCACCTCGCCGCACTTTCCTAAGGAGCGGTACAGCGGTTTCGGTGAAACTATAGTTTCCAAACTAGGCAGGTTGATAACAAAATGTTTAGTAACCCATAAGTAGGCACTTATGGGTTACTAAACATTTTGTTATCGAAAAATCTTGAGTTACTTTTACCTCAAGAGGAGGCCCTCTTGAGGTAAAAGTAACTCAAGATTTTTCGATTAACTTTCAAAGTTTAATAGAAAAAAGCATTACAAAATGCATCGAGTCAGAGTCTAGATTTGGAGCGCAACCACAATTTAGTATCAAAGTCCCCGAAATGCAGGGAAATGCTTTCTATTTTCCCTAAAAATACGTAGAAAGCTGCTGTAACACATGTTTCTATTACCGCTACTTCACATGTGGGAACAGACGAGAGATCAAACTGTTTAGTTAGTGTTTTAATCGACATGATCAAAATTTGATCATGATCAAAATTTTTTCATGATTAAAATTTACGCTTCAAACCCAGCCGTGAATGTGAATGTGGTAAGATTTGACTTAGAAAACCTTCTAGAAGAAAGGCGGCAGATTCTTCTGTGTATTCTTAACACCTCCACTGCGATCACTGATCCAACTGCCAAACGTGGTCAAGGGATGACAGGGCTATTCAGCTAATGAGTAGATGTAAAACAATATTCTAAAATACTTTCGGCCACACGAGGTCGAGTCATCGTTAAGAGTGTGGTGCCAAATTAGTCAGCCTTACCTAGGTTCGACATGACTCGGTCAATAAAAAGAAAGGACAGAAAGGATTTCTTGTCGAGGTGGGTCGAAATTTTGACACATGTCATATATTGGGTCATTTGTGTCGGAACTGGGTTTTTCGGTCAGGACGGACCGATCTTCCATACTATTTAAAAATGAATAATGTTACTACTGTGATCGGCGATTCGCATGCCATCTGTGTAGTTATGATACAACACAATCTTACTGTTTATGTGGAAATTCTGAGTACCTAAAAGATGGTCACATAATTTGATTGTTTTGAAGAAACTAAAACCTAATGTTAATCCTCGGGAATGCATTTTTTAAGGGACCGTCATGTTCTATACAATAACAAAATAATTAACAGAGTAATCGGCGTAAACATAAAATAAAAACATATAGGTATATCACCGACACAACCAAAACATAGAACCTCCTCCTTTGTTCGAAGTCCGTTAATGACCCTACTTAGAACCATACGCAATCAGATCACGACCAGAATATACCTTCCCTGATTATACTGTCTTACAGTCGATTAAACATAAAAGTTTGTCCTCTAGCTTTTACCGTAGCGAATCTTTTCCACGACGTAATTTCACCTGCAACCTGGTTCTTTCATTGGCTTGCAAAATTGTGTTCGAAATTCGTTCGTATATCCTTTGCATAACGTCTTCGAGATTAAATTGAAGACTTTGAATTAAATTAAAATAGCTTAGATTCTTTCTTTTTGTGCTTAAGTATTTTCTGCTAAGATTTTATGGTTTCTGAACTTTATATTACCATTACTTTACATTATCATAATCATAATCATTTATTGTGAATTTATACATACAGGTAATTGTTCTGAGGTATCTTCATTGACTTGCAGATGTAAAATGGTTCTGTACATACAACTGTTTGCATCGATAGATAGCCGTAGATAGGTTATGTATGTCTCAAGATCCTTTTAACCCGTTCGCTGCTCAGCATCAGCGATGCGGTCCGCACCGCTCTGGCTGCTTGACCGTGCATTATGAACACTGTAATCTGTGTCTGTCACCGAATAGCCGGTGCCGGATACCCGGTGGTGGTATCCGGCACCGTATATATAGTGTGAAGTATGCAAATTATGCAGGTTCATGTGAAAGCTATCTTACGTGCCCATAAACTTCGCCGCCAGGGGCGTACCCACTCGACGGTAGCAACCGGGGCATATGAAAAGACACTAAGTGCTTGGGGTCTACACACAAATGTCGGCGAGCCGCAGACAAGTTGACAAAACACTGCAGGCTGGCCTACAATATTCATGCACTGACTCCGTTACCGTGTCGCCGAATTCAGTGTGTAGTCTCCATTAAATATCGTTTCATAATGCGACCTTCGCAACTTGGTAGGGATCTTTCGTGGAAGAAAAGACGTTGTCTTTGAGATGCCATGTTATAGTATGGAATGTGCAATGTCCATGCGGGGTCTATGCCATTCTAATTTCAACGTAGGCTTCCTATAATTATAAGTACTCATTTCACAGGTATTTATCGCGTTTATTTAAATATTATTTAGACTAGGTAAGACTTTCTGTATTACAATATATTCATTACTGCTAAGCTAATCGTACTGGTTTGTGAGGAGGGTGTTGTCATTTTGGGACAATGTGTTAAACTACAGTAGGGCAGATGATATTGTAACCTATACAGTAAACTACTAAATACCTACCAATAAACGATTTATTATTATTATTTTTCCCGAAATTTCTAGGCTACCTATTAGATCGTCTGTGAAAACCAGACAAAAGCCGGCCGTCTCATAAGTGACGGGCCCAAACTCAAGCGGTATCTTTTCAGCCTGTTCGAAATATTTTTTAAATTACGAAAACGCCTCTTTCCGTTATAAAAACTTTTAGGTTATATCTTCTTTTTCCATTATTCAATATCACAATCACCTTCCAGTCGTACCTCGGAAGCGTGAGGATTTATCGTTCAAACTCTCCGTAATTTATGTTCGACAATAAGTTAGGGGCTCACAAACTTTTGGGACCTACTCGTACCTACTTCATTATTTGGTTTGCTTTTAATTTATAGAAGTTTACGATTTAAGTGATATTTTGGAAGAGCTGTTTTCATGCAGTTGTAGTGGGCATACCTAAAAAGTAGTGTAGGTAAAGTTTTTAAACCTTTGACGTGCCCCTATACAGCAAACTTGTATTTTTAGTGTTACGACGAGCCGTAGCCTCAGCATAATTAAGGTACTTTTATATGTTTGATTTATGACGATAAAGAAAACAGAATCTGTATTTGCTCGGTTGCAATAACCATTCGTCACATTTTGGCTGATAAGTACTAGCTATATGTAGTTCAAGATTTATTTAGATAGGTTATAATTTTTGCTGATGTTAAGTAGGTCAATAATGGCTTGTCAAGCTTATCTGTAGGTACCTGTTCTTCTGATAAACTTTTTTGGTGTAAAGTGAAATCTCTTTAGGTGCATTGGTGGCATCTATAGGATACTTAGCATGATTGATATCAGTATGGATGGGTACGTATAAAAGGTAGTGGAAGCTTTTATACAGCAAGCGAATTTTTGTAAGTATTGGAGGAAGAAATATCTTGATCAATATCTTCAATGAAATGTTTGCCAGCCTGCGCGGCTAGCCATTTCTCCTTTGGAAGCTATAAAAAAAACTCCCACATGTGCACCAAACTTTCAATACACAGTAAAAGCTGCATTTGTACAAAACATTTTAACAGTAACTTATTTCAACGGTAGGCTTGAAGATAGAACTTCGTTTGTATAGGATGGAGTAAGCTCCCGACCAATAAACAAGCCCTTAACGCCCCTACATACTAGAATAACTGATTTATTCCTGCTGTAAGATCTAGAAAGTCAATAACTTCGTTTGTACAGGGCTAAGAAGTAAATTCGTTTAATACGAAGTGTTAACTTTACCTGAAGAGATTATTCTAGCTCGTTCGATACGAGTCCTTAACTTTACCTGAAGAGCTTATTTTTGCTGTAAAACCTTGCACTCACTAAAACAATACTTTATCCAATTAAAATTACATTCAAATCACACAACATTATAACCATTTTAAAAATTATGAATGAGCTGAATGAGTGTTATTACGTAGGTGGATAAAAACTTCGTTTGTACAGGACTAAGGAGCGAGCTCTAGTCCAATATGAACCCTTAACGCCCCTACATACCTGAAGAGCTGATTTATTCCCGCTGTAGCTGCCCGGATAATGTATGGCTCTGTTTAGTTATTGGAGTTTCAGGAAGTAATTACAGTTTAATGTGGTAGTAGGAATGTCTGACGGTAAGTTTTTTAGTGCTAACTAAGAAATGATAATATAAAAATATATATAATTTACAATACAATACAATATATCTTTATTGAACCATCAATACAAAAAAATATATCTAATAATAATGGATCTTCCACAATCGGCGGCCTTATTTAGTGAGATAATTAATTATTAATTAATTAAATATAAAATAAAGGTATATAAATAAATAATATCCCAAAAATGTTCTTTTTCGATGGGACTTGAACCGGCGACCTTACCATTTTCGATTTTTGGGATATTATTTGGCTATTTAGAGATTAGGTGCGAGGGCTTACACACGTAACAAAAAACCTTAGAAAATATAATTATTCTATATTTATATAGTACAGTGGCGATCATCAATAGCTTAACCGTACGTAGCACCCTCAAAGGTTCCAGGTCTCGGAATCATATTAGTACCTGCAAACAGTGTGGATAATTTTTAAAATTAGGTTATTTTAAAAATTATCCACACTGTTTGCAGGTTGTTGGTATTATAATACTAAAATTGTTATTTCTATTTTCGGGGAAGTGCGAGTAGAACATATTATTATTAAAACATTTCACACTAACGCGAAATTCCCAAGGGCACAATCGGATCGAGTACAACGCTCGACCTTTTTAAAGCAACTAACAAGGCATTATCGATTTCTCATCTCATACAGTAATTTCATTATCATTCAATATCGTCGGCAGATGTCGCTAAGTGCTCATTATTATTCAAAGTGGCTTTTACACGTTGACATGATACGGTATTGCTTACCTTACACCCAGCATGTACCAAAGCGATAAGGAGTCGATATAACACCACCAATAAAATCAGATCGCGTCATAATAATATTATAAATGCGAAGGTTTGGATGTTTAGATGGATAGATGTAGGTTTGTTACCTTTTAACGTCAAAAATACTGAACGGTATGGTGATTATGTAACTCGCGACCGGTTTGCGACAGGCGTAAATTAAGCAATCAGTGCTGTCAAACGCCAATTTTGACGTTGTAGCTGGTGTCAAACTAATACAAAATTGACGTTTGACAGCACTAATTTACGCCTGTCGCAAACCGGTCGCGAGTTACATAATCACCATACCGTACCCATATAGGCTAAAAATACTGAACGGATCGGGCTGAAATATTTCAGCCCGATCCGCCGGGTGATTATGTAACTCGCGACCGGTTTGCGACAGGCGTAAATTAAGCAATCAGTGCTGTCAAACGTCAATTTTGTATTAGTTTGACACCAGCTACAACGTCAAAATTGGCGTTTGACAGCACTGATTGCTTAATTTACGCCTGTCGCAAACCGGTCGCGAGTTACATAATCACCCGGCGGATCGGGCTGAAATATTTCAGCCCGATCCGTTCAGTATTTTTAGCCTATATGGGTAACAGATAACTTATATACATCATACAATACATTACAAAGATAGATATTATTCTATTAGACATAGACCACAACACCCGAAACAAATATCTGTAGATCATTTGTGGCGGGAATCGAACCCGGACCTTCTGCGTTGCAGGCGGACCTTTGCCCACTGCGCCACAGACATCGTCATATCAATCGTCAATTTGTATTATGATTGATAACGCTTGAGTTTTGATTCCTGCGATGCAAATAGATATCGTTAGCGTAATTAATTTTGGGTCAATCAAATTATATGCACAACTTAACTAGTAATTAAGGTGGTACAGTTGGTTTGATTTGAATATTGACTAGGAATGCTCGGTTTGTTGATTGACCACTTATGTTGTCCCTTATACTGATTTGAGGGTAATTGATCAGCAATTTAGTTGATTTAGGCTTACTATACAATACAATACAATACAAATACGCTTTATTGCACATCAAACACAGAAAACAAACAAACAAAGATACAGATGCACAATGGGCGGCCTTATCGCTAAGAGCGATTTCTTCCAGGCAACCTTTGGATGGACACGTAGCTATAGTATTGGTATAGACGGTGGGGGATTATACTTATAGACTAATGTTATATATTTCCTTATAGTTAAACGATCCATAAAGCTTTTTATTGGAATACCACAGCTTTAACCTAAAGCTTTTTAGTCGAAGAGACCGTAGCCCATATCGTCATCAGACTCTTCTGGCTCCTCCTCCTTCTTCTTCTCCTCCTTGGCCTCAGCCGCAGGCGCTGCGGCGGCGGCGGCGGCCGGAGCGCCACCAGCCGGCGCGGCTCCCACGCCTGATCCGATGTTGGTGATGAGCTCCCTCACATTCACGCCTTCCAGGGCTTTCGCAAACAGACCAGGCCAGTAGGGTTCAACGTCTACGTTAGCCGCCTTCAGGATGGTGGAGATCTTCTCGCCAGTGACGGCAACATCATCATCGACGAGGATGAGAGCGGAGTAAACACAAGCTAATTCAGCCTTGGACACCATTTTAAAATAATTTCGTGCAAGTCGCCGATAGGCCTTAGCTCGAAGAGAACAAGCACGATTGACTTCTCCAATTGAAAATTGAAAATTATAAATTATATACAATACAAAACATGTACAAATACATAAATACTTGGCTATGGCTTAGTTTTTGTTTGGTTTCTATCTTCCAACTTAGTTTCTAGAAAATTATTGATGAATAATCCTAAAAAGAGGATAAGCTTTAAGCTAACTTGTTGACACAATTTAATAATAAAGCAAATAAAGTTACCTACATCGATTCAGTTGCCACCAAACTTAGCGTAAAAATATTGTGGACTCTTTTATTTAACTGTAAAGCAACATCATCAAGCTTAAAAATGTACAAAAAAAATTTTAGGCCAGTTAGTTTAGGTTTTGTAAATGTTCTTTTTCAAACCCTTTAAGTCTATTTTCCGAATCTAGCAGACGAAAGGGAAGACCGTAGATGAGCTTGAAGTAGGGTGTGCATATGTTCCTCCTGCCCAATTGTAGTGGACTGTATCTTGCTAGGGTGCGGGCGAGAAATGAAAGGACTTCTTTACAACTTGAAAGGCGCGGCGCAGGTACAAAGCTTCGGTCCGTTACTTGTAAGAACGCGAGTCCGACAGAAGGTACAAAGCTTCAGTCGGCCACTTATCATGCATCATCATTACCTGTTTCTTTATATCGAGGAATGGAAAGAAAAGGAGTGTTTGTCCCTGAGGTGACAAGGAAACGACTGAAAATAAAATCGGTGATTTTGTTTTACCTATTTGTTATAAACATGTTTTTAATTTTCTCCTTGCACTAGTAGACAAAACATTTAAGTGAACACTTGATAATAGATTCATGGTATAAAATTAATGTAACTTGTCTAAGTGCTTATTTTGTAAGCCCAAAGAAATAAACAATTTTGAATTTGAATTTATGTGTTTTTAACTGAAAACCATGCCACAATTCAACCTATATAATAACTACAATAAGATATCAAAACGGTTTCCCTAAGAACCTATACACGCTAACCACTCTATCTAGATCTACCGAGCACATAACTCTACCTAGCACAACCTAGGTTTTAACAAGTTTTTAAAAACCAAGCTCTAAATCCAGTCAATTTTGTTCAAACTCTGATGGATGCTAACGATGACGTCACTAACACTCTATGCTCGTACAAGGCACACGACGGAATAAATCACAGGCTTTCAGTAAAGTGCTGTAGCGAGAGAAGTGCACGCATTATTCATAATAAAACAGTGTGGGAACAAAAGTGATTTTACGTCGAGTAATTTGCTGGGTTGAAGCCTCTTTTACGCTAACGTAATAAAGTTGAAGTACGTACAGACAGGTAAAGTTTTTTTGGATGTAGGTTTTCTGGAACTAGGTACCTATACCTATGACATTGTGGGGGCTGTAGGGAAGCAGTGGATCCGACTGGCACAGGACCGCCAGGGGTGGCGAGATAAGGAAGAGGCCTATACTCAGCAGTGGGTATACTGGCCTATACTGGTTGATTAGATAGATAGGTACCTATACTGTTCTGAATGTGATAATCCCTGAGGCGACGAACAAGCCATGGCAAGAGGCTAATTATTTTACCTATGTAAATCTCAAGCTGTTGGATTACTAATAATATAATAATAATGCTGGACAATTCACACAGCATTATCTAGCCCCAATCTAAGCAGAGCGTGTGTTATGGGTACTAGACAACTGATATACACAATACAATACACATACAGACAGAAAATCTTTATATCTCGTCACGAGGTGGGAATCGAACCCACAATGGACCTTCGTCATACTAAATTAAAATAAAATAAAATATTGGAGTTTTCTAGATAGCAAGCACTTCATTACTCCGCCTAACGGCTCACGACATGCAAGATTTTACCGTAACTGTAAAAAAATAATTGGATTGTAAGCAAATTTTTTAATTACAATCCACGACGATTTACGCAGGGCACGACAGTATAATATATAACTTAAATAGGGTCAATTCTTCATCAAAATAAAATCTCTAAAATTATGTTAACTCAGTTTTACCCGACCACCATAAGTAGGGTTGATGTTCGATGAAGACCCTAAATTTCAATTTACAACCTCCAAATAGCTAAACATTTACAGACACGTACAAATAAGTAAATTCCGAATAGCCTCATACAAATTTGCATTTAATTTCCGCCACAATCGGCCGCGAATCGTATCACAAATTGCCAATCCCATTTCACGGCTACAAATTAAATTTTCGTTGAAATTTATTTGTGAATTTCTAAATTTTCTGCGGTGTAAATATTTTTGGTATAAATTTGCATTGTTACTTTTGAAAATTTGTTGTTATTTGTAGAAACCTGTCGCCACATTTCATTACATCAGTACACACACTATTTTTCTACAGAAATTATGGTAGTTTAACGAATTCAATATGAAGTGAAGTGTAAGTGGGTAAACTGCTAACCCTGTTTGTGTTGGAAGAACACCAACGTTAGGTGTGCAGAACAAGCAGGGACGCGGAACGCGCGCTACTAGAATCGCACTCACCCTGAAGAAGAGGGACTTCTTAAAGCTGAGTGCGATTAAGGGTTACGGGATGAAACGTTGGCATTCTTCCGACACAAACAAGGTTCGTAGTTAACCTGCTTGCATTCATAATGTAAACATACACTATTTAACTATACTTTTGTGTATGTTTTGACGTTTCTTTTGCGTTTTACAGAAATGACAGGCGACAGATGATTGCGAACATCCGATAGTGAACGATAATTGCCAGCATTGCCCACACACGTCCACTACCTGGACAAAGGCCTCCCAAAACGGCGTCAAAAAGAGTGGTCCTGAGTCGCCTCCATCCATCGATTCCCTGCGACCGCTACAGTGTCGTCGGTCCAGCGAGTGGACGGTCTCCCAACATTCTGTCCATTTCGCCAGCGTTGAAGACCTTTTTCGCTTGCTTAATCGTGGAAAAACTGATTGCCTACCAATCTATGGAGATCCCAACGGCATGAGATGAAGCTATATATATATATTTTTTTTTTCTTTGGGTGGCTATCACTGCGGCCATGATAGGCCTATTGTGATCGCCACTTTGTACGTTCAGCCCCGAAACTGTAGCGTTCATAGTTCGCCACTAACCCTTGCAGCTATTAGGGAACTGTAGGATTTTCTTCGGGGTGATGTCTCGTAGCTCGTCTGGGCTATGCAGGTGCTTGCCCAGGTAGATGCCATGTTTGTGCATCAGTGCTCCATACTCACCTAGCAGATGGAGGGGCGTTTCATCCGCCTCCTCGCAGAGATGAAGATAACAAATCCAGTAAATTCACGTGTCTCAAGATGTAAACATAGATAAATAAAGCCAGAGGACCAAATAGCATTAAGGTAAGGAAATTGTTCATTTCAGTAAACGAGCGAATTCAACATTTGCTGCGGATTCCATGATTTAGATTATCCCGGTGTTGTAGGTTGTTGGAAATAGCTGGTTCATATGTAGTGTCTCAGATTTTTACAAGAATAAGGGGCTAAGGTACATTTCGGATAGACATCGCAGTGAGATACGTCATTATCATCACCTATAATTAGTCCACTGCTGGACATAGGCCTGCCATAATGAGCGCCATAGCGCCCTGTCTTTAGCATGCCGCATCCAGCATTTGTCTGCAGTCTTTCTCAAGTCGTCATCCCACCTGGTCGGAGAGCGTCCTACACTACGTTTGCCGAGAAGCTAAAGTCGAGTGGGACACGTGGCCCAGCTGGAAAGTTTGTGTGTGTTCCTTTTAACTCCATTTTGACTATTTAGAAATTTGAAGTCGTTTATAGTTTTTTTAAACACGCCAAATCATTTTAGCTTTATTTCTCGGGGTTTTAAAACTACCTCCATACTAATAGGACAGGTCATTATAATGTAATTCACTAGGCATATTCTTACCTAGGGAGTGACCTAGATTTCCTGGTTTTCACTGCCGTCGTCGTACATCCGATGTTATTTCGGGGGTTTGAGACCCGTCCAATTAACTAGTTAGGGTTCAAGTGTATTTATTAATTAAAACGTTGGATTAGTTTCAATTTAATCCCGCATGGGGTCAGACATCTTGAATGATTCTAGTTTTGGGAAATTATCTTGGGACTAGGTACATACTTTATACATAAATATCTAATCAAATTCCAAGAAAGTTTTTCTATAGGTAATCCTGGGGAAATTTTCACTGATTTGAGCTTGATATTACAAATTACCTATTTAATATAAAGACAAAAAAAATATTATTTTGGGGTTCCCATCTAAGCATCTTGAGCAAGCCTCGAGGCCCGTCTCTGTGCCCCCACCAGAGCCGGAAAGAAAGTTATTGATCCCATCTAAAGTTATTGTCAATAGGTAAAGTAGTGCCTTAGTTAGTCCCTAGCTCAGACGTGGACACTAACGATAGGGCTGGTCCACCAGCTATGGAAACAGCTATGCTCGGGGATCTCTGAAGGATAGGATTTGTAACGAAATCATCCGACAGAGAACCGAAGTTATCGACATAGCTCAAAAAATTTGCAAGCTGAAATGGTAGTGGGCCGGCCATCTACCGCGAAGAACCGACAACCACTGGAGTAAACGTGTTCTTGAGTGGAGACCGCGACTCGGCAAACGTAGTGTAGGACGCCCTCCAGCCCGACTTGACTTGCGAAAGACAGAGTGAATAGGTATTTTCTACACCTTCGTGAACGTAAATATTAATACCTACTGAAGTAAAGAAAACATCTTCATCTTCCAAAATAACAAAAAAATTCTTTATCACCAAACAGATACAAAATGTTAAATAATCTCTAACGAAATCAAGTTAATTTTTCTCGTCTGCAAAGGTTATTTTTCTAGAGGAAGGTTGATTTTTAATGTTATTTATTCGTCGACTCAAATTATGCGGAGCGAGAACGTGATGGAGAAACTGTCATGCGCATTAGTATAGCGAATCAATTTCCATCCCCTACTATGAAAACTCGATAGCAAACTCGATTCTGTATTTTTAATATCTATAAAGGTACTATAATAACAATAAATAATGTTGATCAACACACACTCACTTCAAAATTTAGCCCCAAGCTAAGCATAGTAGCTCGGCAAATGTAGCCCTGCTTAGTTTAAGGTCTAGTAGCCATTACACAAGCTTGTGTAATGGCTACTAGATATCTGATTATACTAAATATAAATACATTAAATATGTATAGATAATAGGAGTTTCTCTGAAGGATAAGATTCGTAACGAATATATCCGACAGAGAACCAAACTTATCGACATAGCTCTAAGAATTAGCAAGCTAAAGTGGCAGTGGGCCGGCCATATCTCGCGACGAAGCGACGGCCGCTGGAGCAAACATGTTCTTGAGTGGAGACCACAACTCGGTAAACGTAGTGTGGATATCGATCCGCGGCGGGCCCTCCGCTCTGCGCAATACAACCCTACTTTGATGCAAGTTCACAAGGTTACCGGTGCGGTAGGGTGTAGGGTAGCTGTATTAAAAATATTATAGAGTGATTTTGAGTTACTATAATGAACGTGTTTTTGAGTGGAGACCACAACTCGGTAAACGTAGTGTAGGACGCCCTCCAACCAGGTGGGATGACGACCTGCGAAAGACTGCAGGCAGATGCTGGATGCTTCAAGCTGAAGGGCGTTATGGCGCTCATTGCGCATATGTCCAGCAGTGGACTATCATAGGCTGATGATGATGTAGGTATAGATAATGTTTGCGGGTTTAATTCCCGCCTCGGGACAAATATTTGTACGAGCTGCAGATATTTATTCAGAGTGCGCTCTGTGCATGATAAAAAAATGTTGACGTATATTGTTAAGTACATAATTATGACGATAGTCCAGCATGATTTTATTATTGGTACTCTTTATTTATAGCATAAAATGTGACTTGTCTAAGTGCTTATATTGTATGCCTATAGAAATAAAGGATTTTGAATTTTGAGCTCGAAATCGAAATCGAAAGTCCTTGGTAGGGGCACTGAAGTTCCCGCGTTATCAACACAAATAATTTCCTATTACAAGCACACACTAAGCTGCTTTTCCAATCTTCTAAAATAAACATTAACTTGCTTGAATCTCGGATTTTCTGACTCCTTGAAATCGAGTAAGTTAACAGTAATATAAGCTTTCCATCGCTCGAGGATTTGTTTTACAAAAATGGCGGATTATGGAAATCACAGATTTGACAATTTTACTGGAAAACAAAATTTTAACGATCCAAGTTCTTCACGGTCTATAATTCTTGCGGCTATAGACAAAATAGCTGAGCCCCGCCCGCGGCTTCGCCCGCGTGGAATCCTCTTGAATCACTTTATTTTATTAAAAACACACTAAAACCCGTTTCGTAGTTTTAAAGATATAAGCATACATAGGGACAGGCAGACAGCGGGAAGCGACTTTGTTTTATACTATGTAGTGATAACCAAGTACATACAGTTAGTAGGTAGTAACTTAACCAAGTTAGTAAAATGTTTTCATCAGTTATTTGTCTCGAGGGGCGACCCCCGGGCTAATCATAATAATACTAGTTTCTGCTCGCGGCTTCGCACGCGTTGTTTCTATGGAAACGTTTTAAGGTTATTTCTATCCCCACAGGAACTGATTTATAGGATGATTCTTATGTTTTACTCCGGCCTGGAACTACTTGTATGCAAAATTTCAGCCCGGTCCGTTCAGTGGTTTTTGTGTGAAAGAGCAACAAACATCCAGACAAACAACCTTTTGGTTTAGGTTTAAAGATTCTCAAAAAAGACACAGTCACTTACATGAGAATAGTTATTTAGCTTAGTGTAAACAGTTTGTAGATGTAAATATATATTAAGTTGTTCGATCTATAGGTAGGTTAACCTACTGACATAGAAACTTTCTCGGATAGTCGATAGCTATTATCGAATACGTTTCCTCGTGATTCTTCCGAAGGATGTCATAATTTAAATGAAAAAAATGTGCGTAAAATTATAACCTCAGCCCAATTCAATTCTTTTGAGTTCTTGACAATTTTGAGAAATACCTCCCGTCATTGTTTTGGTCGTTTAATAATCCGCCAAATTCCTAAAATAATGGTAAAACATCACGAAGTCCACATTAAGATCTTATCGAAATTCTTTATCAAGTCCTATTGAACGATAAATTAATATTGTTCACGACAATAGCGCATTATTCAAATAATGTCCAGGAAAAAGCCATATAGATTTCCCTGAAGATTTCGATTACAATGGGTTATTTGAGGCTGGTGAAAGTTTGTTTCCGTATCCGGTTCCGTATGGCAATACTCAAGATACGGCCTTACTAATAATAGCCTACGTTCCATTTCCCTGTGTTTTCGTCCGAATTTTCAGCCTCTGAAGAAATACCCGGAGAATTTTTTTTTTTTGGATGACCATCCAAAGTTTGCGACTACAGGCAGGTACTAACATAACGTCAGCTTAGCTTGTGGCTGAATGGTAATTGTACTGCATTATTACTAGGTCTAGTAGGTACTAACGCGAAAAGACTGAGCGTTAGGCACACTACAGGCTAACAAAAGAAATATTTCTATATTAGGTATTTCGTGAAAATAGTCTCAATAGATTTTCAAAAATGTGTTAGTTCTACTGAAGTTTTGAACAAGATATTATCTTTTTTCATAATTGATGGGTTATGCGTAATTAAAGTGGTTTAATAGATGCAAACGGATAATTGTGTTTGTGATCAAACTACGTTGGACGGCCATTACAGAGCAAGAGAGAGATGGCACAAGAACGAGACAACAATACTCAGTCAGTCAGTCAGGTGGTCATCAACATTCGACTCAACGTTGTCTACGTTATTGAATGCGGGCAGGAATCGAACTAAAGTTCTTTCTTCCGGTTTCTACGTCGCGACGTAGAAACCGGAAGAAAGAACTTTTGCTCTTTCTTCCGGCTTCCTCGACGCGTCGAGGAAAGCTTTCCTCAAGTCATGTGCTGTCGCTATGAGAGCCTTGCAGGCTTCTTAAGAGCTGTTCATTAGCCTGTTGGCTGTTCTGATCATCCTGGGTGATGGCTTCGGGCGACTCTAGGAGTTCCCGGGGCAGAGGTCGCCACGGAGTTTTTGCATCCGGGGGTCTCGAGTGCTGAGGAGCGAGTCCGTTGAGGTGTACGTGGCGAGAGTTGTCCGCACGATCGTACTACAATACTCAAAGCAAACGTCACTTGACATGACGTGACAGTGTTCTTAACTGACATTGACTTATTAAGTTATTACTTAGGTTTAATTTATACAACACATTCCTTTTCAAAATCTTTATGGGGGGGGTGTAAGGGGGACTCCCAAGCCAACCTAACCTACACGTGGTAAACCCTGCTAGATAACGAATTAGGCTCTGGTGAAAATATCAAACCAACTTCATAATTCGTTACCTATTTAATTCATTAATTTTTCAATTATTTTCCACTACTTGACACTGGCAGAAAAGTGTCCAATCAGACACAGTTGCCATTAACAAAGAACCATCATCAGTCCTTCTGAAAAGTCATATTTTATTTCTGTCGCCATTGATTTGCCACAATCGCAACTTCAACCGATATCTAAGAATACATAATACAATAGTTAGTATGTTGGCTTGGCACTCGGCGGCAAAATGTCAACTTGGAAATCCGTCGATGAACATTTTCTGAGAGATACCACCTGCGAGCTGCCGTTCTTTTAGAAATGTTTATTTTTTCTAAAGATTGGCTGTAGCGAGACATAAGAGCAAGCTATGAATTAACAAATTCAGTATTATAAATGTGTGTTTCAGTAAATGGGTATGAATCATTTGTTATTGTAGGTAATGTTTCGACTGTAAATAACATTTTATAGTTTAAAAGCATTTATCTAATGTAAAAGTATAGTAATTCCTGTTTTCGTACTCATAAGGTATGAACGACAACAATAGACAACGATTAAGATAGGGAAAGCACAAAAATTTTGATCGATATCTGTTTCATTTCTTCGATATAAAATATTGTTTTTACTAGCTTTTGCCCGCGGTTCGGCATGCGTTCTTTGGTATAATAATTTAATTGTTTTGAAAAAACTAAAAGCTGATGTTTAATTAACAGTGTTTTTTTAGTTTGGCGGGACCAACACTAATCCCACAGCAATAAAAAAATTATGGCAAAAATATTCACTAAATCAGTTCCAGATCTGTTCAGTAGTTTAGGCGTGAGGAGGTAACAAACATCTAAACATCCAAACTGTCGCACTTTTAATAGTAGTGTGATAATATAATATGTGTAATTCTTGATTGGTTTATACAAAACTATATTACTGTTAATTTTAAGAATATTGTAAACTGTTTGTGCCTTAATAAATGAAAAATAAATAATATGTAGGTATCAACAATATCAGTTAAGAAATAAAATAACTAATAGAGTCATATGTTATAAAACACTTGTAAATGAACAAGTTGTTTATAGCTAATAAAAACAATAGCTATCTCTAGAATCTTTACTCTGAGATGCTTTATTTTTTTCCGACCAGCAATATTGTCGAAGAAACTTCGAAGCGTGGTTCAAAGTTTAAAAGGAATGGAGTCGTAAAATATTTATTGAGGCTTTCACGGATGTATAAATTATTAACACAAGCGCTGCGGCTTTAAAAATAAGTGATCGGTTTATGTTTTACGATTTAGTTTTTTATCATCAGTAGGTACATAGTCAAAGTCAAAGTCAATAGCATTTATTTCTTAATGCTTACAAATAAACACTTAGACAAGTCATATTTTATACCATAAATTATTATCAAATAAAAATATTCTACCTACTGTTCACTTCAGTTTCTTGTCCCATAGTGGAAGAAGTGAAAAAAAAACCCACTAGTATGTTCATCTCTTATATCTCTTATACATGGTTATTTGCATATTTTTAAGTCTAAATATAATGTGATTAAAAAGATGTCAATATTTAAGTAAAGCTACGCACAACGTTAAATTACTTACGTACTATTGTCGGTGCGAAACTAAGTAAGTATAAAACAAAGTTGCTTCCCGCTGTCTGTCTGTCCCTATTTACGCTTAGATCTTTAAAACTACGCAACGGATTTTGATGCGTGCATTCAAGAGTTTATAATGTAGATATATAATACCTACATGGATTTGCACCAGAGCGAAGCCGGGACGGGTCGCTAGTTACTAAATAAACAAGTAGTAACAATATCATCACGAGAGTTTAAGATTACAGTCTGGATAATCTATAGTCTAGTTTTTAGTTCTAGTTATTTATTATACATAGAAAACACCCGGAACAAATATCTGCAAGTCGTACAAACCTTTTTGGCCCGAGGAGGGAATCGAACTCGTAACTTTCTGCGTCGTAGGCGGACTATCGCCCGCTAAACGACTGAGGTCTTCGAATATAATACTCATTTAAATATATATTGCAGGTTTGATCCAAAGCTTGACCTTACAAAGCTTGGGTAGGTAGGTACGTACGTAGATACAGTAAGGTATATGTTTTTCGAAAAGATAATTTAACGATAACATCGACACAACAAAAGACGTCTTGACCGAAGATTTTTTACCTCAAAGTTAACTTACGAAGCTGCTAATTGTCCAATTATCTTTTGAAGAACACCACCCGAACCTAAATGACTTAGGTAGGTAGGTAATCAAAAGAATCGTGTGATTTTATCATCAAACAAAGTGACATTTCCTTCCGATTCTGTTCTTCCAAAAGTACGCTTGACTCTTGTTCGACTCGACATAAGGTAAAACATACGAGAATAGTCCACATCAGTAATTAAAAGTTTACTGCACCCACCATTATGGTAAGCCGCCCAATTACCGCCTGTGACAGCTACGGCGAGCACGCGCTATGTCCGGTTTAAAAATAAACGCGTTTAATGTTCTATTTTTAAAACATTTTTTTGTTTTAGTAAAAGATCTGTCATATTTCTGTCGGCTGCTCAAAGTATGTATATTCTATTTTTAACACAATAAGTGATTTTTTTGTGTTGCTTGTGTTTAACAACTCTTAGAGATGCTAAGTTTAGTACCTACCTATGTTGATTTGACGATTACAAAACATTTTTTTTTAAATCCTCCAATTTTTCGTATTATTCAAATCGCATTAGTTATCTATTATTAAGGTGTTATATAACATTCTACAAAAAACATATTACGAGAGAAAAATATTCATAAACTGCAAATCTAAAACAGTTCACACACTCGTCAATGTAAACTACCAATTATTCAAATCGCATTTGTTATTATAACGGTGTTATACAACACTCTACGAAAAAAAAAACATTTTAGCAAGCAATATATTCATAAAGCCTAGAACTTCAGTTCTGAAACAGTTCACGCTCTCGTCAAGGTAAACCACCCTATTACGAACTATGACAGTGACAGGCCAACGTCCGCGGACCCCCAGCGAACGGACGCGCGTTTCCGTTCCAAAAATAAGCGGACATAAATAGATGGGCCGTAATGGCTCTTCTACCCTAGTGTGAAGGGCTTAAGTATTGGCGGGCTGATTCATGAAATGCTGCATGCGTATTATATTATTCTATGAATCCTATTCGTTTTTTTTTTGGTATGCTACGGTACTATCTATCTTTCATACATAAGTGTATCCAACACGCTTTTTGCTAATTCAGGTAATTAAGGTATGTACATACTTTAACAGCAAATGAAAAATTCTATTGAGAGTCAACAAGAAAACCGAAGAGTGCTTTGATTCCGAAGGAAAATCAGCGTTGTGATTTATTTATTTATTTTATTTAAGAAGATAAACCAAAGCACTCACTATCTTATGGGACTATAAAACATTGTTCAAACTTAAATATATTAACAGATTTTTTATAATAACATTGAGCTTGTCGTGAAATATGTCGACATGCTGGAACTCGTGCACGAACTCATTCAGAAGTTGGAGTGCACGAACCGTGATAGTACGATGACTAATAAAAATAAATGATCTAGCTAATCAATTTTTTTATTATAGTTTTCTAATTAGTAGTAGTTAAGTAGTCTTCATGGTTTTAGGTAATTAAGGAACTAGTAGTAAAATTGTAAATGCTAAAAATAATGATTTTCTTCTTCTTATTCTTAAAAAATACCCTTTACACAGCATCATCGATCCCCGAAGTTCAAATAGCCTAGATGAATGATGCTGCTGATATTCATAATATATGTATAACATATTATGTGACATATAAGTACTTAATTAGCTTTCAATGAACTTCATATTCTCATATTATGATCAATACGAATAGAAACGTGAATAAGTTGAGTACACGAATTAACACACACAGATCCCCTAGTACATGGTTGTCTGGTAGAAATCGCTCTTGAGGGATACGACTGCCAATTGTTACTTAATTTTTAAGTTGTTTCTTGTAAATAGATTCTAATATAAACGTGCTATAAACAATTTTCTATCCATCTAGAGTAGGTATTCTATTAAACGTCTAAGTCTGAGGAAGCTGGCAACACCTACGTTTACGTTAGTCCAGTCGAGTAAACACAGAATGAACCAAACAAAACACCAACGCAAAGCAAGCAACCATAGACACTGCATCAACAGCTACTCGAAGTAGACTTGGGTAAAATATCGATATTCTTTTAAATAATCATCGATTAATCACCTTTTCACTGGGAAAGTAACAGTATTTAGTCGGTGACAAGTGACTAAATACCTACTGGCTAAAAAATGTTTTATGTCTAAATGGTTTTCACCTAAAAAGAGATTATAGTATCACTTGCTGCTCCCCGCAGCTTCGCACGCGTGGAAATCTAGTGTCAAATGATTTCTAGACCTTCCTCTTAAAAAACTATCTATCAAAAAAACCGCATCAAAATCCGTTGCCTAGTTTTAAAGATCTAAGCATACATGGGACAGACAGACAGCGGGAAGTAACTTTGTTTTATACTATGTAGTGAAGAGAGATTTCCTGTGTATGTCATTGGTATTTTTAATCTCGATATATCGATTTTCGATATTAATTTCAGATTTTGAAATTTGTATCAAATTTAAAAGCACCGCTCAGGCTTCGGTTTTGTGCTTGATTAAAATTCATACAATGGTCTTCAATATTTTGTTCGAATAATAAAACTGTCAGCTTTTACCTTTTAAATTAAAATTTCGAATATTGTATTAATGCAAAAAGGTTATTAATCACGCGTTGATTACAAATATCGATATTATTGTATTATATATTTTTTTAATTGATTATTCTATTATTAGTTCACATTAATTTTATATAATAATAAATAAATACACGTTACACGTTTCCTCTTAGTCTAAGTTGTTATGTTCTGTGTAAGATTTATAACAAATAAAAATAACTTCATTCAAAAATTAATTAATTAATTCATACTAAAGTCATTTAAAACGGGATATTTACCATGATTTGATTTTTGAGTTATCCAATATTTCTGCACAGTTTCATACGCCATGATCACGGAATAACTTTAGTGTTAATAACCATGATAGTTTCAAAAGTTTTAATTCATTCATTCATAAATATTGATATTGATGAGTAAGAACTATAAAAAACATCGATATCTATGCTATTTTCACGAGCCCATCCCTAACTCTAAGAAAAGTGTCGACTGAATGCAGTAAACAGAACGGAATTCCAATTTTGAATCAGTGATCGAGTTTGCGCGGGCAACGAGTCGCCGGAAACGCAGCCCGCTTCCGCCGCGCGCTTCCCGTGACGTCAGCCGTCTGGCTGAAGGATGCAGTTACACCGAAGTGTTAAGTGACTGCGGAAATTGGTAGGTTTATCTATTTCTGTAAGGAATTCTGTCGAAATTGCTGTTTCTGAAGTATCACTTCATAGTTTAAAACAAAGTCGCTTCCCGCTGTCTGTCTGCCCCTATGTATGCTTAGATCTTAAAACTACGCAACGGATTTTCATGCGTTTTTTTTATAAAAGAGTGATTCAAGAGGAAAATTTATAAACCATTTGAAAGATAGATTTCCACGCGGGCGAAGCAGTGGGCCACATATGTTATATAATTGTACTAGCTGCGCCCCGCAGCTTAGGCTTAGATAGATTTTTTTTTATTATAGGTCCTATATAAGCCAGGTGGGATGACGACCTGCGAATAACTGCAAGCAGATACTGGGTAAAGAGTACTTAAATTTTAAGTACTTGGGTATCTTAGCTCAAAATTGTAAAAACTTTCTGAGTAACCTGTCTGAATTAATATTTATCTGCTTTAGGTACCTATAAATGTTTAAGTGTCGAGCGGTTTTTATGCTAGACAAGATAATTTGGCGTGTTTATACACTAAAAACTTCAAATTCTTAAATATGTAGTGAAAGCAGGTTAGGAAGAAACACTTCGATAGCGCGATCTAATTTTTCAAGTGGCGACATCTAGTTTCAATTCGAGTTGATTTTAGTTTTAGGATGAGCGATTGGATGACACATGGAAGAATCGTCCAATGAAAAGACCTCTTGTTTACGCCCGTTGCCATGGAAACCATTTCTTACCAGTGAATATCATGACGTAATGATTGTTTTAAAGAGCGCACATATCAATTCCTTTAAGTTCAAACTTTTATGGGACCTCCTCTCGGAATAACTGTGTGATTGCATCCTACCACTAAACAAATATTTTATTTTGTACCGTAAAATTTACTTTCAAACAAATCTACACTTTGCTGCATTCAGCAGTAAGACGAAAATAGCTTCGCTATTTTTCCAAATGTAAATGTTTGTTCAATGCAGTCTTTGAAATGTAATAAATTTTATTCCTGAAAAGTGAAGTAAGTGGAGAGCCCTTTTTACGCTTTGCTGGCTTTATTTGCTGTTTGCAAAAAGTAAGCATGGTTGTGGCAGTCGCGGCGTAAGAATCGACCCCTTCAACTGAATGACGACCTCTGTGATGCGGTGGGCGAAGGTCCACCTGCGACGCAGAAGGTCGCGGGTTCGATTCCCGCGAAATAATTGTGTGTACGATATACAGATGACGTACACACAATTATTTCGACAATAGACGTTTTCTATGTATCTATTCAAAAAATATCTAAGTAGATATGAAATGTATTGTATTATGTATATCAGTTATCTGGTACCTGTGTCTAGGCAAGTCTAGGTGTGAGCTGACCCTAATCGAATTCAATGCATAGATACGTACCTAGATATATTTTTATACATAGAAAATACCCAACATGGTTAAACCTTTAATTGACAGTATGTTATTATGTATGTAGTGTACCTACATAATAGGTTTGAAAAATGTCTATAACAATAGTACCTTTAGGCACTGAATACGCAAATATTTTAATCTTCAGAGAGACCCGTAAAGAATGGAGAACAATTCGTTCATTCATTCTTATTTTAAATTAAGAACGTTTTCTGAATAACGTTCCATTAACACGACAAAGAAAATTAACTAGGTTGGATTTTTATGGGATACATTTTGAAAGGTTTGTTGTGTTATCCAGAAAATTTAAACAGAAAGCTGTCATTACATACGTATTAAGTACCCATATTAGTTATCTAGTACCTACTAGCCAGTAGCCATAGCACGAGTTCAGTTTATCTATAAAATAAAAAAGAATCGCTGAATGTGTTGCTAAGCGCAAATCTCGAGAGCAACTGAACCGATTTCGCTAATTTTTTTTTTAGAATATTCCTTAAAGTACGAGGATGGTTTTTATGGAGAGAAAATTTTAAAAAATTGCCTGAAATAAATGACCACCCGGGCGAAGCCGGGACGGGCCGCTAGTTTTTTTATTTATTCGCAACAGCAAACTATTCCAGGCTTAAAGCCTTAAAGGCAGAACTAAATCTATACAAAATTTCAGCCTAGTCCGTTCAGCAGTTTTGGCTTTTAAAAGTAACAAAGATCGATCAATCCATCCAAAGTTTGATCTGATCCTTGAACTAAGCGTAGTCAAGTACACACAGCCCCAATTTTTGTGTTGAGCGGTACCGATATTGAACGTGTGAGCGCCAACTCTTAAGTTTTCATTCATAAATGCCTTTGTTGACATAAATTATCTTGGATTCTTGAACCAAGTATAGCCCCCCAAGTTACTCAGCCGTAACATAAACAACTCATCGCTTAACTAAAAGCCTAGTCGGGTTAAATTTAGTTCTAATCTGTTAGTATGGGCGCGCCAGCGGTGTCATATTACTCACTGTGTCAACAGAGTGTTGGAAAGTTAGTTAGGTTGATAAGAGTTTTGGGGATCAGACACTGTGGTAAATAGAAAATAAACTGAGATGCTTATTTTCTAATTCACCATCAGCCTATAGTAGTAAATAAGCAGTGGACTACTAGTAGGCCATACTGACATAGGCCTCCCCCAATGAGCGCCCATAGCGCCCTGTTTTCAGCTTGCCGCATCTAACATCTGCCGGCAGTTCTTCGCAGGTCGTCATCCCACCTGGCCGGAGGGCGTCTTACACTACGTTTGCCGAACTTATGAAAAGCGAGATAACTATCAAAACTCAATATCTTCTTATTTGTGAATAATACTGTACTTGGTATTGTATACAAAAGTTGTTCATCTTTAATGGTAGCTCTCGTTTTGGTCGAATAATCAAATCCTTGAGAGGTTGATTCTGGACCTTTGATGTTTTTATAGTTTGATACACAGCGAGTCTAGACTCTATTAGAATAAGAATAGGTTTCTAAATGCAGGTGTAATTTATTAAAGATTTATATTTTTTTTTTCAATTTATTTATTAATAAATAATGCCGGACAATTCACACAGCATTATCTAGCCCCATGGTAAGCAGAGCTTGTGTTATGGGTACTAGATAATTGATATACATAATACAATACATTACATAGATTTTTTTTAATATACACAGAAAACGACCAGAACACCCGGAACAGATCTGCAGATCGTACACACATTTGTACCGAGGTGGGAATCGAACCCGCAACCTATATTGTATATACATATAACCATAACTACCTATTTGCCTACTGAAGCCGAGTTTACCCGAATCAGCGTAACCGACCCTAGCGTGACGGTTCAGTTTCTTCACACAAAGACTCTTTCATTATCGAAACTTCGATTTCGTACCAAAATTTATCATATTAGTTTACTGATAATCTAAGTTTTACAGTAGAAGCTTTATTATTAATTATTACTCCTCTAAATTAAATTTGAAGTCAATCTTACGAGATATTATTAATATATCAGGCAAAAACTTTTTCAATATATATTATTAGTATTAGTGTGTTTGATGAAAGTTTCACTTGAGCATTATAACGTGAACTGTTTACCCGTGGTTCACCCTGTACCTCACGCAAGATTATTAACCTGTATCGCAACTAATAAATAAGCATTGAGATAATGTCTGCCCTGTTATATTGGCTTCAAAGTTCGCGAATGGTATCAAATTTAGAGCACTTTGTATTCACTTTATTAATATAGTTTTGAGTACCAATAAATTTACATAGAGAATAGAAACGAGAACTTCTATTTTTTAATGTACGAAGGTTATTAACATTTTGACTGCGATTTTTTTTCGACGACTGCGATCTTTTTTTTATCCTAAAAAATTCGTGCTGCCGCTCTACTCAGCGGTTGTGTTGCGCCGCACATGCGTTTCGTTCGAAAAATATTACGGCTGTGCTGAGTCACACAGATCTGTATTTTCTCAGCCGCTGCGCTAGTGTGGATTTACGCATATTAGTCACTTGTAGAAAACACATACCGTTTGATTTCAGCAATCAAAGTGTTAAGTGTGTGTGATAGCACTTAAGGCGAGTAACAACCGTAGGCTTTGTTCTTATTCTTAATTATTTATGAAATGAAATGAAAATATTTATTGATAAAGAAATACACAATAACAATGGTTGATTGATGAGAACGAAACCATAATAATTTATTGTATTGTTATGTCTTAATATGCTGGCTCGAATATAGATTCGAGCCAGCATATTAAGTACCTATACAAAAATAAAAACCAATTAAAATTAAATTTTGCCACATAACATTACATTTCTGATTACCTCTCTCTTAGAGGAGAGCAGGTAAGCATGAAAACTTTTCTTATTATGCTAACGGATATTATACTTTAAAATAGAATTCCGCGGTAAAGTAATAGTATTCATTATTTCCAACTTGTGATGCTCTTTTGGTATTATTGTAATTAATTTTCGCAGACTATCTAAGAATATTAAACCAAGTTTCCAGGATAGTATGGAGCACGGAATATAAAGTAAATTTACTTAAAATTCAACTTGTTTTTGTTATTCCGTGTGTAGAGCGTCGTATATGAATGTGTTGTAATCATTATTATATGCAGTTGTAAGTTGCTAAAGAAGGGTTATGTATGATGCTAACATTTTTTAAGTTAACTGACTTAGTTATTTATTAAGTACAAATTTTCAAGCGAGAGTTTTGGATGTTTTTGGTTTCGGTATAAGTATATATTATAGTAATTTAGTACTTATTCCAAACGCCTCGTGTTGGCTAGAAATGGATGCAATAGTCTCAAACATAGAATGGGACTATTAAGCAAGATTTCTTACGATTAGAACAAAATATAAAAACAAATAGTCTAAAAATCTAAGATGATGATAATATAAGTAGATATCTTTTGCTAATCATCATCATCGATTGATTAGGGAAAGATACCTAAATAACTACGACCAAATATGATTTGCTTCTCTGGCCGACAAAAGAGTAAGACCGTATACAAGCATAGGTATGATCACACCTACCAATTTACCTAACCACCCATAACCTTAAAAACCCATCCTGGTTCACGATTATCCCTACAATAACCATCTTGACTCCATTAGCCCACCTTTCCCCTAAGCATTAGACAACCCTTTGTTTATCTAACGTTCTATAATATTAGGCGCTTACCTACACGTGTACCTAACCTAACAAAATCTTTACAAGGTATTCAGGCCGAACCGGGTTCTGCCCCTGTTCGGTTCAGTCGTACTGAAAACCTGGAGTGCGGAATGCATGTAAGTGCCCTTTCCAAAGTTTAGAATGGGTTGGGTTGGGATGAAGTAGAAACCCATAATATTTTGTTAAATGTACTACTTAACTAAAGGACATTTCAAAACTATGAACTCAAGCTTTTTACATTTAAAGTTTTTTTTTTTTACGGACTTGTCATGGCAAAACTACTGCGGTTCTACTGCTAAAGTGTTTATCGCGGCGACAGTGTGCTACGGGCTTGAATTCGAAACGGGCTTGAATTCGAAGAACTCAATAGATGGCGAGACTTTTCGCGGAGAGGAGAGGTTGTCTTATGATATCAGGTCTACTTAGATATTGTATGTATTTGTATTGTATGTTATTTGACAGCCTCACGCCAAATCGCTTTTTTTCAGACTGACCAAAAGATTAAAAAAAAAACATCTCAGTTTTTTTTTCAAATGTTATAAGCTATAAATATTATTGTAGCTATAAATGTACCTTGAAACTTTGTCTCGACGTTCCAAATCCAAAAAAAATCTAAGAACTTTCTTCTTTTATGTGCAAAAATGATACCGACTTGAATTCTTAAATAACCTACATAATGATTAAGGTCTACGATTCCAATATAATATGTAGTTATTACATTCAAGGAATTACCTGGAACAGGACACAGAATCATATTCAAATAACAGTAAATCAGATTCCAGCAATACAATAAACTCTGCACAGAATAAATCAAATCAACCAATCACAGCCGTCATGCCATCCGATAAAATCATTCCGACCAATCAGAGCCCGGGCCTGAACGTTAACGGTCTAATAACAACTCACGAAGGTCCGCTCCTCATAAAATTGTACCAAATAAATCCCCCTATCGGAGGTTCTCGCGTCATTACACACTACTTCGTTACAGGCGTCTGGAGGCAGCTTGATTTTCATTTCTTGAGAATTGATTAAGAATTCCGTGATTCTCTTATAG
This sequence comes from Eupithecia dodoneata, assembly GCA_947044415.1. NCBI lineage: Eukaryota > Metazoa > Arthropoda > Insecta > Lepidoptera > Geometridae > Eupithecia > Eupithecia dodoneata. The sequence goes on along the minus strand of OX345665.1, from coordinate 10,631,121 downwards.
AATTTAGAATTTCATAATTTTAACACGTCGATTGCTGAAATCACACCTTATATGTGTTTTCTACAAGTGACTAATATGCGTAAATCCACACTAGCGCAGCGGCTGAGAAAATACAGATCTGTGTGACTCCACAGCACAGCCGTAATAATGTTTTTCGAACGAAACGCATGTGCGGCGCAACACAACCACTGTGTAGAGCGGCAGCACGAATGGCTTAGGTTAAAAAAAAGATCGCAGTCGTAATTTAGGAACGCTTAACTACTTGTGGGAATAACAGGTATTTTTATTATCCTACTAATATATGTATATAAATGCGAAAGTTTGTATTTATGGATGTTTGTTGCTCTTTCACGCAAAACCTACTGAACAGATCGGGCTTCAATTTTGCATACCTATAGTTCCAGGCCAGGAATAAAACATAGCCTACTTTTTATCCCATAAATTAGTTCCCATGGGATAGAAATATATTAAAAATAACCGTGCCATAGAAGCAACGCGTGCTAAACAGGCAGAAACTAGTACTTAATAAACCCCCCCCGCTACTGCAGCGCCTCAGGGATGTTTGCGGCGGCGCGATTCGACTGTTTTCATACCACCATGCGCAAGCGCGCCGCCTTCCTGGTGCGAAGGTTGCGGGTCAGCTCCTATACCGTTCTCGCAATGATAGCTGGGAGGGTGGACTGCCCGTTCACCAGGCACTGTTGTAAGCGCCACCTTCCCAGCAATCCTTTTAATTTTTAAGATTCTCTTGTTTATTTTCTAATATGAGTGTAAATGCTTGAAACAAAAACTTTTTATTTTATTTATTATATATAAACGAAGTTCCCCAGCTGCACTTTTTAGTCTGTGACTCAGTAAGTTCTTGCAATTTGATTCCGTACCGTTTATTGTATTGGGCAGCGTACATTCAGTTATGACGCGGATACGATTGGCATTGTAAAGAAAATTATCATTCAAATTCTGAATGGATTTATGAATATCATTTTATATAACCTGATGGGATTTTTGATGGAGGTCGTCTGTTGTGTTTTTTGGTCTTTTTAATAAATAATATGTTATCAAGTAGGCTTTAGATAGATAGAAAATACTACTACCACACAAAACAGAAAACAATAGAATAAAGGAAGTATAAAGGTCGGCCCTATCGCTGAGAGCGATCTCTTCCAGGCAACCTTAGGATGGACTGGACATGAAGGAACAAAATAGAAGGTGCTACTTACTAAATATATAGATACAAAAAATAAAACAAATACCTACACTACATACCAAAATACCTACATTACATTTCATTGCGTTCTACTTCATAGATGATAATTTTTTTAATTACATCAATAATGTTAATGCTTGGCCAGATGTACTGTTCCGGCGTTTTGTCGGACGATTACATACATTGTGTGTCACGTCATAGACGCTACTTGCTATAGTAGTTTTTTTTAATGTATGTTAGACAAATAAGGAATATACATTTTATATATGCAGTACAAATTAAATAATCATCATCATCATCATCAGCCTATATTAGTCCACTGGTGGACATAGGCCTCCCCCAATGAGCGCCATAGCGCCCTGTCTTCAGCTTGACGCATCCAGCATCTACCTGCAGTCTTTCGCAGGTCGTCATCCCACCTGGTCGGAGGGCGTCCTACACTACGTTTACCGAGTCGTGGTCTCAAAGTAAATGAATATTTATTATTTTAATAAAAAAGCACGAAAACGGACATGAATTTACAGAGTGCACTTTGAAATGAAAAGAGATTAAAAAGCTGTCAAAACATCTATTTCTTTGCAAAAGCGCGCAAGTTAGTTAACCTATTCCATAATTCTGTATTTTCTAGTAAAATATCACCACTCTTGAGATCTTTGACAAGTGTGTCTGTGACAAGCTTTTACTCTTGAGACTTTTAGATATTGTTTGACATAGACTCATCTAGAATTCAGCGACTCCGATCTTTACGTCCATACTCGATCGATAACTCTACACTCACCGAATAGGTGCTTAGCTAGCTTTTGTTAGAACTAAGTTAGCACCGCTTTATGTAACTCGAGCGTATCGGAACCCCAATCATACTTAACTTGAGGTTAGGAGCGCGATGAAATATTCTGATTACGGGGTTACTTTGGTTCTTAATTAACTTAGTCGGGTCCACGGTGTTAGTTGAGCTATGTTGCCCTAAAAATATCTTTCTTAATAGAGTTTTTCTTATTGATGATTTGATGACCGATGTGGTGCGGAAGGCAAAGGTCCACCTGCGAAGCAGTAGGTTGCGGGTTCGATTCATGCCTTGGGATATATATTTTGGGATAGATTATCTTGGGATAGATTATCTTGGGATGTATTATCTTGGGATAGATTATCTTGGGATAGATTATCTTGGGATAGATTATCTTGGGATAGATTATCTTGGGATAGATTATCTTGGGATAGATTATCTTAGGATAGATTATCTTGGGATAGATTATCTTGGGACATATTATCTTGGGATAGATTATCTTGGGATAGATTATCTTAGGATATATTATCTTGGGATAGATTATCTTGGGATAGATTATCTTAGGATATATTATCTTGGGATATATTATCTTGGGATAGATTATCTTGGGATAGATTATCTTGGGATAGATTATCTTAGGATATATTATCTTGGGATATATTATCTTGGGATAGATTATCTTGGGATAGATTCTAAATCAGAGTATAGGTACGTAATAACGCTTAAAAAAACAACTAAACAATTACATTGAAATAGATGAAAAACATTGATTAAACACTACTTAGAAACGTTAATAATTTGACGCAAAATATAAGTCTGTAAACTCGTAGCTTATACATTAGACTATAGAGTTTCTTTCATCTATCGACAATTTTCTGACGTCTAAAGTTTTAACAATGGCATACACTGCCATCGTAAAATGATTTTTTACGGTTTTTTTGATGGCATTTTACCCCACTACAGAGAAATATTTACGGAATTCACAATAATCCTTCCTGAATATAAACATGGACTTTGGGTTCGCAGAAATTGTGTACAATAGTATCAATGGTTGTTTAGTTTCTAAGAAACTTGGAGTTAACAGGAAAAAGTAGGTATTTGCGCTATTACTATTACTAAAAAGTAGGTATTTCTCAGGACGATCATTGTGCTCTGCTTTGTCACACTTTGTCATTTACACGTAGTCGCCGTAAACACATATATCTGACGTGTTTACCTTTAATAGTTACATATGTAAGTTGATTAAATCAGTTTTATGTTAGATTTAAGCCATATGTTTCATTATTATAGATCGTATTATAAGAACAAGAGGATCTATACAGAAATAAATAAATAAATTATGCTGGACAATTCACACAGCATTATCTAGCTCCAAGCTAAGCAGAGCTTTTGGTGATAATAAATTTAATGTATAAAATATGACTTGTCTAAGTGCTTATTTTGTAAGCCTAAAGAAATAAATGATACTTGACTTGACTTGTTGTGGGAACTAGATAACTGATATACATAATACAATATAATAACATAGATAGATATTTTTTATAATACCTAGAAAACAACCAGAACACCGGAACAAATATCTGCAGATCGTACACACATTGTTCCGAGGTTTTTTATTTTTTATTATGTGTGTATTTCCTCGATCTCGGGCCGTTTAATGGCCGGTCTATCAGGAGACGTGCGTGGGGAGGAAGGAAACATTTTTATCATTATTGTTACTGCACTTACGAATGTCGTCAAAATTTCAAATGAAAACGTCACTGTTCATGATAGCAAGTTAAGACAAGAAAGACAATGAACTTAGAAAACACTCAGGACACCAGAGACAAATATTTGTAGGCGGCTGCGAGTTCGATTCCCGCATTAGGGTAATTTTTGTACGATACATTTGTCCTAAGGCGGGAATCGAACTCGCAGCCTCCTGCGTCGCAGGCGAACCTTCGCCCACCGCGCCGTAGACGTCGTCAAAAGATGAAACAATCGTTATTAAATACCTTCGTTAGAAATAGATCCTAAGCAAGGCACTAGTCGTCGATATCGACGATTGAAGTGATTGAAGTGAGCACCCAATGGCTTAGAACGGCGATAGCACGGTACGTTAAGTGTTATGTCACATGAAACAATCGGTTGCCATGAAATTATGGTGTTTTGTCCTCAGTTAATCATTATTGTGGGTAAATTCTTCGTATTAACATCAGGACTAAGGTTAAAACCTTTGAAGCTATCATGGTTATTAACACTAAAATCATTTAGAAACGAACTCGCAGTGCCTTCAGTTTTTCCGTGATCATGCCGTATGAAACTGTGCCGAAATATTGGAAAACTCAAAAATCAAATCATCAGTAAATATCCCGTTTTACTTGACTTTAGTGGGGCCTAAGGTTGCCTGGAAGAGATCGCTTCTAAGTGATATTATACTTATCGCACGTAATGTCGTTTTTGTGATCTTTATCAGTTGTATAAAAAAATATTTTTGTATTGTATTGTATTTATTACTAGCTATGCCCGTGGCTTCGTCCGCGTGGAAATCTACATATGTATTTGCCAAATTAATGGTTTATGAACCTTCCTCTTGAATCACTCTATCTATTAAAAAAACCGCATCAATATCCCTTGCATAGTTTTAAAGATCTAAGCATACATAGGGACAGACAGCGGAAAGCGACTTTGTTTTATACTATGTAGTTTTGTTGTATGTTATTCTGCACGAGGCACATTCAAAGTAGGTACCTAGGTAAAAGCTTGTACTAATTAGTAAGGTTTTTTTAAGTTGTTGAATAGAAACCCAAACTAGTTTAAAGTTTGATATAATGCCTTGTTATCTTAACTGAAAATGGTTTAAATGAGTTGAAAATTTTACTAGTCTAGAAAAATTATAATAATTTTGAAACATAATAACCTAACCTAACTTAACCTTGTTAAAGGCCCAAGTAAAATTAAACAGGCCTACAAAATTACACAAGATTAAAATTAAAACATTTACCTAAATAAAGTCAGTTAAACAATAAAAGGTTCGTACGAGACCTTGCTCCATGCTAAAATCTTCACTAACTCTTACAAGAAGGAATAAAACTGCCTTAGTTTTAATACTGAACAATGATAATGTTTGACTAGATGTGGCTTGGAATTTCCTGCTACTAATAAATGAAAATGTATTATTAACAAAGAAAATGATAATCAAATAATTGAATCAAGTTAGAACTAGTTCCTCTTTACAATTGAGCTTACTGCAGACTGTTGCAAACAATCTATAGGTAGCTCAAATGGTCCATATACCATGCGTCCACCACACACATACATGTCATCCATAAATATGCGTCTCCAAGTGACGCTGGCTGCATTGCATGCTGATGCGCTGCGCCAGATACTTACCAGCTCTCGCGTCCTGCGTCGTTTCGACCAGATACTCCGGTATATTTTGAATAAAAAGTAATTAAAAAGGGCAGCAACTTTCTTTTGTATATTTTCAAGTCCTCACTGTGATCAACAATCCTGCCAAGCGTGTTGATTACACACTTGGCAGGATTGTTGATGCATTGATTGATTGAGCAAAACCTCATTACATAGACAGTTTACAATGAAAATGTGTCAAAAATTTGTTACTTGACACGTGCTTAAATATTAGTTACGTTTGAGTATTTGGGCGTTTCTGGTGTTGCTTGAAGGAGCTATGGCGTAGATGGTCTACGCCGCTATGGCGTAGATGGTCTACGCCACTGCGGCGTATATAGTCTACGCCGTAGCGGCGTAGCAAATCACGTAACAGTGAGATTTATTTTTATATATCTCTTATTATGTTTATCAAACATATTTTGAAGCACTTGCGACCTCTGTAGCGCGGTTGGCAAAGGTCCGCCTATGACGCAGGAGGTTGTGAGTTCGATTCGCGCCTTGGGACAATTGATATTTTGTGTACGATTTGCAGATATTCCTTCCTGGTGTTCTGGTCGTTATCTATGTATAATAACAATATCTTTCTACGTAATATATTGTAAGTAAGTATATCAGTCATCTAGTATGGGTACTAGATGACACAAGGTCTGCGTAGCTTGTGGATTGTCCAGCATTATTTATTTATTTAAATATTATGAGCAACAGGCCTTTGAATGAACATTTGTGTGCTGTGCGGCAGTCGTGCGGTCCATATCTGCGACAACCTCAATCTCCACAAGAACTTCTATATCACTTACTACCTAATCTACCTATTTATACCACTTCTAGTTACAAACGGACATCTTTATACCAACAATAGAAAAGGCTAAATTAGACGTCACGCTATTTACACGGGGCCTCTGACTTGTATTTAATTTTACCCGCACCTGTGGCTTTGTTTATTTAACAGGGAACCCTAAAGTTCTTTACAATTCCTTTGTGACAAAATTAAAGAGTAAATAAGGCGCACAATTGTTTCTAATTTGGCGTATTTTACGTGTGTAAAGGTGCTTATCCACTAGAGATGATGAGCTATATAGCTAAGCGCGGAACGTGCCAAACCTAACCAATATAATTGCTAGATGCAAATAATAAACATTTTATTACATTACCAGGCACAGTAAGGCGTGCAAAGTCACTACCGATATTCCAGAGTATACTAAAAGAACACTAATTGTCCCTATGTCACTGACCACACCCTGTTTCCCTTTATAAAACTAAGAGTATGTATTTATGTAAGGTGGTATATTATTAGTTACATGTATTTATGTTTATTTTTTATAAGTAGGAACATATTTTTATGCAATATTGTATAAATTAATATAATGCACATTAGCACATTAGCCGAATGCACCCCGAGAGGTGGGCTAATGCTGCAACACTCTGGGTCCCGGAAGGAAGCCGCGGGCGAGGTCGGCCACGAAAGCGCTGGCGAGGCGACCTTAACGCCTTCCTCGGAGATTGGTGGGAGATCGCACGTGACCGCACTGAGTGGAAAGATTTGCGGGAGGCCTTTGCCCAGCAGTGGAAAGAAACAGGCTAAATAAAAAAATAATGCACACAGATCCCCATGTACAATCCAACGATACTATCCATCCAAGGCTGTCTGGTAGAGATTGCTCCTGAGCGATAAGACCGCCATATTGTCACATATTTTGTATTTCATTCTGTCTTATTTGTTTTATATTTAAGTGTGCAATTAAAGAATTATCTAATATTGTTCGAGTTTTTTCATCTCACCGCTCTTTGTAGCTAATCTCTAATGGAAAAGTACCCTTAGAAGAGAGGGGTTTAGTGATCTTTGAATACTCGTAAAAATATATATTTCTACAAGTCAAAATAAGACAAGGTTATATCAGATTAAATTTATTTATTTATAAAGATCTCAAGTTATAAAGCCCTAAGAAATCCTTTTATAACTATACCTTTATTTAGTTTCTTGGTAAAGATTTGATAATTGAAATTTCCAAGAATTAGACATCTTAATTAAGTAGAGACGAAATTCTTGGAATTCTGAATTTTATTCACTGGTATTTTATGAGGTCGTGTTTTTATTTAAATAGTGCAATAAATAATGTTTTTTTTTTAGAAATATAAACGTTTATTGGTCCACTGAGCAATTTAATATAACATTATAACTATTAGGATTTCGCGATACATTAAAATATTTGTTGACGATTTTAACAGACTTAAATAAAAGAGGAAAATGAAAATGAAAAGTTTTTATTTCTTTAAGCTTACAAATAAGCACTTAGACAGGTCATATTTTATACTATTAAATTATTTTATAGTTCACTTCAATTTTTTGTCCACCAGTGGAAGAAGTGAGAAGAAACCACTAGTATGTTCATAACTTATGTGTCTAGTACATTTGATTTGCTTATCTGTAAGTTGGTAGATTTTGAGTTGGAGCAAAACTCGTTCCAAGCTTTTTTTAAAGAAGAAAGGTAGATAGATAGATAGATAGGAAACAGTTTATTACACCACGTTATACGGAAAACAATACAGAAATTAACATTAGAATAAAGGAAGTATAAAGGGCGGCCTTATCGCTGAGAGCGATCTCTTCCAGGCAACCTTAGGATGGACTAGAGGAAGTTTTATTATTCCGCTTTATATATGCTTTATAATTATCTTCAAAGTTTATTTTATTATCTTTATTTTTGACCCGTGAATTTTGGGCCGATTTTAATGATTTATTTGGTTTTGTATAGGAAATTAACCATAAATGGTTTTATATACCTACATTTTATTCCGATTACTATTATACGGGTTACTGTTATGTTTCGACGACCGATGTGGCGCGGTGGGCGAAGGTCCGCCTGCGATGCAGGAGGTTGCGGGTTCGTTTCCCGCCTCGGAACAAATGTGTGTACGATCTGCAGATATTTGTTCCGGGTGTTCTGGTCGTTTTCTGTGTATAATAAAAAATATCTATCTATGTAATGTATTGTATTATGTATATCAGTTATCTAGTACCCATAACACAAGCTCTGCTTACCATGGGGCTAGATAATGCTTGTTCCGAGGCGGGAATCGAACCCGCAACCTCCTGCGTCGCAGGCGGACCTTCGCCCACCGCGCCACATGGGTCGTCATTAAATATATCATTATAAAGCCGGCTTTTAAAAATATCTAGTAAATATAAGGAAATTCATAATCACTTTTTAGATTTTTATAACATGAAATGATTATTTAGGCTTAGGCACTGTTTAGTCCCTGTCTAATAATTCTAAACTTTAATTCTGTAGAAGCAGGTTTTATAATTCAACCTCTAGACTCTAGACGTATCATTGTAAAGCCTTCTGCGTACACAATTTTGTAAAAAAACTTGGTTACATTTACTCAAAGTCGCATTACTTCATTCCATTATCAAAGGCCGCGACTGCGTTTCACACAGTCCCTTCGTACAGTCAGCGTCAAATTGATATGTTCGAATCATCATATTGTTGTTAGCACCCAAGGGGTTCAAAATATCTTACTACTCATTGTTTTATATTTATGTGAGCAGTCAGAGTGTTCAAAGTTATCTTAGCAAACAAAGCTCATAAAGGTAGTAAACTTTTTTGAGTGAGTACTTGATATTTCATAGATACTTTTTTATGTTTTTTTTAAATTATATTTATTGTTAAGGAGTTTTACTTCGTAAAGTATGCCAGTCCTATCATAACCTAAACTTATAACTAACAAATAAAACAAAATAAACAGCAAAATAAAAACATATAAATTATGGCTATTTTTAAAGGGAGTCACTGATGCATAAAAATTTTGAATAATGAGACAGCCGCTGCTGAATCATAGATACTTGAAACAGATAACTTTGAGATCGTTGTTTGCTAATATAATTTTGAATACTCTGACTGCTCACATAAATTTGAAACAATGAGTAGGAAGATATTTTGACTTGGGTGCTTACAACAATATGATGATGATCGGACTGCGTGTATCAAATTGCTGTTATGTTTTTCAGATCATTTTGACAACTCTAGACGCTCATATCAATTTGACGCTGATTGTACTTTATGACGTCATCGCCAGCATGTACTAATGAAGTGACTGCGGAAAGGCGTCAAGTAAAGAGCTCTCGTGAACTCCGCACTGCTTTGTACGGAACCCTTTTTAGAATACATTTGCTTGTACTTGCTTGATGTTTTTACATCACAGTTTTTATGAAGACTGAACAAGGAATTTATCACGCTAATTGTATGTAATATTTTTAGTATCCCTATTTTATTATATATACTCCTACTTTCATTATATACGACAAATACAATATGCGGCCTTATCGCTTAGAAGCGATCTCTTCCAGGCAACATCATCATCATCATCATCATCAGCCTATAGAAGTCCACTGCTGCACATAGGCCTCCCCCAATGAGCGCCATAGCGCCCTGTCTTCAGCTTGCCGCATCCAGCATCTACCTGCAGTCTTTCCAGGCAACCTTGGATGGAAATAATAATGTGAATTTTAGAAAAGCAGGGGGTTCGTTAATATTTACGACGACCGATGTGGCGCGGTGGGCGAAGGTCCGCCTGCGACGCAGGAGGTTGCGGGTTCGATTCCCACCTCGGAACAAATGTGTGTACGATCTGCAGATATTTGTTCCGGGTGTTCTGGTCGTTTCTATGTATAATAAAAAATATCTATCTATGTAATGTATTGTATTATGTATATCAGTTATCTAGTACCCATAACACAAGCTCTGCTTACCATGGGGCTAGATAATGCTGTGTGAATTGTCCAGCATTATTTATTTATTATTTATTTATTTATTATTTATTTTGAAATCAAATTCCATATGCAATTTGAAAATAATTCTTGAGGCTTGCAAGTTTAATGCCTTTAGATATAGAAATTATACATTAACTCGCTGCATTTTGCCTTGAAACCCGTTCGTAAATCGTGAAGGCAGGTAAGTGCCTAAGTTACGCGATGCATCTTTTTTAAAAGTTTTTAAAATATTGAGCTCGCTTAAAATTCTGTAAATTTTAATATTAAAATGACCCATCATTCTTTTACCTAGTAGAAAAGTAGTCGTAGTAGAGTAGATAGGTGTATATTTGCATTTTTGTTAGTAGAAAGATAGTGTGGGTAGATTAGGATCTGTACGTGCTCTTGAGTGGAGACGACGACTCGGTAAACGTAGTGTAGGACGCCTTCCGACCAGGTGGGATGACGACCTGCGAAAGACTGCAGGCAGATGCTGGATGCGGCAAGCTGAAGGCAGGACGCTATGACGCTCATTGGGTGAGGCCTATGTCCAGCAGTGGACTTCTATAGGCTGATGATGATGATGATGATACGGTAATGTTCTTCTAATACAAAGAAGGCTCGTAGTTAGGATGATTTTGCAAAAAAAAAACCTGTTATTTCATGATGAACCTTAATCCTATCACTATCGCGAAGGTCCACGTGCGATGCAGGTGGTGGGTTCGACTCCCACCTCTGGAGACATATTTGTACGATCAGCACATATCTGCTCGGTATTTTAGAAAAATATATGTACCTATGTAATGTGTCAAGTATATCATTTAACTTCTACTTAGCAACACAAGCTCTGCTTGATAATGCGTTATACATTTTCCTGTATACAAATCATTTATTTAATTATATGTTTAACTTGCTGCGCCCCGCAGCTTCGCCCGCGCGGAAATCTATATCAAATGGTTTATAAACATTCCTCTTGAATCACTCAATCTATTAAAAAAAACATAGGGACAGACAGACAGGCGAGGCTAACAAAACCAGCTTTTCTGTTTTATTCATCCGGAATGATACAATTACCTTATAAACGTTCCCTGAATACAATTATAACTTACTACTGATATAGCCTACAGCAAACAGTTTGTCTTCTCCATGTTGTAGCAACTAACTCTGTTCTAGAATTTTTAGATATTTTTTGTAAACAAAGGGTACCAAATCAAATAAATATTAGTAAATATATTGAGTTTGATTTCTCAATGTTTTATTAACTAGCTCTGTTTTAGAAATCTAGATATTTTTTGTAAACAAAGGGTACCAAATCAAATAAATATTTGTAAAAATATTTAACGGTATTATCTGAACAAGTCGCAGAAACACGAAACAATATATGTATGTATTTTGTTTTTGAAAGCTTAATTAGTTTTTTCATTTAAAATGAAAAAAATATATATCTCGTTCATTTTCAACCTCAATTTTTTAATGTTTTCGCTGCGTATGTAAACATTAGTCGTCAGAGTGAGAAAATTCACCTTTTCAAAACTATTTTACGTAATTTTATAAATGAGGGGATAATTTGAGGTCTACAATAAAAAAAAAGAAAGTAAATCAAACGTAACTACGAAAGTCAAGTCAAAGAGTAACCTAGTAAAAAAAGTAACCTTTAATCTGACATAAAATTGTAATCTGAATGCAGCTTTAATTCCATCTTTCAAGGTCTAAAATAGTTTTTCGGAAGTAAACGTAACTGCGAAAGTCAAGTCGAATAATAACTAAGTAAAAACCAAAAGTCACCCAGCTGACTCTTAACAAGCAGCATAGCTGAATTAAACGTGAACAAAAGCTGCCCTCACAATGAGGGAGGAATGAAAAGCGTGAAGATACGGGCTTTCAGTCACGTAATGAAATCTACGTAGCACGTACACGTATGAACTCCGTAAATTATATTACTCGCTATGGCTGCACACGTAGCTTGAAAACCTGGATACCGTTGAGGTTAACTGATAACTGAGAGCTGCCAGGGGCTTGACTCGCATTGTGAACAATTTGCAGACGTTGTCCGAATAAGCACTTTTTTTTATTTTCTTTAGTCATTAATATATTTTAGTCACCACATCACACAAGGCTCATGGACTCGTCACAAAATTTATAATTACTTAAATAAAAATAGGAAATATGTTGTTGTAGTTTTCGAGTTATTTTTTCCTTTAGGGTAAGTATTTTATTTCTAATGTGGCACGTCATTCGTTTCGGAATTCTAATAATAAATGTGAAAGTAATTTTCAAAGATAAGGCACTAGAAAAATGTGCAATTCGTTATCCAAAACTTCGTATTCGTTTTTCATAATCGGTTTTTCACTACTGAAAACAATGAGATTTTACAAACCTAATATAACATCATTGAATGACAAGCGGTAGTTTTTAACATCATTGACTGACAAGCGGTAGTGTTTAACATCATTGACTGACAAGCGGTAGTGTTTAACATCATTGACTGACAAGCGGTAGTTTTTAACATCATTGACTGACAAGCGGTAGTTTTTAACATCATTGACTGACAAGCGGTAGTGTTTAACATCATTGACTGACAAGCGGTAGTTTTTAACATCATTGACTGACAAGCGGTAGTGTTTAACATCATTGACTGACAAGCGGTAGTGTTTAACATCATTGACTGACAAGCGGTAGTTTTTAACATCATTGACTGACAAGCGGTAGTTTTTAACATCATTGACTGACAAGCGGTAGTGTTTAACATCATTGACTGACAAGTGGTAGTGTTTAACATCGTTGACTGACAAGCGGTAGTTTTTAACATCATTGACTGACAAGCGGTAGTTTTTAACATCATTGACTGACAAGCGGTAGTTTTTAATATCATTGACTGACAAGCGTTAGTGTTTAACATCATTGACTGACAAGCGGTAGTGTTTAACATCATTGACTGACAAGCGGTAGTTTTTAACATCATTGACTGACAAGCGGTAGTCTTTAACATCATTGACTGACAAGCGGTAGTTTTTAACATCATTGACTGACAAGCGGTAGTTTTTAATATCATTGACTGACAAGCGTTAGTGTTTAACATCATTGACTGACAAGCGGTAGTGTTTAACATCATTGACTGACAAGCGGTAGTTTTTAACATCATTGACTGACAAGCGGTAGTTTTCACTTGATTGCCGCAAAGTTCACCGATTAGTATTACTACCGGCCCCGCTATAAAATACCTAACTACATATTTGCTAGGTTTTTGCTAGCGGGATTAGATATAGTCCTGACGACATACCTACGTTAGATACCCTAAAAATGGTTATATAGGCCTTGATAGACGCTGTAATAGATTTCGTCATACGCAACAGTCCTGTCTAAACTTGCACGCATAGGCTGTACATAAATCACATGGGATTGTTTGCTCGTGTCCGGCAGATGGCGCTAGCACAATAATGCCCTATTCTGTGCTCTGGCGTTAGACAGGTTTAGATAGGAAGAGAGGCTAAGCTTTAATTACTCACAGTCGGTGTAGAATAGATATTCTACACCGATCATAGAGGTTAGATACCAGCTGATGCGCTGCGCTCGATATTTATTTTTTTGTTCGTTGTCATCGTTACCAGACTCATTATATAGAGAGGTAACGATAAATAAATAAATAATGCTGGACAATCCACACAGCTTTATCTAGCCCCATGGTAAGCAGAGCTTGTGTTATGGGTACTAAATAACTGATATACATAATACAATACATTACATAGATAGATATTTTTTATTATACATAGGAAACGACCAGAACACCCGGAACAAATATCTGCAGATCGTACACACAATTGTTCCGAGGCGGGAATTGAACCCGCAACCTCCTGCGTCGCAGGCGGACCATCGCCCACCGCGCCACATCGGTCGTCAATCTGACATAATGATGACAAAGAAAAAAAAAATCGGGCGCAGCGCATCAGCTTTGCCATTCAGAGGGGCAATGCAGCAAGCGTCTTGGGGACGCTTCTGGCTGTTGGTGTGGTGTTCAACTACCAGTAGATTGTTTGCAACAGTCTGCAAATAGCTCAACTGTTAAAATTGTAAATATTTTTTCTAATTTGTTATTATTTGATTGTAACTTTCTTTATTAAATAAGATTTTAGGTATAAAAAAGGAAAATCAACTAATACCTTTATCTTAATAATCAAAATGAGTCTAATTAAATGTAAACATTTTATACGTAATTAAAGAATTTTTTGTGGTAGTAGTAGCTGTAGTAAGCAACAGTCTAACAACTGAGATTCCAAGTTCTTCAAATAATGTCGAAGTTCCAAGCTTCTAAATCACGACACACATGTAATCCATCGCTGCAATGGAAAACGAACCTAAAACGGCAAGTATTAATATTCGAAATGCGTCTGACCTGTCCCGTGTTTCGGGATAGAAGGCTATAAATCATAAACTGCGAGACGCGATGAGTTGTTGCTTGTAGCTAAGCCGTCTCGGATGAACTTATGATACCCTTGTTACGCAACGTGTTAAAACTGAAGGTATTATGAAAATGGAATGTGGAACGAGGAAAGTAATATGTTGTGTGGTAACAGATAAATAAATAAATAATGCTGCACAGCATTATCTAGCCCCAAGGTAAGCTGAGCTTGTGTTATGAGTACTAGATAACTGATATACATAATACAATACATACATAGGTAGATACTTTTTATTATATTATAATTCTATGTCCATAGTCCACAGCTGGACATAAGTCTCCCCTAATGAGCGCCATAGCGCCCTGTCTTCAGCTTACTGCATCCAGCACCTGCAGTCGATCGCAGGTCATCATCCCACTTGGTCGGAAGGCGTCCTACATTACGTTTACCGAGTCGTGGTCTCCACTCAAGAACACGTTTGCCCCAGCGGCCGTCGGTTCTTCGCGAGATATGGCCGGCCCACTGCCACTTCAGCTCACAATTCTATGCTAACTAATAATAAAATAAATTCCACAAACTTCCGTGAAACTTTCCTCACCATAAAACTTCCATGCATTTACAATTTCAAAAAACCCAAAGTTGCGCATTGTAAGTGAAAACCGACGTGTGCCCAACTTCTAATGGAAGCTAAAGTTAGGCGTTTTAACTTGTTAGCAAGTTTTCTGGTCCAGTGGAGTAATGTTAGGTTGGCATGATCTTTGCATATGCTAATATCCTAACTTTCATGGTTTAACTAATTAATATTGTAAGTAAAACTACCTATGCAATGTTTAGTCCTCGGATGGGACTTGTAGCCTTGTACCTACCAGGCTGTCTGGAAGAAAACGTTAAGTGTAAGTAGCGTAAAGTGGACGGCCCATTTGATATTTGTGTGCAGTTTGTGTGTACCAAAGACTAAAATAAATTTTATTTTGAAATTAAGTATTACGTGTTACCAACATAATATGATAATATTATGTTCACAGGTATTATGTTCATAGATGATAGATCTTTATCTAGTCTCTAGCATTATTTATATATGTATATTATATGCTAGTCGAAGCCGCAGGCAAAAGCTAATTGCTTCAAGATTTTTTTTTTTCCTCAAACGCAACTAACTATTAAAATCAGTAGTAAATACAAATATTGCGAACCGAGAGGAGACCGTGACTCGGCACAAATAGTGTAGGACGCCCTCCGGCCAGGTGGGATGACGACCTGCGAAAGACTGCAGGCAGATGCTGGATGCGGCAAGCTGAAGACAGGGCGCTATGGCGCTTATTAGGGCGCCTATGACATATGCCATTATTGGTAGATGATGAATTAATAAGGCTTGTTGTACAACTCTACGTGTTCTTGAGTGGAGACCATGACTCGGTAAACGTAGTGTAGGACGCCCTCCGACCAGGTGGGATGACGACCTGCGAAAGACTGCAGGTGGATGCTGGATGCGTCAAGCTGAGGACAGGGCGCTATGGCGCTCATTGGGGGAGGCCTATGTCCAGCAGTGGACTAATATAGGCTGATGATGATGATGATGTACACTCTAAGGCTTGGTGTATACTACTCCGCTACTTATGCGATGCGGTTTATTCCAGACGTAAGTAAATCTTTTCGGCGAGATTGTATTTTTAACGAATGGCTGGCTATCAAGATTCTGATCAAACGATAACTCTGAATAAACACTTTTCAAATATTCATGATTTAATAAAAGTTCGGGGCGTGCCCTTCTGGCGTGGAAAATGAAAACAATGCTTCATTTATTTTTTAAATAACAAATTATTGCAATTGCATATTATATTTACCACTACAATTTTTCAGGGAGGCCATACACTACATAGAAATATATTATATTATAATATTAAACATACAAAACGACCAGAACACCCGGAACAAATATCTGCAGATCGTACAAACGTTTGTCCTGAGGCGGGAATCGAACTTCCTGCGTCGCAGTCGGAGGCGGACCTTCGCCCACCACGCAGAGGTCGTATAATACATTACACAAATAGATTTTTTATTAGACGTATCATATTATACAGGGCTTTACGTCTTATATAGCCGTACATTTTAAACAAGAATTGATTATAGATCCATAACCTTGTGGTTCATACACACCAAAGGTATCGACATAGCTCTAAGAATTAGCAAGCTGAAGTGGCAGTGGGCCGGCCATATCTCGCGAAGAACCAACGGCCGCTGGGGCAAACGTGTTCTTGAGTGGAGACCACGACTCTGTAAGCGTAGTTAGGACGCTCTCCGACGACGAGCTGCGAAAGACTGCAGGCAGATGATGGATGCGTCAAGCTGAAGACAGGGCGCTATGGCGCTCATTGGGGGAGGCCTATGTCCAGCTGTGGACTAATATAGGCTGATGATGATGATGAACCTTGTGGTTCATACATACAAAAGTACAAGTCAATATTGGTAAAATCGTCACTTCGCACCCCAGACTCATTAATACAAAATTTGCACCATAAAACATTAAGTACTGCCAAAACGAATGTAAAACGAGAACACTGACACAGGCATTTGTAAATAGCTAGAACATTTTATCATTTACTTCATGTTGCTATACAATTTGTTTTTTTTTAAATTTGATCAAAGAAAGATAGAAATAAAGAAAATATTTATTGATTCACTGTATTAGGTACAACTTGTTACTACATATAATAAATAAGAACATAAAACTATAAAAATTAACTACGTATCTATCTATATGATCAAAAAACTATTGTAGTTCAATAGTTTTTTTTAAGTTGGATAAGATAGCTATCCCATCTGCCTACTTATCTAGCTAGATACATATTAGTTATATAATTATTATACCATAGAGACTAACGAGGCTTGCGAACAGAATTACCGTTTAAGCTTCTAGATAAAATATGTACTTACTGTGAAACATAAATAAATGAAAAAGAAAAGAAAATAACCTACTTGTTCTTATTTGTTTTATACTGCTATTGTAGTTTTCTGTGATAATATTTGTGATATATTAAATACAAAAATCACTACTACACTGACACGATCCCTCTGGTCTTCACTGAAAATCAGCGCTGGGTGGACACATTTGTGGGCACCCAGCACAATGCTGAGTGAAGGCCATATTTGCCATGAACACTGCTACGCACAATCATTTGTAATATAGGTAGTAATAATTTGCGTAGTTTAAGTTTGTTGTGTATAGTAGTTTTAAGGTGAATAAAAATATTTTCTTTCTTTTCTTTCTTTCTACTAAAAAGAGTTAAAAGATAAGAGTAAATAGGTAACTTCTAGACCTTCGTAATACATCGTCGGCCACATCTTCACTTTCCATCCAGTGAGATTGTTGTCAAACGCAAAGCAATAAAAAAAACGTCATAGGAACTGAACAAGCTATTTATAGTAAACAAGGCAACGTTGGCGTTGTCGCAAACACGAATTTGGATCTCTCATTAGACGATATTACGCTCCCTAATGACTCATTCCATTAGAAGCCGGTATTTCTAAGTACTACGTAGTTCCAGATAGCTTTCTGCCATTACTTTTGAAAAAATATTTATAGGTGTTCCATTAAGGTTATCGCATACATAGGCCGCACAGCTAGAGCACCGTCGTCGACCACGCAAAACAACCACACGCCTCCTTTAATCGTTGATCAGTTGACAGCTGTCATCATCATCAACCTATGTTAGTCCACTGCTGGACATAGGCCTCCTCAAATGAGCGCCATAGCGCCCTGTCTTCAGCTTGCATCCAGCATCTACCTGTAGTCTTTCGCAGGTCGTCATCCCTGGTCGGAGGGCGTCCTACATTAAGTTTATCGAGTCGTGGTCTCCACTCAAGAACACGTTTGCCCCAGCGGCCGTCGTCGGTTCTTCGCGAGATATGGTCGGTCCACTGCCACTTCAGCTTGCTAATTCTTAGAGCTGTGTCTTTGGTTCCTGTCTGTCAGGCCTTCCAGGTACGCTTGGCAAAAATTACAACTCTCATAGTACAACTTGCTTAAAGCGTTCTGTTCACGCGGCTGCAGCGGTTGGTCACTTGTTTGAAGCTTGCAAGTTAAAGCGTTAACCTCTGCACTCATTAATCCAATACTGCTGCAACACAGCACAAAAATGTGTATTAAACTATGGACTTAAGAACTTAAGTCGTGGTCTGCAAGCTGTCTGCCTACTGACGCCGTCAATTTAAAATTCATTTAAATGTTACGATTTAAAGCCCTCACTTCCAGTCGCGGTGCTTTTCAGGTATGCGACAAACTTTGACCAACGAGTGGCTATGTTGCGGCAAGCTCACTTTCAGCGCGCTGGCTGTTTTTTACCGTCAATGTAAATTGTGTCTAAATATTAAGTTGAAGCCCATTTTTGTGCTGTGCGGCAGTGGATGTGTGTGCTATGTCCTTTATTGCCCTATGTTCATTAAAAAAAAACTTTTTGAGATGTGTCGTTAAAGTTCTTTACAAAGATCATTTAAAACGGAATATTTACCATGATTTGATTTGTAATTATTAATCATGGCGCATGAAACTGTGCCGAAATATTGGAAAACTCAAACACAATTTTAGAAGGTTTATTCTTTACAAAAAGGTGCAAGATAAACTGAAGAAACTAGGGAAGCTTTTACGAAGCTAAATGTTTACTGGCACTTCGATACATTGCAACAGTTGTCTCAACAAAGTGGAAATAAAGTTTAAGCTAAGGATGAGGAAAGTTTTTATTTTGTTAGTGCATTGAATGAAAGAGATTTATGTAACCCGTTTTATTTGCTAGTTTCTGCCCGCGGCTTCGACGCGTTGATTACGTCTAAACGATATTGGTCGTCTAAAGGATATTTTTAGATGGTTCTATGGTTCATTTATTTGTAAAATATAGAATTACACGTCAAATAGTACATAGTGTACTGAGTACTATTGAAAGAAAGAAAAAAAAAATTATTTGGCCAAAATACAGGTTTCTACAAAATAACACATTAAAACAGTAAAACACAGCAAACATAAAATTAAATTAAATTAACCTACCTATTGATGCTTAAACTTTGTATGATTGACGATTATGTGCGAAAAATTGTATAATATCTTGAGTATTATTACTTAGTTATAATACTTTTATTATAATCTAATTATCAGTTATTTGATTATTGTCTAATTATTTAATTAACTTTAATTTATAATTTTTATGTGACTTGTAATATTCGTTTTTTACCAATAAATTGATTATTCTGATTATTTTAATTGAAATAATTAATTAATTAATTATAATTTAGCCACTTATTATCAAAGAGTAAATTACATAATAATTGAATTATAATTATATTAAATTATTAAACATTGTTAAAAAAAAAACTTTAATTATTGAGCATTGTCACTTGGAGAGGGTCGACGAAATTTTGGAAACACAAAATAATTGGGCGGCCATAGCGAAGGATAGAAAGAAATGGCACAGTCTGGAGGAGGCCTTTACTCAAATAGAAATAATAAATTATTCATTATTCATTATGTAAGGGATAACATGGGAACTCATTCATGGGATAATTAGTCTACTTTATTCCAAGTTCAACCCCACATTGATGCAATATTTCAAACTGATCCGTTCAGTTTTGAAGTGAAGAAATAACTAACATCCATCTATCAAAACTTTCGCATATGTTTAATGTGATTTAGTTTTTTGTCTACTGCTTTGTCCCACTGCAGGGCAAAATAAAGACGCTTCGTTTCTCTTCGTTTTCTATGTACCTTAGCATTTTTCCTGACCCATCCTAAATAAGGTTTTAAAACTAAGTTTAAAAAAAAAACATTTTTGGTTTTCTCAGGGATGCCATTGTCATACCTGGACCAAATTAAAATGGGACGTCACAGGAAGCATCAGCCTTCAAATAAAAAATAATCTAATAAATCAAAATCGGTTCCCTCAGTAGAAAGTTCTGAGGTAACAAACATAAAAAACATTCGAATTGATCTTCCTTTTTTGAAGTCGGTAAAATACCACGCTAGACCACGCTAGTGTACCAGCACCTTATGTTTGTTGTGCCGCCCACACAGCGGCCGCATAGCCCACTTTTGCAAACGGTGTCAATTGCCTTGCAAAAAAACTGTGTCTGTTGCCAAGACCGGCTTTAAAAATTTACGTCATTATTTTCAGTGTTGTAGTGTTTTTATGCAATGTTTTCTGTCTTTTTCACACTTACCGAGGTGCCGCTTGTACCTGAAACAAGATGGGCATTTTGAATTAATATTTTATTAAGTACATAAAATGATAAACGGTTCTGTGTAGAAAAAATATATTTTACAATACAATACAAAAATACTTTATTGAACACCAGATACACATATAATAACAAAAAAATGATATTACATAAGAGAAGTATAATGGGCGCACTTATCGCTTAGAATCGATCACTTCCAAGCAACCTTTGGATATTTTTGTTTTGTGAATTTAAGAAAGGCAGGGGTGTACCGACGGTAAGCTGGAATAAATATGAACCATTATGAATAATTTAAAACAAATACCTAATAAATGTTAAAAATACACACTAAAATGTATAAAATTGATACCAATACTTACAATAACTAAAACTTCATATCAAAAGAATTAATAAATCTTACAAAGTCAAACAACAATACAAAATTTTTTTGTAATATATTATAATAGGTAGGTACTTTTTTACTTGGCTATAATCACCATCTTGGTTTTTCAGTGACAAAATCATTAAAAGCATCTCCAGCCTTCCTTAATTCCAAGACAATACGAAATTAAACTCTCAGCCACCTTGTTAAAATCCAATTTTATATAATTCACATTGGAAAGGCGACTGCTTAACCCTACCGCACAATGGTGACCGCTTCCCGACTGTTCCATAATTGGAGTGTAGGGCTCGCTTGGTATTAAACTTTACTTTTGCTGAGCCTGTAGGAATTATAGTTTCAGTCCGGGGCTTCGCACACGTTGTTTCTTTGGAAACGTTTTAAGGTAAATTCTATCCCTCGGGAACTGATTTATGGAATAAAAAGTTGCCTATATTTTATTTCAGGCCGAGAACTACCTGTATGCAAAGTAGGGATGTTTGTTACTCTTTCACTCAAAAACTAAAAAACGGACCCGGCTGAAATGTTGCATACAGTTAGTTCCAGACCCGGAATAATAAACTAGGCAATTTCCATCCTATAATTCAGTTCCCATGCGATAGAAATAACCTTAAAACGATTCCATAGAAACAACGCGTGCGAAACCGCGGGCAGACACTAGTTATAAATATATTATTTTTGTAGCCGGTAACCTTCTAAATTCTTTCACCGTTGGGAAGCTTCGCTATCCCCGGGTGACATAGGCTATATATTATATTATCTTTCATCATCATAAAGTCCACTGCTGGACATAGGCCTCCCCCAATGAGCGCCATAGCGCCGTGTCTTCAGATTGACGTATCCAGCATCTAACTGCAGTCTTTCGCAGGTCGTCATCCCCCTAGAAATGTGAAATTCCAATTTAACGCGGATGAAACCGCGGGGAACAGCTAGTATTTTATATTGTTTAGTGTATTCTGTATCTATAGAGGGAACTTGATCAACGTGTACCCACTTCCTTTTATAAACCCACTTGTACTGTTTCCCCGCCCTTATATAAATGTAGCCGTATAGACAGACTCAAGTGAGCGTAAATGAGATTCCCTCACATTTCCGTCAACACAGCTTTGCGAGATCCTGTTACATAATATTATTTTATGCCTTCATGGGTGTAAAGTGCTCTTTAGTACTGTTACAAGAATAAGTGCTTGTAAATAATTTTTGAGAAAGAAAGTTTTGAAAATGGCGACTGACTGAAAATGGCGGATGTCAAGACATAATGTATGTACATATATACCGAAAAGATAACTGTAAAATATCACTTTTCGCCTTCTTGCAGCTAGCCCATATCACTTTCCTAAAATATCTCTTTATGCCTTGCTTCAGCGGGCCTCGCTGTAGCCGTGAGGACAGCTCGCTTAAAGCTTGTAGCACACACAGCTTTTTGCCTTTTCTAGGCTGTAGACACGGGGACAGCGTGCGTTGCCCACGGGCGGGGCGTGTCGGAGCAGTGCTTTTTGATAAGCGATGACCTTCAACCATTACTAACACTACCTACAGTCTGCAATCTGCCATTACTATCTAGAATAATTTCCAATAGTTTAAAAGATTTATCATGAAACATGTTTCAAACCAAATTAACAAACTGCCAACTAGAAAACTGTTTTATGATGTTAAATAAATATTTAAATTTAAAAAACAAATTGACATACTTTTTCATCCTATTTATTTTAATTTTTTTTATTTTTATTTTTGCTATTTTTATTTAAATTTGTATATTTTTAAATTGGATTTTATTTAATATAGGTTGACTATAGTAACATTAGAGACATTTACACTTTGACTGCGATTTTTTTTCAACGACTGCGATATTTTTTTTAACCTAAAAAATTCGTGCTGCCGCTCTAAAGAGCGGTTGTGTTGCGCCGCACATGCGTTTCGTTCGAAAAATATTACGGCTGTGCTGAGTCACACAGATCTGTATTTTCTCAGCCGCTGCGCTAGTGTGTACGCATATTAGTCACATGTAGAAAACACATACCGTGTGATTTCAGCAATCAAAGTGTACGTCATTTTATTAGTAGTTACTAAGATTTTGCACACAAGTTTGTGTTTGGATATATTTAAAAATTAAGAACTGTTATACAGACACTCATGCAAATAAAGATTATGATTAATTCTTCAAAAATAAATAGTTCAAGCAGAATACTTCCCAACACGGTCATTATTTCCCTTCATGTAATTAATTATTGTAAGGAAACCATCGGATGATGTATGCTTAGCTCGATCTGTTAGGTACAGTTGGCACCAAGTTTATGGTAATATATGTAATTTTAATTGTTGGGTTCGTTCCGTTGTAAACGAAAATATTTTTATTTAGGTACCTTAGAAAAAGGGAACAATGAACTTTTTAACAATATGAAATGACTTTACACTGTAGATTGTTTGCAACAATCTGTAGTTATCTGAATTATCTTTAGTTCTAAATTGTTTATTTTATTTGATTGCAACAATAAGTTGATTGTTATTCGTTGTAATCAAAAACGGATATAACTCAACAATAACGGATATAACTTTCTACATGTCTAGATAATTGTACTTCACATCGATGAAGTACATACAATTATCTAGACATGTAGAAAGTTTGTTTTTCAGGTTTTTAAAGTTAAAATACTTGTGACATAATTAAAGCTCTAGTTTCATTTATTAAAATAATCCCAACAGTAACTGGTAATTTTTTGGCTGTTGGGGGCAAACTTCATGAGACAATTGTGACCAAAGCTTACATGAATGAAGGGTAGACTGTACACCCCTTCGCATCCCTTAATAATGGTAGTCAAACACGCAATACTCTCCTTTTCCTAATTGAAACATATCTTCGAGCTCACTAGATGCCTGCACTACATAGATAGATATTTTTACTACACATAGAAAATACCCAGAACACCCTGAACAAATACAAATACCTGCAAATCGTATAAACAATTGTCCCGAGGCAGTAATCGAACCCTACGTCGCAGGCGCCAGACCTTCGCCAGCTGCGCCATAGCGGTCAAAATTCAAAGTAAAAATTTCTTTAGGCTTACAACACTAAATTATTGCCTTAATCGAAAAAAACGTTCAGAAAAGTCAAATTATATGAAATAAATTATTATCAAATTAGAAATAAGGTGTTTTTGATTTTCTGTTCACATGTTGTTTTGTCTACTAGGGTTAAAGTGAATAAGAAACCACTAGTAGGTACATACATACATTTCATTCGTCATTCGGCTATGTAGTTATAAGTAAATAATAATGTAGCTTGGATTTGGATTTCGGCGGGACTTGAATCCGCGACTTTCTAAAAGTTTAAGTTTCTCGGGTTGTTAACACGAAACATGTGGTCGAGTTAAATGTCCCAAAACCCGTAATACCAGGTCTGGAATAGGGATACAAACATTAACAAGAAGTTATAATTACAACAAAACTTCTAATGCAATCGTTAACGGACTCTAGAGAATAGGAATAACTCTATTTTCATACAAACTTACTATCTACTTCCTGCATGAAACTCTAGATAGATGTTTTTTGCAAGTGTAGGTTTTTTTCATTATCACTACGTTTACCGAGTCGTGGTCTCCACTCAAGAACACGTTTGCCCCAGCGGCCGTCGGTTCTTCGCGAGATATAGCCAGCCTAGTGGGCTGGCTATATCTCGCGAAGAACCACTTCGTTTTGCTAGTAACGCATGTTCTTTAGTATATAGAAAGTTTAGAAATGCGTGTGGCCATAATACCCAAGTTGAAATTCGAGGCGTCAACTGACACTTTTGTAATAAAACGGCCTAAATAGAGCTATTAAACCGATTCAAATAGGTGTCTAATGATGTCTTTGGATTTAGAAGAAATAAAACTAAGCTCAGAGTCTTAATTTGTACTAAAATTTTATGGTTTTCGGAATGGTTCGTCCTAGAGGGTTTACAGTTTATTCAATTGATGGTACTTAAACGTGTTAACGTCACGCGTGTCTTGATCTTGTTGATCATTAGCTTGTTTTACTGCTGACAAGCTCCGAACTTTGACTTCGTTTGTATGGAATTTGGTTGAATAATAATGTCGGTACCTAAACGACTTTCATACCAAATCCATATAAACACTAAAGTTGTGGTTTTTCCGAGTTATGTTATTTTTAATATCGCATTTTCTTGAGTGTTTGAAGCTTACATTTTCTTTTCCTTGTCCATAATTACAATTTCTGGTTCTTTTGAAATAATTATACAAATGTACATATCAAAATAAGTAGGTACCACCAACACATACATACATAGGTCATCTCTATACTGTTTAAAAACCCTAGTAAGCTTTGCATTTTTATACTTCGAAAATAAATACCATTCAAATTTATATTCGAAAATAACTTTGTCTGTCTGTTACCGTTTCACGCCTAAATGGCTGAATGGGTCCTAATCAAAATTGGCAGGAAGGTAAATGGTATGCCGGGGACGGACATATTCTAGGCTACTTGAAAAGCGCGTGCAAAGCCAGCAGCTAGTAATAAAAAAACTTACAAAACTAGGCACAAATCCAGAACTAGGTACCAATTAAATCCCCGACAATCCGACGAAAGAAGACTAGTAAAAAGGGGATTTAGTGCACTCGGGACAATGCCGCTCTGATGAGGTTTTCATACACGTTCGTTTTTGCTAATCCCACTTCTGATGCAAGGGTTCTATTTGAACTCGGACTTGGTAAGTAAAAAAACTCGATGGAGGGCGGATTGAATATGCAAAGTGGTCATAGCTCTGCTATCTTTGGAGCTAGATGATGCTGTGTTAATTGATTTATTTTTAGAAGTTGTAAATCTTGCTAGTGTGAATTCATCTATTATTATGATAAACCTGTCCTTTCTTTACCAAAACCACTTCTGGTGTAGGAGTAGAGGTATATTTGTGCAGGGGCTTAGTAAAATAGGAAATCACTATGTAGATATTATAGACAATGCTATTAAATCATAATAATTTGTAGTTCGTTCGTTCGGATCATGTAATGACAGCACCTATTCATTTAAGCGGAGACTTAAATCGTGGCTCATCGAGAAGGCGTTCTACAGTATAGACGTTTAAGTTAAATTTTAAATAATGTTTAATTATTTATTATTTTTTTTTTTTTTTTTTTTTTTTTTTTTTTTTTATTTAGCCTGTTTCGTCCCACTGCTGGGCAAAGGCCAAATTATTTCTTTTAAGAATTATTATTTGTCTTGTATTATTTTGATACCAATAAATTGATTATTCTGATTTTTTTGAAATATATACAATGTGTATTGTCGAACCTTGATCAAACGAGATGTGCGAATACACGACATATATTTATCGATAAAAAACAAAAAATAAAATATTATATGTTACCTATCTCAAAAATAAAGCCGATTTAATATTTTATTTAATGAAAACTAATTCATCTGGTTTTTTCTTCGTTTCTTTTTGAATAAACGGTG
Source organism: Eupithecia dodoneata (assembly GCA_947044415.1). NCBI lineage: Eukaryota > Metazoa > Arthropoda > Insecta > Lepidoptera > Geometridae > Eupithecia > Eupithecia dodoneata. The sequence goes on along the minus strand of OX345665.1, from coordinate 10,604,538 downwards.
TATTTTGTTCAAAGTAGTCTCATTTGAATGCTAGATAGTCTAACTAGCTAATAAAATAAGAAACAAATACAATTTCGGTACATAAGCCTAGTAAAATCAATAGTTTTTTAGAAATTTGCAAAAAAAAAACAAATTTTATTTTATTTTTGATCTGTAACTTTAAAACTGGGTTATTGAGGTGTACTTTTTTGCATGTTATATTAAACTTCATAATTTAATCTACAAATCCTCCAAAAAATATGGGTCTATCTATCGAATAAAATACACCGTTTACTCAAAAAGAAACGAAGAAAAAACCAGATGAAGTAGTTTTCGTTAAAAAAATTATTAAATCTGCTTTTTTTTTGAGATAGGTAACATATAATTTTTTATTTTTTGTTTTTTATAGATAAATATATGTCGTGTATTTGCACATCTCGTTTGATCAAGGTTCGACAATACACATTGTATAATACTAGCTGCACATTTCATTTGATCAAGTTTCAAAAAAGTTCTTGTCTTTGAGACTCGGTGCTACTGCATCTAAATAATCATACTCGACTGCAACATTCGAGTATGATTATTTAGATTACATTTCAAGAAACATTTAAAAATTAAAATCTGCTTCAAAGTAAATAAAATAAATAAAACATTATCTAAAGAAGCGAAAAGTTGATACAACCATTTTCCCTTCAAAGCAGGAAAATATTAACAAGGAAAATAATGAGCTTACTGATTTCAAAATTGATATCTTATTCTATTTCCATATTTACCGCTGAATCGCAAAAATCACGGGGAAAAGTGGGAAAAACGTTAAGTATGGTATTGGTGTTAACAGACAAGACAGGAATCAGTTGGGTCATTATTGATTGTCACAGACAAGTCTTAGTAGGTCCACCAGCTCCTGCTGATGTCCTTGCTAACAGGACCAGGGCACGGCCCATTCTATAAATTTTTAGACGACTTTCTTTTTATATTTGTCTGTTTGATTTTTTCTTAAGTGTGTTTACCTATCCTATCTATGGAAATACGGAACAAAAATCCGATTTTGATATTTGCTTATATAACGCATTTTAAAGTTTTCAGGGTTTAGATAGATAGATAGATTGATAATATTTTTATTTACCTTAAAAACTAGCATACACAACAAACTTAAAACTACGCACATTAATACAATATATCTTACAAATTATTGTGCGTAGCAGAGTTCATGGCAAATATGGCCTTCACTCAGCATTGTGCTGGATGCACACTAATGTGTCCACTGATTTTCAGTGAAGACCAGAGGGATCGTGTCACGTCACGGTCGTCAGGTGCATGATTTATACATACATAAAAATAGTAAATAAAATTGCATTACATTATTAATATACATTATAATTGTTTAATTGCTGTCTCGAGGTTTAATTGCTGGGAATCGAACCTGCAACCTCCTGAGTCGCAGGAAGACCTTCGCCCGCCGCGCCTCATCGGTCTTCAAATTAAAAGTCGATGGAATCATAATTATTCATATTTATTTTCATTGTGTTACATTTATAGGTCTTAGGTCTTAGTATCGGTAATGTATAAGAAACACAATGGTACCCACGCAGGGCGCGGCAATAAGTATTGAGAGTGGTGAGCCGGGTTTCTAGAAAATTATGTTAATTAAATCAAATTATATTTATGTAGGTAGGTACGTTGTTCGCAGTGAACCAGCCATATTCCCCATTTCCAAAGCACCTACATGATTTGCATATGTACACGTCTCATATGGTGTTTTCAATTTACCTTACGGCCTATAATAATTTATTCCCGCCTACGCTGTTGATTATATTTGTTCGAGTTCGGATAACCAGGGGGATGGGAATTCCCTAGACGTTTCAGTTTATCCGACAGAGCATGACTTTTGGTATCTATTGGTATTAAAATGTATTATCCTTCATCCGTATTTATCCTTCATTCGTATTTTATTGTAAGAAGTGATCACTTTATTTCCTAGTATTACTTATGTATTTTGAATTTTGTGACGACTTCCAAAGTCTTGTTAGGTCTAAAGGAAATACAGCACTTTGATATCTGATTCGCTATGCTCATTAGGGGAGGCGTATGTGCAGTAGAATAATTGGTATAGGCTGATGATGTTGAAGAAGAAGTCACTTGTCAGTAGTCACTCATTAAAGGTCATGACAAATTAATAAAAAAAAATTATTTACGATATTGTATTTATAATTATACTAGCTGCGCCCCGCGGTTTCACACGCGTGGTGATAGTTATTTTGGATGATATACAATATATATTTATGAATTGTGTGCCTATATGTTATTCTGATATGTAAGCTATATTTGTGTAAGCTATATTTTTATATATTGTGAAGTTTCATCAAAATCCATATAATAGTTTTTGCGTGAAAGAACAACAAACATCCTCACAAACTTTCGCATTTATAATATTAGTAGGATAATAAAGAGAAAAATTGAAATATTATTAATAACTGTGGCTTAAATAATGATCATTCATGTTAACAACGTCTGAAGAATCGCCCGCAGATGGTCGCGATTCCCGCCTCGGGATATATTTCTACAGTAGGACATATTCTAAATAGATCCACAGATATTTTTTTCGGGAGCTCTGGTCGTTTCCTATGTATAATAAAAAGTAGGTGCATATATGTATAATATACTAAATAGATATATGTGTAATATCTATTTAGTATATTATATTATGCATATCAGTCATTTGGTACCCAAAACACGCTCAGCTCTGCTTAACTTAGGGTTATATCATGCTTTGTGAATTTTCCAGTATTTTTACTTACTCGACACTTATCTACCAAAAATCTCGTCCGTTCTAGTAAATTCAGCTCCAAGCTAAGGGAATATACAATGACCGCACGCCTCATGTGTCCAAGCCATGACATGCGTTGCGGTGACACGTGTCACGGTTTGGTGACGATGACTCGAGTTCCATGATTTTTCTTCTTCCATTTTCTTTAACCAAAAATTGCTCAACGCGTCTAGTTTTTTCTTTTTAAAAGTTTTACTTACTCGACACATATCTACCAAAAATCTCGTCCGTTCTAGTAAATTCAGCTCCAAGCTAAGGGAATATACAAAGACCGCACGCCTCATGTGTCCAAGCCATGACATGCGTTGCGGTGACACGTGTCACGGTAGACTACGGCTTTTTAAATCCGAAATACAATACCACTTTTGCATGCGCGCCGAAAGACCTCGGGATTTTTGTGTAATTTTCAAGCAATGGACAACGGAGGTTCTTATTTTGGCTGTATGTTTTTAAATGCTATCATGGTTCGCAGTTTCTACGGAAATTTAATTCGAATTTGAAAGAGTTTGACTAACTCAAATTCAAATTAAGCATAATACGGCTGCTTACGACTTTATTTTTTATCCGCAAATAACGCGTGCTAAGCCGCGGGCAGAAGCCAGCATATATAATTAGGTATATGTATAATTCAATAATGTGTTTTTAAATATGGTAAAAAATGTTTTTCTATTCTATAATAAAAACTAACCCAAAACATACTTTAAAAAATTTATTTTCATTTATCAAAGTGTTAATATTTTACAAAATGATGCGGCACAAGGAATAGAATTAAAGCAGTATAACAAAAAATAAAATAATACAAAAATCAATAATACAAAATCATCTCACTGTATATAAATTAGCCGTAAAATGAATACAATTTTGCTAATATTTAGAAATCTTTTTTAAATAGATCACTTAAACGCTTTCGAAAATAAATATTCAGAATACACCTCAAATAAATTCTATGAAGATGAAATAAATAACTGGGCTCACTTGATAGGCATTAGGATAGATTTGGCCATAACCCTTTGAGGTAGGGGCTCATCGTCATTTCGACTGTACTTATACGAATTATTCATGCACCCCACAACCAAAGCTGACAATGTGAAACACTGAGCTATGACCCTTGTCCGCATCATCAGTTGAGACGCTCTTTCCCTGCCAGCTACACATTTATACATGCCTGCCACTAAAGCCACTGTGGTTGAGAATGCACCTGAAATATTCCAAATTTTAAAGGGTTTTTGTAGATAATTAATAAAATAAAAGATATCGCCCAAGCACTACTAGGTGTGTCTTTTAAATGCCTGTAGAAAATAAATAAGGTTAAAGATGTCGTCCAAGCGCTAGGTAAGGCTGTGTTGACGACCGATGTGGCGGAGCAGGCAAAGGCCCGCCTGTGATGCAGGAAGTTGCGGGCTCGATTACGCCTTGGGACAAAAGTTTGAAAATCAGCAAATATTTGTCCTCAATACATTTCCGTGCATTTTTCTTCGAAAAAGATGTTCAAAAAGTTTAGAACATAAATAATGCTGCATTATCTAGCCCCATGGTAAGCAGAGCTTGTGTTATGGGTACTAAATGAAGGGAAAGATACATTATCTGTTCTGTGTGTGATTAAGATAATTGAAAGCTATACTACTACTACTCCCTAATAGATAATATTCATTAATATACATTATAGCTGCTATGTGTGAAGTGCTTTATGTTGTTCTTACCTAAAGCTACAGCAGGGACCCAGTACTCAGAGCATTTTTCGAGAACTCTTCCGAAAACACTATGTGATGGCCTGTGACTTTTGAATCGACCCCGTAGCGTTAACCAGTCGACATCATCTGGAGCGGCCATGGCTAGGCAAGTACTAATGCACGTTTTTTTGTAAATACGTTTATGGCATTACAAACTCATGCGTGGAGTCGGCTGGGAAGCTTTAATTTTAATTCAAATACATAATTTTACATGAAATTTACAATAATCTTGTGATCTAAAAAATTATGTCCGATAATGACAATCTATGGCGTGCTAGGCATTTTTGACAGTATGTTTTTTATTAAGGTATTCAGGTCAGATAAAGAGGTTTTCACAGATTTTACCTTGGAGTATACATAACCTAAGTACCCTTTTGAACCAATCGTCCTTCAATAAAACTTTTGAATCCATGTCCATCCTATGTTCGTCGGCTACAAATTTATAATTATTAAATAATTTTCTTCAAATTACAATCAAATATTTTACGATATTTTCTTGTTTTAAGATACTATGTTACTGTTCATCATCATCATCAGCCTATATTAGTCCACTGCTGGACATAGGCCTCCCCCAATGAGCGCCATAGCAGCCTATCTTCGGCTTGGTGCATCCAGCTTCTACCTACAGTATTTCGCAGGTCGTCAACCCACCTGGTCGGAGGGCGTCCTACACTACTTTTACCAAGTCGTGGTCTCCATTCAAGAACACGTTTGCCCCAACGGCCGTCGGTTCTTCGCGAGATATGGCAGGCCCACTGCCACTTCAGCATGCTAATTCTTAGAGCTATGTCGAAACTTTGGTTCTCTGTCGGATGCAATCGTTACGAATCCTATCCTTCAGAGAAACTCCGAGCATAGCTCTTTCCTATGTTACTGTTTTTTTTTAATTATTACAGAATCGGAACCCAGGTAAAACGACAAATAGCACTATGTTGTATCGAAGGAAATAAACTTGTCCCATTATTTACCTAGTTCCGACGCTTCTGAAGTTAATTATAGCCTAACTACTTGTAAGCAAAACGACCGTTGATTAACTAGACATTCTTGCGAGAATGCAGGTATTCTTTAACTAGGTATAACAAAACAAAAGGTACGAAACGTATTGTAAGTACTAATTTAACCGCGTTTATTTACCTATTTTTCCATACACTGTAAACCTGTTGAAACGTCGGAAAAATAGGTAATGAAACGCGATAAATACCACTTAAATTAGTACTTACAACTATGTGTCCAGATCGCTTAAGCCTAAAACGTATTATGTCGTAAAAGTGACTGTGTTTCTAACGTGTGTCTAAGTGGACTAACATTGGCAGATTGATGATGAGCATTCATTGATGATGCTGAAACATACGAGAGAGATAGAGATATAAATTGGACTCACCAGAAACCACTAGGTAAGTGCCTACCTAAACTAGTAAGCTAGCATGCGACTCCGAAGTAAATCTCATAACGTAAATCCCAAATAGCTCGAAACTATGTAGCCTTATGAGCTTTAAACCAACGGAGTTGAGTTTAAACTAAACTATCACATTTTGACGTGAAAATGTTGACATCGGTCTAGGAGGTTAATTCCTGCTTCTAATTTTAAGTCAGGAATGAAACTGCAGCTGTTAATGGGTTATGGGGAGCTATACGGCTTCAAGTCCAGGCATTCGGCTATTTTGTGTACTTTCTACGAAGCTATACCTATTATAATATTAAGCTCTTAATATTATGTTGAATTCGTAAATTGATAAGGGTAAATATTACGGTATTGGTATTCCATTTGTAGAAGCCAAACTTCACTAGCACACATAATGTCCACTGCGAAACATGTATTCCTAAACCAAAGGGGCTTAGCCTCATAAACTCGAAATCAATGTATAAAAATAATCATGACTCTCTTTACACTCCTTGCTATAAAAAGCAATAAAAAATCACGATAGCTTTCATCGAAATATATCCACCAGTTAATCACATAACTAGTGTTCATTACACGCCGCGTATGTCGCCGCAACTGACGCCGACGTATTCTTTGATAGCATCGCCAAGTTACACCGTTTGATGCTCTCATTTCTAAATTGTACCTTTTGACCTGTTTGTTTTGTTTATTTTTATCCGTGACATGCACATAATGTATTTTGAATTTTATTTTTGATATAATTAGTATAAAATTTATTAGATATATGTATATTTAGAATTTATTAATCCGATTGTTATTATTTTGTGCTTATGACTTGAATGTTTAATGTTAAAAATTGACTTACTTTAGTTTATAAAATATAATGTTTGACGTTTTAGTATGTATATAACTGTAAGTCAAATGTAAATAAATGAATAAATAAATAAATAAATACGCTAGTAACATTGATAGCATAAAAATCAAATAATCTATCCATTTCTAAAGAACCCGCTGCTGCCAGCGTGTCAATAGCAAAATACACACGCTGTATTCGCAAAAAAAGACCATTTGAATGTTCGCACAAATTGGCAGCTATCCCGCGCCACAAGCCATTGACTCCTCTATTAGGACAAACGAGAGTTCAGGTCTGATGAAGTGACACTACTCTAGCTGAACCACTTTAATACTTAAACAATGTATGTGATTCTGTATGACTGTGCTGGTCGAGAGTTTTCAGTTATGCAAAGGGCAAGCAAAATGTGTGTTTTGAAAAATTTAACTAATATTTAAATCTAAATTGATGAAAGTTAAATAAATAAATAATGCTGGACAATCCACACAGCATCATCTAGCCCCAAGGTAAGCAGAGCTTGTGTTATGGGTACTAGATGACTGATATACTAGATTACATAGATAGATATTTATTTTATTATACATATAACGACCAGAACACCCGGAACAAACATCTGCAGATCGTACACACAATTGTTCCGAGGCGGGAATCGAACCCGCAACCTCCTGCGTCGCAGGCGGACCTTTGTCCACTTCTGTCGTTCTGGTCGTTTTCTATGTATAATAAAAAATATCTATCTATGTAATGTATTGTATTATATATATCAGTTATCTAGTACCCATAACACAAGCTCTGCTTACCATGGGGCTAGATAATGCTGTGTGAATTGTCCAGCATTATTTATTTATTTAATTCGAGTCCTGTAAAGTCTAAAGGTAATAAAGAACTTTGAGTCTGCGATTCAATAACCTAAAATCAGGATTGCACAAAATCAGGTTAAAACAGATAATTAATTAAAGTAATAAAAGAGCTATCAAGTCTGCGACCCAGTAAGTCAAAATATTTACCCAGTACTTAATTATTCGAGCAATAAACCTCTCCTAGGGGAAGGCAGTGAAGGCCTCATAATTGCATCGTCCGTTAATTAATAAATAACTCAGTTGACTATTCAGGCCGGAGTAACGTGCTTTAATCTCTTAATAGAGAGGACTATCATATTTGTGGTGGGAGGCCTTTGTGACTTAGGGTCAAAGGTTTGGAGCCATTTTGGTTTTGATTAACGTTTTTCCTTAAATTCTCATGAAAAAACCGCTAAAGTTTGGAAATTACTTCTCCGCTTCTGTTTTTCCAGCCAAATAAAACATGTGTCTCTCCAAGACTAGAGTAAATAAAGTGTCTTTTAGATCCATTAAGTGAGATTCACAAATCGGATGAGTTCGGACGAAGGTCTATTTAGGATTTAAAAAAGGAGGAAATGTCAGACTTCAAGGGGCAGGCGGAATTCAAGATTTGGACACTTGATAATTGCGTCTTAGCACTTCGAGTGCTGAAATCTCACCGTATGTGTTTTCTACTAGTGACTAATATGCGTAAATCCACAGTAGCGCAGCGGCTGAGAAAATACAGATCTATGTGACTCAGCGCAGCTGTAATGTTTTTCGAACGAAACGCATGTGCGGTGCAACACAACCGCTGTGTAGAGCGGCAGCACGACTGGCTTAGGTTAAAAAAAAAGATCGCAGTCGTCGAAAAAAGTCCACAGTCAAAGTGTTAAGCAAGTCTGAAGTGAATTTCCAGTTCTACTTTTGATTTTTTTTTTTCATGTTGAGCTCAGTTCATAGTTTAAAACACAGATCGGTTTCATCTTCGAGCCTTATGTTCATCAAAAAACATTCAAAGCTCTTTTCGCCCCGAAAAAGGCTCAAGTAATTGATTGCCTGATCCAAGGCAGCTCATTAAAGCAGCAAACAAACCGAATGTTGCTGATGACTGCCATAAGCCAGCTCTTAATGCTGATGGAGTGGGAATAAATTATTTATTTCATACACACGGTATCGAAAGGTTGTTTTGTTGTTCACATAAATTATTGTTAATTTGAAAAAAAAATGTTAAAAATCCGTGTTTCAATATAGGTACTTATATTAACCCCAGACAACTAATCTTCGCACACACTCCTATATATATGTATATCATACGTCGACAGCTGTTTGATATTTTTTGTGTCTTGTAACAATTTACAAGACACAAAAAATATCAAACAGCTGTCATTATTGAGCCCCCGCATGAAAGCTCTTTTTTGCCATATACATTATGTACATACAACTATGTCCCTGCTCACAGCCTCAACAGACATGCCGAATTCTAACTCAGTAAAATGTCCAGACAACGCTAGAGGTACTCATCATCAAACTATGATAGTCCATTGCTGGACAAGCCTCCCCTAATGAATACCGTGGATGTCGTATGTGACGATTAAGGGTCATGCACTGGGGGGCGGGCAGCAGCGCTGCAGAACAATCCTAAATATTCCTAAACTCCGATCCCCAACACGCACGGCCAGCGTCGGGATTATGGGCATAATATAATATGGGCCCTAATTGACACAACACGCCAAGAGGTACTCAATATAGTTAAAATCTTTTAAGGCAACCCTAAATGAAAGATTTTTGAAAATTGCCAGTGTTCAGCGTTTTTTGTAGGTAACAAGGTACTTTACCCATTTGGACTTTCTAGACAACATCCAAGACATCCGAACCGAACTGAAGGTGTCATTTATACAGTGCTGGATGTTTACAAAAGACAAGTTCAATACACGTGAGATACCTTACCGAGAACTTTGTCAGCAAGTCAATCAAATCATAATCTACCCCAAAACTAAGCAGAGCTTGTGTTATATAGGTGGCAAATAACACGTTACACCGTGTACATGCGCTTTCCAAGCTAGCTTCCTAGGAAGACATATTGAATTTCCATCGAAATCTTTTTCACTGAAAGCGACATCCAATCCATAACCAGCGCCACCTGCGACTAGTTACTGTAACCGCAGTTCCGTTTATCAAAAACTCTGGGATCCTTATTCGCTACTTCACGAAACACAGGGTACCACGGAAACCGTTATTCTGTAAAAATTACTTTTGCGATTGGTTGTCAACCAATTTAGACAAACACAGTGACAGAACAGAGTGACAGTGGCAAGGTGATTTCTTAAAATAAAATGATTTTTCGAAAATAGTACGACCACACTGAGGAGATATGCTATACATAGCTTTACTTTAGGCCTGTCAAATTACCATGGTATCTGTAAGTTCGTATGGTACGTACATAAGTACGGCGTACCTTAAAGTTCTATGCATGAAATAGAACCTACAGAGTTCTAGATATGGCATAGACCGTGATCTTAATCAGACATGACATTCTAATAACAGCCTCTTTTCCTCCGCAGATGGTAGGTGAATAGGATTTATTCTTCTTGGAAAAAGTCCTCGTTATGGCGAGCATAGTAAATAAGTGGGCCGAGCATTGCCGAGACGATCGGATTGCAAAACAATTTTGTTACCCTTAACAACGTATACCCTGATTACCTATCATTACTCTACTTAAGCTACTTTTTATTCAGATAGGTGGTACTTAACCAATCAAGTTCGCTATCTGAAACTAGTTTGTTTAATACTGTAAGTAGAACAGAAATCTAGTCTCAGTTGCAGTTGTCATAGCGAATAAGTCCACACTTCCAAGTTATGACAAAAACTGCAAAGTTCACCAAACTCTCGCGCTGTATTTCCCAAGTTCTAGTACAATGTTATTTCATTTATTGCCTGACCGTCAGCTCGCTGGAAAATTTCATTTATCAGAGCAGTTTCGAAGTGAGTTTTGTGGTGAAAAAATGTTAGTTTTACAGGTAGAATTTTGATCTGAAATTCAGGTGAGTGGGCGCGTTTTAATGATATTTGAAAGGTGCGGAAAAATTTGGTAAAATGATTTAGAGCGGAGCATCGTAGATAAAAGAATGTTTTAAACGACCGATTTAAAAAAAATAGGAGGAAGTTACGTTGACGTATAGATGGTAACTAGTAACCAAAAAAAAAGGAGGCGTCGTAGGTTAAAAAAATCAAGAAGTTGCTCATTCTCGAAACGTTTACAGCGAAACAAGATTCGATCCATTCGTTTTCATTTACACATCACGTATTCCCTTTCTATGTGTTTACATCCAATGAAAAAAATTATTTGAGTAGGTAGGTACATCATCTAGTATCTAGTAATTTCAGAATAAAAACAATCCGCAAACGCGGTCGCCGATCTAAATATAAATTAACGACTCGCTCTAACATAATGTAGGTCAATATCTCTCATTGAGTATGGAACGCGAAACGCGTAATATTTTCCGTCTGGCTTTGCGAATATTTTACACGTATTACTACTATACCTAGTATTCCTACGGGAGTAAGACCACTAGGTATGGATATAAATAAGGCAACATAACACGCGTTAACAGGATACGTGACTGGGGAGGCGATGCTATGCTATTACCTGTATATTTCTGTCTGCGCTATCAAGCGCTTTTTTATATAAAAAGTAATAATTTTATTATTTAAGGGGCCTCCGGAGGGACGAATTCTTCATACAAACGTAATACCAAAATTATTTCTAATTCAAGCATATTTCCACTATAATATTGCATTATTTGTATTAAAATAGTATTTATCTAGGTTCCCAAACAGTGTTTTTTTCAAAATACTTACCTAAAATGAAATGAAAGCCAATCTCATTTTGCACATTTTTATGCGAAAATGGACAAGTTTTCTTCCTATTTGTTTCGTATTAAAAACATCAATATCTTACGTTTTATTTATTAAGGAACATAGCTTATATTGTCTAGTTACAGAATAACAATACTTTGTGAAGAATACAAAAAGTTTTCAGTCATAATTTTTGGTATTACGGAACAAACCAAATTTTGAACGGCTAATATTGCTATCGCGCACGCATGTGGCGCGGCGCAAGGGTTAAACAGGGACAGCGATATTCGGAGCGATTTTTGCAAGCGAGGGTCGCCGGACCCTTAAGACTTAGAATAACGTGTCAAGGTGACGACTGGATGCTATGCTTCTTATAATGGGAGGCCTATGATCAGCGGTGGACTAATATAGGCTGATGATGATGATGATGTTAATTTTCAATCAACTCAGTGGATTAACTTTCACTGTGTGCGGGAAGACTAAACTAGGGTCTTATTTCACCGCTGTATAATTGAAAGCGCACCTACCATTCAATATAATAAAATATAAAATAAACTCAGATAAGAACTTAAAAAATGAGTTCAGCGAATAGCACCGGCCTAAAATTGTTCTGGTTCAAGCGCTAAACCGTGTTCAAGAGCTTTAGTCACGTAATAGGTGTTACGAATTTTAACTCGATCAAGCTGAACTTAGTTTTGGCAGCTAACGGTGAAATTTGATCTTAACATTCCTTCAAAGTAGTATTTAAAATATTCCATGTTCCAAAAATTGCATATCGAGGTAGATTAATACAACAAATGCCGAAGGAACTTTCTGAAAGTCAAAAGGTCACTTCCGGGTGCAAAATTTAAAAAGTTGATGCCCAGTTTTTTAATTTTGCAGCTGCCAGAAGGTGTGTTAAGGCGAGAAGTATCGCGAACCATCCACCGTCAGGGATGCATTATGATATTTTATCACAAGAAATGGTTTAACATAGAATTAGAATGTAAAGTTTTTTATTTTAAGCTATAGTAATAAGTTGCAGGTTCGAATCCCACCTCGTTACGAATGTTCGTACGTATTGATTTGTTCTGGTAGTTATCTATGAATGATAAAAAATATCTATCAATGTAATGTATTGTATTATGTATACTCGTATCATCTAGTACCCATGGCCATAACACAAGCTCTGCTTAGCTTGGGGCTGATGCTGTGTGAATTGTCCAGCATTATTTATTTATTTATATAAACTGCCTATTTTGCGATACAATGAAAAAAAGATAACCCCCGGATGTGTTACCAGCTCTTGACCAGTAGCTCTCCCTAGAGAGGAAAGTAAGCAGTGAATAACCGAAACTCTATTTTTTTTATTCGGTTTTTCGACCGTTGTTCCTGAAAAACTAGGAACTAAAATAATCCGATTTTAACTGCAAGTTTCTCGTGAAATAGAGCCGGGTTTTTAAAATTACGAATCCGAACTGAAAGCAATTTGAGGTGAGAAATTTTGCTGGAGTTATTGAAAACTGTTGAAAACTTTGCAGTTGTTTTTAATTTTAAAGTTATGGGATTGTATTGTTTTTTTCTTTTCAATTCGACGAGTAAAAATGCGAGAGAATGCCAAAATAAAGGAAATGCATGAAAGTTGTATAGTGAAAGCTGTTTGGCATTGGCAGTTTTTTTTATTGATGAAGGGTTTATTATTGCGTCTGGGTACGCAATAATAAGCCCTGCGTCAATAATAGTTTACACTTTGAGTGCTGAAATCACACGGTATGTGTTTTCTACAAGTGACTAATATGCGTAAATCCACACTAGCGCAGCGGCTGAGAAAATACAGATCTTTGTGACTCAGCACAGCCGTAATATTTTTCGAACGAAACGCATGTGCGGCGCAACACAACCGCTGTGTAGAGCGGCAGCACGAATTTTTTAGGTTAAAAAAAAAGATCGCTGTCGTCGAAAAAAAATCGCAGTCGAAGTGTTAAGTTTATTTTCACGTAATGGACATATTGTACCAGCATCTTCTTTCATGTCAACTGCAAGAGATTTACCTACTTCTTGGCAGCAACAGAATATACGGAACTAGTTTCTGCCCGCGACTTCGCACGCGTTGTTTCTATGAAAACGTTTTAAAGTTATTGCTATCCTATGCGAGTTCCCATAAGATATCAATAACTTTAAAACGTAATATATTTTGTAAAATGTCAGCCTTATCCGTTCAGTAGTTCTAGCTTGAAGAAGTAAAAAATATCCATCTATCCTGTATCTATCATGTAAACATCAAAACTTTCGCATTTTTATACTATAAGTGTGATTAAACAAAATATCTAGTAGATAAATAGTAATAAATGATTACCTCCTCACCATGTATTAGATAGAGTAACTATTGGGTCTAATAAAAAGGTTAAAATAAAAGTCTACCACCGTCAAATCTCTGTATTCGCTATTCGATGAAATTCATACGCACCTATTTCTACTATTCTCAAAACAATGCATACAAAACAGCCACGAAAACCCCCGTATCCCATCATATACCCTCCGACATTACTAAACAGTGAAGGTAACGTAAAAATCTCTAACTCCCTATGCTCCTGCGTCCATATACAAAACAAAAGAAACCCACAGATAAGCAAATTTCATTTACGTTCCGTAACCGCGGTCTCATTTTCCTGAATGAGGTTTAATAGTATGGAAATGAGCGCGTATCGATGCGATTCGGATGGAAACGGAACGTCTTTGGTTTTAATCGAGTTGAAACTTTGATAAGGAAAGGGTGATGCTACATTCGAGATAGATTTGGAGATCTTGCAGCTTTTTGCAACAGTATCTAGCTGTGACATAGGCAAAAGTTTTTCTGAATAGATGAAGGATGTTTGCTGTCTTCATGCCCAAATTTCTGAACGAATCTGACTGAAACGTGTCATTACAAAGAATTCATACAACATACAATACAATACAATACAATACAATACAATACAATACAATACAATACAATACAATACAATACAATACAATACAATACAATACAATACAATACAATACAATTATTCTTTATTGCACACCATAAAAACAGATACACTGGACAGGAAAAAGACAAAGAATGTGTTGTACAATGGGTGGCCTTATATGATCTCTGCCAGGCAACCTTTGGATGGACATGAAGAGTTAGAACAAGTATAGACGGATAACATCTAGCCGCAAGCTAAGCAGAGCTTGTGTTATAAGAATAAGTTTATGGTATGGGTACTACTTAGACGACTGATAAACATATTAGGTACATGAAATACTTTTAAATACCTACTTGTAAAACTTGTAAATTTAGACAAGTTAATAAAATAAAAAATAATAAAAAATATCTAATAAAAAATATCCATCTACGTAATGTATTGTATTATGTATATCAGTCATCTAGTACCCATAACACAAGCTCTGCTTAGCTTGGGGCTAGATGATGCTGTGTGAATTGTCCAGCATTATTTATTTATTTATAGAAAAACTGAAAGTCTTCAGCAACCAGTTTGTTGGTCAGGTTGTTTTCGACATAAGCCTCCCCTAGTTTTTTTTTCTCCATCCTTTTGGTAGGTCATCTTCCCATCTCTTGATTTGACGTCCCTTTCGTCTTTTCCATTCCTAGAATACCATTACCATTCCAGAACATCTTGCGTCCATTAAAAAAAAATTACAAGGGTACGTACCTGATCGCAAAGCGTATATTTACCATTGTTCTTACCTCACTATAAGTACACGTTCACCTTACATTTCCACTCGTAATTTATTGAAAGAGATAAATCCTTCTGGATCTTTATGGTACAGGAGTTACAGTTACGTTTTCAGCGTTCTTTTACTGTGGATATTTTTTAAAGGAATGTTTCAAATGCTGCAAACGTATTAGTTTATACAATTTATTTATCAAAATGTTTTTAAATCTTCTAATAAAAAACATATCGCGTCTCTTTTGAATGAAGTAGTCTGGCGTTGCTACTTTTATGTAAAACCCTTTAAATCTGTTAAGGTAGAATAACGAATAAATAAACCTAATAAACGCGAAAGTTTGTAAATATGGATGGATGGATGGATGTTTGTTACTCTTTCACGTAAAAACTAAATGAAATGAAATGAAAATATATTTATAAAACTTAATTTATCTAACTATAGTAAACAAATACAGCACACGACTTAAAAACTTACTGACTTAGAACTACTGAATGGATTTTAATGAAACTTTACAATAATATAGCTTATACATCAGAATAACACATAGGCTACAATTTATGAAGATATATTGTATATTATCCAAAATATCTATCACCACGCGGGTGAAACCGCGGGGCGCAGATAGTATGTATTATAATTATAATAAATGACTAACGAATAAATAAGGTGAATATTTACCATACGTTAAAATAGGTGTGCTACTAAGGTTTTTCTGCGACGATATTTTCTAAATCGGTCCATAGATGACATTTATTATACATATAAAAAAGACCTAACATTATGTAGGACCTCTTTTGTTTTGTCGGTTAAAAAGTAAGCATGAAACCACTCCATCAATGATTAAAATTATTACCGGAAAAGTGAAAATCTAGCTTAGCCGTGAAAATTATATACCTACATTGTTTTAATGTTTTCATCATCCAACTAATTTGATATTATCTTCACTGAAAATCAGCGCTGGGTGGACACGTTAGCGGGCACCCAGCACAATGCTGAGTGAAGGCCATGTTTGCCATGAACACTGCTACGCACAATAATTTGTAACATATGTACATAGTATTAATTTGCGTAGTCTAAGTTTGTTGTGTATGGTAGTTTTTAAGGTAAATAAAAATATTTTCTTTCTTTCTTTCTATATTCTATAAATTGTCCCCGTCCCCGGTACTGTTGCCCAACATATTTACTGTGGTGACGTCGCTTACGTTCAACACGAAAGGAATTCCCTGAATTTCATTGTAGGGTAAAGTAAATATTTGAAGCTGATGTGTCTGTGCCTTGGCATTTGTTATTGCGTTAACATGTTAAGCGCTACTAGCTTTGCCGAAAGCTTTTAAGAGCAGGTTAAGGTATTTTTGTGAAATATTTTTTACGACTACCATCTTCTACACAAGCTCTGCTTACCTTGGGACTAGATGATGCTATATGGATTGTCCAGAATTATTTATTTATTATCCTCCAGATGAGCACTTTTGGAGGATGGCGTAGGCAAGATAATTTTATTGAGATAAATCGCGCACGATGAGCTAGCAACATTGAGAAGCACTGAGAATTTTACCTCCACCCCGCCTCGTCGGTCGCAACCTAAGAATCAACGCCACCAACTCATCCCTGGATGCCGACTAAGAGAACCTTCCAGAGGAGCTAGCATAAGTAAATAGTTCACGTTTCAGAAATAAAACGTTAATTATTTTGATAAATCCGTAAAATAGCTGAGAGGCTTTTCAGGGAGCTGCCAGATTATTGCACACAGCTCCGATACATATTATCACTATACATACAATAAAACAAAGTCGCTTCCCGCTGTCTGTACCTATGTATGCTTAGATCTTTAAAATTACGCTACGGATATTGATGCTGTTTTTTTAATAGATAGGGTGATCCACGTGGAAGGCTTATACACCAATTGCCACATATATTTCCACGCGAGCGAAGCCGCGTGGAGCAGCTTTTATTTCAATATTCTATATCGTTTTTCATATATACGTTGTCAAACGTTGTGCTGAACGAACAACCTAGACAGTGACACTCACTTTTAATTAGTTCTTCTAACTCTTCTTAGATGTTCATAACTCTCTGGCCCAAGCTGAATTAATACTGTTTCTGCCTCCTGCCCTAATTGAGGGCACAGATGAAGTATTACCATTTTAACAAAGAGATATTGGGTGATCGACGTACCTGTAATAATTTCATTATGAATATAATATCATTTTGGCATCGCTAATTGAAATTAAGAAGCGTTCATTATCTTTGAATATTTAGTGGAATTAATTAAAAGTAGCCATTATAGATGAATGTTCGACGTGAAAAGATTTGGTTGCGGTAAAAATTAAAAAAATTGTACCAATAATGGACAGTGTAAATAGCGTCCATTACATTAAATTGTTAAATAAAATATTAATAAACTCGTATATCGACAACCTCTGAGGCGTGGCGCACATGGGTCCGCCTTGAAGGAGGTTACGGGTTCAATTCCCGCCTGGGGACAAATGTTTTTACGATCTGTTTGTTCCGGGTGTTCTGGTCGCTATGTATGTCATCATCATCATCAGCCTATAGCAGTCCACTGCTGGACATAGGCCTCCCCCAATGAGCGCCATAGCACCCTGTCTTCAGCTTGCCGCATCCAGCATCTACCTGCAGTTTGCAGGTCGTCATCCCACCTGGTCGGAGGGCGTCCTACACTACGTTTACCGAGTCGTGGTCTCCACTCTATATATGTATAATTATAAAAATACTATATATGTCTATATTGTATTATATATATCAGTCATCTAGTACCCATAACTCAAGCTCTGCTTAGCTTGGGGCTAGATGACGCTGTGAATTGTCCAGCATTATTTACTCAGAAGTATAGTACTAAGCAGAGTAATAGTACTTATAATTCGGTGCAGCCTTCACTATATTATGTATGATGTAAGATGGTGTAATGTAGATTCATGTACATTGCACCATCATTTAGTATATTAGAAATTTGTGTAAATTACTAGAGCGAATCTATTCATACAATTACATGATCTATAGAATGATCGTAGAATCTATCATATAAAGAAATAAATAATGCTGGACAATTCACACAGCATTATCTAGCCGCATGCTAAGCAGAGCTTGTGTTATGGGTACTAGATAACTGATATACATAATACAATACATTACATATATAGATATTTTTGATTTATATGTACATAGAAAACGACCAGAGCACCCGGAACAAATATCTGCAGATCGTACACACAATTGCTGCGAGGCGCGAATCGAACCGCAACCTCCTGCGTCGCAAGCGGACCTTCGCCCACCGCGCCACAACCGTCGTCAAATGATTCTATCTAAGACGATTCACCCTGTTTCGTCTTAACAGAGATTTACAGCTCGAATAACTTAGTTGCACAGGTCGTCTATATCAATGAAACTACATATTCATACTCTGTTAATAATATTTGCATATGGTTAGTGTATACGTAAGATTATGGTTTGGTCGTAGGTTATCGTCACAGCTCAAAGAATTAGCAAGCTGAAGTGGCAGTGGACCGGCCATATCGCACGAAGAACCGACGGCCGCTGGGGCAAACGTGTTCTTGAGTGGAGACCACGACTCGGTAAACGTAGTGTAGGACGCCCTCCGCCACCAGGTGGGATGACGACCTGCGAAAGCCTGCAGGTAGATGCTGGATGCGGCAAGCTGAAGACAGGGCGCTATGGCGCTCATTGGGGGAGGCCTATGTCCAGCAGTGCACTGCTATAGGCTGATGATGATAAATAAATAAACGAAGAGGCACAATCATCCATACATCCAAACATCTAAACTTTCACATTTATAATATTAGTGTGATGCGATTTAGATAGATAGATTTAGAGAAGGTTGCCTGGCAGAGATCGCTTTAAGCGATAAGGCCGCCCATTGTACAACACATTCTTATTTTGTCTTTTTCCTGTCCAGTGTATCTGTATTTATGGTGTGCAATAAAGAATAATTGTATTGTATTGTATTGTATACTACAAAGATGACCAACCTTATACATATGTACATGTACATAATATTTTGATCACTTTTGCACATAAAAGAGATTTAAACTGTTTTTATTTAGCTAGATTCAATATTGATATCAAACCCATGAAGTCTTGGTTCGATTTGTTTTATTTGAGACATAATCCTAGGTCTGAAAGGAAATTTCGATGAAAAGCGTGAACTACATCACCCAGGTGTAAATTCCCACTTGTATTTGTGTAAACCAGGCTTTCATCGGTTGAACTATCAAATTGTTAGCATTATCGGTCGTACACCTACATGCATCTTATCCCATTGGAATAGAGATCAAAATTGCCATATTTTGTTGGCCTATAATAAGCTTCTATAGAGTACCTCTACAGCTCTGAAAATTTTCGGATGTCCAAAACTGGGTCATTAGTTAGCTGATTAATTTTGCAGTGTCGGTATAATTACTGTTTCGTAACAGTAATTAGGTTAAATCTAGCACTGTTTATTACATCTGTATGATCATACGTTTCAGTTAAAAATACTTAAATAATGTATATTATGACAAACCTATGACATTATTCAAGCCGAAGACAGGGCGCTATGGCGGGGCTATATTGGGAGAGGCCTATGTCCAGCTGTGGACAAATATAGGCTGATGATGATGATGTTGATGACATTAAACAAAAACGTGGTGCAAGTTAACCTTTACAGAAATTTTGGAAACCGAGTTCTATTTTTTTCAACACTGCTTAGGTAAATACGTCATGCACAAATTTTTAAAATTTTCCTGTGTAATAATTTTCATTAAATGTGTAATTAATCGTATTTTTCCTTTGGACCTGGTCTGAATTTTTTTTATTTATTTAACACATGTTTTTCCTGAACATATTAAATTGAAGAAGATAAAATAAGAATTTCCATCTTTATAACAAAAATAAGCAACCAAAGGTACTCGTACTTACCAAAGCGATCAGTTTCAATCCTAATTCACAACGCACTATCACCAACAGGAAATAACCGCACAACACTAAATTTGAAACTCAAAAATGTTAACTGAGAACGCTACATTTCCGCGGCATCACCGCCGCTCGCGCCGCCCGCCACTGACTCATATCATGCGCGCGCGCACCCTTCAGAGATCTATTTTTTGAACAAAATAGGAACAAAAGAGGGGAGCGGGATGCCCTCAGTCGGCATTCGAATATAAATATAGAACGGCGCAAGCCACGACACGTCTGATTCGGGTTCGTTCACACTGAAAGTTGGGTGATTGTTGCCCTAATATATGTATATTATATATATAACTAGCTGCGCCCCGCGGCTTCGCCCGCGTGGAAAGTTAAACCAAATCTTCTCATCGTTTAAACCTTCCCTGGACTAAGACATACATTTCGAAACCAAGATCAGCAAATTCGGCCCAGCCGTTCTCGAGTTTTAGCGAGACTAACGAACAGCAATTGATTTTTATATATAAGATAAGATAATATAATAATAAGAATAATGCTGGACAATTCACACAGCAATATCTAGGCCCATAGTAAGCAGAGCTTGTGTTATGGGTACCAGATGACTGATATACATAATACAATATATTACATTGATAGATATTTTTTTTATACATAGAAAACGACCAGAACACAGATCGTACACACAATTGTTCCGAGGCGGGAATCGATTAAGTCCAGGGAAGGTATTTATATAATAATTGCGCAAAAATGTCAACGCGGGCGAAGCCGCGGGGCGCAGCTAGTAGGAAATAAAAGAATAGGAAACGTTATTACCCAAGTAAACTAAATACCATTGAAGTCCCATTGAAGTCGAAATATGAAAGTAAATCTTGTCAAAGCCACGGAATAATAAAAACGAAAATAGACCCATATCCGTATCCGCTGAGTGACAGTTCCTACTCATTAGCTACCTTGTGACGTAGGCAATGGAGTAGAAAGGAATAGAGGAATTTAGAAAACTATACTGAAAGAGCCGTCAGTCTTTAGTAGTGGTCATAAAAGTAATGGGCGGTAAAGACGGTTTGCTGATAAATTACTATCGGAGAAACCGACTGAAATCCTTCTGGTTACAGGTTTTGACGTTTTTTAGATGGCATAAACTTTGAGATTTGTGCTATAGAAACTATAGCTAAATCTTTGGTCACAAAAAAGTCAAAAATAACTGTGACTTTCTATTGGTAAATGAATTTTCAAAATTGGTTCTGTATATCTAGAGCTAGGTAGGCAATAATTATAATTAAGTAATACGTATAATTTTCCTTTTTTTTGTCTTATTCCAATTATTCATGCTCTTTGAATAAACGTGTCACTCAAACGTATAAAAAATGAAATGAAGGGCAGTATAAAAAGATTTCAATTATTTTGGAGAATTGGTGTTGATTGATGTTTGCAACCATATAACATTAACGTTGGTTTAAGTAAGTCACGTAGGAAATGGTTTAGTGTTGATACGCTTTGTAATTTTGGATGTGTTCATGGACTTTCGCTGCTGACTGTACCTAAGGCAAACTGATTTTAAGCATACCGTAGGTATAAAATTAGCCGGTTAGAATTAAAACTCCATCTTGCCTTACAATATAATAAGCTCGTGGTTCAGAATTAACCACATGCCTCTGTCTATGCATGAGTAACCCAATCCAAGCTAAAATGGGCGATCAAAGCATTTAACTCCTTACCAGCCCATTCAGCTGATGCCAAATGTCTAGACGAAGCTAAATCCAGTACCGTTTGACATTCCAGGAATAAGTCGATGTGAGTGGATATTCTAGAAGCGTTTAGAAATTAGTCTGTACGGAACACATAAGGCGTTTTGAAGCACCCGCTTTAGTAACGCGCGTGAAGACCGAATGAAGACACAGTTACTTTTGACAGATAGGTAAGTCAGCCCGAAACTACTTGTTTTTATCACAGAAAAACGCGTATCATGCTCCTTGCAGGTCTTTTTCACTACTTTATTCTGATTTCAAAAAATATCTGGTCCAATACGTCCCTCCGTATTACACCCAAACGCAAGCGTCAGATTTTAGTCATGCATGCATGACAAAACGCGCATTCTCGTGGCGCGGGTAAAAGCGCGCGCTTCAAAACGCCTAATGTGTACTCACTATTAGTCAGTTAAAAAGTAAAATTTAATTTCGTGGGTAACTTTTTTGCTGTTTAATATGCATTTCCGGATTCTTCTATAAAACACGTTAGCAGAATTGGGGATTGCATCCAGCTTAAATAAATAATGGATGGATTTTCAACGAAATAAAATATTTATAGACAATATTGTAATGATTCATTGGAGTCCTTCCAGCTTAATTTGCCTGCAGCCTCTCACAGCATGTTTCAATTTATTATATTTGTACGTAAGTAGTACCTACGTTTCGTTATTTTATTAATATCTCTCATTTACCATGATCTCGGGCCATAAAGTGACCCGGTCCTTTGGAAGGCTTGCGTGGGGACGAAGCCAACAGCACAGAGGCCCTTTGAGAAGTTAATCTAAAGGCGATGGCTACACATAGCGGGTATCGTCCTCGGGTGCACAATATGATACACCCAAAGATGGTATCCGCCAGGTGTAGAGACTATTGCAAAGAAAAATGAAAGAAATAAAACCAGGCTATTGTGATGGATGGATGGACTGGGTAATCGGTTATTATTATTAAAGTTTAATGTAAATTAACATATCAGCATGCTATAATGAACAGAACAGAGATTTAAAGATAAAAATAAAGTTAAATAATAATCTCTTCTCGATTTAAAGTCAAAATACAAGAGCCAATCCCTCAAACAACTTTGTAACGAAAAGATCATTTATCATGAGCTAAAGTTTTACTTAATTACTTCGAAATTCAGCTCAATATCTCATTCAATTACAAAACAACTTCCAAAGGGAACAACAGATTCAAAGAGGGATTCAAAATTACTAATCAAAGGTTCGGGAAGTCAAGGGGGGACGGATTTAGAATACGGATATGGAATCGGGGGATTTTTTTCGCCGACGCAACGAGACTTGCAACTGATGGTTGGGTGAACGAAGATCTAGGGAGTATTGAAGTGGCCAATAATCAGAATAACCAGAATAATCAATTTATTGGTAACAAAGTAGTACAAGTCAAAAAATAATAATAAATCAAAAGAAATAATAAATATATTAAACATTATTTAGAAATTGTAACATAATCGTCTACACTGTAGAACGCCTTCTCGACGAGCCACGATTTAAGTCTCCGCTTAAATATAGAAAGACTAGGTGCTGTGATTGCCTGATCCGGCAGGTTGTTATACAACGCGGGTCCCAGCATGTGCGTGAGTCTGTCCGACTTAGCCCGTCTGTGTGAGACTGTAGATAGCTTGCCAGCTCCACGAGTGTTTTAGCGATATAATAGAATATAATAGAATAGAAAACACTTTTATTATACCACACAAAACAGAAAACAATACAGAATTAAAAACTTAAATTAGAGGTACAAAGGTCGGTGGCACTTTACTAAACTACTGTAACGATATTTTATAATTTCGCAAAAAAATTAGGACCTCTGTGGCGCGGTGGGCGAAGATCCGCCTATGACGCAGGAGGTTACGGGTTCGATTCCAGTGGCTATATCTTATGAACGGTGATAGTGATACAGTTGAAATTTCAGAGATGATGTATTTTTGTTGCCGCTATAACAACAAATACTAAAAAACATAATAAATTAAATATTTACGGCAAAAAAATAACGTTAACGTTTTTAAAGATAATGGTACGGAACCCTTCGTGCGCGAGTCCGACTCGCGCTTGGCCGGCTTTTTGCTGTTAGTACCTAACTAAGTATTTTCTTTATCTGGCTATTTTGTGATTTTTGATAAGGTACATAATGTAACGATTTAGCTGTAATGTTACATGTTATTTTTGTTTCATTGTTATTTACAAAAACAAATTAATAATTCGGCTAAGCTCAGCCAACATGCACCTTAACCAACCAATCCTATAATGACATTCTTCTTTAAGTCACATCTAGTTATTCTAACATCAGTGTTCAGCATACGATAGGGCTTTTTTCGTTTTCCTTTTTTAGTCACGCCTCGTGTATTAATGTGTTTAATTTGTTCCCTACAATGGCGCAAGATAAATGGCCCTTCCAAACTGTTGATACACTCCTTGTTTGGGTAGATTGATCGTTACTGAGCGGATTGACTGACATTTGTCGAGAGATGATCGGATTCGGCGGGATTGAGGAAGTGAGGAAAAATGGTGACAATTCTGTTAAGAGATGGAATGTTCAAGGGGGAAAATCATTTATTGTGAAAAATAATCAAAAATTCCATTGCTGTTATATGTATAGGATTAAGTAAAATTATGTACAACCTGTATTTTATTTTGTGTTCTTGAGGAGCTGTGGAAAGAGCTATGCTCGGAGTTTCTCTGAAGGATCGGATTCGTATCGATTACATCCGACAGAGAACCAAAGTTATCGACGAGTCTGTAGACCGATGTGGCGCGGTGGGCGAAGGTCCGCCTGCGAGGCAGGAGGTTGCGGGTTCGATTCCCGCCTCGGAACAAATGTGTGTACGATCTGCAGATAATTGTTTCGGGTGTTCTGGTCGTTTTCTATATATAATAAAAAATATCTTTCTATGTATTGTATTGTATTATGTATATCAGTTATCTAGTACCCATAACACAAGCTCTGCTTACTATGGGGCTAGATAATGCTGTGTGAATTGTCCAGCATTACTTTACTTTATAATGCTGTGTGAATTGTCCAGCATTACTTTACTTTATTACATAGCTCTAAGAAGTAGCAAGTTAAAGTGGCGGTGGGCCGGCCATGTTTCGCGAAGAACCGACGGCCGCTGGAGCAAACGTGTTCTTGAGTGGAGACCACGACTCGGTAAACGTAGTGTAGGATGCCCTCCGACCAGATGGGTGACGACCTGCGAAAGACTGCAGGAAGATGCTGGAAGCTGAAGACAGGGCGCTATGGCGCTCATTGGTGGAGGCCTATGTCCAGCTGTGGACTGCTATAGGCTGATGATGACGATGTATTTTATCAGGCGATAAAATAAAAGTTATACGACCTCTGTGGCGCGGTGGGCGAAGGTCCGCCTACCGTCAAAATCGGTTCACCCAGTCGAAAGTTCTAAGGTAACAAATATAAAAAAGTCGAATTGAGAAGTCAAATCCTTTGCATCCGCTTCATTGTTTTGTTGCTACGATCATGTATCAGTCTTCCGCACCCAACTGAAGTGGCTGAAAATTAGAAAGCGCCGAGATTTGCACACATTATGCCTTCTCTATAAAACCCTTTGTGAGCGGCCACATTATGAGAACAAACAAAGGAAAATGGACGAAAGATGTGATGGAATGGTATCCTAGGAATGGAAAAAGAATAAAGGGACGTCAAATCAAGAGATGGGAAGATGACCTACCAAAAGGATGGAGAAGATTAGCTCGTGACAGAGATGAGTGGAAGAATCTAGGGCAGGCCTATGTCGAAGGACAACCTGAACAACAAACTGGTTACTGAAGAAATTCAGTTAGTTCTTAAATGATAGGATCAATAAGATACTTACTTTTGATACTACTTTATTTATCATTAATACACTTGTACTTTGGTTAGCGAATAAAGGCAATTTTAATTTTTAATTTTTAGTTATAAAACCCTTTGTAACCCCTACCTAACTACCTCACCGAATCCTTCAGCCTACTCTACGGACCCCGGCGACCTGCGCGGCACTCGAAACGACTACAGCTTGGAACTCCGGATGCCTGTACTGTGAATCTAGCACTAACTACTAAATTGTTGTCCACACTACCCAAAGGTTAGCAGGTAGAGAATGCTATCTAGCATGTATTTATTTATTCACAAACGTACCTCTATTTTGACGGGCACACCCAATGCAAAAGAGTACCATATTTAAATTTAATATTAAAATTACAAATAATTATATAATATAACAGAAAAACAACACAAAAAAATCATAGAGTCAACCTTAATTAAATGTACATTGTAATAATGTACAAAATCATAAATAAAAATCACACATAAAATCATAGATTATGCTCGCATATGTTCAACTTTTGTGCAATAAAGTATATTCTATCTATCTACATATCTAACCTTTTTTGAAGTCGGTTCACTACATTTTATCTTAGAACAAACAAACCTACAAACACAAAACATTACAAGCTAGATCGCTTATCAAAACTTTTGTTGATAAATAGTTAGCGAAGCGTTGATTTGTCTACGTTACTTCCGCTTTACTAACGATCCCGGAAGTTTGATTTTGGGGAATAGGTTACTAAAGAGTATCCTATAAAGTAACCCAGTTTTCAAAGTTATACGCCGCTTTACCAATAACTTACTTCAAGGTTTTTAGTCAGTCTTTAACAATCTTTACTTGTGATTAAAACTTTTTTAATACTTCATTTTTAACTAGTTGTGCCCCACGGAAATCTATGTGTCAAATGGTGTAAGTAAATAATAAAAAGTATCCTAGGTTCAAGCTACCTCCGCACCAGTTTTTAGCCAAATCGTGCCAAGCCAAGAGTTATAAATAGTGTAACTAACACGACTTTCTTTTATATATATATTATTTATTATTTTATGTAAAGATTACCCGGCTAAATAAGATAACAGTCATAAATAAGCTGAAAACCAAAATTTAAAAAATCTGTTACCTTCGAGGTTTTTGTGCTCCACAAAGTAAGCCCAGGATTTTTCAAGCAGCAAACTTTTATTTCACTATAAAACTTTTGAAATTATTATGATTATTAACACAAAAGTAATTTATAGCAAACGGAATTGGAAAACTCAATAATAAAATCATGGTAAATAAAATATCCGACCATAAATAATTTTTTGGTCTTACACAATATATTTTTTTTTGGTGAAAAGAATGAATAAAATTATTAAAATAATTAATTCTTAGCCACACATGTTGCACAAAAAGGAAACCTTAAAAATATGCGTAATACAGAATAACATAAGCCTTAGGGATTTCAATTTTAGACGTAAAGCAAGCAGCATAGTATCTTTTCTAACAAAATCCCAAAAAATCTGAACGTTTTGTAACCTAGAATATTTTAAAACTAGCCTAAAATAAAACTTCTGAAACTATCATGGTTATTAACACTAAAGTCATTTAAAAAGGGATATTTACCATGATTTAAAAAAACTCAAAAATCAAATCATGGTAAATATCTCGTTTTAAATGACTGTAGCCTACAATACTCCAACTTATAGACAATTCCTGCCCCTATATTTCACGAGCTCTGACTAAATATTGATACTAAATTTTTTTTCAGTTTTTACTCTGGACGCTGATTGATAGCAACGCAATGTAAAAAATAAGAGTGCCTATGGCGCCTTTTTTAAAGCACCTGCGCCTAACCATCGTGATGAATGGCTGTAAAGCGCTTTCGAATTTATGACAGCGCTTTATGAGATAGTGGGCCATGGTTGGGTTTAGGCTGCGCTTACAATACAAATACAATACAATACAAAAATACTTTATGTACAATAAAGTACATATCATTATGAAATACTTACACGTGACAAAGTACAATGGGCGGCCTTATCGCTTAGAAGCGATATCTTCCAGGCAACCTTTGGATGGAAGTAATTGTGAATTAAAGAAACTTACGCTTACGCTTACTTTTATGTACTATGTTGCTGGTCGTAATCTATGTATAATAAAAAATATCTATCTATGTAATCTATTGTTACACTTTGACTGCTGAAATGACACGGTATGTGTTTTCTACAAGTGACTAATATGCGTAAATCCACACTAGCGCAGCGGTTGAGAAAAAACAGATCTGTGTGACTCAGCACAGCCGTAATATTTTTCGAACGAAACGCATGTGCGGCGCAACACAACCGCTGTGTAGAGCGGCAGCACGAATTTTTTAAGTTAAAAAAAGATCGCAGTCGTCGAAAAAAATCGCAGTCATAGTGTTAAGTATATCAGACATCTAGTACCCATAACACAAGCTCTGCTTAGCTTGGGGCTAGATGATGCTGTGTGGATTGTCAGCATTATTTATTAACTTGGGACTGTAAAATGCATGTAAAGCCGTATTGGTTCTGCGTATGACCTATCACCGATCGTGTCGGTCTACCGCCTTATCGGGTTAGGAGAGTAAGGGAATAGAGAGTGCACAAGTGTTTGCACACACACTAGTGCACTATAATATGTCCCGTTCATAGAGACTGGCTGCCGTGGCTGAATATTCTGCTAGGAGGAGGACAACACTTTGGACACGTTTTGGTATGAATTTGATTCGTGCGGAAATGTACAGATATAGAGGTATATGTACGTACAATTTATTTCAAGTTTCCAATTACTAGGTATCATCAGCCTATGTTAGTCCACTGGACTGGACTGGCTGGACATATGTAAGCTTCCCTTACGGAGCGCCACAGCGCCCAGTCTTCAGCTTGACGCATCCAGCATCTCCTTGCAGTCTTTCGCATCATCTCATTTGGTCGAAGGGCGTCCTACACTACATTTACCGAGTCGCTATCTCCACTCAAGAACACGTTTACCCCAGTGTTTGTCGGTTCTTCACAAGATATGTCCGGCCCACTGCGACTTCCGCTTGCTTATACTTAAGAGCTATGTCGATAACATTGGTTCTCTTGCGTGCTTTTGCGTGCCTTTAGTCTATAAAATAGCTTCATATTCAAGATATTTTAAGTAAAAAACGGCTAATTTTATGCTCCAAATCTTTTGTTTACAAACATGTTCATTTACTCACTAAAATTAAACATGGGCCTAAATTGCTCTCTAAAAATAATCCGGAAAAACCGTGTTTCGACCTTCATTCACCCTATTAAAAAATGCCGGAGTTTAGTTAAATCCCCAAATGAAGCCGGGGTATAATTATGAATACTTCACCCTGTAGGACATCAAAGGTATGTTTGCTAGTCGTGAGTCATGACAGAACATGTAATTGCTATCATGCTAGGGCTGTGGCGGTTAAACTAGCGTTTGATGACTTTAAGGCTAAGCAAGTCGCTCATCTTCCCATACAGATGTGGAAGGGTAAATACTACACTGTTTGATGTGGACCATCCAAAACTAAGGATAATATAGAAAGAAAGAAGAAAGAAAATATATTTATTAATTCACTGTACTTGCTACTACATAGTACTTATAAAATAAAATAAAAAATTAACTACTAAACTATAAAAAAAACAAGCGACTCCAAAAAGCGAACCAATTGGTCCTGTCTCAGCATAATGTTGCTCTACTTTTCCACAAGAAATATCAGTTTGTCTCGTCATTATCTATGGTTGTGTACACCCAAAACCGTAGAAAAGTAAACATTTGTGAGCGTTCAAATGCCTACGCTTTCTCACTTAGGAGAATATATACTATAAGTTCGCAGAATATATCACAGCAACGAGAGAAGTGGCATAAGATGGGAGAATCCTTTGCCCAGAGATTTGGTTATGTAATTGAACGTCGACAAAACTTTTGTACGTTCATTTGATGATAAGGTAAAATTTTATTTCTAAACATCGTGTTTCGTGGCCACAACTAAGCTATTACGTAAATAACCTTAGGTATAGGTGAACCTATTCGCAAGCCTATAAAGCCCTAAATTGTGCAGACACGCTTTAGGTACCGCATAATTATCTAATTTGATTAAATTACTAAGTAAATATTTCTTTGAACCGAACATAGAAAATTGAAAGGCTGAAAATAATTAATTTGCCGATAATGAAAGGCAACTTTTTAAAATTTCAATGCGTCTATAAAAATATCAAGTTTAAAAATGGAACATTATCTTATGACACCATCATTCATCATCAGCCTATATCAGTCCACTGCTGGACATAGGCCTCCCCCGATGAGCGCCATTGCGCCCTGTCTTCAGCTTGCCGCATCCAGCATCTACCTGCAGTCTTTCGTAAGTCGTCATCCCACCTGGTCGGAGGGTGTCCTACACTACGTTTACCGAGTCGCGGTCTCCACTCAAGAACACGTTTGCCCCAGCGGCCGTCGGTTCTTCGCGAAATATGGCCGGCCCACTGCCACTTCAGCTTGCTAATTCTTTGAGCTATGTCGATAACCTTGGTTCTCTGTCGGATGTATTCGTTGCGAATCCTATCCTTCAGAGAAACTCCGAGCATAGCTCTTTCCATAGCTCGCTGAGCGACTTTGAACTGGTGGACCAGCCCTATCGTGAGTGTCCACGTCTCAGCTCCGTAGGTCATAACGGGTAGGACGCACTGGTTGAAAACTTTCGTTTTCAAGCATTGCGGTATGGATGACGAGAAGACTCGACGTAGTTTTCCAAATGCTGCCCAGCCCAGCTGGATCCTCCTTTTGGCCTCCTTCTCGAAACTGTTTTTACCCAACTGCAGAATCTGCCCAAGGTAAGTGTACTCGGAAACAGTTTCGAGTAGGTGACCATGTACGACCACCGGCCTTGGATCAATGACCACCGGCCTTGGATCAATGGAGATGAGATGAGATGAGAATGCAGACAGACCCGCCAGCCTCGCGATGAGGTCGGGCCATTCAGTGAAGTTTACTGCAAGGGCTCGTAAGGCACACAAAAATCCAGTCAAAAGCCTCGCATTTCGATTTTATTAATATGTTGCACATTGGGTGGCCTTTTCGCTACGAGCGATCTCTGCCAGACAACCTTGGGATGGAAAGGAAGTGTTACAACAAGTGTAGACTACGAGTACATGGCGGTGGCGTGTTGTACAGAATAATATTTAATTGGGACATAGGTACATAAACAAATACCTACTGATAGCTGTAAGTATAAATACATTCTCGTACCTAAATGTACAAAACTAGCTGCGTCCCGCGGCTTTGCCCGTGTGGAAATCTATAGTTTATAAACTACGATAATAGTAGATATTTTATAATAAAATTAGTGTAACTGTTCGTTCTATTCATTTTAATCACTCCAGCACTACTCCAGCGGGTTAGAAGCTCCAATTCGCATTGGTGAAACCGGCCCCTTAAAATACCTTCAAGGCTAAGTAGATCTAACCAACTTAACTTCTAGTTTTCTATTCAAAGCAGACAGACCCGCCAGCCTCGCGATGAGGTCGGGTCATTCAGTCAAGTTTACTGCAAGGGCTCGTAAGGCACACAAAAATCCAGTCAAAAGCCTCGCCATTACGTATTCACAGCAACAACTCACTTCACGGAATAACGGACAATGTTTTGGGTGGCGCAAGCTATGAGAGATTCTCGAAGTACCTTCTTTTGGTAGAGAAAAAACAAACAGAAAACCATAGCTAGGGCATGATATTGTAATCTAAGTGAGACAAAACTTCTTCTTTCCTAGTACTAAGACGACCTCTGTGGCGCGGTGGACGATGGTCCGCCTGCGAAGCCGCCGGAGGTTGCGGGTTCGATTTCCGCCTCGGGACAAATGTTTGTACGATGTGCAGATATTTACTGCGGGTGTTCTGGTCGTTTTGTATGTATAAAAAATATATATATATACATGTAATTAATTGTATTATGTATAACTATCAGTCATCTAGTAGGTACCCATACCCACAACACAATCTCTGCTTAGCTTGGGGCCACATTATGCTGTGTGGATTGTCTAGCATTTTGTATTTATTTATATTAGTGGCGAGTTCCTATATCCAAGGAAACTTCTGGTCTCTTAGTACTTGGGATATGCTGGGAATTGATAACATTTTTCTAATCTATGTAATACATATCGTCATACGAGTCGATTGAAATGCATGTGCCATGTCATGAGTGTGTGGTTGACCATACTACCTGCTATACAGACGCCTGCTTACAGACGTTGATACTTCTAGACTAGTCTATTTCAGCTACTTCCACAGTATTATGTCTTATGGCATACTACTGTGGGGGAACGCTGCAGATATAAACACAGTATTTGTGTTGCAGAAGAGGGCTGTTCGTGCGATCTATAATATGGGTCCCAGAGAATCCCTACGTGAAATATTCAAAGAAATAAACATAATGACAGTACCGTGTCAATATATTTATGAAAACTTGTTGTACACTCATAAAAATATCAATCGGTTCACTAAAAAAAGTGATATACATAATGTAAATACTAGAAATAAGAATAAACTCGCTGTGCCCACAACTAGGCTACACAAGATAAATGTATCTTTTAAAGGGCAATGTATACGCTTCTACAACAAAACTCCAAGTGAGTTGCAAAAATTATCAATAAATAAATTTAAAAAAATTGTGAAACATATTCTTTGTAAAAAAGCTTATTACAAAATATCAGATTACTTAGAAGATAAAAAAGCTTGGAACGAGTTTTGCTCCAACTCAAAATCTACCAACTTACAAATAAGCAAATCAAATGTACTAGACACATAAGTTATGAACATACTAGTGGTTTCTTCTCACTTCTTCCACTGGTGGACAAAAAATTGAAGTGAACTATAAAATAATTTAATAGTATAAAATATGACCTGTCTAAGTGCTTATTTGTAAGCTTAAAGAAATAAAAACTTTTCATTTTCATTTTCATTTTCATACTGCCTGCCTACAAAAATATGGGACGAATGAGGAATAAACTTAGCATAAAATCAGATTTTCCGTGTTCGGTTCTGGGCTGAGACGAACGCGAAATACCTCGGGTGTGTGTGTTGGAAAAGTGAATCTACAAATTATTGTATTTTGTTCAAGGTATCGGAGGGCTGATCGAAATACTCGTACATGCAGTAATAAAATCTTCCATTCCATTTCATTTCATCATAATTATACTATCACTAGATATCCGCTTTTGCTCACAACTCGCCCCCAAAAGGGTACAAGTACTTAAAGAACCCAAGACAGATTTCAATTTAGAATGTACATGTTACTAAACTGGCCCCTAATTTTTCGTACCATTGCGTACGAATCCAAATAGGTTCGCATACCTAAACTAACTTCGCCTAAAGTTTTCATACGAATTTGCTGAAATTTTAAGGGTTTCACTCGTCTTTTTGATAGTAACAACTTTATTATAATGAGCTAGTTTCTTGAAAGTTATATAATTTATTTTAGAACCTGTTATTTAACACTTCTGCCATACTAGACGAGTTATTACTAAAAAACAACTAAATAATTTGGCTTGCTTTAAAAAAAACTATAAATCGACGTTTAATTCCGAAAAATAGTCGGAGCCGGCTAAATTATATTTTCGCATATCTTCCTATACTATGTAACATACAAATTATAACTAGTATTTACAATTGAAATAAATTAGGTAACTGCAGCTAATAATAATTGCAAACTTTTTTTTTTTATGCAAAAAGAAATATACCTATATAAAATAATTATATATAATTAGATTTATTCGCCTGCGTCTTGAAGTCCACCATTGGACTGGTGATGATGATGTTGATAAAGAAAGAAAGAAAGAAAATTATTTATTAAACATTAACACAACACACAAACAAGGTTAGTTACACATATTATAATATTGATGAAGAAAAATAATGAAGGAAAATCAAATTCACATATTAATTGCGAATCGAACAAACTAAGCCAAATATAGAAGCAGTATACCTATTACCTTTTCGACTGAAAAGAAATTCGATATCTATTTACACAATGGCGGACGTTAATCATTCCACATTTACCAAACAAATCAAGAAAGACGCACAGAATAAAAACTGTACCATAGATAACGACAAAACTATAAATAATTGTTTCCACCTATTGCTACTCTGTCGCTAGTGGCGCTAGTGTCCATGGGCAATGAGCAATCAGCAACAACTTTGCGATCGGTGCGCGACAGGCTTCCGTAATACGGTTTCTAGTGACACTTTGCAACCGGTCGCGGAGCGGTCGCGGTCGCGTCGCTGTTGCTGTTGCTTTTAGCCTGCCGACCTCTTTCGACGAATATGGACAAGGGGAGTTGAAACTATTTTGTTCGTATTTTGCACCTTTTTAATTTCATAAGCCAGTTCTGTTCGAATACGATTTGCGCAGGACAGAATGGGAGATGACGTTATTTTCAATCTAAAGTAAAAGTAAAAAGGTTTTATTTTGGCAGAACAGAGGCTCTTATAAATTAAACTTAGATTAACAGAAGACAGAAACTGACAAAATCGGTCTCCACTCAGCATGTGCTATGGTAGAGCAGATCGTACCATAGCGCTGGTCTTCCGTGGAGACCGTGATCTCATTAATTATGAAATAAAATAATGATAACAAATATATTTTATAACGAGAATTTAAATAATTAGAAGTAATTATACTTCCATTTACTAAGCTTAGCCTAGTGGAGACTGAAGAAACACCACAAAAAAATACAATTACTGTTTATTTCTATTTCAAACTAGCTGCATCCCGCGGCTTCACCCGCGTGGAAATTTCTGCGCAATTTTACCATGTTTTCTCAACGTTAAAACCTTCCCTGGACTACGGCAAACATTTCAAAACAAAAATCAGCCCAGCCGTTCTCGAGTTTTGGCGAGACTAAAGAACAGCAATTGATTTTTATAATTATGTACATAAGATGATTGCAGACAATGTGTCAGCACTATATTTTTATAATCCCTTTAGAAAAGTCGCTATAAATTTGTTCGGAACCCCGAATTGAGCTATAAAAGTATCAGGTGAGTTATAAATCAAACCTGCGACAGTAAGGTTCGGAATTCGATAATGGATCTCCGTTTCAGGTTTCGTTCATCCTAAACATTGAAACTTTCACGGAAGGCACTACTGCACAGGCTATACGGTGTGATTTTCTTGATACTACTTATAACTAAATTTTATTAATCTAAATTCATTATTAGAATTTTGTAGTAATTATAGGCGTTGCTATATTTTGTTAATGTGTGTTCTTGTTATTATAAACTAAGTCGTCAAAAAAATAAACAGATTTTATAATTCATTCATTATATGAAAACATGTACAGTTATAATTAAGTTAACTTTTAAAATATTAGTTAGTAATTTATATGTAATTTTAATTATTGTAGAGTTGGTCGTTAACACACTGTTTGTAAAGCTTCGGTAGTGTCAACGTTTCAATATTTATCTATGATCTTATATGTAAACATGTTCTAAACAAAGATTTTTATTATTATGTATCTCATTACCATGATCTCGGGCCATAAAGTGACCCGGTCCTTTTGAAGGCTTGCGTGGGGCCGAAGCCAACAGCACAGAAGCCCTTTGAGAAGTTAATCTAAAAGCTATGGCTACACATAGCGGGTATCATCCTCGGGTGCACAATATGATACACCAAAAGATGGTATCCGCCAGCTGTAAGAGACTATTGCACAGAAAAATGAAAGAAATAAAACCAGGCTATTGTGATGGACGGATGGACTGGGTAATCAGACTATAGGGGAGTTTGCGGACGCCTGCCATAAACATAGTCTCATAGACTCTTATTATTATTTATTATTATTAATCCCGGACGCCGAAAGAGATAACTTGAAAAGAGCGTGCGAAGTTACGGGTAGAACGTTCGCTGGTAGGTATCTAGTTTTCATTATTCACTGAGGCATCAGCAAAATATTTCATCTCTCAACATTCGATAGGGCCCGTTGTAGCCGGAGGGTGGGTGGGCGAGGGAGTTAGAATCGCCCGATGCAACCAATGAACAATTTCAGTCAACTTCATGCATTCCGTATGGTCTAGTGGCGAGGATACCTGGCATTCATCCAGGAGGCTTGGGTTCGAATCCCGATGCGGGAATTTTTCTTCATAAAATTCAAACGCATTGAATAAGATGAAGAAACACCCCTACGTTTCCTTTAACGTCCTGATAAGAGAGTAAATGATGAAGTTAACAATGTATTCTGTTTTTCTACAATATTATCTTTTATGTATTTATAACGACATCAGGAGGAGTTTCTATGTTCCGCTATATAATGTATGTATAAAACAAAGTCACTTCCCGCTGTCTGTCTGTCCCTATGTATGCTTAGATCTTAAAAACTACGCAACGGATTTTCATGCGGTTATTTAATTGAAAGAGTTATTCAAGAGGAAGGTTACGGCGGTACCCCGAGGTACACTAGCGCCGCCACCTATTTTGTCTTATTATTACGTTGAGCAAAAGAAATATCATATTACTAACTGCGCCCTGCGGCTTTTCCCGCGTAGAAATTCGTATTGCAAAATTTTAAGTAGATTGGAACAAGGAATCACGTTACATATTTTTCACAAATATTATACAAAATTTTCCCTTGTTTGTAACCCCCTTAGGGGTAGATTTTTGGAAAATCCTTTCGTATCGGATGCCTACTTCATACAAAGAACACACCCTCCAAGTTTCAGGTCACGATCAGCGGTTCAGGCTGTCCGTTGATCCTTCAGTCAGTCATTCAGGACAAAGGATTTTATATGTATATATAAGCTTCTTTTAATGTCTCTGTAATAGTTTTATTTAAGTTAAGGCAGGGATGCAAATGTAGAGTTTAGTCGCCACCAAGAGCAACTTCGTATCTCTGCCATAATAAAATAACCTACGAGACGCTTTTAAGGCCACGTTATTCGAAATCATGCAATCTTAGATTCAGTTTTAAACCATCAAATATCCTTTGTTTTGATCGGAAAAAAATATATGTTGTAGTTGGATATATACTATAGAGCATTCTACGGTTCAAAACACGATATTTATCACTTCACCTGATGATAAAAAATCTCGAAAAAAGGTTAGTTTTTATTTGGTTTCTCGTTGTACTTCAAGTGTATAAACGTTGTACTCTCAAAAAATATGTCAGAAAATAGGCAACGAAGTTTAGAAGGGCATTCTCCGGTTAGTTTTTCTCAAAATAATTTTGTATTTTTTTAAAACGAATAATTATAGAATATAAGTACTCCGCGCTCAAGCGGCCTGCTTCAGTAGCCCGCCGGGCCTTGTTGAGGTAGGACCTGTGTCGCTCTTGCCGGCTCCCAGTACCCCCCGTGAATCGATCGATTTACCGTTTAAGAAAGAATTTAAAAATGGCAAATAAATATAAAAGTATCCAGACGAAAACTACGGAATCTTAAAATAGAAATAAGGTTATATATATATTACATATACTTATTTACTATCAACTACCTGAAACAGTCAACAAAAGGAGGGTAGCGTACAGACATAACAGTAGCGCAACTGTATGATCATTTTTGTTCAGTACATTTTTAACTTTGCAGCTCATCGATGCCAAGATACAAGGGCACGTTTAAAAAAAACAGCAAGTGAACAGTAATTAACTACCTACTGGGTACTCGATTAAATAAAAAGGTTCTAGGGCTTTACTATACAGGGTGCTACGGACAGGGTCTACTAAGCCGAAAAGGGGTGATTCTGGACATCGAGGGGGTCAATTTTTTGTTTGTTATAGGATTTAAAAAAAAATATAGTGTCGGTTTTTCTTCATTAGCTGGATTGCCTGTGACGTCACAACCTGTTTGACATAATTGTTCTCCTTGATGGTAAAGGGGGAGGTATATTTTGTTTTGCGGAATCGTGTAGGTGGTGTCGGAATGACCTAGGAAAAATTCCGACTTTTTGAGATTTGCCCCCCAGAACCCCCCCAGAACCCCATAGAGGGGACCCAAACGGAGTCATATTAACTACTATTTTCCAAGGGGTTGTATAGAGGGGTACTAGTGATATTGATTGCAAAAAAGTTGTTGCCCCCTTTGGCCCCCCAGAACCAAGGGGGGTTCTGGGGTTGAGGTTGCTACCAGATGCCGTCGTGATAGGGTGTTTATTGCGGTATAATATAAAGGGTTTCTTTTGTATTGGAGAAAAAAAAACCCTATCGCCCCTATTTTCACCCCCCCTTTTGATATCTCCCAAACGAAGCAACTTAGAAGACAATTTTTTTCACAATCATATAGAGAAAGTCGAGTAATTACGAATTCAAAAATAAATTTACGACCCTTGCCCCTTTAGACCCCCCCCCCCTTTTTTATAAAAAAAAAACAAAATTTGGCCTATTTTTGAACTTTTTTTCGTGTGGAGGCGAGCCGCAATACGACTATGGAGAACAGACAAATTTTTTTCGACTAATTTGAGGATGAGGATTTCGAATCTGACGTCGGCGGGGTCGAATTACGTTGAGCGAA
This sequence comes from Eupithecia dodoneata, assembly GCA_947044415.1. NCBI lineage: Eukaryota > Metazoa > Arthropoda > Insecta > Lepidoptera > Geometridae > Eupithecia > Eupithecia dodoneata. The sequence goes on along the minus strand of OX345665.1, from coordinate 10,566,402 downwards.
GCGAACCGCAATTCGACACCGCTCGCCTTGCTATGTGACAGCACACACACCCACTGATATACATAACGAAACAAAAACGAAATATATTACATTTATTTTATCTAATGTTAAATAAGTTAAGGCTGATGTAAACGAAAAGGAGAAACGTTAGAATCACCTTGGTTAGATAATAAACATAAATGGGACCCGCATATAGATAAGCTACCGAAGAGACTTAGTTCTGCGGCGTATACCGTCAAAAAAATCCGTCACCTTACAGACGCTGATATTTCTAGACTTGTCTATTTCAGCTACTTCCATAGTGTTATGTCTTATGGCATACTGCTGTGCGGGAACGCTGCAGATATTAACAGGGTCAGATCCGGCATTGAACCTGTTGGTCACTGAGACATCTCTGAATATGTGCTTGCTATCTGCCATGATAAAGTCGATCTTATTTTTTGTCAGTTTCGGGCTTTCCCATGTCTAAGTGGACACGGCTTACAGGGTAAACCGAAGTTTACTCTGTAAAACGATAAATGTGTTATTTTATTAAGAAACTATAAAACTGATTAAAATTCTTGATTTTATTTGAATAAAATTATGCTGCAATCAGACCAAACCCCAGTCTAGCTGCTGTTGTGTGTGTTGAATTGATATTGTATTATTTTCAATCAATGTTAAAAAAATATTCTAATATTTAGCGCTAAAAATATTAATTTTATCGAATAGTAAAATTAAACGAATAGTGCAAATACTTGTTCTACATTTTAAATAAAGCAATTTGTGTTATTTAATAAATGAATTTTAATTTTTATTACTATTACTTTTATTTATTTACTATTTATCTAAAGACTACAAACCTTAAAACAAAATTGGTCATTTGAAAAAACTATGTAATCTTACTTAAACTTGTTTTCATAATTTATAATTAATAAATTCGCATTTAGGGACTGGTACATTGGAGTTAAACTACTGTTACAAATTATACTGTGCACGACAGCGTGGCGCGAGCGGCGCGGCGCGAGGTCAGCGAGTTCATTTGAAGTTTGTATTCGCGCGACTTGCCACGCGGGGAGGGAAGTATCGTTAAATGCCTACTGCGCTCAAAGATCCTGGCCTTAACGTTTAATATCTTCTCAAAGACGTCACAGATATTGACAATTATTTGTATGATTGACAATAAACGTGTGGGTTTGTCCGTTTTCCGCCAAACCTTCATCAATGTATTTTAACGGAGCACTTAGACCTTTTGTAATCACAGGGTTCTTTTGATAACCTGATTGAAAATAGATTGATATCTAAAGGCAACCTTTTCGCAGCTTATTTAGTTGAAGTAGGTAGAAACTTACGATAAAATAAAGAAATAATATTATAAATAAATAATGCTGGACAATTCACACATCATTATCTAGCCCCATGGTAAGCAGAGCTTGTGTTATGGGTACTAGAATACTGATATACATAATACATTACATAGATAAATATTTTTTATTATACATAGAAAACGAACAGAACACCCAGAACAAATATTTGCAGATCGTACACACAATTGTTCCGAGGCGGGAATCGAAGCCGCAACTTTCTGCGTCGCAGGCGGACCTTCGCCCACCGCGCCACATCGGTCGTCAAATTACAAATAAACATTCACACATAAATATTTTTATTTTCACAAATAAATAAATAATGTTCGACAAATTACACAGCATCCTCTAGCCAGAAAATAAACGAAGTTTCCAATATTTTCTGACTCATATAACTTAAAACATTAGGTACCTACCTACAATATACGGATACATAGAAAACACCCGGAACAACCGGAACAAATATCTGAATATCCGAAAAAAATCTAATCATGGTAAATATCCCGTTCGTTATAAGTGATTTTTGAGTTAGTACATTATTGACTTGGGCACTAAGGGCCTATTTCAATAACTTTAATACAGTAACTAAATTGGCTCACGTAGAGACTTCCCTATGTGTACACATGACTAAAATTTAACAATTTCCACCTCAAATTTCTAACGGTTGCAATTCTGGAATTTCAAGTACGAACGTCAAGTTGTACGTTTGTTTAACAATTCGCGTAGAATGTTGAATCATTGGATTACGTATGTATTAATAGGGTAAGGTGAGTTGAGTAGGTGATGCTTCAAAATTTGGCTTTTATTAATTAAAATAGTTTCTTCCCGTGGCTTCGCACACTTTTTGTTCGGGATAACGTCGAAAAAGATCTTATTTTTAACCGAAGCAACGAAAAAGGAAAGAGGAAGAGGTTTTATGTTCTGTTATATCTATTTTTTATGTTCGTCAATTGTTGATGGATTTGGTAAATTCTTGAGCTTTTGTATGGGGAATAATCCTGGGGTGGTCCCATAAAAATTGTATTCCTGAGGGATACGTGTTTGTCCCGAAAAAGTTTGTTATTGTCTGTGTTTCTACTATTGCACCGCACATCATCAGCATATCCTTACCTTAGAGCCTTTAAATTCGTGGACTAAGTTGTACGCAGTAGACGTTTAAGAGTTTTGAGGGATTCGAACCTCATTTTGTAGACGAGGCTTCTTCCCTCAACAAGAGGTTTTTTTTAAACTAAAACCACCTGGTTTAAGACCTATGTATAAGGCGATCAACATATTGCCACGCACAACGCTGCAGCATGTTGCGTGAATGCTTGTTCTAACATTTCGTGTCGTCTCCGTTCTTACAGAAAATACGCACAGTCCAACACACAGAAAATGCATCCGCCCGCGTAGCGCGTAGGTGCGTCGACACGTAACATGCAGCGTGGGGCGTGGCAGTATGTTAATTAACAGCCTTAAGGTTCTGAAACGCGCGTGTAATGTTTCTGATGTTGCAGGCTGCGGTAACCGTTTTCCATCAGGCGAGCCGCATGTTTATCACCTTGATGGCATAAAACAAAATGTTTCGGTTTGCTTTGCTCGAAAAAAGACCGAAGTCAGACTTAGAATGTAACATAATATCACAAAATATTATTATTTGTGGGGCTTAGTATCAAGAAACATCCAATAACAAGGACAAAGGTACCCGTAATATCAAATTAATTCCTAATCTAACTGCCTATAACCACAAAATGTCTTAGTAATTCTTGCTGGGCTTTTGAAGAAAATCCCTGACAAAGCCGAATATCCTGCGAAATCTCGGCTTCCTATTGTCATGTAGATTATTTTAGGAAACGAATTGTCTACTAGCTTCAAGGAAACGTTACGGTCTATATTTTACTCATGAAAGCCAGTGTAGGATCTTAATTTTGTAAATCAGTTTTAATCTAAACCTTTCATAAGTCTTCTCAGTCTGATCCAACTTTGGCTTACTTTAGCCAAAGTAAGACAGTTTTTTCTCTTTTTTTTTTCAAAATTCGTCTCTCTGCTAGGCTTGGTCTCTCCAAATCTTTGCTTTATTGCATCAAGGTTGACGTATCCTTTCTCTCTCTCTCTTATAAAATTTTTGTATAGAATTACAAAATACGCCAATTAGTCAATAACCTTGGTAATTTTCACGAAAAGGGCCCTGACAATAGCATTTTCCGAAGCATTCAGCAAATGTTTACCCTAAATGCCTTTGATTAGATCTAAGCAGTTGGATCTGCACGACAATGTAAAGACCATAAAGAGCGTAATAAAATGCGGATAATGCCTCGAGGAGATCTAAAGAAAAGGTTTGTGTAGGCGTTACATATTGTTAAAGTAACGCCATATTCCACTGGTTCTACGACGATAAGGCAGTTTGTATCTACTATTTACTGTTTACTAGTTTACTGAAATGTAAAAGGTAGGTAGGTAGGTATCAGGGGCACGGTAGTGGCCCTACCAGTAGTGCCAGACTGCTGCCACAGGAAAACCTTTTCTCGAACCATTTGAAGACAGGCTTACTTATGTTATGTTTAGACCCCGAGTAGTCGTATTGATATAACTACCAATAATAATTATATTAAGTACAAGGAAATGTTATTTATAAACGTAGTTTGTAACTACATAATGTAGGTCCTGAACGTAAGAGAAAAAAAAATGAGACACGAAAGTGACCCATTTTCAAGTCTATTGTTCAATAATTCCGTCGATAGAGTTCCAAGACGTTCTAGTATGCAAAAGTGCCAGGCTTGCAAACTTTGAACTTCTCAACTTGCCCTGCTTTGAAAGTAAAGTTTTCAGCGAAAACAGCACTTTTCCAGTAGGTATTGCCTCACTGTTCGTGTCAACAAGATTACAACTTGCTTTGAGGATTATGTGAAATAAAATGTAAATCTCATGTCAAAAAGAACTAAACCGCAATGGATTTCTGACTTTTTCGGACCCTAAAAAGGTTTCTATTTGTAATTTGAGTTATTTACTGCGTTGAATGGTGATGGAGAGAGAAACTAGAGGTTTTTGCCGTGGGACAGTAATATCATCATCATATGAAACAACCTGACTTCATTCACTGTTAAGTATTCTTAGAGGACAGTCACAACTGAAAATAATAATGAATTGTAGCAAACGATCGTCATCTTTGTGTAGGTATCTGAATAGATACCTACACAAAGATGACGATCGTTTGCTAATACGACGATATATTACATCTACATTTTTATTTGATGATAAGCAGACTATCTTTGACTTCCATTATTTGAATAAAAATGGGCTAGGAAAGTGAAGATTTCTAGCTCAAATTAGCTCAACATATCATAAATGATAAGTTACTTCTTATTAAGTGAACACATTAAATGAGCCAGCTATTGAAAATGAAAATGAAAATGAAAAGTTTTTATTTCTTTAAGCTTACAAATAAGCACTTAGACAGGTCATATTTATAGTATTCATAATTATCAATTAAATTATTTTATAGTTCACTTCAATTTTTTGTCCACCAGTGGAAGAAGTGAGAAGAAACCACTAGTATGTTCATAACTTATGTGTCTAGTACATTTGATTTGCTTATCTGTAAGTTGGTCGATTTTGAGTTGGAGCAAACTCGTTCCAAGCTTTTTTATCTATCTATATTGAACCAGCTATTAACCCTGTTCTCATGTAAGTGACTTTATATAAATTGTCTTTTTGAGAATAAATGAATATTAAACGTAGATTTGTCATAGATTTTACCTAAAATGAAGTACACTTTACAATAATCATAGCCAAAACGACCGACTAACCGACTAATCCAAAGTGACTTTAAATACGTGTATGAGGTTGAAAGTAAATACTTCCTCATTTCCATAGATCTAAAAGCACACTGAAAAGTAACAACAATAGGATTGCGAAAAGTAATAATTACTTCTGTCTGCAAAGTTATTATTAAAGGGAGAGTTTCTTTGTTTTGTTGTCATTTATCATTCCGGAGTTTAAGAGTGACGGGCGGAGACAATAGGATTTTAATCAGGATTTGTTTTTCTTCTTTTTACAACAGGGAAAATTATAATAGACAATTTTCTTGATAGATTTTTTCTTCTGTTGAGTCAATCAATACCTAATCCTAAAGGATCCAATTCAATCGAATAGAATAAGAGACGATACAAGAACAAATGTTAGGTTTCTAACCGGACCTCGATCTCGAGCACCAAGTACTGAATTTGTTTCGAAGTCGATAAATTTCGGAAAGAAAGAACGGTGTGTTCTTATCCAATTTATCGACACCAGAGACAAAATTGGTATATATTACGATCCTTATCGAAATCTGTGCTCGCGATTTTGGTTTGTGATAATCATTTCTAGCGCAGTCAGAAATTTAGCCCCGAGAACCAACGGACTATTTTCAATCGTCCCCTTTTAATTCGACATTTAATAATAAATCGTGTCAACCATAACGTCAATCGTGACGGTCGATACGCCTCCATGTTCACATCATCATCATCAGCCTATAGCAGTCCACTGCTGGACATAGGCCGCCTCCATGTTTTACCGTCCCCTTAATCATCATCATTATCAGCCAATACTAGTCCACTGCTTTGCACTGCTTCCTCTTCTAATGAGTGACATAGCGCCCTGTCTTCATCTAGGCAGATCCAGCGACATTGTCATACCTGGTCGGATGTCGTCCTGCACAAGGTTTGCCGAGTCGCGTTCACCAGTCCCGCACAACTGTTCTGTGACAGATTTGGGTGACGTTTGGTCACTAAATCCAAACCGACAAGGTGCAAAAAATGTATACCGGGTTTGAACATAAATCTACAGAACCCCAAAAATTATCAGCACGTTACCAATTGAACAGCTGGCAAGCCTCCAAGTGAAATTTCGCGCACATTTAAAATCCCCATAAATCCATTATCCATTCCCATGGCCCTGTGACATGACAGGGCCCATAAATAAATTAGAACTGTCAAACTATAGACGTCTGTTCGATTATTCAGATAAAATAGTTTAGGAAATAGCTGGTTCATTCGACTGGATAAAAAGAGAGGATTTTTACCATGAAATTTTACGTTACATAACTACATACATTTTTGTGGAGTTGTTTGGCAGCTTTAGCACCGTTGTTGGGAAACGATTTACGCTGTATGGCCTGTATGCAGGTATTGTTTGCAGGTTGGACAAACAATTTTTTAAACAAACAACTCTTGTGTGGCATGATGCATCCTTTAAACAAGGTGGGCTTTGCCATCATTGCCACGTATACGGACGGATTGATTAAAACGGTACAGACAGTAGAGATATTAAACCACCAGCTTCGGCAGGAGAAGAATTAAGGATAGTCTTGAAAATGAAAACCATATCTAATCTTCACATTTAAGGCCTACTCAATCAAGCGGTATTCGCTACCCAGAGAAGATTTAGAATGCCCGGCGGAATGACGTCGAATACTGAGCGTACTTTTTGCTACCTGTTTGAGATCCTTCTGAACATGGCTAAGTTCTTCCTTCATCCTTCCATGAGCAATGTGTGAAATGTAGGGTAAAATAAAATAAAAGTTACGTGTTAAATATCCGATAAATAATATTCAATGTGTTAACAAATCGGTTTCCGGATGGTTTGCCAACTATTAACAAAATGATCTAGCTGTCCTAACAAGTATGACAGCAATGGCCTGGGGTTGCCTTGTGAATAGTTTAGGCGTTTGGTCAGCCAAATTGATAAAGGTGGACATGTGATTGGATAATTCGGACTTTACCAATGAAATATTTACTTGAGTTGGGTCCTGTAATTGCTTTCTTATGTGGCCCGTCGGTTTCTAACTTTATTCGAAGAAACTTTGTAGAAACATAAAACAACGCTGGACGATCCACACAGCAATGTAATTTTTAGCTTTCAATACTTTATTTACTACATACTATTTTATTTAATACTTTTATTTTATTTGGTTTGATCCCATTGCCGTTCGTGTACCTTATTGCTACAAATTTCATTGGTTCGTTGAAACTTGTAGCAATACTAATAATATAACTTGTAGTTTGTTGGTAAAAAATCTTTTAATACATAATTATCGTAGTTACAAACTAAAATAATTTTAGTATATATCATAAACTTTTGAACTCAAAAGTTATGATTGTTATAATAGAATAGAATAATGATTTAATAATGAATAATAGATATTGATAATGATGATAACAATAATTTAACAAGCAAAAATAGCATACGGACTGTTCCGTACTCCATCAAAAAATGCCAAGGGAACCCTGAAAAGATATTGAAACTTTTTTAATAAATAATCTTCGTTGGATCTCGCTGATTTAACAAAGCAGGAAATTAACTTAATAATTATTACATTAGGCACCTACTTCTACAACAAAAATTTTTTCATTGGAAAGAAATAATTAATTTGATTTTAAGAGACTTCTCCGAACGAGCCCAAGTTATGGTACAATTTGTAAAAAAATCACTGAATTTTCTCAATATATTTTTTTCGTCAAATCAATCTCTTGTGTATTTTAATTACAAAATCTCATTAATATATACCATCATATTTTTAGGACACACCAATAATTAATATTGAAACTTATAAAATGTAATTTGTGGCGTTCAAATGTAATTAATCATCGTAGTTTCATCGTTAAATTAACTGACACTTTCGTAATTTGATATCTAGACAAATTCCATAATCATATTCGCTCTAGGGCTAACTTACTTTAAAAAAAAATTATAGTTTTAGACGAGATTTAAATCTGATGGTTTCATAAAAAAAAAATAGTAAAATAAGTATAGTTTAAAACTGAAATAAATATTAAAGTCATTTAAAACGGGATATTTACCATGATTTGATTTTTGAGTTCTCCAATATTTCGGCACAGTTTCATGCGCCATGATCACGGAATAACTGAAGGCACTGCGAGTTCGTTTTTATGAGCAGATATTCCGATCTACCCTCATTTTTTGTCTTTTGCTACGAACGTTTCCACTACCATCTATCATGGTAAATATCCTGTTTTAAATGACTTTAGTGTTAATATCCATGATCGTTTCTAAAGTTTTATTGTAATAAATATGTTTAATCTAAGGTGTATAATTAATATTATGGACCGTAGAATAAGTTAAATAAATAAATAATGCTGGACAATTCATACAGCATTATCTAGCCCCATGGTAAGCAGAGCTTGTGTTATGGGTACTAGATAACTGATATACATAATACAATACATTACATAGATAGATATTTTTTTTATTATAAATAGAAAACGACCAGAACACCCGGAACAAATATCTGCAGATCGTACACACAATTGTTCCGAGGCGGGAATCGAACCCGCAACCTCCTGCGTCACAGGCGGACCTTCGCCCACTGCGCCACATCGGTCGTCATAATAATAAGAAAAAAAATAATATAAGAAGGGATATATTTTGTAAACTGTGTATTTTCCGACTGGTATTGATATCCATAATAATATCCGTTCAGTGATTTTGGCGTGAAGAACTAACTAACATACATACATCCATCTGTCCAAACATCCAAACTTTCGAATTTATTATTATGAGTGATCCTGCTAATATTATAAACGCGAAAGTATGTAAGTATGGATGGATGGATGGATGGATGTTTGTTACTCTTTCACGTAAAAACTACTGAATGGATTTTAATGAAACTTTACAATAATATAGCTTATACATCAGAATAACAGGCTACAATTTATAAAGATATATTGTATATTATCCAAAACATCTATCACCGCACGGGTGAAACCGCGGGGCGCAGCTAGATATAATTAGGCATAAAAAGTTTCTAGGTCAAATTAGGAAGATCCTCAGGGTACCTTCTCCAGAGGCTCTCAATCTTCCGATTACAAAAGTGCTTGCAGGGCAGTAGGCGTAAATCCTTGTAATTAGTTCTTTGTTATTACAGTTCTCAAGTTTACCCCGATCCTGGTATTGTTTGGCGCGAGTTATGAGATGTAGCTTGTTACCCGGGGTTATGTTGCAAAGATGGGATATAGGATACAGATTGGATACGGCCACGATTCAACCGTTCTTCATTTATCGCGCAGACTGTACAGTTGACTTTGGGCAGTAGCTCACATTGTCATCTAGCCCCAACAAGCCCCAAGCTATAGTTATTTAGGATTGCGTCTGGTCGAAGCTGCGATCACATCGGAGACAGATATTTGCGCTGGCCCGACATCTTTTAAAGGGCAATGTATACGCTTCTACAACAAAACTCCAAGTGAGTTGCAAAAATTATCAATAAATAAATTTAAAAAAATTGTGAAGCATATTCTTTGTAAAAAGGCTTATTACAAAATATCAGATTATCTAGAAGATAAAAAAGCTTGGAACGAGTTTTGCTCCAACTCAAAATCTAACAACTTACAGATAAGCAAATCATATGTACTAGACACATAAGTTATGAACATACTAGTGGTTTCTTCTCACTTCTTCCACTGGTGGACAAAAAATTGAAGTGAACATCAATATAATAATGAATAGTATAAAATATGACTTGTCTAAGTGCGTATTTGTAAGCCTAAAGAAATAAACTTTCATTTCATTTCATCTAGAGCGTCGTTCTGATCGCAGCAGGGTCGAAGCGACGCATGCGTGACCCGAGAGCTGGTGAGTATCTGGCGGAGCGCATCAGCATTGCCATACAGCGGGGCAATGCAGTTTGCGTCTTGGGGACGCTCCGAATTATCGATATGGGTAGGTTGAGAATTATTTTCAAGAGTTAGCTCAATCGTTTTAAATGTAAATTCTATTTCGAATTTGTTCCTATCAATTATAAGTATCGATACAACGGGTATTTATCGCGCCTATTTTCCCGACGTTTCAACAGGTTTACACTCTGTCGCGGGATGACTCTATACTAACTCTGTTGTTTCTATTATTTGATTGTAACTGATCCTTAATGAAATACAAACTGAATTGCGAATACCTCCTTTTCTGAAGTCAGTAAAAACCAAAACCGGCCGTAAAGTGTGATTTGAACCATATACCAATGAGATCCGTCAAAATTCAAAGTTAGGCGCGGACAATGAAATATCCTGCGCTAATTACCTGAATGTTGATTAAAGCATTATTTACAGTCGCGGCGTAGTCTTTCAGCTGAAAATTGGACAAATGGCCCACTGAAATGGGAAGGAATAATTTGATGACCTTAACCATAATAGTTGGGGCAAACGTGGAGACCACGACTCGGTAAACGTAGTGTAGGACGCCTTCGACCAGGCGGGAAGACGACCTGCGAAAGACTGCAGATAGATGGATGCGTCAAGTCTCATTGGGGGAGGCCTATGTCCAGCAGTGGACTAACATATGTTGATGATGAACCATAACAGTAGATGTAAAGTGTAGTATGCAAAAGTGGGTTTGATTCTGGAAGCAACACAAAATGAAATTGTTGAATCCCGTGAAGGAGCTAATGACCTCAATTGTCTGTCATTTGACTATAAATAAATAAATAATGCTGGACAATGCACACAACTTCATTCAGCTAAGCAGAGCTTGTGTTATGGGTACTAGATGACTGATATACATAATACAATGCATTACATAGTTCGATGTTTTTATACATAGATAACAACCAGAACACTCGGTACATCTGTAAATCGTACAAACAATTGTCCCCGGGCAGGAATCGAACCCGCAATCTCCTGCGTCACAGGCAGAACTTCGTCCACCGCGCCACAGATGTCGTCAAACTATGCTACACATACTTACTGATCGCCACTTTTGGTATCATACGTCATTGTCTATTCTTGCGGTTATAACACCAGTTTTCTCCCCATCTCAACCATCTGTTTAACTATTTACCACATCATCATCATCAGCCTATAGCAGTCCACTGCTGGACATAGGCCTCCCCCAATGAGCGCCATAGCGCCCTGTCTTCAGCTTGCCGCATCCAGCATCTACCTGCAGTCTTTCGCAGGTCGTCATCCCACCTGGTCGGAGGGCGTCCTACACTACGTTTGCCGAGTCGTGGTCTCCACTCAAGAACACGTTTGCCCCATCGGCCGTCGGTTCTTCGCGAGATATGAAAAGAGCTATGAGATGGAAAGAGCTATGCCCGGAGTTTCTCTGAAGGATAGGATTCGTAACGAATACATCCGACAGAGAACCAAGGTTATCGACATAGCTCAAAGAATTAGCAAGCTGAAGTGACAGTGGGCCGGCCTATTTACTACGTTTGTATACAATTTCCAGTTTTGGCCCACCCACGCATCTACCAAAACAAACTTTATTTCCCTTCCAATAAAACCTCTTTTGCCTTATTATTCCAAACAACAAACCTTTATTATTAACGCGTCCGCAACTCCGAACAAAACAAAACAAAACGACGAAAAAACATTCCGTTCTCTGGTGTAATTTAATTCAATGCATCAAAGCAATCAAAAAGGCCGAGGGATACAAAACGCCTAAAGCGTTCAGGCTCGTATTTGATCCTAATTTGATTGGCTCAAATGAGAAAGTGACGAATTGTGAGTAAGCCGTTGGCGATTTCGATTCGACCCATCGGGGTTATGGCGGAGCGATGATGTGAAAGAAATTGCTTTAAAATCCGTAATTTCGGTCTTTATCGGATAGCAATAGAGTTGAATTGAATCAGGAAATTGTAAGAGCTTTAGCTACATATTTCTAGAATCCAAGATCTTTTATGTCAACAAAGATTTTATGAAATTAAACTGAATAATAACTGATAGGCACCTAACATCACTGAAAACAATGAGGTAAGCAAGCAAGTTCTTTCCATATTACTGTTGTAAGCCTGACCATGGCAGACTAGAGATGCAAATAGAATATAAGACCAATGTAAGTTACCACAGTTTAGTCATACAACAATAAATTCATTTATCATTTATTTATCATTTATCATTAATAAAATAGTTAATCACCTAAAAACAAGACATAAACTTCAATAACGCAAAGCACACGCGCAGAAAAAGGGTTCAAATTCGTCTTCCCAAACGGAATAAAATTGAAAAATTATGTACGCTTTTAAAACGAAAGTTATTTTAAATTTCTGCGATTTGCACCTATGTATGTACTATGTCGCCAAATATTTCCTACCAATATTTCTGTAGTTTTCTAATCCTTTTGTCTACAAAAACTATTAAGGTTTCTAAAACCATGTACTGGCTTCCCTTTGCAAAGCTTAGCGTTGCCTTTATTTGTTTCGAAATCATCAGCCACGCTCACTAAACAAATTAACTCATTTGGTTCTGTAGAAGTTTCTTCAATTGTTTTCCATTAGCGTCAGGGCAAACCGAGTAGAAAAATTGTGCGGCTTACGGTTTCAATTCTTTCAAATTACCTAACTTTAATGTTAAGTTTGAATCGGTGCATTACAGATAGGATTCATAACGAATACATCCGACAGAGAACCAAAGTTATTGACATAGCTCTGGGAATTAGCAAGCTGAAGTGGCAGTGGGCCGGCCATATCTCGCGAAGAACCGACGGCCGCTGGGGCAAACGTGTTCTTGAGTGTTGACCACGACTCGGTAAAGGTAGTGTAGGACGCCCTCCGACCAGGTGGGATGACAACCTGCGAAAAACTGCAGGTAGATGCTGGATGCGTCAAGCTGAAGACAGGGCGCTATGGCGCTCATTGGGGGAGGCCTATGTCCAGCAGTGGACTGCTATAGGCTGATGACGAATAAAAAATAGGCTACTTTATATCCCATAAATCAGTATCGACATATTCACATAATATCTATCCAAACTTTCGCTTTTATAATACTCGTGTGATTTTATTGCATACGAAGCCTTCTTAAATGAAGTGGAAAACGCAGCGGTGCAGGGCACGTTGTACGTGCGAGCGAATAGCAGTGAAATGCATTTTTTTCGAGCCCATGCGCCCCGAATTTCGGGCCAATTTACTCGGTGTACCCATGCACTCTATTTTGGTACTAGATGGAAACTAACAAGGGGTTTTGTAGACGTGTTAAAGTGCCCGGTTCGGGACTTGGATACTGTGTTCGTGACTTTTCGGACACTTTAACAAGCATTTATTTTAGTGGGTCCAGTTACAAGGGGTTTTATAGAAGTAAGGCCGGTTATCTACATACATGCATGCTGTCTTCGTGACTTTCCGGACACTTGTTATATTTTGTAAGCCTAAAGAAATAAAAATAAAACTTTTCATTTTCATTTTAAGTTGACTGATATACATAATAAAATACATTACATAGATAATTTTTATTATAAATATAAAACGACCGAATACCCCAGCTAGATGATGCTGTGTGGATGGTCCAGCATTATTTATTTATTATTTTATATACCTGTGTATCAAGGCTCATTAAGAACCCCCCACTTTTGGATGAATAATGACCGAATAATTAGCGATTAAACTATTCAAACTTTTAGTATGAATATAAGCCCATTCATATATCACTTATGGAAGGAAAGAGAACCAAAGTTGTAGATATAGCTCTAAGAATTAGCAAGCTGAAGTGGCAATGGGCCGGCCATATCTCGCGAAGAACCGACGGCCGCTGGGGTAAAAGTATTCTTGAGTGGAGACCGAGACTCAGCAAACGTAGTATAGGACGCCCTCCGGCAAGATGGGATGACGACCTGCGAAGGACTGCGGGCAGATGCTGGATGCGTCAAGCTGAAGACAGGGCGCTATGGCGCTCATTGGGGGAGGGCCTATGTCCAGCAGTGCACTAACATAGGCTGATGATGATGATGATGATATTTCACTGGTGGTACTTATCACCGTTCCAAAGGAGCCGGCAATAGCACTTAGGATATGCATCACCGAGTGTTATGCACTGTTTGGTCTGTTCAGACGGAAATCAATAGGAAGACCAAGAGCTCACGCTTTATGCTTTTTAGACTAGCATTGGAGTGAAACTTAGGTGATATTTAATCGACATTTAGATCGATTTTTAATATTTTATTTACATAGGTATGTAGACTAGACAAGTATCTCGAAAGTTTACTTACAAAGTTGTAGTACCAACTTTCTCCATCAAGGTCCCAACAAGGTTCACATTGTGATACTAACTTGTACCTATCTATAAAGCCAATGTGATGACAACATTAATATTATTAAGTATTCATTATACATTTTTTTTTATTTTAATTTTTATTTAACATTAAAGCAATTTAAAACGGGATATTTATCATGATTTGATTTCGGTACCTATATCGGACCATAAAAACTAACTCGCAGTGGCTTCAGTTATTCCGACGCATGAAACTGTGCCAAAATATTGGAAAACTCAAAAATAAAATCATGGTAAATATACCGTTTTAAATGACTTTAGCTACAATGGTAGGTCTTCCCATAGATACTACATTTCGTATTGCATCGTGGTCGCCACTCGAGAACGTTTACTCCCCAACGTTTATTGGTTCTGCGCTATATGGCTTACCCATCGCCATTTGGGTATTTTCTGTCTAATAAAAAATATCTATCTATGTTATCTATTGTAATAAGTATATCAGTCATCTAGTACCTTATAACACAAGCTCTGCTTAGTTTGGGTCTAGATGATGCTGTGTAAATTGTCCAACATTTTGAATATTTATTTATTGAATTAGGAGATAAGTTCTATATCACCAGCTCCTTCTCTATCAAGATCGCATCCCAATGCAACCAAAGATTATTATCAATACACGACAGAGTACAGAGGAACCGCCTGGTTTGTGCTAGTTCTACACAGGTTATCTGGGAATTAATCTAGAATAAATCCTGTACCTAACTCGCAGCAGCTGGCGGCATTGGGAATTATTTAGGGTAAAGTCTGGATAGTGGTGACCGACAGAGGCTACTTTTTATCCCATAAATCAGTTCCCATAATCTGTTACTATAGAAACAACAAGGGCATGGCGACGGGCAGAAACTAGTAATCTTTTACCACGCTTTTATTAGCTTCACCTGTATGTTTGTTTGTAACCGACTCCTTTGGACTCGATTTTGACCCACTTTGAACGGTCAGATTTCATTTAAACTTAGTAAACTGATTAATAACCGATGACAATACAATAATTTGAACTGAAAAATTGAAAATATTTTTTTAAATAATTCAAATTATGGATAAGAGTGATAAATAAAAGAAATTAATTTAATGTAAAAAAGCGTGGGGTGCTTTCTGAAAATATTTCTTCAATGTCGCTACTCCTATCAGTATCTGGTTATGTGTGGTAAGTGTGCGTTGTTGGCAAGAGAACGCAAATCCATGTATGTATCCATGCTTTTTTACATTAAAAAAATTGTTTTTATTTATCACTCTTATCCATAATTTGCATTATTTAAAAAAATATTTTCTACTTTTTAGTTCGGTTTATTTATAAAAGTGTCGTTTTTTAGTTTTTTCAAACTATTACCTATTTATTTTTTATTTACTTTTTCCAATTTTTATTTCTTTACAAAACAAATCTCATCATCATCAGCCTATGTTAGTCCAAAGGACATAGACCTACCCCAATGAGCGCCATAGCGCCCTGTCTTCAGCTTGCCGCATCCAGCATCTACTTGCAGTCCCTCACAGGTCGTCATCCCACCTGGACGACCTGGACGTAGGGCTACACTACGTTTACCGAGTCGTGGTCTCCACTCAAGAACACAACAAATAAATCTAGAAGTATTGAAATCCCATATTAAAGAAAATTATTAACGTCGTTAATCAATTACGCCTTACGTCATCAAATCCATGCATCTATCAAAATGTACGTTTTTATAAATTATTGAGTGACTTGCCGTGAAGTATTCGCGGATGCACGTAGTCTATAAGACATATAAACCTCAAAAGGAACACGTACAACGTGGTTTTTGTTCCTCAATCCGAAAAGTTTTATTGAAAGTGCGTGCTAACTCCTCCGAACTTAGTTTGTAAGCGTCTTTGAAGTTACGGGTAACTTTCAAACGATTCTACCTTATTGTTGAGTTTGTAATGATGAAACTTCTCGGTAAAATAGAATCTCGAGAGCAAAACCATTTTATGGTTTGGTTATAGCGAGGCTTTTAGTTAATATGGAGTGAATTAAAGACGGGAATTTGAATTTTGGAAACTTCTTGTGCCTTTGACTGTTGCCAGGTTTACTTTATCTTGATCCTGTGAAAAAATTTCAAAGTCACTGAAATTATTAACTTCTTGAAGACGCTTTCCAATCTAACAATCCTTACTACCGTACAAGGCAGGTTTAGACAGGGTCAGTGACTGATTCGAATGAACAATTATTTGAAGTCAGCGAATGTCCATGTTAGCACTGGCTTCCGTCCGGTGCACTGACTTCATCAATTTACATTGGGTTATTTTTCGGGTCAGCGTTAATTTGTCTCGAATTTTAAGTCAGTCACTGGCCCTGTCTAAATCTGCCTTAAGGAATTGCTAGTTATATGAAAATGTGTTCAAGTTCCAGACAACATCTATCTGATATTTTCACACTACTCACGGGATAAAAAGCTATAAGCTCATAAAATATTATTTCATTATAAAAATGTACTTGAAAGTGCAATGTTTCATATATAATGTGGTCGAGATCTCAGGAACCCTGTGGTTTATTGAAGCGACTTATCTCTCTTATATTTTGTTCTCTTAGCCAGTTTAAATAGTTGCGTAGTTATCTTGTAAACAAACAATAACTTGATTAATGTGCTTACGAATTTCCTAAAACGTATGCTCTGTCCCGCTCTGAACGCAAAATCCTATGCCTATTCTTTTCACAAAATGGCACGCAATGTGCCGTTTTAAACTAATTTAGGTAGAATTTCGGTAAAGAGAAAATATCTGAACGATTGTTCAAAGCGACGCGTGCGTTAACCAAAAGATAGTGACTGTAGGGATCTCCCAACAATATTTTTCTTTCTGTGTATCTATGAACTACTGTGCCTTCTTCCAATCCTTCTTATAAATTAAATGTAGTGAATAAACGGCCTGTGACTGAATTGTGTGTTATTTACTTCGACCACCACAACGCAGGACCCTACAACCTACGGTGACCATTGTGACGTAGCGCATCAGCATTGCCATACAGCGGGGCAATGCAGCCAGCGTCTTGGGGACGCGCCGTTTGGTATTGATTAGATTTCGATTTCGAGATTCGATTGGATCAGTTGAGCTTCCTTTAGATGTGGTTGGAGAGTACCTCATGATTCGCTCAGCTGTTTTAATTATATATACTAGTTCTAATAAGGAAGATCTGGAAGACCAGCGTTGGTTGCTAACATGCTAGTCATCCAACTCATGCTGAGGCAAAAACATTTTGTTACTGAACTTACACGCTTACCAACACGTTTAGTTTACCTTTTAGTTTAAGTTTATTATGTTCGGTGTAAGTCTTTTAACGAATAAATTCATTTCATTTCATTATATATTCTTATTCTTTAATTGTATGTTTCTTTGTTATCTATCCATAGAATCGAACTGCCACAAAGCTTAGAATGCCTCATTTCTCTCAACTTTGCTGCATACCAGTCCATCGGAATCTGATGCAATGCTGATCTTCCGACCGGGCACTTCTGAAAGAATGTGGTTGGAACTTAGGGTCGGTACATATCTGACGGAAAATGCATCACGTATTATCTAGGTCGCGTTACGCCAGAACAGGCAAATATAATAATAAAACATTCAACCTTTCACACTCAACCGATGATGCGTTAGTGCGTCGAGCGTACAGCGTCTGTTACGTTTCCGTCAACGCATAGTCGGTCGACGTAACCTCGCGATACGTGTATTTTGTATGATGCATTCAGACTAGGCGTAACATCAGCGGAGATCGTTTGAGTACAGGCCGTTGGAACTGAGTAGACGAGTAAATGTGCCAGGTCTAATTTGATCTAATAAACGCGACCGATGATACGCTCGACGTATTTTCCGTCAGATATGTACCGACCCTTAGCTTGTGCTTCGAAGCTGCATTCATTGATCCTTTCTAGCGACGGGAATTTCCATAAGAGCTTGTTTCAAAACTAGGACGAATATTTCTTCGAAATCTGTTATACTGCTTTACTAGTTTCTGTCCACAGCTTCGCACGCGTTGTTTCTTTGAAACATTCAAAGGTTATTTTCCATTCTACCGGAACTGATTAATTGGTTAAAAGTATGTGTATTATTTAATTTATATAGGTACCTACCATCTATATTTGCAATATTTTAGACCAATTCGTTCAGTAGTTTTCCCGAGAAATCGCTTTCATTTCATATCAGCTACGTTATTATTTTCATTTTACATCTTAAATGATTGAATATCCAATTAAATAATTCAATTTCTCTCTCCAATTCATTGAAAAACACATTGCAATTCAATTTACACCCCATTCCGCGGCGCCGCCCGCCGTCTCGCGGAATCCATTAAATTATTATGCATATTGGTAGTGCAGGTCTACAGACTTTCTCTGTATAAGGTTTTGAGTAGTTTCTGTAGAAGATTGACAAAGATTGCCCATAGAGGCTTATTCAAACCTACACGGTATTTAGTACCCTTTAGTAGTCTGAAAATCAGCGTTGTTCCACGCCATGCGTGGTTCAGTGCATGCAAGCTGAGTTTGACCCTTTTTGGTCAGCAGGTTAGCACATGTATTATTAATATTGTTTCCCTGTAGGTTTATTTAATTTAATTTTATGTTTGCTGTGTTTTACTGTTTTAATGTGTTATTTTGTTAAACCTATTTTTGGGCAAATTCAATTATTTTCTTTCTTTACCCAGATCGGTAGTGATATCCGAATGCGGGAATCCTATTGTCACTAAAATACTGAAAGGATGTTTCTACACGGTCGATGAGTTCCTCAACCGTGTTTTTCTATATATAATAAAAAATATAGTATCTAGTACGCATAACACAAGCAACGAATACATCCGACAGAGAACCAAGGTTATCGACATAGCTCAAAGAATTAGCAAGCTGAAGTGGCAGTGGGCCGGCCATATTTCGCGAAGAACCGACGGCCGCTGGGGCAAACGTGTTCTTGAGTGGAGACCGCGACTCGGTAAACGTAGTGTAGGACGCCCTCCGACCAGGTGGGATGACGACTTGCGAAAGACTGCAGGTAGATGCTGGATGCGGCAAGCTGAAGACAGGGCGCTATGGCGCTCATTGGGGGAGGCCTATGTCCAGCAGTGGACTGATATAGGCTGATGATGATAACACAAGCATTGCTTAGCTTGGGATTTAGATATGTGAGTTGTCCAGCATTATTATTTTTATTGAGATGTTACCCAAATGATCATTATTTTTATTAAGCCAAAGGACTATGTTTCATAGGGAAATTAAGAAATTAATAATACGTCATAAAAACAAATCCTTTGTTTGTTTGTTTATCGAGGTATTCTTATGTCTATAAGAATTAATATTTGTCATTCTTATTTCTAAAAAAAATCATTCTAATCTCATCTTCAAACATTAAATCCATGAATAGAATTTTCTCAGGGTCTTTTTGTTAAGAAACCTGATTTATTGCTTACAATATTCCTTCATTGAAAAGCGTCGCCTGGCCGGAGCAATTTCCTATATTATATCATGGGCAATTTAAGGTGTGTTTAGTGTGGGCAACTTTAGCCCATTACATTAAGGTAGTTAATAGTCAAAGTTGTACACCGCACCTTGGATTAGAAATGAACTCCTTCTGTGATAAAGAAAGCTGAATTTCTATTTATTTGGAATAATAAGAATACCTACAATGGAAGAGTAAAGTTAGAAAGCGAAGTACAGTTTAGTTTTAACATGCTACAAGAGTTTCCACTTACGTACCAAATAAGTTACTTAGAACACAATACTACAATAGGTTAGGGATAATAGGACGGTTGAGTAAATGATTATATACTAAAAGCACACTAATAGAGTATATTATACTGAAAGATAATAATAACTTAACATACATATAATAAATACATTTATATATGTATGTTTAGCTGATAAGTTGGAAGGTACTGTTGCGGTTGTATAATTAAATAAATAAATAATGCTGGACAATCCACACAGCATTATCTAGCCCCATGGTAAGCAGAGCTTGTGTTATGGGTACTAGATAACTGATATACATAATACAATACATTACATAGATAGATATTTTTTATTATAAATAGACCAGAACACCCGGAACAAATATCTGTAGATCGTACACACAATTGTTCCGAGGCGGGAATCGAACCCGCAACCTCCTGCGTCGCAGGCGGACCTTCGCCCACCGCGCCACATCGGTCGTATATTATACTGAAAGATAATAATAACAGGGCAGGTATCTGATAAACTATAATATACATAATTATTATTTGTGCTTAGTTTGGGTCTTACTAGAAATCCTTATGTTAGTATATTTTTGGTAAATAAATGAATTATTATTATGAATTATATAGCTGATGAGTTGGAGGGTACTGTTGCGGTTGTATAATTGTGATGAATCCGGAGTCCTAGATGATGTGCACCTTGATGGATTGCGTCAAATCAAAGATCATCAAAGATCGAAGGGAAGCACTGATGATTATACTTTATTTAAATAGATTTGATTTAGGTACATTCATTAATATTTTAGCGGAACCAGATTCAGCAGCGGCTGTCTCATTATTCAAAATTTTCAAACATCAGTGACTCCCTTTAAAAATAGCCACAATTTATATGTTTTTATTTTGCTGTTTATTTTGTTTTGTTTGTTAGTTATAAGTTTAGGTTATGATAGGACTGACATACTTTACGAAGTAAAAGTCCTTAACAATAAATATGATTTAAAAAAATTATGATTAATCAAAGTTAAGTCCATGTAAACATAATACCGTATATAGACAAAAGATAATTAAAATATGCCCCCTGTAGTTGTCCTGTAGTTAAGGCATACTCCTTCAGGTCTCTCGTTCATAACTCGATAACAAGCATGCTCATTTCTGAGCACCTTTCTCTCAAATAAGTTGCAAACGCTGCAATATTACTCGTCACGCCACTTTCACCTCCCAAAAGCACTTTTTAAGCTGATACGCCATTTAGATAAAATGCAAATTTATTCATTGGCAAGAAAGAAGGAAGGAATAAGCCTACAGATTCAATTTTATCTTGGCTGGGTAATTTATTTTTGATGCGATTTTTAAAAGCTGTTTATTGAATGTCGTAGTAGTAAAGATCAAGAGATGATGGTTTATATTGCTCAGTTAAGGTAAGGGAAGGAGAAAATGACATTTTTTGTGCTCTTTTCAGGTATTAAAAATCAATTCAAGCTAAATAACAGTTCAATTTTGAACTGGATTGCAAATACAACTCTCATTATACCTTATAACCGTACTCGGTATATGCGTGATTGTTTAACTAAATTCTTTAATAAAATATAATAGCAGATTTATTACAATTATTTACCCCCCATCCCCCTTGTCAGCAAAAGTAAGCAAAGCTCTTACCCCCTCCCCCCATGCTTACGTAAACATTTTTCAATTATTTTTTTTATATTACAATTGCAACGTATGCATTATTTGCGGGAATCCCCGAAAATGCGTTTCGTTTTCAAGCACCCTCATAGTGCTTACGTAATACTTGAACGGCCCCTAATGTTAAATCTTTGAAAAACATCTTTTACCAGTACCAAATAATTGAAGGAATATACTTAAAGCATAATACGACAAAAATCATGATCAAGAGTAATTATAGCGAGATATTTACCATGATTTGATTTTTTTCCAATATTTACGAGTATATTATCAAAAACTCAAAACATGGTAAATATCTCGTTATAAATTACTTTTGTGATAAAACCATGAAAATTCCATAACTTTTTATAACAAACCAAGATTTCAATGACATTCAATTCATCACCAGCCTATAGCAGTCCACAGCTGGACATAGGCCTCCCCCAATGAGCGCCATAGCGCCCTGTATTCAGCTTGCCGCATCCAGCATCTACCTGCAGTCTTTCGCTTTGACATTCAATTAATCGTATAATCATTTCAGGATATTTCCTCACAAACACTTTGTCCCGTCGTGCCGCTCGAAACAAATGGTTGTCCATCATAAAGAAGCAATTTTCTCAGCAATGTTCCATTAGACTTTAGCTGCAGCTCTTGCTATATCATACGGAGCACTTGAAAAATGTGCTCGAGATAGTGCCCTGTGAGTTAGCACTGCGACGTTTTGTTTGGGTTTTATTTTCATGTGACTAGACATAGTGATGACCTCTGTGGCACAGTGGGCGAAGTTCCTGTGTTGCAGTATTCAGGAGAATCTGGACAATAAAGGTGCAAGATGGACCGCAGACAGCAAACTGCAGCTGCAGGCTGCAAGCGACACTACTTGTTTCTTTGCATCTCTGTGAAATTGATTCCAAGCACGGCAACATTAAGCCCTGCGGCCGCGGCGCGCAGCGACCGCAGACTGCAGCGCTAGTGGTGTGGGCGAACTGTGCGGTTGACCGCAGGTTGCACTGCGGTCAACTGCACCTGCTAGCCGCAATGTCGCCTGCGGTTGCAGTCTGCATCCCATCGGACTGTGTTCTTAAATCTTGATGTAATATTATAGTAAGTATTTTATAATTATTTCCACTTTTATTCATTATAATATCGCTCACATATAACTGCTTTTAGAACATGCTGTGTACACATATATGTATCCTTAAATATATTGTCTAGTTTTAATAATTATTTCCTTCTATTTGTACAATATTTGTTTCTATTCCGTTTTTTGTGCTAAATAAATAAATAAGGTAAAGTGAGAATTTTTTTCTTCTTTCCTCTTACAAAGGTTTTATTTGTTTTATTAATTCACCAACCAGTAGATAAACAACTTGTTTAAACCAAACAAGAACAAAGGCTTTTCATCATTTATAACTTACATTTAACTTTCCTATTGCAAGAATTTCAATATAACCCAACGAAATAAATGATAGCAAATTACGTGCGATTTTTCCGGCAAGGCATCAAGTTTCGATTTGAATTCTTTAAATTCCTCCCCCATGCGATATATATTCTGCCGCCAGACGTACTTCGTCTTCCGTGGTATTCAAATATTTATGTTAGACCCTAGGCAGACATACAGTTTTGAAGAACATTATATCACGCGACTTCGGGTTTTTTGAATTTTAACAAAATAAGCTTGAAAAGGCTAGCTTCCTTCTGTGCTTTTATGATACTGCTGCGATCATCAATCCGCCTACTAAACGTGTTGATTAGTGAACCCGGGGCCTAATTATATGCATTTTACTATATAACATTTTATTTTATTGTTAGTATGTACCTTAATTTTTATTAATTGACTTGAAAATCATACTTTCTCTACGACTATCCAACGAAATATTTTAATATTCCAAGAGATTCAATCATTATCCTCAACCTTTGTTAGTCCACTACTGGACATATGCCTCCCCCAATGAGCACCATAGCTCCCTGTCTTCAGCTTGACGCATCCAGCATCTCCCTGCAGTATTTTGCAGGTCGTCATCCCAACTGGTCGAAGGGCGTCCTACACTACGTTTACCGTGGTCTCTAAGAACACGTTTACCCCAGCGGTGGTCGGTTCCAGAAGAGATTCAATGCAGTACGTAAAATACCCAGCCGTGTGTCACATAACAGATACACACATTAGGTCGCGCCCGCAATCTTCTGGAATCTGTTAGGATCCTATCACTCGTCGACGACGTTTAGGTACGGTGCAGAGACGCCTCTTTCCAATACTTGCACAATCTAATCGAGTACCTATCGTTTCGATAGTAGTGTTGTAGCGAGAAGTTATTTAGCCGGAATTATGACTATTTGAGTCTGTTTATTTGTAGAGTGAAATAATGGTCTAATTGTTTTTACAATACAAATATATTAAAGGTACTATCTTTGTATTATGACGACCTCTGTGACGCGGTAAGTCAAAAGTCCGCCTACGATTCAAGATTCCGATTCCCGCCTCGGGACAAATTTTTGTATGATCTACAGACATTTGTTTAGGGTATTCTGGGTATTTTCTATGTATAATAAAAAAAAACGATCTATGTAGTGTATTGTATTACGTATATCAATCATCTAGTACCGATAACACAAGCTCTGCTTAGCTTGGGAAAAATTATATTTACGAAAAAATAGGAAATCAAATCATTTATTCGCTGGAATGAACAAAAGCTCTTAATAAAAATGGTATTTCCAATACATTGCTACCTCGTTGAGGCGTGCAAAATTAAAATGTTAGTATGCAAATGTCGCAGTAGTTTAGCACGCTTAAATTAATAACTTAGGTTAAATAAATATTGTAATTTAAGCTATGTAAAAAAAATCGGAAAGCTGGATTCATACATCCCTACGTAAAGAATCGCAAATCGAGTCGAGATTGGAATCGCGATAGGGCGTGTACGATATTTTATCGTATTTGAATATCGAAGCGAGACATTAAGTGCACTTGCCGGTCATCTGCTAGAGACGGATGATTAGCTTCGGGATTTCTTAAAGTGGGATCAATTTTTCTGATTTGAACGGATATTCAATCATATTTTCACGACTTGAAATTCACAGAGAATCACAGACCACTCTCATTCCCGCGAAGCTTCACGCATTATTTCATGTATTTGTTTTAATAAAAAAAATCGGTAAATATTTTTTTGTAACACATTTCTTGGCATATTGCATATTCTGCCCGAGACCCAGAAAATTTCAGATTCATTTCTGGTCTGAATGTTTTCTATGCAAATAAGTATGTTTTTTCTCAACTTCAGCTTATTTCTAGATGGCGTCTGGATTGACAAAATTTTGCCAGTGTCCGTCTCATGGTAGCATCGCAAATTTAAGTCATTTTATTAATAGCTGTGTGACATTAACATCTCCATTATTATTGTATTCAATTATTTTATTATTCGGCTAGCAATATGGACCTAAAACACAAAAGTACAAAAGCAGTTTTCATTGGCTAAGCCCAACACAGCACACACACATCTAGCTAGCTTAAAGTTGGTCTTAGACATAAGGTCCTTAATTCTATTTTCCTCTTGGAGAAATCTCTACAAGGGATAAGACCGCCAATTGCAGCATACGGTGGTTATCTTTTTAAAGGCCTTCATCTTGTACTTTTACAAATTTCCTACACTAAATTTTAGCATTTATTTATGTATTCAACCATTCAGTAACTTCGTGGTGTCGCATACGCTAAGCCAAACCAACGTATCACTTAGCCAAAGCCAACTCTTTAGCATCAAAAGCCAAAGTTGGCAGCTTTTAAGCACATCAATTATTCAATCACGCTCTCAATAAGACTCGGCTTTAGCGAACAGTGAACATTGAACAGTTCACTCTCCAAGTAATCCCTGTACCTACATATACTCGTATGTTGATTGGTTGGTTAAAACCGGTAAATAATCTTACAAGACGAGCGGTGACGCGGTGGGCGAAGGTCCGCCTGCGACGCATGAGGTTGCGGGTACGATTCCCGCCTCGGAATAATTGTGTGTACGATCTGCAGATATTTGTTCCGGGTGTTCTGGTCGTTTTCTATGTATAATAAAAAATATCTATCTATGTAATATATAGTATTATGTATATCAGTCATCTAGTACCCATAACACAAGCTCTGCTTACCATGGGGCTAGATAATGTGATGTGAATTGTCCAGCATTATTTATTTATTTATTCTATACTAATATTATAAAGAGGAAAGGTTTGATTTTTGTTTGTTTTTATTGAATGGGCTCCGAAACTACTTCAAATCGGTCCAGATTTGAAAAATTGTTTCACTGTTGGAAAGCTACACTATCCGCGGTGAACATAGGCTATATTCAAATTAAGAAATATGAAATTTGAATTTAACGCGGGTGAAACCGCGGGAAACAGCTTGTTATGTATAAGGGAAAAGTTGAATTTCTACCTCAATCGATGTCCCTTACTTTCAAAAACGTTGCCTAGATAATAAACAATACAAAAAAATACATTGATAGATATAATGTATTTTTTTGTATTATTTCTTACTTCTAATAACTATCACTTTAAATTCTTTATCAATAAAGTGGTTTTAGCAACAACATAACATCGTGAGAATAGGTTCCGATATATTTTTAGCACCAGTAAGTACCTACCTTATTTTCAAGCAGGTAAAAGTTTTATTTTTGATTCCCGTAAATTTGACTCATTCTTAATAATAATAAGTAAGTAATTCATTTGTGTAACATTATCCCCGAGGACGTACAAAAGTCGGGATTGGTGGAAATATCCGAAAAACAATGCAGCAAAAAATATTGCCATGTCATCATAAAATAAAAACTGTGAAGTGTGCATTCGGGTGATGTTTGTTTTAATTAATTTTGTTTGAGTAAACAAAAACGTGGTTTTTATAGATGTGGGTATTTTTATATTTTTACGCAAACATGGCGTTCATTACGCAACGGCTGCCTTGGGAACAACTTTTTAAGCGATTTTAATTTTAAGTTGGAGTAACAAAAGAATAGTTAAACTTTTAATTCTCAAAAGTTTTGTCTTTGATAATCTTCATTATTATTTAAGAACCTTTAATAATTAGTTTTTTTTTAATACCTATTTTAAACCTAGTGTTGCATGTTTTTTTTATTAAGATAAAGTATAATATTGAGCATTTTCTTTAATTTACTCATCATAATCGAAGTACTGCACTTCTATTTTTCTAAATACGTAATAAAATAGAAAAAATATATTTCCATAAATAAAAGAAATAATTGCGCGACAGAAAATATAGGTAAGTACTTACAGGTTCTATCTAAGTTTGTCTTTTATCTTCTCAGAGGCTTTGAAAGTCATATCTACATATATTTTTTATTATTTACCAACATTCTGCAATTGTAATACATTATTATCTTTTGAGCTGTTTTCTCAAACCTTTCCTTAATAATTCAAAAATAAATATTATATTTTAGTCTCGTTATTTCTTTGCAATATTCCAACATCAACTAAGATCTCTCTATACAGCCGGGAATCCCATTAAAAGTTGAGAGCAAGTTTAGCATAACTTCGCGATGACACTAACAAGCGCATAATAATTCAGTAAATGAGGCAGTTGGCTCGGAAAAAGAATTTTTTGATGTTTTTCCTTGAAAAACTTATAATTTAATTCGTTAAATATTTACTTAATATTCCTTATCATCATCATTCATCATCATCATCAGCCTATAGCAGTCCACTGCTGGACATAGGCCTCCCCCAATGAGCGCCACAGCGCCCTGTCTTCAGCTTGCCGCATCCAGCATCTACCAACAGTCTTTCGCAGGTCGTCATCCTACCTGGTCGGATATACCTTATGGGTTTTAGAAAATAATTATGAATAGTCGCATATATTACGCGACATACGAGTAAAACAAGTTCTTATATATGATGTTATTATGACAGTAAAATTACTGATGATTAACATTTACATTTCAATTATATTGATTGTTATTATGTAAATGTAAAGTAACCACAGATGGGAGACGTATATCCTGCAGTGGATAAATATGTAGATTGTTGATGATGAACCACCGATGACGTTACAAACTAAACAATTTCTCTTTTTTACCCGACAGCAAGGGTTACATTTTTACTCTTAGTGCTTATTATTCGTCCATAAAAAAATCTATTTTAGGAAGGCACATATATAATTTACAGTGTTTCCCCATAAATAGGAGACAATTAGACTATTGCGACAAACAATAAAATAACTATAAACTTACTGAACCACTAAACTCTAACCGGGTACATTATGAACCGTAACCCAAGGGTCCGTATTCACTAAAACCATGCACGTAAGTAACGCACCACGTTACGTTTGGAACTGTCAAAATGACAGACCTTACAATGTCTGTTTGCCGAGCAATTAGCAAATCGCCTTGGGTTAACATTATTTTTTATGGATGCTTGCTACGACTCACCGAACCCGCTAACGCTGCCGACATGACTCGAGGGGTTGTATAATGCCACTGACAGCAACCTGCCGAACTGTGTCGGTAACGTTGGCGGCATCATACCTGCCGATGCTGCCGAATTTCGTATTAAGTTATTATTTCGTATGACATTTAAGTGAATGAATACGTATATTGTATGCAGCAAACCGACAGGTAATTTGTCGGCGGGCTTTTGATTTTTAAGATCTGCAATGCCGGCCATTTTCACTCGCCGTCGTGACATACCGAAACAGGCCGAGCATGAGTATGTATGTATGTATGTACATGGTGTGCTCATTTCTCCTAGAGGACCTTTGTAGGCGGCAAACTGTGGCCGAGACAAGAGCGGGACGGATTATAGCAGCGTGGATTATACCATAAGGGCATAGGGTTTAGAATAAGATCCCAGGCAGCAGTGGCAAAGACTAATTACAGCGGGCGGCAGCGTGTTAACATTGCAATTTGCATACATCGCAATGCTCTTAAATTAGGAACTGCCCACGAGGTCATATTGTACTTCTGGACAGTTTGGTAAATAGCTGTTTCATTATCATAGAGTTTTGAAATGTAGTTTGTGGCTCACCGGCTTCGGCCCGTCCCACCCGTCCCGTTCGGCTTCTTAAGTATCTCTTAAATAAATAGAATATATAATAAACTAGCGGCCCGTCCCGGCTTCGGCCCGTCCCGCCCGTCCCGTTCGGCTTCTTAAGTATCTCTTAAATAAATAGAATATATAATAAACTAGCGGCCCGTCCCGGCTTCGCCCGGGTGGTCATTTGTTTCAGACAATTTTTAAATGTTTTCCTCTTTTTTCTCTCCGTAATAACCATCCTTTTACTTCAAGGAATATTCTAAAAAAATAATTAGCGAAATCGGTTCAGCTGCTCTCGAAATTTGCGCTTAGCAACACATTCAGCGATTCATTTTTATACATATTATAAAGATATGTATAAAAATGTTTGTCTGTATGCTATGTGGATAACAGCATTATCAAGCAAGAAAATGTGTTGAAAAATTGATAAACTTTACAATACATAGAACAAAATGATGGAATAAACCTTTGTCCTGAAGCGGAAATATAACGAGCAACCTGCGTCACAGCCGGGACCACAGCCGGGACCTTTGCCCACCGTGCCACTGAGGTCATCAAGTGGACGTATGTTATTTTGGCTTTTTCTCGTCAATCGTATTTACTTTCTTTTATAATAGATTTTTCTGATGTAAGTTAAAATAATCTTTTACAGTTATTTGTTACTGTTTTTGTTACATTGATATGGTGGTGGAGGACGAAATAAACAAAGTCGCTGGTCCAAAGTGGTGGCAAACAACTCAAGATAGAGAGAAGTGGACATCGTTGGAGGAGGCCTTTACCCAACCTGGGGACCCTGCTAATAACCAAACGTAGTGTTATAAATAACGCAATAACAGTACCTAAATTAGAAAGCAATGTAGCAGGATCAAATAAAGGCTTTTTTTTATTTTATTTATTATGGTGGTGAGAGTTTTGGCCTAGCTTTGGTTTTAACAGAACAATGATTCGACAGGTTTTGAAAATATTCGGTGCAGTATTGCTATTTTGTTATCGATAGATAGAAAATACTTTATTATACCACACAAAACAGAAACCAATACAGGAATAAAACAAAAGAATAAATGAAGTATATAGGGCGGCCTTATCGCTGAGAGCGATCTCTTCCAGGCAAACCTTTGGATGGACTGGACATGAAGGAACAAAATAGACGGTGGTACTTTAGTAAATATATACATAGATAACAAATACTTACACTACATACCATAATACCTACATTACAAAAATTATCGATTATTTATCGATTTTTATCATAAAGTTTTTAAATCATCCTTTCTTATCTAAAGCATAGATTTATGAAAGTTTACTCAGTCGATATAATATGCTTGAGTTACGCTTTTCTATGGCATAAACGTCAACTCAAGCATATATTTTTGAGCCAGCTTTCATAGATCTATCCAATGATAGTGTTTCGCAAAGGTCTTAATAAAAAGGTTTTTTTGAGTGGGTTTAAGTTTACAAAATTATTCATTCAATGTTCGAAATAAAGCCTTAGAAATCTAAAAGATCATTTATCCTAAAAGGGTCGCAGAGATACTTTCTTCAAAGGATAATTTAACAAAATGACAGAGCTATTACCCAAACAAATTTCCACAGAGCAGCGAATAATATTTTGTTATAATATGACGTCATTTCCGCTCATAATGTTACGGATAATAAAAGGAACAAAGAAAAGGATAAACGACGTTGTTAACCCTATGCAAAGTTTTTCAGTATATATTATTACTAGCTGCGCCCCGCGGTTTCACCCGCGTGATGATAGATATTTTGGATGATATACAATACATAATATCTTTATAAATTGTAGCCTATTTGTTATTCTGATATTCATAAGCTATATTATTGTGAAGTTTCATCAAAATCCATTCAGAAGTTTTTGCGTGAAAGAGTAACAAACATCCATCCATCCATCCATACTTACAAACTTTCGCGTTTATAATACTAGTAGGATTATCATAAGTATAAGCAAAAGTTATAAAATGAGGGTAGATCGGTATGACTGCCAATAAAAACTTACTCGTAGTGCCTTCAGTTATTCCGTGATCATGGCGCATCTGTGCTGAAATATTGGATAACTCAAAAATCTATTCATGGTAAATATCATAATATTATAAGGGACTTGTGTTTAATACCGACGGCCGCTGGGGCAAACGTGTTCTTGAGTTGAGAGCACGACTCGGTAAACGTAGTGTAGGACGCCCTCCGACCAGGTGGGATGACGACCTGCGAAAGACTGCAGGTAGATGCTGGATACGGCAAGCTGAAGACAGGGCGCTATGGCGCTCATTGGGGGAGGCCTATGTCCAGTTGTGGACTAATATAGGCTGATGATGATGATGATGTGTTTAAATAACCCTGATAGTTCAAAAGCTTTATTACTGTCATGCAAAATAATTTCACATTTACTTACTTGGCTTGAATGTCCCGGAGTCACGAAGTATATCTTGGCTTCCGACACCAGATCGCCAGTTGTCCCAGTTCCTTGTAGTTTTAGTCCATTCAACAACGGCACGAAGTTTATGTTGGTAATATCCCACAGGTTAGTGAACTTAATGAGATTTTTGATCTATGAAAACCGCGTGTAAAACCATGGACAGAAGCTGGATAGTGTAAATATATGTATATGGGTTAAACAGGTTATATCTTAAATATGTAAATAAACAAATAATTTTGGACAATCTACACAGCATCATCAAGCTCCAAGCTAAGCAATAAATATTTTTATCATATACATTGAAAATACCCAGAACTCTGCAAATATCTAATCCGAGTGGATCAGATATTTGTTGGTCGTACAAATATTTATTCCAAGGCGGGTATCAAACCCGCAACTTCTTACGTCGCAGGTATACCTTAACCCCGTTGCGCCACGTTAGTCGTCAAAAAAATAAATGAACATTCACACAACCCCAAACAGCAGTGTTGGTAATTTAATTAATTTATTGGTCACCTAAGTACCCTTCAGTTTCAACATAAGAGTGGGAGAAGGTAGAAAGAGACATTTAAAACATGTATGTATGTATGTATATATAATCGTAATCCACATTTCTGTCGAAAGACATGACTACAGTCAATTTAGGTACAATTTGCGCGCGTTTAGAATGAGATTGAAACTATTTCGAATAGATAGGAGTGCGGCTGGAATAAGACTAAGTATTCCAGCAAAAATCGCGTTTTTGTGATTTTTAAAATCATCTCAGATATAGAAAATAGTGTTAAAGATTCTGAAATATATATATATGTTGGTTAAAAGGGGGCAAAAGTTAACAAAAAAACACCTTTATAAGTACAGGTCTTTGATTTTACTTGCTGCTTTTTCGGAAATTGGGACGCACTGTCCCACTTATCACTTGTTGATTTTAATATTTATGCCACTGTTGACTCGGACACCATTAAAAATAGGTGAATTGTACAGTCAGTTAAAAAACAGGTTTTTATCGAGGCGCGGCGACGGCACAGCAACATGACGAAATAGATGCATAGCAAGGTCGCTCTCTTTATTTTCTAGCTCTATTTTGCACCTAGACAACAACAAAACAATTCGTCTTGCCAGTAAGTGAAGGTCAGTGCAAACAAGGACATTTATCCAGAAAGTTAAAGGAATTATGTGGCAGTTTATATTGTTCTTCATGTTTTTTGAGTGGTTTCTAGTTTCGGTGGATATAGAATTTACAATCCTCACACTAGGCTAGGCCTGTTTCGCGGGGTATTGAATACATAGTCTGCTTGCTATGATTATTGGAAAAAGGTAGGTACACTAACAAATTATGTAAAAAATAAAACTAAAGCTTATTAAACATGTTAAGTACTAATGATAATAATTTGTTTTTTAAATTTGTTAGGATCGTATAGTTACGAGTCTAATTAAAAGAAAACAAATGAATAATTCAGAATACGAATATTTTCCTTCACCGGAATAATAAATTTCCCCCCATTTGAAAACATTTCGGCACAGTGGCAGATTAATATCCGCTCTAGATGGCCCAAATAATAAATGTCATCAGAAACAAAAGGGAATGAATCTGCGATATTTCGAGACCTATTTGTCAGGGGGACCCCTGACCGAGATCTATTAGTCATAATCTGAGAATTTTTCGCTTATATTCATCCTTAATGATAATAATTTGTTTGTAGGTTATGAAACAAATAAAAATAATTTGCAGGACCGGCATTATGATTCAGATTGGCTAGCACAATTTCCAAAAATCTGTACTTAATTATCACTTTCTGTACGTAATCGTGGATTTTCAAGTCGTACGCATCGAATATGTGGAAGAAATCGAACTTTGGAATTGAATTGTGAGAATTCACTGTATCAATTATTATTACTACTCGTACCTACATTTTCTTGTGACGACATTATACTACCTACTCAACTCAATATATCCCTAAATTGAAATTATGTTTTAGACCCTTTCTAAACCTACGTCTACACAAAAATTCAGCGCGATCCGTTCAGTACTTTTTAGTGAACAGGTAAAAAACACCTAAACATGAATTCAAACTTTCGCGCCTAAAATATATGAGTAAGTAATTTAAAGCAGTACTTACCATACTCTAATATTCAATTCAATTATCTCATTTCCAGCTACATTCGAAACTCCAAATGGATTTTAATAATACATCGCACTACATAAAAACATGCAAATTAACCTGGGTGCCATGTAAATGTGCCATCAAAATCTGCTTATGAAAATGCAAGTGGCGAGCTGTGAAAAACTCGCCCGTGATGTATGCAAAGATATTCAAGTGGCGGTAACGGCGTCTTTAGCTTTATTAATGTGACTGGGGAAGAGTGGGTTGGCAACATTATAAACTAGGTTGCATGTTTTTCATTGGTAGTTTGCAAGTTTAGGTATACGGTGCCACCGAACAGTGTACTAAGCCGAAAGGGATTCAGGTTTTATTCAATTTTGTATTTGTTTTCTGTTCCTTTTCGTGTATTCGTATTCCTGTATTCGTGTTCGTTTAGACGCACTTTGTCTTATTTAACTTTACGAAATTTTTCTAACTAACATCCATCCATCACTTATCTGAATATTCAAACTTTCGGGTAAAAAAAAGTATTTTAAATTTAAATGGTCTTTGCCTCAAAGTCTATCCTTCTATCAAAATGAAGAGCATGTTGTGAATATAGGGAGCTGTGGTATTACTTGCACACTCACATTGTCTGCAGCCCTGAGACAGGCCGAAGACAGAGTGGTAAATAAATAAATAATGCTGGACAATTCACACAGCGTTATCAAGACCCATGGTAAGCTGAGCTTGTGTTATGGGTACTATAGATAACAGATATACATAATACAATAAATTACATATATAGATATTTTTTATTATACATTGAAAACGACCAGAACACCCGGAACAAATATCTGCAGATCATACACACAATTGTTCCTAGGCGGGAATCGAACCCGCAACCTCCTGCGTTGCAGGCGGACCTTCGCCCACCGCGCCACATCGGTCGTCTGTAATGGTGTGGAAGCGGTTCATCAGCATCACCGTGAAAGCTTTGCAGGACGGGCTCGACCTTCAGCAATGAAGACTACGATCATCTACGATAAAGAAGAGAAGAAGAACGTGTTACTTGTAACATTACCACAATCCAGAGTCAGCACTTTGGGTTTCCACGACGCATATTTTCAGGTTCTCTCTCTAGTTGCTGCGGTGCGCCACTCCCTGTTTCGCACTGCAGAGGGCAGGGAATGCCTTAACTTCAACGGGTTTGGTTGTCAACACGGCCTAGATGTAAGTACTCACGGTATCCCTGTGGTCAATAACTCGAATTATTTCTAAATTTATTAAAAAAATATAAAAAAAATCTATGTTCCTTGTACTCGTATATACAAATAAAAAAAAAACACCATGAAAGTGCACTGTTTCGCACATAATTTTGTCGAGATCTCAGGAACCCTGCGGTCTTTTTAAATTACTTATGTCTTAGCGTAAGTTATTATTATTACTAATTATATGGTTCCTTGAACCAGTTTCTTTAAAAATAATGTAGGTAGTTTTCTTATAAATAAGCAAGCAAACAAATAACTTTTGCGTTTACGCCGTTCAAAAAACGTATGCCTTGTCGTGGGCATATATCTTATGCCTATCCTTTTCACGATTCAAATGGCGTGCATTGCGCCCTTTTAAAACTAATTTAACATAATTATTCCAATTAACTGATACATCATGATGATGATGAATAACCCATAATCAGTCACAAAAACAATAACCCGCAGTAACCATCAGTCACAGCGGCATCCGGTGACGTCACGCTATAAACATGCCACTTCCGCTCTGGTGACGGCTGCGAAAGCCTCACTGCGAATACTCGAATGTCAATATTGAAAAGTAACGGGCACGTTATGACGATAAAAGAACATTTTTTCGTATGAAATATATAAATTTCTGGAAATATTTTGTGAATGCACGAAAACTTTTGATCGTAAAGTGACAATATGAAAAACCACCTTCAAGCAGAATGGTGCTGGTAATATTTTAATGATTTCACCACTATCATTATGGTATGAAGATTCAATGTTTATACTTTCACCAAACGGCTCTACGGGAAGACCAGCGTTGGTTTTAACATGCTTACAATTAACTCATGCTGAGATAGAGTCCGTTTTGTGACTCATGTACAAAAATATGTTTTGTCCTTTATTTATTTTTTTATAATCATGTTCGTTTTATATTTTAGTGTATTGAGTTACAAATAAACTTATTCTATTCTATTCTATACTTCTCTGCTCACTATTCTAAATCAGGTTACTTCCGATTCTTAACCTATTAAAGCGAAAAGAAGTACCGAAGACATTTTCTTCCTTTTAACAACACGGCGTCATCTATCTAGCTCTAAAGTGAGCATGGTTTCTGTCGAGTCGATTAGATGATGTTATGAACTAAAGTGAAGACTTTTACAAATGTCCTCTCGTCATATGAAAATTATGCTCATTATGTACATCTATTATATCAACAGCTTTATGTGAGCTTCGTGGTGGAGTACAGCAAGAATTATATCAGAAACAAAAATGGAGATGTTATTCCAAGGAAAACAGACACAGTTTTATCACTGTTTATTCACGAGTACTGATTAATTGAAAACTCTAAAAAACAAGACTAGTTCTTCGCTTTTTCACTTCTTTTGGCAAAAGTGATTTTCTCCATCTCATTTATCAAAATCATTTCAGTCGTTTCGATGCTTCGAGTTGAAGAAATGCCCAAAAAACTAAACCCGCCTAGCTAGTGGTAAAAAAACCGCAGCACCACAACAAACAGTAGTTAACCTCTAAGGAAAAACGTTTAAGCCCCTGAAAGACCTCCACCATACATAAAACATGCTAGATTAGTCGACATTAACCCTTTCCCAGTATTATTTGACGCTTCTATTCAGGGGATATCTGCTTCACGCTGGTCACGTAATGCCATTCATACCCCCATCTCCCATCCCCCCTTTACGCGATCTGACTGTTGATGCTTTTGATATATCGCCGACTTGTGATAGTCTAGATGGATGATAAGGATCTTCGGGACAAATATGGCTCGTTGTCACTTGGGTCTAATAGGCCCCGGGATTAAGGGTGAAAGGGATAACAATAGGATTGTAATTTATTTGCGATGATTGAATTTATTTGGACAAATGCTGTTTTACAATGTATCTAATAAATAAAGCGTGCATTTGTAACCATATATTATTTTGCACATTGATTATTGTATGTATATGAATTATTTTTCTTAAGGACATTTGTGATTGTATTTTATTTGATTTTGCTTATTAAAGTAAAGTAAAAAATCATTTATTTCTTTAGGCTTACAAAATAAACACTTAGACAAGTCATATTTTATACATAAAATTATTATTAAATAAAATTATTTTACTGTTCACTTAAATTTTTTGTCCACTAGTGGAAGAAGTGAAAAAGAAACCACTAGCATGTTGACATGTATATTTGATTATTCGTTTTATTAAATTAGATGCCAGTGATTAAGTTGACTACACTATTGTATTAGGTAATACCTGTAAAAATAGTTGTAATGCTTTGAATAAATACATACAATACCTACTAGTAGGGTACCTATTTGTAATACATAACTGAGTGTTCTTGTCGAGGCTTTAACTAGTTTTATCTACAGATGTTGACTGAAGATACGCTCCGTGTTCGACATACCGACCAAAAACTAACGAAGGGTTCCGCAAGGCAAAGTGTTAACACTTTGACTGCTGAAATCACACGGTATGTGTTTTCTACAAGTGACTAATATGCGTAAATCCACACTATCGCAGCGGCTGAGAAAATACAGATCTTTGTGACTCAGCACAGCCGTAATATTTTTCGAACGAAACGCATGTGCGGCGCAACACAACCGCTGTGTAGAGCGGCAGAACGAATTTTTTAGGTTAAAAAAAGATCGCAGTCGTCGAAAAAACATCGCAGTCAAAGTGTTAATCATTTATCTACTTACAAAGAGAATTAAACAATCATCATAATCCAAAACGAAAGCGTTGCGGTAAAATAATCAGACCAAAACCTGAGGTACCTAATCGAAAAAACTCCAATATCTTTTACGAGCATTTCTCTCAATTCATTTACTTTGAAATTTCCCTCCATAATGGAAAACGTAGGCTCACCGATAGCAGGGTCCGACCTAAATATCATCAGCTTATTTTTAATGCCAGGACGTGCACCTTTCTGAGCTGGGGATTGAAGGGATCGGCCCTTTTAATTGGATCGAGGATCACTATCAATGTTTCGTTACTGAATTCTCTGATGAGTTTTAAAGCCTGCTGAGGTATAGTGGAAATCTGAGCCACTTATTGCTGTACTTGAGTCTGTCCGCGGATTTACTCGCTATTCTTGGAACAAAAAAAGCAAACTATTGTAATGAATGAAGTATGACTTACTTCCGAAAGGAAATAAGAGAGAATGTCTTGCTACGTGTTATAGAAGTATAGTCAGGCATGTATACAACAGCAAATAAGAGAATAGAATAACTATAGTTTCCTTCGTCTAAGTTAGAATGCCAAAATGTTTCATTCTGTGACGATGCCATTGTCATCGTGAAGCGATTACATGTGCAGAATATCCCTGGGTTGCCAACGCAGGCCACGCCTCGTAGAGGCTTTATTTGCCTGTTGAAAAGCAATCATTTAATGAATACCTACCGCGATTTACAATTTCAATATTTTTATTGAAAATAACAAATGTTTATTTATCCAAGTCCCCGACCATTCAAAGCCCTGAGGATTTGTATCGACAAAACAGATTGAAAATAAAATTGAAACGCAGATTGCGGCTGATTGGAGATATTCATTTCTTCAAGCTTTGAAAAATACCTTTTATAATTTTATTAATACTGGGGGCCTAATTGGTAAATCCACAAAGTGTACTCCCATCAATCTTATTTTCAGATTCACCATCCCAGGCAAAATTCACCATTACAGCGAGATGCGGCTCAACCACATCACGCAGGGGGCGTGTAGTGTACCAAGAGTCGGGGACACGAGCCCCGAGACGCTTGTACATTTGTACAAGACGAGGCTGCATCCACGCGGCGGGGAGCGACCACGCCGACCAGCGCACCAGACATTTCATCTGATGCCCTCCTCCGAAACACTCGCACGCGCGGACTAGCTGCTGTCCCTCACTTGTCTTGTCTAGCTTGATCATATTCAATTCATTTTTATTCTGTTCATGTATTAGTTTGCATAAATTAGCTTGCTGTAAAACCTACTCTATCTTTTCCTTCTGAATCCCGCGGCGAGAAGCCACGCATACCTACTCCTTAGGCCGGTATAATACTTTAGATTTTTAACAAGTTTTGGACTAACGTAGGTAGAATCGGACGCTTGTGCAAAACTTACATTAATATAAAAAATAACAATGTCTGTATTCAATTAAATTAAATTAATTATTTACTAATAATGATTCTCGATCAAATCTGCATACTTAAATCCAATTTCCCAGCAGACATTCGAAATCAATTGAACCCGACTTCGTTAACTTTATCAGAGCAAGATAGATCGAAAGGACTTGACGATTTCTTTCTCCATTAATTCGATATTGGCGATATCAGTCGGCAATTACTAGAATGATCTCAATTTTAAGTTGAACCTCGCTAAATAGCTATCTCGCTAAAAATGCAACATAAATTGCATTTTGTATGAATAATGAAAACCATAACCAGGTAATTCAGTTCATTTATTTTACAATTGTAAAAAATATTCCGCATCTGTATTTTATCTTTTCACTACTAAGTGGTTTAATAAATAATTATGAAATACGGAAAAGGTTAATTTTGTATTCCGTGGTAGAATAAAAGCAACCATTATACAGAAAATTACGAGCAAACCGCGGGCGAAAGCTAGTTTCAGCGAAATTAGATGAAAAAAGAAACAAAATTACTAAAAATGTTGTCGTCTCTTTTATGATGGTCGAAATGAAAAGGATGGCACAATTTTTAGTGCTGTCAAATTAATTTAGGCTAGTATTTGGTGACATACGAATTTTAAAAGAAAATTTAATAAATCTATATACATATTTATCTAAAATCTGAATTGACACTAATTACAAAATTCTAATTTTTTAACTAAAATAGTGTGCAAAACCGCATACAAAAGCTTGTTAAATTAAAATAGGCCAGGTGGTTACCCCTAACAAAAACCTCTTGGAAAGTCAACCCTCAAAGTTAGGGATTAAAGGTGAAGCCAATGAGCTTGAACTTAATAAGTTTGAGAAAGTAATTAATGTCGCTACCCCTCTATAGGATGACTCTATTTTCCGCGTCGTGACTAAAAATTAAAGGAAATATTTCCCTAACTTAGGGGTGAGAGGGAAATGTTGACTGTAGATGAGGCTATGAAAATTTTTGTGTCTGTATCGTCATCGTCATCGTCATCAGCCTATATTTAGTCCACTGCTGGACGGACATAGAACTCCCCCAATGAGCGCCACAGCGCTCTGTCTTCAGCTTGACGCATCCAGCATCTACCTGCAGTCTTTCGAAGGTCATCATCCCACCTGGTCGGAGGGCGTCCTACGTTTACCGAGTCGTAGTCTCCATTCAAGAACACATGAATCAGAATAAAAAACCTTTATTTCGCAAATGAATACTGTAGGAGATTAGGGTTCGTATTATGTAAGCTGGCTCAGCTATATATAGATCTATGCTTGAGTGATATTCATTATTGAAAAGCGTTATTCAATCATAGATTGATGACTGGAGAAGCTTTCATAATATGGGCTTAAGATTTTGTTATTATAGTGCGTAACCCATCAGGTAACTTTGAAGAAATTAAATTTTCTTCAAAGTTACCTGATGGGTTACGCACTATAATAACAAAATCTTAGGCCCATATTATGAAAGCTTGTCCAGTATATCAGAAAAATAATAATAAAACACGTTTGCACCCGTTGAGTTTAAACGTAGTCACATTGTATGACGACCGATGTGGCGCGGTGGGCGAAGGTCCGCCTGCGACGCACGAGGTTGCGGGTTCGATTCCCGCCTCGGAACAATTGTATATACGATCTGCAGATATTTGTTCCGGGTATTCTGGTTGTTTTCTATGTATAATAAAAAAATATCTATCTATGTAATGTATTGTATTATGTATATCAGTTATTTAGTACCCATAACACAAGCTCTGCTTACCATGGGGCTAGATAACGCTGTGTGAATTGTCCAGCATGATTTATGTTTATTTATTTATATTGTTCTGGTGTTATTTGACCATCGG
Source organism: Eupithecia dodoneata (assembly GCA_947044415.1). NCBI lineage: Eukaryota > Metazoa > Arthropoda > Insecta > Lepidoptera > Geometridae > Eupithecia > Eupithecia dodoneata. The sequence continues at coordinate 10,525,968 of OX345665.1, read as the reverse complement.
ATGTGTCTGGTCCTTTATCTTAAACTAAATTGTAATACAAAAAGTACTAAGCAGATAAATAATCGAATAAAATCTTCATTTGCTGCGCCATAGCTTGTCATTGATAAATGCCGATGATTTTGAATTTATTCATACAGATGTCAAACTGCACGTATTTACTGAATCAAGCTCCCAACACAATATACAAACAGTGTCTGGCACCAAATTCAAATGTGAAAATGCAGCACATATTGAGGGTGTCCAATCAAACATGCTAATGCGTTGCTGAGCCGTTTACTTGATTTACCTTCGTGTTGACTTATGGCTTCGGGGAGGCATACATAACAAGAATAAACTAGAAATGCCATAATTCGGTTACTATTTGATATTTCGCCTATTCGATACTTGCTCTTGTCCGTAGTTTAAGGTAATGTACACACGTTTTTTGGAATAAAAGTATATTGTTGTTTCTAGATCTTTATGAGTAGAACACATCAGTTTGATCCCTTCAGTAGTTTTGGTTTTGTCTTCGGCCATCTTCACAACCATAGATAATTTGTTTTTCATTTATTCATAAACATAGATTACATAACTTAGTTAATAGTGCCTTAAAGCATATGCTAGGTTTGTTTAAGCACGTTGTTGGTGCCAGGTTGTTGATGCTGATCGTCGTTCGCCCTAGAATAACGCTGACATCGCGGAAATTAAATAAATAAACTTACGCGGACGCTAAAAGTAACAAACCATTCATCACAACGACACAAAAAAATCAATAGGATGTGATATTTGGCCGGGTGTTGTAACAAGACAGACCGTACACACCATCATACGTCATCAAGAAATATAGCTACATACTCATTTCTTGCCGAACATTTGGCCGAAAATTAAAGTTGCTTCGGCTGAGAGCGACGCCGAATATTCGGTATTCAGCAATAATCCTTATCCGTGGCATCTCTAGATAAACAAACTGGTATAGTGGATGGAACTGGGAGAGTTACGGGGGAATTTCTATTGTAAACGTTGATATTGGTAAATAAGGACTTGAGGTGAATGCACTCTCCCTTCAGAGTTTCCGAAGTCGAACGTGTCATGGGAGCAGAAGTTAAAGAATTTTAGAATACGTTGTATGAAATCTTATCTATACTAATAAAAGGTTTGATTTTTTGTTTGTAATGAATAGGCGCCGAAACTACTGGACCGATTTGAAAAATTCTTTGACTGTTGGGAAGCTACACTATCCCCGGTGAACATAGGCTATATTATATTTTCAAAAAAGTTAGGTATCCGTACTGAAACCGTGCGAAGCCGGGAAGGTCCGCTAGTTGACTTTATTTTGCTTGAAATCTTTTGCACACGTCATTTACTAAATTCAGGCGTTGCAATCGTAGAATACTACTAAATGTACTATAACGACTACAGTACTAGAAGACCTAAATATTTTTACACTAGCGCGATTTGAATTAATAAATATAAGTACCTACTATTTATCGCGTTTATTTTACTTAATTTTCCCCGAAGTTTACACACGGTCATGGTCACATATTAAAATAAATAATAAGGTAAATAAACGCGATAAATACCCGTTAAATACTACTTATAATTATGTATAACATTTGATTCTACATTTGTTTAACCACGACCAAGTGATGTTATGGTGCGACGACGACGTATCACGAAACTCTAGACCTACTCCATTATTATATATTATATAGTAAAGTATTTCGACTAGACCTACTCCATTATTCGTACAGGTAAAGTGTTTCGACCCCAAGCGATACGAATGTGTAAAAGATAACCGTACAAAGTACGAGTAGAAGGGTATCAACGAGATAATGAGGTATTTCATTGTCCGTCTCTTTCTTTCAGTGTCTGCTTGTCCTGGTATGGAAGGGGGATGGTGGGATCATGTCATACAGGTGCTCTTGGTTTCTCTATACTCATAGAGAAACCAAACATCCCATCATATTATTTGTTGTATTGCGTTCACTCTAAATAATTTTATGAGTAAATCACGTTTATTTACGAAAATAACATTAACTGAATAAAACAATTACAATTAGCAACAACTTAACACATATCTATTTCCTAAATAATTATACCAACACAAAAGGCAGAGTGTCCAGAATGTTGGCAGCATTGTGACGTTGAATAACAATAAGCATTGACTTATTGACATTCAATATATACATTTACCGAAAAAGATACCAGCATTCCGATTACCTGTACCAGGAGGCCTATTATGAACCCTTAATTCCAGGCAATATATGCCGTAAACTGAACTGCCTGGAACTTTGATGGATAATAAGAAGTTTCTAATAGGCTCCCTGTATACCATGAGAAGTTTTGTAAGAAGAATAATCAAATGTCAGGTTTGTTTTAAAGAATGAAGAAAGAATACACCGGCCTTATTGATTTTTTGGGAAGATGATGACAAATACCACATGGAACCAACAACATACGATTCCATATCGAAATTAGAACCAACAAAGTTATGTTTGTAATAAATTGTTGGGGTAACAAAACAATGAAATCACCTCGGATGACAAAACAAAGTGTTCCTACCTAATTTGAGAAACAAATATGTAGGTATCTTGTAACACAAGTGGTTTGTTTGTGATCTCGGAAAAGAAAACAGAGTGGTTAGCTTCCAGTCCAATTAAAAATAAATAACCAATAATGCCAAGGAAAATGAAGATAGGAGCCAATTTACAAGACTCCTAAATGAGACCACTGCTCCACAATTGATGACACTGAGCTGTAGCCACTGCTTTGTAATCTGTGGTCGAGGTTATTAAAGCCCACTGTCCACTGATCTAACAATTGTATTTGTAGAAGTTGCTAGAGTGCCGTAGAAAATACTTCAAGCTAAAAAATCTGTTGGAAGTTGGACTTTGTCGCGATTTTGTGATAATCGTTGTGCTCCATACTCAAAACGCACAAGAAAATCACGGCGTAGGGTACCTACATTACCGTACAATAACATAAAGTAGAAAAAGAAAAAAAAGTGTGACGTCTTGGCATCATCTTCGGCGAGCTACCACATATCTTATTTGTCAACCGAATCGCCCAAATCAGATTTGTGATGACAAGTTTGACAGCTAATTTCTATATATATGACAGTAAAGCTAAGGAAATTGACGTTGATGTATCTCTTGAGCCTACTTTTCTTAGTAATTTATTTATGTTAGTTATTCTTTTATATTCTTAGTTTCATCTGTCAGTTATCAATTACTTTGACGATAAATTTGATATTCGCGTCTATCCTCGAAAAAAGATAAATCGATAATTCGTGATTCGTCGTATTTTGACATATAAGATGAATAAGAGATGTGAAGCGCCAGCATATTTATTTTATTAGATAAGTAGCTACGCCCAGCGGCTTCACCCGTGTGGAAATATATGTGTCAAATGGTTTATAAACCTTCTTGAATCACTCTTTCTATTAAAAAAAAACCTGAATAAAACTTTGTTGACATAATTTGTAGCTAAGCTACAGACTTAAGACTACAATACAATACAATACAAAAATACTTTATTTTACACCAGATACAGAACATTATGAAAGATATTACATGTGACAAGTACAATGGCGGCCTTATCGCTTAGAAGCGATCTCTTCCAAGCAACCTTAAGACTATTGCTTCGGTAGACAAAAGCCTTAAACGTTATTCCTCCGCCTGTTGGTCCCGCGGGCAAACTACGCTGTCTTGCATTTCCCGACTAATTTAATCACGGGAAAAATACGACGGGGAAATACAGACTCACCAGATGTACGATAGTTATTTTGTATCCCATGGGAAATGCTTTAAATTGCGGAAAATAAATAAATTCTTTGAATAACCGCTGAGAAATGATTTTACGATTTGCATTTTATTGTGTTGGGAGTTAAGGTGAAAGCTCAGTGTTGATTGTAAGAAATTCTGTTTCGCTCGAAATGGTAGACCACATTATGAATGCAGCTTTTCTTAAAACATCTTTGATAAATAAGGCTTTTCTATCAGCACGAATACGTCCACTGGTTAAGCCTCCACAAAACAGGGGATGCTAAATTCAGCGCAATTGGCAGGATGACGATTGCATAGACGTGTTAAAAATACACAGAAAGAAGCTGCTGTCCTGCCACTGGTAGGATATGTTGGTTGGCTATTACGACATGCATGGTTTGAGCTGGGGGCGTCAATTCTTATTCTTATTTCTATGACAAATCATTTACTGTACAAGCTACCCGTCTATGGAATGCTCTCCCTCTGGACATAAGACGTGCAAAATCACTCCCTATCTTCAAAAAACTGCTGCATCAGCATTATTAATCCTTATGAAAACATTGATAGCTCTATTTTATGTCTATGTAAGTTTATTATAATGTTTCTATGTGGGTATGTAGTGTAAGTATATGTTTGCTTCTTTTCTTTTTCCAATTACTTTTTAAAGTGCCACCGTTTTTATTATTCCTTCATGTCCAGTCCATCCTAAGGTTCCCTGGAAGAGATCGCTCTTAGCGATAAGGCCGCCCTTTATACCTTAATCTAAGTTTTTATTTCTGTATTGTTTTCTGTTTTGTGGGGTATAATAAAGTGTTTACTATCTATCTATCTATTCTTATTGCTGCGTGTAAATGATGATACTTTTTGACAACTTTTAAAGGTACTCAGAGACATGGTATAATAATATAACTTCTCCTAGACCTACTTAACTATTTTATTCCTAAGTTTATAAAAGTTTTGAACTTAAAACGAGATGTGAGTTCATTTAAAAGACATTCCAGATGGACGGACGGACCGACGAACGCTAATTGAGTTTCCTTTTTCGCTGTAAAAAAAGCTCTCACAGAAGTTGATTGGAGCTTAAACGTTGAGATTCTTCCGATGTTTATAAATGGAATGTCCATCTAATTTAATACTTCTCGGAAATAGGTTTTAGTTTGTTGAACGTTTTTAGGTCAACTAGAGATTATTAGCTGTTGAGGAACTTTTTAGAGAAACGTCAGGCGAATTCTATTAAGGTTCTCTTGGAGTTTGATGTATGTTGGTGTTGACCGAATAAGGTTTCTGAATACTTTAGGAATCAAAGAGTGCCAGGAAGTAATTTGACTTTATAACTATGCTTTTGACTAGATAATTGGATGATCATAGGAGGAGCGGATTTATGTATATGCAAAGGAATGATTGTGTAAAGCATCGTGTACATGTGTTTTTTGTAATTATTTTTGTAAATAAACTTTTTGTATTTAAGAGTATTTAACAAAGTTGTTTGAACCGCTTCAGCTCTAAGTAATACGAACCTATCTTATTATTTATTTATTTAATTTTCGGAAAGCTTACGGCTAAACATAAAACAAGAAAGATTTATTATATATAGTATATAAGGACGGCCAATTACAAGTTTTCACAAGTAAAAAACCTACCTATATATTGCGACACCTACCTATATATAATTTTATTCTGATAAAAAAACAACAACCAATGAGAAGTTGCGACGTCAGTGCACGACAAGCAGCGCGCGCGTCTTAAACCTTATGATATTCTCCTTGTTATGAGATGAAACGTTGGAGTACTCATTTTCATTCATTTTAAACCTTTTATTCAGAAAATATCAATACATGGTTTTACTTAAATACTATTTCTTAAACTACATCTATATTAACTGTTCGCCCTCTTTTGGCAAAGGCCTCCTCCAACCCCTTCCACTAATAACTAATACTAGAAATGTTATATTATACCATTGTTTAAGTTAGTTTTCACATAAAATAAGTGAAACATAAACTTATGGATAAAAATTGATTCGTTGTGAACCCTCTTACATTCTACTGTTTTTACTCTTTCACGCTGAACTTATGCATACAGATGGTTCCAGGCCCTGAATAAAACATAGTCTGCTAATGCGTGCGAAGCCGCGGGCAGAAACTAGTTCATAATAAATAAATAATGCTGAACCAATGGGAAGGTTTAAATTCTAAAGTTGTTATCACAGATTTGGATTATAGCTTCAAATCTTCATAAGTACTTCTTGTAATAGAATCGCAATCCAATCGTATCCCAATAGCAAAACAACCAAAGTTGCGAACCAAAACAACAATGCAGCAGATTATCTCAAATCATCCCGCAGCGAGTTGCAATACAAAGGCAAATACGAAACTACTTATTGCAAGATAAAACAAAGGGTAGAAACAGGGATTAACAAAGAAATCGGAAAATTTCCCCGTTTCTATACGGATTTCGAATAGTTCTGCAAAATCGGCTCTAGACAGCTATCGTTTATATGCACACACAGCGGATTTAATTTTAAAAGTGGCCGTTTATAAAGTAGTAATCATCAGATAACCTGAGTATATAGCTTATATTCTTCATCATCATTATCAGCCTATATTATTCCACTGCTGGACATAGGCCTCACCCAATGAGCGCCATGGCGCCCTATCTTCTAGTTTATTTCTTAACACTGCAATTCAAACACAAAAGTAAAAAGTTATAATTATTGACACAAAATGTATTTTATGTCGGAGAAGCCGACTGAGTTCTGAAATACAGTTTAAAGTAGTTTAGGTTCATGTGGATTCATTTAATGTAATAAATTATTTACATGTGTGAAATAATTAATTTTAACTTAATTTTTTTATAGCTGATTTTCATATAGAGGTATACAAGTTTAACTAAATATACTAACTCTTATGACTCAGCAACCCGAAGTCCAAGGAGAACTGAATTATGATTCGTCGTAATTCAATACTTAATTGTGAATAATCCGAACTGAATATGAGTTGTCCGTCCCACGAAATTGTAATTTGTCAAAATAAATCAGGCTTCATATTAAAATTATCTCAATTGTATCTATTTACCCACTGTTCAACCCTTTGTTTCTGTGTTTTGTTCAGTGCTAGATAGAGCCCTCAAGGGGAACACTGGGCACGTTTGTACTTTGTATTACGACAAAATGGCGACGCCACATTTAAAAGTGACGCCCATCAATTGTTAATACTTTCAATGCCCAAGGCTTATAAGGGTTTGCTAAAAAGGTTTGGGTAGATAGTACAGCCGGGAATTAATTAATTGATAATGTAGTCACCATACAAGGTGCTTTAATTTCATCTATATTATAATATTTTATTATATATCAAGTGTCCTCTACTTTTAGGCTTATATATATAAATCTATGAGACGAAACGAGACGTCACATAGTAAGTCTGTGTATTCAATTCAATTCAATTAATTTAAATTCAATTCATTTATTGCAAGAAATATGGTCATAATACAAGGTCTTAAACATTAAAATAGGTAGTGTACTTCACCAAAACACATGGCATGCAAACATTTCTAAAACTAGGTTCCTATACAATGTCATTTTAAAAAGGTTTTAATTAATAAGTTATAAACTATGAACATGTCAATAATGTGCTACTTAATTCTCAAATGTATGTCCATGAGTTCTTTGGCACTATAGGAAGCTTTTCCAATAAGCCATAATTTTAACTTTTTTTATAAATATTGTAATGTATAGTTATGTGTATTAATGTTATTATAATTTATGTGTGAACTATTGTATCTGATAATTCATTATAAATTGGGGCGTAATTTGACATGTTATAAAAAATGTTTATTTATAGTTCTAGCTTAACACATTCACTACCCAGCCATTTTGATGCGACCTGCATCGTCATGGTCACGCTGCCTCAACCCAAGATAATAAACTAACAAAAAATACGGATTTCATAACATTTTCGTTTGTATTTCGTCATTGGCATTTAAAGTGTTAAACAATCCTAGCTACTAAAACGCAAGCATAGATTTGAAACGAGTAGGTACGGCAATCTCAGTGAATAAGCACAAATGAAAGTAAACTGGAAAACGGAAAACCATTGTCACAGCCGCTGCGGTTGAGATCCGCTTAGGCAACAATGAGCCTAAGAAATGGCCGTTGTTCTAGGATAAGAAACAAATCTTTTTGTTTTAAAGGAAACTTTTAAGAAAGTGGAGGAAGGAAGGCATTTATTGCGCTAAAAGCCCCGCCGGAAGTAACTTTAAAATGGATTCAACTTTGTACGTTGCATTTAGCCTGGCCGGAGGTCACACCGAATGTGCCGATTTAGCTTACAGGTTTTTATTATGACACAAAAGATTTGTCCTTTGACTACCCAGGAGGGAAAAAAAGGGATTTTCTTCGTCCACGCCTTTGACGCAGAGATAAAGTAAAGAATGAAACATTAGTTTAGTCAAAGATCGTAGCAGCCTACGTTACGTGACTTTCTATTATTGTTAGTCCGCTGCTGGATATAGGCCTCCCCTAATGAGCGCCATAGCACTCTGTCACGCATTCAGCATCTCCCTGCAGTCTTTCGCAGGTCGTCATCCTACCCGGTCGGAGAGGGGGTGAGAACACGTTTAACCCAGCAGCGGTAGTTTAGAGCTTAATTATATGGTTTGGTACTTGTTATTATATTATCTATATATGGCTAAAAATGTCTAGGTGGCTCTAGGCTTAAATATCGATATCAGTTATCTAATACCCATAACACAAGCTCTGCTTACCATGGGGCTAGATAATGTTGTGTGAATTGTCCAGCATTATTTATTTATTTATTTTAAATTTCAAGTTAATAGCTGGTAGTGGTAAAATATTAAAGAGAAAAAGGAGGGACAGAGCGAGAACATAAAGTTTTCGTAACCGTTTTCAAAACCCTAAAAATGTAAACAATATTTTACCCTGACCTAAATGGTCCATCACATCGTATAAAAGCTACGATCAGTCCAATAGGTTCGTGAGTGTCAAAAAACAACGGAGATGAAAAATATTCATCCGAGCGGCACGTACCAACACTCATGGCGGGCATCCCAGCTGAGGGCGTGATCCGATTCCTAAGGGCTGCAGAGGAATTACAACAGTAGGTCAACGAAAATAGTTTTACTTGATTGAAGACATAGACGAATCTGGTGCGTAAATTCAAAAAATTCAGAATTCAAAATCTGTTACTTCTATAGGCTTACAAAATAATCACTAAGGCAAGTAACATTTTATACAATAATTTATTATCAAATAAGAAATAAGGTGTTTTTGATTTTCTTTTCACTTAATTTTTTTGTCGACTAATGGAAGAAGTGAAAAAGAAACCACTAGTGCCATTCATATATCTCTATGAGAGACTAAAGGTCTCTACTGGTTGCTACATTATTAATCTAAATCAATCTCATGAAAAAAGTGTCCAAGCATTTATTTGTCTGTAAATTTATGTTAGTCGTATCGTATATAGATTGATATATTAATAGAATTTTTGAAACTATCATGGTTTAACACTAAAATCATTTAAAACGGGATATTTACAATAATTGGATAACTCAAAAATCGAATCATGGTAAATATCCCGTTTTAAATGACTTTAGATTGATATCTCCTTGTTTTTTATATTCGTGAATTCTCACTCTTACAAAATCCTACGGTTGTAATTACGACTAACTCGCTTTCTATAATAAAGATTGTGTAGAATAATTTATCAAACAGTAAGTAAAATAAAATTATTGACCGTCGAGTGGTAAAATTCTATTGGCAGTAATAATATCATTATCAACTGAAACTATAACACTTACAGGTAAAGGGGTAAGCGACCACTGCGCCATAGTGGTCGTTTGCCACTTTACCTATAAGTGAAAGGTCCACCTGGAGGTTGCGGTTTCGATTTCCGCTTCTGGACAAATGTTTGTACGATTCGCGGATATTTTTAACGGGTGTACTGATAGTTTTCTATATATAATAATATATAATAAAGTATATATTTACATAGATATATACTAAACTGATATAGACATCTATATCATCATCATCTGCCTATATTAGTCCACTGCTGGACATAGGCCTCCCCTAATGAGCGCCATAGCGCCCTGTCTTCAGCATGACGCATCCAGCATCTACCTGCAGTCTTTCGCAGGACGTCATACCACTGGTGGCGAAGGGCGTCCTACACTACGTTTACCGAGTCGTGGTCTCCACTCAAGAACACGTTTGCCCCAGCGGCCGTCGGTTCTTTGCGAGATATGGCTGATATGGATGCTATCTATGTAATGTATTGTATTTGGTATGTATATCAGTTATCTAGTACTACCCATAACACAAGCTCTGCTTAGCTTGGGGCTAAATGATGTGGTGTGGATTGACCCGCATTATTTATTTATTTAAACTCTTAGTCAAATGGAAGCTGTTATTCTGATAAGCTCCCTCTATGTCCGCTCTAGATTCCCAGTTATTCGATACTTGAAGACGCTACGACTTGATGACGACCAATGTCCTTTTATCTCCGCTCTAACCGCTTTACTATCGCACAAACAATAAACTTGTAGGATAACAATTTAGTACGAGTTGTAGTTGTGGAGTTTTATATAATCCGATCGCGATTATAAAGACGCTGTCCCACTGCCACGGAGAGGCTACGCACGTGGAAGCTTAGCTTTGCAAGAAAATGTATGTGATATCGTCCATTGCAATTTACGAATATGCTACGCATGAATACGAGATTAATGATGTCAGATGAGAGCTTACACGCGTGGCTTTCCCAAATATGGCACCCACGCAGCTCAAAGCTGTCAACGCTTTCCACGCGGTACAAGATATGCACGCGGTACAGTAAACCAACGTAGTAAATATTTCACTTCACATTTATACACAGACGACCTCTGTTGAGTAGCGGGTGAAGGTCCGCCTGCGACGCAGGTGGTTGCGGTATCAATTACTGCCTCGGGACAATTGTTTGTACACGTATAAAAAATCTTGCATGCAATGTAATGTATTAAGTATATGAGTTATCTAGCACCTATAACAAGAGTTTTTTCAATGGTGACATATTTTTTTTAAGCAGCGTGGGTGTTATAAAGCTCCCGGGCTCACCACGGCTTGCTTAGCAGCAATACCGCTGGCACTGTGTGGGAGCCTTAACAATAGGAACTCGGTAGTTTGAAGAATTCATTATGAATTCTCTATAAATTTATTATCAGCTCTCTAGTGCAGAGCACGCAAAGTCAAAGAGCAAGTTAAAGAATGACACGTTAGGTTTTCCAACTAAACATGGCTCGTAATTAACCCGCTTACATTTGTAATTAATTAAATTTATAGGTACTTCAAAGTTATTCCGTAGAAATCGTTTAAGATCTAAAGTCATTTAAAACGGGATATTTACCATGATTTGATTTTTGAGTTCCGTGATCATGGCGCATAGAACTGTACCGAAATATTGGATAATTCAAAAATCAAATCATGGTATAAATCCCATTTCAAATGACTCTAGTGTAACCATGATAGTTTTAAAAGTTTTTTTTTCGTATTAGATATACCTTTACAAAGGTTGCTAATGTCTACGTTTATCATTTTTACAAAATAGTTTTTGTTCATGGAAAAGTAACCCTAACCCCAAACAAAGAAGCAGTTTTTATTGACCTTTTTATCTTGATTGATTGATTTGCTCAATAATCGGTAAAATTTGGTAACATTAGAGCCATTACCGAAAAAATGTTACCTCTCAAATGATTCTAAGAACTGTATCCCACTCGCGAGCTCCCAAAATGACAGATTGTCGCCGTTACAATCGCGAACTGACGTGAATAATTACCCCGTCGTCATTGTACACCAGATTTATTAATGACAGGGTTGCCAGCAACGGTTTTAGATAGCCAAATAGGCAGATAAATTTCCTTTGACTTTTAAATTCTGACTGTGATTTTTCTATACCATTTGTTAAATGGTAGTGAAATGTTTCAATTGGAGATATTTGTCATTAATCTAAAAATATAGTTTCATGAGCATTTACGTTATTCGACAGGAGACTTTGTTATGCTAAAATAAATAACCAGTGCTATTAAAGTATTCAGTTTTTGAGAAATAATAACACACATCAGAGCTTGTATGTTGCTGACTAGAGGAAGGGAAAAAAATTACAAAGCGGTAGAAATTTTACAATACAATATAAATACGCTTAATTGCACATCAAACACTGAAAAAAAACAGTAAAGAACAAACAAACAAAGATGCACAATGGGCGGCCTTATCACTAAGAATTTTAGTGCCAGGGTATCATGTGAAAAGTATTTGTATGTTAAAGAACAAGATAAGAGTCTACCCCAAACAATAATCTTGTCCCAAAACATAATACATTTTGTCCTAATCTCAAGCTAAATGGTGTAAACACTTTCCATGCCATTTTCCTCAAACAGCATTTTAGGTATCCGAAGATCTAAGTTTATTTTCATTGCTTAGTTTCCGGGTGTTGAAAGAAAAAGTAATGGAAGTTTCCGAAGCTGATTACCATACAACCTTGGGCGAGCCACATATGGTAGCCGAAACAAACCCATTGAAAACCCTGAAGGGTGAATAAAAACATGCGATCTTCATTCGCCAAATAAAATTACTTTTGCACGTCAGCAATTTTCTGTTCCCTCCAACTGTCACAGAGGATAAATAGTTTTTTCTTTGTGGAGTTCCTCACTTAGACAATGCTTTGGCACTGTGTTAGGAAAGTTTCTCGAACTGCTGACGCAAAATAATATAATTAAATTGAGTGTGTTGTTCACTGTTGTCTATATACATCCAAAGCTACATTCTGAGGTGAAGATATCTAAATACTAACAATAATCTTAAAAATGTTTAACTATATACTTACCACTACTTACATATTGAAATTTTCGTTGTATTTTTTTCCCTTCAAGTTATAGAAAGATACTAAAAGTCTAAAGGTTAAAAAGTTTTATCTAAAGGTATCAAAGAACCTTTAAGTACGACCTACGGCTTGTACTTACATACTTACCATGTCCCTGAAAGATGTTGAAGCCTAAGCCATTATATATTATAATCTGATTATAATCATACAACACAAAATCATAAGATGATATAATTTGATTTTTTTAACTTATTTTATTTTTTTCTAATTTATTACTATTCATTTAAATTTTCATTTCAATTTAATATAATTTTAGCTCGTAAGAATTACTAACATTTATTATAAGATCATTACTAACAAATTATGGATCTGTAGTAGTCCGAAATAAAATAATTTTATTTATAAGACACACGGAATTCAAAGCCTCTTTGAAATTTCTTAAGCTCATGACATCAAACAAGTCGACTTTAGATCTCCACACAAAGCCATAAGGTAGGTTTTACACTAACACCCACGTTACAGAGACATGGGTCAGAGGGTTACCTTATAAATCTCCCAAGACAGCCTTCACTGTATCGCCTGAGACTGGTATAAATCATAACTGAGCCTTCGAGGCTTTGCGAGCTGGAAATACGGTGGGCTATACGCAACTTGCTCTATATGGCCGGTAATGAAAAAATATGACAGTGTTTGATTACGAGGTGTACCGAATATTAATAGGTAGAACGGTATGTAAAAAAATATGAAAAACAGACAAAATTCACAAGATGGGCTCATTTAATAAACGTAAGTACCTAAACTAAATGCTTTCAACGTCATAGGAAGTGATTCTTTTTTTAAACAATTTTAGCACTCTTGTCGCCTTAAACACCTAGGATTACCTAGTTCAGGGTAAATTGTCAAACATAGCTATATTTATTCATTAAGTTCAGTTCTAAGAGTTCTTAAGAATAAATTTATTTTATTTAGCTTATCGGAGGAGACACTCTTCAAAAAGAAAAAATAACTCAGTAGGGGCAGATTAACAAAAAAATACCTAATCTGATAAGAAAATAATTTTCTTATTCTAATTATTCCACCTCTGTCATCGAACAAAAAAAAACATGAGTTGTAAGGAAAGCCACAAATGCTTAAGAGCGTTTATTGGTAAAATGCGCAGAAACAGTACTTTTCAAACCCGTTTATATCATGAACCACTTATCTTATAGTATATGTTATTTATAAGTATTGATACAACGGGTATTTATCGCGTTTATTTACCTTTTTCCCGACGTTTCAACAGGTTTACACTCTGTCGTTGTTATGTGTTCAGATCGCGTAAGTTTAAAAATATTTATATGTTATTTACTAATAATTTTAGGAAATTTTAGTGTCCAAATAGTTTGACTATAAAATATTTCGATTAATATAGTATGTACGCCTTCTATCAAGATAACTTGTGTGAGGTTTTAATAATTTCCCTTTCAGCATCAGTTTCGAAGCTCAAAATAATAGAAAATACTGACATATCTAATTAAAAAAAAAATATAACCTACTGATGAGATCCTTGGCTAAAAAATTAATAAGATAGATGTTTGGTTTTGGTATCCTACTATGAGAAATTAAAATTCAAAAAATGTGAAATATTACGAATATTTCACATTTTTAAATGATGTTTTTACCGATATACCTTATTTAATTTAATATAATAATAGCCTACCAATAAAGTGGAGCATCTTTTTTAAAATCATACATTTAAAATTTTTATGATTTTGTTGCTATTATTTTTTATTTTTTTATTGGTTGGTTTTTTTACTGTAAAACGTTTTTTTATTTCGTAATATAATACAACTAAATGAACAAACAAACTATAGCTATGAACTGCCCTCACAAGTAGTACGTAAAACGACAATATTGCACTGGATTCTTTTCGTGAAATCAAATAACTTTTACTCCTGGTACCTTTATCGTGAAAATTGAAAACCAAAAACTCATTCTTTACGCCTTTGAATTCGCAATGCATTTCAACCTATTGGAATTCACCCTATCGCGTTTGTATGAATATTTGCTGAGGTGGCCGACCGTTTGTGGCTCGTTTGTGTTTGGAAAACTAGAATCAAAATAAAATTCACACAAAATTCTTTGTGAATTCCGAGGGGTTCTGATTTATCACCCATTTTTAAAAGAGTAAATAATATTATTTAAAAAAAGTCATAATTCATTGCATTGCGCATTCATACTAAGTAGTTTAAAGTTTTAATATTCATTTATTCTTATTTATTATTAATTTATTTATATTATAATTTATAAAAATCATTTACATGAGAACAGGGTTCTTAGGTTAAATATCATCATCATCATCAGCCTATCCCACAGCTGGACATAGGCCTCCCTCAATGAGCGCCATACCGCCCTGTCTTCAGCTTGCCGCATCCAGCATCTACCTGCAGTCTTTCGCAGGTTGTCATCCCACCTGATCGGAGGGCGTCCTACACTACTTTTACCTAGTCGTGGTGAGGAGGTTAATATATGTACATAGGTTAGGGTCATTCAACAGCTGGCTCATTTAATGTGTTCACATGATAAGAAGTGACTTATCATTTATACATATTTTTTTATATTTGCTTACATAACCTAAAATTAATAACTATATATGTATGTATATATGTATATATGTAGAATTTTCTATCTTCTATCTATATTCTTGGCGTATGTAGGTAGGTGTTTTTTAAGTAGAACACAGGTAGTAATAGTATATCAAACTATTTGTATATACATAGGTACAGCGACTACTACGTTTGCCGATTCACGGTATATACTCGGTTGTCGGTTTTTCGGGAAATATGCCTGCTCACTGACATCAGCTTACTAATTCCTTGAACTATGTCAATCACCTTGCAGTCCATCGACGTTTATGGTGCCTTATATTTACCAACGAATATTCTGAATATCACAAAAGCTGTTTCTACGTCATAACACATGTTACAGTAGATACCTAACTTCTGAAAGCTAGAATCAAAGCAAGGATATTTAAGACGAAATTGTTCAATAGATACCTTTACGTACACCGTTGCCTTTATGATAACATCAAACAATTTAAAGACAGACTTGCATACAATTCCTAGAATACCATAGCGCTTACAAAGGGGAATATCTCTGAACTGTCTTGAACTCTGCTCGTAAAATGGCTTTATCTTACAAAAATGTTGAAAAATTTTAAGAGAAACGCTCTATAAAGGAAACAAAGCCATCTAAACGACTTTCGTGAGCCAAAGGATGTGTTTTGTAGCGTGAAAGAAATATTACATTAAATTTTTTGTATGGAGAAATGTCGGAGAGATAATAACCAGTACGAGCCAAGTCTTCGGAGTGTGGAGGCGAGAAATGGGGGATAACGGTGTCAAGATATCACAAGACATCGTGACCCGGCTTTTATTGCTAAGTCAGTTTCTGTTATTTTTTTCTTCATCATCATCATCATCGTCAACCTATGTATGTTAGTTGTAGCAACCTATGTTGTTAAAGTTAGTAGCAGCGCTGATTTTTATACAGGTCCTGGTGTGGTGGCACAAAGTTGGATTACATTAGGTACATAAAATTAGTGTACCTGGTTCAGACATCATCATCATCATCAGCCTATATTAGTCCACAGCTGGCATAGGCCTCCCCCAATGAGCGCCATAGCGCCCTGTCTTCAGCTTCACGCATCCAGCATCTACCCGCAGTCTTTCGCAGGTCGTCGTCCCACCTTCATTCACCATCATTTTTTTTTATAAATCTGTAATTTTATTTCATAGTTCCATTAGTAGAAGATAATTTTACAAAGGTTACTTAATCCATTCGGTAGCACCTACGTTTTTAAAATTGTCTTCTACTAATGGAATCTATTCATATAATAGCGATTGAACTTCACTTGTTAAGTTCTTTTAATCAGGTAAGGTAGACTCCAGATATTTTTATAATTGAAAATGTTATGTTTCGTTGGTCATTATGGGATCTATCACCAAGAAGAAAGTTGTGTAGGGCGATTAAATAACACGATAGAAGTCGGTTGTCGAATGAATATTTATTGAAAGAAAACTAGGCTTTTTTATAATATAACTTACATATTTCTAATAATATTTTATCTATGAATAAACCAAGTTACAGTAATCTGATATCAATAATCCGATAATGCTTTGTGTATCTATAATATAAAAATGAATCGCTGAATGTGTTGCTAAGCGCAAATCTCGAGAGCAGCTGAACCGATTTCGCTTATTCTTTTTTATAGAATATTTCTTGAAGTACGAGGATGGTTCTTACGTAGAGATTTTTTTTTTAAATTGTCTGAAACAAATGACCACCTGGGCGAAGCCGGGACGGGCCGCTAGTTTAATATAAAATATAATTCTATTTTCCTTATCTCTTACACGTCTTTGAGTGACGTTTTACGTTAGTTACTTACTCACTGAAGTAGCCCAAAGGAACCTACTAGGCCTGCGTCTGTTTATTTGTCCGTTACAGGCTATGGGCTTCACGTCATTATGGAAAATGGACCGAGAATCAACAGAATAAATTACAATTCAAATCATTTTATGTATTACTATATATATATATCATTTTAATGAAAAAGCGCATCGCTTATAAACGATTGTAAATTGTGTTGGACAAAATTCGTGTTGGGCATTAATCCTAGTTGGACGTTTTGTATTTTTGACATTAATCGTGTAAAGGTTAATATTATCTTGGAAAAATGTACACTGGATTTGTATTACTATTATATTTTGTTATGTTTATAAGTAAAGATATTTAAAAGTTGAATTGAATTCAAATCATTCACTCTCGTGTCAAAAAGTAATTCTAATTCAATTTTTGAAAACTTCTGTTGTAATATTTCTTTCGCAATAATTTACCTTTTTAAATAAATCCATTGCGAGCTACGATGATTGTTTCTCCAACAGCACTTGCCTTACAATTTCATCCATCAGTTTGTCAATTTGATCAACATTTTGATATATTGCAAAATATTTTCAAACGTAATCGTATGTTTGTACGTAAAAATAGCAGGGAAGACATGGAGTAGAGTAGCTAGAGATCGAGGAAGATGGAAGGAGCTGGAGGAGGCTTTCACCGCTGAAAGCGGTACTCACATACACATGTGTATAGACAGAGATAATATATAGATTAGTATTTAAGTTAAGTGTGAGAAATAAAAGCTGTTTTATTTATTTTTATAATCGTATGTTACCAAAGAAAACATGGGATTTAATAGCGTTTGGTTGGTACACCTTAACGGCCTTTATTGGTCCACTACTGGACCCAGGCCTCTCTCTGATAAGCACCTTTATCTCATGGGTGATTAATGCGAGTGACACCAATACTGAAATTACCAGATTAAGAAGCATTTATCTAATTAATTAAACACGGTTTTCTCATCATAAAACGATATATTTACTGAAAGAAGACTTCATATTGATTTTAAAAACAATTTGAATTATATTTGAAGTTTTTTGAATACTGCCTGTCTGAAACAGCACCCTACCGTAAGTTTCCGATACCGATCAAAAGACACAATTGTAAGGATTTTTTTTACAAATACTTAAGCATCTTTCCCTTAACTAGTAGTCAGCAAGTCCAGGATCATCATCAACCTATGTTAGTCCACTGCTGAACATAAGCCTCTCCAATGAGCGCCATAGCACCCTGTCTTCAGCTTGACGCATCCAGCATCTACCTGCAGTCTTTCGCTGGTCGTCATCCAACATGGTCGGAGGGCGTCCTACACTACGTTTACCGAGTCGTAAGTCCAGGATAACTGAGAAAAATCCTCTGGCCGCACGGCAGATAATAAAATATAAAGAAATTTTACATTCCATAGCCGTGGGATGTCCGTATAGATAGGTACCTACTCGAGTAGGTACCTATTCTCATTCGTCAATGATTGTTCAGAATCAACCTCATCCTATTATCGCTGAAACAAAGCCATCTATCAAAATGTCGAACGCACTGCGACCTACGTTACATTGCGTATTTGCGGCTACGTCCTGTCAATACCAGAGAGCTTATTCCCTTCATTGTCTACCATAAGTGGAAATATAGAAACATGTCTGTAGATATACGATTAAATGAACCGAAATAATCTGTGGAAGAAATAAATAGAAATGTATTTTTAACATACGAAAAACTTAACACTTTGACTGCGATTTTTTTTCGACGACTGCGATCTTTTTTTTAACCTAAAAAATTCGTGCTGCCGCTCTACACAGCGGTTGTGTTGCGCCGCACATGCGTTTCGTTCGAAAAATATTACGGCTGTGCTGAGTCACACAGATCTGTATTTTGTCAGCCGCTGCGCTAGTGTGGATTTACGCATATTAGTCACTTGTAGAAAACACATACCGTGAGATTTCAGCAGTCAAAGTGTTAAGAGGATTCTATGTTCAGCTGTATGTATGTTTTTATGTTTGTCGATTACTCTGTCAATTGTGGACTGATTTGAAAAAATATTTCGCTGTTGTATGAAAAATGATCACGAGGTATTTCTATAAAAAATATTTTCCTGAGGAATTTGTATATGTCCCGTAAAACTAAAATATACAGTGTAACTGTTAATTTTAGTAATTTTCTGATAGGATAAGCAATTTAGTATAATCAAAAAAGTATATTATTACAATACAATACAATATAATATAACTTTATTGCACCATCAATACAAAAAAAAATTAATAAAAATACTAAAGGATCTTAATAATAATTATAACTAGTGGCACAATCGGCGCCAAAAGCGATCTCTTCCAGGCAACCTTTGGATGGATAGGATCGGTACGATTTAAAGATGACGGTGGCGTAATTATCAAGATTTATTATTATTGTATTTAAATACTAGAGAACCGGTACAATAAACATTTCAGTGGTAAATATTTTTATTACAAACAGTTGAAGCCAAATTCACATGAACGTTCCATCTAGAGACCAAAAAACAAACAATTTGTATTCAATTTTACAACTGGAAACCTATTTGGTGATTTGGTTTGCTCCAAAACTTTTACATGAAAATATCAAATCGAGAACCATCACTCGACAAGTCTCAATGACTCGATAATTGTGCTCTCAAATGGAAATACACTATTTTTGAACGAAAAATCATGAAAAATATTTTGCGAGTTCACATTTCGTAACGAACTTATTTTTATTAATGGGGACTTGACTTTTACACTCACAGGAGTATACAAATTCAAATTCAATATATTTATTACTTTAGGCTTACAAAATAAGCACTAAGACAAGTCATATTTTATACTATAAATTATTTTACTACTCACTTCAATTTTTTGTCCACTAGTGGAAGAAGTGAAAAAGAAACCACTAGTATGTTCATCTCTTATTTATGTCTAATACATGGTTGTATACCAAAGTTAAAAAGATGGCAATAACTCAATAATATTGAACGTAGTTTTCCTGCGGGTGTCATAAGAGGCGACTAAGGTATATCCACCGGGGGGCGGGCCTCGCGCAGAACAATTTACCACCAAACTGCAATCCCCAACCCGCATGCCCAGTCTGGGATTATGGATATTAATCCCCCATGAGATAAAAGCCAATAAGGTACTTATCAGGGGGTGCCCAGCGTCCAGGAATATGGGCTACTGAGGTGAGAAGAAAGTGTTATATTGGACACTACACATCGTATTATGTACCTAAAATAATTTGTGTATTTGTGTGTGCCAGATTACAGTATGATGATGTTTTATACCGAGTCGTGGTTTCCACTCAAGAAAACGGATACCCCAGTGGTTGTCGATTTTTCGCAAGGTATAGCCAGCCCACTGTAACTGTAACTTAACATCTTAAAACTAATTAAATTCTAATATTTGATATTTTGTAAATAACTCGCACAGTTTCTGCTTAGTTTTTAAAACGAAATGATATTTTTTATAAACCCAAACCAATTACATAGTAGGCAGTGAAAAACTTTTCTGGCTTTTCAATACTAAAGTGCATAGTTAAAACTTTTGAAACTATCATGATTATTCACACAAAAATAACGGGATATTTACCATGATTTGATTTTTGAGTTTTCCAATATTTCGGCACAGTTTTATGCGCCGTGATCTAATATTGGAAAACTCAATTAATGACTAAATTGCAGGAGATTACAGCTTAATAACTCGGAATGGTGGTGACACACCATCTGGGTTTTTCATAAACAAACGTAATCCACGTTTGTGGATATATTAATTCAGGTAGGAGATATGTACGAATAAGTAGGTACCTTATGTTTATGGCGAGAATCAAGGAATGCCTGAAATCAATTAAAGAAGGCCCAAGATATATATAGAACATTATTACTCAAATTATCGATTATTTAAAAGTATGAAAATATAATAAATCTATTAAAAATCGATTTTTTATTTTTAGAAAAATAAATCTAATCTGGATCCATTGGGAAACACAGCATTACTTTACCTTAAATACTAGAGTTTAATAATTTCCCGGCAAGGTCCTAAAAACAAAATTGTAATTGTATTTTCACAATCGCTATCGGGATTAAATGAATCCCTGAAAAGCTTTCAGGTGTGAACTCTTCACAAAAACAAACAAGATAGCTATTTTAGCGCTACACTTGTTAAGAGCTTTATAATGACTAATAGTAGGTATTCGTATTTTATAGGTACTTGCCTTAATTTTCATTTCACGAGTCACTTTTATTTTTATCGAATCTATAATATAAAAATGAATCGCTGAATGTGTTGCTAAGCGCAAATCTCGAGAGCAGCTGATCCGGTTTCGCTAATTCTTTTTTTAGAATATTCCTTGATGTACGTGGATGGTTCTCACGGAGAGAAAAATGAGAAACTTTAAAAAATGGGGCGAAGCCGAAACGGGCTAGTACAAAATCAAAATAACTATCAGAATTAGAAAACAAGATGGAGCTTCTATTGAGTGCTTTTAGCCTCCTACATTATTTATAATTCACCTCGACTTTTGACGTAAGTAATACGATTATTTCTTAAAGTGTTATATTTATGTGTCATAAAATACTTTCTATATATTATAAGGGGTTTACTAGAAATCCGCAATTCTTATCTGATTCGTATTCCGAAAAACACTCATACACTTTTACTAAAACACTCAAAGTGTCTACAAACCAAATTGTTCTTTGCCCCAGCTGATTTATTTGAATTCCTTGAATTCTTGGAAATTCCTGAAACTTTTGTTGAATTTCGTTGAAATAAAACCTCGCACCTAATCCAACTGTGCACTTATTGCTTCACAAAAGCTCTGCTCAATCACAGCTTAACTGGAGTCGTGCTAGGTAACTTTTACTAACGCTGGAACATTTTCTCTGCACTTCAGAATGAAGTTTCTACCGACCGTAGGTCGTCGGTCCCTTAGTTCACTCTTATGATATCCACGGAATGTGTTTGAGGTGTCCATTAAAAGGAAGCGAGAAAAAAGAAGATGAGGTGGGCCGACCATATCTCGCGAAGAACCGACAACCGTTGGGGTAAACGTAGTGTAGGACACCTTTGGACCACTTCTTCCTTCACTCCGTTACGCATTGAATTGCGGTCGCCACTCGATAAACTTTACTCCCCAAAAGTTATCGGCTCACCGGAGCGTAATGACGACCCCTGTGGCACGGTGAACGTAGTTAGGACGCCCTCCGACCAGGTGGGATGACGACCTGCGAAAGACTGCAGGGAGATGCTGGATGCATCATGCTGAAGACAGGGCGCTATGGCGCTTATTGGGGAAGCCTATGTCTTGCAGTGGACTAGCACGGGCATAAACCTATGTTATGATGATAATGAGAAGCAGACTGCAATTTGGGTCATTACGACTGTGCATTTTCACTGCACAAATCCAATTACTGATTTCATAATTGGGTGAATATTCATATTTTGACATGTAATGTAATCTATCAATTTACTTGATTAATTATTCATACTATAAACTTTTCTAGAGTGCTATTTATGTTTTATTAGTAAACATTTTTGAAGGTTAATAAGGCCTTCAATCGAAAAGTATTGCATGGTAGTAATGTCAGTATTCAGTATTTATATTAGATCAAAATGAGATCTTAGTAGCAGGGGCAAACGTGTTCATGAGTGGAGACCACGACTCGGTAAACGTAGTGTAGGACGCCCTCCGACCAGGTGGGATGACTACCTGCGAAAGACTGCAGGTAGATGCTGGATGCGGCAAGTTGAAGACAGGGCGCTATGGCGCTCATTGGGGGAGGCCTATGTCCAGCAGTGGACTGCTATAGGCTGATGATGATGATGAGATCTTAGTAAATAGGTGAGATTAGTATGGTAACAGTATTTACCTAGCTATTTAGGCAATGGAAGACTGACAAGTACGTGAAATGAAAATACCTACTAGTTAACCCATTAGAGGTCAAACCAAAACTGGCAATGTTTTTCTATTATTTTTTAAATTTTCTTATTGAAATATGAACTAGAAAACACAAAACACAAGAAAAAGTTCAAAAACTGTTTTTGTCATGAAATTACAGGGGTGGACTCGCATGGGGACACTGACCTCCTATGTATGCAAATTATCGAAATAAGTATTTATGACACAAAGTTTTTTTAGGCACTTCTTACGCTACCGACGCACTTTTGAATGAAAAAGCACACACCGCAGCTGGTTTTCAGTTCTTTCGGGATTGTATACCTACTCCATCTTGAGGAAGGTCATTGACTATTGATGTAGTCTGGCGCGATTTTCTTGGTTTTCCACGAATGAATTAGCGGGATGTAGTCTAAAGTATTTGACCATTGATTTTTCAATAGAGATAATGACATAAAACACTCTCTAGAGTAAAAAGTTCTTCATAAGTTTGTCTGCCAATGGTCTAACGAACATTTTGTTGTTCGACATCGAAGCAAGGTCGTTGTCAATGAGGTGGTTTCTTTTCATATACCAAAACTTATGACTAGGCTAGATATGGGTTTGGCGACCAATTCTACACCTATGTCTTCAGCTAGAGACCAGTGCATAGGTCCTCAAGGTAGCTTACGGTACCCATATAGTATCAAAATCCCTAAAAACCTCCTCAAAACTGTAGAACCTAGTTAAAACTCATGTCTTTTGTGTTTTTGAGCGTATAGTTTGCTATTGAGTATTATCATTTCAATTATATTATCATCAACCAATTTCTCTAAAATGTTTACAGGGTTGAGTTCTTTCAGATCTTACAAACAGCACTCTTCGTGTCACAAACTTCAGAAGTAGGTATTCTCAGCAGTTGAAGAGTATGAAGGGACACGTTTCTACCAAGTTGGGTTAGGATTCGAATGCGGATTGACGGGTAGCATCATCTTCTTGTTGACGCCAGTAGTTCATTATCACTGTCTTCGTTATTACTAGCCTCTCGGTTCATAAATACTTCAATAGTACCAGGTGCATTTTGTGGCATGGGACACGTCGTAATATCATCATCGGCACCTTCTTCTTCATCAGGCAATGCACTTGGATTTGATGGTATGATAGCCAAGTCACATTCATCATAATCGTTGTCCTGTAAAAGGTCTTTAACAGCATCTCCAAGCCCCTTTGTAGCTTTTTTTTAATAGTAAAATATTGTTGTGGAATTTAAAAAAAGACAGTTATTTTACTTACGTTTGTGGTCACTGGACCCATACGAGGACGGTAAGATTTATATGACCCTAGTTTTATTTGAATTGTAAATAATTCTAAGTTTTGTTCTTTATATCATACTCTAACATTTATTTTATACTATTGATATAAAAAATACGACTTATAAGCACTAATTAGTGAAAAAAAGCTAAATTCATCCACCTCCCTCCGCTGCGTTTCAGTGACACAACTTCAGAAACACTTTTTATCTAAAAAAAATGTAATTATCCGCAAAATATTGATCTATATACTTTAATAGGATTGTGATGAAGTAAAATATCACGGTTACCCACGTTAACTTTATGAAATTTGTAAATGACACTAAGATATATGGCCGTACTCGTATGGGGACGGTGACCTCTAATGGGTTAAGTAGGTATTCACTAAATAATTTTCTTATTAAGTATTATTTGATTGTAATTTCCTTTATTAATAACAAGCAGCGCCCCTCAGCTTCGCCCGAGTGAAAATCTATGTGTCAAATGGAAAATAATACAGAATCCTTCCTCTTGAATTCCTCTATCTATTGCTGAAAATAACATTAAAATCTGCTGAGTAGTTTAATAGATCTAAGCGAACAAACAGCGGAAGCGATTAAATTTTTTGTTACATGTCGCTACGAGCAACGCAGATAGTGTCCTGTTTTTTTTAGAAATTAGTTTTTAAAACTACATACATACCTAGTTAAGTTAAATATCATCTAAGATTTATTCACTTGATAACAAGTTTGGGTTCAATTCATGTGAAAACCCTACATTGCCGGCTGTTTAAAGCAGCCTTCATTACAGCAGTGCTTTCTGCAGTCTATAAAATTGGAGACACCAGTTTTCACAATAAAGTTTATATATTTACTCATTTCATTTTAGAACATACCTCCTTCAATCCTTTTATTTACGACTATAGTTCTATTTATGCTTCTAAATTACGGAACAAACAGATGTCGCAGTAGTTAAACCGACGTCTTTTTATGGAATCGTGTTTTCGAAACATATGATCGATAGATTAAGTCCTGAACTTTACCATATATCAATTTCAAAGTTAAATATTCAGTAGTTTAGACGATATGGACATCCGGCGGAGTTGAAAATTAGCAGTTTGAGGTATTATACACTCTTAACAGATGATATTATTTTCCACAATGTAAATTGTTTTTGAATAAATAAACTGAATATTTACTTTCAAACCTGGCATTGTGCTATACGATGGACTGCCCTGTTTTTGACAACCAAAAAATAATTGGCTCAGCTTTGTTAATGCATTCACTGCCCAGTCTCGGTCACTGCGACGCGAGAGGCTAGTTATCAAATTTGTGCTGCTAAAATGCAACACATCATTCAAAATAATTATTTAAGTACCTAACATATACATACATATATATACTGGTCCACTGCTGGCCGTTTATTGATACAGATATTTGTCATCGTACCAACTTACCCCCTGCACTTTTAGTCTCGCTAAAATAGTTTAACAGTACTTTCAGCTCCGATTTTAATAAACGTTCAAATTTAACGTATATTTTTATCGATTTTGAACTATAAACTCATAATATACGGTTCCTTTATATTTGCTCGTATTTAAATTACAAAAACAACATTTCATTAAGTTTTTTTCATTGGAACAACTTACCCATGAGACATACAGCCCCGTTCTTTCTAAAAATCTTCACCAGCCGTCCCTTACTGCAACTGGACTCAATTCTAGTTTGACGACGGACATTTGCGACAGCGCCTGAAGTTTGTTGGTCGCCTGACGGATTTCAACTTAATTTTGGACTGTTTTAGAACTTTCTAGAGATGAGTTGTGATTCCGAAATGATATCGTCAGTCACGACAAAGTTTTGGATTTTAGAGAGACTTCGAAGTTATATTAAATTGTTTGTCAATCTTTCACCTGCAAATTAATATAACAATAGGCGTTTTGAAGCTTTGTTTACTGTTGATTTTCAGATCAAAATATAAATAAATAAATAAATAATGCTGGACAATTCACACAGCATTATCTAGCCCCATGGTAATCAGAGCTTGTGTTATGGGTACTAGATAACTGATATACATAATACAATATATTACATAGATAGATTTTTTTTATTATACATAGAAAACGACCAGAACACCCGGAACAAATATCTGCAGATCGTACACACAATTGTTCCGAGGCGGGAATCGAACCCGCAACCTCCTGCGTCGCAGGCGGACCTTCGCCCACCGCGCCACAACGGTCGTCCATTAATATACCTTTCAAGTTTAATTTTGGGACGACCGCAGCAAGGTAGAATTGGTAGACAACTTTTTTTTTAGGCAGAATCAATAATGTTTATAGCGCTTTCGAAATAAGCACGGAGATATCTAGAATTTGTTTTTTTTAGTATAAAAACTTATCTTACTCAGGTACCTATCTATGTACGTGTTCTTAGTTGGAAAAATATGTTTTTATTATTAAGGCATTTATTTTGCGGGTTACTCTAATGCTATCACGTATAGAAACGGCGTATTCCGATATAAGTTTTGTATTAAATATATTTACACCTCTCTTGGGAGCTAAGCTATAAAGAAAATAAATGTCGGGTTCGCAAAACTTCCATTTTATTATTTCGGTGAGTTATAACCACCGCAGCCGGGAGATAAAACTACACTATATTGAATCAAGATAATTACATACTAGATCGGTTACCGGTTTAATGAAAACGCACTCAAATTCAATAAAATAGTATCCCAAAAAAATCCGAAGTTAATAATTAATAATGTTATTGTTGGTGAAAAGATTGATTCAGCGGAATTCGTCAAGATATTTCATCATTTATCCGTTGTCCAGTTTTCCATCACGCATTAACTAGATTATTACCCTATACATTACCATTATGAGTACACATCAGTCCAAAGGGTAACGCATGTTTCAAAAACCATCAACCTTATAACCGTACACACCAAAACAATTGCCTCTATATAATGGTGTCTTTACTAATGTTATAAAGAGGAAAGGTTTGATTTTTTGTTTGTTTGTTTGTAATGAATAGGCTCCGAAACTACTGGACACTTCGAAAAATTCTTTCAACGTTGGGAAGCTACACTATCCCGGTGAACATAGGCTATATTATATTTTCAAAACAGTAAGGGATCCGTACCAAAACCGTGCGAAGCCGGGAAGGTCCGCTAGTCGTATATAAAATCGTCACGGAAAATACATAGATAAAAGAAAACCGCGCGTTTCCAATCGCCTATTAAGTAGGTACTGGTTTCCGGGACACTTGGAAACATCAAGGTGCGTGGGTTCTTAAGCAGAAGCCAGGCACCAAGGCAATAAAATAATCACAAAGGGAATCTCCCTACCTACAGTATCACGGCTTCAAAGATAAAAGAGAATCGCAACGCGGCGGGTCAAGTAGCTGAAGCATCCTGCGGTATCTGTGGGCGACATCTTAACTTGCTTCTCAAGGAATGTAACAAGCTACCTATTCTATGATATTGTATTTCAAAGGGAAAGTGGCTAGTTAGGGAGAAGTATTTCTTCTATTTCATTTTAATAAAACTATTTCATAAAACATCATCAAAACGCGTCATGTATTGTGTTTTGATGTGTTGTTTAAACGGGACAAATGCAAACAGCATGTGACGACGAATAAATAAATAAATAATGCTGGACAATCCACACAGCATTATCTAGCCCCATGGTAAGCAAAGCTTGTGTTATGGGTACTAGATAACTGATATACATAATACAATACATTACATAGATAGATATTTTTTATTATACATAGAAAACGACCAGAACACCCGGAACAAATATTATAACAAATACCTGCAGATCGTACATACACAATTGTTCCGAGGCGGGAATCGACCCCGCAACCTCCTGCGTCGCAGGCGGACCTTCGCCCACCGCGCCACATCGGTCGTCAAATTACAACACTTTCTAGAATTTATCAATCACATTACAAAATTAGCAAATTTTCCTTAACAAAAGTAGCAAGTTCTATTTTGAAGGTATGAATAGAGCCAAATTGTTTTAAAGTTACGGGTAGTTTTTAAGATCTTGTATGTGTGATTGGTTGTAGTTAAAAATAAAATATCTTTCTTTCTTCTTTCAGTTTAGTGACAAGAGTTTAAGTGACACCACCACCATACTTTGCATTTATGCAAACGAAATTCGAATAACCACATTGCTACTCCTGCGACATCTTATTCCAGCTGTGGAGTAAGGTGCTGTTGGTGATGACGATGAACTACAAAAACTTTACCTACACGTTAACAAAATCGATATGTACGGAACACTTTACATAAATTACATCTTTCTTTCGAACCCCGTCGTGAGCAAGTCAGCAATGTATATGAATTTTAGATTACCGTAAACTTATCGGCAGGAAAGTTGAACCCTGATACTACCTACAAATAAATTTGAACCTTTTGTCCATTGGAATAAAGACTAAGCTTTTTACCAAGGACAACGCGTTTAGTTTACAAAGATTCTGTAATGAGATGAGGCCTAGACAAGAGGCTGTCCTTTTTATGGATAAAAAGAGATGAGTACATATTTTTCAACTGTTCACTTTATAAGACGAAATAACAAGAGTTACTTATAAATAATAAATAATGCTGGACAATCCACACAGCATTATCTAGCCCCATGGTAAGCAGAGCTTGTGTTATGGGTACTAGATAACTGATATACATAATACAATACATTACATAGATAGATATTTTTTATTATACACAGAAAACAACCAGAACACCCGGAACAAATATCTGCAGATCGTACACACAATTGTTCCGAAGCGGGAATCGAACCCTCCTGCGTCACAGGCGGACCTTCGCCCACCGCGCCACATCGGTCGTCATTTGAAAATATATATACGTATTTTTCCTTTAATTTATGTAATTTTGGTTACCGTATTCATTACAGTAAAATAAATGAATTGAATTGAATCTGTCTGGTTTGCCACTTTTTTACCAGTGTCCAGTTCATGGAAATTTTAGAATTAATTAATGCAGCCGTGGTTTCATTATTAATATGAGCAGTAACTTTTGAAAAACACCAATGAATTTTTTGCACAAATAATGTTTCTTTTAAATGTTTTGAGAAAGCGGTCGTCGATTATTTACTTTGGCTATAATCTGAATCAAATAAAATCTATATAAAATTGTTATCAAGTTTCCCAAACAATATTAGATTTGTAGTGCTACGAAGAGCTACGAAGTGCTACCAAGTGCTACGAGTTGCTACGAAGCTCTACGAGTTGCTACGAAGTACAACGAGATGCTACGAATCTCTACCGATGCTACGAGGTTCACGAATTGCTGTGACAACCTGTTTTGAATTTTGTTTACAATTTTATAATTACTTACATTTATTTGTATGATAATAAGTAATTTAAATTTATTCATATCTAAGGAGTGGCTGGGAGACTGGATGAGGCTCTTACGGGGTCGACGGAGTTAGGAGCCCCAGATCTTGTAGTGAACGTCAAAAGGCTGAATAATTAAGACGATGGGATCTTTTTAAAACAAATAATTTAATAATCTTTGTACCAGTCAAAATTTGATGTTGTCTACACTAAATATGTCTCATAATTTATCTAATAACTTATTAATATCCGCGTTGTGGATATTTCCTTACAAAGAACAGTAGAAACATCAAAAACTTGTCTTGAGTGTTTTATAATTTCGCCACATAATTAATGTAATACAATAAGTACCTATATATTAATAATTTGGCTGTATTTTATTTGTTGTCAATAGAAGTGAGCTTATTATGACAAGAGCATTATCTTGTTGATGAGTCTATTTGCTTACAAACTAGAGTGAAGTGAGTAAAACCTTCGATTCAGTTGAAAACGGCTTCCATTTATTCCCGGGACAATCTTGACCGCGAATAAATCATGCGCTCTCTGAGGACAGCAGTGAGTTATGGTCATTGCTATCCGATATTCTCGCGCAAGCCAATTAGATGGCTTAGGAAGTCAGCTTCTGAAAGAATGTGTCATCATAATTAAAATAAGCTAAAATAGCTCTGAAAGTTTCCTGTTCTTTTAATTTAGCCCGCGACAGCAGCAAAAATAGCTATGGAAGGTTCCTTAATTTAGCCCGCGAAGGCAGCAAAAATAGTTATGGAAGTTACCTGTAGAATGTTCTTTTTATTTTAGCCCGCTAAGTCAATTAGTAAGAAAATATGCTGGACATTCTTACTACCGACGTACCAAAGTAAAAAGAAGTATTATATATTTATTTTAAGGAAGGCCTACAATTTGAATACGTGCAAAATAAGTAACATTAACCTAGCAAAAGAAAAGCTAATAAAAATGGCCTTCACGGCTAAATGACAGTGTGAATATTAATTAATACGCTATGCAAGTATTAGCTCTTAGTAGCCGTAGGGCTACTGAGTATTATAATCTAGGTAGGTACTAATGAACACCGTATGTCGAAAAATGATTCGTCCGATTCAGCTTACACTATATTTTTTTTTTATTTATATTAAAACTGAAGCTATTTATTAGGTTTATTGAGATATTGTTATTTTAATTTATGTATGTATATTATAATCTCATCCCATAATGTATTATACTCTTCGTCTAATTTGTTTCTTTGTACGCTTCCTCTATCTGTTCTATCGCTTCTCCTTTAAACCTAAGGTTTTGCTGTAAGAAAACTCTATGTTAGGGTTAAGCTCGCCTATGTACATATCTTTTTTTAGTTAAGTTATTTTTAAGTGTTTTGTGTACAATAAAGAATTACAAGAATCACTATTTGAATAGAATGAATAAACCTCATTCAAACCATCGCATCTAAAGTATCAAGTTGATTTTAATAAATTCTGATAATACATCGGACTCGTCGCAAGTATTCTTACAAGACAAACTTTTATTAATTAAGATTACAATTAAAATTCTTTCATCATCTTCAATTATTCTCAAATCAATCAGGTATTATGTATATATGTATGTAATGTTAGCGCCTACCTATTTATAAGCTAAATAATCTCCCTTCTGCTAGAAGAAAAAGTTAGTTAGATTCTTTTGTTTTACACCGTTAGCAGCTTAAACAATAGGTACGTAAACAAGCGTCAGTTATCGGATAAGGAAATCTTATAGGTACATAGAAGACGCACTCAGAGCGGCATTATCACGGATTACACGAACGGCGACGTCAGCCGATCCGCTGACAGATTGAGGGAACACGGTGATGGAACATACTGAGCTTTACTTACATACACCTATACTCTCACACAAGACACAAGATTTTATTTATGATTTATTTACAAATAAATAAATAATGCTGAATAATTCACACAGCATTATCTAGCTCCATGATAAGCAGAGCTTGTGTTATGGGTACTAGATAACTGATAAACATAATACAATACATTACATAGATATTTTTTTTATTATACATAGAAAACGACCAGAGCACCCGGAACAAATATCTGCAGATCGTACACACAATTGTTCCGAGGCGGGAATCGAACCCGCAACCTTCTGCGTCGCAGGCGGACCTTCGCCCACCGCGCCACATCGGTCGTCAAGATGTTAAATCTTCTGAAACTATCATGGTTATTAACACTAAATTCATTCATTCATTCAAACGGGATATTTACCATTTGATTTTTGAGTTTTCCAATATTTCTGTGCCGAAACTGTGCCGAAATATTGGAAAACTCAAAAATCAAATCATGGTAAATATCGCGTTTTAAATGACTTTAGCGTCAAGATGTTGATCTTAGCCTGGCACAATACGTAGGTATCCACAAATGCGGTTCTGATAATTTATAACATAATATCCCCATATCTCGTGGTTCCAGACTTGCTCATCACCGCCATTCTTAAAAACCATCCTGTAGCATATTCCTTATCTTTTTTATTGTTATTGTATGTCGTTTGACTGTTGTTTATTTGTGTTCAAATGTCGTTAAATTGTTACTAAACATTAAAATCTCTAATTGGCTCTCTGATACTTTTACTGAAATTTATTTAGTTAGTTTAAGCCGTTGATATTCAAATAAATTTAATAAATATATAAAATCCCAAAAATAATCATGTGGATCAGCAAGCCATAGTGGATGTTGCCTCATACACAGACTGGAGGTCTTGTATGGCCATGTATCATATAAAGGTTTCATGTATATCGGATTTTCGGTTCTGAGCTGCTTCATTCTAACTAGTAGCGTGAAGTTCACGGAAATCATCTTCCTCGGAGATTTAGCTGAGGTTGTGGGTTTTAAGATTAACAAATCGCTTATCTTCCTATACAATCGTGGAAAGGTAACTACACTGTTTGATGTTTGCCATCTATAACTAAAGATAATATCAATTTCACAAACGAACTAAACATTATTTTGTATAACTCTGCATAGATTTGACATTGAATTGAGGCACTTCTAACCTGGTAATCATATTGGTTCCCACG
Organism: Eupithecia dodoneata; assembly: GCA_947044415.1. Taxonomy (NCBI): domain Eukaryota; kingdom Metazoa; phylum Arthropoda; class Insecta; order Lepidoptera; family Geometridae; genus Eupithecia; species Eupithecia dodoneata. The sequence goes on along the minus strand of OX345665.1, from coordinate 10,493,355 downwards.
ATACAGGCCCAGCCTAGTGTGGGAATCATTAACACTTTTGTTAATTAATTCTCTCTACTTAAACATACCAAATCTGTATTAACTTTAGTTCTGTTTAGATGTGGTAATAAACATATTTTTCATTTTCATTATTTATGTTTATATACACCCAAAACACAGAATACATTTGATAAATATAAGTTTTTTTAACTTTAGTATTTTAACACTGTATTTAGCCCAACTTTATGCGGAAATAATAAATATACGCAGAAAGAAAACTTTAAATAAAGCCCAAATTAAAAATAGTTTATTAATAAAGATGAATAAAATTAATACTATTAGTAGTTATACGTATATAGTTTTATACACTCAATAGTTGTCCTTTAATAACCCTTATGCTAGAAGGCTGTCCGCGTTTGTTTTAGGAATGAATCATTCTGCATTTCATCCTAGCGCATCATTTCGTACACCACCACGAGACTTGTGTACCCTTAAAGAAAAAGCAAGGGCCCTTGTCCAAACTGCGAAAATGTCTCCACCATTGCCCACTTATACAGTCATCCCCTTCTCTTCTTCACCCCTTTGTAAATAAATAAATAAAATAACGCTGGACAATCCACACAGCGTCATTTAGCCCCAAGGTAAGCAGAGCTTGTGTTATGGGTAAGGATTTATTTGTAAAACAAAGCGTAAACAAAGAACATATGTCTTATCAGGGGGAGGCGTACTGGACCAATACAGGCTGTTGAAGTTGAGGTAGACTACACTAGTTTTAAATGAAAGCGTTAAATGTCGTTGCGTGAAATAATACTTTAAAAACTATTTATTATAGAAATATGCTTAAAAGCTAGCCATACTCACCAACAATGTGTCTCACCCCCATTGAAAGTAAGATTATGTCAATGTGGTGTTTCTGAGGCACTATTTCCTCCTTGATTTCCTCCAGGGGTTCTTTTCCAAAATACTCTGATTTTATAACACAACAGCCACTGTATCCATTTTATTCTATCCCTTATTATGTATGTTTTTATTTAGATTGTTCGTAGAAGAGAAAGTTTAGTCAAAACATAAGTTTATGGAAATCAGACGAAAATGAGAAAATTCTTTGGTTCAAAAGTTAGGACGTGTTTTGAATAAAAGGTTGTGTTGAGAGTTTGTTTGAAAAGAGTTTTGTTTAACTATTGGGAAGCTGGCAGACTTTAAATCTAAAGGGTTTGAATGAAAATCAATAATTTATTTATTGAGGAATAACAAACGACTACATTTACGTAAAGATGAGCCGCTGGGGCAAACGTGTTCTTGAGTGCAGACCACGACTCGGTAAACGTAGGGTAGGACGCCCTCCGACCAGGTGGGATGACGACCTGCGAAAGACTGCAGGTAGATGCTGGATGCGTCAAGCTGAAGACAGGGCGCTATGGCGCTCATTGGGGGAGGCCTATGTCCAGCTGTAGACTAATATTGGCTGATGATGATGACGATGATGAGCGATATTCTCAATGTAGCCAACAGCGCTATCCACATATGAGTTAAATAAATCAATAATTATTGTCTCAGTCGACAAATAGCAATGAAACAAGTCAAACCTATCATCAACCTAATGTTAGTCCACTGCTGGACATAGGCCTCCCCCAATGAGCGCCATAGCGCCCTGTTTTCAGCTTGACGCTTCCAGCATCTAGGGGGCGTCCTACACTACTTTTACCGAGTCGTGGTCTCCACTCAAGAACACGTTTGCCCCAGCGGCCGTCGGTTCTTCGCGTGATATGGCTGCTATAAAGTAAATGCTATATACGAGTTAGCTGTAAGTACATTAATGCAAAACACATCATCAACATGCAAATAAACAAACCTCGTAACAATTTGATGTCATCAGCCGTACAAGGTGCCAGTTGCCACCGGAAACGGCGCACCCCGCCGGAAATGACGTCATATTTCACGCTCAAAGTGAGCGAGTGCATGACTTCATGAAACGAGATTGTCTTTTTAAGTAAGTCGTTTAAGTAACTTTGCTGAAATGCTCAGAGATATTATCTAAGCTGGGTTATTTTCATAGTTTCATTTTGTGAAATGAACCAAACGCAGTGTTCTAGAAGGAGTTTTGTCTTTTCACGTCCGAAAATGTGTAACCCAGCAGAATACCTAGGAGCAAAACGACAGTATTATGTACAAAATGCCAAATCCCGAAATATCTCCCCATTTCCTAAATTTTTAGCTACAATCCGCATAGTACCATATGTACTTTTATAACTAATTTTAAGATCTTGTATGTGTGATTAGTTGTAGTTAAAAATAAAATATCTTTCTTTCTTCTTTCTTTCTTTATCTTAGTATCCATGTCGTTTTAAAAGTCCAAAAAGGTCGTTGTAGCAAATCCTCTGGAATGTTCGTCTATATCTATACTAATATTATAAAGAGGTAACTTTTGTATGTGAGAACAATTTTGATGTATAAGTTTGTATGTAGGTTGTTTTCTATGTATAATAAAAAATATCTATCTATGTAATGTATTGTATTATGTATATCAGTTATCTAGTACCCATAACACAAGCTCTGCTTACCATGGGGCTAGCTATTGCTGAGGGAATTGTCCAGCATTATTCATTATTTATTTATTTTGAAAATTCTCAAAAAAACACTTTATTTGTGAGTGTCATTGTCTAAATATAAACCAGAAAAATGAAAAGACTTTTTCTTGCATAAAGATACATCCAATTACTCTACGTTCACCGCAAAATGTTTATGAAATAAATTTCTACCCGTGCGAAGCCGGGTCGAGCCGCTAGTAGTCAATACAGTTGAAGTGAATAACCTCTTCAGATAATACTAGCGTACCTTCCCGGCTTCGCACGGTTTTAGTACAGATCCCTAATTTTTTTGAAAATATAATATAGCCTATGTTCACCGGGGATAGTGTAGCTTCCCGACGGTGAAAGAATTTTTCATATCGGTCCAGTTGTTTCGGAGCCTATTCATTGGTTATCAAACAAACAAAAAATCAAACCTTTCCTCTTTAGAATATTAGTATAAATGTTTGGTGTAGGTTTTCTGAAAAGTACACGTCGCTTCGTGTGCTAAATTGTATTGCGGGTACTTGGGACTGGCCAATGTGGCTAATAATTCAGCCAGGAGAACATCATAGTGGCGGAATTTGTATGCGTGATTGCAACGGGAAGAATAACCGTCAGCTGACACCCTGATAACGACATCTACCCCGCCTTATTAAAAAAAAGCGTGTTATTAATTTAGTCTCTTTTATATTTTATGTATTTTAGAGATTGGTGGGAGATCGCGCGTGACCGCACTGAGTGGAAAGATTTGAGGGAGGCCTTTGCCCAGCAGTGGGACGTATAATAAATAAAAAAAGTTATAAGGTATATATTACTATGGACCGTAGAATAAGTCAAATAAGATCTGTTACTTATCTATGGTCTGAAATAAATGATTTATTTTTATTATAAAGCGTAAAACGCAAAGGTTTTAAGATATCCGCTTCCCGTACCTTTACCGCTAACTTCCTCAGCATTTCCGCTGTCCGCTAGTGCTCCAACCACATGAGTAGAGCGCTGGCAACACAGATGTATTCTCTAATTTAGACGGCTCTTGTTCCTAGTTGGGAACAGAAGTGCGAGCCCTCAGCACTTCGCTATTAACTTTGTACTCCTGGTATGTCTGAACTAAGTTACGGGTTTCCTCATATAGATCTATGAACCCAATGGCTTAGTAGTGTTTTTTTTTGGGTTGCTATGTCCAGCAGTGGACTAACATAGGCTGATGATGATGACGAATGTATACGCATTCTAAGAAGACTTGTTTGTCCTTTTTTGAGTTTAAGTTTTTACCCCTTTTCAGAGTAAAATAATTGTATGAAAGCTCGGTTTGCCTTCCACGGTTAAATGTTTTAGACGCAAACTTTAGGCCAAGCGTAAGTATCCGTTACACGTAATGAAAAACTAACATAATTGTAAATTGAACGCGCATGTCAGATACTCCCTCTGAGGGCGGATAAACAAGGCTGGCATACTGCCAGTCTTGCGATGACATAGTGGAGAAATAGTGATGCCACAGAAAGAAACTTCTGATCTTTCTTTAGAAAACAAAAACCCTAAGTCATTTAAAACGGGATATTTAAGTACCATGATTTGATTTTTGAGTTGATTTTGATATAATCACGGTATAAAAATATAAATAACAATAATAACAAGTATTTATTAGGTAGTAACATAGTAATCGGATAATTTATAGAATATTATGCACAAGAATCAAATTAGTTTCACTAATAACTCGCAAGGTTGGTATGACGCTTATTATTTCAAGTAGCCAAATAGTTATACAGATAGTTGTGAAACGTCAAATGGAAGCTGTTATTCTGGCTACGGGGGGCAATTACTTCGTATTAATCAATGAACATTTTAACTTATTTATTGTTTTTTTAAACTTTTATATCCCACATCCAATCCAAATCGATTTACCTGAAACGATCTAATTAGGGTCATTCTGTTGCTATGTTGCTACTGTAAAGGTTTCGAAGGTCAAGGCTAGACATTGTGTGGTTTTAGGAAGCTAACAGTGTATATTTTTATTTAATTTCAGTTACATTTAAAATGAAATTCAATAAAAAAATAGGGTCGAAATGAACATTTTTTTAAACTTGGGAATACGAACGAAGCTACGTCTTCTAAATAGTTATTTTCTTAGTACATACGGTAAATACCAGCGGCCAATTAAAAAGTTTCCGCAGATATGAAAATGTAGGAGGTGTGCGATTTCTATGCTCTCGACTGCAGTTTAGAGTTATCATTTAGAAATTCGGCAACGGATAAAATTTTTAGGATATTATTTAATTGCTTACAAACACACTTGTCCTTCTAATCCCATTCCTCTGTGTAACAGCGCGACTGTTGACTCCGAGTGGAATGATATCAGAATATGGAATTGTCTCTTTATGTTATAAAAGGTCGTTGACGTAAATTCGGATGTATTTCACAGACGTACTTGCTTGAAACTCTTGTGCTAGTGGGTAGATAAGACTCAGTTACAACTCTATTTTTCTTTGACGACGTTATAATTCTGTTGTTCTATTGTACTACGAAGCTAGTATGTGACTTTAGTGATGTTTTGGGGCAAGATATGCTCCTAACTGAATTTCGACACGGCAGCCAGAGTCAACGGGTACGAGTATGTGCGGAGGGCATAAAATAGTATAGTCATTATTACAAGTACTATTTTAACGGGTATTTATCGCGTTTATTTTTCTATTTTTCCCTAGTCATCCCGTGACCACGACAGTGTGTAAACCTGTTGAAACGTCGGGAAAAATAGGTAAATAAACGCGATAAGTACCCGTTAATATAGTACTTGTAATTATGTGTTCTGATAGCGTAAGTTTAAAAACATTTATAGTATAGTCCTTACGCTATCAGGCCTTATGGCAACCTGGTCCAAACGCTATGTAGTCCTCACGCAATGTGATAATATCGATATTTAGACAGAAAGGGATTTATTCATAACTGCTATCTAGTCAAATTAATATTTATTAATTATTTATTTATTTAGTACACTTATGTTTTGTCTAGCAATGAGTTTTCATGAATCATCATCACCATCATCAGCCTATGATAGTCCACTGCTGGACATAGGCCTCCCCCAATGAGCGCCATAGTGCCCTGTCTTCAGCTTGACGCATCCAGCATCTACTTGCAGTCTTTCGCAGGTCGTCATCCCACCTGGTTGGGGAGCGTCCTACACTACCCCCCATATCTTTAGTCATTACCTCAAATAATTCTCCACTCAAACTTGTTCAAGGGCGTTTCGAGCATTCCTCCAAAACATGCTCGAGTTTGGTATGCTTAGTCGTTAATTTGGTTATATATCAACCTCTCTTATATACCTTCGCGATGGGTAATTGTAGGTTTCATCGTCGTAAATGTAATTGAGATAGTCTCCAAAATCCATTGTAAATAACAACAAACTATTTCGAGGAGCATTCAAGGTAGGTAGCGAGGTACCTTGAGATGACAGTTCGTTATTCCACTCGTATGAAAAAATTCTCGAAGGCTGTTTCGAGTGAAGGATTTTTTTACGATCAAGCATACCGAAACGCATTTGGAGGTTGAGTAGAGTTTGAATTGAAGTCGAGGTAATGACTAAAGATATGGGGGTACGTTTACCGAGTCGTGGTCTCCACTCAAGAACACGTTTGCCCCAGCGGCCGTCAGTTCTTCGCGAGATATGGCCGGCCCACTGCCACTTCAGCTTGTTAATTCTTAGAGCTACATATGTCGATAACTTTGGTTCTCTGTCGGATATATTCGTTACGAATTATTTTTTTAAATCAAGATGTAGTCTTAAAGCTTCTAACCCGTGAACAAGTATGTTAGCAAACGGTGAAATATCTATTCTGTCACTCTCATAATCTGATCAGATGGCAGAACGACACGAGGTCAGTCACAGGACCGACGACTACCTTTCCGAAGCGGGAGTGTAACACCGCCAATTTCCTGACCCCGAGCTACAGCTACTGTAATATAGGCAAAATCCTAATAACCATAATATTATTTGACTACCCATGGGGCGTGACGCGCCAAGTTCCGCTTGCGACGCAGTAGGTTGCGGGTTCGATTCCCGCTTTGGGACAAAATGTTTGTACGATCTGATAATATTGGTTCCCGACTGTAATGGGTAATATCTTTATTGTATTACTAGCTGCACCCCGCGGTTTTACCCGCGTGGTGATAGATATTTTGGATAATATACAATATATCTTTATAAATTGTAGCCTATGTGTTATTCTCATATATAAGTTATATTATTGTAAAGTTTCATTAAAATTCAATTAGTAGTTTTTACGTGAAAGAGTAACAAACATCCATCCATCCATCCATACTTACAAACTTTCGCGTTTATAATATTAGTAGGATGTATATCAGTCATCTAGAACCCATAACACAAGCTTTGCTTAGCTTGGGGCTGAATGATGCTGTGTGGATTGTTAAGCATTATTTATTTATTTTAGACAGATGAAAGGATGTTTGTAAGTTCTGCACGCCAAAACTACTTAACGAAGAAGAGGCTCAAACACGAGTAACGCTGAATAATCAGTTTCTTTATGATGTTTTTGACGAAAAACTGTACCCACAAGTTGTTTATCTCAACTTATGAGGTCGACAGATGAAATAACTTACCTTGTCTGCGTCCACAAGATGTAACGAAGCTAGAACCAAGTTATCGTTGTTTTTGTTCTTGTTGATGAGAACGCTAATGCGTCCTGTACACGTTGGGCCAATGCGTTGGACCAAGGCGTTAGGCCAACGTGTAGAGACCTACTTGGCGCATGTTGGTAGTTGGCGGCCAACACGGCTCGCAAACCGACTAGTGTCGGTTTTTCGTGCACACATCAAAGGATCTTGGCGCGCTCCGCAAACAGTGTTCACACGTTGGCGTCTTATTCAGTTCGTCTCTATTCGTCAGAAGAGACAGTCGTGTTGCGTGCGTGTGAGATTTACGATGATGGAATGGACAAGTGCCGAAACTTTAAATTTCATAGAAATTTATCGAAATGAACCGATTGCGCGGAATGATCGTACGCCAATGTGTGAACGCAATCCGATCAGTTAACCCAACATACTGGCCCAGCGCATTCGCCAAATGTGTACAGGACGCTTAATATGTAACGAAGCTAGAACCGAGTTATCGGTGTTTTTGTTCTTGTTGACGAGAACGCTAGGACAGAAAGGCAATATTTTTGTGTAACTGCGTCAACGAGGTAAAGCACTTATACTAAATATTGTTTATCCAGAGTGCGAGAACTATCGTAAGCAAACTTGGGGATGTTGGATAGTGCATAAGGCTGTCTCTTGGGTACAGTTTATATCGATAAAACAAACACTTACTCAAAAGACAAAGTTAAAGTTGTAAGTTAGGAAGCTTGATAGAAAATGATATACTTACTTAACATAAAAATGGTAGGTAGGTGGTATCATAGTCACTGGGCACATCATGATGACAGGAACCTGTGTTAGGCCTCCTTTAATTCTTGCCAGCCCTACTTTATAAGCTATATCAATAAATAAATGTAAATAAATAATGCTAGACAATCCACACAGCATCATTTAGGTCCAAGCTTAGCAGAGCTTGAGTTATAGGTAGATAGAATTTAGTTTATCATACCAAACAAAACAGAAAACAATAAAAGAAATAAATACTTAGTTTGATAAATTCTTATATGTAGATACTAGATGACTGACATACTCAATACAAATACATTACATAGATATTTTTTATTATACAGTGAATACCCAGAACACCCGGAACAAATATTTGCATTGTACAAGTATTTGTTCGAAAACGGGAATCGAACCTCCTGCGTCGCAGGCGGACCTTCGCTCGCTGCGCCATATTGGTCGCTATATCGATAAATATCATCGTCATAAATCCATCACTTAATCTTTGAGAGCGATGCATAGAAGCGTACATTGACCGGCCGGGTGTTTATGTAACTCGCGACCGGTTTGCGACAGGCGTAAATTAAGCAATCAGTGCTGTCAAACGTCCATTTTGTATTAGTTTGACACCAGCTACAACGTCAAAATTGGCGTTTGACAGCACTGATTGCTTAATTTACGCCTGTCGCAAACCGGTCGCGAGTTACATAATCAACAAACCGGGCATTTCAACTGTTTTATATTGTCTAGGATAAATGTACACAGCAGTTGTTTTACTTTTATTAGATAAGACGTAAATAAAGACCTTACAACATTTAATACAGCCCGGTGTGAAAAATGTTATAGGTGCAGCCTGGTGTGAAAATGGAGTTTAAAATACGTATATTTTTAGCGTGGGTGAATTATATTTAAAACTAGTTAAGTCGGCGAACTTCGTACCGCCTAACAGTCCGTGTTTGACAGTTACGGAACCCATGAATAATATGTTATTTCGTCAATTTTTCAATGTTCTTAATAGTTATTCGGAATGGAGACAAATAAACAAGAAATCAAAAACCATAAAAATAAGTCCAGCCTTTTTCGAGTTGTAAGTGTTTGAACAAACCCGACTGTACTCTATATTATAGATGACGATGATGGTAAAAAATATGATTTATAATTTCTGATTATAAATCATTTTCTTTATTAATCATTGTCCTTTATTTCTATAGGCTTACAAAATAAGCACTTATACAAATCAAATTTTAAACTAAAAATTGGTTATCGGCTATCTAACCTTCATTATGACCGAAAACTGTTACAGAGCCTACCGACCTTCCAACTTTGGAAAACTTATACTCGTAGACCGAACCCGGAAATTCAAACTCAAAATATACACGCAACTTTGAAAATCAACTAATATCCGGAAAATAATATCAGCATAATTCCCCTGTATATGTATTTCAGTGTATTTTGTCCGTTATTACAATAATTTATCGTAGTAAATTGTACATTATTCCATTGTGTTAACGTTGTAATTTGTCTGAATTCAGCTGTTCAGCGGACAAAGTCATCAACGTCCGCTCGCCACACTTGTTTGATTAACCCGAGAGAAGCTAAGTGTGCTGAAATTTACACCGTAATCATAATGCAGCAAGTTCTAAAATTGTTTGGTAGGTATTTCTACCCTTACGTATGGTTCACAGTATTAGAGTCAAAAGTTAACTCATAGGTACTGGCGTAAGTAAAAACCACTTTAAGCAGAGTAAAAAAATGGGAAGTACCCACCTTTTGTTACTCATTTGGCAATTGACAAAAATTTGCCGCATGTACCTATTCTAAAATTGATTGTATTATTTATTTTTTGGCTAGAAATGATCTAATACCGATTTTCTTTATCGTTCCGATTTGAATGCTGCGTATCTGCTTCGCCAGAACATAATAGTTCTGGCGAAGCAGTTACGAAAAGAAATTAACTTGTAAAGATTAAGTAAGGACAGCATCTTGGTAAATCAATCCCATAAATTTATTTTTAGGATAAACAAGATAAAGTAACTTTTTTACTTAAAATTTTGTTATAAAATCTTTAATCTCGCACATAAACGCTCCAAATGGTAGATGTATGTAGTAGAGTGGTTTCCTCACCATGCCAACACAGTGTTATGACTGAACTATAAATCAAATAATAAAGCAAAGAGCATGTGTCAATTTTCTCTGCACTTGGCTTAAATCCGCTGGCAGTCGTCCAAACTGCGGATAAGGCCAACTTTACACTTCGCAAGTTTCTACCTACCAAGAGAGGTATTAATTTCCTGATTAGGTATGCCGTTGGTATTTGCAGAATCAATAGCAGTTGGAGAAATAAGGCTCGATTAACCGTGTACTAATAAATAAGAAGTTTTTCACAAACTGTAAGCCATTTGCCATGAACTCATCTTCAACAATTAACAAAGTACGAATCTGTTGTCATTTTAGAGTCTAATGCAGAGATTAATTACAAAATTCAACATTATGTCAATAGACTATAAACATAGAGGAAAAACACGCTGCTGTCGCAGTAGAGGGGATACCTCTTTCAATAATTATCTTGATTTCGAAGGCAAAACCTAATCTATGTGTGAGGTACACATAGATTAGTTTTTGCCTGCGAAACGCGATAAGCATTATAACTTCAGTGCGCACGAAACTGAATAGGAAATTGTGACTAATTTGTGGATTTTTTTGGCAACATCTCGTTTGTCTCTACTGTCATCTAAACGTTCTTCTATGCTCCAAAAGTACAATTGATTCAAAGTTTTTTTTAGCAAAGCTTGATAATAAGTACCTAGTGTTTAAATCAATGGGCGCTATTTCTTGTAGAACTTAGAAAATGGTAAAAGCCCAGTTTTATGCAAGGAGATTGTTGAATACTTCCTCCCTCACTATACCCTTGTATGTATACTATCAGGTAAGTACTACCTATGTAGAACTTACTTGATAGTATACATATAAGGGTACCAGGTTTTTGGGTACCTATGTACCCAAAAACTGGCAGCAGGATATGCCGTTACCGGTTTTCGTGAGTGCGTCGCTTCTGGAGACGCTCAAATCTCTGCAGCAGTGTGCAATCGACTTGAAGCAAAGATAACTGCATCCTCAAGTATTTGATCACTCCACCTTCTGTTTTACCGACCCTTCCTCAACAGCACATACATCTACCTGCTAAACAAGACTCCCCAATGAGGACGGGTTTGTCATAATCACTTTATTATATGTATATATATATATTTTTTGGACAATTCACACAGCATCTAGCCCCATGGTAAGCAGAGCTTGTGTTATGGGTACTAGATAACTGATATACATACATAATACAATAGGTATGTTACATAGATAGATATTTTTTATTATACATAGAAAACGACCAGAGCACCCGGAACAAATATCTGCAGATCGTACACACAATTGTTCCGAGGCGGGAATCGAACCCGCAACCTTCAGCGTCGCAGGCGGACCTTCGCCCACCGCGCCACATCGGTCGTCACGTATATTAATCCAAAGCCGCTACCGCACAGCATAAAAATGTGCATTCAAATATGGACTTAGCTCGTTTTCTTTAGATCCTTTGAAAAGGGTTGTGGTTGGGGGTTGTGGTAGATGGTACTGGTGGATCCCCAAACAGCCCTTTGAGGTTGGTAGGTAGTATGGTGTAGGTTAGTGGTTAAGGAAAGTCACTGGTTTATGGTATGGACTGTATTCACAAGACAACTATACACTACTGGTTTTATACTACTGCCGAATTATGTTATGGTAAATGGTATAATGGTATGTGGTTTTAACCCGCGACGAAGGCGGCCGATCGCGAACTGAGTACATTTAGGCAACCGCGAGCGAATACGCATTCAACTGCAAGCGCAGCTAAATGCATATCTGCTGCGTGGTCGGTTTACCCGAACATCCTTTTGTTCGATGACGAAGTGGCTTCCCAAACGAGCTGTCAATATGAAATGAAAAATAAAAAAATACTATTACAAGTTAAAGCCCATATTTTATTGAAAATTTTATTCTGTGCGCTAACGTTGCGCCCCTGATCTTTAGAAGCATTTAGTCACAGCGGATGTTTTTAAAATACACAACAAGAACCAACCAAGGGGCCTTTGGTTACCAAGTCTGTACTATTAGTAAGTTCCCAAGCTGTAGCTGGTCTTATTGCAAAACAAAACTAATAAATCTCTACCCAACTCATAAATAAGTGGTTGTGTTCTGGCCTTACCAAAATTGGCACAGCTTATTGGCTCATAGTTCAAGTTCAGGTTGTATGAAGTTATAAATTTCACAGTCTTAAAGCAGCTGAATTTATTTGACTTCTTTATTTGATTCGCTTTCTGAAAGTATGATTTGTTGCTTCGGTTTACTTTTTCAAATGGGAATTTATACAGGTTGTTGCGAATGAAATTAAATAAATTCGCGAGGAATCAGCACGTTTTGTTAGGGCTCTAGCACAGCTGGCCAATTCAGATGTATATTCGTGAGTATATCACTCATATATTTCTTATTCACCGCTCAGCATAACTCGCTTATTATACTTTCACAAATTCTGATTTGAACATCACAATTCTTTTAAAAGTTTCATTAGGTAGTATCATCATAAATTTGTTATACAAAAATGATCGGGTCCTCACACCAATTTTGTTCATAATAAATTATGTAATCAAAACGCCACCAATGAGCAGCTAAATAGAATGGGTACTAATGGGTACACTAACACAATCTTCGTGTGACATCCTCATGAGAGCCACTTTTTAACAGATTTCTAAAAACGAGGAAGTTCACAATTGGACTGTTTTTTTTAAATTAAACTATCAATTTTAATTTAAAATATAACTTTTCAATGAAAAATATTAGGTTTACGCAGGTCGAGTAGATAGAGAATGGGATTATAAATGACAGTGTGAACTAAGCGGTACAGCACGCTGCTGGCTGTTCCGCTTTGTCGCCAAAAACCCTTATTACCTGTATTATGACGAATGTTTTACGTAGGTAGAAAACATGAAAAAAGTAAACAAGTGCTGAAATATGGCTATGCAATAGTAAGGTGGTTGTTCCACCATTGCTAGTTCATCTGACATTAAGGTGTTCCATCTAGATGTGATGACATCTGATGGCTGTTCCTCGCGTTGTCTGGTTCTTCGAGCTTTGATGGTTATTCCACATGTGCTCTGGTTCTTTAAGCTATGATGGTAAGTCCACCTGTGCTCTGATTCTTACTGTTAAGGGGACGTATCCCCCTATGGAATCCAACCTCCCAGCGGCGCAGCGCGCGCGCGCACACACCTCGACCGGTTTTGTTGCCAGTCGTTACAAATCTTTTTCAACACCTCATATCTAGGTAGGTACTGAGAATAATTCTTCGCCTTCGTGACACGCTTAGATCACAGTTGATCAAATATAATCCTAGGTTTCATCTTCAATCCCATTCGTTATCTACACGAATTATAATACTGTTGCTGTTTCTCTGCATATTACACCAGTGCAAAACATTTAATTAAAAGAGAAAAACAATTTGGTCAATAAAAAACCTAGAAAGATAAGAACAATGCAAACTTCCGTGATTAGTAAAGCAATTCTAGCTTAAACACTAGACTCTGTACTGAACTACATTTTTAATGAGAATCCTACAAGTTGCTTAACTTCCTTCGTTAAAACTTAAGTTATAACTTACCTTTTGCATTGTTTTTTCACTTAAAAGTTTTTTTGTCTTGTTACCCTCAGTTTAGAGACAAATGCTAAGGGTAATAGATGAATGAAAATAGTGAGGTTTTTTTGACTAGCAGCTTTTTCTCGAACTTAACTCAAAGTGCATTATTTCCTTTAAACAACAACCTTTATACAGGATTTTAGGACACGTCAGAAATTTAAAAGAGTAGGTATGATGATGATTCTTTGTATAGCAACTATGTCTGGTTGGACACTTTTCTGCCAGTATTTAGTACTGGAAATAATTTTAAAATTAATGAGTTATCAAATTATGAAGTTGGTTTAATATTTTCACCAGAGCCTAGTTCGTTATCTAGCAGGGTGTACCACGTGCAGGTTATATTGGCTTGGGAGACGAGATGTTGGAGTCCCCCAAGACATCCAAAGAGTGATCGAGAGACTCATCTAAATAAACAGCCCACCGACAAGTTGGGGTGCATCCACACAGCATCCGTTTAACAGGATCCGTGTTTTTGTGATGTCATAAATAAGGTGCGAGTTCACATCTCCGACAGTATTTCGGATGCAGTAAACGATTATTTCAGAAGAAAAGCCAAAGCAAGGGCTTTGGCTTTGATCCTTGGCCCTTGCCTAGGATCTGTAAAACACGGTCCTGGTAAGACGGATTCGCTGTGTGAATATGCCCTATCGGCTGTCTACTATTCAATCACTGAAATGTCTCAATAACCCGCCGGGCTGTGTCGGCGGGTTCGTTATGTAGCCCTCAAATTATATATTGGATACTAGTTTCTGCCCGCGGCATTCGTTGTATGTAAACATTTTAAGAGGAAATTATAGGGTTATAAAAAGCTGCATATTTGTTACAGGTCTCCTGTTGTTATTGTGATCTACTCAATCAGGTCATAAATTCTGTCAAAAATATTTAATGTAAATAATGATACCTACACTTTTTGATAAGATAATTGTTAAAACTTATATTTATAATCAAATGAAAGGTCGTTGAAAGTACAATACAATTTTATTTACATTATTCAAAATGCCCTCCCCATTATGCATAACTTTCCTTAATCGATGCGGCCAGTCCTCTCTATCGCAGCATGCACCAAACTCATATCTATCTCAGCCGCTGCTTTAATCAGAAATGTTTGGAGCGACTTGATATTCTGATGACTTAGCGCAGACTTTCTCCTCCAAATGCTGCCATATCATCATAAATAATAATATCATATCATAAATTTAAACACACTGACTACAAGAGTAGTCAGTGTGTTTAAATTTGGACTAGAAGACGGCAAGTCTTCATGCTCTATGAAGTCTGTTATACGGGAGGAAAAAATCAATCGGCCCTGAAGGAAAACTACATAAAATCCTTAATATAGATTTGTTTAACCTAAAGGAAACATTCCTCTATTTTTAAAAAAAGATACAAAGCTGCATACATAAATCTAAAATTCACTTACCTCACCCGGAAATCGAACCAGCTAAAAATTTAAAAATATTTGTTGCCAGTTTTGCGCCTCGTGCCTTATGAGCTAGCGCAGAATCATATTGGAATATCCAGCGTCTGTTTTGAAACATTGTTTGGGAAAGAGGTTCTCCTATGTTTGTTATGACGGTATTTTGGTATACAACAGGTTTTCACGCCATTTTCACAGAAAAACACCTCAGTTAAGCCTGAATATGAGACCGTGAGCCAAACCATGAAATACGAACGATGATGCTCTAGTTGAACCCTAGGAATACGTGCGCTCGCTTCTTCACTGCTGTGGGCATTTACCTTATAATTTTTCTTCGATACTTTTGTCGTCCAAAAACAAAATTTCGCGATATTTTTTTATTCTTTCCCGCGTACCGCTCCATAACAAAGTCCAGGATCTTTCTAGCCTAATTTGTTCAGACGCTCTATCAAAAATATCTGTTCTTTTTACGATTAGTCCACCCAGGTCTTCATATAAAACCCTCTTGATCGTGGTTCTGCTTAGCATTACCTGAAGAGTTGTCATTTTTTCTTACGCACGCCTTCACTGATTTGATGACATCTTAAAGTAAGAACACCAGCATACTAACTGTATGAGAGGCCGCTCCTCTTGCGATTTTCGCGGCAACAATCTTCAGTACCTATAACGTTTATAAGTGCGATAAATAGACAGCAGGGTTATTTTTGCAGAATATACAATACCTCTATTGGCTTAATAAACGAAACAGGACATTACCATAAGAATTATAAAAAAAAACTAAAAGTCTAAAATTAATAAGGATAGAGTAGAATTATAAATAAAATATAACGGGACATTTTCACTCCAGAGCCTGGACAGTTAGCCTGTTGAGCTAATTCAATTCAAACAGACAGCAAAGAAATTATGCAACTATTCAACTTATTTTTTTACCCCTTTGGAAATTGTCTAAAAATATTACTTTAATCCTAACAAACCAGTTAGGTCAATCTTCATTTTCTGAGAGAGAACATTTTAAAACAAAGTTAAAAATAAACAATAAAAAGACTTAACACTTAATGCTATACTTTTCACTGAAGCTTGAAGCACGTCCGTGGAATAAATACAGCTTAGATCTAACAGCTTTTTGGTCTGGAATTCAGAACGAATTCAATTTTGAAATACGCTACAATTCTTTCATTTTCAGATCCTAAAATTTATAGTGGATTCTTGATAAAGCTTGTGGCAAACTCATAGTTAACGCTTGGAGAAACTGGCTTACTGTTAAGGTGACGTTTACGATTTCGTTGGTGGAAGCTAAAATAGAATCAGGACGCTCCACCCCTTCCACGCATTTATTTTTTGTGTGAAATGTATGTATACAGACATGCATGAAAAATAGGTACATGCAATAATCCGTTGTCTAGTCTACCTGGTCATTTAGTTTTCTATTTTTATAAATTCAAATAGTATCACAGAAAATAAAATTTCTGTGTTCTGTGATCAAACCTGCACCGCCCCTAAAAGTTTGTTCCTTAATTTTTTTTACACCCTATATAATACAGGACTAAACATTTCTAAAACTTTTGTAAAATGAATGGAGGCACGATACTATCAACTTTGAAAATAATCACACACCTATCCGCGTCCAACGCGCCGTATTTTTGTAAAATCCACCAGTTTTCATAATAATGTGGTTTATTGTTATGCGGCACCCGAATCAAAAAAACTGCTTCAACTCCAAAAATAAAGACTAACAGGCTAAAGGGTTGCTTCGTCGCTTCTTTTCTATAGCCTACATACCGAAGCGACAGAAATCATAAATGTCACAATATTTCCTTGTCATATATTAACCTACTAATATTATAAACGCGAAAGTTTGTAAGTATGGATGGATGGATGGATGTTTGTTACTCTTTCACGTAAAAACTACTGAATGGATTTTAATGAAACTTTACAATAACATAGCTTATACATCAGAATAACACATAGGCTACAATTTATAAAAATATATTGTATATTATCCAAAATATCTATCACCACGCGGGTGAAACGGGGCGCAGCTAGTATTACATAATTATAGATTGGAGTTTATTTATTTATTCAGAAAACTTCAATACTCGTTATGAAATACGCCTGTAAATCATAAGCCAAATGCTAAAACAATCCAACAGACGCAGCTTGTCAGTGCTTGAAAGATGGGGTCGTTTTGAATAGAAATCGAAAACCCCCTCGAACGCTACAACAGGATAAATGGGGGGATGAATGGGGGTGAATTCAATTTGCACGTGATCCGCTCGTCTTGTCACATTTGCATTTTTGATGTTTCGCACAATACCTACGAGAATATCAGCATATTATTCTAGGCACATTCACTGTTTTTAAATACAATATAGTAGGTTTAAATACAAATTAGGTAGGTACCTAATTTAACGCCTTGTGATTTATTAGCTTGCTTGTAAGACTTGCTAGATGCAAACCAAAAATTATTTAGAAAACCCTAGGTATTCTAATCAGTATAGGTTTTTCTGAAACCTACATTATATGTAGCACGTTCAAGGCTCTCACAATACAGGTTTACTTAGCCCTTTTAGCATACGCATGTACGTATATTGTAACAACTACATAAGAAAACCTATACAGGGTGGCACATTTAGAGCGGTCAGTATGGGAAAGTCTAAAACTATAAGACATACGAAGATCTCTTCTAAGGTACAATGTCATCGATTTTAGTAAAAAGAAAAACTGCATTCATACATTTTTAAAAAACCTGTACTCAGCTCGGGAATCGAACCCGGACGTTTTGAAAATTAAAACTAACACTATTTATTTTTTAATATTGTTACTATGAAACATGATGTCCAAAATGAATAAAATGCATTGTTTTGTTTGCATATCCTTTAATTTATTATATATCAAAATAAAAGAAATTCTTTGTTTAAACTAGATTTAATTAGATTCTAAGCTAGATTGCAATTAGATGAAGAATATTAATTTTGTTTCTGTACAAAATTAGCAAATAAGTCTGTAATGTATTATGTAATGTCTGTTATAGAAGAGCGAGACCTTCTAACACAAGTACTTATACTTAAATGAAGGTCTCCACTACGGTGTAAAAATTGTTGTAATACTGTTACAGAAATAAATTTTATTTTATTTATTTATTTATTATTTATTATAGGTAGTAAATTTTCGAAATGACCACCATTTTTTTCAATACAAAATTCAACACGTTTAGGTAAAAAACTTACTATTGCGTTTTGTATCTTCAGGTGGTGAATTTGCATTAAAATTGACTCTAACGCTGCTTTTAGGTCTTCAATGGTATCGTAGCTTGTTTTGTACACTTCATCCTTAACGTAACCCCACAAGAAATAGTCTAGTGGTGTTAAATCGGGTGACCTCGCGGGCCATTTGATAGGGCCGTCCGTACCAATCCATTTTTGAAGAAAGTTCTCATTTAAAAATTCTCTAGCTACATATGTGACTATTGTGAGCCGGTGCTCCGTCCTGTTGAAAATAAACTCGTTCTTTTACTTCTGCTGGCATTTCTCCTAGGACCTCTAAAAGATCTACTAAGATTGCAAGGTACTTAAATCTGTCCAAACGTCCATCATAAATCTTAAGCATGAGAACCTTATTATGAAGTAGGTCAACCCAGCAGTTGAATGAGAATCTAACTTGACGACGTCCTTCGTGCACTCGTATGTTTGTACGAGTAACAAGTTGTGACATCAGCAAAGAGTTATAAACAACCATAGAGACAATTTTACGCACCTAAGCGAGTTGAATGTTGTATTGAAAAAAATGGTGGTCATTTCGAAAACTTAGGTACTAAAATAAACTAATGGATATAAAAACAATACATTTTATTCATTTTACACATCATGTTTCACAGTAACATTTACTGCCTATAACCTACACAATCGATATCTAAATATAAATAGTGTTAGTTTTATTTTTCAAAACGTCCGGGTTCGATTCCCGAGCTGAGTATAAGTTTTTTTTAAAATGTATGAATGCAGTTTTTATTTTTACTAAAATCGATGACATGGTTCCTATGAAGAGATCTTCGTATGTCTTATAGTTTCAGACTCACCCATACTGACCGCTCTAAATGTGCCACCCTGTATATTGTGATGAGGAAAATAAATGTTTTTTTATTTAAACCTATTTATAGCTGAAACAAAGCAAGTACAGGTAGTAACTGTAAGTAGAAAAAACCTTTTATTTCATTAGATGGGGATTTGACACCGTTATCTGTGTCTTTTCTTAGGGACACTAATACTGCATTTGAACGACATCCATTGCTGAAAGTTGTGAAAAAACTTGTGCATTTACATCTCATCATCATCAACTTATGCTAGTCCACTGCTGGACATAGGCCTCCCCCAAGGAGCGCCATAGCGCCCTGTCTTCAGCTTGACGCATCCAGCATCTACCTGCAGTCTTTCGCAGGTCGTCATCCCACCTAGTCGGAGGGCGTCCTACACTACGTTTACGTTTGTCGTGGTCTCCACTCAATAATACGTTTGCCCCAGCCAGCGGCCGTTGGTTCTTCGTGAGATATGGCCGGTCCACTGCCACTACAGCTTGCTAATTCTTAGAGCTATATGTATATATACATATATAACGATAACTCTCGTTTAAAACTCTTTGGGCAGATGGACCATCTCCTGTGATTTTAGTCTAAAGTTACCCGCAAACAAGTAGCTTGTTAAACTTTAAATCCTGTCCTATCTACAAAATAACCGAACAACCTCTACGAAAATCCGCTACCTAGTGAAATATGAATACAAAATCTAGAGTATAAAACTTCATACCCCTACTTACCGGGGATCAAGGGCTTTACTCTTGAACCAGGGATTACCGAAACAAAGACGGATGACGCTCATAAAGAATGTATGTTGGACTTAGATTGAACGGTATCTCGTTGCTTAAATCAAGCAACGGTCGATGTAACGGTTTTGGAAAAGTTATGTTTTGATTATTATGGTTGATGTGCGAATCAAATCAAATGTTTTCGTGAGCGTATCATAAAGTACAAACTTTATTCGATGTTCATTGGTTCATTTGCTTCGGTTTTATATTCGTTATCTATACAGTCAATGAGTGGAAAATGGTATGTAATGTAATGTATTTTTTTTTTTTTTTGTGAGTCATACACTCGCAAATACGTTGAATAGACCTTGGTTATTTTATGAATAGCACGCTTTGGTTTACCTCGCTAGAACTTTTTTACTTTTTTTTTTGCATATTTATGTTATGCAGTTACATTACTACCTATACGTTGGCCAAGTCGGCCAAAGTGCAAAAGTATCTAGGAACTGTCTATTTCTAAAAAAATTCATCAGTTTCATTGACATAAATTTACTTTATTTTTTCAAAATGTTTTTACGTATTTCCGAAATGAAAGCAGATTCATTAGGCCTATGTTTCACGTTTTTCATTTTTCTGAGGTATCTTTTATCTTTTTATCTGAAAGTTCGTAACTTCAAAGTTTCACGAACAAAGTGCTAATGAAAATGTACGTCTGTATCAATCTGTATCCAAACTTTGGCAAAGTTGGATCTTTTATTGGATTTATACTTTTTTATGCTAGAGACTTGAAAAGTTAAATATTTTTTTTTATCTCTTTGAAATCGTAAGCATCATTCACCTAATATTTTGATAACTAGTCAATCCGCTCGCGATTTCATTCGCGTAGACATTAGCACTGCACGCCATAGCGCCCTGTCTTCAGCTTGACGCATCCAACATCTGCCTGCAGTCTTTCGCAGGTCGTCATCCCATCTGGTCCGAGAGCGTCCTACACTACGTTTACCGAGTCGTGGTCTCCACTCTAGAACACGTTTGCTCAAAAATCTTCTCGAGAATAGCTGAACCCCCTTATAAGAGTCGATAATTCCTGAAACCAGTTTTCAATTAAATTTACATTTTTATTATATGTCTTACGTGACAAACATACTAATGCATGCATCATCAAAAATTACAAACTGCGACTGCCTACTAAAAATATTTTCTATTGTTTTACAATGTTATTGATGAAACATAAAAAGTAAAACGCAAAAACGAAAAGCAATATTGTATAAAAAAAAATAATAATAATAATAATAATCAATTTTTTTTTGTGTGTTCAAATTAAATAATAATCAAATTTTTTGGTTTAATCATATAAATATAATATATCGTATAATATAACCATTTTTGGTTTTAAGATTGTTTCTTACGATAAAATTTGATGACCTAGGTATCTCATGCCCAAGTTCAACTTCCTTGGTTATCTAGAAGTGTTATAGGTTTTTGATGACTCAGTGGTTAAAAATGACACTTTTCAAACCTCAATAACTCAAATAATGTCTGCGATAAAGAAGAGACCAAACGAGTGCGTGTATCGTGTAAGGATACTATCTGCGCCCGTATATACATATATGTACATATTACATACTATATGTATATATTTTATTTGTTTTATTGTACTTTTTTTTAATATTGTATCTCTCGCTATGTTAATTTTATGTGTGTATTTTGACGACCGATGTGGCGCGGTGGGTGAAGTTCCGCCTGCGACGCAGGAGGTTGCGGGTTCGATTCCCGCTTCGGAACAATTGTGTGTACGATCTGCAGATATTTGTTCCGGGTGTTCTGGTCGTTTTCTATGTATAATAAAAAAATATCTATCTATTATAATGTATTGTATTATGTATATCAGTTATCTAGTACCCATAACACAAGCTCTGCTTACCATGGGGCTAGATAATGATGTGTGAATTGTCCAGCATTATTTATTTATTTATTATTAATGAGTTACGTAAAAACATTTCAGAATTACTAGGGATTGGATTTACGGGTAAAATAAAAGAAAATATAAACAACGGTACATATTTTAATCGCTTTTATTGAAATTTCAAGTAATATACAAACGGCGCGGATCATTTTAATTTCGGTGAAATAACAGGGTGCCCCAGGACTACTGCTGAAAACTTTTCACGATTTTAAGTATAACATAGATACTTGAAACGAAGACACTTTTAAACTTCAAGCTGTTCGTTAAACAATTTAATATTGTACATAAAAATGTAACTACCTAAAAATAGCATCGCCATAGCATAATAAAAACCTAGACAAAGAAAAAAAAATATCTTTGGGTTAGTACGTAACCCTGAAGAACCAAGATAATGTACAAAGCCAAATAAACATCTTATAACATAATTTAGTGCCAAAAACTTTTCCTTTCAGCCTTAATTAAGAACTTTAGACTGTTTAATGAAGCCAAACAAAACTATTTTTAATTCTTTGCTATGAGTAAACAAACGTACAAACAATTTATAATTATTAACTAAAGTTCTGGCTTCGATAAATAATTAATTCTTCAAGTAATTACATTCTAAGAAATCATAATAAACGTCGAAAACTATGTCTATATTATAATATTGTTTGAGTAATTTAGTTATGCTTGAATAAAATATGCCTAAATAATTAGTACACTTTGAGGGTATAAGTCGCATACATAAAGATTGGGATTGAAATTTAACGCATCTCGAATGCTGGCCCTTTTAGATTTTTGTTAAATAATCAACATACCTTTATTTTGCCACAATGGCCACATCGTCACTTTTTATCATCTGGGATGATAAAAAGTGACGATGTGGCCAACAATGTGTCATGATAATCTATGAGACACCAATTCACTCTTTTTTAATTATACCGTTAAATCCTCAAAGTACGCTTGCTTCATTCATTTTCAAAGTAATATATTATTTCAAAAGTTTACATTCCATTAGCTAAATAGAAAATTAGGTTACTTTATGAATCCGAACATTACAATGATATTCTCCTTAGTACATTATATTTTTCAAATGAAGTCTAGGGCTACTTTTTACAAAATTTATGACTACATTTTAATAAGGACAGTACGTAGATGAGTGACTTGAAATGATAGAGGAAAGTAAATAATATCTTTATCTATTTATTTCGTGAAAAAAATACGTAATGAGATAGGTATGCATTGTGAAAATATACTTATTTCACACTAAAATGTAAACCAAATGTAAGAGAAACTAATTTTGCGACTTTGATATAATTAATTTAAGAAAATCATAATGGACAGCAAATAGCTTTCAATATTTAATATTCAAGTACTTTCCTCTATTGATGTTAATGTAAGATCAAGGTGGTTCACTTATAAATATTTATACTAACTACGATTACACTGCTTTATTTACAGCTTTATAACTAAATTATACACTTAAAAAACATTATTGTACTGAATTTAATCTTACTAATTTCTACTAAGTTTTTAACTAATATTGTAGAGTGCTAAAAAATAGAAACGTACATTTTTATTCTATCGATGATTTAGATTTTCCTTGCACAGTATGTTAGCTCAGATAATGTTTCAGCCTATATTTTATGAGATAACAATATTTATATACAAAAAGCGGGAGTTGTCATGACAGCAATATATTTATGGGATTCATTTTAATCCAATACATTTTGTTAAAAACTTTCCATTTATAAATGTTAACCAATAACGTATACGTACCAATAACAAATTTATTGTGTAAACCAAAGTGACCTAGCTTGTAAATTTGTATTGAGAATGACGTCATCTCTCGTACGGCCCCGATTATATCGGATTCGAACTGAGCAGGACAGAATGAGAGATTAAGTCATTCTTAAACCCATTCTTTAAGAACGCAGGTTATAAACATAATCGCTAACTTGAAACGTGGATGGAAAAGCGATTTCTCTTTCCTCCTTTGTGAAGTTAAGGAAGTAGTTTTTTGGAAAGAAAAGTCTCAAACATTTACTAAGTACGTAGTTTCTAAACCAAATCCAAGTAAATAGGTTACGTGACGGTCATAGCAACTAGAGGGTTCGCAACACCTGTGACTTGGCTCGAACATTGCCTTTGCGCTTGTCCTGCTTTTGGCACTAGTACAAGCTGTTCTAGGTCACCCTGTAGAAAAAGAGGTAATGTTAATTTGTTAATTAAAATGGGTCGGCGTGCATTCCAACTATAACAAAGTATTCGTTATTAAAGTGCTTGTTTTTTCTGGGGGCACAAATGGATGAACGAAGTTCAATTCATTTTTTTCTTCACCTCACCTCACTGAACATTCACCAATCTGAGCCAGCACTCATTTCCGATGCTAGCCATAAGTACATATATTTTATTTCGTTCTTGTTAAGTGCACCCTAGTGTCTAGATAAGCCTATGTTAGGATTTAAGACGGTATCAACGGTAAACTGTAACAAATTTGTAACAATAAATATATCTCCATCGTCCACAGCTGAACATAGGCCTCCCTCCAACGATGCCACAAAAAGTTGCCATGGGGGGTTAGTTATAATCACTATACAA
Source organism: Eupithecia dodoneata (assembly GCA_947044415.1). Classification (NCBI taxonomy): domain Eukaryota; kingdom Metazoa; phylum Arthropoda; class Insecta; order Lepidoptera; family Geometridae; genus Eupithecia; species Eupithecia dodoneata. The sequence goes on along the minus strand of OX345665.1, from coordinate 10,468,957 downwards.
GCGGATATGTGTTGTTGATTTATTCGTTTTATTAAAAAAAACCTTTATAAATTGTTTATTATAAAACCAAATTATCTCGAAATACATAACAAAAGAGTACACATAAAATAATTACGGAAATCCATCAAAAATTAAGCGAAACCCAACTTCATACCGAGTCCTGTGCAAACATTTACCTTTGTAGGCAAGATTTATTTAATATGAACTCTTGAGAAAACGAGATCACAGTTAGGAATACGAGCATATATATATATACATAGACACCATCCTCTTGAATCACTCTATCTATTAAAAAACCGTATCAAAATCCGTTGCGTAGTTTTAAAGATCTAAGCATACATAGGGACAGACAGCGGGAAGCGACTTTGTTTTATACTATGTACGGATAATGCCAAGTAGAGGCCAAGTTTACCCGAATCAGTAGTGGTAACTAATTACATCATCATTATCAGAATAATATATATTTTTCCACACAGTCACAGGTCACTCCTAATGAGGGCCATAGAGCAACCATAGGGAGTAATATATTGTTTGATTTCTTTAAGAGTCTTACCGAGAACAAGTACCCGATGATGAGATCGGCGTCTCTCGGAGTGTCGAGGGCATCTTTCTCTAGCACGTCGGTCCTCAGCCAGCGGCAATCGACGTACGCTCGTACTGTGTTGTCGTCGTGGACACTGCAGGAGGAATATAGAGCTAAATTTCAGATTTAAAAATTTGATTAGACATAATTGTATGTAAATATTCGTTGTAGAAGCCATTGGTTCCTGAAACACAGTTTTTTACTAGTTCAGGACTCGTATTGCCTGATTTACTGTCTATTTTGTAAATAAATAACATTTTTACTTTACTTTCTAAGTTTGCCCTGTCTAAGGGCTTACCTCTTTCTATGACAAATCTTTCAAGGGTACAAGCTTCCCGTCTATGAAATGCTCTTCCACTGGACATCAGACGTGCAAAATCTTCAAAAATCTAGTGCAGTATTTTAGTGTTTTATTATTAGTGTCATATATCAAATTAATCCTTATGAATAATGCTTTCTGATTAAACCCGAATATCGTAGAACCTTAGTTCGATGAGACGAATTAATGACCTCAAAGTATGAATGTAATTTTCCCGCCAAAATGTTGTAACTTGATACTTTGTCAAGTTTAGGCATTTATTTGAGACCACTTGATTATTTCTAATACTTGGTCTACACCTATAGATTCTGTATAGTTTTCGCTTTTCTATGGTATATTTTTTTTAGGGCATAGGTGTAGTAGATAGCGAGATATAAAGATTTATGTAAATAATGGGACGCGCTCGCGGCTGCGTGATTTTTGTCCGCGAAGCATATAAATAAATAATGCTGGACAATTCACTCAGCATCTACAACACAAGCAACACAAGTTATGGGTACTAGATAACTGATATACATAATACTATATATTACATAGATAGATATATTTTTTTACTATACATAGAAAACGACCAGAACACCCGGAAGAAATATCTGCAGATCGTACACACAATTGTTCCGAGGCGGGAATCGAACCCGCAACCTCCTGCGTCGCAGGCGGACCTTCGCCCACCGCGCCACATCGGTCGTCACATATAGGGCTAGTCGATTTGGCCGGGCGGTCCAGTGGTTAGTATTATTTATCCATTTAAAAGTTTGATAGCCTCATTGTAAGTTTATTATAATGTTTGTGTCGGTCTGCCGTCCCATCGGATTACGAGAGTGAGGGAATAGAGAGTGCACATGTGTTTGTGCACACACTTGAGCACTGTAATATATCCTGTGCACCTGGCTAGTCTCTGGTGAGACTGGCCGCGTCGTGGCCGTAGTGTCAGATTTCCTACATAACTTCTCAATAATTTGAAAACAATATAATATTATACACTAGCTACGCCCCGCGGCTTCGCCAACATTATGATAAAATTACATAGAGGCTATCAATGAATTTTGAAATAGATAATTAATACTTATAAATAAACCTTTCTCTTGGACGCTCATATCAAGAAAAACCGCATCAAAATCCGTTGCGTAGTTTTATAGATCTAAGCATACATAGGAACAGACAGACAGCGGGAAGCGACTTTATTTTATACTATGTAGGGATTCATTTAATATAAACATAATTAAATAATTTAATATTAAAAATCAATCAATAAATACATTATAATGTTCTGATAACAGTGCGTAGGTTTAAAGAGTCCCACATAATAGATAGATAGATAGATAACACTTTATTATACCACACAAAACAGAAAACTATACAGGAATAAACAATAGAATAAATGAAGTATAAAGGGCGGCCTTATCGCTGAGAGCGATCTCTTCCAGGCAACCTTTAGATGGACTGGACATGAAGGAACAAAATAGACGGTGGTACTTTAGTAAGTATAAAGATAGAAAACAAATACACTACATACCATAATACCTACATTACAAATATTCATATAATATATAACTGTCTGATAAAAAGGTTGTTTAGCCTAACCGTGTTCTGAATTTCAAATAACTGGGTTTCCATGTTCAATTAGGGCGACAATTTTAATTTCCCATCCCCTCTGAATTTAATTTGTCTCTGTTTGTGTAAGGGCTTGGTTACAATAGCAGCTTGGTTGCAATGAAGAGATTTGTCCATCAGAGTATTGTTCGCAAAAATTTATTTCTGGGGTTTTAATCATCATCATCATAAGCCTATATCAGTCCACTGCTGGACATAGGCCTCCCCCAATGAGCGCCATAACGCCCTATCTTCAGCTTGCCGCATCCAGCATCTATCTGCAGTCTTTCGCAGGTCGTCATCCCACCTGGTCGGAGGGCGTCCTACCCTACTTTTACCGAGTCGTGGTCTCCACTCAAGAACACGTTTGCTCCAGCGGACGTCGCGTCGGTTAAATGTTATTATTATAAAATGTTTTAATGCTGTTACCTAAATCCTTGTGAAGACTGTTTCCAACATTTCGTGTTTTTGTTGTGTTGTGAATTTAAACTTGGGCACCGTCTGTTTATTTGAAACTTATATAAAATTTTAACGTTTGAAACCATTCATAATTCAATTCAATTCATTTCGGCTTAGCTCAGCAGCTTGGCAAGTATTTGCCCTCTATCCGATAGGGGCGCTGCCGGCGTAAAATGTAAACAAAGAAACTTTTTTTTTATAGTTTTTGTGAACCATGAGCAGCCACTACAGCATATTTTATAAGGACTCAAATCGCTGTCGTACATCACGTCTATGTCTAGAAAAAAATTCAAAATTCTAATCTCTTATTTCTTTAGGTTAACAAAATAAGTTCACTTCGTCAAGTAAAATTTTATACAATAAATTATTACTAAATAAAGTGAAACATATAATTTGAATTTCAGACACTATATAATTTATTTGCCACCATATATACAAAACTGATTTCTGCACTCGGATTCGCACGTTTTTTTGCTATGGAAAAGTTTTAAGTAACCAACATCCATCTAAACTTTCGCAGTGTGATAAAAATTGTGTTGCCTCCACGATATGGTAACCCCGTCATCGTTACGACATGACTTCTACGTGCCTTTCTCTTGTGTTCAAGCCTTTATTACCTAAACGGTTCAACATTAATTTTTAACCTCGTATTCGTTGCCTACCTCCTCTTCTAATTCATTGCGATTTTTCCCCCGAAACTCGACTTTTCCGCCAAATTTCGACCTTTCCGAATTCGTAAACATGTTTGCGGACAAATGGAAAATAAAGTTGAATCTTTAATTAAATGTTAGGAGCGTTATTTGTTTTTTTTTATTTTGTTGAAAAAAGTAGAATTACTCTCTAGGGTACGCATTTCCATATTGTGGAAACGAGATGTCAGAGACAGTTTATTTAGAGCCTAAAGTATTGCGTTATAAGCGTTGACCTTGAATTTTAGATGGGCATAATATAAGACCAACCCTCATTTATTTTATAAGTCACGCGGCTGGCGTAGGTCCGCCTGCGAGGCTGGAGGTTGCGGGTTCGTTTCCCATCTTAGAACAGATAATAGTTAGATCTGCAAGTATTTGTTCCGGGTGTTTAGAGCACAACTTAAACGGGTGATAGATTTCTATGTATGATAGAAAATCTATGTAATGTATTTTATTATGTATATCAGTTATCTAGTACCCATAACACAAGCTATGCTTAGCTTGAGGCTAGATGATGCTGTGTGGATAAATAGTTTTTAAATCACTTGTTTTGTCTTGTGCTGCATGCAATACAATTAATTAACTAGAGGTTTTCTTCGTTGTAAAAATAGATTAGTCTGCAAACTGACCTGACAGCAATATGGTGCCAGCGGAAATCATACAGCGGCACCGCCAAGTATATAGACCTGGAAGAGCCAGCTCCGGCGTGCACCAGTCTTGCGGCCCCACGGCCAGCCAGCTCGAGTGATAGGAAGGAACCGGTGCGTCTTCTAGAGCGAAGCGAGAACAGTGTGCCTTGGCCGTAGCCACCGCTCTGTGGGAGAACGTTTGGATGTTAGAGAAGCTTAACTAGCTTTAAGTGATGTGGATAATCTTTATTTTCTTGTACTAATTAGCATCCTGTATATACATGGTGGTTTTTTGAGAAGGGCGGTGATGGCCAAGTCCTAAACCACGAGATTTAAAAAAACTAACAATGTATTATTGTTTTCTTACAAATAGAGGGCATGGCTCCTTTCACAACTTTCCTCTAACTCTCACGGTTTCGGACTTGGCTATCACCGCCCTTCTCAAAAAACCACCCTGTATAATTTTGTATTATCTTTTTGAGAAGAAGATAAAAGAAGAGTACATTGAACCGACAAGCTCAAAGATCTCTAATTATTATTTTTTTAAACTTAAAGTTCTTAGTTAGGAGTAACATCACTAATATTGTCTGTCTCAGGCAGATTTATCGTATCTCATAACATCATCTTATTTTATAATATCTATAATTGTTAAGGTGCAAGTATAAACAATACAAGTGGACACAATAGAAGTCTACCTAACTGGATACCAGTTATCTCAAGCCAAGCACGGGGATCATTCTCTAGGGTAGATAGACAATAGTGACATCGTAACGTCATACATTGCGTACATTATTGAAGTTACAGGAATTAATTACAATTAATTTACGCATTCGATGACAAAATGACATATTTTTTCTCTATTCTACCCTAGACAATAATCCCCACGGTGGTCTCCCCTACTAGATCACATTCGGAAACGGTGTTTAAATAAAGATAATTCGTTCTAGAATGCGACACTTTTTTAACTACAATAATAGACATACTCGTAATACCCATCCAGCACCGCTACCTTATATCACAGAAAAAAAAGCTTTCAAGTATGGGCTTAAAATCTCAATATTAAGATATTATTTACTTTAAAGGGCTTACAGCAAGCTATAAGCAAGTGTTTCGCGAGCTGTCTGTTATCTACCAAAGCCTGTCTTTAAAATAGGACGAAAGAGGTATGAAATGAGTATTAAATTTGATATTCCTGTTTGGCCTACTCTGTGCTGAAGTGAGTGGGAGCGGAATGCATACTCGTATATGTTAATTCTTGCGAGTTAAAGCCTATATTTGAATGCCTATTCTTGTGCTGTGTGGCAGTGGCGCGGTCCAGATGTGCGATAACCTTATCTCATGAGTAGTTTAAGCATAAAAGACGTACCTCAGGCCGCAACCTCAGTGATATAAAAAGCGTGAACTCCCGCGGAAACGTCTTCCCCGCCCCGAATAGTTCCGACGACGCTATCCAGATATAGGAGTTCGGCCGTAGGCTGAAAGCGTGGGGGCGGTCGGGAACTGACCCCCATCTGGCTTGGGCGGGGTGGAAGTTACGCCTGGCCCCCGGGGCTAGGGGGTTTATTGTACCTGGGGACGAGAGTTGGTTTAGCAACTAAAACTTATTACAGGCAAATTACAATCCTGAAAAATAAACGTTTACAGTAACTGAATGTTTTTCCATGTTTCAATGACTTTCGTATTTGTCATGAATTGTATTGTTCTATTTTAATATTTCATATATTAATAATAATATCATATACCTATATATTAGATACTAGCTGCGCCCTGCGGTTTCACCCGCGTGGTGATAGATATTTTGGATACTATATATCTTTATGAATTGTAGCCTATGTGTTATTCTGATATGTAAACTATATTATTGTGAAGTTTCATTAAAATCCATTTAGTAGTTTTCACGTGAAAGAGTAACAAGCATCCATCCATCCATCCATACTTACAAACTTTGACGTTTATAATATTAAGTAGGATAATAACATACATCTAGCCCCGGAGGGCATAGATATATTCAGTTCAGTCTTTCGCAGGTTGTCATTCACATGGGTTGTCATTCACAACAGGTTGTCAATCACCTGACCGGAGTCAGGTGGGATCAGATACGAAAGACTGTAGGCAGATGCTGGATGCGTCAAGCTGAAGACAGAACGCTATGGCGCTCATTAGGGGAGCCTATTAAACATTTAAAACATTTTATTTCGAATAACGAGAACCATATTTTGTTATTAAAAATACTATAGGAAATATGTCCTATGTCCTGTGGACTAACATAGACTGATGATTATAATAAATAATGCCAATTTACTACCAAAATATTGGTTTCATCATCACCACTGCTGGACAAAGGCCTCCCCCAATGAGTGCTATAACGCCCTGTCTTCAGCTTGCCGCATCCAGCATCTACTTGCAGTCTTTCGCAGGTCGTCATCCCTCCCAACAAATATTGGTTTATCTTATCCTAAAGTCGTGCTAAATTGTGTATCCAGCTCTCAATTTAATTTTCGTCATATATTAGTAACACTACATAAACGCTTTAAAGACTACTTAAGAATAGATCCGGTCGTCGAAGAACTTTAGTTCCCTCACAAGCCAGAACTAGTAGCGTGTTCGTTCAGTCCAAACTTTAGTTTGTTTTACGGTGTTGCCAGCTCATGGGCAAAATAAACATTCCCAATGCCACTTAAGTTCCCGAGTTCGATACCAGTGAAGTTTCAAGTGTCCTTGTTTGTCTGACGGTCTTCGTTTAAGTTGTGTGAACGAGAAGCGGTTTTAGTTCGTAAAGGGAAATTCCATAGTGGTTTTGCTTGAGGGAGGGGACTGTGTGTAAGGGTTTTGGGTCACAGGGTATTATACAGAGCCAGTTCTCTTATTTATTTATAACTAGCGGCCCGTCCCGGCTTCGCCCGGGAGGTCATTTGTTTCAGGCAATTTTTTAAATTTTTCTCTTTTTTCTCTCCGTAAGAACCATCCTCGTACTTCAAGGAATATTCTAAAAAAAGAATCAGCGAAATCGGCTGCTCTCGAGATTTGCGCTGAGCAACACATTCAGCGATTCATTTTTATATTATAGATAAAAAGCATTTACACTACTTTTACAGGGGCACCTAATGCAATAGTGTAAATAGTATTTGTTAGAACTAGATAAATTATAGAAATTACTTAAAATTTTAGTCAATAATACATAAAAAAATTCAATTAATAAATTTTAATAACATAATGTCCTGAATCGCTCTGTTTATTAGTAGCACCGCCTGTTGTTTAAACACCGTTTTTGAGAACTAAACACGGTACAAATAGGGTATTTTCGATTTGCAAAACACCACGTTTTAGGAATAAATTTTGAAAGATTTTTTATTTGTAAGCGCAATTTGCCTTTAAAAAAGGGTTGAGACTTGAGACCGCATGAGAGATGACATTTTCAATCCCATTATATATATGTAAATACACAGGTTATATTATGTTGCTTATTCAAATCAGTAGGAATGCATGTTTAGATACGTTCTAGAATGTAACTTAGATAAATAATAATAATAATAGTCCCTCCATCCATCACACTAGCCTGGTTTTATTTCTTTCATTAGTCTGTATATAGTCTGTTATACCTGGCGGATACCATCTTTGGGTGTATCATATTGTTCACCCGAGGATGATACCCGCTATGTGTAGCCATCGCCTTTAGATTAAATCTCTCAAAGGGCCTCTGTGCTGTTGGCTTCGGCCTCACGCAAGCCTTCCAAAGGACCGGGTCACTTTATGGCCCGAGATCATGGTAATGAGATACATAATAATAAAAAGTATTTATTTCCAAAAATTGTTTGTAAAGGTTAACAGAGTACTTAAAACTGATTACGTAATACCTTAATGTACATATTTAAATTTACCTTCAAGGCTTAGAATAACTAGGCTTAGAACCGCAGTAGGCGCACGCGAAGTGACGCAATTTCAAGTTAGCCTTTAAAGGCTACGTACATCGCTCGACACGTCAGTGCTCAAGGTCAAGACCTACTGGGAAGAGCTCCGTAATTTTTTAATAATCATGACTTATTGTGCAGTAAAAGGGTGTAACAACTCTTCTCATAATAATCAGAAACAATAGAAGATTCCATTTCACGGGTAAATACAACCTGGCATCTTATATTCTTGAGTAAAACATTGGTATAAGCACAAAAATAAATCGTAAACATGACAGACGCCATTACATAAAAATGTTGCTAGCTATTAGAAAAATTATTTTCCCCCATAGGTACTTATTTGTTTAATCTATTTCTACTTTACACTTGTAGGAATTTTATTTGCCAGATATAATTAGGGTTACCTACTAACTTACCCGGATTTTTAAGTGAAATATGTACCTATGTTCTATTAAGCTTGGTATAAATAATCAAAAACTTTTGTTTTATTTTCACGGGCAAGGAAATAGATTGTTACAGACTGTCCGGATGTTGATGTAGTCGGAGCGTTAAATATAAAAATTTCATTGGTTTCATTAGACGATGAACCCTAGTTTTATTAATGTCGTTCGTTCTTAGATTTCCTTCTGATCCAACTTCAGTTCAGTTCTTTATTAATAAGAATATTTGTTCATGTTGTATCATGTTGTTTTGACATTATGTCAAACAAAATAATACATACATATGTAGGGTAACAAAAAAAAACATAACGAAATAACACGAAAAATAATATAGACTGTTGCTTCCCGATTGTTTGAAAAACTTAGACGGAATTGCAAAGAAAAGTTTTGCAAGCCAACTAAATACACTAAGTGTATACACTAAAAAGAAATACACTACACTGATTATGTTCTATACATTTTTAAGAAAATGACAAGCATATCACGAAAGGTGGTTTATGCAAATTACGAGAGGGTGCTATCCCAACAAAGGTATGAAAATGTTTCGGCCATAATATTTATTTCTATCTATTTAACTAATTCGCTAACTCAACACTCCCCTGTATGTAAACACCCATAGAGTATATAATATTTACAGGAATTTTTCTGTTAATGAAATATCATCTAACAGAAAAGTGATAAATATGATAATCATTTACTCCTTACAAAATGTTACAATTTCCCTACCTTATGGGGAAAATGTTAATAGCTTGCAATATTATTTGTGCACTTGTGTGCGTGTCGGCTCTTGTAATGACGTGCCGCTTACGCACACATTGCTTGGTTTTTGGCTTCAACTTAGAGCGGAATGTTTTGTGAAATTATCACTCTATGTCTTAGTACTCTGAGCTTCAAGGTATATAACACTCTACCCTAAAATCATAGTGCTGAAAATGCATCGACTCCTCGCTCTAAGGTAGATATGCAAAGTGTTCTTACCTTCACAAGCAAAAGAGTTGCAGACTCTAGCCTGTTCTCCATAGCCTTCGCAGCTGTGCCGCGAGCAGTACCGTCTCCTGGTCTGCTTGCCACCTCCGCAGGTCCTACTGCAGGCGCCCCACTCGCCCCACCCAGCCCAACCTGTAACAGGAGAAAATGGTCAGGGCTGGAAGCAATTTGATACACGCAGTTTGAATCATCATATTATTGGAAGCACCCACGGTGTTCAAAATATCATACTACTCATTGTTTCATATTTATGTGAGCAGTCAGGTGTTCAAAATAATCTTGACAATTATGAGTTTGCATGAGTAGTAAGATATTTGAACACCTTGGGTACTTACAACAATATGATGATTCAAACAAAACAAAAAATGCTTTTATGTTTTTCAGATCATTTTGACTACTCTAGACTCTCATATCAATTTGACGCTGACTGTATAATAACACAAATAATAATACACATTACATAATTGTTACACTAACTACAAATAGTACACACTAACTACACAGTACATTTAAAAATAAAATAAACCCACAGAGAAACAATAAATAGCTACCGTGCTAGCCTGTTGGATAAAAAGTTTGTTAAGGGTCAAATTCAGCTGTGTGCTGAACCACGCGTGGCGCGGAACAACGCTGGGTCATAGATCAACGAAATGAAAACCATATCTATTCCTTTTTAAGGCCTATTTAACTAGAATGCCCGGTGGAATGAAGCCGAAAACTGATGAAGATAGAGTATGTGGCCAGCTATCATCATCACCTATGTTAGTTTGCTGGGCATAGGTCTCTCCTAATGAGTGCCATAGCGCCCTGTCTTCAGCTTGTAACCGGCTATAAGATGCAGATAAGTGGCCATTGTTCGTAGATCTATTCAAAATGATGTACAATTATTGATTCGTTTATATTTGAAGTCAATTGAATAAGAAAATTTTATTCAGAATGAACGCAGAATAAAAAGTCCTTTCAAATACATATGATCTGTTCCTTATAAATCTCAATTCCATGAAAAATTTTTAATACAGAAATATGATAAAAACAACAAAGATCTGGATTGTCGTGGTTTTTTTCCAAACTCGTGCTTTCTTCCAAAACGACTGTATTTTTTACACTAAGGTTTTCAATAAGCTCCCATAGAACAATAATAAAAGCCAACTTTGTAAAATATTTTTTTTCTGAAAACATTAACATTTACTGCCGAAGTTTAGCGAAGTTGCTGTGTTGAGCTTCGAACTATTGCAATACCCGGGTGACTTATCCATCAATATTTAAAATGCTTTCAACTGAGCTTTAGTACATAAGCCATAACAGTCAGTTTCTACAAAAATAACAGACACTTTTATGGCATTAGTATTTTGTGGCTCGTCAAAATCGCTTTAACACTTTGATTGCTGAAATCACACGGTATGTGTTTTCTACAAGTGACTAATATGCGTAAATCCACACTAGCACAGCCGTAATATTTTTCGAACGAAACGCATGTGCGGCGCAACACAACTGTGTAGAGCGGCAGCACGAATTTTCTAATTTAAAAAAAAGATCGCAGTCGACGAAAAAAAATCGCAGTTAAAGAGTTAAGCGATAAAGCCGCCAATTCGTGTACGTTTTTTACAAATATGTGTTTGATATAATTCTTCCCAATAAATAATTATCTATCTATATGTCTTTATTTTCCTGGCAAATACTTAAACCTTTCCATTAATACTTACGAACCAACCACTCTATGTCTGTATGTCACTCTACCTCTTTCTATGACAAATCATTCACTGTACAAGCTACCCGTCTATGGAATGCTCCCTCTGGACATCAGACGTGCAAAATCACATCTTCAAAAAACTGCTGCATCAGCATTATTTATCCATATAAAATATTGATAGCCTTATCTTATGTCTGTGTAAGTTTATTATAATGTTTGTTATGTAGGTATTTAGTGTATTTGTTACCAATTATTTATTAAAGTGCCACCGTCTATATTGTTTGTTCATGTCCAGTCCATCCCAAGGTTGCCTGGAAGAGATCGCTCTCAGCGATAAGGCCGCCCTTTATACCTTTATTCTAAGTTTTTATCTCTGTATTATTTTCTGTTTTGTGTGGTGTAATAAAGTGTTATCTATCTATCTACGAACAGCAGCGATTACCAAATGTATACATTATTATTTTTATTTATTTTTTTGCTGGAGGACCAGCGTTGGTTGCAGCATGATAGTCATCCAACTCATGCTGAGGCAAAGCCATTTTGTTACTGGTCTTACACGCTTACCAACACGTTTAGTTTACCTTTTAGTTTAAGTTTATAATGTTCGGTGTAAGTCTTATAGCAAATAAATTCATTTTTTTTTCATTTTCATATTTTACATTCAAAAAAACTCTGGTTTCCCTTCAAAACGTATAAATCTTTCGCCTTTTACATTCAAAATGTACATATACGCGATAGATCGTGATAACGCTTACATTCGTAAGCTCATAACGTAGAAACAACAGGACGATAACTATTATTTACAAATAGCCTAGTAAATACTAAAAACCGTTCACTGAATGAATGAATAACAGTTATCGCTAAATATGTTTTCATTTAAATATGAACGCAACGGTGTAATAACATAAAGCCAGTTTTTCATTAATCGGAAACTGGCGCAGCTAATAGTGATTTTATTTTGTTGTTGTTTGGAGTTGGAAAAACCAGTAGTTATTAATGAGCAAAAATTACGACTTGTTATTTAAATGTTCAAAACAGTTTTATCTCTAGGTATAAATAAAATTACAATATATATATATATCTTTTTTAAATAATGCTGGACAATTCATACCGCATCATCTAGCCCCAAGTTAAGCAGAGAGAGCGTGTTATGATGACTGATATACATAATACAATACATTACATAGATAGATATTTTTTATTATACATAGAAAACGACCAGAACACCCGGAACAAATATCTGCAGATCGTACACACAATTGTTCCGAGGCGGGAATCGAACCCGCAACCTCCTGCGTCGCAGGTGGACCTTCGCCCACCGCGCCACATCGATCGTCCAATAATATAAGCGTATGAATAGCTAGAGAAACTAGATTTTAGTATAGATAGGTACTTAGCCACACTATAGTAAGCCAGCTAAATATTTAGCAGGCTTAAATCTGATCTACAACCAGGTTCTGCCGGTGTTACGAGCGACCTTTCGCAGCGAGCATGATAATTATGTTACACCCCGTGTGTTAAATTCATCTCGTTGCTTTAAAGACTCAGGAGACATACCCACAAGATTAAAATTAAAGCAAGTAACCATTAAATTGTCAATATACTTAATTATCTTTAAGAAAGCCGCGCTGTAGAGCGAGACCCTCTAGCACAGGTATTATATTACTCAAAAGAGAATTGAAATGTATTAGATTATTTAAAATAAATTAAAAATTTAGATATTTTTTTGACTTACCAACAGCATTCCAAATAGCAATATCCACGCCCAGACTCCAAGGCACGGCCGCCGAAGTGGCCTCTAGCCAGGGTCCATCGGGAGGAGTAGTCTCATAGTCTACCGCAGGTTCACTGACCCTGGCGAAGACCACAAACTCGCTCTGCGAGGACATCGTCCAGTTGAAGCAATCGTGGAGTGCTCCAGTTGTTAAGTTCACCTGTCTGGAGATAGAAAGAATATTACAGAATATCTAGATATACTTTTATCTAATGAGGTGGGTTAATTTAGGACAGTTGCCGTCAGACTACCTGGCTGGAGGGCGTCCTACACTACGTTTGCCACTCAAGAACACGGTTACTCAGCTGTTATCGGTTCTTCGCGAGATATGAGCGGCCCACTGTTACTTCAGCTTGCTAATTCTTAGAGCTATGTCGATATCATTGATTCTCTGTCGGATGTACATTCGTTACGAATCCTATCCTTTAAAGAAACTCCAAGCATAACTCTTCCACTAGCTACGAGAAGCTGAGCAATTTTGTACTAGTGGACCAGCCCTAATCCCGTGAGTTACCACGTCTCACCTTTGTAGGTGACAGGTTTGACGCTCTAATTGAAAATTTTCGTTTTAAAGCATTTCGGTATGGATGACGAGAAGACTCGGCGTATTTTCCCGACGAATTGAGAACTTTCCCCGTTTTTCAAATCGGTCAAAAAGATTTTCAGAAAAAAAAGCAATCAATAGGCAATAAATAGTTTCTTGCGAAAACTTGCGGATTGCACGGCATACAAAAAAAGCTTTTAGACGAGTAAAATTAAATATTTTACGTAAATTCATGAAATAAACATGAATAGAATAACATGGCTACTCCTAATGAAACGAAATCTCTTTAATTTAACACAAACAGTAGAAGTATTATTAAAATCGATATTTGCACAAACATTAACTTACATATGGTGTTGCATTTATAGCAACATTTTTTATATGGATTTTAAGAGTAACAGCAAACTAGCGTACTGACAGCTCCATTGGTATGATGAGTCTACTCATCATCATCATCATCAGCCTATATCAGTCCACTGCTGGACATAGGCCTCCCTCAATGAGCGCCATTGCGCCCTGTCTTCAGCTTGCTGCATCCAGCATCTACCTGCAGTCTTTCGCAAGTCGTCATCCCACCTGGTCGGAGGGCGTCCTACACTACGTTTACAGAGTCGTGGTCTCCACACATACATATTTCGCGAAGAACCAATGAGTCTACTAGATTGCAACAAAAAAAAAACATTAACTTATGTTATAGGAGATATTATAAAGATTATATCCATTTCATAGAATGTTTTGGAAACGTAAATGGTTGTTTCTTACCGAAACCCATGAATCATCTCTGAACCCCTTCGAGAGTCGAGATTTTTCCTTAATTCAAATATTATAATTAGATATTTTTTTATACAATGCCAATTCTGTTGTAATGGTTTCTTCATGACGTCATTATCTTCTCTTACTTTCTTTGTTAGCGACTGTAAAACCCAGGCAGACAATGCTTTCAGTTATAATTTTATTTTGTCTTGAACGTTGGTTTTGCGTTTGAATAAAAATATTCCGTGAGTTAGAAAAATAGTATTACATAATAGAATGCCGAAACAAAAATTCTATCTCTATCGGCTTTTTGTTTGTTCGTTTTATACGCAAAAACCAAATTTTAGCTTTTGTGCGATATTTAATTAATTTGCTGGCGGTATAAATTAAGGCTCTTGTTTTGGATAAATTAAAAATTACCAAAATTTTTTTTGCTAATGTTGGTAAATGAGGAAGCTATAACACAATCTACCTATAGGTAAGTACTGGCTATGGTAGGCAACTAGGCTGACAAATCGGGATATCGGGTATATCAATATATATATATATATCTCCTGGATCCAGTTTGATGATTGGCTGTTTGGAAGTCACAGGAGCAATACCAGGATCACTATACTCCGATTAAAAAACTTTAACAGATTACTTAGAAGATAAAAAAGCTTGGAACGAGTTTTGCTCCAACTCAAAATCGACCAACTTACAGATAAGCAAATCAAATGTACTAGACACATAAGTTATGAACATACTAGTGGTTTCTTCTCACTTCTTCCACTGGTGGACAAAAAATTGAAGTGAACTATAAAATATGACGTGTTTAAGTGCTTATTTGTAAGCTTAAAGAAATAAAAACTTTTCATTTTCATTTTTTTTTAAATATTTTATGTTGTTACAAAACCCAAGGAATATTGGTGGATAATATTTATCGACATTGGTATCATCGAAGCAAGCACAGATGCTCGAAACAATTTTTTGTTTTGAAAGCTTTCATTAATTGTATAAATTGATTCTCTTTGGTTTTGATTTTAAATTTAAATACTTCTCTAAATACTTTTGAAATGTATTTATTTGTTATTATGCACTTTGCCAGTCTTTTATTTCCCAAACTTGCCAACAACGCTCCTCAGAATTCCCCACAATTTCCCACAAGTCGGTAATAACCCCAAAACTGAAGTCGGAGCGTTTCGATCGAACTTCTATAATCAAACGGACGATTTAGAGCAATATAAAGCTTTGTTCAAGTCTAAAGTGAAATTCTTAAAGCAAAAATAAGCACGATATATTTCGTTCTTTGTTTCCGCTCGCTGGTATGTAACTGGCTTTTAGTTTGGTCCAATGAAGTTCATTTAGTTCGTAGTTCACATGTGAGCGTGTGTAGGTAGTTTCGTAACTTACTTTAAGGCACTAACTACCATAAGGTTTCCTTCCAGAGATCGCTCTCAGCGATAAGCCCGATAATTCAAATTCAAAAACCTTTTTTTTCTTTAGGCTTACAAAATAAGCACTTAGACAAGTTAAATTTTATACTATTCGTTATTATTCAATAACATTATTATAATGTTCACTTAAATTTTTTGTACGAAGTGAAAAAGAAACCAACTATGTTGGAAACTAGTATGTTCATATAACTTATGTGTCTAATACATTTGATTTGCTTATCTAAATATAGTGCGATTTTTGATACATATCAATATTTATTTAAAGCTAAGTACGACATTGAATTTCTTACATACTATTGTGGGTGGGGAACTGAGCGGCATCTGGCCAAGCATTAACATCCTTGATGTAATCATCTATGGAGTAGAAAGCCTTCTTCATAAGATTTGCACTATACACCACTCTGAGGCGAAGATTAGTAGAACTCGATTAAGACCAAGTTTCGAGGGCCGAGAGCCGATAATTAAATTTTCCCAACAAAATTGTTGCGTGATTGGAATGCTATCGGTTGGTGATTGAGTTTCGCGATAAGATAAACTCAGTTAACTTTGAGATCATTTATTAATCTTTCCGTCCAATGAAAAAAATTAAGGTCATTGAAGGAATTTAATGGCCCTATGGCTCTTATTTATGTCCAGCTGGACTTAGGCTGCGTTTCCACCAGAATAAACACCCAAGCTAAGCAGAGCTAGTTGTGTTATGGGTACTAGATTATTGATATACTTAATTCAAAACTTTACTTAGATATTTTTATAATATAATATCGTAAACACCCAGACCACCCGGAACAAAATGATGTGCATAAAAACAATGGACCTGACGCGGGAATCGAACCCACAACCTCCTGCGTTGCAGGCGGAACATCACCCTTGTGCCACTGAGGACGTCAGCTTGATTCTTTTGATGGCATTAAACATTTTCCAAGAACCACTGATTTCGTAGATTACGTTCTTTTGAGATGAATACCGGTATTTTTGTCAAGACCTGGGTTCGTTACATAAATAGGTAAAGTGGGAACGTATCTAAGCAGATTTTATTCTGCAGACGTTTTCAGCAAAAACAGCTCAAAGTTTCATTATGGCTTCTTGCCAAACTAGGGGATTGAAATCTACCTGGCGAAAAAGCCTCTCGCAAACAAACTAACTATACTCATGCCATTTGCAAGATTTATTGTTTGTTAACAATATTTTAGAGATATCTCTTCTTCTTCTTCTTCTTTGTCGTTGTCTTCATTGCTGAAGGTCGAGCCCGTCCTGGAAAGCTTTCACGGTGACGCTGATGAACCGCTTCTACACCACTCTGTCTTCGGCCTGTCTCAGGGCTGCAGGCAATGTGAGTCCCGTTATTGCTCTAATTAGATCAGACCAGCGGGTTTGTGACAGTCCTCTTGGTCTTTTCCCCTCTATCTTGCCCATTACCACTAGTTTTTCGAGGTTTAGAGATATAGAGAGACGCAAACTGTCGATTGATCGTTGAGAGGTTAAAATTAACTGAACTACATTGAGGTAGCCAACGCGTTTGAAAATAATTACCTTCCTATTGCAAATATTTCAAAAAAACTACTGCAGAGTCTCTATAATATTTCCTGTAAAATATAGATCCATGTAGGGAATCTTCATACTTACAACACAAAACTTGAAAATAAACACTTTTAAACAGATTTATGTATATCACACTAATTACATTGATTTACCAGCACAGTCGAATGAATCCCGTAGTATGTAACCGGCTATCTTCTTACGCTATATATACAGGG
Source organism: Eupithecia dodoneata (assembly GCA_947044415.1). Classification (NCBI taxonomy): domain Eukaryota; kingdom Metazoa; phylum Arthropoda; class Insecta; order Lepidoptera; family Geometridae; genus Eupithecia; species Eupithecia dodoneata. The sequence continues at coordinate 10,451,396 of OX345665.1, read as the reverse complement.
ATGGTATGTTTTTCGAGTTTTATCAAAACTACCCGACCAAAATCAAAAACTGTTTCGTACACTACTGTACACTACACCCCCAAAAAAACAGGAAAGTGATTTTAAGTTTAAGTATTAACCTGGTAGATTTTGTTTTTGTCTATTGTTTTACATGTAATTATTGTCTACAGGAGTGGCATAGTCATGTTGACCAAACTCCTTTAAATAAATTTAAAAAAAAAAGTTTAAGTATGAGAGCCATGTTTACAAATATTGCATCTTGAATTTAGCCGCAGTATAGGTACGGTACCTCAAGAGTACAGGTCATGTTACAAAGACATTCCGAATTCATTTGAATTGTTTTATTCAGTTAAACACTTAGTATTTAATTTGTTTGACTTTGAAGCTTTTATTCAACTCAAGTAATTTACACAAAGGTTGAAAGTTAATGCAATTGCTTTGTAATGAATTCCATGACAATTTAAATTAAAGTCATTTGTGTGAGTAAAGTTCTGTGATAGGAAAAATTGTTTCTCTTTCAAAAACTTTATTCCATTACAATAATGACATGGATTTTTTTGGTACCTACCTAGTTCTAAACTACGATAGTAAACAATACTATCGTAGTTTAGAACTAAACTACGATAGTTGTAACTCTAGGCGATTCATAATTATAATTATTAATACAACGGGTATTTATCACGCTTATTTACTTATTTTTCCCGACGTTTCAACAGGTTTTGGGGCCGTTCAAGTATTACGTAAGCATTATGGGGGGGTGGGGGTTTTTTGTTTTGTTTATTTTGGATGACATGGGGGGTAGGGGAGTCTAGATGATGATTACGTCATCGGTAGTTATTTACTTTTTTACACGAATGGCAACCCTCACATCGTCTATGCTTGAAAACGAAACGCTTTTTCGGGGATTCCCGCAAATAACGCATACGTTTAGGCACTCGCTTTAGAACCGATTAGGGGAATTACCGCGCGCTATTCACTTGTCTAAATTTCATCTGTCAGTGTATTGTTTACTTGTGTATTATAATTATAACATTATAATTATAATATAAAAAGATACATTTATAATTGAAAAATGTTTACGTAAGTATGGGAGGAGGGGGTAAGAGCTTTGCTTACTTTTGCTGACAAGGGGGATGGGGGGGTGGGGGGTAAATAATTGTAATAAATCTGCTTACGTAATATTTGAACGGCCCCTTACACACTGTCGTGGTCACGGGATTAATACTTATAGTTATGTGTTTAGATCGCTTTAGTTTCAAAATATTTCTAGGCGATTCAGATTTAAAATTTGAAAAACTTTAATTTCTTTAGTTTTACAAAATAAGCGCTTAGACAAGTAAAATTTTATACTATAAATTATTATCAAATAAGAAATACGGCGTTCGCGTTGGCGAGGTTGCGGTTTCGATTCCCACCTTCGGGACAAATGTTGTCACGGTCTGCACTAATCGAGAACAAAATGGGAATTTTCTATGTATCATCATCATCATCATCAGCCTATATTAGACCACTGCTGGACATAGGCCTCCCCTAATGAGCGCCACAGCGCCCTGTCAGCTTGACGCAATCAGCATCTACCTGCAGTCTTTCGTAGGTCGTCATCCCACCCGGTCGGAGGGCCTCCTACACTACGTTTACAGAGTCGTGGTCTCCACTCAAGAACACGTTTGCCCCAGCGGCCGTCGGTTCTTCGCGAAATATGGCGGTATGTGTAATATATATTATATATCTACTAAAACTAGACTTATAAAACTCAGAGAATTTATTTGATTGCACAAAAAACACTGTCACCCTTTTTATTTCGATCGTAATGAAAAGGACGGCAGCTGTGTGAGTGCTTTTAAATTAGTTTAGTTTAGTTTTGGTTACATCTGAATTGACACCATTGTCTTGATAAATAAACAAACGCACCAAATTAGAAAATAAATTAATAATGCTTGACAAGCCACTCAGCACTATTTAGCTCCCATGTAAGCGGAGCTTGTGCGGTGAGAGATATATTTTTAAATAAGCTACATCATCATCATCAAACTATGTTAGTCCACTGCTGGACATAGGCCTCCCCCAATGAGCGCCATAGCGCCCAGTCTCAACTTGCCGCATCCGGCATCTACCTGCAGTCTTTCGCAGAAAAGCTACATAGAAAGTCAAATATAGTGAAACTCTTGAGACAATCTTACCATGTAAATTTATTTATGCAAATTAACAAAATTAACACACACTAGTAATATCGATTTCCTTAAAATCTAATATATACCAAATCAATATTTTTATTCGAAGAAAATAAATAATAATTCTGTCTATTTCGTTCCCCACATTAAAAAAACAGAGCAAAAAAACCTAAATGAAGAATTCGGGCGACGAAAATAAATTTCAAAACACGGCCTATTTTATGACACACAAGATTTTCCGAAAATAAACAGGCTGTTTGAATTTCATTAAATCCAAGGGAAATAATTGTCCCCCGTCTAATTGTTCAGTTAATTAACAAAGATATAAGGTGAGATAAAACCTGGTGTCATACAGAAGTAATGAAGGAAATACTGCTTTTAGATTGAAAGCAGGTAAGGGCGAAACAGGCAAAAATTGTATGATATATGTCAGATCAATCAATAGATTTCTTTCCGGCCCTGGTGGGGGCGCAGAGAGGGGCCTCGAGGCTACGCCTCATTACCCCAGCGTCAACTCGAGGGGTGACGACCCCTCGGTCCTTGGGTTTTGTGGGAATCTTTTCTTTCCCTTACTCTCAATGTTTTTTTGGCATCATTCCGTTTGTAATCTTTTTTTTTTAAATAAACCCAAGGACTCTATGGTGGTTCCGCAGGGATCAGGTCCCGCGGAAGGGGTCGCCATGGGCGGTCGTCTTCTATATGTCAGAACGTGTTTGTGTTTATTTCTCTACCTATAGTCCCTTACTCGACTTGACTTCGTGATTTGGTAATATGGGTCTACCATTGACAATAATAATAGATGTGTAGTTTTTGTTAATTGTTTTGCTATCTAGATTTAAGGCTAAGATTGATTTATAGATAGATTTAAGGGTTATTTGTATAGGTTTGTGATGTCCATGGAGGTCTACTCGTATTTAATGGTGCCTCTCTTAATTTTTCCTTTTATCTCTGGCTTTTTTATGTTACTTACTCTCTTTTCTTTTATATATATACCTACTAATGTTATCAAGCTTTGTGCCACCACACCAGGACCTGTCTGAAAATCAGCGCCGCTACTTACTTAGGGCTTGTAGCGGCATCATGCTGAGACAGGGACCTTTTTGGCCGCTTATGTAAGACGTATTTGCTCTATTCTGCATGTCTTATCTATTCCTTGTAATTTTTTTTTCTTGTTTTTATTATTTTCTTTCCATGTAATATGTCGTGTTATGTGTTATGTATGGTGTCAAATAAATGTATTTTCTTTCTTTCTTTTCTATATACTTTTTTATTTTTTACCATACTATTTAAGTGGGTACGGAGCATGAGTAAAAGCGACTTCCCTATGTTATGACTTTTATAAACGCCAAAATACGTCAATCTGAGAGGATTGTTGTGTTATTCACTGAATGACCTAACTGTCTTATTACACAAGACTAAGACTAACCTGTGTTATGCAAGTTTGTTCAGTCATCGATCTAAGCTTGAGTAACAGGTTCAGGTGGGGGTACTCCATTTTCCGCATTTGGACTCCAGTTGGTCCTTTATGCGTAGAAAGCTTGAGTAACGTTTTTCTATGTCATAAACGTCACTCAGGCATTGATCAATGACTGAGCAAGCTTTTATAATACGGACCATAGTTTGCGAGGCTGATCTTGATGAAATTTGAGATTTAATGTCCAGTAAGAACATGAAGCAGCATGTGCAGGTAGATGCTGGATGCGGCAAGCTGAAGACAGGGCGCTATGGCGCTCATTGGGGGAGGCCTATGTCCAGCAGTGGACTAATATAGGCTGATGATGTGATGTGATGAAGAACATGAGCTATTTTTTTATGCAGGAAAAACACGTAGACCTTCGTAAACGCTTGTTCCGTTTAAACAAAGCATGAACTGTCAAGATAATCCGTTATCCAGTTCCAAGATCTTTTTTAAGTACGTAGTTTCTGTCCGCGGCTTTGCACGTATTGTTTCTATGGAAGTTTTAAGGTTTTAGGTAAATTCAATAAAGTTTTAAGGTAAATTCAACATTTCAGCCCAATTCATTCTGTAATTTTGATGTTAGCAGGTAACAAACATGCGTAATATCGAAACATCTAGATGAAAATTTTCGTTTTTATAATAATTAGTGTGATATGATTTACAACAAAGGGTTACCTTACCCCGTAATTCATAACCACGTGTAACCTGCTTTCTATAAAAAGGCCGCCGATAACATACCCAGGTAACCCCTTCCATTCAGCCTCATGTAGGAAACATGAGGTGTAAGGCTGTTTATTTTAATAATGTGCACGTGGCTTAAGGGTCTTTACTTTCTCACGAAACCAGGCCTATGTTTTGAAGGTTTACTTAAATTAATTGGGTGGGTGGAAACCAGATACAGGGTCCTAAGGCAATCCAAACTTTGTAGATATTTGGTTTTCGTTCTGCCTATAGAAAGGTAATTAACCTTATTTGAAATGGTTTTAATTGTTGGGACGTATATTAATTCAATAATGGGGAGCTAATGGGGAGATAATGATGTAACTAGGTTTTTAATTTGTTTTTCTAGAGCGATATAATTACCACTTAGCTGCCTTTTCTATTTCTAAGTCGTTATTAATGAACGTCGAATGGAATTCTGAGCAAAGGTGCGCCATTATCAATTTGTTGACAATAAAGTGCAAAAGCAGAAGAAAACATTAAGTCTTCCTTCAGGTAGATAATTTAAGGAAAGGAAATCTCTATAAATAAACATTTTAATGTTGCTCGTTGGTAAGCGTATCACTTACTAATAAGAGGAGCGACATGCCTTTTAAATAATGCTGGACAATTCACACAGCATTATCTAGCCCCATGGTAAGCAGAGCTTGTGTTATGGGTACTAGATAACTGATATACATACTATAATACATTACATAGATAGATATTTTTTATTATACATAGAAAACGACCAGAACACCCGGAACAAATATCTGCAGATCGTACACACAATTGTTCCGAGGCGGGAATCGAAACCGCAACCTCCTGCGTCGCAGGCCTTTGCCCACCGCGCCACATCAGTCGTCTGTACAGTCGACTGTTTATGTAAAATGTATTAAATTTAATGTATATACCAGTATGTTAAAATTTTATTCGCATTGTAATCTAATCCCTTTTATGTCTGTTAAAGAAACAAGTTAACAAACTTACCGGTCTGTAGTGTTGTACGGGGAACCGGCATACTGACTGACAGACGCCAAGTCCACGCCTCCTCGATATATTGAAACTAGAGCTAAGTCTAGTGTTTTACTCTGAAACAATAATACCTTTTTTAGAATCTAATGGAATCCCTCGCGGTACTTCGCTATTAAGTTAATTAACTTAGCTTAACCTCTCCTGCACGTCTATTTTAGAAATAGATGGAGATATCATTTATTTGATGCCTACTGCATCTATACACAATATTTAACCTTACACCTACTGAGTTTGAGCGCTGGGAGGTGCGAGTCATGGTTTTAATCTTATGCGCTTTCCAATGTTCCGTTGTATTTTAGTTATAATTATTTGTACATACTAAATAAATAAATTGAATTGAAAATATAAATTACAAATTTTGAATTAAAAATAAAATACTTAATTATTTATTATACACAATAAAGTCAATATGTTTCAAAAAAAGAAATAACATTATGTAGAAAATAAGTGACCATTTTAAATAAAACTTGGTATGATTTGATTAGTTAGTTATAGTTAGATTATTTCACTTTTTGTCGTCCGTTTTGTCGTGCATTTGTTTCATATTCGTGCAAAAAAAGGGCGAGACAAAACAGTCGACAAATACTGTCAGGTGGGGGGGTACTCCATTTTCCGCATTTGGACTACGCATAAAGGACCAACTGGACTAATACTATCGTTCTTACTAAAATGTGTTCTTACTTTTTGTTACTGTGAAGTTAAGTTAAGTTATAATTAAGAGCCAGGTATCAAACATAAATAAATAAATAAATAAAGCTGGACGCTCCACACAGCATTATCCAGTCCCAATTAAAGCTGAGAGCTTGTGTTATGGGTACTAGATGACTGATATACATAAAAGACTACATTAGGTACACACCATATACATTTTTACTATACATATAAAATACCCAGAGCACCCGCAACAAATATTTGTAGATCGTACAAACATTTGTCCCGAGGCGGGAATTGAACTTTAAGGCAGGCGGATTTTCGCCCGACGCGCCACATCGGTTGTCGTCAACATTTTGAACATCATTTTGATTTTTGATTATCTACATTTTTCTTTTTAGTAAATGAGTAGCGCAGTCGATCTTTAAATTAATGAATTCGAGGAAAGCTGACACAAATATTTCTGCGAAAATCTGCTTGTTATCGTAATAAAATGTTTGAGCCCATTGAGCTGCCAACTCGAACGAAAAAATACGAACGTAACAATACCTTATGAGCCCATATTCTTTGAATGCCGCGCAATATCATAAAATGTGAAATCTAAAAGTGTCTTTCTACTATAAGTTAACTGATCAGACTGATATGATGGCCTAGCCGAATTTCGGTCACACCGGCCAGTCCCAACGAGCCATCTGCACAGGACAAGCACCTGTGTTTGCACAAGTGTGTGTGCAAACACAGGTGAACTCCCTATGCGACCGATACAATCGGAGAGAGGTCAGGAAAGGATCAACGGCACGTGCTTACCAAAGAATTATAATAATTGCCAACTTCGTTCCCCGTACCTCATAGTACGGGGAACGAAGTTGGCAGTGTTGTCATACCACGCGGGATCGAATATGGAATTTTATTCTACTTGCCCTGTTAGTTGGTGTGGGACAAATCTTGCAACTGAATATTAGACCAAGCAACTGTTTATGTTAAAATTTGGCATACTTCTGTAAGTTCGGTGATAATATCATGTTATAGTATCATCGATCTGGTCTGATGATGGAGACTGTAGGTGATATTTTCTATGTATAATAAATAATATCTTTCTATATAATGTATTGTATTGTATAGTATATCAGTCATCTAGTACCTATAACACAAGCTCTGCTTAGCTTGGGGTTAGATTATGCTTATATTATACACATAGCGGGTATCATCCTCGGGAACACAATATGATACACGCAAAGATGGTATCCGCCAGGTGTAGACTATTGCAAAGAAAAATGAAAGAAATAAAACCAAGCTATTGTGATGGATGGATGGACTGGGTAATCGGGCTATAGGGGAGATTACGGACGTCTACCATAAACAAGTCAATCATAATGTTAAGAGTGGCAGCCGGTAGCTTGCCGAATTGCCGAATGCCTTAAAAATTTAGGAACCCATCCAGCATTAAGAAATTTAATCCTGTCTTGAAAATTACTGGTCCTAGATACCAAAATATTTCAAATGGTGTTCAGAAAAGCTGTTTTTCTTTAGTATATTCCCAAAACCAAAAACTTAAAAATTGTTAAAATTGTGGGCACAAAAATGTGAACAAAGGTAATTTTTTTTCCAAATTTATAAAAATTTAATATTTTCCAAATGGGTCAAGTTTTAAAAAAATAAAAAATGTTTTTGATTGGCCTTGACCGGCCGCATAAGCACCTTTAAGGTTATCCACTCATTATGGGACATCCTGTATGACTCATACAGATTAAGGGCCAATTTCCACAATGAATACAATGCCAAACAAGTAAGGTTGTTATACCCTTACTCCTTTTCATTAGCCACTAATATCAGCAGTTTCGGAAAATAATAGCATATTATGTTCCAGACAGACCGCCAAATTAGACAAATGATAAATTACCGAGAACACTGTTAATAATATAATGTAACAAAGGTTCTCTGTTTAGGACTTGTTCTTGTCGGGCGTATAATTTGATTCAAGGGTATTGTAATTTAATGTTACTATTTATAGCTTGTGTTTCGAGAATAGAGAATGAATAATGGTTAAAATGTCAGTTAGTCGAAGGATAGTAATCGATGCATTTTGAAATATGTGATGTCTATATTGTTTTAATATCTGACGAGAATCTGATTAATTAGAAAACATAATACATAATACAATACATTACATATACATATAGATTTTTTTTAATTATACATAGAAAAACGTCCAGAACACCCGGAACAAATATCTGTAGATCGTACACACAATTGTTCCGAGGCGGGAATCGAACCCGCAACCTCCTGCGTCGCAGGCGGACCTTCGCCCACTGCGCCACATCGGTTGTCTAAACTCTGTATGCGACTACGCGCGCATTGCTTCTATGGAAACATTAAGGTTGTTTCGAAACTGATTTATGGGATAAAAATCCATTGTTGCTAAAAATAAAAGTGGTCACTATGGCCAGTCTTTTCCGAGCCTGAGCTTACATTTATGAAAGCAAAAATAGACTCTTTCCCATTAGCATAAAAGCGCGATGACTACATACGGGAAATAAAACCAGCAATCATCACCTACCAACTAATAACGAGCCATAACCGTTACAATAATACGAATATACTGGAATATACGAATATAGGGGAACATAAAATTATATGGCGAGGCCGCTCTTCTTCGATGATAAGGTAAAATGAGCCTTACTATATATAAAAAGTAGGTCGTAAATGTATTGCAAGATTTTCGGAATCATCTTTAGGGAGAAGATAATGGAATTAGGAGGTATAGAGAATGGTGATGAGGATTGGTTGATTATCTTTATTAAATGATTTTTTCCTTGAACGGAACAGAATTCACGGGTTTACATGCCTACCTTGCCTGCAACGAAATAGGGTTTCAATTTAAAGTAAAGTAAAGTAAAGTAAAAAATCATTTATTTCTTTAGGCTTACAAAATAAGCACTTAGACAAGTCATATTTATACATTAAATTATTATCAAAAAAAAAATTATTTTTCTGTTCACTTCAATTTTTTGTCCACTAGTGGAAGAATTGAAAAAGAATTGCTTTGATGTTTCACAAAATATGTTAATTTACCATATTTGACAATATACACCACCATAGTTATTTTTCCTTGATTGTAGAAATGCTAATGATTTCGCCACTTTTTCTACAAATTCACGAAAGTAGGTAATTAAAAACAGCTTCTGCTTACGTTTACAAGCTTTTTTAGCCCCTGGCTCACTTAATTTCGAGTAACTAATAAAAAAAAAAAAATCAATTTATATTTATGAGACAGAACAATCATAATTAGAAAGCCACGCCTGGGTTTTAGCCTTAGTCAACTTTATAGTCTACTTGAGAAATAATTCATATAACACAGTAATTGCTCTCAGAAACAATAAATGCTCCCTGCTAAACGTTTGTTTGCAGCTCTTACAGAAGTTGGTCTTATGTCGTTTTTTTCGTAGTTGAGTAGCTGCAATCTTTAAAAGTTCTGGGATCGCCTTTATGAAACTGCTTTACCTGAAACCATTATTTTAAAGATTTTAGCGATAAATTGTTGTCGTAAATTTTACGACAATAACAAAATATCTCTCGAGCCAACATACGTGCATCAGCAATAAGTGATTGCAGATCGCTATTAACACTTTGACTGCGGTTTTTTTTCGACGATTGCGATCTTTTTTTTTACCTAAAAAATTCGTGCTGCCGCTCTACACAGCGGTTGTGTTGCGCCGCACATGCGTTTCGTTCGAAAAATATTACAGCTCTGCGGAGTCACAAAGATCTGTATTTTCTCAGCCGCTGCGCTAGTGTTGATTTATGCATATTAGTCACTTGTAGAAAACTCATACCGTGCGTTTTCAGCACTCAAAGTATACGATTTAGGAAGGTATTAGATACGGATCGGCTGGCAGAGGTCGGGAACATACCGAAATAATAAATGCTCTAGGTACGCATCGTAATTTTTACGAATGGTTAGTTATCTAGGGTGATTGCGCATCCCATTCTAGTATTAATTTTGCCTCAATTTAGGTAACTGCGTAGATATTATGAAGCCGAAGATTCATCCAACCTTATTTTAAGGACACCGTTTGATATTTTCATGAAATTCAGAGCATTTTAGAGGAAACATTGTTTATCTACGTGAGAAATTAAAATATGAATACGATACAAAAAAAACAGCGTAAACACTAAATATTTTTAATAAACACTTGACACCGTTTAACATTTCAAAAATATTCAGAGCAGTTTAGAGAAAACGTTTGTTTATTTACTTGAGAAATTAAAATATATTATATATATATAGGCCTCCTCATCGATTTCGATGACGGCGACCCTAGATAATCACGGACTTTTTCTATCATGAGCTCTAATTAAAATATGAGCAGGCTGCAAAATAAAATATATCTAGTGATCAATATAACACACAAGTCGTCTGTGTATACACATAGATACATTGGTAAACACATAAATATCCACTCCACTTGAGACGCCTACGACTTTGAGTCTACCCTCCCCTCCCACTTTTTGTTTACCCCGCCAATTAGTCTCCGAATAGCACTTGTAGCGAAGCGAACTAGCAAAAACTGTGTGTGCCAAAAAGATAAGAGTATCCACACGCAAGCTAATGTAGACTAATGAGGGCGTTTGTCTAGTAGACTGGGCCGCAACGTAATTAGAGGCTGGTTTCTAGACGAAGGGCAAAGTTGGATTTGAAATAAAATTGAGGTAAAATGGAGACTCCTCGGAGCTGAATAAAAGAGCTTCGTAAGCGAAGGCGTGATTGTAGGCTATTCTCGAATGTTCTGTTAGTTTTAGGTTTTTCACGTAAGTTAAAATGCCTTCTTCGATATCGACGGTTTGAGTTTCAGGCCCATATTATGAAATATTGCGCAGTCGTCGATTTATGCTTGAGTAACGCTTTTCTATGGTATTAACGTCACTCAAGCATAGATCTATGACTGAGCAAGCTTTAATAATACGGGCCTAAGGGCCTTTGTGGGGTCCAAAATCACAATCTTATTGAATCCAGATCGGATAATAATAATCTCAATATATCACAACAAACCCACGTCGTCTTAACTTAACACCCACACAAATTAAAGCAACGAAAATACTCGATAACAATTGCTTGCAGTCAATAAGCATGTTTGTTAACAAAGCCTTCGTTACAGATCTTGGTATCGAATATTTTGTAATACAATAATATTATTATCAATTTTCTTCTGATGTTTCTCGTCTCGGCTTTTGGTATTCTATTATTTTAGATACTTCAAAACAATATTGCCCTACTAATATTTCAAATGATAAAATAAGAATGGGTGTTTGTAAATAGCAAAACACCTTATTTCGTGTTTCTCGCCCAAACAACTCAAATTGTCCAACTGTCCAGACTGAACAAAATAAAAAAAAATGCTTGACAATTCACACGGCATTATCTAGCCCCAAGCTAAGCAGAGCTTGTGTTATGGGTACTAGATAACTGATTATACATAATACATCACTTATGTAGATAAATATTTTTTATTATACTAAAAAGCGTATAAAGCTTAAGAGCGTTGATAGATGAAATATATTTTAAGCAATGTTCAACGTTCAACAACAATAAATTTCTTATAACAATGCTTTATGTTAATGCGGTTAAATCAAATTGTAATGTAGGTAATCCGCTGTCTGTCTGCCCCTATGTATGCTTAGATCTTTAAAACTACAAAAAAATGGCATCAAAACAGAATTCGATGCCATTTTTTTTAATAGAAAGAGTGATTTAAGAGGATTTTCATAAACTATTTGACACATGGATTTCAAAGCGGGCGAAGCCGCGGGGCGTAGCTAGTTATTTTATAAAAAGAAGCGGCAATGCTGATGGCAATGCTAGCGGGACAATGCAGCCAGCGTCTTGAGGACGCTTCCGACTGGTATTCATATATATGGATCAGTTCAGCCACAAAGATCTTTTGGAACATTTCGCAGTTAGCTCAATTGTTTCGTTTGTACATGCTAGTTCTAATCTGTTTCTATTATTGTATTATAACTTTCACTATTGAATGTATTATTATAGAAAAAGATTGATTGAATATCCTGATTCCTGACACTTAGACCTACAACATTTTGTGTTTTAAACCTACAAACATTATCAAGACAAAATTTGCATTAAAATATTGAACATATAACGCAATTCGCGTATTATCGAATATATTGGACGTGTCCGATTAAAGCTTATCAATGTTGCCGAACAACAATCATACTTAACGCTATTTCATTTGAAATTATTGTTAAAAAATACCGACAGACTCATGAATTGTAACTTTAATAATAAAAAAACAAACCTGAACTATATGAGGGACTTGGAGTCTGGGGGGGGGGGGGGTCAGATAACAATGAACACCCGTAAAAAAAAAAAACCTAAAAGCCGACGATCACCAGTCGGTAAGGGGTACGCTGAAAAACGCCGAATGTGCTTTTTAAGCTTGTCGGCATTATGCTGAGCTTACTCCCATTGCCTGAGAATGTACTTGTTATTAATTAATTTAAATATATGAATTGTATGTTACGTAAGTAGCTACTTATTAATTATAGATAATTAAGAAGTAGCTACTAATGCTTATTTAAAATGTAATGCTCAACTAAAGCTTGCATGTAGTCATATAAAGATAAAATGTTTTTATAAATGGTTCAATAACCAAAAGTACATACTTTTGGTTATTGAACCATTTATAACCATTTATTTTATATACTTTTACTTATACATTATTACATAATAATGTATAAGTAAAAGTATATAAAAAGTACGTAATTCTTAACTCCCTAGTAGAAAAGTTTGAAAAAGCGCATCGCTTACGAACGATTGTAAATTTCAATTAATATTATCTAGGAAAAATGTACACTGGATATGTATTACTATTATATTTTGTTATGTTTATAAATAAAGATATTTAAAAATTGAAATTGAATTATAGATAAGTTATGTTTTTAGTATATTATGTAGTATCTATAAATAGTTATAAGTTCAGGCAATAAATCATTATTCTATTCTAAATACATACATATTTACGAACGTACGAGTATATAAGACAAACCAATTTGAGCTACTCCATAATATATTGGCCTGAAGTTGTGTTTGGCGGGTAGTATAAGTAGTATAAAAAAACTTACCTGAAAGTGCGTCTGTACAACCACTGCCCTAAAAACTATAGAAGCGTCTTCGACCCTGGTCTCCAGAGGTTTCTCTGCGAACTTCGGACAGCGGCTGTCACAAACTACTGTCCGACACAGCAGTAGAATCACCAATAGCAAATCCTTGTTCGAGATTTGACCTGACGGCAAACCCATTTTGAACTCTACCACAAACACTTTACATTTTAAATTCATCTAACACTGAAGCACTTGAGTTTCTGTCTTCGCTTCTGGCGCTTTCGGCTTTGCATTTTTTATCTGTAACAAGGGAAAGATTCATTATTCAGGGTGAAGTTATAGACGGCATGGGTTTCTGCTGTTTGGGAAGCCTGGCTTGTTATTTATGAGAATAAAATGCTGGGAATTCTGTCGCAATTGTTTTGGTTTATGCCTAGATATTTATGTTCTCGGTTTGATGCCAGGACTTTTTGAAGATTTTCTTCGCTTTTGTAAGATTTTATGGCCCGTAAAGATGTCTTAACTAGCTCTCATAAGTCTTTACTGTTTCAGTCATCCCGTGACCACAAAAGTCTGTATAGTGAGAATAGAGAAATATGTATATACTGGGGTTAGAAAGGCACTGCCAGGTTTGAATTCGAGTATATACTGAAGGATAAAACTGGTACGCGATTTGACGAATATAATGAACCATTTCAGGTTGTGTTACGGTAAGTCTTTTATTTTTACCCGACATAAAAAAGGAGGTTTTAAATTCGACTTTATTTTGATTTTAAGTCAATTCAGCTTTATTAGACCACAATCTCACTTGTTATAAAGTAAAGATGTGGCCGACGATTTATCACGAAGGTCTACAAGATACCTTTTCACTCATATCTTGAAGAGACTTAGGTTATAATTGACCGCATAAACAGCAGCAGGGTAGTCTTTCAGACAATGAATAAATGTAATTAAAACCCGTAAACATTCAGTTAGATACTGCTTTAAAAAACAGAGCAGTTGAGACGTCAGAAAAATCCCAAAAGGCCTAAAATCAAACGATAAAAACCCTTCTACACTCACTTCGACAGCCCGGCACTTGGCCTTGTAATGCAATATACGTATATAGGAGTATCCTTAGCATTATTATACTTCTACTAAGTGGCGGGAAGCTACTTGTTTCATTAATAGTATAAAGCTTTCCAAGAAGGCCTAGTATAAACTGGGTCAGTTAAAAGTTGAAACAGTGTTCACATACCTTATTGATTTTATTCTTTGAACTCATTTTTCAGCAATCAGAAAAGGGTAAACGTGAATTGTTTACTTTAAACGAAACAGCGGCTTCAATTGTAAGCACCAGTTCTAATTTGTTATTATTATTTTTTTCTATAATTAATTGTATTTATATTTAGTCCGTACTCGTACATTTATAATGGAGAGACAAAACTAAATTATTATCCTGTTTACGTATACAAATTATGAATTAACAAAATAATTAGCAACAAAACAAAATAAAGCAAAGATAATCCGGGGTAAATGAAATTTCCATCAGAATTATAAATAATAAGGACAGCAATACCCGGAAATACAAGCTTTCCTCCAAATTACGTGTTTATTATTCCATCTGACTCAAACAAAATTGATTTTCAAATAGTAATTTCCGGTAGCTGTTCTGTTTTCTAATCATTGAGATAAGTTGATTAAATTAGTCGGACTCAATCATAATCTTGACGCTGGATTTGTCAGTCGGATTGAAACAAGTGAGTGGAAAGCAAAGATTGATTAGCCGTTTTCTGATATTAACTGTATTACAGCTAAATTAAATGTTAAATGTTTTAAACGCAAACCACAGCATAATACTAATGTGATTTGCATGGCGTAGCGTTTCAAGGATAGTGTTTATTTAGCACTTTAAGAAATTGTAAAGATCTAAAATCGACGAGGAATGTAAGTTACGTCTAAATATACCAAAGGGATTTATTGATATTCGATTGTTTACATATATTTCAAATGTGACTTGTGTTTATTTTAATTATCTGAATTTGATGTTGTCGTAAATATTAACCTACGAAGCAGTACACTTGCTATGACGTAGGCCTGCTACGCCGTAGACCTACTGCGACTTAAACCTCCTCAGGCTCAGAGTTGCTAGAACGTAGGTCTGCTAAGGCTTAGACCTTCTAAGGCGTAGACCTACTACGTCGTAGACCTGCTACGGCGTAGACCTACTACGGCGTAGACCTACTACGAGACGTAGACCTACTGCGGCGTAGACAAGATTAGACGTAAGCTAGCTACAGTGTAGAACTACTACGCTGTAGACATTCTAAGGTGTAGATTTGTCTAGACGTTGGGTTGCCACAGCGTACACTTGCCTAGATGTAGGCCACCCACTGCGTGAACCTTTTATGGCGTAGACTTATTACGGCGTAACTTTTGGCGTAGAAATTATTGACGAAAATGACGAAATTCATGGGTTGTATTCAATTAGGAACATACAGAAAGTTTGCCTCATGACGGTTATTAGCGACAATTCGCGACAGAAATGTCAACACACGATATTCTCGTATATTTCAATCTCTAAAACGAGCGCTCGTCATTAGCACCGGTAGGCTTTACGGTAATCAGCGCGAGCTCCACTCAACGGATTCAGAAGCTTACGTAACAGGATGTAAAGATTAAATCCCTTTGAAGGATCAGACTTGCTTACGGATTGATTTTGAAAGAAAACAGGTTATCTGCGCTTTCATAAGCCTTAAGTTTACTTTTCCCCAATAAGCTCAACTGTTGTTGTAAATACTAGTTCTAATGAGTTTATCAATTAATGTTATTATTATTTTAATGGTTTGCTTTTGGTTTTACCGTGGAACCTCGGACCCACCACCATTATGTTACAATCCTAGAGTTTTTGCATAAATGCATCCATATTTTTATATAATATATATGCATATATTTTTATAATTCATGCATGACTTGTCTATTTTAAATTTGTAGTTTTATTAGTTATCCAAATAAGCGTCTGTAAAGTTGTGTTTTTTTAAATAATTATAATGTTTCTATTAGTGGCATCTTGATTGGTTTATACAAAACTATATTACTGTTAACTTTAAGAATATTGTAAACTGTGTGTGCCTTATTAAACGAAAAATAAAATAAATATGCATACTAAAAGTCACAAACTATTTATAAAATTTAAAAAAAAAATGTTTGTTAAAAGACTTACACAGAACATAATAAACTTAAACTTAAAGGTAAACTAAGCGTGTAAGTCCAGTAATAAAATAAATAAAATAAATAAATAATGCTGGACAATTCACACAGCATTATCTAGCCCCATGGTAAGCAGAGCTTGTGTTATGGGTAATAGATAACTGATATAAATAATACATTACATAGATAGATATTTTTTATTATACATAGAAAACGACCAGAACACCCGAAACAAATATCTAAAATAAAGACACTTGATATTTTTTACGGCAAAATGACTGGACGGATCTAAATAGAAATCGGCAATTTGACATAATTAATAATATTATCAATAATATTTTATTTGTTTATGGAGGTTTGTTTGGCCAACATTGCACCATTTTTAGGGTATTATAAATTTTAATTTGTTTCCTGGGTCCCACAGGCCCCAGCAGAAAACCAGCGCAGGTGTTTTTACTAACACCTGTATATGCTGAGTTGGGACCATTTTGTAGTTTAAACTAAATTTAATAATATTATATTTTTGCTATATGCCGTATTTTCTTTAAGTGGTAGGTAACGATTTTTTCTGTTTGTATGTTTTATTTATGTTTAACTACAAATAAACGTTTTGATTTGATTTGATTTTTGATTTGATTTTACCACAAATTGTTTGTATTGGTGCTCACACTCGTTTGGACCATATACATAGTTCTATAACATTGAGTTTGGATAAAGATAATAAATATTGTTAAAACAAAACAAAACTCGACTGAAAAATTCTACAAACATAAATAGTAAGTTACATGCATTGGAGATATTTTTTAAGCAAAGGTTGAAAAAGAAGCCTTACTTATCTTTATCTAGGACTAGCGGAACTTCCCGGCTTCGCAAGGTTTTAGTACAGATCCCTAACTTTTTTGAAAATATAGTATAGCCTATGTTCACTGGGGATAGTGTAGCTTCCCAAAGAAGAAATAATTTTTCAAATTGGTCCTGTAGTTTCGGAGCCTATTCAGTACAAACAAACAAACAAATAAAAAATCAAACCTCTTTATAATATTAATAATATAGAAAAGCCCTTGAAAGTTACAAGCAAATGCTAATGGTGTTGTAACTGAGTCTAAATTTCAAGAAACATTATTTAACCAGCTTTCTCCTAAAACCTAGTTCCTGTGTAACTAATACCTGTGGATTTAGTTCGGGTATTATAACTAATAATTAAAGGCAGGCTTAGACGCATGTACCACATCATACATCGCCTTAATAGATAATGTGTTGTCGCACTATAGCGGTGAGTTCAGGGATTGTGGGTGAATAATGATAGATTAGTTTACCCTATTTTGTTTGAATACCGACATAATAGAGATTACCCTATTACGAGAGTGGTTCTGAAAAGGAAACGAGATAAGTTTGTTCCGATGACATTAAATAAATAAATAAATAATGCTGGACAATTCACACATCATTATCTAGTGCCCCATAGTCCCCATGGTAAGCAGAGCTTGTGTTATGGGTACTAGATAACTGATATACATAATACAATACATTATATAGATAGATTTTTTTATTATACATAGAAAACGACCAGAACACCCGGAACATATATCTGCAGATCGTACACACAATTGTTCCGAGGCGGGAATCGAACCCGCAACCTCCTGCGTCGCAGGCGGACCTTCGCCCACCGCGCCACATCGGTCGTCAATTCGATGACATTGACACTTGTTATATTGTTAAATTAATTTACTTGTGTTTTATCTATATTACTAAACGAAAATAATTTCAAGCTGAAGACAGGGCGCTATGGCGCTCATTGGGAGAAATGAGTATATAGTATATAAATTATAAGTTCTAGCAAACAAAGTGAATATATAACTTTTTGATGATGGTTAAGTCACAGTACGAGTGGAAGAGATCGCTCTCAGCGATAAGGCCGTCCTTTATACCCTTATTCTAAGTTTTTATCTCTGTATTATTTTCTGTTTTGTGTGGTGTAATAAAGTGTTATCTATCTATCTACGAGTAAGTTACTTGTAGCAACCTCTCAGTCAGTCAATAAGCTAACAAAAATATTTTTCAACGATCAAAATCATGAATTCCTTCATAACTCAAGCTCCCCTAAATGCGGGAGACGGCTCCCGTAACCCACTTCCTACATAAGTTAGAACCTGACGGATAACATTTGTAACTTTTTTGACATTTCTACGTAAATGTCGAGGAATGGAAGGACTTGGTTGGGTTGCTTCATTTTTATTATTATCAGAAATAAATAATAAATAATGCTGGACAATTCACACAGCACTATCTAGCCCCATGGTAAGCAGAGCTTGTGTTATGGGTACTAGATAACTGATATACATAATACAATACATTACATAATAATAATAATAATAAATAATGCTGGACAATTCACACAGCATTATCTAGCCCCATGGTAATTACATAGATAGATATTTTTTATTATACATAGAAAACGACCAGAACACCCGGAACAAATGTCTGCAGATCGTACACACAATTATTCCGAGGCGGGAATCGAACCCGCAACCTCCTGCGTTGCAGGCGGACCTTCGACCACCGCGCCACATCGGTGGTCGATAAATGGCGTTTGATATTTCTTTTATCAGTAGCTAATAATGTATATAATACTGAAACGTAATTTCAAACTTGACTAAGTTAAGTATTATTATACTAGCTACGCCCCGCGGCTTCAACCCCGTGGAAATCTACGTGTCAAATTGTTTAAATGGTAAGTATCTTCTTATGTCCATCTCCTGGTTCTAAGCTACCTCCCCAATAATTGTCATCCAAATTGGTTCAGCCGTTCTTGATTCATAAAAAATGTAACTAACACGACTTTCTTATTAGATATACGAGTAAATATACGTACATTTAACGTCATAAACCAAAGCTAGGTACAGTAATATTATACAGATCAAATCTAAATAAATAAATAAAAAATTAATAATGCTGGACAATTCAACACAGCATCATCTAACCTCCTGGTAAGCAGAGCTTGTGTTATGGGTACTAGATAACTGATATACATAATACAATACATTACATAGATAGATATTTATTATTATACATACATAGAAAACGACCAGACCACCCGGAACAAATATCTGCAGATCGTACACACAATTGTTCCGAGGCGGGAATCGAACCCGCAACCTCCTGCGTCGCAAACGGACCTTTGCCCACCGCGCCACATCGGTCGTCCAATCTAACTAGTAGTGCACTAAATATTATGTACCTTCTCCTTTTTATAGGCTTTTGGTAAGATCTAAGATCTTTGGTCGTGATTTAGTTTATTATGTATGTACCTATTCTTATACAAAACCACAAACAGATAAATATAATATTTTTCTACCGAAACCTTAAACCAAATCGTACCTTCAAAACCACAAGTTGATCAAAAACATGTCCCACCTTTCTACAAACACGGTTCCTCGAATAACGGCTTAATAAATGGCGTGGCATATGGCGGCGGAATTAAACCGACGTTTTTCACCATTATGGGGAGTGATTTATCGGGCTCAAGCGACCCTTGCAGGGTTTACTTGCGAAGGTTTCGGGTTATCTGATTGGATGATTGGGTGTTTGCTTTACGCCTGTTTCCCTTTGACATGTTTGTGAGTTTAAGTCAAGTTTAAAATAAACAAGATAATTTTAAGAGTATCATCATCAACCTTGTTAGCCCACTGCTGGACATTCTGTCTTCAGCTTTAAGAGTTTAAAGTTTAAAAATTAATCCCTAACCCAATCGGCTGTTTTTTGCAATGACAAACTAACGAGCGAGATCGCGATATACTCCTCCGTTGATATACCGTAGGAAATTTACGCTGGATAAATATAGACTTCTCTTTCTACGTGTTTCCTGGTATTTTCACCAGAAAGAAGAGAAATGCACGCTAGTTTCGGTATCAGAGTTGTCTGTTGTGGATGGTTGTCAGTCGTCGTCCGTCACCGTCAGCTTGGAGCTTAGTTGAATTCTCAAAGGCTTTGAGAATTCAACCAAATCCTGTGAGCAGAAGTCTGTATTTAAATAAACAACGTCGACTATCTATACTTCTATACTAATATTATAAAGAGGAAAGGATTTTTTGTTTGTTTGTTGTTGCTCTGAAACTACTCGACCGATTTGAAAAGTGATTTCACCGTTGGGAAGCTACACTATCCCCAGTGAACATAGGCTATATTAAATTTTCAAAAAGTTAGGGATCCGTACTAAAACCTTGCGAAGCCAGGAAGGTCCGCCAGTATTCAATATTTCCAAGACGTGGAAACCTATCAAAGGCTGTACCTACCTCTCAAGTTAACGAAACCTTCCACACTCAAGTTACTTATGAAAATACACCACAAAATATAGAATTTCAGCGTCGGAAACTCAAATATTCTATTCAATTTTTGGATATTCTGTTCCATTTTCGGAGAAATAAATTGCCCTCAATAAATGAATAACAAACAAAGCCGCCAAATCAGAGGGTGAAAGGTTGCTGGAAATGTATACAAGATGGGTAATTTTATTTCTTGTTACATATTGTGGAAGGCTCCAGCTCAATTTAGTTAGCAGCTATACATTTTGATGATAATGGTGAATACCTACACAATTAATCAAAGATTCAAACATGCGCTGAAAATGGTGACGTAAGTATTCCTTCTTGTTGAGAACAGGAAAGAATCCGGTTCCCGTGCGCCCTATAAAAGTCCGAAATAATACTAAATTGGACCTTTCAGTTCGTTAGGCGACGTATTGAGCCCAAAAACTGCAATGTCTCGACCTACGCATTGAATACCGACCTAACGAACTATGAGAATGTAATGATCGAGCCGCGGTCGTAGGTAAAGTTTGAATGTTCAGCCGCGACTAAAGTCTGCGACTAACAAACAAACAAATTCGAACAGCTTGATTTTAAATGCGGACAAAAGAGTACTCTGACCTTTACTAGGCTTGATTTTTTATTACTTAGACCTAGACAATTTATCTCTTACTCACTTATGAAATAGGTTGCGCAAAAAAGTCGCGTCCGAGATTCCATATTTTGGTTTCCAGCCTCCCTATTCATATTCCGTGACCACAAATTAGCTGGTCGACCAAGTACACAAAATCTGTTATCAAGCGTGTTCAACTAATGAAATAACCTAATACCAATATGTGATTCTTACAAAACGCAATTAGTAGATACATATATTATATTCCACCAAAATATTTTATGAAACTGCGGATACAAATGAATGAATGAATGAACACTTTATTGTACCCAAAATAACAAAACCTAACCTTATATCTAAATCTTACATAATAACAGTACAATAGGCGGCCTTATCGCTTAAAGCGCTAAGTCTATTTCTTCCAGGCAACCAGGGATGGAGAAAAATATATATTATACAAAGAGTTGGTAGAGTACAAACAAACAGTAATAGAGAAAAATAAAATTGGATAAATTCTGATCACTGTTGGAGCAGGAATAAGAATCTGGATAAGAAAGAGAGGAGAACGAAGGAAACATTTTAGACAACTGAAGATAGAAGGTGGGACTTTAGTTTAGACAGATCTCTGTTTCTAAGAAAATTATGAAACGGAAAGAATTAAATAAAAACAAATCGTTCACAGAATCTGTATTTTGTTCTAAAACAATATAAAATGCTAACTTCTTTTCGGATCCATTCAAAAACATCTGTAATCTCTTAATTTAAAAGAGTTATTTGCGTTGTGAGCTCATGAATAAATATTTCGCATAAAGGCTTCGCGGCATTCAATAACTTTTTCAATTATCATCATTGAAGCCCCGCCAAGTTTTACAATGGCCGATTCTAAATGCCATTTGTTTTGCTTTTTGAAATGGAAATGAGATACAATTTTAGAACTCGTACGAAGTTTTCATAAATAGCCATCTATCTAAAGGGTGTGTCTTTCCACGATCCCTTCGCTCGTCTGATACCCTTCTTTTAAAAATCCCATCACACACTTCCCAGTTCTATGGTGACTCCTTCACGTTGCAGGCCGCCAGGCTCTGGAACGCCCTTCCCGTTTCTATCCGTCAAGCGAAATCCCTTCGCCTTCTTCAAAAGTATGGTTCATCAACACTATCTGACCACTCTTGATAAGTTTTCTTGATTTTTATTTTTAGTTTTATTTTCAATGTTATTATGTTAATTGTTCCTGTTTTTTTTTGTTCTATTTTTATATATGTACATAAGATAAATATTAATTATTTTATATATAATTATTAAATAATTACGCCACCGTCAGCTTTAAAACGTACCGATCCTATCCATCCAAAGTTTGCCTTGAAGAGATCGCTTTTAGCGATAAGGCCGCCGATTGAGTTACTAGTTATAGTTAGTATTAAGATCCTTTAGTAATTATTTTTTGTATTGATGGTGCAATAATGTTATATTGTATTGTATTGTCTTTCATAGATCAAGCGAATTACGATGTTCGTGTGTTTCCAATCTATATCAAATGGACACCTATTTGAATGTCTTGCGATTTTTTTCGGTTAATAGCTAGAACTGAATTTGGTTCAAAAGAATTCACTTAATTTCGTGCTCCAATGTTTAATCCACCCTCATAAAAGCAACAGCGAGAACAATAAAACTATTATTCACCTTCGCAATACTTTGAAAGTCTAGATCGTGTTTATTAGAGTAATAAAAGCTTGATAGAAAGGTGCACGATAAAAAAGTTATAAAAACCCTTTTACTTACTCAACGGATTACAGTCTTCAGTAAAATACGAATTGAATAATCAGTATTGCGATTGGTTTCTTTCACTTTTTGTGGCTCCGTAGTTTACAGATTTGTAGCTGCTTAGAACTTATTGGTCTACGTGATTTGAAAGAGTTTTTCTTGGCTTTTTCATTGGTATTTTTTCTAGAACATGTTAGTAGAAAGGACTGTATTTTGCTTACAAAGTTTCCCTTTAATAGTCGTCGTTTTGTATTATTTAGTTTATACAAACTATAGCGACGTATTGCGTGAGGAAAGAATGGAGTAAAAATAATAAAATATAAATATATAATATAGGTAAAGTTTTCGTATCTTGGCTTAGTACCTACAGTCAGCATGAATGAAAACGGATGACGAGCCAAATAAAAGTGATTCAGTGTACCTAACTTGACCCGAGCGAACCCGAGCAAGATAATATACAGTTCTGTCTTTGTTGATGATGATGTATCAAAAGTAAACGTAAATTTTTTACTTTTGATACATTATTTTTAACAGTTTAAGTCCGATGTCCGACAGAGAAAACCAAAGTAATCGACATTAGCTCTGAGAATTAGCAAGCTGAAGTGGCAGTGGGCCGGCCATATCTCGCGAAGAACCGACGGCCGCTGGGGGCAAACGTGTTCTTGAGTGGAGACCACGACTCGGTAAACGTAGTCTAGGACGCCCTCCGACCAGGTGGGATGACGACTTGCGAAAGACTGCAGGTAGATGCTGGATGCGTCAAGCTGAAGACAGGGCGCTATGGCGCTCATTGGGGGAGGCCTATTACCAGCAGTGGACCGATGTCTGACTTAATCATCAGCATCAGCCTATATGTTTTCACTGCTAGACATATGCCTCCCCTAATGAGCGCCATAGCGCCCTGTCTTCTAGCTTGCCACATCCAGCATCTGCCTGCAGTCTTTAGCAGATCGCAGATCGTCATCCTTCCCTGGCCGGAGGGCTTTACTCTCTCTTTGACTTGACTCTCTTTTATAATAGTTGACGCTAATTAACTGATTTATCAAGCCAACAAAATAATAAGAGAAAATCAACGCTATCCAAGTACCCTTCGAATTCTAATTTGATCGAAGACTAATTTGTTTTGGCAACCTCATTGACTTTGATTTGTTTACTATTAAAACAGTCTTTGTATTGACAAAGAAATAATCCTTAATTGGGTGCTGTGAGGTTTTTTTTTTGTTGCAAACTAGTAGGACTCATCAGACCACTGGATCTGTAAGTACGCTAGTTTGCGGTTACTCTTAAAATCAATAAAAAACTGTTGCTATAGATGCAACATCATTTTTGACATCATACAAGGAAGTTTACTAGTAACTGGTATTATTACTTTCAATAATCACACACAGTGCTGGTGCTGTGAGGTTAGGTTAGACATAACTTTGTTTTAGGATATTTTTTTGGGAAAAACCTGAAAAGAACTAAGTGTAGTGTTGATTCTTATACAGGTTGGTTTTATTTTTACCCTTGTCCATTGGTTTTGAGGTAAAAAATATGGCATTCCAAATAAAGTGAGAAATAAATGTTTATTTCACAAAAACAGTGCGTATGTTCCTATATTTACATAGAAATACTTGCTTTTTATGTACATGTCTTAACTTAACACGTCACGTTTCTGTCGAAAATAACGTATAGTTCACATCGACGACCGATGTGGCGCGGTGGGCGAAGGTCCGCGACGCAGGAGGTTGCGGGTTCGATTCCCGCCTCGGAACAATTGTGTGTACGATCTGCAGATATTTGTTCAGGGTGTTCTTGTCGTTTTCTATGTACCTATAATAAAAAATATCTGTCTATGTATAGTATTGTATTATGTATATCAGTTATCTAGTACCCATAACACAAGCTCTGCTTACCATGGGGCTAGATAATGCTGTGTGGACTGTCCAGCATTATTTATTTACATAAAAATACTTGCTATTTATGTACATGTCTTAACACGTCACGTTTCTGTCGCAAATAACGTGTAGTTAGGAATTCTATATTTTTTCAAAACTATATTTTACGTCGGCATCCGGCCTCAACGTATAAAAATAATAACTTTTGAGCTGCTATTTCTATTACTGATTATAAGCTGAAACGTAGAAAATAAAGCAGGTCACGTAGAAAATAATACAGCTAGGTTATAACACTTATTGAGCTATAACCGAAATTGCTTTGATCGAAACTTCCACGAACCTAAAAAGGTCAGTGTTACATATGGCGTGTTTCATAAAAATCTACGTTTTACTGCATTTGTTTTTGCCGGCGGTTTCACTCACCTGTTACCTAGATAAAACTTAACTATGTTAGAGCATGCTGAAATATATAAACATGTGGTGGATGTTAAAAAAATCTAGCCTGATTCCAAAGGCTTATATTGCTATTATCCAAAGGTATTTTTATTTTTCTCAAAAGCAAAATGGTTGTTTTTACTGTTTATCTTTCTTATTCTACGAGAAAAACTTCCAAGCATAAGCGGTCGCTTTTGCCTCCTAGTTTTGTTTCTAACGGTTTAAATGTCCTCTTTCTGTATATTTTTTGTTTCTAAACAAAGGGCAAAAGTGTTCTTGAGTGGAGACCACGAATCGGTAAACACAGTGTAGGACGCACTCCGACCAGGTGGGATGACGACCTGCGAAAGACTGCAGGTAGATGCTGGATGCGGCAAGCTGAAGACAGGGCGCTATGGCGCTCATTCATCATCATCATCAGCCTATAGAAGTCCACAGCTGGACATAGGTCTCCTCCAATGAGCGCCATAGCGCCCTATCTGTCTGGCGCTCATAGGGGGAGGCCTATGTCAAGCATTATATTGTACCTGAATCTCCTGACTGGAAATTACACCCACTGTGCCGTGAGGGTCGTCAAATTATGTTCTCTATTATAATAGTTGTCCTTATACTGGTTTCATCAACACACGTCGTTTGATCGCGTGATGGAACCGATTATACACTAGAGTTCAGTTCAGTCGATTATACACAAGAGTTCAGTTCACTGGAAGGTACACATCGCTGATCCGCGGCACGGGGCTTCTTGCCTGACCTACAGGGTACGCTTCCGAGGTATAATAGTTGATCAAATGAACTTCAGTGAAGTTCGATCATTATTATTTGAGTCAATTCATTCGAAAATTATATTATAATAACCAGGTAGTTTCCTCTAGTCTACAGGCAACTATTGCACATTTTTAGAGATTTCACTCGATTAAAACATCGAGTTGCATCGATATATTTACCCTATTCTTGTCCGTCCCTAGCGGTAGTCTCATTCTTTTAGAGTAATTTTAGAAACAAAGCTTCCTATCTATTGGGCCTAAAACAAGGACTTGACTATGTTTTAATAGGGCGGGTTGGGTTCCTATAATTTTCGAATGAATTGACTCAAATAATAATGATCGAACTTCACTGAAGTTCATTTGATCAACTATTATTTTTCGTCAATTCATTCTTCAAATTATATTATAATAACCAGGTAGATGTTCAGAGATGGAAGGTTTGTTTTCCTTCGTCTTATGATATATGCTGTAAACAATATTGTTTATTAAAAAGTATAGAGGTAGATAGGTAAATCACAGTCGATTTAATGGACAAACTTTCAGATAGGTTAATAATTATCTTTTATGTAATCATATATCATATATAAGCCTAAGTCCAGCAGTGGACTAATATAGGCAGATGATGATGTAATCATAATATAAACTAAAAGCATTTATCTTCTATTAAACGAAACTAAGGCTGAAACTTACAGACCCTATAAACTAAAACAGTCTTGTTTAGTAACCTTACGAGTTCGACGGAAATACAACTCTTCTTGCAAATTTACTCTCGTTATTCATTAGGGGTCGGTTGTAAAAGCGGGCAAAGGTGGTGGATGCGGGGATCCAGCCCGCCGCCGTCTTGCGGATTGTGTCTATACTGACGCCGCGCCGGCAGCGCTGGCGGCCGAGCTGGCCGCGTGCCGCGTGCTGTGCGCACTGAACATGCCTGTGTCCACGCCTTTATCCAGCGACTGATCTTTATACCGTCTGGTATGATTGTAATATTTTACAGTTTTATCATGGAAAAAGTTTGAACTCTATGTGCGGTACATAATGCTAATAAAATAACTAACTTTTTTCTAATTTTTTCAGTACTTAGGTAATTCTAAATTTGGGTACCAATCAGATTATAGTTAAAAACTATTTGAGGGTCCCAAGTGGACGTATATTTAGGACGGTTGGGTTTGATTTTGTAAGCACACTTAAGAAGACGTCTTATGCAAAGATCGGAACTGATCTGATCACCCAAGAAAAAAGATAATGCGGAACGGTGACTATTAAGAGAGCCATACGAACATCCATTATTAAACTGCTCAGTTCAAAAGTTTAAAACGAATGCATTTGAGTCGTTGAAAACGTTACTATTGTTGTCCATACAAAACCGCCACCAGAGCTTCAAAGTGATGCTATACTGCTTTATGGTGGTGTCTGCGAGCGAGGCGAGCATCAGGTCGAGCGTCGCCAGCGGTAAGCCGCGCCGCGTGAGCGCCGAGCGCAGAGCCGCGCGGCACCCAGGGTAAGGTTCGCATGGAGAGGGTGGTACTCCCTGAAATGCGATTGTTACAAATACTCTACTCGAGTTTACTTACTAGGATTGAAAAGTGTATCTTAGACACTCGTAGACTGTGTAACAGGGGATACCACGCTTGCGATAGCCAGTGTGGAGATATGATTATTCCAGTTGCTTCGTTGTCTACTATTTTCCGTAAGCATTTAAAATTAATGAAAATGGTGGAAATGCATAAAAGTACCTATTTTTCCATGTTATGGTAAAAGCGTCAACGACAAAAGCATCAGGGTCAGGTTTCTATGAGACGAAAATTTCACACTTGGCATTGCTATGCGAGGCGAATAGATAATTTAATTAAAAGGTCAATTTCGGGATAACTATACAGTCGTACTACTGTTTGGAAAGCGTTATCAGATAATCCCATTCAGTATCTGGGTTTATTATTCTAGAATCTAAATCTGCAGAGTTTTCTTTCGTATTAACGTACAAGTAGGATGCAAATATCCAAATATTTCTCTTCTCGAACCATTGCCAAATACGCCTCGTTAAGTTACTCAAGTGTGGAAACTGGATCCCTCCCATGCTGTTCACATAGCTTATGGCTGTGGTGTTATCGACTCTTAGCAATATCGCATAGTTTGATTCATTTTAAATAATAAAAACTTTTTAAACCTAAGAAAACGTGTTCCTTTTCAAGAGCTTTCCATGTACCGTTTGTTCTTTTGGTGGCGTAAACCACGCCCCAACCTGTTCGAGAAGCGTAAGTAAATACTTCGTGTTTATACTGGACTTTATGAAAACATTGGAAAGAACTATGTATGCTATCTTGTCACCAATTTAAATCATCTATAATCGCCGCAGCGAGTTTTATTTTGGAATCGTAATCGTTATTATTTTCTTGTAAAGCTAAATATTTGTATCTTTCCAAAACTTTTTTGTACATCAGAAACCCGTACCTAACAGCGGGGCATGCTGAAGCAAGAACACCTATAAATAAGCTTAGCAAAATCATGAATAGTAACATTTCGGTAAACGTGAATATTTTCGGACTAATTGTATGATATTATGGCGTTTATCTTGTGGCAAAGATAGGATAGGAGGTTAGGCTTCCAGACTTGTGGCAAGACAGACACAGCGAGCCATAAAAAAAAAAAAAGTTGAAGTTATTAAACTGATGTTAGACTGTGACACCTATGACAGGTGATGACATGACACCAAGGGTGCCATGCTTTTACGGCCAATCAAGGAACAACCATGGATGTTACAGCCCAGTAATATCTGTACATAGACGGCATCATATTCCAAGGCTGTAAGTTCTGAGTATGTCAAGTACTAATTTTTCAATTTGATGCTCTTCAATTTGATGTGCATTTCGTTCGAGTCTACCGTAGACCGGAACAAAATTATTAATCTAGATAAGTAGATAAGCTTCTTCTAGGTCAATGCTGGCTAAAAACCCATCACGTGAGATAAGTTTGGTGGCCGTCCTATAATCCTCCATCTTGAAGTAATTATTTAAAATAAACTTATTTAGTGGCTTTAAATTAAGTATGAACCGTTTAGTGCCGTTGGGTTTAGGAGCCAGGAATATTTTTGAAATATATTGGTCCTGGCATGGAGTACATGGTTTAACAGCGTCAAGATTAATTAGATTTTGAAGAGCTACAGATATCTCACGACTTTCTTCGTGGGTAAACGTGGAACGAGGTATTACAGACTGAACTGAGAATACCCTTGTTGTATCCACGTCAAGACTACACTGTTGGTAGTAATATTAAGCCAACAGTTAAAATTATAAGCAAGCCAACCAGCATGTACCTATGTTACTGCTGCGTGTTTGCACAGGGCTTAGACTGGTTGAAGTTCTTCGATGGCGGTGGCGGCGGCGGCACTTGGGCCATCGTCGCATTCATCGGATAAGGTCGGCGACCCGCAGGCGCTGGCCTCCGTTGAACACGGAGGAGGAAACGAGGAGGGCCCA
This sequence comes from Eupithecia dodoneata, assembly GCA_947044415.1. NCBI lineage: Eukaryota > Metazoa > Arthropoda > Insecta > Lepidoptera > Geometridae > Eupithecia > Eupithecia dodoneata. The sequence goes on along the minus strand of OX345665.1, from coordinate 10,421,849 downwards.
TCCAGTTTCCCTGATGGGCAGGGCGACTGACTGACTGTGGAGCAGGTCTCTGGTTTATCCGTTTACGGATTTCTTGGCCCTGTTTTTCGATAGCCTTACTAGCTTTTATTTTTTCTACAAGCGAAATGCCGAAGAGCGTTTCGTCTCCTTCTGCATTTATAATATGTAGAAAAGCTAGACGTTATCAACTTTCTTCTATCATTCGAAAATGAGAAGTGTAGGTCCGTCAAGAGACGACCTCCGTCACTGAGTGATTTGAGTGCACATACATATTTCGTAGTCGGATTTCAGTAAAACATCCATGGCTCGGTTTATAGCAGAGGTACCAGCACCAAGGGCCATTTGAAAACTTTCGAGTTTTTTGTCACGCCTTCTAACGATATCACAAATTGCGGCTAAGGCGTTGAGCTTTGGTGCTTATAAAAATTTACAATTGGACGGGACTAAGTATTTTTTCTTTCAGGGCGCTATGGCGCTCATTGGGAAGGCCTATGTCCAGCAGTGGACTGCTATAGGCTGATGATGAAGTATTTCTTCATAAGGTCCTTTATATTACCTACCTACCTTAATATTTCCTAGGTAACGGGAGCTATAGGGAGGCCAGACTATCGTGATGGGCTCCGGTGAGCCCATCCAGATATCAGACTACGGTTAGTTTGTTAGTCTGGTGTATCTGAGGTAGAAGCCCCCAGTGCTGATAACAGCTCTGGGTCTAGGCCTGGTTCAGGCAGAGTCTCCGACAAAGCGGCGGTAGGGTCCCGTCCGGCATCAGGCAGCGGTGCCTCCGTCAAAAACGGCTGCGGCAGCACCTCCTCTAAGGCAGGTGACGGCGAATGATTTTGCCTCGATTCGTAATTGAATATGGCCTTGGTCGTTTCGTCCATGATTGTATATAAAAATAGAATAATCATGTTATCGTCATTTCATTTTTATTTATGTGACAAATGATGTGGGTACTTGGACGTAATATTGTCTCGCAGACAAAAAGTACAGATGAACGTGTAAATCCATTGGAATTCACGTATTTTCTGCTTTTTATTATCACAGGAAGCTCGCAGCTAACTGTGTTATCGCAATTAACTCGCAGTCAATCCCGATTTCACCCAAAGGAATGATTTGTTTACACAAACCTACCTGCAAGATTTTCTTCATCTGACGACGGAATAGCATATCGTACACGTCGTCGTTTCTTCTAATTTACTTATTTTCCGTTGATAATGTAATATTTTATCATCTGCACTGCGTTTTGATATTTTTTCTGAAAAGCGCGTGCGAACGTTGCCTTGCACAAAAAAGGAATGAGACTACCGCTAGGGACGGACAAGAATAGGGTAAATATATCGATGCAACTCGATGTTTTAATCGAGTGAAATCTCTAAAAATGTGCAATAGTTGCCTGTAGACTAGAGGAAACTACCTGGTTATTATAATATAATTTGAAGAATGAATTGACGAAAAATAATAACGGACAACTTGTATTGCAACGGGTTGCGATGTCGCAGCATTAAACTAGATAAATGAAAAGAAATAAATAACTTATTGTACTTATCCAAAATATTTTTATTAAATCTCAACAAATAATAAACTATGTAAAATATCCAAGGCCTTTAAAAAAAATAAAAATACTGAATAATCCACACGGCATCATTTAGCCGAAGCTAAGCAGCAGAGCTTTTGTTATGGGTACTAGATGACTGATATACATAATACGATACATTACATTGTTAGATATATTTTTTCTACATAGGTACATAGAAAACGACTCGTAACAAATATCTGCAGATCGTACAAACATTTGTCCCGAGGCGAAAATTGCATCCGCAACCTCTTACGTCGCTGGTTAAAAGGCCGTTATATAAAAAAAAACAGAAGGGTAGGATGATGCATTGTGAAATAAATATTGCCAAGATAATAATCAGTAAGCAAGATCCGTTGGACCTTATGCATTGTTTGCGTCCGTTAGCCAATCGCATTATATCGCCGACTGCCAAAACACCAGATAGTAAACCTACCAGTTGTACAGTCAGCGCTAAATTTATGAATGAAATCGTTTACTTGACAAAACGCTGTATAGTATCAAAGAGTTTTTAGAAAACGACTACAGACAGTTTAATGTCAAATCCTCTAAATTACCTGACATCCTCGTAAAATCACTTTATCTAAAGTGATAGATTTAAGAACCTTAGATTTAAGCATATTCTTATAATATGGCTATTGCTCATTATACTTATCTATATCGTGTTTTGACGAGCCATTGCCTCATAATTTAATTTAAGTTACATTATTGTGTTTTTTTTATGTGAAGTATGACAATAAATTATCTGAATCTGAATCATGTCACCGACGGCCGCTGGGGCAAACGTGTTCTTAAGTGGAGACCACGACTCGGTAAACGTAGTGTAGGACGCCCTCTGATCAGGTGGGATGACGACCTGCGAAATACTGCAGGTAGATAATGGAGGCCTATGTCCAACAGTGGACTGCTATAGGCTGATGATGAATCATGTCAAGGGGAATTCATACAAAGACATCGTATACGGCTTCTTTGTATAATGTGGTGTTTTTATTATAGTAATTACTTCTATTTACCACAGAACTCTAGAATAATAAGTAAGTAATAAGGAATAAGAATAGAGGTTGTCATGAGGGTGTCCCATGACAACCTCTATTCTTATTCCAAGCATAGTCTTTGCATGGTCTATGCCTGGTCTATGCCATTTTCCAGACCCAAAATCATAGTATGAGAAAATTGTTCTTTGCTATGGAAGAATTCTTGCCGAAGAATGTGCTGTTCCGACGACATTTTCGCGGACGATTACCGGTCGCAGCACAAATTGCGTCGGACACGTCGCCGACATTACGTGCCAGTAAATAGGCTACTAGGTAGCCTCAAGCGTTTTCAGTCTAGTCGAACTCTTCATGACCTTGCACATATAAAACCAAAATGCCTCATCAGGAAATATGTTGAAATTGGCGGAATAGTTCTAAGCTCTCAAACGCGCTCCTAATGTTTATTTATAAAAATATTTGAAAGATAAAAGCCTTGAACGCAATTTACTTTAACTCTGAAAAAAGAAACTAGCTACAAAGGTTTATTTTTATTTTTATTTATTTATTGAGATAATAACATCATTACAGGTTTTTTTTATTAAGCCCTAAGGTATAACATCACCTTACCTTACCTTACTACTTATACTAAAAATTACATATTTTTGTACATACACACAATACTAATTAATTTATAATTTTGTTTCAATAACATTTTGTGCCTTTTTCATGGCTTTCGGCAGGTTTTCGTAAAATATATCTACGCTGTTTTTGGACAGAACATTGAGTAAATATATAGCGAGTGACATAGGGGCAAACTTAAGTAGGTTGGTCCTACATGTGGGCACCTCCAGCACGGCGGTGTATATTTCCGACTACAAAATATGGATAAACGTAGCACCCACTTCCATTACTAATATTATTGTAGAGAAATTTACTTTTCCAAGCGTGACAATAATGTGTTTAAAAAATACATTTATGTTACTCATAATGAAATACAAAATTGTATAAAATTTCACTGTTTGAATCACATAAATATAACGCTGACTGTACCGTTTGGACGCGTTGTTGGCACCAAACATTATTGGTCAGTAAACTTGCCAGCGATGCATAAAACGCGCTGTTTAGTAGACACCAACACTCGTGGAAATCGAGCTTTACGCACTTTGGACAATACATAATACTTCGAGTGAAATGCAGTTGTGCCAACATAATAGATCTAACGCCGGTGTTTTTTTTTAAATCAAATCGATATTAATAAATAAAAATATGGTTTTTTATTGTCTTCGGACTCCGGGTAATCTCAAAGACATTGAATAATATCTCTCTCAATGTCTAATAGCATTTAACGATAAATGTATAATGTACATGTTAAATTATATCCCATACATTTTTGACTTTGGCGGGACTTGAATCCGCGAATTTCCCCTTAGGTTTAGGAGTTCAAGTCCACGTCTTATATTTCATAGTTACTAGCTGCGCCCTGCTGCTTCGCACTCATGGAAATCTATGTGTCAAATGTTTATAAAGCTTCCTCATGAATCACTCTACCTATAAAAAAACCGCATCAAAATCCGTTGGGTAGTTTTAAAGATCTAAGAAATAGAAATAGAAAGACATTTATTCATAACAACTAAAATTAACAAATAACACACTTATAGAAATAGGTACATTTAGGTAGAGAGTTGTTACAAAAAGGCTCTAACTCAGCATAATGCTGGCTAAGCTCCGTAAGAGACTTAGCCAGCTCTGGTCTCCCATTAGAGCCCGTACAGGTGACGTCACGAACAAGCATACGCAATGACATTAAAAAATATATATAGTAAAAGAAATACTAGATAAAAAAACTTAAATTAAGCATACATAGGGATAGACAGACAGCGGCAAGCGACTTTGCTTTATACTATGTAGTGATATATTCAAATCTTATACGGGTTCAAGTTCCGCCGAAGTCGAAAACTTTTAGGATATTATTTAAAACCTACATTTTATCAGTAAAATGCTCCAAGTCAGACAGAAGCTTTTTTGTAGCAACCTTATATTGCTTATTTTAATTTTCTTTGAGTTTATAATCTGCCTTGATATAATAAATAAATAAATAAAAAATAAATAATGCTGGACAATTCACACAGCATTATCTAGCCCCATGGTAAGCAGAGCTTGTGTTATGGGTACTAGACAACTGATATACATAATACAATATATTACATAGATAGATATTTTTATTATACATAGAAAACGACCAGAACACCCGGAACAAATATCTGCAGATCGTACACACAATTGTTCCGAGGCGGGAATCGAACCCGCAACCTCCTGCGTCGCAGGTGGACCTTCGCCCACCGCGCCACATCGGTCGTCAAATAATAGTACTTTTGTTTTGATTTTTAACATTTAAACTTGCTATTTGACTGTCTGTTTAAAAATATCCATGTATAAAATGTAAATCCGTCATTAGTCGTAGAAAAAACATATTATTGGACTGTGGATTTTGTTAAATAAATAAATAACCTTTATTGAATAACATTATTTCATATTGTTAAGTTAACCAATATTTTGGAGCAGTTGTATACCTACCTGTGCTAAAAACACTTATCATTTCATTAATTCAATACTTCGCAATAAGTACATTTGTTGACACGTTTAATTTTATCTAATAACAACCGACGCCTGTTGCTATAAGTTGTTAGTCTTGAGTGGAGACCACGACTCGGTAAACGTAGTGTAGGACGCCCTCCGACCAGGTGGGATGACGACCTGCGAAAGACTGCATGTAGATGCTGGATGCGGCAAGCTGAAAACAGGGCGCTATGGCGCTCATTGGGGGAGGCCTATGTCCAGCAGTGGACTGCTATAGGCTGATGATGATGATGATAGTATCTAACCATGGTTAATTTGTACATCAGTTGTCATCCTAAATATACGAAATTCCAACTTATCACGATACAAATCGAGGATACAGGCGACTACTGGGCCCATACATAACTAGGACCGTTACTACTTGGTACTTTATTTATAGAGTATATTTAATTTTGTATTTCTAACGTAGAAACTTAAGAGATAGGTACCTAAATCGATGCGAAGACTGATTTTTAAATTCCTATTATTAGGTTGTGTTAGAACTCAAGGTTATTTATTATATTTTTTGCACAATAAGACATAATGCCAACTGTACTTTAAACAATAGATTTGTGGTTAAAATTACGAGTGGTCCCACTCGCCCAACGAAATAAACAAGAAAAAACTAATCCGGTAACTGGGACCGCGGTCCCAGTTTTGTAGTGGGCCCAGTCGCCTGTATCCTCTACAAATCAGACTTAAAAAATAATCCAATTAACAAACGACGACGGTCTAGCTCCTGGTAAAATAATCTCTGTTCAAGGGGACCATAATAATTATTATTATTCCTTGATCACCCAAACAACAAACAATATTGAACTTCCACGTACGATGAATAAAGCACTAATTGTTGGTTCGCATGATAAGAAACAATGGTTGTTGTCCACTATACCGCCTCTTCAAAGTCGCTCAGCGAGCTATGGAAAGAGCTATGCTCGGAGTTTCTCTGAAGGATAGGATTCGCAACGAATACATCCGACAGAGAACCAAAGTTATCGATATAGCTCTGAGAATTAGCAAGCTGAAGTGGCAGTGGGCCGGCCATATCTCGCGAAGAACCGACGGCCGCTGGGGCAAACGTGTTCTTGAGTGGAGACCACGACTCGGTATACGTAGTGTAGGACGCCCTCCGACCAGGTGGGATGACGACCTGCGAAAAACTGCAGGTAGATGCTGGATGCGTCAAGCTGAAGACAGGGCGCTATGGCGCTCATTGGGGGAGGCCTATGTCCAGCATTGGACTAATATAGGCTGATGATGATGATGATGATACCGCCTCATCACCCAACCTGAGATTATTGAGCTAGGAACAAATATTTTATTCCGATTTTAAATCAAGGATATTTTATGTCAACTAGGACATTTTATGAATGAAAAATTCACAATTACTTATATAAAATTACAAGATAACAGCAAGGTAATTACTAAAAACCAAAACACCATGTGTAGTGAACATTTTTTTCAATTTGAATACGAAAACGTATGAGAGATCAAAGCTTTAAAAGCCATAAACTGTTTCGAGCTTCTGTGCTTCGCGTCGATGATAACATTCCTTGGGTTATGTAACCCTTTTGTACCCCTTGTTTATAAAATTAAGAGTATGTATTTATATAAGTAGGTATATAATTGGTTTTATGTATTTATATTTATTTTATTTATTTTTAAGTAGGAACGTAGTTTCATGCAATATTTTATAAATTAATATAATGCACACAGATCCCCATGTACAATCCAACGATCCTATCCATCCACGGTTGTCTGGTAGAGATCGCTCTTCAGCGATAAGACCGCCATATTGTCACATTTTTTTGTATTTTATTCTGTCTTGTTTGTCTTATTTTGTAAGTGTGCAATAAAAGAATTTTCTATCTATATATCTATCTTGTATACGAAAATTATGCAATAAACGTTTGAAACTGAAATGGGTATTAACACTAAAGTCATTTAAAACGGGATATTTACCATGATTCGTTTTTTGAGTTTTCCAATATTTCGGCACAGTTACAGAGAAAAACTCAAAGATCAAATCATGGTAAATATCTCTTTGAACTTTATGTATTCTAGCAACGAGGCCCGGATTGAGTTTCTAAATAAGTAGATAAATATATTAAAAAAAACTTTTTTCAAAGTACATAGCTTGTATATACATGTAACTAAACTACTTGCGAAGACAAATCCAACGAATCCAAACTCGACGGCGTTACGTCGTTTCATTTAGGAGGTCCTAGGAGGCCACCTTTTATCTGCAGCATCAGATCTGGTCGAACTTACTGCAGTTTGCCAAATTTCAGCACAATCGGTTCAAGATAACTGCTCTAAGTTACAAGATATGTCCCACATTGATAAACAACTTTGGCAAATTAAATGTAAAAAGTATTATTTCATAGGTCGGTACTATTTCCTTAACGGTATCTAAACCTAATAATAAAAAATAAAAAAAAATACTGGACAATTCACACAACATTATCTAGGCCCATGGTAATCAGAGCTTGTGTTATGGGTACTAGATAACTGATATACATAATACAATAATATTACATAGATAGATATTATTTATTATACATAGAAAACGACCAGAACACCCGGAACAAATATCTGCAGATCGTACACACAATTGTTCCGAGGCGGGAATCGAACCCGCAACCTCCTGCGTCGCAGGCGGACCTTCGCCCACCGCGCCACATCGGTAGTCTAATCATAATCTTGAGTAGGTTATAAATTAGTTGGTATAAATAAAAATAATTGTAATTATAATAATTAAATCGCAATATTATTATCTGTAGGCTAATAACAATCCCTATTACGTTATTTAATTAAATAATTACACGTAACCTACTTAATGATGATATAAAAGTAATTGATGCCTACCATTAATATCATTAAAATTAAATTATTATTAACTTACTTCACCCTGCGGCTTCGCTCACGTATCACTGAATAATGTTCCCTATCGGATATAATCAACCGGCTTATTTAATAAAATAATTTTCCATTATGATTATTTCATAGTAAATAATAATATTCAAATATATTTTAATGATATAGAATAACCATCAATCATTGCATTGATCCAGTGGAAGGATATCAGTTTCAAATCGTAGCTAAAAAAATTACTAGAAAAATATTTTGTCAATAGGAGATACAGGAATTTGATATATTCTAGCTTTTAAGATAACGTTCTAAGGAAACCAATAGACTATAAGAGATAGCTATGCAATTGATAAATTACCACTGGACATAATAGAAAATGTTCCCAAAACTTTCATACCCAAAAATGCCGGTTAAAATCACTCAGTAATTTTTATAAGTCACATAAATTCACGTAAAAAATCCAAACTATTTTTTTACCAAAAAACTTACCAGAAAAGTGATTTTGATATTCCCACTCACTGTAAATATACCACTATCGATTGCACTAGTACATTCACTACGATAATGTTCGGAAGCTCAGAGACGTGTGCTCACTCGAGAGGTTGGAAACTGACTGGCGTCCGGACCGTTGAGTGAGCCCTCCCCCTGGACTGAGGGTTGAGTATTGCCTAATTTTACTGAGTGTTTTGGTACAATAGCTGAGTATATTATACGTTTCTACACATTTTAAAGCTCATTGGTGATAAAAACACATGTTTTACCTTAAAAAAGGTTCTTGATTAAACTGTACCTTAACAAGGAAAAGAAGAAGTCATATAGCATCTTTGTCTGTCCTTCTGTAAATCTAACAACCGTATAGTAAAATTTGAATGAGTTGCTGTTTTGGAGTCCTCCGAAATAAAGTTGATTTTAGAAATAAATCTCCACTCGACAAAACGACAATTGATTCCAGGTTTGTTTTAACGTGGGAAGCCGTTGTTTTTTCACGCGTGGCCTTGTGAATTTATTTATAGACAAGTTTAATTTAAGAAAGTTAATTTTTTTCGCCTCATCGTCAGCCTATATTAGTCCACTGCTGGACATAGGCCTCCCCTAATGAGCGCCATAGCACTCTGTCTTCAGCTTGACGCATCCAGCATCTACCTGCAGTCTTTCGCAGGTCGTCATCCCACCTGGTCGGAAGGCGTCCTACACTACGTTAACCGAGTCGTGGTCTCCACTCAAGAACACGTTTGCCCCAGTGGCCATCGGTTCTTCGCGAGATATGGCCGGCCCACTGCCACTTCAGCTTGCTAATTCTTAGAGCTATGTATATTTTATATATTTTTCGCCTACATATTAATAAATCGATTCACCGCTGTGTTATATCTCGTTTACAATTAGGGTCAATGCTCAAAAATGTATATTTGTAACGTTCATATTTTATGAACCAAAGTCAAAGTCAAAGCTTTTGTCGGTTCTTCGGGTTTTGCGTGTTCTTGAGTGGAAACCGCGACCCAGTAAACATAGTGTAGGACGCGCTCCAGCCAATTGGGATGACGACCTGCGAAGGACTGCAGGCAGATGCTGGATGCGTCAAACTGAAGACAGGGCGCTATGGCTCTCATTAGGGGAGGTCTAAGTCCAGCAGTGGACTACTTTACATTGATGATGACGATGAAAGCTTAACGCTACCTAAACCAGCGTGCATAGATCTTCGAAATCTCCATCCCAACTAACCAAGGATCAAGTTGACCCTACAAACTGTCAGCCAGTATAAATTCGTAAGAGGCTCAGCGAGCGCCAATCACAGAGATAAGATAGATTGCTCCGGTCGCCGGCGGTTAGGCGGGTTCCTAATGGAGTCCTTTTGGCGTTTCTGGAGCATGGCACTGATGGAGTGGGTTTGTTTCCCGTTGACGTTTCTTTGATTGCGGGGTACCTGTTGAAACGGTAGGGAAATGAACGAGTAATTAGGAGCGGTATCTACCCGTGGTAAATATAGATTAATAATGACTATATCACAGGATATGTACAGCCATTATCAGTCAACTGCTGGACATAGGTACTCATTGATAAGCGCCTCATTGGTTCGTTTTATTAGGTAATGGCATTATCCCCACGCTGGGCATGGTTGGGGATCCCACAGAGATGAATCTGTTGCAGCAGGCACCGCGACGACGATCAAAAACCTACAGTCCTAATAAAATCAATAAAAACTTCCATAATTAATTGGATTTTTGAGATTTCCAATATTTCGGCACAGTTTCATGCGCCATGATCACGGAATAACTAAAAGCACTGCGAGTAAATCATTTATTGGCGGACACACCATCATCATCATCATCAGCCTATATTAGTCCACTGCTGGACATAGGCCTCCCCCAATGAGCGCCATAGCGCCCTGTCTTCAGCTTGACGCATCCAGCATCTACCTGAAGTCTTTCGCAGGTCGTCATCCCACCTGGACGGAGACACCAAACTATCCTATTTTCAATAATGGTAAATATCCCGTTATAAATGACTTTTGTATTAACACTTTGAGTGCTGAAATCACACGGTATGTGTTTTCTACAAGTGACTAATATGCGTAAAACCACACTAGCGCAGCGGCTGAGAAAATACAGATCTTTGTTACTCTGCACAGCCGTAATATTTTTCGAACGAAACGCATGTGCGGCGCAACACAATCGCTGTGTAGAGTGGCAGCACGAATTTTTTAGGTTAAAAAAAAGATCGCAGTCGTCGAAAAAATATCGCAGTCAAAGTGTTAATAACCATGATAATTTCAAGTTAAAAAAAAACTAGATTTGGGAGGTATCTAATTCTTTCTAATTTCTTTCAACAGACCCAAGCGTAACAAACCCCACAATACAACGGGTTCGATCAATCACAAGTTCGGATGAAGACGGAACTCTGATTACGACATAATGACGGTATACGGAACCCAAATGTGACCGAGCTATCGGCGCATAGTTTTTGTCACTAAATAGGGGCTGTATAATGTAAGATCGATAAGGTTTTTACCAGACGATGAGATTATTGAGTAGTCCTTTTTGATTAGAAACTTAGATGGAAGGTTTATTTCATCTAAGATTAAAGAAAATATATGTGAAGAGTATTGTCCGACATTATTTACTTGAGGAAGATGTTCCTCAAGTAAATAATTCCGGACAATGCAAATAGTATTATCTAGACCCAAGCTAAGCAGAGCTTGTGTTATGGGTACTAGATGGCTGATATACTTAATACAATACGTACTACATACTCGTTTATATATATTTTTATTATACATATAAACCTTCCTCTTGAATCATTCAAACGCATCAAAATCCGTTGCGTGGTTTTATAGATATTAGCATACATAGAGACAGGCAGACAGCGGGAAGCGACTTTGTTTTATACTATGTAGTGATAGAAAACGACTAGAACATCCTGAACAAATAATATCCCTGGATATATGTAGATAGATATCTCTTACATATTTGACTAGAATTCCCGAAATTGGATTAAATGCAAACTTCTCCATACTAAATTTATATATTGACTGATCTATGAAAGGAAAGCGGATGTAAACTAGAACTTTTCCCGTTTTTGTATTGTGTAAACTAGTACTAGCCACTCAGAAGTCGACGGAATTTCAGACCTTTATTTTCTTTTTAATCTACAAGGTCAGACCTAAACTATTCTAAACCAATTAACACATGATACGAAAGCTATATAGCTATATCCAGTACGGCGCAGAGCTGTGGGGGCGCGCTGCTGATCGAGAGCGCGTCTTCCGCATGCAAAAACGTGCTGTGAGAGCGATCGCAAAAGTAGCGTGGGACACGCCGGCGCGGCAGTTCTTTGTATCGCTCCAGATCCTTACGTTGCCTTCCATTGTCATCCTCCAGATAGTGATGCATGTTAGGCAAAACCTGGAGCGGTTCAAGACGCGTGGAGATAACCACACGCGATGCTACAACACTCGTGGAGCTGGCAAGCTATCTGCGGTATCACACAGACTGGCGAAGTCGGACAGACTCACGCACGTGCTGGGACCCGCGTTGTATAACAACCTACCAGATCAGGTAGTCACAGCACCGAGTCTGTCTTCCTTTAAACAAAGACTTAAATCGTGGCTCGTCGAGAAGGCGTTCTACAGTATTGACGATTATGTGCGAAAAATTATATAATATCTTGAGTATTATTACTTAGTTATAATACATTTATTATAATCTAATTATCAGTTATTTGATTATTGTCTAATTATTTAATTAACTTTAATTTGTAATTATTATGTGACTTGTAATTATTCGTTTTTTACCAATAAATTGATTATTCTGATTATTCTGATTATTATATCGTACTAGCCACACAGAAGTCCCTGTTACTTAACGGGAGTTTAACGGAATTTCAGGCCTTCTCCTTCTTTTTGATACACAAGTATGGTCTGACCTAAACTATTCTAAACCAATTAACACATGATACGAAAGCTATCGTAATAACCACACCGAAAGTCCCTGTTACTAACCGGTAGTTTAACGGAATTTCAGGCCATCTATTTCTTTTTAATTCTCAAGTGTGGTCGGACCTAAACTATTCTAAACCAATTAACACATGATACGAAAGCTATCGTACTAGCCACACAGAAGTCCCTGTTACTTAACGGGAGTTTAACGGAATTTCAGGCCTTCTCCTTCTTTTTGATACACAAGTATGGTCGGACCTAAACTATTCTAAACCAATTAACAAATGATACGAAAGCTATCGTAATAACCACACCGAAAGTCCCTGTTACTAACCGGTAGTTAAACGGAATTTCAGGCCTTCTATTTCTTTTTAATTCTCAAGTGTGGTTGGACCTAAACTATTCTAAACCAATTAACACATGATACGAAAGCTATTCCAGCCCTATGAATAACCCAGCGTGCATAACAGCAGAAACAGGATCAGCTGGGATCCCGGATAATTAGCTGGTGAATCCTTGATGAGGTTAAACAACGTGTCGGCCGTTATTATTTAGTGTGTGAGTGTCTGAAAATTATTTAGCTTAGAGCTAAATCCGAGGTTTAAGTAGAGATGCGTTTTCGTAACCAAAGTTATCGACATAGCTCTGAGAATTAGCAAGCTGAAGTGGCAGTGAGCCGGCCATATTTCACGAAGAACTGAGGGCCGTTGGGGCAAACGTGTTCTTGAGTGGAGACCACGACTATTTAAACGTAGTGTAGGATGCCCTCTGACCAGGTGGGAAGACGACCTGCGAAAGACTGCAGGTAGATGCTGGATGCCTCAAGCTGAAGACAGGGTGCTATGGCCCTCATTGGGGAGGCCTATGTCCAGCTGTAGACTAATATAGGCTGATGATGATGATGATGATGCGTTTTCGTAAAAGCGGGAGAATAGACTTTGGAGGTCCTCAATAAAATGCCTTGTGCTCAATGCTGTATATTGTGTGTGTCTGAACTACCAAATACAGACTTTATCTATCGATCTATCTATGCTCGTTCTCGAGATTCAATCTCGGAATTAAATTCATCGTTAATTCCGTTCGAGAATTCCATTCATTTCCGTTTTTTAATAGGTCTAACTATACAGTGCGTAGATACTACAGTAGATAATAATAATCAATTTATGTAAATTAAGTGAGCGAGTCCTTAGACAAACCTAACATAAGCTTAAGTTACTATTAACTAAGTAACCTACTTGTTTGTTGACCTGCGAAAGACTGCAGGTAGATGCGGCTGCGTCAAGCTGAAGACAGGGCGCTGTGGCGCTCATTGGGGGAGGCCTATGTCCAGCTGTGGACTAACATAGGCTGATGATAATGATGAGCCTACTTGTAATTAATACATGATTTATCTATCTAAAACGACGGGCGAAGGACCGCCTGCGACGCAGGAGGTAGCGGGTTCGAACCCCCAACCCCCTGTGTCGCAGGCGGACCTTCGCCCACCGCGCCACAGAGGTTATCATAATGTTTATGTTGATGTTTGTTGCTCTTTCACGCAAAAACTACTGAATGGATTTTGATGAAACTTTACAATAATATAGCTTAAAAAGAAATCAATAAATATATAGACCAAGTCCTAGAAATAATCAAGTGGTTTAAAAAAAAAATGCCTAAACATGACAAAGTAACTTGATAAAAAATGTTAGCGGGAAAATTGAGCTCCGAAAAACCAATAAATACTACATAATAATACCATTCTTCGTAGAGGTCAAGTTCATTGAAAGCGAACGCACCAGCATATCTGCACCTTTACTGCAAAGCATATTTATTTTTAATATCTAGGTTACTCGGCAACCGCTTTCTAAATAATTAATCTCAGCAATATGGATACGGAACCCCGGGGATTAGGGTTAAGTTCTAATTAGGCGCATGGCAGCGGTTGGTAAATAGTTATAGTTTATATCACGGGACTGTCGTGGTCGCAATCGTTTTCTAGTCTCGTATTCAATCAATATATCATTTTGTCCACTACTTATTCTTTTTAGATTTCATACTACTTGTTAAAACTTGTAATTGGCCGTCCTTATATATAATTATTAATCTTTCTTGTTTTATGTTTAGCCGCAAGTTTTCCGAAAATTTAATACATAAATAAATATTTGACATAATATTTGAATCATTTAAGTACGGGAAATAGCGTGCGCTTCTATAATAAGCTTCCATCTGAAGCAACTGAGTGAGCCTATAGCAGTCCACTGCTGGACATAGGCCTCCCCTAATGAGCGTCATAGCGCCCTATCTTCAGCTTGCCGCATCCAGCATCTGCCGCTTTCATGTTTCGAAGATTATCATCCCACCTTATCGGAGGGTGTCCTACACTACGTTAACCGAGTCGTGGTCAATCAAAAACACGTTTAGCTAAGCGATTGTCAGTTCTTCGCGATATATAAAAAACGACCAGAACACCCGAAACAACACCCGATATCTGCAGACATTTGTCCCGAGGCGGGAATCAAACCCGCGACCTTCTGCGTCACAAGCGGACCTTCGCCACCGCACCACAGAGGCTGTCAAATTAATTTACTGTTAGTTACAATGAAACTTCAGACCATGACTGTACTCCAATAACTTGATTACTTATATGTTGACATCCCATTTTAATCCGTAACCTAAATCCATAAAATCTAATTTGCAGTGTGATTTGGCAACGGACTCTGTAATCCCGCGGAAGGCATTGTATGGTCTCCTATTGTTGACATAGTGTAGTCAATGTGGATAGGTTGATTACGAATGTGAGTGAAATAGAATAAAGGTAGACGAGAAAATGGCCGTGGTAGTCGCAGCGTAAGAATTGACCCCTTCAGTTTGAGAATTTTCAATCGGAAATTTTTACATAGGAGCACATTTAAGAAAATTGTAAGACTAGAGCGACATTTGGGACAAAAATAGCCGTTTTATGAGTTTTCAAAAAATCTCGCTTGCGGAGAGAAATTTCCCATCGAGATCTTACGGATAGGAAAAAGAGAAAAATTTTAAAAATTGCCTTAATCAAATGACCACCCGGTTGAAGCCGGGACGGGCCGCTAATTGGCTATAAATTTCTGTATTTGCTACAATTTTCCTGTTTTTCAAAATAATCTTACGTTGTACCAAAGTAAGTTCAAGCAGTACCGTATAAGTCGTAATCTAGCCAATGCACTCAGAAACAATGTACATTTCTAAGTAATTTAATGCCCATAAAACTTGCGCTGGAAACTGGAAAACAATGTTTTACCACTTAACAATGTATCCGAGGCGTTCGAATTGAACGAGAACCTTAAGTATGAAAATAAATAAATAATGCTGGACAATTCACACAGCATTATCTAGCCCCTAGCTATGCAGAGCTTGTGTTACAGGTACTAGATAACTGATATACATAATACAATACATTACATAGATAGGTATTTATATTATACAAATAAAACGAGAACAATTGAAACTAACATCTGTAGTACATCGTATTGTAGTGAATCCAAATGTTCTGAGACCTGACGATGAGTACTGCATAGTTGACGAAAACTATAAAAAATTTATGTGTCGTACTTTTGAACATAGAATAAACACAAGATAAATCCAACGAACCCAAACTCAACAGTCGTTTCGTTCAGGAGTTCCTGTGGCCACCTTCCGTCTCCATTATCAGACCCGTTTGATGGTACCATGACATTGCATTTTCACCGAAATTACTTATAGTCAAATTTTCGCTCAATATCAATCAGCCAAATTTTCTTCAGTTGTCGGTAACTGGCCCTCCGACCAGGGATGACAACCTGCGAAAAACTGCAGGTAGATGCTGGATGCGTCAAGCTGAAGACAGGGCGCTATGGCACTCATTAGGGGAGGCCTATGTCCCGCAGTGGACTAATATAGGCTGATGATGATGATGAACTGGTCTTAAATTCAGTTGCAAGATTTGTCCCACACAAATTAAAAACCTGTCTCCAACTTATGCCGAGTTATGCCCAGCTCGATGATACCATACACATTGTCACCAAACTTACAAAAGTATGCCATATTTCAGGTCAATCCGTTGAGAATAACTGATCTTAAATTCAGTTGCAAGATTTGTCCCACACAAATTAAAAACCTGTCTCCAACTTATGCCGAGTTATGCCCAGCTCGATGATACCATACACATTGTCACCAAACTTACAAAAGTATGCCATATTTCAGGTCAATCCGTTGAGAATAACTGATCTTAAATTCAGTTGCAAGATTTGTCCCACACACATTAAAAACCCGTCTCCAACTTATGCCGAGTTATGCCCAGCTCGATGATACCATACACATTGTCACCAAACTTACAAAAGTATGCCATATTTCAGGTCAATCCGTCGAGGATAACTGATTTTTAGTTCAGTTGCAAGATTTGTCACACACAAACTAACAGGGCATGTAGAATAATATTGTAAAAGGTTTTCAATTTGCTCATACAATCTCATAGGTATTAACCACTAGGTATATTGGAAACTAGCGGACCTTCCTGGCTTCGCACGGGTTTAGTACGGATCCCTAACTTTTTTGAAAATATAATATAGCCGGGGATAGTGTAGCTTCCCAACGGTGAAAGAATTTTTCAAATTGGTCCAGCAGTTTTGGAGCCTATTCATTACAAACAAAATAAAAAAGGAAACCTTTCCTCTTTATAATATTATTAGTATAGAAAACATTTTGTCCAAATCGACAGTTGAACTTCCATCTCAAGTTTATGTTGAAAATAAAATCTTTCACTGAAGTAATTCCACGGAATGGGTAGGTAAGTGCTTATATTGATTCTGATATTTTCCACTAGCTACGGACGATCGTAAAATCTTGTTTTATTACGGTCGACCATAAATTAAATCTTCAGAAAATGTTTTCACTCCATCATTAGGGTCTTATCGGAGAAATAAAACTCGAATCGACGTTTTTATTTTGAGACTCGGTATATTCAAAATATAGACTGAAGCAACTGCGGGCTTAAAGGGGTTATTATATATAAATATCTAAAACCTCGATTAATTATGGATACATTATTTGTAAAATGTTCAGACACGGGAGCGAATATGGCACCGATATGAAGAGAATCTCAAATTATGTGCTAAAAGTAAACATTATTTTTCAATAGTATTATCATCATCATCATCATCAGCCTATAGCAGCCCACTGCTGGACATAGGCCTCCCCCAATGAGCGCCATAGCGCCTTGTCTTCAGCTTGCCGCTTATTAGTTAAAAATTGTTTCATAGACATTATACAATTCTACAGATATGAGTCCATAGGATCCTAGCTGAATTAGTTCAAAACTGTATTTCAGAAGCTAGTGGCTTCTCCGGCTTATAATATCAGCAAATATAATATATATAATAATTATGTTGTGTTAATATAATTATGAGTTAGCTAAGAATTCCCTACGACATCCAGCGAGCGGGTCATGCACAGGTGCGGCTTGTCAATGTCAAAAAGTTCCAGCCCGAAGCCAAGCCACCCACCGGAGTCAAGCGGACGAGTCCCGAACGAAACCTTCAAACGTCAGCGCGCCGCACAGCCGGGGCACATTCTCACGCTGACCACGGACCTAGACGGACGTTGTTACTCTGCTAGTCGAAATTTAATTTTGTACTCGTAACCTAATTCTCTTTGTTTTAAAATTAATATTAAAGAGCTTCTTTTGTATGTGATTTATTCGTTCATTTTTAATTAAATTTGATTGAAGTTCTTAAATTATGTTAATATAATAAAAGAAGCGTACCCTCTTCTCATGAAAAAAGTAACTACAATTTACATAATGTACATTAGGTATATTGATTCACATTTGTTTTGAACCATAAGTCTTGAATCTTAAGTTTTGAGTCTATACTATCTAGATCTGGATCGGAGTCTCTCTGTATGTGGAAACTTAAGAAGATAGCCATGTCTAAGTGCTACTCTGTGTAATCCAACAGTGGTTGTTCTTATATTTTTTACTTAATCCCAAAAGGGATTTAAATATTCAAAAAGTAGATTTTTCTTCGTAATTAAGCGCAGGTTTTAATATTGAACGCAGTAAATTCGGGTGGAGTGAGTTAATAGCTTTCAATTAACGCTTAATGTGTGTTGTATTTTAATTTTTCGTGTGAAAACATTCGCCTGAATAAAAATGGCTGTTTTTAATTTTCGCATCGTAAACTTAGCACGATATTGAAAAATCTGGGAGCTAGGCTTGATTAAAAAGCAAGGGGTTAGGTCGCTTTGTTCCAAGCAACAGTGTAGACTTTCATCTTCCAGAGACCTTCTTTTGTGGGAATCTGGTGCAGATTGTAGGCGGTGTGATCAACATTTTGCTAGGTTGTCATTTGTCGTTTTGTTTTAGGATCTTTTTCAGGTAAAATTATGTTGTGATGATAATATTTAAGGTCCCGAGGCACACTAGCGCCGGCACCTATATTTATCTTACTATTACGTTGAACAAAGGAAATATCAAAAATTCAAATGAATATTATACCTAATTTAAACTGAATTATATTTTTTTTTTCGTTTATTTATATTTCACAAGTGAGTATTTATTTAATCTAAAAGCTAACTTAAACGGTAATTCCGTTTGTCCGTAAGCCTCATTAGTCTCTATGATATAACAATTTAACGCGTATAATATTTTAATGCATGTTACAATTGCTAATTAAGAATTAATTTAGAAAGTGGGAATTTATACTCAAGTATGCGTCGAGAAATGCTTTTTATTGTATTTTATTTATTATTAAGTATAAGTAACAATAACAAGTAGTGTAGCCCCTCCGGCCAGGTGGGATGACAACCTGCGAAAGACTGCAGGCTGGATGCGTCAAGCTGAAGACAGGGGGCTATGGCGCTCATTGGGGGAGGCATATGTCAAGTGGACTAACATAGGTTGATGATTATGAACAATACCAACGATGAGATTTATTTAAGAATTTTGAAAGTAAGAAAAATTTACAGTGGCAGCTCTGTGGTATCAGGAAGTTGGCAGTGATATACCGAGCCTCGAAACTTAAGCCAATCGTGCATCTGACCTCTCCGCGGTCATGTCTGTCGGCTTTCCCATCGGATTATGTAGCGAGAGTTATACACTTTGCACTATTAGTGAGTGCTATAGAAATTACTAAAGCACTAACGCGTCACTTATTGAAATGACAGATGTGACATCTGTGGCGCGGTGGGATAAGGTCCGTCTGCGGCACAAGAGGTTGCGGGTTCGATTTCCGCTTCGGGACAAATGTTTGTACGATCTGCAGATATTTTTTCCGGGTGTTCTGGTCGTTTTCTATGTATAATAAAAAATATCTATCTATGTAATGTATTGTATTATGTATATCAGTTATCTAGTACCCATAACACAAGCTCTGCTTCCCATGGGGCTAGATAATGCTGTGTGAATTGTCCAGCATTATTTATATTATTTATTACTTATTATAAGTTCCTTACAAACTTATAATAATATAGCTTTATTCATATAACTAGCTGCGCCCCGCGGTTTTACCCGCGTTGTGATAGATATTTTGGATATGTTTATAAATATGCCTATGTGTTTTTATGATATGTAGGCTATATTATTGTGAAGTTTCATAAAAAATCCATTCAGTGGTTTTTGCGTGAAAGAGTAACAAACATCCATCCATCCATACTTACAAACTTTCGCGTTTATAATATTAGTAGGAAGTACACAAGAATTATTCAATGATCAGAAAATGCAATGAAGTGTTACGAAAATAGCGGCGGAAACACCGAAATGAGATTTTCGCTTGACCGGAAGGGTTGAATTATATTAAATTTATAATAATATCAGAACTACCCTGTAGACCTGCCTGTCGACGTCGGAAAGGGTTTTATCTAAAAAAATAAACTACTTTATATCAGGAGTTCGTATTTTTTTAATATAGAATCTACATGAGGTACATACGACAAATATAAAAAGCGATCTCTAAAGGTTACCTGGAGTAACCTTTGGATGGAAAGAATTATGTGAATTTAAGAAAGGAAGGGGGTATACCAATGATAAGCGATATTATATACAATAAATAAATAAAAGTAACAATGATAAATGATGTTAGAGTGAGGACGTGTTACCAACACTTTCTCACTCTAGCACAACCTCAACTGACTGATGGAGTTCTTAATTGTTGTTATGAATCTCTCAAATTAATCCTCGGAAGTCTACGCATTCAAAGTTCGCTATCACTCTACCGTAGAACTTGGAATTATTCGGGTATTCAGATACTAGAGAAGCCAGTCTTCATAAGCGCAATTGGTGAAGCTGAACATCCCATTGAATATGTTTTTAACAAGTAGGGACAGATCCAGGCGCTTTGTCTCGTCCGAAAGTATTCATACCTTGGCAATTCGGTGTGTAAACATATAAAAAAATCATTAAAACTGCGTATACTGACTCTCATGCTCTCTCATGCTGCACAGTTTGATCTGAGCGGGATAGCATAAAAGATATCGTAATTCTTAATCTCGTCCTCTTTGTCCGCAGGTTAAGCTTACGCTTTGTGACGTGTCTAAGAGTCCTGTGAGGTCTAAAGGAAATAAAGCCCTTTGATATTTAATATTACTTTCGCCTACAGAGAGATTACCGCGAATGCGAGAACTTACGCAATATCTATATTAATAAAATCCTTTTAATTTCGCCTCTACAGAGGTTCCTATCACCCAGCTCTCCGGTACAAAAAGTAACAAAGTTTACAAGTTTTGACTGGGGTGGAGTGTGATTTACAACCTTAACGAAATCATGACTGAAATACCTGCCTGGATAATTCCAGATTAAGGCGAAGTACTTTATTATGAGCCAGTTAAACTTATCTTTCGCTGACTTCCAGGGAGGATTTAAGTTATTGGTGTGACATAACATAATTTACAAGTCTTTGTTATCAGAAAAAAGTTGTTACAATATCTGTAGGTCACTTGTGTTTTACTAGTGACCTGCCTACGATGAGAGTGGATAGAATAAGCTTCGGCTGACTGTTTTCCATGCCAGATAAAAAATTCTGAGGTGTTATGGTTATGATGCTTTTCATGTAGCCAAGTTTCCTGCCCATTTCTACTTCAGACTTACGGTTAAGCTAGGTTTGCTAGGTAAGTGCTTGTTCGCAAAATTTTTGTCCGATCTGATTTATATTTATTTGAAGGAAAACCAGAGGCTTAATAACAGATTAACAAATCGATTAATACTAAAAACGTCTTTTGAAGGTTTTGGATAAATAATAGAATAATATGCCTAATAAAAAAACTGTGAAATTAATATGATTGGTCTACATACAGCATCTATAAAATTATTAAATATTTTTAGGTTACAAATTTTTTACAAAAAGGTTGAGTCTAAATACCTATCCTATCCGATTATCATGATATGAGTACATATACGTGCATTACGATTTGTCGTGAAATTCGACATACTTTTTCCGCATAGGGGTTAACAACCTCTTGCGCTATAGTAGGTAAGTTCTATCTATAGTAGGTAAAGTGAAACAAAAGAAATAACTTCAGAATATAGTTTGTATTCCAGTCTCAGCAGAAGGTTCAACGAAAGTTTGCTAATTCCAACTCACTTGACCCGGGGAGAATTACAAGATGTTCCTCAAAGTTTGCTTATGACTGTCCATACAAGATCACGTCACTTCGTGTCGTGTCACGTTGTCCATTCTAACAACATTGAAGAGACAAATTTGTCTTCTACATGCACCTATTGTGAAGAATTTCGTACCTTGCACCTTTTTAGAGCGAAAATATAACTTAGAATATTTTATTCGACGGCTTGTCTTATTGATGACACAGGCTACAACTGTTCGACATCAATACGGCAACAGTCGTCGACGGAAAATGATACGTATTTATAATTGTAACTACTTTACCCGAGAGGGGTCCTAACTACTTATTAAATATATGCATTAAATTCAATCGAAATAAACAACTTTTCAAATACATTATTAAATAAACTAATAAACATTAATATGAAATCTACATACTGACATTTTCTATAATATTTGACATATTTACATTAGCTTTAAAAAAAAATTTATAAGCATGATTGATCAATGTTATTTAAGGTTAAGGCATAAAAAGCTTTTTTATTTTATTTTTTATTTTAACTACGTATTATAAGTTATTTATTGTAAATTTAAATAGGTACATTGCACGCCCAATAGGCCGAATACATTGTGACATTCCATTACATTATAACAACTTTATTAACATTTATTTGTTCATACAATCAATTAATTAGATTTGATTTATAACATAATATTAGTTTCTTCAGTGTCGAGTAAGTGACTACGTTCGCGCACGTTTTTTTTGTCGCCGTAAAAATCTACAGTTAATTCGCCGCGAGGCCTATCAATGTTGTATGGATTACTATGGAAACTTGTTGACGGGCCGAGCAATCACACGACAAATCAACCGTAGTTTTCAAAACGAATAAAAATTGTTAGAACGTCCTTAATAAGCGTCCTTAGTGATCCATACAACGCTGGCGGCGGCCGTGCAAACACTCAACGAATTAACCGTGGATTTTCAAGCAAAAACCGCATGTATCCAAGAGCCTTTAAGGTTGTCGCAGATCAGGAAGCCTTCCTGTTGCGCAATACAAAAATGTGCAGCTAGCTGGGAGCAGGGAGCTTAAACTCGTAACATTTGGATAATATTTACGTACATGTGTCGGCATAAAATAGCAGACAGAGCGCCACTCGCTTGAAACTTGCAGTAAGGATTTATGTATGTCTCTGTAAAATGTACCTAAAGATTACGAGTTTAAGCCCATATTTGAATGCTTACTATCATGTCGTGCGTTATGTATGTAAGGGACATGTGTTATGAACGTTGACATTATTTAATTATTGTTTATTTTTAGCCATTATTTTCCCACTGCTGGGCAAAGGCCTCCCATTTCTCCTTCCACTCCTTGCAATCTAACGCTGCAACAATCCACGATGGAAGATGTGCCTCGAGCTCGTCACGCCGTACATCAACTTTGACAAACATCTTTTTAAGTTTATAACACTTTGTCTATTTAGTAGGTATACTTGCTTCTCCCCGTTGCTTATCTCGAGTGGTTTCTGTATAAAACATAAATTTAAAGTCATTTATTGCATTTATAACGCGATATTTACCATGAGTTTTGAGTTATTGGTAAAATCAAAACGGCACGATTTTATGCACCACAATCACGGTAAATATCCCGTTTTAAATGATTTTTTTGGTAGTGATAGCATGATAGTGTCAAAATTTCCAGATAATTAATGCATGAGCGGATTTTTGTCTGATTTTAGTGAAACGGTTGCAATATTCAGCGCCATTGTTACCTATCTTGGACCCGGCTTAGTCCGCCTGTTGTTATCCAAAAACACCATATTTAGTTCGGCCAAAACAATTTACATTATTTCCCACCCATAAACCTTAATTTCTGGCTTTATCCTATCATAGTTGAGTTCCCCTATTTAGGGGGTTAGGACCCCCATTCAATTTAATATTCTGAATCTCATCTGTGCCTGCCGTAAAACAAAAATAAAGATAACTAAAAGGAACTCGAAATAACGTGGAGTTAGTAAAAGGTCATTGATGGATAAGACTTGAATTGTGACGGGTCTATGTTTCTGTAGAATTAGGGATTTCCGGTCAAAAATACAAAAGAAACTGCGTGGTTTTTCCGTCTGATGGCTTGTTTGGTAAAATTCATGAATACGTCAACTATACAGCGATATCGCGTAGCTTACTTAGCTGTCGGCGTAGATCTGTCAGCGTGGTTCTATCAGCTCGACACTATAGTCGATGGCACCTAGCTCTGCACCTTCAATATTCAACACCCATTGCTTATCAGCCCTGATCGTCAACGTGGCAGATTCTTTTAGGACATAGCTAAAATAAAAATACAACAGTTTCTATGTTTGGATGTTTGTTACATCATCGCGCCAAAACTACTGAACGGATGGGCCAGGAAAACGACTGCGAAACGGCGAGCGAAAGCTTGTGGTTAACATTGATATTTCTAGGATAGATAAAAAAAAAATGCATTGAACACAAAATCAACCAACCTGTTTAAGAAATATATGTATGTATAAGAAAACTATAATAGAAAACATTTCATTTAATATCTGTTTCCTTAGGAAACGGTAATGAAAATTCAACTCGTAAAATGAACTGGCGGTTTATGATATCGTAAAGTTTGAAGGACTTGTGACCACTTGGGGTCTGCATTTAAGTTTTTGTGGAGTTTTCTAATCTCACACTCCGTTGGCAGGAGATTTAGGGATTCCAAATTGAGACTTACGTAATAGTCCATACACTTCCTTCCTATTTCAATGGTCCTTGTTGTTCGCCGAGTCATTGCAGTTGGCAATACAACACAAAACAAACAAACATAAGTGTTATGATAATACTGGATAATCTATCCCCAAGCTAAAAACGTGTCTTAGGTACTAAATGACTGATACAGTTCCAGTTTTTAAAGCTCGCGTTAAGGGATTCTACCGGTCAGAATCGTGAATATTGGTACTTATTATTTATTTATTAACTAAGTATTACTAAGTAGTATATTACATATATATATATATATTTAATACTTATTTATCTTTAAATACTCATATTATGTTCATTTTTATTCTAGCTCTATCCTTGGTACACCCCCTGCCTTTCTTTAATTCACACAATTCTTTCCATCCAAAGTTGCCTGGAAGAGATCGCTTCTAAGCGATAAGGCCGCCCATTGTACTTGTCACATGTAATATCTTTCATAATGTTCTGTATCTGGTGTACAATAAAGTATTTTTGTATTGTATTTTTTTTTTTTTTTTTTTTTTTTTT
Organism: Eupithecia dodoneata; assembly: GCA_947044415.1. Taxonomy (NCBI): domain Eukaryota; kingdom Metazoa; phylum Arthropoda; class Insecta; order Lepidoptera; family Geometridae; genus Eupithecia; species Eupithecia dodoneata. The sequence continues at coordinate 10,396,567 of OX345665.1, read as the reverse complement.
TTAAATGTTGCAAACTAGTAGGACTCATCAGACCAATGGATCTGTAAGTACGCTAGTTTGCGGTTACTCTTAAAATCCATAAAAACTGTTGCTATAAATGCAACATCATTTTTGACATCATACAAGAATTTTACTAGTAATTGGTATTATTACTTCCAATAATAATAACAACACCCACACACACACACACACACACTCATAACAGAAACACACAACAAATTATTTATTAAACATAAATCAATTTCATACAATACAATATTTTGTATTGTATTGTATTGATACAATACATAACACAGATATATACATACATTATTTTTCTATAAATAGAAAATATCCAGAAAACCCGGAACAAATAATTGCAGAACGTACAAACATAATTACGTCCATCGAAAAGCAATTTGCCGCAAATCGTTAACAATTTTCTATGAACACAATGAAAAACATCATAAAACAAACTTGGATTCAAATCTAACTATTATAACCATTAGTATTAATACTGTGACATTTGCATGCTATGTATTGGAAATACCATTTTTTATAAAGAACTTTTGTACCTACATTCCAGCAAATAAATTATTTGATTTGTTTTTATCTCAGTTGATGATATGATATTTACCACCGAACTGCGATCCCCAAACCGCATGCCCAGCGTGGGCATACATTACCTCCATGAAATACAAACCAATACGGCGCTTATCAGGGGCCTGCGTCCAGCAGTGGACCAATAAAGGCTGTTGCGGTGAAGCGAATTGCAGAATAATTATCTTCCTTTATTACATCAAAACACCGAAGATCGTTTTTTTAAGTTAATAGAAATGGTTTACGATTTGCTGCAGATTCATTTCCGCTAGATTTTTTTCTCGTTGAACGCAGGTAAATTAAAAACCACAAACAAAATGTATCCTTCGCCAACTCATAACGATCAACCTTAATGGAGTTTATCCTCTACTATCTGCGTCCTGCGGCTTCGCCCGAGTGAAAATCTATGTGTCAAATGGTTTATAAACCTTCCTCTTGAATTACTCTATATATTAAAAAAAAACCGCATCAAAATCTGCTTCGTAGTTTTAACACTTTGACTGCGATTTTTTTTTCGACGACTGCGATCTTTTTTTAACCTAAAAAATTCGTGCTGCCGCTCTACACAGCGGTTGTGTTGCGCCGCACATGCGTTTCGTTCGAAAAATATTACGGCTGTGCTGAGTCACAAAGATCTGTATTTTCTCAGCCGCTGCGCTAGTGTGGATTTACGCATATTAGTCACTTGTATAAAACACATACCGTGTGATTTCAGCAATCAAAGTGTTAAAGATCTAAGCAAACATAGAGACAGACAGACAGCGGGAAGCGACTTTGTTTTATACCATGTAGTGATAAAACATCTTCTCATTCCTAATGCCTAGTAAGCCTTAATGTTTCAAACATTTGTTCAGAACATTCAAAGGCAGATAATTCCTAATCAAAACATTGAATCAGAGCTCTAGACGAAATCAATAATACCTAGATAAGTGAGAGATCAGAATCCAATTAGACGAGCTAATTTCGATTCTAATCCTATTACAGGTATTCTAAGACGTTAGTATGAGTTTTGAATAGGTTACGAAAACTATAAAAGTTTTTGTTTGATTGCATACTTTAACCGCCGCCGCACTGCGTAGGTAGGGGCGCTAGTTGCAGTGCCCTAATCTGATACTGAGAAATACAGATACCAGAAAAACTATTTTTTTTTAAATGATAGGTACCTACCTATTTATTGTTTCAATACTATGACGACGGAATAGTTTCTTACGAACTTGATTTAGTTTTCGAATGAGTTTGACTAATCTGTTGCATTGATTTATTATTATACCTATGTGAAACATTTATATTGAGTAATTTTTGAATAAATTATTTTATTTATTTTGGCGGTACAAAATTTGCAGGATAGTAGGTATTGCTGGCTTGTCGTTGAGAATCCAGCAATACTATACCTACTCCCTTCTGGAAAACTTGTTCCGTTTTGGTATTGTGCAAACTCATACTTACCGCTCTGGCTTTGCAGCTGGTGTGGTACAGCTGTTATACGGTATCTAGTTAGGATTTTATATTATCGTTAAGGCTATTTGCAAAGAACCGACGGCCGCTGGGGCAAACGTGTTCTTGAGTGGAGACCACGACTCGGTAAAAGTAGTGTAGGAGGCCCTCCGACCAGGTGGGATGACGACCTGCGAAAGACTGCAGGTAGATGCTGGATGGGGCAAGCTGAAGACAAGGCGCTATGGCGCTCATTGGGGGAGGCCTATGTCCAGCAGTGGACTAATATAGCCTGATGATGATGATGATGAGGATGTTTAGGTCATTCGTCGCACTGCAAAAGTTTTTACGAGCAATGAAGTAAAAAGCTGTTCGAGTTTTAATTTTGAACTCGCTTTGAATGAAACATTTTAACAAAATGACTGGAAAAAATCAAACCGCTATCAGAGGGAACGGGAAACTAGATAGGAAATTAAAATTGCCTTTGGCGGGACATTTAATTTACTTCGCTCCTAAATTACTTTTGTCTGTGTTTCCAATGTTTATAACTTTTGATATTTTCTAAACCAGGAATAATATGCCATCGGTCTGTCCTATATTATAATAAATAAATAGATTTTATTTTATTTTATTTTGCTTTATTCGGTAGACAAACAGTTTTACACACTTAACAGATAACTTGAATAATAACTTATAACCATTTATGTGATATAGATATAAATAAATAAATAAATAATGCTGGACAATTCACACAGCATCATCCAGCCCCAAGCTAAGCAGAGCTTGGGACTATATATATATATTATAGATATATAATACAGTCTTATTTAGTCTCACAAGAGAACATTTTCTCGTGTACAAGACTGTTTATAATACATATATACAAAATACAAAAAAAAATACAAAAAAAATATTTATCAAAAGTTTACAAATAATAGCACCTTAACCTAATTAATGTACATATTCTTACATTTTAAAGTTGAATGATTGGGTGTTACAGTTAACAGTGACCCCCGCACTAGGCTAGGCCTGTTTCGCGGGGTATCTAAACATTTTCTGGTTGCTGGGAAGGAAGTGCACTAACAAAAACTTTAGTAATAATAGAGTAAAACTAAAGATAAAAATAAAGTAAATTAAGAATAAAAATATCATTTTGATATTAGTCCCATTTGCTACTAGGTCATGTTGCTAATAGGGCGTTGTGCTAATATGCAATTTTTCTTTTAGGAAGTTCTGTTTATAGGGCCTTCTGCTTAAATTTTTTTTTTATAACGAAACGGTAAAAAAGGATTTAGTGATTTTAAATATTAGAACGAAAACGTAAGGCCATAATAATATAGACGAAGGCACTGTATTCGAACAATGCTGCGATAGCAATCAAGCAGGGTCAAATTTCTCTGGAATGATAGCTATTTCATATTACCTTCCCATAATTTGCTGTATAAGTTACTTTACTTGTATAAGTTAACATAGTATAAATCTTATTAACATAGTATAAATCTTCGTATGGTATGGTATGGTAGGTGTACTCCTATTTCCGCACTTAGACTCCGATTGGTCCTTTATGCGTAGTGTGTTTGCTAGTTTAACTAGCCTAACTCCGTCCAGAAGCGCAGAATACTCCTGGGATCTTCACAGGCTTCGCGGAGTGACCTCGGATCGTCGAGGATTTCTAGTCGTTGCGCTGTTACTCCCTCGCATTCCAGGACTACGCAGCTTCTTCGTCGCTCAGGCATTATTAATCTTATTGTGTCTTCCGGTACCAACCCTACACCATACTAACTACTAAACACTCTGCTTAGTACCCGACTCCTTGACTCTTTAAATTTTTAGGTACTTACTAATAAACTAATAATTTTCTAACTCAAAAAGTTACACGATTGAGTAAAACAGTTGATTTATGGTATGTACATATTTATAAAATCTGGGACCTTGAGAAAATCAGCTGAAAAATATCATGCTCCGGATTCAAATATCTTATGCATTCTCCAGCGTGACGGAGTTTCCTTGTTTGCACAGGAGAGATCAAAAAGGGAATTGGTACTAAATCCCGGAAACTGTGTCCGGAATAACAAACTAATTTCTCTCGACTTTGGAGGTTTTTATACGGATTTGGCTGGCTTGCTTTGTCAACACGTGCTTGGATCTAACAACAAACAATATAACAGAGCAGCGTTCAAAATTAGGTGACGACAGAATTCTTATGAATGTGTTACAGTAACTACATATATAGTTATTCTGTGATATGATGACCTCTGTGGCGCGGTGGGTGAAGGTCCGCCTGTGACGACGATTGAGGAGGTTGCTGGTTCGATTCTCGCCTCGGGACAATAGTGTGTACGATCTGCAGATATTTGTTTCGGGTGTTTTGGTCGTTATCTATGTATAATAAAAAATACCTATCTATGTAATGTATTAAGTATATCAGCCATCCTGTACCCATAACGCAAGCTCTGCTTAGCTTGGGGCTAGATAATGCTGTGTGCATTATCCGGCATCATTTATTTATTTATAGGTACCCACCTAATTTTTCCAAGTACCTACCTGATTTAAGTAGAAGTCTTTGTCCGCTAAACGTGCATAGATGCAAACGTTCATCGCTCTCACATCTGTTCGTTTTTACGACAGCTGTACAGCTGAATACTCATATAATTTTAATTTAAACTTGTATTGTTGGGTTGTTTGTATTTTGAACCTGTATTTCGTATTCAATGTCTGCTTCGCTTTACATTCCAGTGGCTGGATTTTTGTTTGTTCAGGAATATGACTTTGAATAGTTAAACAAGTGGCTGGATAAAGAAATGTCTTTGTTTTGTTATTAATTATACAGTATTTGTGACAAAACTCCATTAATAAATAAAGATATATTTTTTTTTATAAAAAATTAAAGGTAGGGGAGATCCCTACATAGGTACCGTATAGATTATCTTGGACAGGCACGAAAAAAAAACAAAAAATTCCGTACTATAATAATAATAATGCTGGACAATTCACACAACATTATCTAGCCACATGGTAAGCAGAGCTTGTGTTATGGGTACTAGATAACTGATATACATAATACAATATATTACATAGATAGATATTTTTTATTATACATAGAAAACGACCAGAACACCCGGAACAAATATCTGCAGATCGTATACACAATTGTTCCGAGGCGGGAATCGAACCCGCGACCTCCTGCGGACCTTCGCCCACCGCGCCACATCGGTCGTCAAACATAAAACTATATAATTTATAACTACACACACTACAACATAATCCTATACTACATATACATTAACCGTTGTAGCTACAGGAAAAGGGTTTTAAGAGAATAATTATACATAATTTTTAAATAATTTTACAATTTCATTCTCATCAAATTAGCCTATAGTTAGCAAAAAAATTAATTTTTATCTACTTTTGAATGCTAATCGATCCTACTGCTCGTCCAAAAAATGCATTCTATGTAACTGTGATTTATTTTTATTATTTATTATATCTGAATCTTGGCGTGAAAATGTGGTTCAGCTGCTGGCCAAAATTGAAGATTCCAGGACTATTGATAATTTGAATTGATGAATGTTACAAGAAATGGTAAGAATGATGAGGCGAAACAAGTTGATTTTTTTGGAATTGTCGCCATATTGAATCTATATATATATATATAAACGTTCGGATACACCGCACTGTTCCGATGGCCGTTGTTATACTCCGCGACAAAAGGTAATAAATATCAAAACAAAAAATACAAACATCCAAACTTAATCATTTAACACTTTGACTGCGATTTTTTTTCGACGACTGCGATCTTTTTTTTAACCTATAAAATGCGTGCTGCCGCTCTACACAGTGGTTGTGTTGCGCCGCACATGCGTTACGTTCGAAAAATATTACGGCTGTGCTGAGTCACAAAGATCTGTATTTTCTCAGCCGCTACGCTAGTGTGATTTACGCATATTAGTCACTTGTAGAAAACACATACCGTGTGATTTCAGCACTCAAAGTGTATAATATTGTAGTATATTGTATGTCTAAGATTTAATCAATTACGTTTCGCTAAAAATAAATTAAGGATAAAATCATTCAACTTTTGAATTAAAAAAAATCATGTGTGATTTTATCTTTCCGAGATTTGATTAGACCAAAGAAAAGCAAGCTTATTGCACTATTTTCAAGCGCTTCTTTAAACTGTGAGATTCAAACCCTGATTAATGTTTTTATTTCATACCATTTTAATAGAATTAAACTGAGTTTAATTAAGCTGCTCGTTTTCAACTTTGTACTCTGGACAGTGAATAATACAATCTATTTTACGACGTACTTACCTACTACTTTACTACTAAAGCCCGTAGTGCAAGTTTAACTTGATTGGTTGTAAAGCTAGGTTTGCACAATTTGAGCTTCAACCATAAAATCGCAGATATTATATTATAGAAAATTCAAAATCTCGCGATATTTTGCAGTTTATGGGCAGTGAATAGGTTAAGCCCGTTCACTGCCCATCAGCGAGCAGGGTGAAACGCTGCTCTTGACATGATACATGTCACAAATCTAGATATTGGAGTATGTAGATATTATATCATGTACGGACAACCGCTGCGGTAAACATGTTATTGAGTGGAGACTACGACTCGGCAAACGTAGGACGCCCAGCGCGGAGTGACGAACTGTGAAAGATTGCAGGCATGTGGCAAGCTGAAGACAGCGCACTATGGAACTTATTAGGGTAGGCCTATGTCCAACAGTGGCCTATTAAAGGTTGATGATGACCTATATACACAGTGTATTAATGCTTTCACTGGTTCAGAGGTCTTATGACTCTGTTTTCAAAAAAGTTAGGTTCATAGATTGTTTACCAGCAGGACTACGACATTTTAAAAAAGCTTATATATCCTTTCCCAACGGGTCCATGAAATTGTTTGGTACAGTTAGCAAGAAAAGCTTCGATAAGATAGGAATAATTTAAAAAATTGCGTGAAACAAATGACCTACTGTCTGTCTATTATAAAAAAAGTCCTATTGTCCCCCAGTATGGAATATCACGGTGGTGGACAACACTGCCCTCCCGAGACTAAAGTGCAGTATCAGCAAAATAACGATTGCGAGAAAACGGCATTTAAAGTTAAGAATTTGATTTAAAAAATAAGTGGATGCATAAACAAAACAAAAAAAATGTAGAACGGTTGTAAAGGTGTAGGTTCACTCGTCTTATTGACAAAAACAAAAATTTAATAATAAATGAATTTATTATGGCCATTTATAATTTATGGTACCTATTACTGCAACACCCTTTTTATAAAAATAAACATTTAAAACTGAGTAAAACGCAGTAAAAAGTCCTATTACTGCGTTTGGATTCGTTTTTTTAACAAGAAACCCAACTAACATGCAGTAAGGTGAAAATAATACTGCATGTTAGTTGGTTTTATAGGGCAAAGGTGCTTGTTTTACTAGTGCAGTAAGAAAAACAGCTAGATTATATGTAGTAGAATGTTTATTTTTGCATAATTAATAACAATATTTCTACTCAGTGAAGTAAAATTATTAAAACAAAACATGTTATCTTACAAATTCTTGTCAGTTTTCTCATAATAATAACATTAAAGTATTTTTTTTAAACAATTTATCTTGGAATTTAGGAGTGCTACTTTAATGCTTAATAATATAAAATATACTCAATGTAGTTGCGTATTATTAAAAGGTGGACATAATATTGAGATCAACATTACAGTAAAACTAAATCAAACAATTTGGTAAACCTTACATAATTAGTTTCTAGAAGTAATTTGCTATTTTTAGCAATCAACCAATGTTATGTTTAAGCCTGTGAAACACACGCTTAAAAATAGCATTGGTGGAGTTTAGCTTTTGAAGCCTCTAAGTACCTACTTTACTACTAGGTTAAAGTTATAAAAATGTATGTAACAACAGTTAATGCACAGCCAGTATCAACCTTGTATCATAGCATCATGTATCATTATAAAACAGTCTCACAAGGTGTAGTACTTTTATTGAAGTACAATCTAATTAAACTTACCTTCCAACATGCAATTATAAAGAAAAATTAGTTTTTTCGTTGTACATAATAATCAGTCTTATACAGTTAACCATAAGGCACATTATTTCTTAGAATAAATACGGCAAATCCTTTAAACATAAACCGAAATCAAAAATCACAATCTTTTCAAAATTCAACATTATTCATCAATATCAAAAAATGATTCTTCTGGTTCTTGTGGTGTAGAACTAACAGAAAGGTTTTTCCAGAAGCTCAATCTACTTTGTGGAATAAGTGGCCCTAGTATCTTTAAGATGTTTCGTTTCCTTTCACCATCAACACCTTTATGAACAGTTTTTGCAGTAAAGTTAGGCAAGGTCTTTGATTTGAGACAAGATAGTCCCTTGAATTCTATCTCATCAAAGCTCTTTTTGTAAAATAAACAGTAACTTCCCCTCTTTACCATGAGATGCACAATATCTTTGATGTATACCCGGTTTCCATTACTATCCTTGTTTTTTTTTTGTGAAATATGAGATTTGTAATTAAAAAAATCATTTATTTCCATGCTTTTGACTTCAACTTTCCCCGATTTCAATGAATTTTTAACTGCTTCTAAAAAGTCTTGATAATCATAAAGCTTACCCTTTTTGTCCATCGACTGCTCCACAAAATGATGAAAGGAATCAGCGGACATAAAAGTATGACCTGGTTCGAAAAACTTGACTTCAATTGTTATGGCTGAAATCTCTAAGTTGTTAACTATACTTACCAGGAATGTAAAAAAACACCAGTTTTTATTTTGTGCCGAGCAATTGTCAAGCCACAAAATGATGTGCTCTGCATCACGATTACTTAGTAAGAACGCTCTAAATGTACTGGTGATGTCCTCTTGCTTTCTACCAGACACCGCTTCATGCCAAACTGCTGCAAACACATGACCTTTCTTGAAGTTTCCCAGGGGTACAAATGTTTCATTGTATGCCACAAGTCTGGGGCAAAACAAAGCTGACTTAAAAGTATCAATGCGAGGTAACATTATTACTTTTTGTAGATCGACGGACACAATTACAGTATTAGGGTGATTAATCGCCTTTGTGTCTGCATCGTACATCTTTCGGGCCAGTCCATACTTCATTTTGTGCTGAGCGTAGGTCTTACATGTTTCGCAATCAGTACACGGTTCCTTTACATGATCAAGGTTGTGGAGGTTGAAGGTTTCACAAGTCTCGCATTGTTCGTGGCCGAGTTTAGCGAAAGATATATTCATTTCGTTTGTTAAGTGATCTCTGTAAGTTTCTAAACTGCATTTGAATTCGGGGTACTGTTCTTTGAAATTTTCATACATATCTGTTATTGTAAGGTCACTTGGCAAATATCTCTTGTTGGGTGCATGCACTTATCAGATTAATATAGAAAATTGTCATAAAGAAATATGAAAAGTATGTCTAAAATAGTTTTCAGGTTTTAGATTACCAATTTCATTGGTATTTTAATGTAATAAAATCATTAGCACATAACTTTCACAATAAAGATTAATAATAGAATATTGTGGTTAAGAAATATGAAATGTATCTCTTAAATCGTTTTCAGATTTTAGATTACCTATTTCATTGGTATTTTAATGTATATAAAATCATTAGCATATAACTTTCATAAGTGGCGCGGCGCCGATAATTTATTAATTATTAAAATGTATTATATTTAAAATAAGTGGAATATTAATTGTACAATTTTAAATATCATTGATTTGGTCTGAAAGTATTATTCAGTATTAAGAAACATAATAAATTGTTGTATCGACTGTTCGCGCCAAAGACAGTGTGAGCCATCGCTCAGGCTGCATTATTTTACGATGTCAGAGCCTATATATACGACCCAAAAGGGGGCGAATACCCACTTTTGGATCGGCAGCCTAACCAGACAGAAGCTAAGTATTGTTCATATTTTGTGACTAGCAATTTGTGTAACATAACCTTAAAATGTTAATAATTGTCTGTAATAATTGATGTCCAACCAGATTGTATTATTGAATATAAGAGTATTAATGTTCTAAGTAACGCTTCTTTTCTTTAATAACCACAATGGAACCCTATTAGGAGATCTAGTAACTATATTGCTTTCACGTCATAATTTATGTTCCAACCAGATTGTATTATTGAATAAAACAGTATTCATGTTGTAAATTATGCTTCTTTTCTTTAATACCCACAATATCAACCCTTTTAGGACTTCTAGTAACGTTTTAATGAAAATAGATACCCAGGTAGTTCAAATTAGTTTTCATTATGGTATCTTAGAGCTTCTTTTAATTAGTAAAACCATCAAAATCTATCATCAGAAGTGGGATAAAGAACAGCATGTGCCTTACTAATACGAATTTATTTTCAGATGGATGTGTCTGCACCAAAAACCTTCGAGCCATCTTTTCAACCAGCCGTCGAAAAGATGATTACATCGATCTGCCGATCTACAACTCGACTACGTGTGGCCATCGTCATCCATCTGATGTGTCTGCGCCAAAAACCTACGAGCCATCTGCACCACCAGCTGCCGGAGAGATGATGATATCGACCTGCATTTACAACTAGACTACGTGTGGCCTGGATGCCGAGGGATATGGTTCAACTATAACCTCAAGATTTTACGCATCCTCTGGCAGGTAAGGCTCTGAAAAGGGTCTGATCACTTTATTCAAGACATGGGATTCTGCACAGTGTATTTCAAGACAACATAGCTTTGTACCCTCGATTTTTGCAGATTAACATTCTAAATAAGAAAGCAGTATTCGTTTTCTTTTACGTAGGTAAAACAGAAGTTGTTTTTAGTAGCAGCACTAAGTCGAATTAGTATGTGGCAGTATAACGTACCTAATGTTATATTCAAATGGCATCCTTCAATAGCAGTGTAAAATCACTTGGAAATATGTTTGCCTTTTTATGTTTTACATAGGTAAATATTAAATAACATCATTTGGAGCAAAGCGGTAGGGACTTTAAGTGCCTTTATAATGCAGAAGTGCTAAAAAAAAACACTTTTTTCACAGACAAACATTATAAAATAACACTGAACTACAATCACCTCAAACTTACTGTGTAAATTAACGACGGACATATTACTTTACTTATAGGCACAGAGGCCAAATTATAGTATAAACAATTACTAAGTATGTAGTCTATAACAAAACTCCTCTGTTGCAACTTTACTCCGCACTATTTCTTTGTTGTATTTCTGTATTCACCAAAAACTGGTACTTTTCTTATTTGAAAGACACTATGAAACCAGAAAAGGTTGTCTGGTGTCAGTGGTCACAGTGCGGAGCCACACATTTGACTAGAAGTTATAAATAAACGGATTTATCGAAGCGATAGTCTCATTTATGTATCTGTGTATAACATTGTTAGTGGTTGAATCGAATCATGTAGGTATCAATACATAGTTTAATCAGTGACATAAGTTTTTTTTTATCATCGATGTTTTAGAACCTACCCACATACAGCTCAGACGAACATGACGACCAGAGGTCGTTGTCTGAAAAAAAATATGAAGGTAGTTTGTAGGTACTTTCTAACTTCAAGCAAGTAGGGAGCTACATAATATTGTTGTATGTAGGAATTATCTCTCATTATTTATTGTTTTGTACGTGACAAAAACGATGCGATAATAGGGCCTTAAAAATATATATAACTAGCTGCGCCCCGCGGTTTCACCCGCGTAGTGACAGATATTTTTGATAATATACAATATATCTTTCTAAATTGTAGCCTATGTGATATTCTGATGTATAAGCTATATTATTGTAAAGTTTCATTAAAATCCATTCCGTAGTTTTTACGCTAAGAGTAACAAACATCCATCCATACTTAAAAACGTTCGCGTTTATAATATTAGTAGTTAGCTGCTATCTCTCTCTCAGAAGATTAATCTCGTGAGTCATTCTAAATTTAATTTATCTATCTACCTTGAGTTTATTTTCTCTTGATTGTTTTCTATGCAACGAAAAACACCACATTTTATCTAGAATAATTTTATTTTTTAAATTTCATTATTATTTGATATTATATTTTTATATTAGAAATGATTTATATATTGCGACGTATAATTTGACATATTACGAATAAAATGTTTCTGTTTATCTGAAGTAAAACAAAAAAAAAAAAGGGCTTGTGTTTAGTAGGTACCTTGTAACTGACAATAATACTTGCGAATACAAAGCGAGAATGAAAAAAAAACCTTTCGCTAGCGACCGTAGACTTTGTGAGTTTGTGCTTACTTTGGATATTTGCAGCATTTATAGCGAGTAGGTACACAATGAGGAGGTAGGTAACCTACATTGGTCAGAGGAAAACGGACTTTTTGACTATTACATCGACTATTACTGTACGGACAAAGTAATTAGAGTCGAGGCGATTTAATACTAAAATAAATGTGTTTCATGATGTTGCTTAGCCATATAAAGAGGTATAGTATAACGTATAACTGAAAGTCCTAGCTCATCAAACCATAAAATGTAGATGTTATGTTTGTATTAGTTAGTAGAAAGATAGGTACGTGTTTAGCTGACTCGTACAATTCACCACCAATTTATATAGCTCTAGGTACACGATGTTTTGATTAAATTTAATAGGTACTATTGGAAAAGATTTTGACTATTTTGAAAACAAAATTTATTTTAAACTTAATCTAAAAAAAAAAAAAAAAAAAAGTATATTACGAGTCATCGATGTGAGAGTATGTGTGAGACCAAAATGATTCTGCTTTTATAGCTTTATTTGACTCCGTTGGTGGTACCTACCTACCCACCCAACATTTTTAGGGTTTTCCAGTTCTTGTCTCAACTTTGTGCCCTTTACTTCTGAAACTAAGATCATCAAAACAAATAAAAATAATTAGGTAGCACTTCGTTGTTTATTTTGTCAAGCCAGTTGACAAAGTTTCTTGTCGGGAAAATTACATTCAACTTTGAGGTCAATTAGTCGTCGCATCGAAAATTAATGTTCTACGATATTTAGATTATAGTTAGAAAGCATTATTCATAAGGATTAATTTGATATACGACACTAATAATAATACACTAAAATAATTAAAGATCCACTGCTCGTAATAAAAACCGAACAACGGTGTCAGCACGCAGTAATTATTTTAATTTTTTTAAAAAATTCGTCTATGAAACTTTTGTATTGGCACCTTGCTTTTTGTCATTCTACCAACAGAGCAGGTAATAAAGTGACAATTCATAACCACAGAGCCAAGCTATTAGGGAGAAGTTAGCCACAAAACGAGTTTTGCTCCGGCGGCCGGAGAAATAGCGTAGGCCGTAGCGTTATAATCTCTTTGTTTGATTTACATACTGATGTTTTTGATTTACATATTGATGTTTTCTTTTGCAACGGTAATTAACTATATTGATAATCTTGTACATTAAAGTACATATGTTGTAATGTTTCGTCAGATTGGCCAAACGAATGGAAATAATATTATTGTAAAATTGTGTGAATCCGTCTGAGGTTTTAGACGAAAACAGCTTGCAATACAGATGTAGAAAGTTTTATTCTGCAAAGGAAATAACAAGTTGGTTAAGTAGGTGATCTTGTATCGTTAGTTATACCATAGGCGTTTTTGATTTATTCCCAAAACCGCTATGCTCTAAAACTGTTAAATAATTTGATAAAAATAACCGGGAGAATGGGAGGAAGAGAACGTTGTTTGAAAGTGCCACGATTTTGTGATTATTGTACTTGTTTACGTTTACATTTAGATCAATAAGAACTTGTTTAATGTTATAAGTACTAAAACAAAGGTAAATAGGTATGTAATGTATGTAAAATGTATACTTTCCTACAGTTGGTAAATGTAATAAATGATGCTAAAATCTCAATGGGCAGAAGACCCGGGGCCAGTGTATGGCAAAAACAAAGTACCTTATTATATTTATATATCCCATACATTTTATTTATATTTATATATCGCTGTGTGGCCTCTTGCTGGGTGCTGATCAGCCCATCGACAGCGGATGTGAGGTGAGAAAGCACATTTGGTAGTTGGCTAACGCTGTGGGCTTCGTGGCTCGGCTTGATTATGCCACCGGCAGCGGGTGGTGAGGGTCAAGTGGGAATAGTCGTTGCCCGTGCTGCTCTAGCCTCCAATTCCGGGTGCTGACGCTCCATTGGCAGCAGGTGGAGAGTAAACGTCAGTACTATACAGAGTAATTGGCCAGATAATGATAATAAACCAGCAAGAAACAAAATGAGATAATTAGACATCATATAATACATAATAAGAAACGTTTAAAACGGTTTCAAAATGCTACATAAATACATACATACTTATTATACCTATGTAACTTATTTAGACACAGTTAAAGTTTTTGTGTATGATCTTGTTTCTGTGTCATTTAATAAAGTGAAATAAAAATATACCTTTGGTACATGTTAAACATCTATCTTATAAAGTAAGTAAGTACCTAACAATGTACTTTTAGTACCTAAATAGTATAATTTATTAAAAAGTCGTTAGAAGTACTTATAGGATACTTACTAAGTTACTTATATATGTACCAATTATTATATTATTTAAATTGTACTATCTAGTAAGTCGAAATGTAAAATAGACTATCTACCTAAGCTAAGTATCTATATGTAGAGATATAAGAGTTACTTCGGGACGAAGTATAGGTCAAGATTGGCCGTATCAGATTAATATAGAAAATTGTCATAAAGAAATATGAAAAGTATGTCTAAAATAGTTTTCAGGTTTTAGATTACCAATTTCATTGGTATTTTAATGTAATAAAATCATTAGCACATAACTTTCACAATAAAGATTAATAATAGAATATTGTGGTTAAGAAATATGAAATGTATCTCTTAAATCGTTTTCAGATTTTAGATTACCTATTTCATTGGTATTTTAATGTATATAAAATCATTAGCATATAACTTTCATAAGTGGCGCGGCGCCGATAATTTATTAATTATTAAAATGTATTATATTTAAAATAAGTGGAATATTAATTGTACAATTTTAAATATCATTGATTTGGTCTGAAAGTATTATTCAGTATTAAGAAACATAATAAATTGTTGTATCGACTGTTCGCGCCAAAGACAGTGTGAGCCATCGCTCAGGCTGCATTATTTTACGATGTCAGAGCCTATATATACGACCCAAAAGGGGGCGAATACCCACTTTTGGATCGGCAGCCTAACCAGACAGAAGCTAAGTATTGTTCATATTTTGTGACTAGCAATTTGTGTAACATAACCTTAAAATGTTAATAATTGTCTGTAATAATTGATGTCCAACCAGATTGTATTATTGAATATAAGAGTATTAATGTTCTAAGTAACGCTTCTTTTCTTTAATAACCACAATGGAACCCTATTAGGAGATCTAGTAACTATATTGCTTTCACGTCATAATTTATGTTCCAACCAGATTGTATTATTGAATAAAACAGTATTCATGTTGTAAATTATGCTTCTTTTCTTTAATACCCACAATATCAACCCTTTTAGGACTTCTAGTAACGTTTTAATGAAAATAGATACCCAGGTAGTTCAAATTAGTTTTCATTATGGTATCTTAGAGCTTCTTTTAATTAGTAAAACCATCAAAATCTATCACACTCGCCTATAATGATGTACACATGGATTGAATGATTCGATATGAGCCGTGATCAAAGTCCGATCTATAGCATGAGAATTTCTCAAATTACGGCCATCTCTTCTATCATTCTGTTCTACAATTGACTTTTTCAGAACAGCATTTACACGTCTGTCATTTTTTATGTTATATCCCAAAGTGCTTAAGAAAAATACTTTGCATACTTCATAAGAATGTTGTTCTGCTTCTCTTTTTGTTAAACGGTACTTGTAAGTTACATTTCGTGGTCGTTTCAAATTCTTTTTACTTTTCTTGCAATCTTCCTCCGTCACGAGATTTTTGATAAATATGCCTTGATGCTCCCAATCCAAAGACCAATAATATTTGTGAATTTTACTTCTATCTTCTTCAGTGAAATTTACAGAACATAGTTTTTTGCACAAGTTTGGACAGGGTTCTCGCATCGGATATTTCTGTAATTTTTTGGTATATTGAAGTTCACTTTTCCGTTTCTTACATGTTTTATTGTGGGTTTTCACATTAGGTAATTGTACTGCCTGGGTGTTGACATTATTGTTCTGAATTTCGGCTGGATCGTTTGTGATATCTAAATCACTTAAACTCGACAATGTTGACGACGACGATAGATCAGGGACGTAGTTTTTATCCTTTACAGAATCATCTGAATCTTCCATGAAGAAATCATGGAATGGTGTTGAAGGCACCATTGTTTCATTACATAATAGATCAATGGCCGTTGTTTCTACGAAATCATCATGAATCAGGTTGGTATCTTGAGCTTTTGATGAATTCAAGTAGTGTTGTGTTGGAAATATTTCAAAGAATTTACTCAAATCAAAATTTTGTACAACGGGGTCATTGTATAGGTTTTTATGGGCGAATGCACTGTTTTCTACATTAGAAATTTTTTCCAGTGACACGTAGTATGAATCGCCAAACTGATATTTTTGAATTTCAGATGGGTCCCTTAGTATTCCTTTTGGAGGCGAATTATAGTTGTTGTCAGGAAGTACAGGTGATATAGCTCTATCCGGTGGTAGCACGTCATTTTCAGATTGTTTGCTTAAGAGTGAAAAAATTTTTTTTGATCTCTCATTCATATTGATGAACCTGCAAGAAAACGAGAATTGGTAAGTTGAATTAATTTTATAATATAAAAAAAAACTTTGGATGATAGGTAATCTTTTAAAAGTAGTTAAATAATGAATGCTGGACAATCCACAAAGCATTATCTAACCCCAAGGTAAGAAGAGCTTGTGTTATGAGTACTAGATAACTGATATACTTAATTACATTATAAATATATAGCTAGATATTTTTTATTATACATAGAAACATTCAGAACACCCTAACTTTCTGCAGATCATACACAGATTTGTCCCAAGGCGGGAACCAAACCCGCAACCTCCGGCGTCGCAAGCAGACCTAGGCCCGAGACACCATCGAGTTTACTTAAAAGGTTTTTGGGAGGTAACCTAGTCTATGCAGACTGGGCGGAATAATGCTATTATATTTATTTATATGCTATGCTATGGTAGGTACAGTGTATGTGTAAGGAAAATAACCAATGCTTTAAGTATCTGGATATAGAAAGAGAGAGGTCTCTTACCCGCTAAATCCTGGCGCCAAAAGAAACGTAAGCACCGCGACGACGCGACGTGACCGGAGCACACGTCCACCCTGGCACGGTTCACTGGGGCGACTGATCAATCACTTCATTAAACGTACCAACTAAAATGCAGTAACTGCTACATGGATCTGGTTTACGAATGAATATTTATTTATTCAAAACTGACTAAAATGCAGTATCACGCTTGATACTGCGTTTTAATTGGTTTGATCTATTATAATTTGTTAACTTGATCCCATTTAAAACGCAGTATATCAACGCATTACTGCACTTTAGCTGGGAATAACTGTATGAGTGTCACATGTTAGCCTAACTAATCTGCAGTAATGCTGTATTTTACTGCATTTTAGTTAGTTTACAATGATTATTGAAGGTAAGGACTCTCAACTAAAATACAGTTAGCTTTGATTTTACTGCATTTTAGTTGGGAGTTCGTGACAATAAATTGTATTTTTCTAATTGCAGTAAGAACAGCTTGTATGGAGGTAAATTTTACTGCATATTAGTTAGTTTTAATTTTTTTTTTCCAAGAACACAAAACTATCTAAAGGGCCGTAAAATTTGATTGCTTACTGCATTTTAGTTAGGAAACCTTAAAATTTTCTCTGCTTACTGCACTTTAGTTGGGAAATCATGCCAAATAGTTAATTTTATTGGGTTTGCAGTAAGAGTAAACTGTTAAATAAAAACCACCTAATTGTCCTAGAAAAAAAAAATATAATTCAGCAGAAAGCTTATGAAACCCGCTATCAGAATCAATAATAAAACGAAAATCACCAAATGGCCTATTACTGCACTTTAGTGTCTGGAGGGCAGAACAGGAATAATCTCTAAAAGCTAGTAGGTAACGATGGTATCAATGCCGACATCAAAAGTTCCAGTAATTTATTCCGGCGGTCGCTGGCTCCCGATAAATCCATCCTTTGTCAAATAAAGCCCACGGTAACTAGATTTATAAGGGAAGTATGCACTGTTTACGATCCAGAGTCCAGACGCTTTCATCGAGGGGAAAAAAAGAGTTTTTACTATAAAAACAAACGCAGTTTGACGAATTCATTATTACTCGTATATACAGAGCGTCCTAAGGCTATGGCGGCAGATGGAGGGTAAGTACATAATATTTTAAATATTGTAGATAGAAAATTTTACTGAAAGAATACTTCATTTTCATTTTCAAAACAATTTAAACTGCATTCATAGACAGACGGATAACACAAGCTCTGTTTGTTTTGGGGCTAGATGATACTGTGTGAAATGCACGGCGTTGGTTATCACTCGATTGTAGCGGTTGCAGGAAATCGTTGGATGGAGGCAGCTCGATGACGTCTGAGGTCGTTTGTGGGCTGATAATGATAGTCCTAGATTTTAAGATAAAAAAAACCGCCACTTCAGTGGGGCTACCATGCTATTCGGTACATAACGTAACGCGCGTTATCAGCGTTATTACGCTAATTTTAGCGCGATTAACGCGTCTTAAGGCGCAATTTAACGCGAATAACGCCTTTTCACGAGTTATTCGCGTTAAAATGCGCCTTATCACGCGTTATCCGCGCTAAAATTAACGTAATAACGATGATAACGCGCGTAACGTTATGCGTTAAATAGCATGGTAGCCCCACAGCTTCCTTATTCTTTGAGCTATGTCGATAACTTAAGTACCTATTTATTAAATCCATTTAACAGATCTAACTCATAGCACCACGTGAGCTGTCACCCGTTGCAAATACAATTAAATTATGCAGATGGCGGTCCCACTTTGTCTGTATTCAGACTTGTTAGACACATTGTCATGAGTTTTTGCTCCCGGCAATGTTTTTGGAATTACCTTGTTTTTGATTTGTGAGCGTAATGTTTAGTTTGCGAGTTGGGAAGGGTAATAATAAATAAATAATTCTGGACAATTCACACGGCATTATCTAGCCCCATGGTAAGCAGAGCTTGTGTTATGGGTACTAGATAACTGATATACGTAATACAATACATTACATATGTAGATAGATATTTTTTATTATACATAGAAAACGACCAGAACACCCAAACAAATATCTGCAGATCGTACACACATTTGTTCCGAGGCGGGAATCGAACCCGCAACCTCCTGCGTCGCAGGCGGACCTTCGCCCACCGCGCCACATCGGGTGGAATATTATATAGGTTTTTTTTGGTTGTGCAAAAAAAGACCTACACTACAATAAACATTTTTATTGTTATTTTGTTAAATGATTATTTTACTTTCATATCATTTATTTTGACACGTCACTAGTAGTAAACAAAAACTTTATTTATGTATCTTAGTAGTTTATTATTTAGTATGGTATTTGTAACATTTATTTATTATTTGTTTATAAGTACCTATTCATAGTGTTATTGTCATATTTAGCATATCTTTGGTACATCCCCTGCCTTTCTTAAATTCACATAATTCTTACCATCCAAAGGTTGCCTGGAAGAGATCGCTTCTAAGCGATAAGGCCACCCATTGTACTTGTCACATGTAATGTCTTTTTGTGATTGAATGATCCGATTTATGGCGTACAGTAAAGCAGTTTTGTGTTTTTTATTATTGTGTTTTGTTCATTTTGGTAATGAGCAAAACCTATAGGTACTAACCACCCAGGTTAAACTCTACGCTGCGGTGGCTTACCTATTTACATACAATAGCCCGCGCGGGCCATAAGCGAAAGACGCTTAGGTTACGGAACAATTAAAATATCTGAAGAAAATTAATGAGTGACTCCCAAGAATGCGGGCGGCAGAATAAAAGCACAACCTGAAGCTTCTATACCACAGATTATAACTAAATCAGAGCAGTGTGTCTCACTCTGATAGAACAAGCAAACCAAAAGGTGGTAGTAATAGATACCAAAGTAGCAAGCAAGTAAAGTACGATGGTTTTTTAAACCATACTATGTACTAGCTGTGCCCCGCGGCTTCATCCTCGTGGATATCTATGTGTCAAATAGTTTATAAAATAACTCTATTAAAAAAAACCGCAACAAAATCCGTTGCGTAGTCTTAAAGATCTAAGCATACATAGGGAACAGACCTTTGAGAATTCAACCATGGAATTCACAAAGGGACAGACAGACAGCGGGAAGCGCCTTTGTTTTATACTATGTAGTGATGACTAGCGACCCGCTCCGGCTTCGCACGGGTGCTGAATAAATCATATAAACCTTCCTCTTGAATCACTCTCTCTATTGCTATTCTCTAAACTGCATTAAAATCCGTTGAGTATTTAAAAAATCTAAGCGAACGGACAGCGGAAGCGACTTCATTTTATACTATGTAAAGAAGTGTGATATTTTGGAGCACTATCACTTGAGGCAAGTGAAATAAGCTAAGCCTTGGAAGTGCCAGTGGAATGGCGCAGCGCCAAGGAATGTCATTATTGCTCACGGCTGCTTCGCAGGAATTCAATAATGCTCCATCGAGTTAAAATATAATATTGCGGGACAACCCTATAGTTTTATATCATTTTTGTGTGAGGGAATTTCCGATTTGTTGATATTTGAAGCGGAAGTTTAATTGCGGTGGTTTTATTTTAAGCGGTCTTTTTTATTTACGTCCGTAATGTTTTGCCCATCGGTGGCCTGTACATAATGCTCTGGGTGGTTCTAAAGCACTTCACACACAGCAGTTATAATGTGAACATGTACATTATAACACGATAGAAATATAAAATATTTATTTGCGTTTCATAAAAAATAATACAAATTAAGACCTCATAATAATAAAGATAACAAGAACTTAAATACGAGAACACATAAAGGCTACAGAAAGGCTACCGGCTCAGCATTAAATGCTACATTGACACAAGTGCTGCATGCAGCGCTGGTTTTCAGCGGCGCCAGAGTGCTGAGTGCAGCACTAAACACAACACAAATCACCAGTAATAACAATTTAACACGCAAATCAAAAATTAAAAAACAAATAACAACAAATTGAACAGAATATTTAAGTTTATACAAAGTAAGTTAAATAATGAACAAAAATAAATTTACTAAGTAATCGTAAAAATATGTGAGATCTCTAGCTCATACTTCATCTCTACGATACATCTCATTACATCTTTAAGTAAAGTAAAGTAAAGTAAAGTAAAGTAAAAAATCATTTATTTCTTTAAGCTTACAAAATAAGCACTTAGACAAGTCATATTTTTTACATTAAATTATTATCAAATAAAATTATTTTACTGTTTTACTGTTCACTTCAACTTTACCACACAGCTATAACGTATATTCTAGCTAGTAGTATAGTATATTATAGCAGTTATAATGTATATTATAGCTGTGTGGTTACTACGAGTACATTTAGCTATACCTAAGCAGTTAGAAAGTGCGTCATTCGAGACGAATACCAATGGAATAAAGGGAAAGATACGTTGCATTGCCCTGTTGTGTGTGTGATATAATATTAAGATTATATAAAGCTATACATCCTGGGATGTAATGTACATTAATATACATTATAACTGCTGTGTGTGAAGCCCTTAAGAGCGGATCTTCTTCTTGTAGTAGATTTCGGCCACGGCTTGTCACTTGCTTGTCACCACCTTTCAGACTAAGCCAGTCGGTAGAAAACCCCTTTTTCATTTGTGTTTCAAAATTTTGACGACCTCTGTAGCATATGAACTATTTATTATGGACACTTTCATTGTTTCTGTACCATAAATGATTACTGAAATAAACATAATTATTGAATTGAATTGTAGCGCGGTGGCTGAAGGTCCGCCTGCGACGCAGGAGATTGGGGTAGGACTATTTAATGTATGATGTAGGACTATTTTAACAAAATTTTAGCAGAGCCAACATTGGAAGCAGCAAAACAGCTGTTCACAGCAGTGAGTCATTTTAAGTGATAGCTATATTCTAAATGATATGTTATTATATTTTTGTTTTCTGTTACTAGATAAGACACTTTGTTAATTCGTTTCTTGTTCGTCCAATAGGACCACCATGAATTTAATTATAAAGGTTCTTACGATATAATAATATTAAAACAATAAACACCTATCTCACTCCTCATTAAAAAACAACAGCAACAGGCCAGAATGGAAGCATTCACAGAGTTTTTTCCGGGAATTGTTTCAGTGACTTCAATATTTATTTTTTACGTAAAGAATGTGCTAAAAGCAAAAAAAGTAATATCATGAAATCAAATCATTTCCAACGCACATTCCTTGCTTACTGACTCACGTATTATTGAATCTACGTAAAAATTACGTTCTTTCTTTTACGCGATAAAAAAGTTATTAAAAATATTTTCTGGTTTACAAAAAACCTGTGTTTTAATAACGTAACTGGTATTTTTTGATTAACATTTTGGTATTTCAAGACTTTTTTTGGGGGTGAAGAATGTTTTGTGTTTTGTTATATTAATTTGCGTAAATGATTTTAGGGCTCTTAATGACTTGCGGATTTATTGATATTTTTTGTAGATTTACGTAAACTTACATAAAAATTCTTATAAAGAAAAAAAAAATCCTATTCCTAGACATTATTGGGATTGAAAAAACAACATTGATAATGTTGTTGTCATCAGATTCTGCGAGGAGGATAAAACGCCCGTCCATCTGCTAGGTGAGTGTGGAGCACTGATGCACAAACGCAGCATCCATCTGGGCAAGCATCTGCATAGCCCAGACGAGCTACGAGACATCACCCCGGAGAAAATCCTTCAGTTCCTAGCAGCTGCAAGGGTTAGTGGCGAACAATGAACGCGACGGCTTCGGGGTTGAACGTATAAGTGATGATATGATGACATGACAATAGGCCTATCATGGCCGCTGTGACACCCAAGCTACCAAAAGATAATTTAAAAAAAAAAATGTCATCAGATAATTTTAGCTATTCCTAATATTTAGTAGGGGTTTATAAATTCACCTACAAACAATTTGTGTAATACTAAACTCCCGAATCTTCATCGCATCATTAACAATCATTTCTTATCTCGCGAACTTAAAACACAGTAGTTTTATTTGAAAGTGTTTTAAGTTTTTAGCAGTCTACGTTACGATACGTTGTTAATTTTTATTTCTTTATGTTCTTATTTAATTTATAATATGTAGTAACAAGTTGTACCTATTTCAGTGAATCAATAGATGTATTTTTTCTTTCAGTCTGGAGCACAAGTCCGATGAAACAATACGTCCATTGCTATCAGAACAGTTTACAAGTTCGTAAGTCTCGGACGAAAATGTGTGTAGTAAGCCTAATCGGAAAAGTTAGGAATTGCTAAAGTTTAATGGGATCTTTAGCTATTGTGACAGTTTACAAGGAGAGAACTTGTTTAAGTGCTTAGAGGCAATTGTTGTCTGCCATCTTTAGAGTGTGCTGTATGATTTGACGTCATCATCATCAGTCTATATTAGTCCACTGCTGGACATAGGCATTGAAGCTGAAGACAGGGCGCTATGGCGCTCATTAGGAGAGCCTAATGAGCGCCATAGCGCCCTGTCTTCAGCTTGACGCATCCAGCATCTACCTGCAGTCTTTCGCAGGTCGTCATTCCATCTAATTTGACGTAAAAGTTACCAAATAAGTAATTATTTCTGGATACTTCACACAGTATCATATTGCCTCAAAGTAAACAGAGCTTGTGATAAAGGTACGAGATAACTGTATTTTTATTATACATAAAACAACTAGGCAACCGGAACTAATATCTGCAGATCGTACAAACATTTGCCCGGGTCGGGGATGGAGCCCGCAATTTCCTAAGTAACAGGCGGATTATCGCCCACTGCTCCACAGACGTCGTCGTCAAATAATTTGTAACATAATTTATTTCATATGAATTTATCTAAAGTTTAATCTGCATGGGCAAGGTTACAATAACTGACGTGGTGAGACGAATAAATATATCTAAATAAGGGGATTTCCCCAAACCTACATTGTTGAAAAAAAAAACAGTTGTTTGAGGAAATTATCAAGACTGAAATGAAATGAAAGTAAAATATAAAAATCCAAAAAGTCTGCTCAATCTGAACCTATGCGAATAGTTATTTGAGGTCCGATTATGTATTTTTGACCAAATACGGAACAGCTATGTGAAATAGAGAAAAGTCGTATGGAATCATGAGCACATTTCGCTGGGACAAACGCACCGTCAAATACTGCCTTTCGCAAGCACCATTGCACTTCCTTCCTCAGTGCAAAACCACCAAAAATTCCATTAACCCTTGACCACCCGAAAGGGATCACGTTTACCCATGTGAGGGTAAACTGGGGTAAGCGCATTATCCATTTTATTTCCCGTTAATAAGCTGTAAGCCAGAAAACTATACGTAATAGTTATTTCAGGTCAGATTATGTATTTGACTAAATACGGAACAACTACGTGAAATACAGAATAACATATTACAGAGTCGTCATGAGCTCATATAGCCAAACGCACTGTCAAATACAGTCTTTTCGCAAGCATCATTGCACTTCCTTCGCCTCAGTGCAAAACCACCAAAAATTCCATTAACCCTTGACCACCCCAAAAGGGATCACGTTTCCATTTTATTTTCTGTTAATAAGCTGTAAGCCTGAAACTATACGTAATAGTTACTTCAAGTCAGATTATGTATTTGACTAAATACGGAACAGCTATGTGAAATAGAGAATAACGTATGGAGTCATGAGCTATTTAGCCGGGTTAAATGCACCGTCAAATACTGCCTTTATAAGCATCATTGCACTTCCTTCCCTTCAGTGAAAAACCACCAAAAATTCCATTAACCCTTGACCACCCGAAAGGCTCACGTTTACCCATGTGAGAGTAAACTGGGGTAAGCGCATTATCCATTTTATTTCCCGTTAATAAGCTGTAAGCCACCCCGTCCACTTCACCGCGCCATTAACGTAAGCGAAGCGCATCGAGGCGCCCACTTACCCTGATAATTGAATTTACTTATGAGATAACTCTTTTACGGACTTTATGATGTGTTATCGGCATTATAACACGAGTTTTAGTAAAGATAAAGATAAAATTAGACCTATAACGGCACTTAGAAAATCATTTATTTGCAGAACACATTGTTACAGGTACGTGCCAGGTCATATAACTAGACTCTAGAGTCTAGAGTGTAGTCAAATGTATTCAACCCGCAAGCAGGTGTGAAAATTAAAAAAAAAATCAAATTCAAAATATTCATATGTAGGTATACCTACATATGAATGTAAAACTTTGTTATGTTTAATCTGTGGACCGTTACTCGAGACACGACGTCACCCCAATTTAAGGTCCAGCCTGAAAACCAGTGTCACTATCGTCCTCTGTCGATAATGACAACAAGCTGAGATTGGTCCTTATTAGCCGCGCGCATAGGGAAAGACCAGTTATTCTTAAACTTGGGACTCTACTACCACGCTACATAATGTAAAGTTTAAATCCCTACTACTTAAGTTGTTTTGTATTTTTAATGTGTTTTCCTTTTTTTGTGATTGTTTATTTTGGTGTGTGGCTATAAATAAATTCTTTATTCAAATAATAAATGTTTCAAGGTCGTTAAATTAATTAAAATAATCAATGAAAATAAATAAATAGGTACAATCAATAAATAGTTAACTTTAAAATTAATTCACAATCGTCAAAAAATTCTCTACTTAAGATTAATAAATTCATTTACACTATAGAAACATTTATTTAATTTTTGTTTAAATAAATTACCATTGAGGTCTTTAATAGATTCTGGTAACTTATTGAATACAGAGAAGTTAAAAGAAAATTATTAAGTTTAAATACTTTGAAGCTAATCTACTTCATATTTGCTTTAAAGTGGTATGCATTTTTGTATAAGTACTATAAATTAAAGTACTGTATAAGTTTTATCTGGTTTTTATTTTATTTATTTTAAGAGCGTCCTCTGCTGAAACAGATTCAGAGTAAACAAACGGTCAGAGCTGTCAAGTTATCAAAGACCAATGTCAACGAAGGCTTTACCTTTCTCTGCCACCTAGGCTTAGCCGTCGAATGTCAATTTATTTATAACTAGCGTACCTTCCCGGCTTCGCATGGTTTTAGTACGATAGATCCCTAACTTTTTTGTCAATATAATATGCCTATGTTCACCGGGGATATTGTAGCTTCCCAACGGTGAAAGAATTATTCAAATCGGTCCAGTAGTTTCAGAGTCTATTCATTACAAACAAACAAACAAAAAATCAAACCTTTCCTCTTTATAATATTAGTATATAAATACAACGAACGATATTGAGTCTCTTGAAGACTCAATATTGTTCGTTATAATGGTGGAGTATTTCCACTGACTGACTTTAATAACTAGGTACCTAAATGTATTATGTCCTTTACTTACCTACCTTAGACGACCTAAGTGGCACAGCGGATGAAAGTCCACCTGCGACACAGGTGGGTGTGTGGGTTCGATTACCGCGTGGTAAGTTTTTGTCGGATAATTTAATAAAAATGAACATGTTTGATTAAAGGCTTACAGCTACATTTAAGCAATTTCAGCCCATTCAGTAGTTGTATCGTAAAGAAGTTACTAACAACCATCGATAGATCCATTCATCCAAACTTTCGCATTTACAATATAAGTGTGATGTGATTTAGTTTTCAAGAGGCGATAGAGCGAAACCGAGGGTCCAAAGTATTCACTCAGCAGCTTGGCAGGAGCCACCTGACAAAGCTTAAAACGCACGACGGGAGGACCGTATTGTCAAAGCCGGAGATATCCGCCGAGATAGAGGATTTCTATGGCCGATTATACGCTGCACATGCCCCTCGTTACCGACGAGATGACCAAGATTCCAGAGCCACCCTGACACGCCACTATACCGACGAACTGCCAGTCAAGACGAGATCGTGTTAGCTCTAAGGCAGCTTAAAAATGGAAAAGCCCCCGGCGAGGACGGTATTACTTCAGAGCTTCTTAAAGCCGGAGGAGCCCCTGTAATACAGGAGCTACGGAACCTCTTTAATACCGTCCTTGACAGTGGGAGAACTCCAAAGGCGTGGAGCGGGAGTTTTGTGGTGCTTTTTTTTTAAGAAGGGAGATAAAACCCTTCTTAAGAATTACAGACCCATCTCGCTCTTGATCCACGTCTATAAGCTGTTCTCACGAGTGGTCACGAACCGTCTCGCCAGGAGACTCGACGAGTTCCAGCCACCGGAACAGGCTGGGTTCCGCGGAGGATATGGCACCATAGACCACATACACACAGTGAGGCAGATTATACAGAAGTCCGAAGAGTATAATCAGCCCCTGTGTCTGGCTTTTGTGGACTATGAGAAGGCATTTGACTCCGTCGAAACCTGGGCTGTTCTGGATTCCTTACAGCGATGCCAAGTAGACTATCGTTATATCCAGGTGCTGAGTTGTCTCTACGAGGCCGCCACCATGAGTGTCCAAGTACAGGGTCAGCAGTCTAAACCCATCCAATTGCGCAGAGGAGTGAGGCAGGGGGATGTCATATCCCCGAAACTGTTCACGTGCGCATTGGAAGATATGTTTAGGTTGCTGGACTGGAAAGGAAAGGGCATTAATATAAACGGCGAGTACATCTCACACCTGCGATTCGCTGATGACATAGTCTTAATGGCGGAGTCGCTTGAGGAACTGAACCAGATGCTGGACGGCCTAGCTTCAGCCTCCCGATGTATCGGTCTTGGCATGAATTTGGATAAAACCAAAGTCATGATCAATGGTCACATTGATCCAAGGCCGGTGGTCGTACATGGTCACCTTCTCGAAACTGTTTCCGAGTACACTTACCTTGGGCAGATTCTGCAGTTGGGTAAAAACAGTTTCGAGAAGGAGGCCAAAAGGAGGATCCAGCTGGGCTGGGCAGCATTTGGGAAACTACGTCAAGTCTTCACGTCATCCATACCGCAATGCTTGAAAACGAAAGTTTTCAATCAGTGCGTCCTACCCGTTATGACCTACGGAGCTGAGACGTGGACACTCACGATAGGGCTGGTCCACCAGTTCAAAGTCGCTCAGCGAGCTATGGAAAGAGCTATGCTCGGAGTTTCTCTGAAGGATAGGATTCGTAACGAATACATCCGACAGAGAACCAAGGTTATCGACATAGCTCAAAGAATTAGCAAGCTGAAGTGGCAGTGGGCCGGCCATATCTCGCGAAGAACCGACGGCCGATGGGGCAAACGTGTTCTTGAGTGGAGACCACGACTCGGTAAACGTAGTGTAGGACGCCCTCCGACCAGGTGGGATGACGACCTGCGAAAGACTGCAGGTAGATGCTGGATGCGGCAAGCTGAAGACAGGGCGCTATGGCGCTCTTTGGGGGAGGCCTATGTCCAGCAGTGGACTGCTATAGGCTGATGATGATGATGATGATGATGATTTAGTTACCCACGTCTACCTACATAGTCAAGGGCAACTACATACTACATAGACAAGACGCCAGATACGAAAAGGTTTCGGTCCAAATCTACAGCCATATTAGCACATGCCGTAGGGTATTCAAGACCAAGTTCGGTCTAGCGAGCCTTATTATATAGGGCTCATAATAGAAGAATCCTTAATGTAGGTCGTCGTCATCGAAATCGATGAGGAGTATATTATACTAGCGACCCGCCCCGGCTTCGCACGTTTTCAATATATATATGTATAATATAAACCTTCTTAAATCATTATAACTATTAAAAAAAACTGCATTAAAATCCGTTGCGTAGTTTTAAAGATTTATGCATACACAGGGACAGACAGACAGCGGGAAGCGACTTTGTTTTATACTTTGTATGATATACATAGTCAAAAATACTACACATTAGCAAAGTCTTATTAAAATTTGGCTAGTCATCCAAAATATCCGTCGACACATGCTACAAACAAAATTACAAGAGCAACCGGACAAAAAACATGTACCTAGTTCGGTAATTACCTAAGTTTTGGCCCCAGCTGGTTACTACACCACATTAGGGACTGGCTCGCTTTTTCTGGCAACATTTTTGCATGTTTTTGTTCACAATAAAACTGCTTTTGATAAACGAGCACTTGACGACTCGACTGTAAGATGTTTTTGAGATAACTAATGTAGAAAATGGAGGTGAACTTGGTTCAACTCCAGCTTTAAGCATCTGGATGTGGAAAATGGTTCAAAGACCGTAAACGGCGGAATAAGAAATGTTGATATTCACCTCGGGACTCGGCAAATGTAGTACAACATACGACTAGGTGGGATGACGATCTGCGAAAGACTGCAGGCAAATACCGAATGAGACAAGCTGAAACTAGGGCGCTGTGGCGCTCATTAGGGGAGGCCTATGTCCAGCTGTGGACGTAATATAAGCTAATGATGATGATGATAATGGTGGTCACATGTGGTTAAAATATCATCGTATAAATATGTACTACGATAAGTCTCTGTTCGTATTAAAATTCGAGCATCCAGAATAATGGTCTCCACATTAAAGTTTAAATCGTATAAAGCCGCCTTCAATTATTTCCTCAAAAACGCAATCCGCTTTCAATTCCAACCTCATTATTTTCCTGCCATAAAGCTCGCCCCGTTCCCACCTCGCAATTAACCTACCAATAAAAAAACCACTTCCCGAATTTGTCTTTAATTCCCTCACTAAGTACTTTCGCAGCAACTTTGCCGACAAAGATAAATGGCAAGGAGGGCTTTGCATCGAGATAGTGTAATAAACTTTTGTTCATGATTCTACCTCTGAAAGTTCTGTTTTCTCAAGCTTAAAGTACTGGCGACGCCAAAAATGGCCAAAAGATTTTAGTCGCCGTAAGGTCACCCTTGCGGGCCTAAAATCTTTTGCCCACTTTTTCTGAACGTATCAATCGACTAAGTTGATAATTTTAGTGTAGACAAGTCATCTAGAACATTCTAGGTCGCAAATGTGCAATTTTTTACGACCTAATGCGAATTTTGGTGTCTACGTTGACTGGCCTAGTGTAGCAAAGATGCATGAACATACTGTAAAGAGTTGTGACTTGTTCTTGTAAAGAAGGCAATCAAAAATAAGAATATCCTCTAAATTCGTATATATGTATAATTTTACAGTGCATTGTAGAGTTTCTTCATTTAATTGACTTTACCTAGATATTATTAATAACTAAGAGATTAACTAAAGAGACATGTGTTTTCGTAGCAACTGAGTAACGTACCTAAGAAAGATATATAAAAATACAAAATCTATATTTCCTTTAAGCTTTACATTTTAATTCTTGAATGAAAACTTTCTAAGGAACCAACCAGATATATCCAACTGTCTGTACTTTAAGACGGTGTTTTATCTGTGGCCCAGGTAGAAGGTATAAATTCAGTTCTTGTACCTTTTTTGGTCGCGTCAGCATTTAATTCCGTTCTGTGAAATGTTTTTAAAGTTTGTCTCAGTTTTTACTTCTTCCTTGATTAAGATTCTTTGATGATGTTTTACAGTTCCTTTTTATGATGTTTTCGTAATGTAGACTCTATGATACTTCAAGACGTGAGAGACGGTGAGAAATTATATGGAAATTATACAGATTTTACTTAAAAATATAGAAATTTCACTAAAAAGCTTTTGACTTCTGCCAAAGACAAATTTTCGAAATATAAATAAAAATATTTGAAAAAGACACACATTTATATGGTCCAGGGCCAAAGTCAAATTCAAAGAACCCAAATTCGACGTTTTCGACGATCCACATACCTTCAGGCCACTAGTGCACCTCCTGTAACCGTCATCAATGCTACCATGACATTGGATTGTCACCAAACATCCCAAATTTAAGCTCTCTCGGTTGAGGGTAGAATAAAAACTTAAAATTATAGTTTAAAACTTTGTTCCACACATACTAACAGGGCAAGTTAATAAAAAACTTGTAAAAAGCTTGTGAAAACCATGATGTCAGAAAAAAGTGACAAGATTACCTCAATACATACATATATTACACATGTTCGCGACTCAATAGGTAGATTTCCCAAATATATCTCATACGTCGTAAAATCGGAATAAAATAACATCCATTCAAGACGACTAGCTCAGCTTTTAATAATAATCACAGTTCAATTGTAGACAAATACACCAGATTTTCTTTGAACAATTGCCAATTTGTTTCCTGTCTTAAATTGCTTTTCCTAAGCCTAACTGTAACAAGTGCCAATTGTACCAATCTGCATACGTCGGCAGCTGCACGGGCTGCGGCTTGCGGTGCCTGCATTACGGCTGCCTTGTCACTATCACAAAAGTAGTCATTTGTCACGATTGTGTTGTTTACTATTGTTGTCACAAAAATCGAGTAGTGCGGGAGCTTGGATCGTGGGTCAAAGAGTGGAATTCACGGTAAAAATGGTATGAGTATTAATGTAACGATACCCCCCTCTTAACCAGAAGTTATATTGCTGTGGCAAAGGCAGCTTGATTATCATCATAGTTATCCAGTTTGTAACCCAATTGGTAACTAAAATAAAACATTGCATAGGTGTCGACTTGGCAGTTGCAAAAACTAAAATAACTTTAATTCGATTGTTAAAAATCCCCTTCTTTTCAACTTTACAGCAATTACATTAGTTCCTATTTTTTTCTATATGAGTGTATTATTTAATAGGACAAAAAAATATTAATGAAGTTATCCTAAGCGACCAATAAATAAACCCAACTAAAAACCAACGTACTAAACCCGCGTTACCTACATCGTTAACCTTAATCCCGTACTCGTTATTTTAACTAAAACTCACTGCTACAAAAAGCTCCATAAAACATACAAAGCCATTTAAAACCAACTCACGAAACGCGAGCAAAAACTAAAATGACATTCAGACCACCGCTATTCAGCAGACCCGATATTATGAACCCAGAAATGTGAAACGAAACAAAAACGGTTAAGTGCGATCGATTTGCAAACCAAGGGTTCCGGACATAATTTAATACCTAAAACATTGTTTTTATAGGTGTCCAACCTACCACGCATAAAGGACCAACAGGAGTCCAAATGCGGAAAATGGAGTACCCCTAACTAGGTGTCCAACCGTTTTTAATCAAATCGGATGAACAAATGCTTTGCCTATGTAATAAATAGTTGGTACGTAATAAATAAACATATAATAATGCTGGACAATTCACACAACATTATCTAGCCCTAAGCTAAACACAGCTTTTGTTATGGGTACCATAACTAATACTTTAGGTTCATAAATATATATTTAGCATTCACTTGGGAAATTCATTAAAAAAAACAATATCAAAGCAACCTAATCATGATTTATTCATAATTTTACAAAAACAACAAAATTATAACCTCAAAATGAACAGAAATAAAGTAAAACACCATTTAGCAAAGTAAATCACAGTACTCACAGTTTAACACTACCCTGAACTGATAACCAACACTTTAACCAACTCACAAATCGCGTCGATAACAACCAGTCTTATCCGTCCGAAGTTCCGCAAGCAAATGAGCGGCGCTCGTCAAGCGCGCGATTTATTATACACGTGGAACGCCTTGCCGTGCTGTTTCCTAACTCGGCCTGCCTGACTCCACATCGCCCTCGATGTGTTTGTGGCTAGAGCAGCAACATATCCTTGTCAGTTGTCCGAGGCACCTCAAGAACAGGGTTTGGAGGTGCTGTTGAAGGCCCTGCCATAGGATCAGACTCATCATCATGTTCGTCATCATCTGAAACATTAAGGCATTTGAGGACATAGCACAGCAATAACCATGACACAGATCACACACACACACACAAAATATCATGTACAGAACAACATTACAAAATAATCTACTGAAAGCTCTCATTTCTACGTTCCTCATTACCACCCTGAAGAGTTTCAGTGGCTCTGTGGTGGCAACCTCCGACGAGAAGAGACGAGATGACACGCTCCGCACTCTACGTCCACTCACACTCGAACCTGTGAACTCACCAAACGACAGAAGGCGTCCCCTCCGTCGCATGAGGACTACGCCCAACACGGCAGAACCGTGAGGACCACGCCTCCATACATGAGGAACTACGCCAAACATGATTCAACACCATGATGACCACGCCTCAACACACACATGAGGAACTACGCCAAACATGATTCAACATCATGATGACCACGTAGTTCCTTTTTTAATGAATATCCCACTTCTGAATTTAGCATTCACTTGGGAAATTCATTAAAAAAAACAATATCAAAGCAACCTAATCATGATTTATTCATAATTTTACAAAAACAACAAAATTATAACCTCAAAATGAACAGAAATAAAGTAAAACACCATTTAGCAAAGTAAATCACAGTACTCACAGTTTAACACTACCCTGAACTGATAACCAACACTTTAACCAACTCACAAATCGCGTCGATAACAACCAGTCTTATCCGTCCGAAGTTCCGCAAGCAAATGAGCGGCGCTCGTCAAGCGCGCGATTTATTATACACGTGGAACGCCTTGCCGTGCTGTTTCCTAACTATATATATATATTTGATTATTATAACATAGAAAATTCATGAACACCCGGAAAAAATATTTATATTATGGATGTATTGTGGCATACATAGCGTCGGTTATATATGTTAACCAAAATGTATGAAACACAATAATACGTGTTTCAGAATAAGCAACGGTATATCTCAACCTCAAGAGCACCTTATTGGCATATCTCATGAGAGAGTAAGGTCCATAATACTCACGCTGGGCATGGGTATTGGGGATCGCAGTTCGGTGGTAACATTTTTTGCAGGAGGAACTGCTGCCCGCCGGTGGATATCCCTTAGTCGTCTCTTACGACACCCGCGGGAAGAGTTGGGGTGGTGCAAATTCTAAGCCGGCACCAAATGGCTATAAATTCTAGCATCGGTATATACAGGAAAGGAAATCTATGCTACAGATTTAACACTCTTATGGCCCACGCACGTCGTATATGACCATCTAAAGCGCTGTAACGCAGCTGACACGCCCCTGCGGCTTGTACCGCCGAGGCTGGGCAATGAACGAAAACGAATAGGTACTTACGTTGCGTTGATGTCTGATTTTTGGGGTTTCATAAAGTATACTTTATGAAACCCCAAAAAGCAGACATCAACGCCACGTTTGTACACAAAGTAAACACAATCTATCATCTAAACTGACTATTTACAGAATGCATCGAGATATTAGAAAAACTTCAATGAAAAAGAAATCAGCATTCAAGTCGCAAGCGGATTTCTAAAAGCAATTCTATACTGACCAGCTCAACGACTATATTACCATAATCCGCTGTTTTGTTGGAATTATTCATCGCGAAGTGTAAAGCAAACATCTGTAGACTACTGGAAATGTATGGAAACTCTACCTTTGTTCTGTATCACACTGAGCTGAATTTATAATGATGTTGTTTTAGTGGGGAATATTTTGTTAGTTTTATACAGACATCCCTTTAGTTAAAACTTTTGAAAATATTATGGTTATAACACTAAGGTCATTTAAAACTGCCTATAAAAACTTACACAAGCGAAAGATAGAATAGAGTGGAAATCTTTAGAGGAGGCCTATGTCGAAAGACAAGCTGAAATACAGAAACCACCGTTTACCGATACTTAATTTATGTAAAAAGATAAGTAACTGTTATAAAGTAAGCATATTTGTAAGAAAACTGTAAAAACATTGTAAAAATTAGTTCAGCAATAAAGGCTATTTTATTTTATTTTATTTTATTTATTATAAAAACTTACTCGCAGTGCCTTCAGTCCTTCCGTGATCATGGCGCATGACATTTCGAAATTAACCTCATAAATTGTAACTTGTAAATTCAATTGACTATTACTGATGAGTTCTCTCAATAAAATTACAAAGACAGAGATCTTTGTAATCGCCTATGTTTAGTCTGAAATAGTCTGAATTACTTTGATAACAACAAAAAATTGTTTTACGAAACAGAAACAAACAACTGAAAAGTTGCAAATAAATAAAAATACGCTTTACTAAACACAGATGTCTACTACTACATACAAAGCTCTTTGTATCACCATTTATTCACTTGATAAAATAGGTGGATGTACCTGACCTTCGATGAATGGCCTTGCAGAATAAGAAATGATCAAACATGAAAGCAGGTTGCAGGTTCGATATTTGCCTCGGGATAATTGTTTGGTAACTGATCTGCAGATATTTGTTTCGGTTCTAGCTAAAAATATCTCTGTAAAGTATTGTATAATGTACATATATCATTACTAGTTTCTGCCCGCGGCTTCGCATGCGTTGTTTCTATGCAAACGTTTTAAGGTCATTTCTATCCCATGGGAACTGATATATGGAATTAACTCTAACCTATGTTTTTTTCCGGGCCTGGAACTATACCTATATGCATAAATAAATATAAATGAATTAAAAAAACAGCTTGAACCGTTCAGTAGTTTTTGCGTGAAAGAGTAACAAACATCCGTACAACTTTCGCGTTTATAATAGATATAGTTCAGTAGGAAGTAGGATTTCTGTAAACAACTTAGAGAAGAATCAGTGTGCCCCAGTGCTTATAATGCAGTTTCGGTGAACAACTATTAACTGCATTCATTAGCGGTGTTGCGGCTGAGTCTACTTAGAGTTCCTCACTGTTTTTGAATGCCATTAACATTCTTAGCAGAACTTTGAATAGCATTAACATTTCTGGCGAAAGTTCTGGAAAAGTTCGCTCAGGTGATGCTACGCTTGGTGTTAGGTTTATTTGGATCTTGGAATTTAAATTAGGTTCCTAAGGTACCAAAGCGAGATACTTTGACTCCAATTGACCAATTGGAGTCAAAGTATCTCACTTTGGTTCGAATGTATGAATTTATTATTAATTTGTTTTTTATCCCACGATTCACTTTCAGCCCTTTGAAATTGTGGTCAAACGAAGGTCTATTATATTAAAATAGAAACTAGCAAAAACAACCTGGATCGCAAATTAAGCGTGGACAACCAATACATACAAAAATAATTTTACCGTTGTATAAAAACGAATCAACTTTTTAAACTTTAGCGATTTCTTCTTTGTTCTTGGTAACATTAGTTGATGTAATCGTTATGTTAAATAAATTAAGTAATAATAGTATTTTGTATTTTATTGTACCTTTATGTACTGTAGATAGATTCCAAGAAAGTATTTAAAAACTACACACATTTTCCTTGTAAATAAACTATATATCTTATATACCTACCTACATATCTTTATTACCTAGTTACTCATTTACCCTAATTTACCTAAATAACATTTTGATGTCATTAACTGTAATGGATGTGCCATTACAGTTAATGACATCAAAATTTTATAATTAACTTGATTGAATTTGTTTCCAAGGTAAGCAGTCTCATTTGAGCAAGTGGCCATAAGACCGGCACAAGCCGTCAACCACAGTCATAATAATAATAATCATGACGAATCATCAGATAAGATTTCTATCAACGAATTCAGAAAAAAATAAAGTTTCTCTCATTATGCAGGCATTTTACAAAATGTTGCATATCATGAGCTGCTTGGACTTTGGCTATTTTCAGCAAAAATCTTATCGGGAAAGAGTTGTATGGAAACTATTCACGGTCTTAAGTGCAGTTTTCCTCATAACTCTAGTTTTGATACAAATGGACCGTAATGATAATGAAACCCCGGCTTGGTTTATATTTTATTTCTGTTATTATTTCGCAAATGTTATATTTTTAATGTCCGTAAGTCCAAATAAAACCTTTTGCCAGCTCCACTGCGACCTCAAGATTATTGATATTAAACTACAAAAGAGCAGCGCTTCTTACAAAATTGAACAAAAACTATTGATTTGTGCTATAACGTATATTATTTTGAAATTTATTCTATTCATTTTATTCTGTATAAATAGAACTAGCTGTTTGACTCCACTTTTATTCAGATATATATTTATATGGGTAACAATAGCACTAGATACTGTGCAATTATCTTGCGCATTTGCTTTCTATTCTATATTTTGTCGATTTAAGACTTTTTCGTCGATCTTGCAAACTGAGGATCGAGATAATAGGTCGATGCTGTTTATTCATAAATCTATGGGTGACTTGGCCGAAACGCAAAAATCTGCATTTAGCCCAATGGTACACGAAGCAAGCAATTATTTTCTTTAATTGAATCTTACTTAGAATGGCATTAAATAAAATCTCCTCTACACTTTTGTATTATTTCAGATTTTGCTATCGATAATTTTCACAACATGTGAAGTAATGGCGTATATTCTAACCGCAGTTGGGGATATGAGAATAGAAAATAATGTACGTATAAATTATTATATGACTAGGTTTGATAGCTTTTTAGATAAAATTTAAAATGTTTATTTCTACTATACAACAGTTCATAAGTACATCCACAGATGGTTCTTTTATTGCTTGTGTTAGAAAGCTCTAAAAAGTTCTTCTTCCACAAGTGACACTTCCACAAAAAATTGAAGTGTACATACAGAAAATCAAAAACACCGTATTTCTTATTTGATAATAATTTATAGTATAACATTTGACTTGTCTAAGTGTTATTTTGTAAGCCAATAGAACTAATTTGAATTTCTTGAATCTTGAATTTTTTACTTATAAAAATAAATAAATAATTAACCGGTAAATTGTTATCGTGAATTTCCAAACGGCGCGGCGGTATTTCTAAATGTACTCATATTTTAACGACCTGGCGCATGGCGTAGCGGGAAAAGCTTCGCCTGCGACGCAGTAGGTTGCGAATTCGATTTTCGTTTCGGGACGAGGGTTTGTATGATTTGACCAAGTTGTTCTGGGTGTTTTCTACGTATGATAAAAAATATCTGCCTATGTTATGTTTTTTGTAAGTATTATCAGTTATATAGTACCCATAACACTACACCCATAGCTTAAGCCTAGATGTTGTTGTGTGGATTGTCCAGCATCATTATTATTACTTTAATTTCAATTCTAATGTTTACTATGTTATTTTGTATAGTACGTAACTCGCACTCGGGGTAATCTAATCTCTAAGAAATGTATCCAAAAAAATGATTTCAGCGGGATTGAACCCAAGACCTCAGCACAGTTAATTTTAATTATTTCAGGTTAGACTACGAGCAGAATTCATAATAGTGGCTGTAAAGTTAGCGACTGTGTTTGCTCAAGCTCTTTCCGCTGAGATTCTTGCTTCACAAAAGGACAAAATTGCATTGATTCTACACAATAAAATGATGCAAGAGCGAGGTAAAGCTATTATTCTCCTTATGACTACGGCGCGAAATAGGTTAAAATAACTTTATTCTCATATAACAAATTAATCTAGGTTTTACAATAATTAAACAACCTCTGGTACCTAAGATAAACATCATAGCTCAAAGAATTAAAAAGCTGAAGTGGCGCTCCGGTCAGGTGAGATGACGATTTGCGAAAGACTGAAGGCGGGCACTGGATGCAGCAAGCTTGGCTAGAAGACAGGGCGCTATGGCGCTCATTTGAGGAGGCCTATTAGTTTCACAATTTAGGAATCATTTATTTTAGGATCGTCATAAACCTACAATAGTCCACTCCGGTAAATAAATCACGGCGCGAGGACAGCATATTTTCGTTAAGGTATAGGGGGGATAGAACATCAACGAGCTGGGTTGAGCAGCCCGGCAATGAAGTCTGTGATGTGATGTGGAATACCGAAGAAGGTATATCGCAAGGTTGGCAGGACCATGGGAAGGTAGGAGGGAATAAAGTCCACTCCAGCAGCGGTGATGATGATGACCTTTGTAAATATTGAAATCGTGAATCTCTTCAGCAACAATATGGATATTACATCCAAACTACAACAATATTACTATCCATCCAAAGGTTGCCTGGAATAAATCGCTTTTAGCGATAAGGCCGCCGATTGTGCCACTAGATTTAGTTAGTATTAAGACCCTTTATGTTTATTATTTTCTTTGTATTTGATGGTCGGAATAAAGCTATATTGTACTGTACTGTACTGTACTGTACTGTACTGTACTGTACTGTACTGTACTGTAATGTACTGTACTGTACTGTACTGTATTATATTACGGCCGTCACCGTCACCTTACCATTTACATATTTCAGAGCCCAGTTGTCAGCGTGAGTTGGAACGTTTCACCCGGTATGTGGAGGCGCGCGCGCTCCGGTTCCGACTGTACAGGGTGATTCCTCTGGACGCTAACCTGCTCGGCATGGTGCTTCACTTCACTGTCACTTATCTCATCGTCATAATACAATTTACTTTCAAATAATTGCAAGATTTTATGTTGATACATTTTTCTAATGCATTAACCATTCATTATCATTTATTATGATTTTATGCATATATGTATGTATGTAGGTAATAAGTTTTTAGGTGTAGTATCTTTGTAACACAATGCATAAAAACCCTACCAGGGTACAATTTTTTTTTTTTTATTCTTGTTCGATTGTCAACTTTACTTATATAATTCATATTTATAAAATTAATTAATATAGGAATTTCATTTTTAAATAGGTGTTTAAATTAAATAATAAAATATAATAATATACTAAAATAAGTTTAATGTAAAGTTTAAATCCCTACTACTTAAGTTGTTTTGTATTTAGATGTGTTTTCCTTTTTTTTGTAATTATTTATTACTGTGTGTATAATTTTTTTTTTTTTTTTTATAGTGCGGTCGGACTGAAAAGATAGCGCTTTGGTTTGAAATTTGTATGGTATATTTATTGCTTTCTTTAGGTCACAAATAAAGCCTTCGATTGAGTTTTTTTTTAATTATGTTTCTGTCCTTAACTCTTAACTTAACTCTTATTTATCTACGGTGATGTTGATTGTTTGTTAATGGCAACTGTGTCAGGTTTGAAATTTTGCCAGTGTCAAGTAATGGAAAATAATTTTAAAATTAATGAGTTATCAAATTATGAAGATGGTTTGATATTTTCATCAGAGCCTAGTTCGCTATGTAGCAGGGTGTACCACGTGCAGGTTAGGTTAGCTTGGGAGATGAGATGTTGGAGTTCCTCTTACACCCCATTTTCTACGAGTAGCTGACTACTCGATGCCACAAAAGCCACATCTTGACAGTAACGCTAAGTAGCAATAAATTTGCTAGAACAATACGAAGTCAGTAAGAATATGATGTGATGAATTTAATAACAAAATAAATATACCTGTACTTGTTGGTCGATTTTTACTTATTTCTAGGTATTTATTCTTGACTAGAACTAAGTAAACACCCACCAAGTCCCACAAAGACCAAGTCCCACGAAGACCAAGTCGCGGGTATCGACCCGCCTGCGCCTCTTGGTCTTCGTGGGATTTGATATGATATTTTCATACTTTTGATATTTTTCATAATTAAAGACCCTAGCGGTTATTAGTTCTTCGCAATGTATGGCCGGACCACTACCTTCAGCTTGCTAATTCTTTGAGCTATGTCGATATCTTTGCTTCTTTGTCGGATGATTTCGTTGAGAATCCTATCCTTCAGAGAGACCCCGGGCATAGCTCGCTGATGTAGTATAATGTAATGTTTATTGATCGATGATTAGTTTATTGTAATGCACAGTTTTTGTGTTATCTAAGGCACATCAAACTACTGACGTCACATCAACTACAGCTAATTACAGTAAGTACCCAATCATATTCTAAGTGAAGTTTTTTTAGTACAACATTTCATTAGAGCGTTTGGCCGGACGGACTTCGGACTTACAAAACTAACCATCAAATAATCATGACAAATCGTCAGAAAGAAGTTCTCGTGACCAGTTGTACTAAATATAAGCCTTCTCAAGTTATGCAGACATTTTACAAAATGTTGTACATTTTGAGCTGCTTGGACTTTGGATATTTTGAGTACAAATCTTCTAAGACTAGATACTTTTGGAAATCAATAACGGTCCTACGTTCGGCTTTTATCGTGGCTTTAGGTTTGATGCTAATGGATGATAGAGAACTACTTTGGTTCATTATTAATTACGGTTATTTTTTTATAAATGTCCTGTTTTTAATGTCTCTAAGTTCAAATAATACCTTTTGTCAGCTTCAGCGTGACCTTCAGATAATTGATATAAAATTATGTAAAAGCAGCGCTTCTTATAAATTAGAGATAAAATTATTATCTTCTGCAATTTTTGGCATCGTTTTGCAATTAATTATGTACACTTATTTCTGTGTGGAAAAACAAAATGATTGCGTGCATCCAGTTATAATTAGATATGTCTATTTATGGGTAATGGTAACATTAAACACTGTGCAATTATCTTGCGCCTTCGCTTTTTATTCCTTAGCTTGTCGATTGAAGCGTTTTTCGTCCATCTTGCAAACCGAGAATCGAGATAATTTGTCAATGTATTTTATTTATAAATCGATTGTAGACTTGGC
Organism: Eupithecia dodoneata; assembly: GCA_947044415.1. Classification (NCBI taxonomy): domain Eukaryota; kingdom Metazoa; phylum Arthropoda; class Insecta; order Lepidoptera; family Geometridae; genus Eupithecia; species Eupithecia dodoneata. The sequence continues at coordinate 10,355,085 of OX345665.1, read as the reverse complement.
CGAAATGCAAAAATCAGCTTCTAGCCCCATGGTAAGTGGAAAGAGATTTTTGATTTCATTGAATAGAATAAGGATTAGAAAACCTTAACTACAATAGTCATTGTATTTTCCAGCTATTGTCGTCAGTAATTTTCACAACATATCAAGTAATGTCATATATTCTGAGGTCGGTGAAAGAAATTAAATTTGAAGAAAATGTACGTATGTAAATCTCCGAATGATTAAGGTTTGATGTATTTGTTTATTTGTTGTATTTATTTATTTGTAAAGAATATCCATAATTACATTTATAACAACACTCTTTAAGCCCGTAGGGGTTTGACCTGAATCTTACATTCCTCGAGTTTCTATCTTAAAATAAAGTGTACATGACTTTGTACGTAGGTACGAGTAAGTAAAACTCTCGAAATAGCTTTCAAGTATATACTGACCGAGTATATGTACCACACCTACCTTTAGATGGATTTTTATATACCTTTGCATTGAAGAAGAAGGCTTAGAATTATAATAGACAAAAACGACAAAATTAGTTTCAATTTCCTATTCGTATACGTGCACTTGTGTGTGTCAAAGCAATGAAACTATACAATGTGTATTGTCGAACCTTGATCAAACGAGATGTGCAAATACACGACATATATTTATCAATAAAAAACTAAAAATAAAAAATTATATGTTACCTATCTCAAAAATAAAGCCGATTTAATATTTTTTTTCATGAAAACATCTGGTTTTTTCTTCGTTTCTTTTTGAGTAAACGGTGTATTTAATTCAAAGTAGCCTCATTTGAAAGCTAGATTGTTTATCTAGCTAAGAAAATAAGAAAAAATACAATTTCGGTACATAAGCCTAGTAAAATCAATATTTTTTTAGAAATTTGCAAAAAAATATATTTTATTTTTGATCTGTAACTTTAAAACTCTTTCTTTTTTTCTTATTTTCTTAGCTAGATAGACAATCTAGCTTTCATATGAGGCTACTTTGAATAAAATACACCGTTTACTCAAAAAGAAACGAAGAAAAAACCAGATGTTTTCATTAAAAAAAATATTAAATCGGCTTTATTTTTGAGATAGGTAACATATTCTTTTTTATTTTTTGTTTTTTATCGATGTCGATATGTGATATGTCGTGTATTCGCACATCTCGTTTGATCAAGGTTCGACAATACACATTGTATAATGTTTGTCAACTCACACATGCATTAGTTTTCGGTTACAAAATCACTATACCTTCATAGTGTTCTATATTTCCTCTACGTATGTAATTTCAAGAATCATTTCAAAATGTAAAGATGAAGTATAACTATTATAAATTAATTATAACCATTTCAGATTACACCGCAAATAGACTTAATAATTGTGTCTTCAAACTTAGCTACCATTTTTGGACCAGCTCTTTGCGCTGAGGTTCTTGCTATACAAAAGGACAAAATCGCATTGATTCTACACAATAAGCTTATGCAAGAACGAGGTAAAACTCTTCACCTTTTTTATATTTTTTTGCCATTTTTATAGATTATGGTACGGAACCCTTTGTGCGCGAGTCCGACTCCCCTTGGATGGTTTTTTTTATAAAGATAACGTTTTTAACTTTATCTCTTACCTTATTATCATCATAATTGTATGTCACTCAACTTATACTTTAGGTGCTAAGCTAAATATTTCAGAGCCCAGTTGTCAGCGTGAGTTGGAACGTTTCACCCGGTACGTGGAGGCGCGCGCGCTCCGGTTCCGACTGTACAGGGTGATTCCTCTGGACGCTAACCTACTTGGTATGGTGCTTAATTTCGCCGTCACCTATCTCATCGTCATTATACAATTTACTTATAAGTAATGGCTCTGTCGAAATTGCTTGCGATTTTTTAGTTATCAATAATAAATAAATAGGCAAAGAAAACATAATGTAAGGTTTTTGTTATTATAGTGCGTTAGCTCTCGCACTCGGGGTAATCTCTAAGATATTAACACTTTGACTGCAATTTTTTTTCGACGACTGCGATCTTATTTTTAACCTAAGCCATTCGTGCTGCCGCTCTACACAGCGGTTGTGTTGCGCCGCACATGCGTTTCGTTCGAAAAATATTACGGCTGTGCTGAGTCACACAGATCTGTATTTTGTCAGCCGTTGCGCTAGTGTGGATTTACGCATATTAGTCACTTGTAGAAAACACATACCGAGTGATTTCAGCAGTCAAAGTGTTAAGTTATATACGGCGCTAGAGTTCGTAGGAAGTCCCAATATACGACTCGTCGGTTACTGGATTTCGTGGCTTTATTAGTTAGAGCGTTCCCGTAATAAGGGGTCATTTTCTTTCTTTGTATACACCCAAAACCGTAAAAAAATATATTCAATTGAAAAATACAAGCTGTTTAATTTTCGTATTTTAACTCTTATAGCCCAACTTTGGGCAAAAACCTTACTAAGGTACCCCTTACAAAAATTCTTTATAATTATTCTGTGACCTAAAACATTAGTAAGGTTAAAAACTCTATTATAATTATTCTGTGGCTACCTGAGTTTCACCAAAAACTAAGCAAAAACCATTCTCTCTAACAATACAAAATGCCACCTGAACTGCCGAGTTCAAGGACCCCACATATCTACAGAGCTCTGCCAGCTCTGCACAATCCTTAATCACGAGTCTTAGTACAAGGTGCCTCAATACGTGTTATGGCAATAGCATCCTAAACCTATGTGATGAGTCTATCTTAGAATTTAATACGCTATCAACATAAACTGTAACAAATTTGTAACTACCTATAAATAAATATAATCTATCTATCTATCCTCTTTGGCTCTATTAAATTACAAAAATGTGTCCAGCCTCAAAATTAGACTCTTTTATTGCAAAAATGACTTTGCGTAACGGGCTTTGTAAAAAAAAAATTTCGCCTTTACGAGAACATAATCCGCCATAGTGCTAACTCTAGTAAGGCTATTTGGCGGGTTGTTAACACATTATACCAACTTATGGTGGATCGATGGGTAATCCGACAGAGAAAATAATCGGTCGCTTCGACGGTGAAAGTACCGAAAAACTATTTTAAAAACCGCCGTTAATCATTGGCTTGATTTTAGAAACAACAAGATACCGATTAATAAGGTAATTAAAAAAAATTGCCTTAGTCATACTCAATGATCGGTAGTCGAATCAATAAGGTATTACCTTAGTCATACTCTATAATCGGTACTAATCGGTAGTCGGATCAATGAGAATATTACCTAAGTCATACTCAATGATCGGTACTAATCGGTAGTCGGATCAATGAGGTACCTTAGTCATACTCTATGATCGGTACTAATCGGTAGTCGGATCAATGAGGTACCTTAGTCATACTCTATGATCGGTACTAATCGGTAGTCGGATCAATGAGGTACCTTAGTCATACTCTATGATCGGTACTAATCGGTAGTCGGATCAATGAGGTACCTTAGTCATACTCTATGATCGGTACTAATCGGTAGTCGGATCAATGAGAATATTACCTAAGTCATACTCAATGATCGGTACTAATCGGTAGTCGGATCAATGAGAATATTACCTAAGTCATACTCAATGATCGGTATCTTGTTGTATTTTCTGTATCGAGGACTAGATAAAAATTAAGATTTTAGTATCGATACAGAAAATAATACAAGGACATTTTACCAATTTTTATAATAGGAAGCACCAGAACGGTTATAGAGCTTTTGATTAAATGAGATCAAATTTTATAATATGCACTAGCTAGAATATTTCAATTTATAAACTTAAATGGTAAATGTTAGCGACGAAAACTTATGCCATAGAAATAAGGCTCAAAATTGTGTAGAAAATCATCTACATAGATTGTAACAAAGAGGAGATTCTTTTGGATTTAAAGTTCAAAATCGAACTTAATTCACAGTTAATATAATTATAGAATAGACATTGATTCTATTGCAGCGTTGGATCGCGAGGAGTGGAAGGAGAAAAAAAGGGAGGCCTTTGCCCAGCAGTGGGACAATAACTGCTTAAAATAAATAATAATAATAAATAAATTGATTTTCGCTGGTATTGTTCATCTGCCGCTGTCCCAGCGGATTATGCAAGTACACGGAATAGAGAGTAAAACTATAAATGAACCAGAGCGTACAAGTCTTGTCTTTGTTAATACTTGCTGCCGTAAAGAAAATTCGGCAAAAAGTACATACATCATAGTGTATGATGTCCTTTCTGCCGAATGGAATGCTAATAACTATCTATTAGCATGACACGTAATAACAACCCCACTAGAGAATCACTCTCGGTCTGTGTGTGATAGTGACAGTAAATTACTCGCTAACGGCGACCACTAATTGGTGCACCACTAATGCGTCGAAGCAGAAAATATTGCGGAGATTAAACTGAGAAATGTACTGTGATTGCTAGTGCTACGGGGTGCTACGAATTGCTACGAGGTGATACGAGGTGCTACAATTTGTGGCGAAATGCTACGTATTGTTACGGATTGCTACGACGTTTACGAACGTGCGGTTAGGAGAAACAGAAAAGGACTGGTTGTCTAGTTCGGTTAAACGAGTCGCTCATTTTCCGTTCAAACGTGGAAGGGTAACTAAATTTTGAACGTATTAGCGCAGAGACGTGCGAAGGCTTGAGCACGAAAACACGTAATGACAAGAAAGGCGCAGCGCAGGTAAAAGTAGATATAGCAGGTAGAACTATGACGACCCAACAACGTGACTAACGATAGAGCCAATGACAGGGCACCATGGTACTGTAGAGCCAATACAGGGTCTGCTAAGTCAAAATAACTACTTAATTTCTTTAAAAAATTAATAGAAAATAACTTTAAAATATCGCGTGTAAGGCTAGTACTAGGAAACGCTACTACAATATGTAAAATCGCTAAGAATGAAGCTGTGATACATAATACACTGTTTGATTAATCTAAAACTAAGAGTAATATATATTAATCACGCTATGTTTGTATACACCCAAAACCATAAAAAAGATTGCATAAAAAATACAATCTTCTAAACTTACGTATTTTGAAATTAATGTTAGCCAAAATTGGGGCGAAAATAAATTGTAGAGAAAACTCTAAAATAAAGCCTTTTGCCACACATTATCGTTATTTAAAAGCTGAAAGGATAAAATTGTTGATACCTACTATGTATAATAATTCGATGACCTTTATTTATGTAAGATGTACACAATTTTTTACAATTAAATATCTGTTTTTCTATAATAAAACCCTTGTGCTAGAAGTCTAAACACAATTTTTTACGCGGTAGTTTCAAGAATGAATCATTGTGCATTTCATCCTAGCGTGCCAATTCGCTCAATATGTCAGGTTAGATGGCATACATTTAGGCTTCGCCTACCGACGAGTTGGCGCCATTGACTCATTTAACCTTATTGCAAGATCAAATGCACGGTCTTGAGGTGAGCGCATAGCTTTTCCTTGTTTGGATTATGAAGCCGCATTATATTATCTAATTAATTGTTGTTCGAGTAATAATGATGTTATTGATGTGATGTCTTAATTTCAATATTCAGACATCAAATGTAACATGTGTACCTACGCTACGGTGGAAATAAATAAACAATAATACATATTTTTTGGTATAATATTCTCCGTAATACATAATGTACATATATTATGTACCTTTCCACGTGTGCTGAACGTTGGTACTAATGATTGCATAAGCGCTTCAAATTTTAGTTATAACTAGCGGACCTTCACGGCTTCGCACGGTTTTGAGTACGGATTCCTAACTTTTTTGAAAATATAATATAGCCTATGTTCATCGCGGATAGTGTAGCTTCCCAACGGTACGAAGAATTTTTCAAATCGGTCCAATAGTTTCGGAGCCTATTCATTACAAAAAGAAATCAAACCTTTCCTCTTTATAATATTATTAGTATTAGTATAGAAGTATAGATGACAGTTTAAAAAGTTTTATTCATTCCTTTGTTTGATTATTTGGTTTTACCCGTCTTACCTTACCACTCTGCTTTCTATATCACTTCGTAAATTTCCTGATTTTGTACACAGCTCTGTCAAAAAGTTGTTCCGAACTGCTTTAGCAACGCATGTTATTAATCAAAAAGATAGTACCAAAATTAAATTTTTACATTTCCTGTGATTTGTGGATTTAGCTTCAGCTATTATTAAATTATGTCCAGGCACACTAATTATTAATTTCCATCAGAATTAATAGTGTAGGTACTTCTTTGTTATTCTTTAGTCATCAGATATTTTGAAAAAATACTTTTAAATAATTTTTTATTATATTATTTATACATAATCATAATGCCTAAAGATTTTAATCAGACCAGTTTTAATCGATAGTAAGTAATAATTGCCCGCTCTGATAACAGATAATGGTAGGCACTACACACACCTACCACTACCAATTTTATCAGTTATCTGGTACCCATAACGCCAGCTGCTTACTTTGGCATAAGATTGTGTTAATTTGCTGCAGAATTACTATTATACCTAAATATTAAGTATATCAGTCATCTAGCATCCATAATACAATACAATACAAAAATACTTTATTTTACACCAGATAAAGAACATTATGAAAGATATTACATGTGACAAGTACAATGGGCGGCCTTATCGCTTAGAAGTGATCTCTTCCAGACAACCCTTTGGATAGAAAGAATTATGTGAATTAAAGAAAGGCAGGGGGTGTACCAAGGATAGAGCTAGTATAATACAAGCTTTGCCTAGCTTAGAGTTAGATGAGGCTGTGTGGATTATCCAGCATTATTTATTTATGTTTATTTTATTTAATGAATTTATCTATTCAAACAGATCATTTATAGAAAACCCAAAACTAACATACTCATCCAGAGAATTTTTTCATATAAGCTAAGACTAGTATTTTATAGATAACCTAGTAACTGTGCTGATTACACAAACCGAAACTAGTGCTGTAGTTTCGTTTACGTACCGAGCTCGGTTGACAACCAAACTTTTAGACTGTGGGAATGCAAATACTTGGCTATTTGTAGGGAAAAAGTTGGAAATCCAATCTTACGGCTTGTTATTTCCAATCAGCTTTGAAATTGGCTGCAGAAGTTTGCTGATGCTTTGACTGAAAAATGTCCTCGATACGGTCAAATATTTTACCAACACATCATTAACGCAGACCGACGACGGCGGTAGCGGGTTCGGGTTCCAAGCTAGATTTTTTTTGTATGACTGTTTTGTATTCTGGGTGTTCTTTATGTTTAATAAAAAAAACTAACAAACAGTTTCCCACTAGTCGTATATTTCGTAATTCATAAAATAGGTAGATTGTCAAAAACAATACAATACAATACAAAAATTCTTTATTGTACACCATAATCAAATCAATCATTACAAAAATACATTATATGCGACAAGTACAATGGGCGGCCATATTGCTTAGAAGCGATCTCTTCCAGGCAACCTTTGGATGGAAAGAATTATATGAATTAACAAAAACCTATTTAGTTCAGCAACCATGGAGGTTTATAATGCTGTAAGCCTCTGTTCAAACCGTGAATGAAGGATATTATTATTTTCTATGAAGGTTGTACACTGACTAACCCCCTGGTGTAGATTGCGTAGTTTTTTCTTTTCGAAGGCGTGGACCATAGAGTATCAACAATAGTAATAGTACGCCATGCGAACCCCGATTTTGCTTCCTGATTTTGAAAAGCAAGTCACCGTTTTCAAGCGAAAAAAATTTAAAATTATTTATTATGAAACAAATATTACAAAAAGAAAAGTACCAATCTACTAACGTAGGTAAAAATGTAATTAAAATAGATAATGAGCACAAGTAATAATTATCTCATCTTACCGTACGAAGAAAACCTCAAAACCACCAGAAACAACAACCTACCACATATTTCCACTCGTTTCAATACTTAGAAGTCCATAGACTAATTATTTTATTCATGGAAAAATTCCAGTGAGATTCTGTAACCAACATCGGTTTTATTGTCGTTGAATTCTGTATATAGGTTACATACTTACTAGATGTATACATTTATTGTGAATTGTTTTTGATTTTTAATATTTCTATGTTGTAATTTAATGTATTGTTTATAATATGTGTACCGCTATGACTTTTCCTAGTGTACAATAATATGTATCTAAACGGAATAAATGAATGGAATCGAATTTGCAACAAAAATTAAAAAAAAAATTAAATTCATAAAAACTTGTTGTAAAACTAGTTTAAAAAAAGATTAGTTATCGTACAAACCATGCTGTCAATATGCATTTTATAAATATGGTATATCATTTTCTTGTAAGTTTTAGATATACCTACCCAAGTTTTAAGTTCCAGTCTGTTTACTTACTAAATAATACGGGACTGGCATAGTCATTATAATGAATCAAAATCCCTTAAAGAATTAAAAAAATGTGTTAGTTATTTTTTTTTAATGTTTTGTGATATAATTTACTTAAGACAAGAAACGATAATAATTTAAAGTATTTCGTGTGATGTATCCATTCCATGTCCATATAGACTTAGTCTATGGCTCAGGGAGCATGCTAGAATGTTTATCGTTCCGGCTCCGGCTGCCATGACAGTTATCTCTAGCCAGTGTGTATGGTATCCAATAAACCTAAATAAACGCTGTAATGTTCAGAGTTAAACGTGTCTCAGATCAATTATGTCTTTAATTTTATAGATATATTACATTTCGTTTTAACATTATTAAATTCAAAGCCACCGTATTAAGTTACAGAATAACATGGAGTTCTTATATTCCAGTTGGAAAGGGTGCTCATGCCAAGATATTAACATTTATATGGGATCACCCTCTCACAATTTTAATTGAGAAAACATCTTAAATTTTAAATCACGTAGATATATTTTAATAATACGATAACGAATAATGATGTACAAACCACACAGCATCATCTAGCCCCAAGTTAAGCAGAGCTTATGCTATGGGTACTAGATGACTGATATATTTCATATACATTACATACATATGTTCTCGCGAAGAACCGACAACCGGTGGGGTAAACGTGTTCTAGAGTGAAGACCGCAACTCGGCAGACGTAGTAGTGTAGGGCGTCCTCCAGCCAGGTGGGATGACGACCTGCGAAGGACTGCAGGCAGATGTTGGATGCGGCAAGCTCAAGACAGGGCGCTATGGCGCTCATTAGGGCCTATGTCCAGCAGTGGACTGCTATAGGCTTATTATAATGATGATGACATAGGTACATATAAGATACATAGTATCTACGTGTAGGCAATAGAGTTTCACAACCGGGCCTAGCCTAGCAGTTCCACCATGGAACTACGATCGCCCACATCCATACTTAACCCAGTGTTGGGATTATGGAATTGCCACCATGATTTCATCTTTTCATAAAAAGCCTATGTTTAGTCAAGGTCTAGACTATGTACATTATATGTAAAATTTCAGCTCGATCCGTTCAGTAGCAAATAGTAGTGTGAGCAAAATTCCAAACTTTCACCTGTACAATATAGTGTTGACATTATGATTACTTACGCAACTTAAAAGTAGAAAATCCTATTCAATATTTTTCTTTTTAACAATACCACAATCTCATAAAATTCGAGGATCAAACTCTTTATAAAAAGTAATAAAAAAAATCTTAAATATTGACTAAGGGAAATTAAGGTTTTCCACGAAAACTCAGTAAGATTTTCGTTAATTTCTCTAAAACCCTCTTTGATATCATTAAACGAATCTTCATCAGAACTTTATAAACACTTGCTTTATTTGATTTCCTGGCGGTGTCTGTGTTTCAAAGACTCGAATTTGCGGAAATTGTTTCATTCCAGAAAATCTTGATTGAAATTAATTAGCGGCTCTCGTATTTTAAGTAGGTATACTCGTTGCTTCAAAAAGATGCCGAAGATCAAAAGCAGTTCTCATCATCATCATTATTAGCCTTTACCAGTCGACTGACAGTCAGTATAGCTAAAGTGGCAGTGGGCCAGCCATATCTCGCGAAGAACCGACGGCCGCTGGGGCAAACGTGTTCTTGAGTGGAGACCACGATAAACGTAGTGTAGGACGCCCTCCGACCAGGTGGGATGACGACCTGCGAAAGACTGCTGGATGCGGCAAGCTGAAGACAGGGCGCTATGGCGCTCATTGGGGGATTCCTATGTCCAGCAGTGGACTGCTATAGGCTGATTATGATGATGAGTCGACTGATAAGCACCTTAACTTTTATTTGTTTAAATAAGTATTTGTAGGTATGCAATAAACATAACTTATTAACAGTATGGCCCATAAACAACCAAGCACATAAAGAGAAACTACTATGTCCGTAAAATTACCAACCTATTCGTCTCTGACATCGCTGTAAACGTAAAATCATTGTAAACCCGACGTAAAACCTTCACGACATCTATAAACCCCGAAGCACTATCACGAACCGATTTTGTGTTCGCATCTGTGAAAATACGAAATGTAGTTAAATATGCGCTGAAGGTCGATTTAGGTGTATTCGGCAGTCTATTCTATATACTATTTTCTCTGCTCATTATTTTTTTTTGTTTCTTGAGTCTGAGTCCTGTAGTAGTAGAAATTCGGCAAGAAAGACATCATCAATGAATTTAACTTGATGGCTCGTGGTCTTCGTGGCGATGAAATAGTCCACGTTATAGAATAAAAACACGCTGCTATGTTGTAATTCAAAAAGTTTCATGATATGGAATGATTTTGTAAACAAAAACTCATCTATATTTTTATTTATATTTGTGCAAGGTAAAAACCTTTTTGGTTTTTTTTTTTCTTCTTGGACTCGCTATCTTTGGTTTTAACAAAATTTACCGCTTATATTATTATTATAACTACGCCTTTATTACATGACTATGAAAAAACACAAAGGACAAAGTCAAGTCATGTCTAATCTATGTGTAAGTTGACAAGCATGACTTCGCAGAGCCATATAGCAAGAAGTTGAAGTTGAAGCATAAAACTTCAGTGCTTTGACACACAAAAGTGCACGTACCTATACGATTGGGAAATTGAGACTTATATTTGATGAATTTATGACAACACTTCGTATGACTGTGTCCACTATAATTACAAGCCTCTACTTCTATGGTTGTAATGTTAATTTCTTTAAAAGATTTTTTAACCCTACTGTAACTACTTCCGTCTTCGCTTGTCTTCAGGTTGAAACTTCGAAAGGTTCAGTAGAAATCCTCGAAAGTTATTCAAATGAAGCAACCACGGCAGCTCCGAATAAATGCATATTGAATTTGTTTACGTACTCTGAAATAGGAATAGACCATAGCTCTGTATTTAAATTCGCTTGATCTACATATTATTGAGTTCCCGATCTGTTTCTTAGTTCTGCGTTTTAGTTCGCGTGTTTCTATTTTTACCTGTGTCTAGTTCCGGTTGTAATAAGCACTGTTTCTTATTTGGTTTCACTGCACTTATAGTGTTCCTAGGTGCAAAAGGACCATGAGACCAAATGATAGTCGAATGACCACTTGAATCCAACTATTGAATAATAATAAATAACATGCAATCTCATCATGATACTAACAAATAATTCATAAGTTGGATTCAAGCATTCACAAGCATTTATTTTCCTATTCCTACTTTTTGTGTTTGTTTTCTTTTTAGCATCTTAGCAATTAGATCTGGTTCAAACTGAAACCCAGCGTTGTTCCGCGTCACGCATGGATTAGAACAGACCTCAGTTTGATCCTTTTTGGCCAACAGGCTAGCTATTTATTATTTCTCGGTATATCATTAAGTTTATTTTATTTATTTTTGGTAAACAATTATGTAGGTATACTTATTACTTACATTAAGAGAAAAAACACACACTATATGTAAGCCCAGCTACAAAATTGGCTCTGCCTAAGCCTCGGCCTGGCTTCTGACGCGTAAGAGACCGATAGGCCGCAGTGTCGCCGCGCTTGGAACCACTTTCATAGAGATGCATATAAACAATAATGTCTGCGTCTGTCTCAGTCTGCGGCCTGCGCGGTCCATCTTGGAATTGCATCTTAAACCTTCCTCTTGAATCACTCTAATCATTGCTAAAAACTGATTTTAAATCTGTTGAGTAGTTTAAAAGATCTAAGCGAACGAATAGCGGAAGCGGAACCTAATGATATACGGAGAAACAATAAAAAGCTTGCCTGTTGGCCAAAAAGGATCAAACTGAGCTCTAATCTAATCCATGCGTGACGCGGAACAACGCTGGGTTTCAGTTTGAACCAGATCTAATTGCTAAGATAATTGCTAACAAGAAAACAAACACAAAAAAGTAGGAATAGGAAAATAAATGCTTGTGAATGCTTGAATCCAACTTATGAATTATTTGTTAGTATACTAACGTAGTAGTTTGTAGTTTAAAAGATCTAAGCGAACGGATAGCGGAAGCGTCTTTATTTTGTACTGTGTAAAAAGTGTGATATTTTGGACGACTACCACTATCACATGTAAATATAAGATAAAGAAGATTAAATATGTATTATTACATATACCTATTTATATTAAAGTTGATTATGCAAGTAAACATTATGCATACCTAGGATGTAGCTACCAAATTACCTTCGGTTCTAATTTCAGGTGATTTAACTAAATCATAAAAGTTGGAAACCCTCGGCACGCGAGTCACACCTTGACCGATCTTAATCATTCTGTATCAACTTTTATCCCGGGCAATATTTACCAAGATCAGAGCGTTTATTATAACCAAAGTAATTGCTTTCATTGCTCTTTTGTATTTTATTTACTGGGTCGGTTTAGTGGCCTATTCTTTCTTTTCAGACCGCTAGCTATTATAATAATCGAGCTTTGTTATTTATTAAGGTGGTGTAGGGTTTTTCTGTAAGCTTATTAGATGATTTGATATTTGTAGGTACTCCATGGCAGCCAGAAGATGGAAGAACTTAGGGCTGAACATAACAAAACGATTTTTTTTAAAATAAATTTCATCTTTGTCATCATCAGCCTATAGCAGTCCACAGCTGGACATAGGCCTCCCCCAATGAGCGCCATAGCGCCCTGTCTCCAGCTTGCCGCAGCCATCATCTACCTGCAGTCATTCGCAGGTCGTCATCCCACCTGGTCAGAGGGCGTCCTACCGTACGTTTACCGAGTCGTGGTCTCCACGAGAGTGTGGTTATAAATACATTATGTATATGGACGGCCAATTAAAAGTTTCCACGAATAGTATAAAGGAGTATTGAAGAGAATAAGCGGTGGACAAACAAATTAGGTTCATGTGAAGTTATAATAAAACTAGCTGTTCCCCGCGGTTTCACCCGCGAACTCGAATTCACTTTATTAGGTGATTTTTTGCACCTTTTTTTTGGGGGTTACATTATTGGAGTTTTAGTAAGGATCCCCTGATTTTAAAAATATAATATAGCTTATGTTCACCGCGGATAGTGTAGCTTCCCAACGGTGAAAGAATTTTTCAAATCGGTCCAGTAGTTTCGGAGCCTATTCATTACAAACAAACAAACAAAAAATCAAACATTTCCTCTTTATAATATTATTAGTATTAGTATAGATAAAGAAGTGATTACCACAGATACGCCTGAAGTTATTGGCAGAAGTGTTAAATAAAACTTCCTTTGCCATTGCATTGAAGATATTTATTCGTATTGAGATGAGAAGGAGTATACCTACTATCGAAGGAGAAGAGAAGGAGTATACCGACGGCCACTGGGGCAAACGTTTTCTTAAGTGGAGACCACGACTCGGTAAACGTAGTGTAGGACGCCCTCCGACCAGGTGGGATGACGACCTACGAAAGATTGCAGGTAGATGCTGGATGCGTCAAGCCGAAGACAGTGCGCTATGGCGCTCATTGGGGGAGGCCTATGTCCAGCAGTGGACTAATATAGCCTGATGATGATGATACCTACTATACTAGTTTTTACAGTTCATGAGAGTATGAGAGCGTTCACGTAATGTAAGGAATAATCCTACTTAATATTATAAACGTCATAGTTTGTAAGTATGGATGGATGGATGCTTGTTACTCTTTCACGTAAAAACTACTGAATGGATTTTAATGAAACTTCACAATAATATAGCTTACTTATCATAATAATACATAGGCATACAATTCATAAAGATATATAGTATATTATCCAAAATATCTATCACCACGCGGGTGAAACCGCGGGGCGCAGCTAGTTATGAATAAAAATATATCGTGACGACCGATGTGGCGCGGTGGACGAAGGTCCGCCTGCGACGCAGGAGGTTGCGGGTTCGATTCCCGCCTCGGAACAATTGTGTGCACGATCTGCAGATATTTGTTCCGGGTATTCTGGTCGTTTTCTATGTATAATAAAAAATTATCTATCTATGTAATGTATTGTATTATGTATATCAGTTATCTAGTACCCATAACACAAGCTCTGCTTACCACGGGGCTAGATGCTGTGTGAATTGTCCAGCATTATTTATTATTTTATTATTATTTATCCATACTACATTCGCGTTTTTCAGTAGCTTCATCTTAATAGGCTTTGGTAATTGGTTCATAATACACTTTTTCATTCTCCTTAGGATCTACCATCCTATTATTCGTTTCTTAATCAAGTCTTACGAACGTAATCCCAAGGGTTTTGTGGAATAGCAAGAAGTCTCATCAGACTACGACTCAACAGTTGTTAAAACCTACCTAATTGAGTTACAAAAAACCTTTGGAGATGCACCGAGCACCGGGGTTAAAAGTTAACCCGCACAGAAAATATACTTTTTTAACAAATACATTAAAAACTGAGTGGAGACCACGACTCGGTAAACGTAGTGTAGGACGCCCTCCGACCAGGTGGGATTAAGACTGCTGAAGACAGGGCGCTACGGCGCTTATTGGGGGAGGCCTATGTCCAGCAGTGGACTGATATAGGCTGATGATAATGATGATGACATTAAAAACTACAAAGTAAATCACATATATTATCATCACTATACAATAAGTTCTACTTAGTTTAGGGCTATATGATACTAGCGGCAACCCGCGGCTTTGCACGCGTTTAAATCTATGTGTCAAAATCAATAAACCTTCCCTTTGAATCGCTCTTTCTATTAAAAAGACACCATCAAAATCCATATTGTAAAAATCTAGCATACATACGACATTGTTTTATACTAGTAGTGATTAATAACCATTTTTTTTTAAGTTATCTCAGTCGGATTTTGTTCATGCGTGTTTGATTCATTTACTCTACGTTTAAACTTGTATTAAAAATATTTCCACTATTTTCAGTGCTAGTAACTTTAAGAATGAGGCGCTCGGTTTACCCTGCTAAGACAGATTTGGGTCGGTTGTCGACTTCCCGGATTAACTCCAGAGATTAAAATTTCGGAACCAGATTTTGTCCTTATTTTCTGACATTCTTCCGAGGTTTTTGTGAAGAATTTGTTGACCGAGCGGAGCTTTATCATTTTTTCCTTCAGCAATTTCAAAGTGGCTGATAAATTGGGGTATCTGACCTATAGTCCGAGAGTGGAGGATCTAACTAGCCTAGGCAGCGCTTGGAAAACTACACCGAGTTTTCTCGTCATCCATAATGCAAGGCTTGAAGGCGAAAGTTTTCAATCAGTGCACCAGTTTCTACCCGTCATGACCTAAGGAGCTGAGATGAGACGTGGACCCTCACGCTAGGGTTGGTAAACCAGTTCAAAGTCGCTCAGCGAGCTATGAAAATATCTATGCTCTGGGTCTCTCTATAGGATAGGATTCGGAAAATCAACCGACAGAAAACCAACGTTAGATAAAAAATTAAATTCGGTGTCTTACCAGCCCACAAGAAACCGTGCAGTCGCATAGCCTTAACGCCCCAATACCAAACACACTATATAAAAAAAAACTATTTAAAATTATAGTATTATTAAATATATAATAAAATTAATACGCTTATTAGAAACTAAGCGTACAGTCAGCGTTAAATTGATATGAGCGTCTAGAGTAGTCAAAATTATCTGAAAAACATGAAAGCATTTTGATGTACGCAGTTCGAATCATCATTTATTACAAGCACCACAGTTGTTCAAAATATCTTTCTACTCATTATTTTATATTTATATGAGCAGTCAGGGTGTTCAAAATTTAGCAATCAAAGCTCTCTAAAGTAGCCAACTCATAATTGCTAAAATAATTTTGATCACTCCGACAGCTCAGATTGATATGAAACAATGAGATATCTTGAACACCAACAAGATGATTCGAACTGCGTATATCAAATTGCTTTCATGTTTATCAGATCATATTGACTACTCTAGAGTAGTCAAAATGATCTGATAAAGCTTCCGTACCAACTTTGTTATTTACAGTGTAGGAGTTTTCTACCTTTTTTTTCTAACACGGAACAATAAATACCATTCGTTGGTTTTTGGCAAGTACATGTGACGTACCTACGCATTATACGACCATGCAAGATACTTTCAACAACACAATAAACCCTACTCTATTGCTAGAAACGACTGATTCTCAAAGCTTTACCATAAGCTACATACTGTGCGATCGTTATGATTTCTAACATAACAAAATGATGTATGAAAGATCAAAGCAAAATCTCTGTAAAATTGCCACTGCAGTATAAGAACATTATTGGTCCATACATCTTCTAGGTTCTGAAGGAAATGGCTGGGATTTTTCTCAGAATGAGATAATAAATTGTAAGCGACGCTTACTTGAGAATGCTTTGTGTCTGCCATCAGAGGACTTGAGACTCTCTGGCATCCATCAAATGTGCTCTGAATAATTTCGACAACCGAAATTGCTACGTAAATTCAACAACACAACACACACAGTCCATGCTAAGGTTGCCTGGAAGAGATTTAATCGCTTTTAGCGATAAGGCAGCCCTTTATACTTCCTTTATTCTATTATTTATTTCAGTATTGTTTTCTGTTTTGTGTGATATAATAAAGTGTTTTATATATATCTATCTATGGAATATCGACAATATAGGCGCGATGTTGCCGGCAACAACTAGTTTCTGAAAATAAGAAGTTTTTGGTTTCTTGATTTCACCTTATTATACTCTTATATACTCTTACATATTAAAGTTTTTAATCTTTACTTTACAATTTTTCTAACAATTTTTTTCTTTTTTGATAAAAAAATGTTGATCGTATATTATAATTTCACTTATAAGCTAAATCTACCTACATCTTAATACTACATATTAATAATACCTACAGCTGTATATGAAATATGAAACCTGATTTTTCTTGAGGTATAAAATCTGCTTAGTAACAATGTCTTTTTAACCTACTATTACACCTTGACGTCCAAACAATCTTGTAGGTCGTCACACACTAGATTTTATAACACAGGTTGTAATAATTTGTAACGATTGTATTACCGTTGTTGGTAGTCCTTTTACTGTGTCCCAGGTTACATACGGGAAGCTGGTTTTAACTATCCTAATGCCGCTTCAATAGATTTTTATATTTTATTCATTAGATATAATATTGTTTTCTATTCTGTCGAATAGCAAGTTAGCAATAAGCAAGTTAAAAAAAAAAGATGGATTAATCACGCGGCTTTCCCCGTGTTTTACCAAAAAGAAGCCTATAAATATAATGTACCTTATGACACTCCGGAATGCTATCTACTCCTTGCAAAATTTCATTATGATCAGTTCAGCCACTTGGACGCGGCGAGGTGGCAGACAGAGAGACAGAATAACTTTCGCATTATAATATTACTCGTAGTGTGAATAATGATTTTCCTATAAAATTTATAATTTTTGATATACTAATGGTAATTTTTATCCAAATCGAAATCAGTTTCATAAGAAACCAGACCTAATATAACCTATGATAAAGCATTCACTGCCCAGTCTGTGCTGAACCGCACCACAAAGAACCGCAGCTAGTGCTCGTAGGTCTGCTAGAGCCACATGTGCGACGTAGGCTATGGAAGTGTTAAAAAACTTGACCTAGCTATATCAAAAGGCTGTGGTGGCCAATAAATTCAATCCTCGTAAAGTTCACAGCGTTTTATTCGAGGGTCCGATGTCACGAATGATTGGGAGGTAAAACGTTACCGCCGAAACTTGATAGGTTTAGGCAGCGGAAACAAAATATGTTTCCAGCTACAATGGTACGGACCGTGTGTAGAAATAACGTTTGGTAACAAAGCGTTATTGTGAGTTGCAATTTCAAGTACCTACATACAGGTTTTTGATGACATAATCAACCTATAATGTCCACTGCTGCATGGTCTCCCCTAATGAACGCCATAGTGTTCTGTCTTTAACTTGCCGCATTGCGCATATGCCAGCAGTCCTCATCCCATCTGGCCGGAAGGTGTCCTACACTACGTTTGCCGAGTCGCAGTCTCGTGAACATATCGGTTCTTCGCGATATGTGGCCAGCACACTGCCACTTCAGCTTGGTAATGCTTTGTGTTTCAGGTTTTTGTGTTAGATTACAAATAAGACTACAATGTTTGTAATGCTAGGATTCGAAACAAATACGAGTTTATCCGACATTGAACCAAAGTTATCGACGTGGTTCAAATAATTGGCGACCTCTCAGACTCTCGACTCTCGACCTTCAGACGACCTCTGTGGCGCGGTGGGCGAAGGTCCGCCTGCGACGCAGGAGGTTGCGGGTTCGATTCCCGCCACGGAACAATTATGTGTACTTCGATCTTGCAGATATTTGTTCCGGGTGTTCTGGTCGTTCTATGTATAAGAAAAAATATCTATCTATTTAATATATTTTATCTATTATCAGTTATCTAGTACCCATAACACAAGCTCAGCTTACCATGGGGCTAGATAATGCTGAGTGAATTGTCCAGCATTATTTATTGGCAAGGTGAAGTAGCAGTGGCTCGCCATAGGTATCTCGCAAATAACCGCTTGTCAAAAATCTGTAACTCATCTACAAGCTTTGTAACTTTTCGATTAGTTTTTTATAAGCGGTGTCTCACAAAAAAATTATCAGCCAGGGTCTAGAGGTGCCACGATTTTTTATACAGCCAAAAAATTGTACATTGTTTATAAAAACTACCCTTTAATGTTGTTAACAGCTGATCTTGAATTTTTTTATTATTAAAATAACTTTATTAAAAACGCGCTGTTATAAAGTGCTTGGGAAGGCAAATCTAACGAACCCAAACTCGACAGGGACTCTTGTGTTTGTTAACTTTGTTAGATATTCAAGGGATAATTTAACTTTAATTATGATTTTAATTTGCATTGTAATTAAATTTTTTATATTTAATCATTTTGTAGGGGTATTATATTTTAATTATGATTTATTTTATGTAAATTTAATTTTAATTTGTTTTAGTTTTATATAAGTATGCAAAAATATGGACACTTTTATTGTTTCTGTACTATAAACTGATTGTCTGAAATAAACGTTATGAATGAATGAATGAATTATGACAAATATCAATTTATTGAGTTGCGAGATTTCTCCCACACATACTAACAGGGCATAGAACAGAAGCTCGTAAAAGCAGATACCAGAGTTATCAAAAATAATAATTTTCATTGAAAATATGCTCTCGTAATTAAATAATTATCTACAAGCTTCTGCCCGGACTTCACACTCATGTTTTGTAGTAGGTAAATAAAACTTCATCCATAATGTAGATGCGAAATTTCAAACACTTTGACTGCGGTTTTTTTTTCGAAGACTGCGATCTTTTTTTTAACCTAAAAAATTCGTGCTGCTGCTCTACACAGCGCTTGTGTTGCGCCGCACATGCGTTTCGTTCGAAAAATATTACGGCTGTGCTGAGTCACAAAGATCTGTATTTTCTCAGCCGCTGCGCTAGTGTGGATTTACGCATATTAGTTCACTTGTAGAAAACACATACCGTGTAATTTCAGCAGTCAAAGTGTTAAGAGATATGTTTAATACTAACCTAATAGCCTTTAATAGTATAAAACAAAGTGGCTTCCCACTGTCTGTCCGTGTTTATGTATGCCTATGTATCTTTAAAACTACGCAACGGATTTTGATGCGGTTTTTTTATTAGATGGAGTGATTCAAGAGAAAGGTTTATACCTATAAAATACATGCATTTGCACCCGTGCGACGACGCGACGGTTCGCTAGTACAGTAGTTTAACTCTTTAAGCACACTGAAGGGATAACGACGCAACTGATATGCTAAATAGCCCTCGTCAGGCCACATTGTGCACCGCTGACTTCCCCATTTTTATCACCTTTACAAAAAGTTGCGAAACTGCCCGCTTTACACAGTCTGATATTCGCTCGTATTTATTTATTCGAGTTGTATCTAACTTTTTTTATCAAAGTTCGTTTATCCGCAAGGGTATTTGTATTGAGTGCGAATCGATGTATGTGGTAAGCTGGGTTTTGTATCACCTCAAAAAAACCGTTTTGGTAAATGAGTCATAAAAACATTGTCTGAATTCCGGGACAATTACAATACAATATATCTTTATTGCACCATTAATACAAAAAAATTATAAGTCACTTCTTATTAAGTGAACACATTAAATGAGCCAGCTATTGAATGACCACAACCTATGTATAACCTTAACCTAAGAATCCTGTTCTCATGTAAGTGACTTTAAATTGTCTCTTTAAGAATAAATGAATATTAAACTAAAAAAAAATTTTTATTAAAATTAGTATTCTTAGCTAAGCACATTTGAAGGCTCTTTGACTTCTCATTTTCAAAAACGAGGTTCGCGTGAATCGCTCTATTTTATTAGTTATCAATTAATAACTTGTTGAATTGAACTTATAACAATTGTTACAAAGCATAACATTACTTGAAGCTAGGTACGGACGTGAAACAGAGCTTCATAAGTCCTGCGAATGATTTTTCTGTTAGTAACTTATGTATTAACAGTAGATTTTAAACGCTTTGGTACAAATTTTATTTATCTAAGGGATAATATACTCCACCTGCCCCACAGGTACGATAATCAGTGTATATTTTATCAATCAATCTTATTCATCTTTTCATAAATGCTTTTCAATGTTAAAATGTATGATGAAAATAGAACGTGAATTGGTTAGTGTAGCAAGACCTTAAAACGTTTGAATGGTTCATTATAAGTTCACTTGTGAGTAGTTAGAAATATTTTACTCCCCTCCCTTAATGCGGGCTACTTTTCATGTACAATTAGAAACTAGTACATTTAATAAGAAACTGTATTGTTTTTTACTGTATGTTTGTTTTTTACGGTCTTTATTCTTTCGCACTGTACTAAGGCTTCGCTAACTAGCCTCTTTTG
This sequence comes from Eupithecia dodoneata, assembly GCA_947044415.1. Classification (NCBI taxonomy): domain Eukaryota; kingdom Metazoa; phylum Arthropoda; class Insecta; order Lepidoptera; family Geometridae; genus Eupithecia; species Eupithecia dodoneata. The sequence continues at coordinate 10,333,900 of OX345665.1, read as the reverse complement.
TATATTTACAGGGACAAAAATTACTCATAATCAACGACGATGTAGACTCAACAAAAAACTGATCATTATAAATAAATAAATAATGCTGGACAATCCACCGCATCATCTAGGCCCAAGCTAAGCAAAGCTTGTGTTATGGCTACTAGATGACTGATATACAGATTAAAATACGCGAACAATAAAATACCTACTCCTAACAAATAGTCTATCTTCCCCGCTTACGGATACATTTAGCAATAGGCAAATACCAATATATGTAAATAGACCTTATAGTGCTTTATGCAATTCCATACACTATTCTCCTTAGTTCAAACAACGAACAAGCCTCTTTCGTCTAAAACAGTTCCCATTACAAGTTCCCTGAAAGCCGTTGTTTCAGTCGCGATAGTCCCAGATTCGGTGATATTGTGCAAGAGGTTAATTGTTTCATCCGGATTATAAAGGACGTCCACTGCTAAGTGGGGTCTAATGAGGGGTCACGGACAATAGGCTTGCGGTCACCACTGGTAACGATGTAATAGGGGGGTTAGTTTAGTTGAAACTGGGTAGAGACAGTTTAAATAGATCGTCGTATGAATTAAATTTATTTTAATGAGACACTGCGGTAAACTGATGTCAGGTGATAGGGTGGTCTTTCGGGAAGACTGGTGTACAGCAGTGGACTGTCTGAAGCTGATGATGATGAACGGAGACTTATTTTATGGTAGACTATAAAGGTTGCCTGGAAGAAATTGACCTCAGAAATATACCTTTTTTCTGGCTGCCTTTTATACCTTGTTTAGTTTTTATTTAGATATATACAATAAAGTGTTCATTAATTAATTAATTCATTCATTTTGACGACCGATGTGGCGCAGCGGGTGATTTCTCGCCTGCGACGCAGGAGGTTCAAGTGCGATTCCCGCTTTGGGACAAATGTTTGTACGATCTGCAAATATTTGTCCCGGATGTTCTGGGTATTTTCTACGTACAATAAAAAATATTTATCCATGTAATTTTATTATATTAATAACAGTTATCTAGTACCCATAACAAAAGCTCAGCTTAGCTTTAGGCTAGATGATGCTGTGTGGATTGCCCAGCATTATTTATTAATTCATTCAATATCTACCCTTACTACATACAAAATACGGATCATAAGCACCTGATGTTATTTAAACGTTCATACATAGCAATAGAGGTGAGAGGGGTCCCTCGTATATTTGCGCGGAAGAAGGTCCGCCGCAGCGTCAAGATTCCTCGGGTCACATTATCTTTGAATTTACCGTTCCCTTTCTCGCTATCTCGCTTATTTTGTATGCAAATTAGACTTCCATTTGTTTGCTTGAGTTACCGGACGGCTGATTGGATTTTTGGTACCTAGCTTTATAGTTTGAAAGTACCTTCTCATGTTAAAAAGAACGAAAACTTAGTTTTTGTAAAACTATGCAAAACTCCGCACTTATTTTCAATTGTTCGATCTGGCTAGATAAATACCTAAGTACATAAACATTCCCTACATTTTATCTCTCACTGTAAAATCAGAAATCCCTCGGTACGTCGTAACTACACGGTTACTTCTCTAGCGCTCGTCAGTAACGGCAAGCCTTTTGTACACAATACGGAAAAAGTTATAGTCTCAAGTTATAAGAGATTTTAATGTTTTCCTCAGTTTTCATAGCCTAGGTTGTTTTTAAGTTTTTTATGGATATGGTGCCATAAAATAATGTATGGGCCAAACAAGAATTATTTCAGATGAGACCCGAAGAGGTTCTTTTGGGGAGAACCCAAAAGAAAGTAAAAGAAACCATGTTTGGAGGAGACTCTGTCAGCAGTGAACGTATGTGTGCTGATGAGGTCTGAACTTTTATTAAAAATTCAAATTTTTCGTAGGTTTTTTTAGCTTTTTTTTTTATACCACATGCTAAAACGTAATGCGTGAAAATAAATTCGTTATTATGGAATTTGTAGCCGTAGTGCCCATTGATGTGAACACAGTTATCAAATTTAGTCCTTAAAAAAACAAATATTATCCTAGACAGATTTTTTTTTTTCCTGAGTGGCCACGGCCACTCATACCTGCGGGGTTGTCCATTGATTACCGAACACCCTGTACGTAACCATATTTGACTCTCCGTCTTTATGTGCATAGACTGTTGTAGGTATATGTACGCACATTGTATATACCTGCGGTGTTATCCATAAAAGAGGGTAACCATATTTGACTCTCCGTCTTTATGTTATACATGAATGATAGTCAGATATGATTCCGGTATCGGCCATATCACCAAAACCTTCCTATCTTGATGGGACTTTATCACTATCACTGATAAGAACCTGACTCATTGAAAAATATTATCAATTGACTTTGTCTCACCGCCCACTGTATTCTAATCGAAAAATGACCATTCTAATTTAAAAAGTATAATGAATTGAATAAGCATTATGGAAATTCGAAATCATTCATCAGGTTATTTATATATTGTGGCGCGGTGGGCGATGGTCCGCCTGCGACGCAGTTGGTTACGAGTTCGATTCCCGCCTCGGAACAATTGTGTGTACGATCTGCAGATATTTGTTCCGGGTGTTCTGGTCATTTTCTATGTATAATAAAAAATATCTATCTATGAGGGAAGAAGTATTGTATTATGTATATCAGTTATCTAGTACTCATAACACAAGCATTGCTTACCATGGGGCTAGATAATGCCGTGTGGATTGTCCAGCATTATTATTATTCCTTAGCCTTACAAAATAATCACTTAGCAAATCAAATTTTATAAGTAGGTACAATTATATTATTATCAAATAAGAAATAAGGTGTTTTGAGATTTTCTGTTATCTTCAACTTTTTGTCCAGTAATGAAGAATGAGGAATATCGTAAATAACATTTTGTCCAGTGATGAAGAATGAGGAATATCGTAAATAACATTTTGTCCAGTGATGAAGAATGAGGAATATCGTAAATAACATTTTGTCCAGTGATGAAGAATGAGGAATATCGTAAATAACATTGCGTCAATTCTTTAAGTTTTTGACTTACACCAAATGGGAATGCGAGTTTAAAACATCCGGCGTTAGTTTCCAGACAGTTTTGAACATTGTACAAAATTGGCGGCAATAAAACACCACACCAGCTCAGGCTTATGCAAGTAAATCCACCTCTCAAATAGCAAAATGAAAATAAACGAACAAAGTTGCGAAAACCCAAGTCCGTCAATGCAGTCCCTAAAGTTACACCAAAATAACTTCTATACTCAAATTAATAGGAACGAAATCCCAAGTGCCTATCATAGTTAGCGAAGTGGCCAGAAATTGGCAACTGGCAACTATTTAACAGGTTTATGGAGTTCACTAAGGGTCTCTGGTAGTATCGGACTTGGATGTCTAAGTTACCTTGAACTAGTCAATGTAGTAGTCAGGGACTTGCATTTCAGGGAACTTGCTTAGAGCGGAAGCGAGGGCAAAAGCGAATGCGGAAAACAGATTTTTGAAATATCTATGTATGTGGAAATACCGCGCTAGGCTGGCAACTTAGCATTGAGAACTATAAACACATATACTATTCAATTTGTGCTATTGTAAATAATAATATTTTTAAAACTTTTGAAACTATCATGGTTATTAATACTAAAGTCATTTAAAACGGGATATTTACCATGATTAGATTTTTGAGTTATCCAATATTTCGGCACAGTTACATGCGCCATGATCACGGAGTAACTGAAGGCACTGCGAGTTTTTATGGGCAGACATACCGATAAACCCTCATTTTTTGTCTTTTGCTACGAACGTTGCCACTACCACCGGTTTCACTATTATCGAACGCAGCTCGATCACGACACACAACACTGACGGTATCAGAACGCGAAGCGGCAGCTCATATTTTTGTGTATGCTAACTGATGGATGACCATCGAATTTATTTTGTTCATGATGTATTGAATCAAAATTATAATAATTATAAAAAATTAACACATTTTAAAAAGTATATAATATACGCCTCCTCAGTCCTCATCGATTTCGATGACGGCGACCCTAGGTATTTCACGGATTTTTTCTATCATGAGCTTTAATATGGCTCGCTAGGCCGAACTTGGTCTTGAATATCCTACAACAGTATAATTACAATCTAGCCATAGATTACATTGTATATATGGATAGCTGTACCTGTATCTATCAGAATAGAATTAAATATAATTTTCATTACATTTCATTTTCATTGTCATAATGTTCACATATAAATAGCTTATTTAGATTATATCAGTGAATACCTATTATTTAATACTATAGAGACATTATTCTAGCGGATGGTGTTCCAAAATAAATAAATAAATAAAATTTCTATACTGTATGAATACTGATTACAAACTATCCAAGCTTTATGAGTTCATGAAGAACGGGGACACCCACTCGTACGGGACGCGGGACGCAGGCAAGCTCGCTACTATCGCCCGCTCCCTCACGAAGTCCTCAAGGTTAACGCACGTTATGGGTACGGCAGTGTACAATAAATTACCAGACTCCGTCACAGCTGATGGAAGTCTGCACTGCTTCAAAGTCAGGTTGAAACGTTGGCTTATCGAGCAGAATTTCTACTCAGTGAACGAACTATAATACTAGAAAAGTAAATTTAATATGACTATATTTCCGTATCAACTGTTATATGTCAACTTTTTAATTTATTTATTTTGTTTTTTATTTATGTTTAAATTTTTATAAGGCTTGTGATGATAAAATACAATTTGTATTATAATTTTAACTATTCTTATGAAAAAATGACATGTAAATTAATTTTACCAATAAATTGTATTTCTGTATTTACATACAGTAATCCAGGAATCAGCTAAGCCGCAGAGCAGGTGCGGAATCCGGTCGCCACCCACAAATACCGGCGTCCAGAGCTGCGGTCGCAACAAACACCGATACAAATACAGGTATTTAGTTTGCGAGGAACCACAGCCCGTTTAAAATTACGGAACCTAAGCGGCTGCTGATACGGGAAGAGCGTTTAGTCATTTACAGTGGTCAATTGGCGCTTTGACTAACTTGATCCATCATCATGGACCATAATATATTTCCATAAACGTATTGTATGATTTGAACGACCTCTGTGGCGCGAAGGGCGAAGCTTAGCCTGCGACGCGGCGTTTGCGGTTTTGATTACCCTCTAGGGACAAACGGTTCGGGTTCGTCAAACAAATATCTGCAAATATATGTTCCGGGTGTTCTGGTCGTTTCTTGTGTATAATATAAAATTATTTATCTATGTAATGTATTCTTTCCGCTCAGTGCGGTCACGCGCGATCTCCCATCAATCTCCGAGGAAGGCGTTAAGGTCGTCTCGCCAGCGCTTTCTTGGCCAACCTCGCCCGCGGCTTCCTTCCAGGACCCAGGTGTTGCAGATTTGGGGGAGGCCTTTCCCAGCAGTGGGACGAATCAGGCTAATTAAGAAAAAATGTATTGTTTTATTTATATCAGTCATTAGTACTCATAACATGTGTTAGCTTGGGGCTATAATGATTCTGTGTGAATTGTCCATATTTATTTATTAATTTACACGTCGATTGATTCTAAAATAGGATGACAATTTATTTTAATGTCATTCACACTATCACACTAATATTGTAATCGCGAAAGTTTGGATGTCTAAATGGAAGATAAATAAATAATGCTGGACAATCCACACAGCATTATCTAGCCCCATGGTAAGCAAAGCTTGTTTTATGGGTACTAGATAACTGATATACATAATACAATACATTACATAGATACATATTTTTTTATTATACATAGAAAACGACCAGAACACCCGGAACAAATATCTGCAGATCGTACACACAATTGTTCCGAGGCGGGAATCGAACCCGCAACCTCCTGCGTTGCAGGCGGACCTTCGCCCACCGCGCCACATCGGTCGACAAAGATGCGTATTTGTTTCTTTTTCACGCCAAAACTACTGAACGGATAGGGATAAAATTTAGCATACAGGTAGTTTATGGCCTGGAATAAAACATAGGCTATATTTTATTTCATAAAATAGTTGCCATGGCATAGAAAAAACCATACAAAATTTCATGCAAAGCCGCGGACAGAAACTAGTTTTCAATAACTGGAATGCCTAATGTCTTTTATTCCGCTTCAAGAGGCTTCAAGTAATAATTGAGAGAGGTGGTGTGGTGATGTTGGTGATATTCTAAGAAAAACACAATAATATCAGCACTAAATAAAAATTTATTAATTTCACAAAAGAAAAGAAAAGTTTATGTTAACGATTTTGCTTGGTCAACACAAAATACAAAGTAACAACTTGTGATTTGCATGTTTAAGGTTGATAGCCTTTTTATAACCTACTGATCAGAAGGAATTTGCCAAGAGTCGCTGTAGTAGAACTGCAAATGGAACTTCTTTATATTCAAAGTCCTGGTGTTAGGTGCGGTGAATGTGTTCTCCACAAGACCCAAGAGCTCATAAGTGCCACTGTAATGTGGAGGAGCATTTCTGAAGCCTAAGCCGCAAGAATCGAAGGCACCAACAGTTTGACTCTGGATGAACTCACTATGTGGGACGTTGTAGTTGGGGAAGATTTCGTATGAAGCACCGTTAGGGTAGATGATATGGCAGGAGATGAGTTTGTCGAGGATCAGCAAGGGGAGGCTGATGGTCTTGGGGATCAGTGGGTTGGAGAGGTGAGTTGTCGTCTCGTCCGGGTAATGCACCTCGTTGACAGTTTGCCCTGAAATTAAACAACTGTTAATAAAAGTAAACATCATCATCAGCCTATGTTAGTCCTCTGCTGGACATAGGTCTCCACAATGAGGACCACAGCTCCCTGTCTTCAGCTTGACGGACCTGCAGTCTTTCGCAGGTCGTCATCCCACCTGGAGGGCGTCCTATACTTCGTTTACCGAGTCCGACCGAGAATAGTAATAAAAGTGGCAGTATAGTATTAGTTGGTTTCCTTAAAATACTTGATTGAAGATAGACTGATCATAGTTTTTTTTGCAAGCAAAAAGAAGTAAACATTTTCTTTGATGGTAACAAAATCAAATTTATGAGTGAACCTAATAAAAAGTCTATCTCACTCTGTCTAACCTGTGGTTAAAATAAACGCATGAAAAAGCTTCAGTTTTGTAAACTTAGGCAGACACAAAATATTGCACCGCTGAGGCTGGTGGGCACCAAAAGATAAACGGACGGTTAGCAGCTTCTTCGGTTAATTTAGACGTGTGTAGTTAGAATGTGTGAAAACATCTGTCAAAAACCGCAATTAAAATGTAACTGCCTGATCATCTTTTGGTGAACACTAGGGAATAAAACATTTGAAACTATCATGGCTATTAATACTAAAGTCATTTAAAACGGGATATTTACCATGATTTGATTTTTGAATTATCAAATTTTTCTCAAATTTTACAATTTTGATCATGGCGCATGCAACTGTGCCGAAATATTGGATAATTCAAAAATCAAATCATGGTAAATATCCCGTTTTAAATGACTTTAACACTAGGGAAGTCAGCCAGCATCATTGGTTATTGGTTTGCTTTATGTTTGACAAGGGCAGGAATATTTTTCTCAAGGACTTCATTATTAAATGTAGGGATATAAACGTCCGATGCAAACCCGACTGATATTATAACTATAAATATGATACTAAAATATAAGACACGGACCATAATGATTGCTCCTAATTGTACGATTGATATAATAATAGGCTCTAAGATAGTAAAATAGAAATAACAAATAAAATTTCATTAGAAAAACAAATATAATCTACATCATAATATATTTTTGGTGGCTGTCACAATTAAAAATGACCGTTCACAAGGTTTATTAAATTAGAGAGATCGAAGAAATAACGAGTGAGCTGCAGAATGGGCATTCTAAAATGAGCCTTATTGCAAGGGACGAGAATCACTACCACGCCGTAACACAGTGTTACACTAGCACGGGCGGTAAATAACTTGTATGCTTAAATTCAAAGTAAAGTCAAAGAGCAATATCTATCTTCATGATTCTGTTGTATTTTATGTATTTTTATGTATCTATGAAGTATAATATATTATATTTAAGTATAGAATTTAGGTTAAATAGTATTTTTGTTTAGTATTCTATTATAGTATTTAGTAGTATGTATAGAATTCAGCAGTATATATAGTATTTAGTAGTATATTGAATAAGTAAGTTAAAATTTAATCTTCTGTCTATTTATAATTTTATTTATGCACATATACCCACTTCTCTCTTCACTTTATCTCTCTCTCCCAATAAGGTTTGCTGGAAGAGAACTCTTTTTAGGGTTAAGTTCACCTTTGTATTAATTTTCTAGAATAGGGTTTGTATATAGTTTATCGTGCGAAAAGTATAAATAAAATAAATAAATAAACTACCTACCGGCAATTTGCATAAACAACAAATGTGTTGAAATGTTTCTGTTTCTGTAAAACTGTAAAGTTTTGTTTCTTATTGTATTTCACATAGCCTTAAGTATATATGGTCTTTATAAGATGGCATGATAAATTATTCATTATTAAAGACTCACCGTAGGCAATAGCCACCAAAGACAGGACTAGTAAGCACTTTGCAACCATCTTACAGTCTTTCGAAATGAAACGAAACTGAAGCTCACTTTGTTTCTGAACATCTTAAATACTAATTAACTAGTAGGTAATCAAACAGTTGTATCTAATCGAATCGATTAGATTTTGATTATGTCTAAATATGATAAGTCGAATGGAAAATCATCGAGAAAGATTTTATCTGATGATTTCATGTGTGGATTAAATTTTTTGGTTGCTAAATGTATTTTGAACTTTGGTTATGTTGGTATTATTATAAATATGCATATCACGTAAATGTTATATTATTGCTTTGGTTGTTTCATTCGTTTGATATTATTGATAACTGGTTTCTGCCCGCGGCTTCGCACGCGTTGTTCTTATGGAAACATTTAAGATTATTGCTATCATATGGGAACTGATTTACGAGATAATAAGGAGCCTATGTTTTATTCTGGGCCCAGAACTACCTGTTTGCAAAATTTCAGCCCGATCCGTTCAGTAGTTTTTGCGTGAAATAGTAACAAACATCCATCCATACATACAAACTTTCACGTTTATAATATTAGTAGGATATTCATGGGACCTAAATACAATTTTCATGTTTTTATAAAGGCTAGATGATAAAAGTTGGTGATGTTTGTTTTTGCAACCTTTGGTAAAATTTGGACAAAGAATATTTTTTCAACCGTCTTGCTTTTTTTTTGTGAAAACTAAAGAATGAGATTGAATTCACTTTGTATATTTAATATGACTTTATAGAACGTGACATTAAAATTTCAATATAATAAGAATATATATTTATATAGCCTCTGATATCTCTAGCGCTGGGATCTGGTGCTCTTGGGATGCCACTCCGCAAGCGGAGACGAGAACCAGGAACTTCCCCGGAAGCACTCGGTACCCGTGGTGTCGCTACTCACCAACAGCTCGCCACAAGCTGCCCTGCAGGTTACCTATTATTATTATTATTATATCTCTCATTTACCATGATCTCGGGCCATAAAGTGACCCGGTCCTTTGGAAGGCTTGCGTGGCGCTTTCATCATATATGAAGCTAAATCTTTGCTTCATTTATGATGAGAGTGCCGATGAATAGTCTCTCAACTTTTATTTATTTATTTAAAACTTTATCGCACTACAAAGGGTACAAATGGTGGGCTTAATGCGGAAGCATTTTCTACCTGAAAAACACATGTTTTTACAGAAGGTTGGCGTGCTAACATTACATAGTTTATGGATAGCGAAGAATTGGCCGAAGGGTGTCGTGTTCAGGAAGTTATGTGGAAGGCTGATACCGTGCGCACGTCATCGACCCAGTGCCAACGACACGGTTTTGTAAGTAAATAAATAAAGCTGGACATTCTGGACAATCCACACAGCATCACCTAGCCCCAAGCTAAGCAGAGCTTGTGTTATGGGTACTGAATGACTGATATACATAACATAATAGATTACATGGATTAATATTTTTTTATTATACATAGATAACCAGAATAGAAAACGATCAGAACACCCGGAACAAATATCTGCAGGAGGTGGCGGGTTCGATTTCCGCCTCTGGACAATTGTGTGTACGCTCTGCAGATATTTGTTCCGGGTGTTCTGGTCGTTTTTTATTTATAATAAAAAATATCTATCTATGTAATGTATTGTATTATGTATATCAGTCATCTAGGACCCATAACATAAGCTCTGCTTAGCTTGGGACTAGATGATTCTGTGTGAATTGTCCAGCATTATTTATTTTATTTATTATTAATTGTATTGCATTAACTATTATATCAGTTCGAATTAAACCCATATAACAAAGGTCCTTGGTAACAGATTTAGAGGCCGATAGATAGCATATAGCTGGATACTGTACAAACCTCACGTATTAGATATTGATCAGAGATATTTTATCAATAATATAACATGATCAATTACTTTAATTATCAATTTATGTTTGGCAGTTTTGTCAATAATCATCATGTCAGCCTATGTTAGTCCACGGCTAGACATATGCGTCCCCGGCTATAGGTTTCGATCAATAAGGCGTACTAATTATGCCGGAAAATAATGAAATTATTTCCCTTAGACCTTCAAAGACGGGGATGAGGATGATTCTTTGTCAATATGTTGGACACTTTTCTGCCAGTGTAATGGAAAATTGTTGTATAAAGAGTTCTCAAATTATGAAGATTGTTTGATATTTTCAACAGAGCCTAGTTCGTTATCCAGCAGGGTACTACGTGCAGGTTAAGTTGGTTTGAGACACGAGTTGTAAGAGTCCCAGTTACACTCCACATAGGAAGGTCTTTCGTGGAAAGATGATGTAAATGGGATGTCATTAATTTGACAGCCCCACGAAAAAAGAGCCCTCTTTTCAATCTCTGTTAAAAGGGTTGTAAGGGGAATAAATAATAAATAAAATAAATAATGCTGGACAATTCACACAGCATAATCTGGGCTAGATTATGCAAGCAATGGAAAAGCTATGCTTGGAGTTTCGACTAACATAGACTAGATACTACTATAGGCTGATATTATTAAATCTAAATTTAAGAGTACTGGAATTCTCTTATTGAAAAATAAATCAAACTAGTTACTTTGCCTTACTTTGAGCCCTTTGGCTCATTCTGGCTTATAAACCTTTTTGGCACAGAGTTTTGTATTGCTATATTGATACAAAATTTTAACCTGTCCAATAATTAATTTAGGTTTCCTGTCCACCGCACGCTGTAGCGTTTAATTTGATCACCCCCGGTTCGCGGAATTACCCGCTCTGTTGGGCATCCCGATACGGTTTGTGATTTGTATTCTTTATTGTATTAAAAGGATTATCATAATTATCAATTGGTTAACCTTGTTCTGCATCACCTAAAGATGCTCTAATTCCGTAAAACTGGATACAACATTTTAGACACGTAAAATAATCCAAAATAATATAAAATTTAATAACTAAATAACAGTCAAATCAATGGCAATGTTTAATATATTCATTTATTCACAAAAAGACAAATTATTATATTATCACCTACATAAAAACAGGGTTAATCCATATTGCAAGCGAAATAAACTGCTATCTCTACCATTTGTGGTTTATACAATTTGAAGTATCGTTATAGACTATAAAATAATTGCTGGAAACCACATTCATTGTCACGAAGAACTGATTGAAATTGAATTCGAATCGAACCTGCAAATTTCTATTGATATAGGATTTTGTATGCTTGTAGAAGCGTATCTTGATGCCCATAGCATCGCTACGGTAAGTAGACTGATGATCAATTAGCACCTTCATCGTTAAACTTTAACTTTTAATGTGCCGAAAACTTCTGACGAAAACATTAAATTCTCCTATAAAATGAAATTTTCGGATGATTATCTTTTTGTAGTACACTAGCCTTTTTGTCCAGCATAATTTGTTTATTTGTTGATATTGCATTTTTAGCTATTACATTTATGAAACAAACCGGGTCATCTAAGGTTAAAGATACCTACCTATACACAATATCATCTTGTCGTCATATAGTATATGACTGGAGCATTATGTGCAGAACACAAGCAAGAAATGTGTCCTAAGATGCACTGCTCCTCCTCGCTAACTTTTATGACACCGATTATTGTATTTCCATGCAAAGATAAAACCCAAAGTTCTTGTCAAAGCGCTTATTTCCATAGAGCAGACATAGATAATAAAATTTAATCCCGACTCAATGAAATCGCACTTCGCTTTGCGATTCCCCCCACGTACTATGAGTTTCAGCTCGTTACATAATGTGTCACGTAAAACAATTTCCACCGCCCTTATCCGAATCCTCGTCTCGAATACAATACAGATACAAAAACCATTCGCTTTTGGAACAGCACTTTGTATCAAATCAGATATGAGGTCCCACAAAGGAGAGCTCGGCGTAAAATGGTCGGTTGCCAGACATTATTGGTGTTTGACGTGCCTGAGCTTGGTATTTTTGTTTCGTATTCGTTGAAAAAATGATAGGAACGAAGCTTCGAGTCGAATGAGCGTTCTTTGTTCGCACGCGGTTTTGATTCGTCTAAATAAATGACAATCAGGGTTCACTGAAGCTACATAACTTTTTGGAATCGGCAATTATTTTTGTACATGATGTGTTTATATCCAGATGTTTGTGTTGCCAATTTGAAAGAAATTAACGGGTGTTTTAGGTATAATTTTGAGAGAATAATATATATTATTTGTTATTTTAATAGCTCTGAATAATGTGGTCTGTGCTATGTTGCAACAATTTTTCGTTTTCATAATAATGCAGTTAGATTTAATCGTATTTATGAAAACGTTTTCATTACGAATGATTGCGGGTATATGCTAAATTAAAAACTTGTTAGGTAAAGGTTCGTTCTAGAGATATTTGGGGATGGCCTATGTTCAGTTGTGATTGCCGTATTTTTAAGATGTTATAAATAAATAATGCTGGACAATCCATACATCATCATTTAGCTCCAAGCTAAGCAGAGCTTATGTTATGGGTATTAAATGACTGATATACATAAGTAATACAATACATACATCGTTTTTTTTTGTTATACAAAGATAACGACTAGAATACCCGAAATAAATATCTATAGATCGTACACACATTAGTCCAGAGGCGGGAATCGAACCCGCAACCTCCTGCGTCGCACGCGGACCTTCGCCCACCGCGCCACAGAGGTCATCAGTTTCTTAGAAACTTTCAAATTTGCCGATATTACTACAATCAACGATAAATTTTCTACAATCTACAAACAACGGAGGAAGTATCCTAAACAACCTATTGAACAACCAATAAAACCGTGTAGGTACACTCTAGGAGTCCAATTAAAACGAGGTTTTAACCTGAAAGTCTTTATTGAATGCAATAGAACCTTTTCAGACTTCCCAAAAGGAATAACCATCGATCGGTGAGTGCCAATTCGTACACATTTGTGTTTCGACAAATTACCCAAGTTGAGCAGTTAAGAACAAGACGCTCAGTATTTATGGCTCGTTGTAAATGTTTTATTTCAACAGTTTCCTGCTTGTTCCGTTTTTTTATGGGGCAGAAAATTTGCCGTTCTTTGGAGGGTTTCTATATGACTAAAGTCTTAAGATTGATCGCCACATAAAGTCGCAAGAAGCAGAACAAACAAATTAAAGAGATCTTTAACTTCCTCCGGCCATATCATGCGAAGAACCGACAACTGATGAGGTAAACGTGTTCTTGGGTGGAGACCACGACTCGGCAAATGACGTAGGACGCCCTCCGACCAGGTGGGATGACGACCTGCGAAAGACTGCAGGTAGATGCTGAATGCGTTAAGCTGAAGACAGGGCGCTATGGCTCTCATTGGGGGAGGCCTATATCCAGCAGTAGACTAACCTATGTTAGTCTACTGCTGGATATAGGCCTCCCAGGCTGATGATGATGATGAACTTCCTCTAAGTTAGTTATCTATTTACGAACTCCAAGGTATACTGAGCTTCATCGACGTGTTGAGTTTGCACTCAATTCTTTTTCATAATTGTAAAATCTGAATATTTATTTATAATATTTATTATTTGATTTAAAATGGATAAGCCATAATTGACCACCATCTTACCAAGGAACGTGAAAAGGTGGCCTGAGTTTATCTATGAATGTGATTTATTATAAATCCGTCATACCTGTACTTTAGCTACGTGTCCAATGGTTCCAATGGTTGCCTGGAAGAAATCGCTCTTAGCGATAAGGCCGCCCATTGTGCATCTGTATCTTTGTTCTTTACTGTTTTTGTTTTTCTGTGTTTGATGTGCAATAAAGCGTATTTGTATTTTATTGTATAAAGCTTATTATCTCTTATTATCACAGTTATCGATCAGCACAGTTTGTGTTTATGTGTGTTGTGACACATAAACACAGACTTTGGGGCTACATGATTTATGTATGGATTCTCGAGCATTATTTATTTATTTGTTATAATAAAAAAAAATTATAAAACACATAAACATCCATTATTTTTTTTGAAAATCCTAATTTTTTACTAACTACTTTTAACATCTGTTATAATAACTAAATTATATTACATCTTGAATTGTGTACTTGAGTAGAGACCACGACGTAGTGTAGGATGCCCTCCGACCACGTGGGATGACGACCTGCGAAAGACTGCAGGTAGATACTGGATGCGGTAAGCTGAAGACAGGGCGCTATGGCGCTCATTGGGGGAGGCCTATGTCCAGCAGTGGGCTGATTACTATAGGCTGATGATGATGATGATGATGATATCTTGAATAACGCTGGACAATTCACACAGCGAAACTAAGCAGTGCTTGTGTTATGGGTACTAGAGCACGACTCCGCAAATTTTGCACTATCCACACTAAAGTCCCCTTTTCATAACTGAAATATGATTTCCGCTCGATTGACCTCAAACAGCTCAAGTCGATAGTTTCCCGCAACCTGTTGCTGATATTGAAACCGAACTTTAATATTAAACTTTGAACTATTTCATATTCATACTAACTTCTTCGATGGTCTTACAACTCATAAAGTTTAAATGAGATTACTATCATAAATCAAGTGATATTTGTTTATAACATTTGTTACCTACCTAAAACTATTATCTTATAGGTTGTTATTTTCCAAGTTTCAAACCTTTTTCTTGAATTACTCTATCTATTAAAAAAACCAATCCGTTGCGTAGTTGTAAAGATCTAAGCATACATAGGGATAGACAGACAGCAGGAAGCGACTTTGTTTTATACTATGTAGTGATTTATGGCACATAATTTACTAAAAAGTACACTTATGGTGGGCATATGCATCACCCGTTATTACAAAAACTGCAAGCAAGCGACTATAACCTAGACATCTAATAAGTATTCACCTGACAACCAAGTTTGTTGGCGAAACGGTCTCCAGTTTGTAAAGCTTAGCACACATAGGTTTCAATATTGCGAACAACAACAAACATTATTCAGAGCCATATATCGATGAAGCAGGGACATACCAGATTACTAATGCGAGTTTAGCCTGTCTGGCTGTTTACAAATATTTCAATATATGAATGTAGGTATCTATAATCCGCCTTATGTATAATGACACTGTTCGGGTAAACCGACCACGCAGTAGATATATGCAGTTTAGCTGCGCTTGATATTTAATGCGTATTTGCTCGCGATTATCTAAACCAGCTGAGTCATAAGTTGGCGGCAGTAGCATAATTACCAGTTAAGAGTCAATGGTCGGTAGTGTAAATGGTCGGTATCATAAACCAGTGACTTACCTTGACCACTAACAAAACACCATAACAAATACCAATATCAATGGGCTGTTTGGAGATCAACATAACCAGAACCATCTTGCACAACCCCCAACTATATAACGCTTTTCAGATACTAATCGCATCAATATTTTAAATACAAAAGTTTAGATGTTTGGATGGAAGTTTGATACCACTTCGAACTATAAAGACTGAACTAATCAAGTTAAAATTAATAGCTCTAAGTCTGGAATTAAACATCGGTATTTTTTTATCACACGGATCAGTTGGATATAGTTAGTATAATTTCCATAGAAACAACGCATGCGTAGCCGCGGGCAGAAACTGTTATTGTTATATTTGGATCTGATATTGTACGCCCCGGGACTATAAAAAATGTATATTTGTAAAACTTAACTTCCTGTTATGCAAGAATAGATGTGGCCACGATAACGAGATCATTTTTAAGCGTCTCGTTACTTCTGATGTAAAATGGAACCTTGAAAATCCAGGAGAACTTGCTCAAGCGAAAGTTGACCCAGAAAAAGGTACCTGTCAGTATCTGGTTCACCAGCGTTGAATGCATACAGTCAAACGGGGTGTAAGGGGGACTCCAACATTTCGTCTCCCAAGCCAACCTAACCTGCACGTGGTTACACCCTGCTAGATAACAAAATAGCGTCTGGTGAAAATATCAAACAATCTTCATAATTTAATAACTCATTGATTTTACAATTATTTTCCATTACTTGACACTGGCAGAAAAGTGTCCAACCAGACACAGTTGCCATTAACAAAGAACCATCATACAGTCAAACATATAACCTCTTTTGTAGAAAACTCTAATGTTTTTCGTCGGTAAAAAATTGTGCCAGACAGAACTAATTTTAAATTAATCTCTGTACCGTAGACTGACGCTGTAGTCTCTGCAAAAAGAGAAGTCACTAAGGAATTGAGGGCGCGCGTGTGCCAATGTATTACTTTTGTTGCGTTAATACATTGTTAGTTTACCGTTTCGCCACGAGCCTTATCTTTTTGCACAGACTCTACTAAGGTGTAGATTTTCGATGTGATAAAATAAATAGTTTACCTAACAATCGACTAAAATAGCAATACGTGCTATATTCTCCCAAAACTAACGTAGGTGTTCAATACATCAAGTCCAGACAGAGTTAAGTTCTACAAGTTTCCGAACCCTCGAGACAATAGAAGGGTTCATTTGACAGCGTGATCGATGGTGGTTAACTATTTGCGGATCCCTAATCAGTGTGAATGTGAATATGTTTGGGATAAACTTGTTTTTTGAGCCTTACGATTTTCTGTGTCTTCGGTTGTGGAGGAATAGTATTCTTCCTCGATGAGACGAAAGGATTTACTAAAACAAATGGTTAATGCGCACTTAATTTCTTTTTCACTGTTTTAGTGCTAACTACGTAGATATTATTGTATTTATGTCTTTGTTTTGTACATTTGAATATTTTATGTATTTGTATATTTTTGACAACCTCTGTGGCGCGGTGGGTAAAGGTTTGCCCAACAACCTACAATATCCTGCGTCGCAGCACGAGGTTGTGGGTTCGATTACCGCCTCGGGATAAAAGTTTGTACGATCTGCAGATATTTGTTTCGGAAGTTCTGGTCGTTTTCTCTGTATAATAAAAAATAAAAATTATTTATGTAATGTAATATATTCTTCACAAACTCTGCTTAGCTTAGGGCTAGATAATGCTGTGTGGATTGTTCAACATTATTTATTATTAGTATGGGCGGGTTGTTTACAAATATTCTACATCGAGTTTGGCTAGTGTAGAGGTTCGTTTTGTTTTTGGTGTTTAATAACATGAACATTATATAGATACCTAATTATTAAGTTAAAACACAAGCTAAAGAGTTAAACTAATAATTTTTATAATTACTCATAGAAGCTATCGATATTTAGTAAGTACCTAACTAATTAATTCAATCGGATAAAGTTCATGCAAGTGACATTCAACTTTGCCTTGTTTGACATTCGCTGTTAGATCTAATTAATTTTAGGAGCCACATTTTAAGGTCAAAGTCGTAGGTAGCCTTTGTTTATTTTAGAGGTAAGTACTATGTACTCTAATCTAAAGGCTTAAGGCTTAGGCCGCCACCTTCAGTGAAACAGTCTATGGTCTAAACAATTGATTGACCTTTAGAATTTTAGCATGAAAAAAAACCAAATAGCGGACTGCTTCGGGAAAAAGTTATTATTATATCAGAGAAAAATAGACGAAACTGGTAGCATGATATCTATATATGTATGTATATAAAAGAAAGTCGTGTTTGTTACAACACTTATAATTCAAGAACGGCTGAACCGATTTGACTGAAAATTGGTGAGAAGGTAGGTTAGAACCAGGAGTCTAACATAGGATATTAAAAAAAAACCATTTGGCAAATCGATTTCCACGGGGGCGAAGCCGCGGGGCGCAGCTAGTTTAAAATAAATAATATGCAGATTAAGGAATATAATCACACTTATATTAATTATCATCATCATCAGCCTATGTTATACCTCCCCAATGAGCGTCAAGCGCCCTGTCTTCAGCTTGACGCATCCAGCATCTGCTATGGTCTTCCGCAGGTCGTCATCTCACCTTGTCGGACGGCGTCCTTCGCTACGTTTACCGAGTCCGAGAAATATTATAAATGCGTTAGTTTGGATGTTAAGATGTAAGGATGTTTGTTACCTCTTCACGCCTACTGAACGGATCGGGCTGAAATTTTGCATACTCTTATTTGCATAGTTCTAAACTTGGAATTTAAAACTTACGTCGGCTTATTCAATAAATTGACAGCGTTCTGAAAAATTAATAAATAGATAGATAACACTTTATTACACCACACAAAACAGAAAATAATACAGAGATAAAAACTTAGAATAAAGGTATAAAGGGCGGCCTTATCGCTGAGAGCGATCTCTTCCAGGCAACCTTGGGATGGACTGGACATGAACGAACAATATAGACGGTGGCACTTTAATAAATACCTAATTGGTAACAAATACACTAAATACCTACATTACAAACATTATAATAAACTTACATAGACATAAGATAAGGCTATCAATATTTCATATGGATAAATAATGCTGATGCAGCAGTTTTTTGAAGATAGGGAGTGATTTTGCACGTCTGATGTCCAGAGGGAGAGCATTCCATAGACGGGTAGCTTGTATAGTAAATGATTTGTCATAGAAAGAGGTATAATAAATGTTATTGAACAACATTTTATCTCTCTTCGTTGCGCTAAGTCAAGTCGATCAGACCAGTCAGTCAGAGTCAAACCACATTATTAGTAGATACGAGTAAGTCAGCGATTGTTTTGACTTAAGTGATGAGTATTAGGAACTATTTCAGTTGACTGAGCGAAGGGATAACGATCTTCTGAATAATGGGTGTTTGGGAAGGTTGAACAAAACTTGGTAGGTAGGTAGGTAGGTAAGGTACGTCAAGTGTTGAGTGGTGCCGCAAATTACGAGATTTACCCGTGATAAGCAATACTTGGATGTACTTTGCTTTTGTATAGGCTGTCCAGTGGCAAAATTTATATTTGTAGTTTGAATATTTGAAAAAAAAATGCAGTTGAATTGAGAACCTCCTCCTATTTTGAAGTCGATAATACATTACATAGATAGTTTTTTTATTATATATAGAAAATGACCAGAACCCCCGAAACTAATATATCTGCAAATCGTAAAAAAAATTGTCTCATGGCGGGAATCGAACCGGAAACCTCCAGCGTCGCAGGCAGACCTTTACCCACCGCGCCACAGAGGACGTCAATTTTAGTATTACGAAAAACAAAAGACGGTCACGCCGACAACGGTTGCCAAGACCGAAACTTTGAACCGAACGGGGTCTTGCCACTATAAAATACCAAAGGGGAATTGCGTGTTTCTTAATGTGGGTGAGTTAAGATGAAGATTATTTATTTACTTTTATTTTATTTTTATTTTTCTTTCTTAGGGATAACAAACAGTATCACTTATAAATTAACTATAAACTATTAAACTTAAATAAACTTAATTCTAGATTTACATAAACATGTGTTGATAAGATTTTACAATTGAGAGAAATGGCATGCAACAGAAACAGTAGCTAACAATAATTATTTTATTATTAGAAGTAATGTCAAAAAAAATTTGAATCTGTAATTACGATAACAAGTAAAAAATAATTATGTACGTTTTCATCTAAAAGTTTAAATGTATCATTAAGAAAAGTCGTCAATCTTATAGTAACATTTGAAGGGGAAAGGATTTAATTATTTTACCATAAGGGCATTAGTACTTATAATGCAACAACTTGAGAGTTTATCAATATAATGCTTGGCTTCCTGAACTCTCGTCAACGTTCTAATATTCCTTTTGGATCCATTCCCACTAATTCCACTAACCGTTCACTACCATACTTCTACATTAAACATAAAAATTAAATTTCATTTAGTACTAACGCGTAGCGCTCCCGTTCTAAATGCAGCAAGTGCTTTGCTTTGAGGTTGTACTGAATGGATATGGAAACATCGGTCTTGAGGATTTCCTACCCATCGTTTTCAGAAGTTTGTGTGTGGTCATCATTATCAACCTATAATAGTCCACTGCTGGAAATAGGCCTCCCCCAATGAGCGCAATAGCGCCCTATCTTCAGCTTCCCGCATCCAGCATCTGCCTGCAGTCTTACGCAAGTCGTCATCCCACCTGGCCGGAGGGCGTCCTACACTACGTTTGCCGAGTCGCAGTCTCCACTCAAGAACACGTTTACCCCAGCCGTTGTCGGTTCTTCGCGACATATGGAAGGCCCACTGCCACTTCAACTTGCTAATTCTTTGAGCTTTGTTTGTGTGTGATAGATAGTTTTAATTCTTATAACAATTAAGAATTGATAGAAAAGGAGCAGAGGAAGACCGCTGACCGTTGGGACGAGGAGATTGTAAGGACAGCCGGCTCAAACTGGAAACAGACCGCACAGGACAGAGACACATGGGCATCTTTGGAGGAGGCCTTCACCTAATAAGGGGTTCCTACAGATATTATTGTATGAAACTAAATTACACGTTAGATTAATTAAGTTATATAAACAACTAGTTTAAAAAAAACTATAAAACAAAATGTAAACTTAGTAATTTGTTGGAAATAAAAGGCTTTTTTATTTTTTATTTATTTTATTTTAGAACTTTTCAAGTGTTAACATGTGTACTTACGGAGGAAAAACAAACTAATTTCACTCGCTAGACTATTTTTTTATGTATGTAATGTTAAAAAAAAGCCGCGAATCATTATTGTGGGTCCCATTGGCATATTTGTCGCGGTTTCGCGTCGCGTTCACGCCTCGTTCTCGTAATTTGCCCGACAAATCAATCATGGGATGTTCAATTTTCAATAAAAAATATAATGTCTACTCTGCATGACCTTAATGTTTATATTCCGACACAGTGCTCTAATTTTGAATTTTAAAAAACCTTATAAAGAACATGAACCCTTATTGCAAACTCAGTCGGTTCTCTAAACCGAGGTCCAAAGACCTCAATAACAAATACGATCTAACTTCTTGACTTTCTTTACTGAATAAATTTCTCAAATGGGTCCCAATTCGGTGCCCTTTAGAATCTATAAGCACCTTACGTACTTGTCCCTCTCCTGCAATTGGAACCTATAGAATCGAAAATCAGCTAAAACTGGTGAAGCAAAACCCAAATTGCAATGCTTACTAATTCTGGAAAGCAGGGTCCAAAGAAACCATAGTCCCTACAGGTCTCGCATTAAATTTAATTGCGAGCGGGCCTTTTGACTGCACTTCGCGGCATAATGGCGTCGTTCTAGTAATGTTATTGGAGTTTGGATCGACGAACGGAACGTTATAGTGTTTAGTTGATTATTTTACGAGCGGGAAAATTGGAACGTTATTTCCTAAAACTGGCTAAACAGCAGATTTAGTAATTGGGGCAAATAATCGACTAAATTTCCTAATTTTTGAAATATTTCGTGGTAAGTCTGCAAGCAAGCAATTCCTTAGCTACTATATGCGAGGACACATAAATGGTTAAAGGTTTTTTATTTAAGTTATCTGTTAAGTTTGTAAAACTGTATGTCTTCCAAATAAAACAAAATAAAATAAAATAAATCACTGCCTTTGTGTATTACTTATAATATAACTTAGGTATAGTCAAGTTTACATTATAAACCGTTTTGGCAAACCGGGCAAATAATCATTAGAAGTTATAAATCCTTGTATTTTTCTTTGTAAAATACAGCTCAACTTCTATTCTAGAAATTTGAACTAAATAAACGCTGAGCCGGCGAGTGTTGTAATAATGTATTCCCTCAGGGTATGGACTTAAGGCTAAGTGCATAATAAAGTTGTAATGTTAGCCAGAGATGCGACTTTTGGTCGCTGGCAAGACATCTCAAAACACCACCAACGCTCTCTCAACCTCCTACAGTTCACTTTCTACAATTTCATACACGACTTTCAGACCTCGTCGACAATCTTTTCTGCAATAAAACTATAATAATAATATATGTATAGGTATACCTATCATCAGGAAGTTCCTTTCTCTGCAGCCTTAGTCACCGGCTGCTTGAGCCTAGTTTCGCGGTCGCGGTGATCTACCGTTATGATATATTTTTTTTACTGGAGAATAGTGTCAAAAGTTATGTTTTTGAATAGGCACCCGATATTAATCGAATGGTTTTAGAAGTTATACCTATTACCTATCCCGATTAGTACCTATTACCTATCCCGATTAGTACCTATATAACCAACCTGTTATGACCTCTTAAAAAACCAGGCGACAACTCTGTGTCTAGTAAAACATAAATAGGCTTTAAGGCACTTTCAACCAAAAAAATATAATGTGGTTTATTTTTACCTGAATAAAAAATTCATAATCTCTTTCCCTACCGTATTTCATTTTCTTTGACCAAAGTCGTGTCTGTTACTAATAATCCGACTTATAAGACTCTCGTAGTCATGTAGGTACTTAGGTAATTCGGTCTTGTCTCTAATCTTCATAAAAGAACAGGCAAGTCTGTTTTGTATCTACTTTGGGCTGAATTTTAAGTACATAATCGTAAAGTAAGTGTATTTGAAGGATTTATTAAAGGCCCAAGTGGTTTCGATTTTATAAACGTTTATTTAATTAATAATAAATAATTTTATACAAAACAACTTAGGAGTAAATTGATTACAAGAGTCAATTATCTTAAGTTCAAAACAATACATTTTCCTAAACTATGTTAAATATTTAAAAAAACCTGTTTCTCAGGCAGAAAGTGCTAAAACGAAAACATCATAATCTCATCAATTAGTCGTCATCGTGGTAGACATAAATCATCATAATAGAACAAATCAACACGATGCAATTTGTAAAATAACATTATTATGCTAACTACGCTAAACTAGTTATATGAAATAAAGGTAGGTACAAAAACTATAAGCCAACTAGTAATTTTCAGGATGATGAGGATGATGGTGATTGCTGTAAAGTAAAAAAAAAAAAAACAAGCCGTGTGGTGCCGGCTTGGAATTTGCACCACCCAAACCTTTCCCGCGGGTGTCGTAAGGTAAGAGGCGACTAAGGGATATCCACCGTGAGCGGGCAGCAGCGCCTCTGCAGAACAATTGACCACCGATCGGCGATTCCTAACCCTCGTGCCCAGCGTAGGGATTATTGGTATAATAATGAGCGAGTTATAGCCGTGAAATCCTTTATCTAAGTACTTAATAGGTATATCTGCTAGCTAGCCATTTCCCTTATCTACAACTGTCTGTCTTCCCTGTTTTATATCTTTCGAGGAATTTACGTCAAAACAAGACGCTCAAGCATTTTATATTGTCGAGCAATGACATTTCGAATCTACTTTGCGTGTAAGAAATTTCGGGGATATTGTTTGGTTATTATGAGTTGTGTAGTCAGGCTTAGGTCTGGTTTTGTTGTCATTATTGTTTGACAGTTTTGAAATGTTCCAGACTTGTCTTCCACTGCAAGTAAGATTCACGCGGTACAAGTTTAACTCATAATATTATATGTGTTTTATTTTACTTTTGAGCGATATACCTATGAAGTTCCTTAATTGTTGACAGGGTTTATTCTCTGTAACCATTAGGGTGAATGAAAGAATTGACTTATTCGTCACCTCACGGGCGTGAAAATCGAAATCACCCGCGAGTTGGCACCTTCCAATTTTACCTATTTTTTCTGTCGTCAACTCGCATGCACATGATAGACGGTGCCTTTAATTATTTTTAGGCTAAAGTTTATTGTTAATAATAGTGATACGATTCTAATTCTGATGGATTGATATTTGTTACTTCTTCATGCCAAAACTACTAAACGGATCGGGCTCAAATTTCTTATTTATTTTGGTTTAGACCGGAAATAGCACAAGCTTTTCATCAAATAAATCAGTTTCAACGAGATTAAAATAACCTTTAAGCGTTACCATGGCAACAATGGATGCGAAGCCGCGGGTATAAACTAGATATTAAATAAAAACCTCGTAATACACGAACATAAGTTAAATAAAATAATGCAGGATAAACCAAACAGCATCATCTACCCGAAGCTGAGCAGAGCTTGTGCTATGGCCTATGGGTACTAGATGACTGATATACTTAATAAAATACATTACATAGATATATATTTTTTACTATACTACATAGAAAATACCTAGAACACCCGGAACAAATATTTGCAGAATTTTTGTTATGTCTTATGTGTCTATAATTATAAGTAATAATAAATTTAAAAGTACAAAAGTAAAACAACGGGTAATTATCGCGTTTATTTAACTATTTTTTTCGTTTCAATCACCCTATCGTTGTGACGGGTTTTCTGTCTTTGCAATAGAAAAAAATACATAGTAATGTTGTATATTCACCAAAGTAACGACCGTACAAAATGTATAAACTCATCAAAATAACTTTTTTTTTTTTCTTTTATTTATATTTCACAGTAATTGCATTTTAATCTAAAAGCTAATTTAAACGGTTATCCCGTTTGACCGTAAGCTCCTTAGTCTCTATTAATTAAAACATTTCAATTAAAATATGTACTTACTCGAACTATACCGTACTTAACTATACCGTACCTATCTATATCTACTTACATCAAAACCACCGACATTTCAGATTTCGATTTCCAAGATTTAATTCAATTCCAACATCACCGTTGAAACTTGTGAGCGCAACTTCAGAGCTCACCACAAATGATGGATATTTTCCGGAAATGATAAATCACACTAATATTATAAATGTGAAAGTTTGGATGGCTGGATGGTTGTTTGTCACTTTTTCACGCTAAAACCGCGAAACGGGCTGAAATTTGCACAGATGTTGACTTGGATTACCAAGTCTAGACCTAAAAAAATAAAAAAAACATTTTAAAAGTAGCCTATGTTAATACATAGGCTACTTTTTATACAATTTATTATTTTTATCCCAAAACTTCTTCTCATGGGATTAGGTTATGCTAAATAATGCTGGACAATTTACACAGCATTATCTAGTTCCAAGTAGAAATGGGTATTAGATATAGTTCATATACTAAATGGGCTATTCTGGACAATACACGAAATTCCAAAAACTATACACGGTATTTTGTACGCAACATGCGAAATATTCCGCTTCTAATTTTTTTTCTTATCATCTCAGTATCTTTTTAGTTGAATTATTGTTTATAAATAAACTGCCTATGTACGGTGTGTTTCAGACGCAAATTCTATCGGGATCATTTGAATGATGTATAGTATTTATTACAAATACACGACATAGATAGAGTTTTTTTTTATAAATACATAGAAAAGGCCCAGAATACCCAAAATTAATATCTGCAGATCGTACAAACATTTGCGGAAATCGAACCAGCAACCTCCTGCGTCGCATGAGGACCTCCACCGGCCGCGCAACTAAGGTCGTCAAAAGTTTCTGTAGAAACAATCCGTGCGAAGCCGCGGGCAGAAACTAGGTGGATATAATATTCCATATCAGATATTGGTGAAGTTGGAGTAGTGAAATATCACTAGAATTAGGCCCCGGGAATTAATTAAAGCATGTACTTTATTCTTGGCTCTGCTTCGCTGCTCACCAAGTTACCTACACCAACTTTTTACTGGTGTGTGTCTATAAGGGTATGCTGACAGAGCGGACCTAAGTAAGCGGATTTTTATTTGAGTATCAAAAATAATGTATTTATTATATACGCTGGATCTGAGATCGTGTCTGCCACTCTACCGGGTTCTGACTGAAAACCAGCGCTCTTTCACAAATGACCTGGGTGATAGAGCAACAAGCTGAGTCAGGACCTATTAGACCTACACACGCGCGCTTATCCACTTTCTGTGAAGGCTACTTAGTACCAAATACTTATTACATTTTGTACCTTTTCCCTTTTTTTTATATTTTGTCTATGTTACGTGTTTTACAATAGGTACCTAAGTAGGTACTTTGTAGTCTAATATAATTATGTGTAATTAATCTTGTTTGTGTGTTTTGTTAGTGTTTAATAAATAATTTTCTTTCTTTCTTTCTTTCAAAAATCATCCGCTTATTTAAAAAGTTGCGGACAGACTGGTGAAACGTAACATGAAATGTATCATTTTACCTTTCATGATTTATATTGCAGCAATGTGTACGACGAATTTTTTTATTGCATGAGAAATTTCATGTTACGTTTCACCATAAGATCGTTTAAATCGTAACTTTTCTCTCAGTTAACATCGTTTTCACTCAAGCTTTGTACATTTATCTCTCTGTACATAATATTTTAATAACTAATAAGCGTAAAAACAGTCATCAACCATGGTATTTATGTCGCATATCAAATTGCACCGCTGCCACACAGCAGAAAAATGTGCATTCATGTAATAATGCATACATTTGTTACACTTTTTCAATTGTCATGGAAAGTTGGTGCAGTGTACGCTTCTATGGTATTCCATCAAATTTAAGCATTTATTTTATTATATCAAAGGCCAATGAATATTATTTAAAATTTAATTCGTAAAAATAATATCTGACTCTGCGCTAGTTCCTTTTTATGACACACACACGGATCACCCTTTGCTTGGGGTTGCCTTTTTATTAGAAGCGCGGGAAATAGACTGTCGTCGCTGTTCATATTTCCTCCGTAACAGTGCAACTTAGCGGATTTTAAAACTTCCGCTAGATATGGTTCAACTTTCCCGGTAATTTCGTTTCGCGTCTGCGTGTGCTAATGAATTTCTGAAGCTCAATCGAAGTTTTCTCGTTACCATGATGTAAAACTCACCTAAGTTTACAATCTTGATGGAACGTCTTGAGTTTTCAGAATTACTGCACGTTTTTCGGGAAATTGAAAAAGTATTTGTGTTCAAGGTTTTATGGAAGGCTTTAACTGTTTTACGACGCAAAACAAACGTAACTGTCATATGAATACCCACTCGTATGCTTCTTACCAGTCAGCATAGAGTGAACCTGTCAGCATAGATTGATGCTGTCAGCACACAGATCGTTGCTTTGCGCGCTAATCTGTGTCAACATTCCTACTAATATTATAAACGCGAGTTTGTAAGCAAAACTACTGAACGGGCTGAAATTTTGCATACAGGTTCCAGCCTCGGAAAAAACATAGGCTACTTTTTATGCCATAATCAGTTCCCATGGGATAACAATAACCTTAAAACGTTTCCATAGAAAGAACGCGTGCGAAGTCGCGGGCAGAAACTAGTAAAAAATAAAAGAACTGATGATCTACCTACTGGTCAAGACATGTTTTAACGCATTCTCTGGTCAGCCTCTGCCGTGTGACCCGAAGGGGCGAGCCATACGCAGCTGCAGAGCATAAACATCATCAGCGCATCTATGTGACGCATGGGCATAAAATGGTCAAATTATAGTCTATGGTACAGGTAACTACAACAATTTCATAGACACTTCGTAATAGGTTACTTTTTATTCGCGTAGCGTAAGGGCCCGGTAAATTGAGGTTAACTTAAATTTGTCCGTCTAAAATCTGTTTTTCTGTTTGAAACCTCTCTCACTTTATACTAGAAGCAGAGAGAGTCAAATTGTGTATTTTTGTTGGCACATCACGTACCCAACTGAACTTTGTCGTTGATTAGTACAAATATTGGCTTTTTTACTTCTTTGCTGAGGACACAGAATTAATAGCAGTTCTTTTATTCTTTGATCCGAGAGAGTGACTTCTATCAAGGAAAAAAGACAAAACATAACAGACATTTGACGACCGATGTGGTGGCCGCGGTGTGGTGGCCGCGGTGTGCGAAGATTCGCCTGCGACGCAGGAGTTCGATTCCCGCCTCGGAACAATTGTGTGTATGATCTGCAGATATTTTGTTCTGGGTGTTCTGTTCATTTTCTATGTATAATAAAAATAACTATCTATGTAATGTATTGTAATAGGTATATAAGTTATCTAGTATTTGTTGTACCCATAGCACAAGCTCTGCTTAGCTTGGAGCTAGATGACGCTGTGTGAGCAGTCCAGCATTATTTATTAATTATTTAAATGCAGCAGTTCTCACTTTTGGGTGTCTGACCCACACAACATAAAACTCTAAAACCAGCCCAATACCGTGCAAAATACATCAGCAGCCGATCTCCAGTGATCGCAACGTCTTGCCTCTGATTGATCGGATTACATTGGCTTGATCAATGCCCCGTTTTTGTACGGTCTGATACGGAAAATGAAGGTAATAGAGTGTTTTCTTTTCTTCCATTGCGAGACTTCCATTTTGTTACTTGCTTATGTTCCATCATCGAATGCTGGTGTTATTAGCTACATGCTACAATATTTATCTGTGAAAGTACATATTTTGAGTATAATAAGGTACATTTATTAAGAAATGATATCCTGTCGTATAATGAAAGAAAATAAATTTATTTAAAAAAATAAATAGCACGACACCTATTAATGTAATGTGTCGTGTTATTTATTGTACTTGACTGACTAGACAAGCGCCATAGCGCCCTGTCTTCAGCTTGACGCATCCAGCATCTGCCTGCAGTCTTTCGCAGGTCGTCATCCCACCTGGCCGGAGGGCGTCCTACACTACGTTTATCGAGGCGTGGTAAAGTACCTGGTTCAGACCTACACAATGTAATTTTTTTTTACACTGTGCCGCTTTATTACTTCGAGGGCCTAGTTCCGTGGGGTACCGAGGCTCTGCGAGTTTAATAATGCGAGCATAAAAATGTGAGCATCTTGGTCGAAGCAACAACGCGTAAGAGCTTTGTGCCCCACACCAGGACCTGTTTGAAAATCAGCGCCGCGCCGCTACTAACTTAGGCTTGTAGCGGCATAATGCTGACAGGGACCTTTTTGACCCCGTAACACGTAGGTATTTGTTCCTATCTGTATATTCTGTATGTCTTATCTATTTCCTTGTAATTTTTTCTTATTTTTTATTTTCTTACTATGTAATGTATCGTGTTGTGTGTTATTTATGGTGTCAAATAAATGAAATGAAAAATATTAAAAATGAAATGAAATATATTTTCTTTCTTTCTAACACGATAGCTGGTGAGTATCAGGCTTATTTTTATAAAGATAAATCTAATTCTGGTCTGAGTATTCCAAGCATCGACTACGTACCTCGATGATTCCAAGCCTACCGCTTTAAAATATTTCGGAGAGAAAAATCGTTCTCGCTGATTTTTAGGCAAGATTGATCGAGTTTGATCCATCTCTTTGGGCTTAGTGGAAAGCCATATAACATTCATTTTGTTGGGAATAAAAAACATTATTTTTTGGTTTGACTATGTCAGTCCCTTATTTTAACAAAATCATAAAAATAAACTTGTATGTTTTTTTTGTGATTTTGATAAAAGAAGCTTCTTGTACAGTTTTAGTATTGAACTAAAGCCGAGCTTTTAGTTTCCCTTCCGAGAACATGAATAAGAAAACACCTACCGTAATACCAACCGTATTCTTAGTATGAGTGTGCAAAATACGAATACGAGAAACTTTAACGTTGACGTATTCTATTATTTTGCTTATACTTACAAACAATAAAACCGGCGAAGTGCGAGTCGACTAACACGCGGATGGTTCCGCACCATCATAAACTATTTCACAAAAGCAACCGTAAAAATATATTATATATATATATATTATAATATATATTAGAGATAGGCGGCGGCTCAGCAGAGAATTTTTTGGCACCGATAATGATAATGTTGATGATAGGTGTTTAGAGTAGGTAAACATTCTTGTAAATTAACTTTGTAACTTAAAGATAATTATCTAATTTAACTTTATAGATGGTATATGTACCTAAACTTTATTTTCACAGTCTTTCTTATTATATTATTCTGTTATGTATCCGTGAAAACCTTCAATAAGCTTTCTAGTATTCATGAACTTTTTATTGTGTTATATATAAGCTTCTGGTTTTCCTTTAAATAAATATAAATATTTTAAAAAGTTATAACAGCAATAACATATTTTGACGTGGTCACCCATCCAGGTATCTAACCACGGCCGACGTTGCTTAACTTTAGTTATTCAACTTGATGTGGATATAGGACCCCTTAATTATTAAATTGTATTGTATTTTTAGTATGTTGTTGTAATAGCGGCAATAGTGTAAGAGAGTTATACTACATACTGTGAAAATTTCAACAACCTTTTACGGTTAATAAGCAACAGTCCGCTGACAGATGGAAAGACAGCGGATGCTTAGTAATAGGGTCCCGTTTTAACCTTTTGGTTACGTAACCCTAAAAATAAGTCAAACACAAAATTCTTGGAAAATAGCCTCGGTCAAATCTCCGAAAACCATTCAGAAACACCGAAACACCATTCGTATAATACTTCTCAACCGCTATCTACACATATAACTACGAAAAATAGTTCCTCTCTATCTGATAGAGGCGCTGATGTCGTCTGAGTCTGTAAAGAGACGAGAACTATTTTCGTCATCGTGAACAAATGCACATTATGCACAATGCATACTAAGGAATCGTAATTTATGTAGAGATAAGTACTCGCACTTCAGCCTGGCTGATGTCAAAGCAGATCAAGTCTTATAGATAAGTAAACGTTTGAGCCTCTGTGACAAGCGCTAAGCGTGACCTTTGAAATCTGACAATGCTTTGCCCATATGGTTAGGTATATCTGTTGCGGTCGAAATTATGTGAAATATATTTAAAAACTTACGACAAATTCGTGAATAGAGAAGTAAGCCGCTACGCTCGGGAATATAACACCCTATATAATGGGGTGGTTTGTCCCTTGTAAATATATATATAATCTATGTTCAGTATGGTGCCCATGTTTACAAAAAATGTATCTTCAGTTTGACCGGATAATTATTTTGTGAAAACTTAACCCATAAGTATAAAAAATGGTTCACTTATAACGAGATGAAACGACGAAGACATAAAAACCAATTAATCTAGGTTTTACAATATTTAAATTAACCTCTGGTATTTAAAACTAAATAATAACGAAATATTATCTACAACGAACTACCTACATACTTAAAATTACTTAACTATACGAATTCAAAAGAATTTAACGATATTTCTCACCGATCTTGAATTCCCGAAAAACTTGCAAGGTCACCCGTTAAACAAAACCTGGCAAGAAAAGTTGACAGAGTTAATTTCCCTCACGCTCCATAAAATGTCTTAATTTTATTCCGTCATCTAAATTACTCTCTTATGAGTCGTAAAAACCTCTAGAAATTAATTTATTATAGCCGCACCGGCTCTTTTTAAAAATATTTCGGCACTACATACACTGTGTTATGCTTAACACTTAAGTTTCCAAAGAAAAATAGTAGCATACTTGTATGTACTATGTTAATCTAGGTCTCATCATCATCATCATCAACCTATAGCAGTCCACTGCTGGACATAGGCCTCCCCCAATGAGCACCATAGCGCCCTGTCTTCAGCTTGCCGCATCCAGCATCTACCTGCAGTCTTTCGCAGGTCGTCATCCCACCTGGTCGGGCGTACGTTACGACTTCGTTTACCGAGTCGTGGTCTCCCTAATCTAGGTCTAGTACATTTTATTCAGAAGTTTCATCGCGAAGAATCAAACATCTAAGTAGGTATTCAAACTTTCGCATCACATATTATAAGCCAAAATTTGGATGTTTAGATTAGATGGATGGATGTTTGATACTTCTTTGCGTCAAAACTACGGAACGGATTTTTCTCCTGTGAACTTAGGAGTTCCCGTGGGATAAGCCTTAAAACGTTTCAATAGTAACAACGCGTGCAAAACCGCGGGCAGGAACTATTATTTAAATATTAGTGTAAATTTTTATATGTGTTAATATTTCGTGTGTTCTTTTTTGTAACACTCGCAACATAATATGTATCTTGTATGTATAATGGATCAAAGGTGGAAAATAGCTTTTACTTTACTACGATGACCAGTAGGGTATTTATTATTCAAAAGAAAAAGGTAAGTATTTGAAAAATGATCGCCAACAATTTTTCTAAAGACCCTCAGGTAGTATCAACTAAAACGCACATTTAGGACCACTTTCCGAAAGTATTTCCGCACTATCAGAATAACCGATTCCACTAAAATATTCCTTTCATAAAAAGATCTAAAAGGCATTTGACATTTCTGCGAAATATTCGAATGAAACCACTCGCAGAGGGCAATTTCCCGTTCGGAGTAAAAAGGGCCGTCGCGGTTACACCATACTGTAAGATGGGTTACGCAATCTCCGGTATAGCCGGCCGTCCAATTTTGCTAAAGTGAATTGATTTTCAAACGATACCTGGCTAATAGGAGTTTCTGCTATAAATACAAATAAATGAGTAGGCAATTATTATTCTTCGTGTATGGGACAACAAACGTGATTTTTTTACGCTTGGCCGTTTTTATTTTTAAGGATCTCCACTGTGTTAGTCTCACCAGACACTTAAAGGATGTAGTATGGGTAGAATTGTTTTGCTGGCTTAATCAATAAAAATCGAATAAATCAAGCTGTATTTTAATTTTGGCGAGACTATCAAACTGCTATTGATTTCAGTTTGATTTTTATATATCTAGGCAGATACACCTTGTAGTGTCTCTATACTTGTATCTCACATAATATCAACAGCTGGTCATGCCTAAGCTTAGTACCTACCTGCTAAGTTTGGTATGTAAGTAAGAAAAGAATGTATGTAAGTAATGTATGTAATAAATGTATATGTAAATGTATGAGTGTATATGAATGAAATGTATGAATATAATGTATGAATGTATGTATGTAAGTAAGAATGTATGTAAGAAAGTCCTTCTACTGTTAGCTTCCCATAAGTCGACTCTTGCTACTTCTACGGGCTGTGTTCGAGGGGTCAATTCTTACGCCAATCCCGGCTCTGTTCGGTGTAAATGTAGGTGACCTTAAAATATCACCGTAACAAATGCTGGTAAAAACTGGAAATGGCAGTTGATAATAAAATGGCGTTGGTATGGGCTACATTCGGTTATAATGCCTACATGATTTGAATTTCTATTCTATATTTTGTTTT
Source organism: Eupithecia dodoneata (assembly GCA_947044415.1). Lineage (NCBI taxonomy): Eukaryota > Metazoa > Arthropoda > Insecta > Lepidoptera > Geometridae > Eupithecia > Eupithecia dodoneata. The sequence goes on along the minus strand of OX345665.1, from coordinate 10,300,626 downwards.
CGTATTTAAAAAGAATAAACAACAACGCTAAGAGGCGACGACGTGGAAGGCCCAGGATGAGATGGCACGACGAGCTCGAGGTACATCTTCCATGGCCTGTTGCAGCGTTGGATCGCGAGGAGTGGAAGGAGAAAAGGGAGGCCTTAGCCCAGCAGTGGGACAATATTGGCTTAAAATAAATAATAATAATACTACTCATACACTTACACACACTCCTTAGTTGCTCTTGTTGCCCGGACTCTTAAGAGACCGGTGTTCTCAGAAGCACAGACACACACTCTTCACACGCTCAGCTACACACACACTCACACACCCTCATACTCTCTCACAATACACACTCTCTCTCTCACATATACACAAACACACACACACGCACACACACTTTAAACACAAGAGACTGGCTGTATTAGATTCTAAAAACTTAAACTATTTAATATGTTTGTTTAAAATTTTTCTTTTCCTAGGAACTGAACTGTAACAATAATTATGTACCACATCTTTCTTTTTAGTAGGTAAAAAACTATTTTTGTAAAATTTCTTTTTTTGGAACTCTGTCCACGATAATCTCGGAGGAGGGCGTTGTCATCTGCGTCACAGTTTTTAAGCTTCTGCAGTTCGTTTCGATTATCGTTTCCAATTTTTAACTATATGTAAACTTTGCTTTTGTTCCACAATAAACGATTTATTTATTTATTTAATAACGTATTCTCTACGTTAGCTATTGGTCATTTTTGTGATCATAAAAAAAATACCTATTATCGAAATGACTTTTTAGTTTTTATAGTTCTCACAACATACAAAACAAATAGAATAGTACCTAGTTCACGCCAGATAAGATATTGGCAGCAATACTATTGCTATATGCTAAATGCTATTATCATTAGTCGAATTTCTAAATGATGTGTTTTAATTTTCTTTTATTCTACAAAAAACAATATTTTTATGTACTTCGTCTGTGATATGATAAAATTATCAAATCTAAATGAATATTTTTACCTAAATCATTTTGTTGTTATTATTTGCATGTTATCGACATTTTTAGCATACTGATATAAAGAATAAAAAAAAAAGAATAAAAGAATAAAATAATTTATTTATAGCCACACAATGTTAAACATAGTTACAAAAAAAGGAAAAGACGCATAAATACAGAAAAACATAAGTAAGTAGTAGAGTAGGAAAAAAAACTGGTCTTTCCCTATGTGCTAAAGGCTACTGATATGGTCAAGCATTTAATGTAATACATAAATTACTTACCATCTTTGTTTTACACGTGTTTTTGCAAATAAATGATCTATCATAAGAGGATAGCGTGCTAGCGGACGGTGGCAAGGGTAGAAGGGCTAACGGCGGATATAACTCATAGGGTATCAAGGTCTTGGGAGAAACTGTAGCATCATTGGTTTGACCTTGAAGACATGTGTGGCGTAGTGGTATTTTGTTTTATTGTCTTTGGGTGGCTTGGGTGTCCCAGCGGCCATAATAGGTTTTGTGATCGCCACTGATACGTTCAGCCCCGAAGCCGTAGCGTTCATAGTTCGCCACTAATCCTTGCAGCTGCTAGGAACTGTAGGATTTTCTTTGGGGTGATGTCTTGCAGCTCGTCTGGGCTATGCAGATGATTGACCAGATGGATGCTGCGTTTGTGCATCAGTGCTCCACACTCACCAGACGTAGTGGTCTTAGCAGTTTTAGTACCGCGGCATATTGGCATACTGTAGAATCTACAGCATGCCAATATGCGCTTATATCTACAGTGTAGATATAAAAAAAAATTCTATGTAATGTATTGTATTATGTATATCAGTTATCTAGTAACACAAGCTCTGCTTACCATGGGGCTAGATAATGCTGTGTGAATTGTCCAGCATTATTTATTTTATTTATATTTGTTTTAGACAAAATGTTATAATCACGAAACGTTTTTTTAGGTCACTCTTGTAATCTCTTGTGATCAGAGTAATTAATAAACAATAAAGTAAATTAACTCTTGCCCTTAGAATTAATAACTATTGTACCTAACAATACTATGTTTAATTAAATATCTTAAGCCTTAATAAAATATAATAAATTCAAAGTTAACTTTTGGGTTAATCATTCTGTGTATGGCTTGCTACAATTCAGTTACTATAAATAAAATCCCAAAACCATTAAAAAAACATTCTAAAAACATTCAACTATACATGTTTTTTTTAAATTTATTTATGTACGCCGATAACTTCTTTATGGTAGACCGATGTCGACGAGGATCGTCCCAAGATGGCGCCATAACATTTTTTTAATTTATACCCGAAGTTTAGTATTTCTCCAACAAAACCTATAAAACAGTGTAAATATTTAAATAATTTAATGACAGTTTTTGCAATAAAATCAATTTTATATTTCTAATCTGGTGGCAGCCCTAGCACTACCTATGAGTCATAAACATGATTCATGCACAAACCCTATTGGCTTCGTTATGATGAAAAACGAGACTGATGTTCGCTCAAGGCTCGCCTTGGAAATATAGCTCGTCTATAAATAATCAGATGACCTCTCAAAACGATAGATTTAGTAAACGCCTTTCGATTTTACGTTCGCAAACATTTTATATTGCAGCACTTTTTTAAGACGGTCTAAGCTTGCTTTCACTTTACTGCAACATCGTATAGTGATAACATTCTTTCAGCTCTAAGCAATAGCTAAATAGTGTTTTGTCATTATTCTGGCTAATACCGACCTACAAAAACCAAATATCTCTGTAAGAATTGTAAGGTACTTACTACTTGATACGGAAGTAGGGACTTTATAAATAAACTTGGGAAATTTATATTGATTAAGTACACTTTTGATTTTCTTACAAAAATACTTTTGATATTAAGTATTATTATTTATAATTTTGAGCCATTATTGTCCCACTGCTGGGCAAAGGCCTCCCTTTTCTCCTTCCACTCCTCGCGATCCAACGCTGCAACAGGCCAGGAAGATGTGCCTCGAGCTCGTCACGCCATCTCATCCTGGGCCTTCCACGTCGCCTCTTAGCGTTGCTTTGATACTTTTGATATAATTATATATATATTTATAAACTTACGCGAACTGAACGCATAATTTATATAGGTGCCAGATAGTTAATCATACCATCATCAAATATAAAAAAGCCCGTCGTAACGTCGGGAAAAACTGACCCGTTAAATAGTACTTATAAAATACATAATTTATACCACGCATGTATCTAAAATGAGGACTAAGAACTAAAACCCTATTAGGTATAATAATTTCTTCTCTCCAATCCCTTTTTACAGCCTTTGTAAGTTGGAAACTATCATTAGATTGCCATCTTCTATTCACAAAGCAAGAGTTACAAGGTTTCCATAGTAAATCCAATCACAAAGACAAATGAAAAAGGAGTCCGCTCACAGTAACTGAAAAATTATTAAGTCGTCATCTGTTCACTCCACCACATCTTGTCAGAAGATGAATACAAAGTAAAGAAAAATTCAAATAAAGCATAAAGATAGGAAAAAAGTTAAGTTTTCTGAGGTAAAAAGCAGGGGTTTTTAAAAATTGAAATGTGTGCCACTAATATCCTACAATTTTATCTTTTATACATTTTTATGCGCGGTAGGAAAGGTTCAGGCAATATTAAAAATACTTAGGCGATAAGCGAAACAAGGGCAGAGAAAAATAATCGCTATTTTGTAATAAAACATTATTATACGAAATTCGACACTATTGTATCGATCAGAATATATCTATCAGAATATTTTTAGCAAATTATGAGTAGATAGTAAGATCAGTTTCAACTTGATCATTGATAGTATGATTATATTATAATTATGAAATGAAATGAAGTTATCTATAGTACCAAACCTTAGGTAATAACAAAGAGTATAATAAACCATAGGGAATATCTTCTACTTAGACATAGCACATTTCTTCATATTTCTCATTGAATTCCAAGATCTAATATAACTAAAGAAAAGCAAGACTTTCATTTAGCCTGGCTCGAGTCACGCCTCGTCATCAGATTCAAATCTCACTGCAAATTCAACGCGTACGTGTTTTAATTCAACTCTGCATGCATTGTTAAAATCCTGGGTATTTGGGAATTCTGATTGGATATCGAATTTGTGTTTGGCCGTAGTAGAGATCCTACAACTCAGCCCCGTAGATATCGTAAGAACCGACTTGGGAAACCTACCAAAGCAGGCAACAGCTTCCTTCGGTGTTATTATAGAAGCTATTCATCATCATCTGCCTATGTTAGTCCACTGCTGGACCATAGGCCTTCCCTAATTAGTGCCATAGCGCAAATGCTTTCATATAATATTAAATAGGTATAAATAATAGCAAAAACACTGCCATTATGATTTTAGTAAGGCAGTTTATTTTAAAATATAATCTGGATGTTAACCCACGTACGTTTTCAGAAAATTTATTCATAAAACGCCTTTAATTTTCGGACAAAACGTTTGTTATCAAACCAAAAGAAAAAGGTCACTTATCTGATTCATAAAAATTTTTTTTTTTTTTTGGTCTAATATCGTCTTTAAAAGAAACTTCGTAGGTTTTTAGCAGGAAATTTAAAAGGAAAATCGGTGGAAGTAAATAGACCAGTCTATTATTTGGAGTTCAATAGGCGATGGCACAGTAAGGTAGCAGTTTGTAAGGCAGCTAGCCTGATTGCCGGAGTTCCTTAAGAATTTTCCATGCAAAAACTTGAGGAATCCCCGAGTCTCGGCAGGAATGTTTGAAACTGTTTCATTAGGTTAGTTCTAAAGAGTTTGTTTATGTTTTTCAGTTCTTTCCTTGGATATTAAAAGTGTCTTGATTTTGTGGAGGATGTAAATTTCTGGGCGTTGCACAGGATTGTTTTTCCTTTAGATAAATTAGTGCTGCTCATTATACATAAAGGGAACCAAACTTGAGCTATTTGATCATCTCCATGAGCGATCTTCAGGTTCCAGCAAGCGAGTCGGGTGCTTTTTATCATTGTAACTAGCTGCGCCCCGCGGCTACGCCCTCGTGGAAATCTATGTTTCAATTAGTTTATAAGCCTTCCCTTTGAATCACTCTATCTATTAAAACCGCATCAAAATCCGTTGAGTAGTTTTAAAGATCAAGCATACATAGGGACAGATAAACTGCGGGAAGCGACTTTGTTTTATAATGTACTATGTAGTGATAAAATATTTGCGTGCACTGTACGCGTCTAAGTAAGTAAGTTTTGCTTGATTGAAATTTAAACAATACACCATTAAATTGTTAATTATACTTAATTATCTTTAAGATAGCCGTGCTGCAGAGCGGGACCCTCTAGCACAGGTATTATATTACTTAAAAATAGTTCCCATACCACTGAAATGTATTAGAGTAGGTAAGTAAAAAAATAACCGACAATCGGTGGGGCAATCGTGTTCTTGAATGGAGCCCGCGACTCGGCAAACGTAGCTTAGGACGCCCTCCGGCCAAGTGGAATGACGACCTGCGAAGGACTGCAGGCAGATGCTGGATGCGGCAAGCTGAAGACAGGACGCTATGGCGCTCATAAGGGGTGGCATATGATGTCCAGTTGTGAACTGCTATAGGCTAGATATGATTGACTGTGTTAGCGAGTAGGTAAATTAAAAGAGATAGGTAAATAAAAATTTAAATGTTTAAAAAAGCGAATCCAACAAGGAAACCTACCAAACGTAGTGGCTAGGTACCGGTTTTGAGTTTGGAATTTGAGTTGATTACGAAGACTTTCAAATGCTCTTTAATTGTTATGGTATTATTATACATAGATGTCGTTCATTCCAAGCGCTGTCCCATATTTATAGAAATATTTGCGTTTGATATATATTTGATTCTGTCACTGTAAAACGTATTCAAATATATATAACGAATTCCATAAGAAATGTTTGCGGCTGAGGCGCGGCCCAAATCTGCGACAACCATTAGTTGTCCAACAAGATATACCATAGTTTTTACCTGCCCATAAAAAGTAAACGCAAACTAATCACCAGAAAATTACGCTAAAACAATCAATGACAATAATGAAGCAGGTAATCAATCGGACTTCCTACTACTGTTACTGTGGCAACAAGCAAGGACGTTACCACGACTACGAACGATCGATAATTTGGGGCTGTTTCCATTGTTCAGTACTTACTCAGCAGAGAATATTTTTCTAAGCTCAAACTATATTTATAGTAAAAACATGTTCTATGAGAGCTACGGCTAAAGGCAGTGTTCTCATAGTACCTAATATTATTTCTAATTCAATTTTGTTTTATTTCTTTAGTCTTACAAAATAAGCACTTGGTCTAGTAAAATGTTGTACGTACTATAAATTATTATCAAATAACTTTGTTTTACTATTCACTTAAATTTTTTGTCCACAGGTGGAAGAACTGAAACCACTAGTACATTCAGTTCTGGTACTGGAACATTACACTATCAGAATTAGAACATTAAACTATCAGACCACAATAATTATAATAACTATTCACGTGTATTTACCCTAGTTTCGAAGTCCAAGTGAGGTTTGTATAATGCTGCCATCGATTCGCGGAAGCGGTAGCACAGTATACGTATGGACAGTATGGAAACTAGGAGCAAACGTTCGAAACGGCACACTCGCACAAACATGTGCATCGACACGACCTATTAGGGGTTTTTGCGCCTTTGCGGTCCTGTCAGTAGCGGTTGTCGCGTCTAGACGAGCGGTCCTGTGTAATTTTATTTCTTGGTTGTTCATTATGTATACCGTGGCGGTAGCTTCAGTACATATTGCAGTTATCCTGTGACAGACCCCACCAACGCACTGCGATTTGCTGTAGATACTAAGGTCCCAAAAGAAAATCAATGTGTGGATGGAGTTTATTGCTATATAGGTAGTTATCAAAATCCTGCTATCAAACTAATATTATAAACGCAAGTTTGTATGTTTGGATGTTTGTTACTCTTTCACGCAAAAACTATTGAATAGAACGGGCTGAAATGTTACCTATAAGGAGTTCCAGGCCTGCCTTAAAACATAAGCATTTTTATCCCATAAATCAATTCCCATGGGATAGAAAGGCCTTTAAAAACGCGAAGCCGCGGGCAGACACTAGTACTTAATCAATTAAAATACGTAACACATCATTGGTTATTAGTTATTATTTAAGTTTATCTATCTTGAGAATAAAGCAAAATATTAAAAAAAAATAAGTAACGGGATTTCTTATCGTTAGGGTTAGGTAGCCCTAACGATAAGAAATCCCGTTACTACAAAATAATCAATGGAAACAATCTCAACGCGTGTGTTTTATATTTATCTATCGAGTGACGCGAGCGCAGTCACTGGCAGTCACCCACATGGTCAGGTTATAATCACTCGCGTGCTTACGATATACGAGTTAAATCTTGTGCAATAATCGAGTAGTAAATCGATCGAGAGTGAAATTCATAAAATCCATAGTGAAATAAACATGGCGACGCCGGTTAACCTATTGGATTTACAAGAGGGTGATTTTAAAAAGTTTTTGGATTCGTTTGATCATGTTTTCTCTGACTGTGATGGTAAGTCATGTTGAAATAAATAAATAATGCTGGACACAGTATTATCTAGCCCCAAGCTAAGCAGAGCTTGTGTTATGTACTAAATAACTGATATACTTAATACAATTTTATTTCATTATTATACATAGAAAAAGATCAGAACACCCGTTCAAACATCTGCAGATCGTACAAACATTTGCCGGCGGGAATAGAACCCGCAACCTCATGTGTCGCAGGCACCTTCGCCCACCGCGCCACAGAGATCTTCAAGATGTTGTTTACTTATTATTTTTGTAGATATTAGGTAGGTAAATGAAGTTTTATAGATATTACATAAGCAAGGTTAAGTTTATTTAGATCGTATTTTAATTAGGTAAGTTAGTTCTAACAACAATAATGATAAGGAGTAAAATATACTTTGGTAGCTACAGTTTACAATGAGTACTCCATTATAATTTTCTTTTATAGGTACTGCTTCCTATACATTTATTTGATCGTATTTTATATAGGAAGATAAGTTTATTCGATTAATCTAAAATGTTATTATCATTAAATTATTTGTTATAACATTTTATGATGAGGATTCAAGCTATTTTTGGTTTTGTATCGGTGTTGTTGTTTTTAATTTTGACATTTTTTTACATAAAAAAATATAGTTACTGAAACCACAATAGATGAAAATGACTCTAATTCTAAGCAAGTGTAACAATAGTGTGGCATGTAGAACAATAGTAATTTGTTCAAAAAAACGAAGCAAAACGGGCAAAACGATTATTTGTTGGAGATTTATAAGGCTCATAACAAAAAACCGTTTTGCTCTCGAGTTGAACATACATACATACAACTTTTCACCTCGACTAGCGAGACAATATTCCCAATTTATAAAAGAGGTCGAATGTCAGAAACTCATTTTGGTCACCAACCATGGAGGGTAAGAATGCTATAAACCTCTTTCAAACCGCGGACGAACGAAATAATTATTTTCTATGAAGGTTAAACATATTGAACCTCCTTCCAAAAAACAATGTTTTCAGAGCGGACCATAGAGTATCAACAACTTATTACGAGCAAAGAGAATATAACGCTACGCGGACGTCATCGAAATTGAGTACAACATTCTGAATCCACTTTACTTTTTTTTACAAGTTAAATAGGTAATGTCCTTTATTAAGTGTGCAAACTTGGTGCAAACCCCAATTGCTTTACTAATTTTGGAACAGCAGTCACCGTTTTCGAGCAGGAGAGATGAAAGCTATAGATATAAAGTATGAGGTTGATTATGTTAACCAAATCTTCAATGTGTTGGTAACAATGGAGCTATTAATTTACAATGTGGAATTGTGGATGTTTGCGAAACAATGCCCTAGGGTTTCTTTTTGTAGGCCATTGGTTAAGTGTAGCACAAAATAAGAGGAACGAAAATAATATCAACAAAATCTAAGTGTCGGCGACGAATTCTTTTAAGTCTATTTTTATCCTGGTTTTCTGAATTTGAATTTATTTCTCATATGTATTTTTTCCGAATGCTTTTCATGGAATCAAAGGCTGTTTGAAGTTTTGCTGATTCTGCCAAAACTCTCAAATACAAATGATTGATTGAAAGTAAAAACCTTACATGGAACTTTTATGTAACCACCCCTAAATGGCGACGCCAAAAATAGCGATCATGAGCCGTCTCCATCCATCGACTTCCTGCAACCGATATAATATTGTCGGTCCATCGGATCTTACCAAAATCCATTTGAAACATCCATACACTTCCATACAAACGTATTTATAATACCTAATAGTGTGCTTTTAAAAATTCCAGGTGTTATATGGACAAAAGCAGCACTACCAGGCTCTGGAGAGTTCTTCGAGCTGATGAAGAAACTCGGAAAGACTGTCCATTTCGTGTCAAATAACAGTATACGGACGAGGAAGGAATACGAGAGTAAATTCAAGGATTCTAGGATTGAAAATGGCTTCGTAAGTAATCAGATCTTTATGGAATACTTTGTGTCTGTCCGCGGCTTCACACGCGTTGTTACTGAGATAAGCAGTAATTCTATTGATTCGTTATTCCAAGTCCACAAAGATCTACAGTTATTTATATCACATGGGAAACGGTTAAATGGATAAGAGAACCAAAGTTAGTATCGACATAGTTCTAAGAATTAGCATGTCCGAAATTTTTTAGAGTAGGCATTCAACAGAAGTACCGCTGTTGTAAACATGTTCTTGAGTGGAAACCGCAACTCGGCAAACGTAGTGTTGGACGCCCTCCGGCTAGGTGGGATGACGACCTGCGAAGGACTACGTGCAGATGCTGGTTGCGTCAAGCTGAAGACAGGGCGCTATGGTGCTCATTGGGGGAGGCCTACGAGTATGTTCAGCTGTGGACTAAAATAGGCTGATGATGATTCAACAGAAGTACTTAATAATTTAGGTTATTTTACCCAAACATAATAATTACTAAACCAAAAGCTACAGGTAGATAATATTTCTCATTTTTCCAAATGTATCATAAGAAAATCATTGAAATTAATATCACGTAGAGTTATAAAAACCTGTTATTATACCTAGTCGTTAAAATACGCAGGGTTTTTATTACGATTAGGTAGCGGTTTTTCATAAATGTAGGTAACTGTTATAATGTTAGTAAATAATAAGCTATAAACTGAAATATTATCCTTATCAAAGCCATATAACCATATAATTTCTTGAGAATGAATTGCGTGTAGGTATAACTAAAACTTGCGATTACAGCTGGTGACATTCAAGTATGAATAAGATGAATGAGCTATGGCCATAGGTAGGTAGGTACATAATAAGTTGACTGATGTGGCGCCGCGGGCGAATGTCCACCTGCGACGCCGGAGGTTGTTGGTTAGATTCCTGCCTTAGCACATTTTTTGTACGATCTGAAAATATTTGCTAGTTACAAATAAAATGTTATAATAAACAAATGTATATAATGTAATATGTAATTGTATTCTTTCAAGTAGATATCTAGGTAGTTGAAAGATTACTGATGACGGTAGTGACGGATATACCTACTATATCAGTCATCTAGTACCCATAACAGAAGCCTTTGCATGCAAACTCTTTGTAAAAACTGAATCTTTGGCACTTTGCGCAGTGAATGTTTAATTTTGTATTCTGGAAGCTACGACCCAGTTTCTGAAAGCTTATAATTATGTATATCTAGTACTTATTACTAGAAAATAATATAGATAAATATATATTTACCTATATCCATTTAATATTATCATTATTATCATCATCATCATCGGCCTATGTTAGTCCATAGACATAGGTCACCCCTAATGAGCGCCATAGCGCCGTCTTTAGCTTTAATACTAGTATATATAGTTAAATATATACCTAGTACCTATTTATTGTATCATTATCTATGATATTTTTTCGTTCGTCTTCCATTTTAAAAGTAAGCAATTAGTGTAGGTACGTTGTGAAGGTCTACAAACAATCTTTTCTAGTCTTATCGCTATTGGTTTTGATAATACCTCAAATTGATGTTATAACTCAACAGAGATAAGTTCTATCTATCATATCTTCATGTCATGAATTGACTTGTAATAACTGAGATATTACAAGCCCATTCGTTATCTTATTTATTGAAAATAAGGTACTTAAATTGAAACCAAAAAATGTATTATAGTGATGAACTGAAAATTATTTAAAAGCCGACTTCTCACTTTTTCGCAAATTGAGAGCGCAAAGAAGCGAAATGTAGCTAAATCACAAGAATGCCAGACAACCTACTCGTATTTTGATTTCTCTTTTATCAAAATTGCTTCAGCCGTTTAGATGCGTTTGGTTTAAAGATTCTTTATTTCTCTAAGAACATACATTTTAGTTCACTTATATGAGAAAAACAAAACTTGTACTTAGTATCTATTAATATTAATACGACTTAAGTATCGTATAATATATATATTCACATAGTGTACAAGTAAAAAACAAAAGAAAAACTATGGCAGAAAACAACCAAATACAACAGTAGGGACACACCTTCATTTTACCGGCTGAAAGCCAAGCGGCTTTACTGTATACTCTTTATTACCTCAGAGCAAGAGCAAGCGCTCTTGCTCTGAGGTAGAGTAGACAGAGTATCACATTGAGACACGCAACAAAACATGGCCCGCTTCGCATGCTAATGAACCAGCCAAGTAAGAGTAGACTCCCACACGAAGGGAATTTCGAAAAAGAAACGAGAGAAACCCTAAAACAGAAGCTCAACGAAAACATCGTCAGGAGACCATACACAACAGTTATCATGTATATTTTAACATCTTCGTATATTAAGATATAGAGCGATACGAAAATATACCTTTAAATTTCGATACATTTTAATACGTCAATAAATTTTCGTATATTTAATTAAAACAACCCTAGTTAATATTTTCATCTCTTCTTTTCAGGAAAACTTGACCATCCCTTCCATAGCCATAGCAGAGTATCTGAAAGAGGTGAACTTCAAAAAGTCAGTATACTGTGTCTCTTGCGAAGAAACCCGTAATATGTTGGAGTCAAATGGATTCTCTTGTAAAGAAGGAGTGAGTATTTCTTTACAGAAATTGTCAGTCAGAGTACAAAGAAATACATTCATGCATGGTATCTGATTTAGTTAGTTGGACAACTTTGAATAACGAACAGCTATTGAAGGGTTAGTATTAGGATTTTAAGTACCAGAGGCTAGTTTAAAATATTATAGAATATACATAGATTAATTGTTTCATTCGTATCTCATTATAAGTGCACCATATGTTTGTATGAGAATAAAGTTCTTTAAACCTAAACCTAATCGCTTTTCTAACTCGCTTCGCTTTCGCAAAATACATATAAACTTGCTGCATAAGTAAGCAAGTTTGAGGGAATATTTGTTTCGAATTCTTACCTCTATTTACCTCTGCCCAGCTTCTTAATGCTTCTGTTTGCAATACGTGTATAACTAACCTCCCCGTAAAAAAATCGAACAAACAGCTGGTAGTTCACACAAGAAATACTTATTTTAAAGAAGAAGAAAAATGGTCAATTTATTTGAAAGTAGACAATGATAGTAGGTTATACAACGAGTGTGAAATCAAGCACTTAGAAAAGGAAGTTTTTTTAAAATTAAAAACTGACATGGAAAAGAACATCCAAACTTTCGCGAAGAATTGGACTAGCTGCGTCCTGCGTTTGCCCTCGTGGAAATCTAAGTTCAAATAATTTATAAACCTTCCTCTTGAATCACTCTATGTATCTATTAAAAACCGCATCTAAAACTACTTTTAAAGACCTAAGCAACAAGGACAGGCAGACAGCGGGAAACGACTTTGTTTTATACTATTTAGTTATAATGGAGAAGATTAACACCATCGCTTTCATTTTCCAGCCTACTATCCCAGCCGATGACTACGAAGCATTTACTCAATATCTTATCGATGACGAGGATATCGGTGCTGTAGTCTTCGACAGTGACTTCCAGATCAACCTGGCCAAGTTGTACAAAGCACAGACGTATTTGACCAGACCGGATGTGCTTTTCCTCAGTGGTGCGACTGATAAAAAAGTTCCCATCACACCTGGTGTATTATCTATAGGTAAATTGAACCAAAGATATCGACATAGCTCTAAGAGTTAGCAAGCTGAAGTAACAGTGGGCCGGCCATCTCGCGAAGAACCGACAACCGCTGGAGCATACTTGTTCTTGAGTGGAGACTACGACTACCGAGTCGTGGTCTCCACTCAAGAACACGTTTACCGAAACGTAGGCCGACTAGGTGGAATGACGACCTGCGAAAGACTACAGGTAGATGCTGGATGCGTCAAGCTGAAGACAGGGCGCTATGGCGTTCATTAAGGGATGCCTATGTCCAGCAATGGACTAACATAGGCTGATAATGATTAAAGAAATTGAAATTACACTAAACATGACAGTACACATGAGTATGTTTCTGCTTACAATGGCTTAGACCGTTAAAATGGATGTTTGTCACCTCGTCACACCAAAACTACTGAACGGATAGGACAGAAATTGCATACAGGTCATTCTACCTTAACCAATGTACATATATCATCATCAGCCTATAGTCCACTGATGGAAATAGGCCTCTTCAATGAGCACCTGCGTACAGTATGTAATTAAACCTCAGTACCTAATTATATTCTTTTTTCTTTCACATTTCAGGGCCTGGAGCATTCACAGAGCTAGTGACAGAGCAAGTGAAACGGAGTCCAATACAGATTGGCAAGCCTGGTCGAGTGTTTGGAGAGTTTGCCATGAAGAAAGCTGGAGTCAAGGATCCGAGTCGAGTGCTGTTCATTGGTGATATGTAAGTCATTTTAAATACAAATATGTAGCAGTATGGTGAAATCTAATCATAACATATAAGGAGTTATTGCCTACATTCTGGGTGAAAGTGGCCTATTTCCTACGTCCCTCGAATAGTGTTCCCAACGTGTCATGAAAGTCACAGTTTCATGACAATATGAAATTCAAAGTATTATATTCCAATAAAACAAGGTCTGGCATTCCGGGAGTGATATTTGTTTATGTTACTGTCCAGTTCTCTCTGTTACCTCTTATTGCACCAAAACTTGGAAATTGGGAATAACATATTCAGTAATATATTTTACAACGAATATAATAAATACATTGGTATTTCGTTTGTTACATCAATACAAACAGATCTATAAAACACGAGGTAATAAATAATAGGTTCATACAACACATAGTTTTATCTTAAATTCGTTCAGGTTTAAAGGACTAACAGGAAAAACAGAAAATTATTAATACCAAATTGTGATCCCCAACCCGCATACCTGTTGTTATGAACATTACCCCCATTATGGTAAAAGCCAATAGTGCACTTATCAGGAGAGACCTGCTTCCAGCAGTGGACCAGTTTTAGCTGTAGATGAATTAGGTAATCCTGGCCTTACGCGAAATTATTTAATTCCAACTCTTTTTAGATAAAAGATTTCTATAGGAACACGTTCTATTTTCAGGATTGACCAAGACGTGGGCTTGGGTAAAGCAACAGGCTTCAAAACGCTTCTGGTCCTGACTAGCATTCCCGAAGACAAAATGATGAGCCACACGCTGAAGCCAGATTTCTACGCGCCCTCTTTAGGCAGTTTAGTTACTAGATTGTAATTTGGTGGGTGATAGATTGTTGTTAATTACTAGAACTATCTATTTTATCGAATATTAAATGATAAGTTATTTGCATTTCCTACATTTTAAACATCTTACCTTGTAGTATAAGACTGTCAATTCTCACAACTTCACAAGGCTATATGATTGTAAATTGACGAGTGAATACGGCACGGTAATATTAGGTTTTTTCTCTATTACAAAAATTTGACACTGATAATCTGTATTCTCTGAACTTTTTCTCATAAAACATTCGCCCAAAGTTTAATGACAACACAAATAAACATTTCCGTGCCATCGCAACAGATCGCGGAAGGCCACGCAACATCGAACATCAGAATTTGCCACCGGCTTACAAAAAACAGAGAACCGAACCCTGAAAATGGCCGCAAAAGCCCCCGTTAAATTCGCGCAATCGTGAGCAACGCATTGATTTGAAACGAACCATAGGAGCTTTTGTCGTTTGAAATGAAACTGGACGAGTTGTGCAGTTTTGGTGGCGTGGAAACGAATTTGTAACGTTTTCAAAGAGGGAAATAAAACACGTGGTAAACGTTCCATCTAAACTTGTCAAATATTCGCAATATTCGTTGCTTCATCTATCCACGGAAAACATCTTTCTTGTTGTGATGAATTTGAAAATGCCATAGATTGACAATACCTTACCTAGTGAAAAAAGCTTAGGAGTTCATACATAAACAACAAATAGCAACAAAGATTTATTTCATACTGAAATTAGACCAGATTCAATGGACCACATTAAAAAGTCTGTTGTTAAAAAGTCAGATTAATCCATAATTTGTTTTTAATTATAGGCTTCGATTTATCACATATTTAGCATTTTTTTATAAGGGTGACATGGCTCAAATGCGCTTGAGCCTAATTTCTTATTTCAGTTTTCATAGACAAAAAGTTTAAACAGCATCCTCAAATCACATACAAGCTTTTAGGGCCTACAAATAAAAACTCTCTGCATAATTCCAAAACATACCTACCTACTGTAAAATCTCCTCATTAGTTCAAAATGGCGCACAACAAAATACTTCCGTTCCGTTCATATGAAGCTAAGATTTTAAACATTACCGTACACGAAGCGACTAGTACAGCAATACTCATTATCGTAAAACTCAGGTGCGCCAGAGCTGGATGGCCTGCTATAGCCTAGCTATACTAGCTATAGCGGCTATAATACCGGTTATTGTATAGCATGTTATAGCCAGGTGTCACACTTGATGTAAAAGTGTTGGCACAGAGTTAAGGATAGGATCGCTTTCAAAATTGGGTTGGGTCAGATTAAAAATACACAAAGAATCATAAGGTTTTATACATAAATGCTGAAACCAACAATGCTTGATCAGGTACATAAGTGAAATTTCGTGAGCTAGACCAAACCCACCCATTGATTCGAACGGTAAAGTGTCTTAACATCTTACGAGTCTTAATTATCTTATTACTAGTTTCTGCCTGTGGCTTCGCAGGCATTGTTTATATGGAAACGTTTTAGAGATATTTATATCCTTCGGGAACTGATTTATGGGATAAAAAGTAACTGATGTTTTATCCCGGGCCTGGAAGTACCCGTTTGGAAAATTTCAGCCCGCTTCGTTCAGTAGTTTTTGCGTGAAAGAGTAACAAACCTCCATACATACAAACTCCATACATTCACGTATAATATTAGTAAGAAGGTAGAATTATATGCGCTATGTGTGTGATACTGATAAACGTACATCTACTAGTAGGTTAAAACTAATCTGATATAACTTAATTATGCTTTCTTATTAACATTTAATTTTCCTAAACTTTTCAATCTGTCGGTATCTTGATTTTAATTTCGTCGTGTCTTACAAAATAATAACGAGCGAAAAGTAAACAGTTTTGATGTAATAAAGAAACTTTATCTACCTACGTTCGAAACTGCTCGTATCGAGTTCGGTTCTAATAACTTTATTAATAATAGAAATTCGTTTCATGTATTAATTTACATATTGTAATATTATATTAATTTGAAACTAAAAACGTATTGTAGACAATACCCATTTAGTTTCATAACAATACATTTTGCAAAGATATGAAATAGCTGGACCTTAGCGGTCGATCTATGAAAAGTTAATACTGTGGTATGTATTTTTAATTATTGTAGGATTCTAGAGCATTTGTAATTTGCATGTTTCTTTGGCTAGCTATACAAACTATATTATTATTAACTATAAATGTCAGTGTAATACTAGATTTGGTCTAATATTACACTGACATTTATATTGCCTAAGTTATCGGTGGACTCCACTAGTAAATAGTTTGTTGCTTTTGCTTTTAATAGTTTGCGACAACGGCTTACGACAATACTTGCATGGACTACAGAAGTACAGATCCATCAAACCTCAAGTTTACAAAAAAAAATCAAGGCATCGCAAAAGCATTCCAGAAAATTCATAACACAAGCTGATATCTTAAATAGCTTATTCGCCAATACAAAGCATGGTGGTTATGGCAACATATCCCATTTGATGGCAACCATAAATAAATGTAGGTAGGTAGATATTTTTTTTTTCTGAAATAAGGCTTTTTTTTTTATATTCTTAAGGATTTGTCCCATCGCATCGTTTGAAAGAGGCATAAGTCATTGTTCAGTAGTGGACATAATATATTGCTGGGCTGACATGATGATGACTTGACCAGCTAATGAAAGGACCAACTCAGTTCCAACTTACCTACGTTTTCAGACACTAACACAGAACTAATTGTTCCGCCGAGGCCTATCTGCATGATTAAACGGGTTTTATTAAAATTTCCCAAACTAACAACTTATATTACGAAAGTTTCAACAATGCCGTGAAAATGTTGAATTCGGGACTTCTTAATTAAGATGTGAATAAGTTATGCTAAAATAATTAAAGCGTTTTGGAGTGGTGTGGTGTCGAAAGGGTAAAAGGGCCACGAGGCCCTTTACCCTTTCGTAGGTCAGTTTGAAAAAACTCTAGGGGAGTATCCCCTAGCAGTATTTTCAAAGTTATCTGCAAAACGAATGCACTATTTTAAAATATTGCTGTTATACTTCAACATATATCTATTTCTGATCAAATACATTTATTAAGTATAATGATCTATGTGTGGGTCAAATCTTGCAACTGAATTTTAGACCAGTTATCCTCAACCGATTGAGCTGAAATTACCTTTTAGAATAGAAATACTAATTAAACTTATACATATATATATATATATAGACTTTTTATTAGGTTCACACACAAACAGCACATGCAACAAGATAATAACAGAAGAAAAGAAACAGTATTACTATAGGAAAATTTTATATGGAAGCAAGTACCTACACAATTATACATTTGCAAGATCGGTGGCAATGCAATGTCATGGTACCATCAAGCTGATCTGATGATGTAAACAGAAGGTGGCCATATGAACTCCTAAACAAAACGACTTAATTCTATCAATTTTGGTTCTAGGTTCGTTAGATTTATCTTCTCAAGTACTTTGATCCTAGGTACATCCTAGATGATATAAAAGATTGTTTTAAAAAAATATATGTATTTTTGATTTGTATAATATAATTTGGAGGTGTGGCAGCCAAATATGAACTATCAGAGAAATACAAAAACTTTAAAAATAGTCTCAGATATAGACTAGGTACGTATTTCTATAAAAGTCTTATTTTCAAAGACAATGGCTTCCGACATAACAACACATGCATTTGGGATAAACTACAGATCTACCAAACTACTAGTTTTCGTAAAAACATCAAGGCATCGCAAAAGCATTCCAGCAAATTTAGAACTCAGGCTGTTATCTTAGCTCTTCACATCTGGGCGTTATCCGTAGTCCAACTTAATCTGGCTATCATCCAAATTATTGTTTTGAAGTTCTGATCCGTGAATCGCAAACTTGTTTTCAAGACAATTTTGGGACATCTGTGAATATTGATTCCAATTGTAGCCTGAGGGCTTAGTCATAATAATAAAGGTTAGGTTAGACGAGTTAGAAACGCTTGACAACTATTGACTTAGCTCAATAACTGACGGTTTCAGGTTTCAAACCCTATGTTTCCGAAATCTTACCGAAGCGAAAATTTATTAATTTATTCCTAAAGACATTCGAAGTACTTTCGAATGCGTTTCACCTTTTAAAATATTTTCTTATAAGCTTATATTTGTCTTTTATATGTCGTTCAATTTTCTATGTTTCAATACAATAAATATGTCGTGTTGTGTTTTTTTTTTCAGTAAACGTGAAGGTTTCGTTCTACATGCATCAGGTTTAAATCAAAACCCGCGTCGTGGTGGTCGTTTCTAAGGTATTTTCGTGACGTCGCGTCGCAGCATGGCTTCTAGACAAAATTTCTGGTAGTCTACGTCAAGAATTCGTCTAAATGCACAACTACTCACTACATACTGAAAACTTGTAACTTTTACTAGTAAAGCTTACTAACTTTGGTACTTTATGGGAATATAACACCAACCACATAGCCGAATAGTCGTAAACAGTTACAAGGAGCAATAACTTGCCAAAACTTACTAAGCAATAAATGGGAAGTAATAATTGGACCATACAAATGGGACACCAATGAATGGGACTCTAACAAATGGGAGATCGCATGGCTTAATAAAGATCCAAGTGGATCCAAGAGTAAGAGGGTCCTGTCTTGCTATAAAGTGAACTGAGGTGTTGAAGCATTGAAAGATAGGGTTGTGTCAGTTGTGTGTGAAATAAATTGATGTGTGATTGGGTTAATGCGTTGTTCAAACGCGTGGGGTTTACAGGTTTTGTTCGATGTACATAATAAAATTAAAATTATTTATAAGTATGATTTAGGTAACCATTCGTTACTGCAAAAAAGTTTTCTAATTGGTCCCAACGCAAAAAACAACAAAATTTGTTTCAATCAGTCCATTGAAACTTTAAAAGATAATGTAGCTACCGTATTACTTTGTATTGTCTTAGAATTTGTATTCTCCGGAAATTCAGGGTCCTCTTCTCAAAAGAGAAGTAACCTTAATTACCTTATCTCTCAAATTACTTATTCAGATTCTGAAAAATCTTATAACAAATTAGTCACAGTCATTATTAGTGCTCGCTGTTATTTCTAATTGGGCTTTTACCCACGTTTTATCTACACAAAACTGATTTATTCCACTATTAAACTTAATTTCACGTATTTTTCTTATTTTATTGACGCTCTTAGTATTTAATTATTTCAACTAATAGGTTCATTAGTTCATTTAGATTACATTTAGCCACAAGTTAGGTATTATAAATTCGTGCTCAGCTTTCATTGAATCTTTAATATTACTTCTATAGAAGTGAATCAACGTGGAAATATTTAAAGGTATATACAATAGCTATAAATATAAAATTTTATATAATAACATTTCCTTAGAAAGCAACGACAACATTTTAGTTTTTGACTTTACTTTACTTTAGTTAAAAAGTATAATTATTTAATTAATAGGAATCGAGTTATTTCCGCATAACTAGTATTCTGAGATTATGAAAATTACCTGCTCATTGACATGTGTATATTTGATTATTAGTTTTATTAAATTCGATGATAGCGATTAATTAAGTTGACTACACTATTGTATTAGGTAATACCTGTGAAAATAGTTGTAATGCTTTAAATAAATACATACATACATACCTACACGGCAAATAAAAATATATAATCTACACTGAATACTAGTTTTACATAAATATCACACTCTTAGCTTTTCACAATGTTCCTTCATAAAAGGTTATTATTATACAGGGTGCAAATTCTAAAAATATTGTATATTACAAATTTATCCCCGTGGGTCCAAAATTCACCATAGTAGGTACACAATGTCACATGGCACCCTGTATAGAGTTATATAATAAACAAACATACAATTTTGCAATATTACTAATGTACCTTTGATAATTTCTACAGTTCTTTGAATTGATTCCTGAAAGTTCATAATCATACCTTTTTAGCGTCTGTAACGTTGATGTGTTTTTTTATATATAATTTTTCTATTAGTGGCATCTTGATTGGTGTAGGGATACA
Source organism: Eupithecia dodoneata (assembly GCA_947044415.1). Lineage (NCBI taxonomy): Eukaryota > Metazoa > Arthropoda > Insecta > Lepidoptera > Geometridae > Eupithecia > Eupithecia dodoneata. The sequence continues at coordinate 10,279,942 of OX345665.1, read as the reverse complement.
AAACTATATTACTATTATTTTAAGAATACTGTAAACTGTTTGTGTCTTAAAAAACAAAAATTAACAATAAATAAATACCACAAAATCAATCGATTTCAATCCAAGTGAAAAGAAACGCACCACTCCATTCGAAAAATTTAATTTCTCTTTCAAGTCAACAAATGAATTGGATTGAGTTCAATCTTTCGAAATATTAATCTTACTGCAAAAGCAATCTCTTTCCTGAAATCGAAGAAAAGTTGGAAGTTCTTTAGAATTCGTTTTTATTTCTGGTAGTATAGGAAAATCACCTTTACGCTGAGACTGGTTACTCAAAAATACGCAGATTATTAATTTTCAATTAAATCTTTCACCAAAACGTCTTCGGTAGAAATAACTCTTAAAACTTTTGAAACTATCATGGTTACTAACACAAAAGTCATTTATAACGGGATATCGGGAATGAACGTAAATATTTTATAAATGACTCTTTCCGAGAAGCTCGCCGATTCTCATATTTTTTTGTTTCAACTATGTTTGAGCAAATGTTCTAGGTATTTCTGTAGAAACTGCACTTTTTATTCTGTATGAAATGGAAAAAACACCATAAAATAATAATCTTACATCACAAAAGAGCTGTCCCATGTAAATAACGCAAACCTGAGTTCATAATACAAACGCTTGAGAGAAAACTGCTCTAACCCAAATAAAAAGTCCGTATTTTTGTCACTGCGACATGGCCTCATAAATGTTACATTTAAAACTTCCTTCCCGACCTTATTCCGTCAGAATACGGTCGACATTAAACCTTTACACCTTCGTACATGAGAAATACCGGTAAGTAGATAATCCCAAACGTTAAATAAAACACCATAATAAAGACAGGCAGCAATGTTAGAAACTCGTTTTTTCTGTTTTTGTTTTTTGCTATTCGGGAACTGCGAAGGTCGCCGGGTCCACAGATATCAAGGTAAGAAGTTTCAGGTGTGCCTAGTATTCAAGCGGGGGTCAACTATCTTACATAGAAAAAATAGCTTTATTTATATAAGTATTAGTACAACTGAAAACCCCAACGATAGAGCACTGATCTCGCTATTCAAATTTATCCTTGCAAACTTCACTGTTTAGGCACCGCATCGTCAGATCAAGGAACAAGAGAATGTCTTCGGTTTATTGCTGGTGGTGCATTATTCTTTTCTTGGGCTGGTTTTTTCTAGAATTTATAAATAAAATAAAATATTTTATTTCAGATACCCGAGATCCCTAATTTGTTAATAACATTGAGAGATTAGTATTAGTGATATCTGATACTAAAAATTAAAACTAAATCAAATCCAATTAAATACGTACTAAATAAAATCACTTTCCCCGTGAAACATTTGCATAGGGGAGAGATCATTCTAACTCCTATGGTTTTCAGGATGGTGATGCACGTGAAAGCTACATGCTTTCACGTGCCGTACGTAATAAATGATTATTTATCGGGTATTTATCTTCACCCATTTGCCATTTTTTTCTGGTCTATATTCTGTCTAGCGTTCCTTTTGGTGTCCAAGCTGCTTGCTCCTGGCTCTCATTTTACTAGGTAAATGTTAGATATGACAATTGCCAATACTATAAGAAACCCGCCGAAACTCGAACCGCGGAATGTTGTCTCTAGAGTGTGGTCTCATCTTCTTATTGCTGAGAGTTTTTCCATCAAATTGGAGCCCTTTTTGTCGGCCCTCCGTTTGAGAATTGTACCCGAGAACAATATGGGCAGCGACTTACAATCACACGGGCGGCCTTTTATCGAAACTGATTGAGGAAAATCATTTGAGGTGCTAAATTCTAGTGAAAATGTATTTAAATTGTTGATGCCTATCGTGTTAAGGTACCTACTAAAGAATTTCCGTAGGTATTTTGGACTGGAATCCGTCCGCAAATTATTGCCAAAATTGACTCATAGGCTCAAAATTCTTTATTAAAAAACTGTTTACGATGACCCGCCGGGTGATTATGTAACTCGCAACCGGTTTGCGACAGGCGTAAATTAAGCAATCAGTGCTGTCAAACGTCAATTTTGTATTAGTTTAACACCAGCTACATCGTCAAAATTGGTCAAAATTGGCATTTGACAGCACTGATTGCTTAATTTACGCCTGTCGCAAACCGGTCGAGAGTTACATAATCACCATACCGGTCAACAGATGCACAAAATCTAATGATGCTCATTAAATTTTATAGAATGCAATACCTAAAATGGTGGTATCATATATTTCTGAGGATATAATAATTTTGCCAACAAAACAGCCGGTAGTTATTATTTTTACCTTTCGGTGTAACAGACAGTCAATCCAACCATCCTTACCTGGATTTTCCAAATTGTGATAAACCTTTATTGGTGCCTAAAGGATCATAGTACCGCGCCCACAATTTGTTCAGAACTTTCAGGTGAAACCTGTGGAACAACAAACGAAATATGTTTCTTATTATGTTATACACACGAGTTGAATTACCTATTTTCACCACCTTTCCACAAGGAAATAAATAATGCCGGACAATTCACCATGCATCATCTAGCCCTAAGTTGAGCAGAGCTTGTGTTACTGAATAATAGCTGATATAAGGTACATACAATACCATAGTACATAGAGAAAATATTTTTGTTACAAAAACCTAGAACACTAGAACCACGGGCAGATTGTATAACCATTTATCCCGAGGAGGTTATCGAACCCGCACCCACCTGCTTCGCGGACCTCTGCCCGCTGCGTCATAGTGGTCGTTGGAAGCGTCAGGGGAGCCGATGGAACCTAGTCTTAGAGTTCCTTATATGAATGAAACTTCGCATATGTACTGCACCTATACCTACGATCTATCAGGCCCAAGCCAATGTAGATATTTTCATCAGAAATATTCACAATAATTGGTTTCAATTTGACTCCTTCAGCTAAGAGAGGTGAGGAGAAGCGGCCATCTTTGAAATATAATTGCGATAATTGCAATTGTCTTAGCTCATTCTCATTAGCTGAGACATAGAGAGTCATGACACGCTATAGCTTATATTGTATATACCTATTAAAAAGTTAATATTAAAGTTTTTAAATATTTCGATTGGTCGTGTAGTAAGCGTAGAGGAAAAAGAAAACACAAGGTACGCGACAACTATGCTAAAATTGTTCGTAAATATTATACATTCTTAATGTAATCATCATCACCATCAGCATATATCAGTCCACTGCTGGACATAGGCCTCCCCCAATGAGCGCCATAGCGCCCTGTCTTCAGCTTGCCGCATCCAGCATCAGTCTTTCGCAAGTCGTCATCCCACCTGGTCGGAGGGCGTCCTACACTAATGTAATGTAATGGATTACCGCAAAATAGCGTCTCATCATCATCATCATCAGCCTATATCAGTCCACTGCTGGACATAGGCCTCCCCCGATGAGCGCCATTGCGCCCTGTCTTCAGCTTGCCGCATCCAGCATCTACCTGCAGTCTTTCGCAAGTCGTCATCCCACCTGGTCGGAGGACGTCCTACACTACGTTTACCGAGTCGTGGTCTCCACTCAAGAACACGTTTGCCCCAGCGGCCGTCGGTTCTTCGCGAAATATGGCCGGCCCACTGCCACTTCAGCTTGCTAATTCTTTGAGCTATGTCGATAACCTTGGTTCTCTGTCGGATGTATTCGTTGCGAATCCTATCCTTCAGAGAAACTCCGAGCATAGCTCTTTCCATAGCTCGCTGAGCGACTTTGAACTGGTGGACCAGCCCTATCGTGAGTGTCCACGTCTCAGCTCCGTAGGTCATAACGGGTAGGACGCACTGGTTGAAAACTTTCGTTTTCAAGCATTGCGGTATGGATGACGAGAAGACTCGACGTAGTTTCCCAAATGCTGCCCAGCCCAGCTGGATCCTCCTTTTGGCCTCCTTCTCGAAACTGTTTTTACCCAACTGCAGAATCTGCCCAAGGTAAGTGTACTCGGAAACAGTTTCGAGAAGGTGACCATGTACGACCACCGGCCTTGGATCAATGTGGCCATTGATCATGACTTTGGTTTTATCCAAATTCATGCCAAGACCGATACATCGGGAGGCTGAAGCTAGGCCGTCCAGCATCCGGTTCAGTTCCTCAAGCGACTCCGCCATTAAGACTATGTCATCAGCGAATCGCAAGTGTGAGATGTACTCGCCGTTTATGTTGATGCCCTTTCCTTTCCAGTCCAGCAACCTAAACATATCCTCCAAAAATAGCGTCTGGTATTATTTATATTGTATTGCCTGTCATGGATGATACGCACGGTCAACATGTGGATGGAAGAACCTTAGAGATGCACGTTACATTAGATAACCAGATTCCTTCCATCCATCTATTTGGCTCGTTGCAGCGCTCTTACCAGATGTTGATAGGTTTTAATTTTCTGATCCAGTAGTTCATGACGTATTCAATTTACGGGATGATAGAGAAGATGCTTTGAGATTTTAATTTATTTGTTGTTTACGAGTGCGTATTGTGTTAAGGGACAGTCAAGACTTTCTTGTTTTCGAAAACTATTTTCGTTTTGGTATTTAGCAAATTCGTACTTCGGGTTTAGGGGAGGCCTGTGTCCAGCACTTGATTAACATATGATGATGATGATGATGGTGATGAAGAAACTCGTACGAGATTTATAAGGCATGTGAAAACTGACACCTGTGTCCCCAAAAGCAAAGCCTAAAGCCCCAAAAATGAGTATTGGAGTCTATTGTATCACCAAATCCCAAATTCCCAAGTGACGTTGTGTGATAGTGTAAAGTAATCAAAATGTAGACTTGCCGCCACAATGTCCATGATATCAACTATCGTGGTCTCACGCCTCATTGGTTCATTAATTGGCGGATGCGATGCGAAGGCAATCTTCCGTGGGCTTGGACTAATTTAGACGAGGGCTTATCTAATTTCAACTATGTGGAATTTACGCGCGTCACGCCCGCATCAAAAACCCTTTCTAAAATATATCATATACTAGCACTATAAAGTTTTAAAATTATAGAGAACTTCGTACTTATTTTGCAACTAGGAATACCAAATCCCAAAACGGAATTATTTTACAAAATTTATTTTATTTTACTTTTATTTTACTGCACTAGCATTGTTAAAAAAAATAACAAAGTTAGATATCTAAGGCATAAAATCTTCCGGCACTTCACTGCACCAACATAGTTAAAAAAAACAAATTTATCCCAGGCAAAACATCTAAAATGAATAAAATATTACACATAGCACTCGTATGTTATGCAACAGAACTACAGTCAATTTAGTAACCTCCAAAGTTATAAAATTTCTTTATATACGAAATGTTTAAAAATTTGTTTGCGGCATTGCGTTGCTAAGTTTTCTGCAACGTTATCGTATGCGACAACTTTAAAGTATTTAAAATAGAGAAGGCGATTGTCTCGAGAGCAGTTTGGTCTAACCAATTGCTTATCCAGCCAGACTCGGAGTGAAGCCAACGATTGGCTTCACTCCAAATAGATAGCTCTGAACGAATAGAAGAAGGGTATTCTATAACCCAACATGCAGTGACACACTGTCGAGAAAAAATCTTGCATAATTTAAAAATATGATAATTATCATATTTTTAACCCGTTAAAGTTATTTAGCGGGTATTTAAAGCGTACCTCGCGATAAAGTTTATAACAGTGAAAATATCGCGTAGCGATCGCGGTCAAGGGACGACCATGATCGCTGTAATGCGATGGAAACAAAGGAAGAATTAAACAAAATTACCCGATAATAATGAATGTTATTTATTTGATAACTACTACGTCTGTGACTTCTCCACAATCCGACTACATTTTGTACAACTTCGTTTATATGTGTAAATTGCAAGATTCTAGAAGTTTTGCAAGCTTTATAAAAGAGCTTTGGTTCTATCTGCCATCCTTAAATATTATATACACTAAATTTCAGAATAATAATTTGCCGACATTGGTTTTAATAAAATTAATAAGCCGTGGGTCAACTAGTGAAAATGGCTTTAAAAGGTTTTACTAACATTCAAAATTTTAGTTGGGCTCTACGCGTCAAAATATGCCTCGTCACGAACTCTAGCAATTTGAATGATTTACAATATTCTCAGACATAATCGAATCATAAACTAATAAAAGTTTTCGCTATCAATCATCTGATACGTTTTTAGTGGCAATATAAAAACTCTCAAAGAAAATGAATAAAAGCAATGAAATTCTTTGGTAGATAACTTCGATACATTTATTAGTTTCTAAACAAGCAAGTTTAAGGAGCGTGTAGTTTTGGTATTGCGTTATGAATAGTTTCTAGATTTAGAAAGTTTCTCAAGCTGAAAATAATTTGTATCCCAACACACCACTTAAGTTTATTATTGTATATGCAATTTAAGAGCCATCTTTGCCGACAGTTTAAAATAAGTAAAGTTTATTCAAAAAGAAATATGTTACTAATATCATTCTGGGTTATAGTTACAACTATAAGAGTTACCAATAATACCAATTACTAGTAAAATTCTTGTATGATGTCAAAAATGATGTTGCATTTATAGCAACAGTTTTTATGGATTTTAAGAGTAACCGCAAACTAGCGTACTTACAGATCCAGTGGTCTGATAAGTCCTACTAGTTTGCAACAATAAAAAAAAAAAAAAACTATAAGAGTTAGTGTGAGTATGAGTACCAAGGTATTCGTAACATATTTCGATCGTTCTGATTTTGATATTTAAGTGTCGTTACCAGTGAGTGGTCGAGGTTGTGAACTTAATTACGCCAAGAAATCTTGCTCTCCCCAAACAACAGGCGTTTACACAATTTATGTATAAGTACGATTGAATTATTAATATGGGTATGTAATTATAAGTAAAGCAAAGGATGATAAAACAATCATAATTAAAAAAAAGATTAATGATATATTATATAAAAAAGAAGATCCTACCTAATTTTAAATGCATGCAATCGCAGTAGCCTAAGTACCTACTGTACTATACTCTTTATTTTTCATCATAGACCATTACTCGCTGAAGTAGACAATTTACTCGTTATTCTTCAATATCTAAATTTCAAAATTAATCGTCGAAATATACGCGTATATTTGCGTTAACCCTATATATAGGGTTTGTCCACGTACTAGCTTCATCTCGTACGTTTTTTGTGATGACAGATTTGACAGTTTACCTGAACTATGAGACCAAGCGTAGACCCACAAAGACAACTAAACTAAGCTTGATCCACTTAATACAATCTCCCCTGTGATCCTTAATCCATAACCTACAAAAGCTTAGACAACTTCTTCTCTAAGTAAAAAAAATCAAAAACACAAAATAAGGAACAATAAAAAGCTCACCCGGTTAGGATTTATACCCCCCTAATAGGAAAAGGTTGGGTATAAATCCGGGGAATGTGCGTTCCTCGTCCACAGACAATACAAATATTTGGTTACACACACAAAAACCGCACATAAAAATGATGTATGGATGGCGCTCGTACCCTTATAGTAAAATTGGGTAATTTTTCCCGAATTTAATCCTGGAAAGTTAGAAAATGCCTTTAAAAGTGGGTTTAATGCGATTTGTTTGTGATAAAAGACTGTTGTTATTGCTTATTGGCTGTAATGCCCGGATATTGGCCTTGAAATTGTACGCGGATTAGGTTGGCAATAACAAAATTGTGGTTTTATTGTAAAGTCCGCCATTACGAAATGAGGAGCAGCTGCTCGGTTTCCTTCACCGCAGAATATTTTTGATTGTGTAAAAAACGGAAATATAATTGTAGATACTAACCTACCCTATGTGGCGAGATTTACATACAATTTTCGGTACCATTTTAATGCACTTAATGTATGAGTGAAGAAAATAAAATCAGTTGGTAGGTATTAACCTGATTGTGTGCATGACATTACAAAACATATGCCGTATGGGACTGGCAAAGCATCTAACCACACTTTCAAAAGCATGGTCTTGAATATAACAAAAGATACATTATGATACCGCTAGTATAGGCAGGTAGACACTGACATCAAGTTGAGTGTACAATTGTTTGTCTATATTCAAGAACATATTTACCCCAGCGCTGCAGCGGTTGTCGGTTCTTCGCGAGATATGGCCGGCTCACTGCCTTCAGCTTGTTAATTTTTAGAGCTATGTCTGATAACTTTGGTTCTCTATCGGATGTATTCGTTACGAATCCTATCCTTCACAGAAACTCCGAGCAAAGCTCTATCCATAGCTTGCTAAGATGCTTTGTTGACCTTCTAGATTATTTTTCAATTCAATAGAGGAATAATGAACTGCGGACAAACCCTTGGTGCCTGGGACCAAACTCTACAACCAAAAATAGTGCTGTCTAGTACCTTTTACCAGCATAAAATTGACTAGGCTACTAACTACAATACAATTACTCCTTATTGCACATCAAATAAAAAAAGATACACAAGACTGGAAAAAAACAAAAACAGAATGTGTTGTATAATGGGCGGCCTTATCGCTATGAGCGATGTCTGCCTGGCAACCTTTGGATAAACATGAAGTAACTACTTCAATAGCAAAAAAATAGAGGAGCTTATCTAGTCCAACGATAGGAAAACTTTTGTTTCAAATACTTAAGTACCTAAATCCAATTCAATAATGATCACCAACTACACAAACAATATTTCTTTCTGTAGTATTTATTTTTGTTATATTTTCTTCAAAAACCTTAACCCGTTATTCGGCGACCCTATGTTATTTTTATAGCAACACTTACATCTTCAAGATAGTGTAGCATTCAATGGGGCGGATGTTGCCAGTCGAGTTTTATTAGGAGCGCAGTAAACGTAGCGTCTGTGGCATTATTTTACTGTTTATTTGTTATTTTGTTTCTTTTTATAGTCTATCCACATGTTGGACGAGGTCGAATCTTGCAAGCCTTCATCACATCAGCGCATACATATACGTCCACTGTTGAACATGCAACACTTAAAAAAACGGAATTATTTTGTTATATCGTTGATATTGCTTGCTTAACGATGAATTCTTTTTAAAATAACTAAATTTAATATCGTCTTGTGTTGTGTATTTCATTTTTCTTCTAATTTTATTTAAGTCGTCTACTTTTACTGTTCGTCATTTATTAGTCTATTTAAGTACATATCTGCGGAAACTTTTTAATTGGCCTTCAGCACACATGCGCTGGTATTTACCGGCATGTACTAAGAAAGTAACTATTTTTAAGACCTAGCTGTAAGTTTTCCCAAAATTTTGAAAATAAAATAAAATAAAATATTAGTGTTTTAATTTGTGATTTGCGTGTCAAATTCTTATCATTAGTGGTTTGTGTTGTGTGCTGCACTCAGCACCCTGGCGCCGCTGAAAACCAGCGCTGCACTGCACTGGCTTATGTCAATGTAGCATTTAATGCTGAGCCGGCAGCCTTTCTGTGTTCTCGTGTTTTAATTCTTTTATTCGTTCCTAATTTGTTATCTTTATTATTATTAGTTCTAAAGTTGTATTATTTTATATGAAACACAAATACATATTTTCTATTTCTATTTCTATTACTTATCTGTGTGGATTGTCCAGCATTATTTATTAATACAAGCTTATAATTTTCTAGTCTGTAAGTTTTTGTGGGACAAATTTTGCATTTGAATTTAAGACCAGTTATCGTCAACTTATTGAGCTGGTTATTAAGCATTACTATGAAAGTTCGATGACATTGATAATGCAATGTTATGATACCATCGAGCTGGTCTTATTATGAATACATGAACATAATAAAAATGGTTTTTAATATAATGTGTGAGACAAATCTTGCAACAGAAGTTTAGACCATAATTAATTACGTATATCCTCAACCGATTAAGCTGAAATTTTGCATACACATACATTATGTAAGTTTGCTGACGATGCCATGTCATACCATCGAGCTGGTCTGCAGATGGAGACAGAAGGTTGCAATAGGAACTCCTACACGAATCGACTTATCCCCTTCGAGCTTGGGATCGTTGGATTTGTCTACCTACAAGGACTTTAGTCCTAGATGATTTATAGGCTTGTTTTTAAAAAAGTATATTTTTAAATATAAATCTTATTTAAAAAAAAGGATTTTGTCATAATCACCATGTAGGCGCATTAGTGTTAGAAATTTTCTAACACTAATGTCTTTCTAATAGAAATACATGGCAGGAAGCACAAGTAATACTACTGCCTTTCCCTTAGGTTCCCGAAGTCAGATCTTACGACATCTTCCAGAGTTGGATATATAGACACCGCGACTTATATGCTTTCAAAACTAAAATCATTTGCGATGAACTCATTGATGACTCGTCTACTATGGGGACGAGCCATTATGCAATTATTCCAGTCGGCTGCAAAAAGATGTAGATAAAAGATCGCGCCACTAATGAAACGGGCCACCGGTGGTTTATGTCATGGGTGATTTGATGATTAGGTACTCATCAACCACCCTGCGGGTCATTGAATGAATGAATGAATGAACTCTTTATTGTACTTAAAACTATAAAATAATACCTTATATCTAAACATTACATATTAAAAGTACAATAGGCGGCCTTATCGCTGACAGCGATTTCTCCCAGGCAACCTAGGGATGGAGAAAAAGATATAAGCAAACTAAGAGTTGGTAAAGATGGAGAAGTATCAAAAACAAGAAATAAAAATAATAAAAAAAATGTTACAAACTATACACATTGCATGCAATACAAAGCTACTAACCTAAAAGATAAACTATAAAACAAAAAAACAAAAAAAAACTGAATACAATAGGAAGGTACCACAGAGATAAATTTATTGATTAATAATATACTACATCAGTTATGTAAGTCTCTCAGTATTACCTATTTTATTTCGTTCATAAAAATGTCAAGTAGACTTATTAATATTGTGTAGGTACTTGGTACTTTGGGCTCCACGAACCTAATCGTGGGCAATGAAAGTGTTAAAGCGAAATTATTGTACCTAATGTGAAATGTAGGTACGACAGTCAGTACAGCCGATGACGACCCTTTTTTGGAATTAGACATACCAAACAATAATTAAAAAATATCAATTATCAAATCAAAAATAAAAAACAACGTGCCTAATCCTTGGGTAGTCTAAATTATCATAATAATAATTGAGTAGTCTAAAATATTAGTCCTTAGAATTTAATTAGTTAACACCTAACGGCTACAACAGTAATTGCATTTCTAAATAATTACCAATTAGACAGAATACCGATGCGGCAATCGAACCCGCATGCCTTCAAAAGGTTGTCTAGGTAACCTGAACAGGAATTTTTCAATACTTTGAAACAAAGAACATTCTACCTAAAATGTTTTAAAACCCGTCCACCTTCATTCCATTCAATTATTTTTACTTCCATTGATAAACTTTCTGTGAAGTATAAAACAGACCTGTCTTCTACGTAAATAGAACTACCTAGAATATCTTTATACCACATTCCAGGTAAACGGGTACTTCTAGCCGTAAAGGCTTAGGGATTAAGAGTGAAATTCGCACGACAAGTTATCTTTATTGTTATAATAATCGGGAGCACCTGCTTTACCTGATGTTATTCTACAGCTGAGAAGGTACCTCGAGTCAGTTTGAGTTTGAGTGTTGAAGCGAATGGACCTGAGTGATTTTAATTATTTAGTTGAAAGTGCTTTTGTTTTTGGATATTTTTTATCAGGTAATTTTTATGTTCTTGTTTCTTTGACGGTTTTGGCTTGCTTTGACCGAACATCAATATGATAAGCAAAGACATCTTATTGATGTTCGGTTTGTTCATATTTTGTAAGAAATGTGTAATTTTCTATAAATAAATAAATTTTTATCGAACTTACCCCGAGCCAAAATTAAAAATTGTATTGCAGTCTTTAAAAATTAATCATGTTTGGAATTATCCAAATTACTACACTAGGTAGGTTCATTAATGCGGAAAGGAATATTAAAATTAATGATATTAGTGATACTAATTATCAGATCATTTTTGGGGTAAATGATACAAATACAATAGGTACACAAAACGTTAATTTTTAAAACGATGCTGTGTGGGTTGACTAGCAATATTTATTAAGATATTTTACGTCATAAAACATACACATATTTTTTACACTAGTTTTTTTATTGGTAAAAATATGTGTAAAAAATAGTTTTTGAAAAAAAAAACATAAAATACTATTAGAATATCTTTGTATGCATCAAAAGTGTGGACAAATGTTACCGTGGCATTAAACAAACTAGGCACCTACCTACATTGCACCAATTAAACGCCACGGTCAAGGTCAAATAAAGGCATCTACCTGCCTCCTTTCCCAAGTATTATCATCGTCCATTTAAATAACGACTTATTTATTTATTTTTAAATTCAGTTTTTACAGCTAGTTCGCGTCTTTCTTCGCATACGTAAATAAATCAATCCTGATTTTTTGGTGGTTAAAAAGTAGCAAGCAGGCAGTCTGTTTTTACCCATTTGGATAAAAAATAATAGAGGTAGATAGTATTATTATAAATTAAAGGTCTCTTGTCGGTCAATTCCTCCATTTTGATATTTCCAATGCGGTCTCTTTTACTTAGCTCAATACTATTATTTTGAAAAATAATTAAATAAACATATAAACATTTTATTCGTAATATGTCAAATTATACGTTTGTACACTATTCATAACAATTTATAAATCATTATCATTATTTCTAATATAAAAATATAATATCTTATAATAACAAAATTTTAAAACAAAATTATTCTAGATTACGCATAATTTAAAAACAACTTACTCTTTACATTTAAAAAAATAAAATCGGAATGAGGTATACCGGATTCTACCTCCAACGTTTTGCGGTATAATATAGTAGGTACATACATATGTACCTACTATATTATACGGTGTAGGTAGGTAACTATGGAGGATATCTATTTATAGTAAGGATGTGAGATTTCTCTTTACATCCATACTTTCACCCTTACTAGTAGATAGGATCCAAAAATAATAGTGAATCGATATAGAAAAACCTAAGCAGGTACTAATCGCGTTAACTAATAAAATACATTTTGTGATGAAAGGAGGGTGGACAGTTTTTTTTCATTCCTGGCCAAAGCTCTGCAGGTATGATATGAAAGTATGCAGTGTTGTTAATTTTTTTGCACTTTTACTGCGTTTTAAATAAGTAGAACTAATAATTAATTCAAGGACGTTTCTCGGTAAAGTTTTATTGGCTTTGGACCTGTTACAGCTTGTATTATTAAGAATATAAAATAATACAAAAACGTATTTAAAAGAGGCGAAAATTATGCATAATGTTGTTGTTTTGTTTGTAGTTGTGTTACTGCTATACGCTAGATAAAACCGGATATATCTAGATCTAGACTAGAACACCCACTTCAAATGCATCGCATAATTAAAAAACGACTTGACATTTTATTACAAAACGAATAAAAATTTACGAAACAAAATGAATGTAACCCAATCGGGTTAGATCTTCGATCGGTTAGATCATCAAGATTTTTAATGAAAATAACATTTTTCGTAATCAACATAGGTAACACACTTAGTATATAATGTATGTTAGCAGTGACCCCACTGTGTGTCAAAGTTATACAACAATCGATATGTACTTAATGAACAAGTTCACGTGAGGAACAATTCATGTTATTATACCCACGTCCCGTTGTAGCAATGTATAATAACATGAACCTTTGTATCCAAACATTCACGTCGTCATAAATCTATTCGCAACTCATATATTTCTAGTAAAACTCATTATTTCACAAGTTTTTCTAATGCCTCTCGTTTCATTAGTATTACACAACTTGAATCAATTTTACCAATCAACTTAAAGGTGCTCCATTAATGCTAACGACCTACTTAATAGAATAAGCACTTAGGCTTTAAATTGTATAAATAATGAAACGTAATTTAAATAAGCTACATAAAGACACCGTATTCAGTATTTTCTCTCACTTCCAACATTTGAATACCAATGTTTTAGTTTATGTTTCACACAGCTTACCATGTGACTTACTGTAATACAATATTGAGAAATATAAGCGCTGAGACACATTTTTTATTGTTTCAGATCCAAGTGCGAGACAATAATGGCAGAGATCGCGACAAAAGACAATATCCTCCAGCCGACTTCGCTCCACGAGGCAATAAACATTATTAAATTCCTCAAAACGTCACATAAACAGGAGATCGCTAGGCTTAAGGAAGCATACGCGAAGCAGACCGAACTTATAAAGAAATTGGAAACGAACAGAAAGAAGGAATTGGAATTCCTCTCGAGCGAACTGCAAAAATACGAATCGAACTTAGCAATGCGGACCGAGTCAGTCGCCAAACAACTTGCGCACAAGGACATTATCATACAGAAACAAGTGGAGGCTATCGAAGAGCTTAATAAAAAGTTACTACAAAACGAATTTACATTTAGCGTCCCGGAGATACACGTACTCGCCGATTCCAATTCAGACTCAGGTGTGGCCTTAGAACACGACGACACCGCAAAAACAGAAGAGAAACCTGAAGCAAAAACGACGAGAAAATGTAGCAAAAAGTTTGGAGAGACGATAAGCTTTTTACGCAGTAGGGTCGACTTTTCACCGATGAAATACAAACCAAGCAATACGAAGAAGAAAGACGAAAAGAAAAATCTGTTGCAAGTACCAGCTCAAAGTTGTAGAATGCTGTGTCGACAGTTGAGCAGTGAGAATGCGAAGATGAGCGACGACGACCGAACTGCACCTGAAGACGGAACACATTCCGATAGTGGTATAGAACCAGTTCATATAAGGCCTAAGCTAAGCGAAAGTATGAACAATCATTTCTCGGATGACGGTAGCGAGGACACCAGTGAAGAGATGTTCGACAGAGTAATGACCCGAAGTAGCGTGCGGCGATCAGTCAAAGCAAATCCTAAATATAAAAAAATAAATCGATCGAAATCAAAGCTTTTGGACCAAGTTAAGATTAATATTGTTGATTGAATGTTTAAGTTATAAGTCTAATTTATGTATGCCTATTCCCAATAATTCTTTGGAATTAAAATCTGTTTTATGTTATTTGAGATTTTGATTTAATTTACCTAACTTACGCATATAGGCAAATCTAGCGAATCTAAGTGAAATATTGTTGGTTAAGAATTATTTAATATTGAACATGATTCTTAACTTATTTTGTAAGCTTGTAACAAAAGCGCTTAAAATAGGAACAAAATGAAGTCCTCTAAATAGATACTGAATAAAATAAAGGGCTCAATACTAAAGAAGCGACATTGATTCAGGACGTGTATGCAAGGTCGCGCCCCAGACGGAAAGTAAACATAGTAAGGGTAAGTAGTGAGGAGATACCCGGAAAAGGGTTTTTTGTAAAAGCCGGATAAGGATTACATGACTACATATTTATATTATAATCATAATGATGAAACTAAAACTTAACTATTCATGAAACCTAGACAGTTCCACGCAGTAGCTATGTCTCGTGTGAGTTTAGGAACCTACACCTGACGAATGACCAGATGAATGACGACTTCAGCGGCGCGGTGGGCAAAGGCCCGCTTGCGACGCAAGGGGTTGCGGGTTCGATTCCCGCCTCGGGACAAATGTTTGTACGATCTCCAGTTATTTGTTCCGGGTATTCTGGTTGTTTTCTAAGTATAATAAAAAATATCTATCTATGTTATGTAATAAGCATTGTATTGTCTATATCAGTCATCTACACAATCTCTGCTTGGCTTGGGGCTAGATAATGCTGCTGATGTGGATTGTTCAGCATTATTTGATTTGAGTGTTAAGTTTACAACAACCGACTTTTGGATTTCGTATGTAGCCGAACAATAGTAGGTACCTATCCGGCATTCCGTCAAACTGTAGGTAGCACCAAACGAACCCTACAAAGGATCAAACGGGTGGCAGTAAAATAAATCATTTCCAACGAGACGAGAAATAAATAATAGTGGACTGCCTTACGGCGGAATATCGTAGGGGTAGGGTATAACGAATTGAATTCCGCGGGCGATCCATTCTCTGTGTTTGTTCTGTTCGATACGGTGAGAGATTGGGTTTTATTGCCGATTTATTTCTAGGCCTTAGGGTAAAGTAGGGATAGTCAATGCAGTGGTGACACCCAATCTCAATTGACACAAAATCTTATTATAGTCTTCCGCTAGGTGGCGGCGGCGGCGTCGTCGGCATAACAAGTAAATCTTCCTATTCTACTCTTTCATCAACACAAAATCTTGCATAACTCTTATTAATAGCTTTATCACTCAAATTACGTTGTGCTGCCGATAAGAAAATACGACATTTTGGTCTGTCAAGCATTATAAAACTCATCTGACTTCTGAGAATCGAAATCAAAAGAATGTATAGATTATTAGTATTTATTTATTTTTAGCCATTATTGTCCCACTGCTGGGCAAAGGCCTCCCTTATCTCTTTCCTTTCCTCGCGATCCAACGCTGCAACAGGCTATGATAGAAGATGTGCCTCGAGCTCGTCACGCCAATTGATAGATATATAGACATAAGAATAGTTTATCAGTGCGAATAACAGACTTAACTTAACTTATGTTCAGGCTATAACTATCTATAATCTAAACTTCAAGTTTAGATTTTTCTGAAGGTCGTAGCAGTTACAAATTAAGCCCCAGTGTTGCAACTACCCCTACTTTCCCCTACACCGCGCAGATCCGAAGGAAGTCCTTGCATACAGATTGTATTTAAGAAACAGTGGGATATTGGTTTCAGGGAAAGGATTTGGTAAATGCCAAAGATCGGAGCTCTTGATTTGAATTACGGACTTTTATTGGCTTGAATTCGTAAGTCTAATAATGTTTTATCATCATCTAAGCCCACATCACTTACTGCTGGATCTCGTGTCTTATTATACAAAACATTGATTCGAACTTCCGAATTTTCCTGGCTTAATCAATCACCATTAGGTACCTACCGAATCTATAATTAATAATTTAGACTGTTGATAAACAATCACAGGTAGCTCAGCTGATCCATAATTACCATATAGATAATACCAGCTATTACCTAACAATGTCCACTCATCATGATCATCACCATCAACAACCTATAATAATACCTACACTGCTCATGTATAGTATATGCCTCCCCTAACGAACGCCATAGCGTCCTGTCTTCAGCTGCCGTTCTCATCATCTGCCTGCAGCCTGCTGCGTCCTACACTACGTTTGCCGAGTAACCTATAGAAAAAACTTACTGCAGTCTAGTTATTTTTCCACATTGTCTTAGCCCATTACCCCCGCTTAGCGTTGGTCTTCCATTTTACACGCCATCATCTAAATAGGTCATGTGCAAGCGTCACCCAAAGCCCCGACGTACGATGTCACCTGATGACCATCTTATAGGTAGAAGTGAACAGAATATCTATAACACCTTACTTATTTCTTATCTTACTAATATTATAAAATCGAAAGTTTGTGAGGATGTTTGTTGCTCTTTCACGCAAAAACTACTCAATGGATTTTGATGAAACTCCACAATAATATATTACATATTAGAATAACACATAGGCACAAATTCATAAAGATATGTATATTATCCAAAATATCTATCGCATTTAGTTTGATAATAATTTATGGCATAAAATTTTACTTGTCTAAGTGTTTATTTTGAAGACCTATTGAAATGAAATGAAATGAAAGTTTATTTCCTTAGGCTTACAAATAAGCACTTAGACTAAAAGTATTCTAAAAGTAACTTTAAAGGAATTCGAATTTTGAACTTTTGTACGTTGCCAGTTACTACAAAGTTTAAGTCTACCCGTAAAAAAAAAACCGTTAGTCCCATTCCCAATCAAAATGAAACACTTTTATAGTGTAACAGGAGTTTAATTTCAGTAGGTATCTAAAATATTAACAATGTAAATCTTAATCTGTAAATTCATCGTAATCTCCTCAAAGTACAAAGGATTTAGAATTCATTGGGTTGATTATGAAATCTCGAAACAATTACCTACGAACTTCAAAGAAATTGTCTGCTTATCTTAGAACAATATTTGTTAAAAAGAACAGGCTTATGTACTTAGGTACCTCCTTTTTTTTAAGTCGGCTACAAAGGCTTGCTCTCTTCATTTTACGAACTTTTTTAAGACAAGAAACTTTCGGTAAAATGAAAACAATAAATTTAATTATAAATAATTTAATTATATAAAATACTATTTCATATTATTATAAGACTTGAAACCTGTCAGGGGGTCAGCTAACAATGGACGCCTCTGTAGGTACCTAAAAACTCATATCGGTATGGCTAGCCAAAGCTTGTGCAAACAATATAGCCACTCGCTCGCTTACCTATTATTTTCAGTGTTGCAACGCTAAAGTTAGTCTGAAAGTTAAATTGTTTTATAAATGAAAGTCCAAAGTGATACAGCGACGAACAAATTGAGTTGTTGCTTTAACAATCAAGCTGAAATTGGATTAGGATCATCGAGGGTTTGGTTGGTTTTAGTCTAGTTCTGCTAAAGTTGGTAACATTGGTGCAACAAGCTTCTTTACCTTTAGTTTATTATGGTAACATTGATTAAACCACTTTATGTACAGTGTTATTGTAACACCTTTGTAGAGTTGGTTTGTGCCGCGTCACTATTACATTGACAAAGACAAAAAGTGGACCCTACTATTTCTTTCTTTCGGATACGTACGGGAAACCTAAGGGAAAATATGGTAAATATCTGCAGGGAATCATTAATTCAATAATTGGGTCAGTTTATCACAATCAAATTCTACAAACAGCTGCTGGTATTCATTCACCAAAGGATAATCGGACAATTACCGGGTTCGGCGGTTAACGTTGACGTTCAATGTATGAAAACCTCCGTTAAAAATGTCAGTTAAATGTTCTAATCGATCGAATAATAATATTTTTGAAGAACACATGCCTCAGTTGTTAGATTGTATAAGTACTGTGGACCAGGTGGGATGACGAACTGCGAAAGACTGCAGGTAGGTGCTGGATGCGTCAAGCTGAAGACAGGGCGCTATGGCTCTCAGTAGGTTAGATAGATAGATAGACAATAAAAAACACACACAAATTCACTGCTGGACATAGGGTAGCCCTATGTTCAGCAGTGAACTAACATTATATACACATCGATTTCGATAACGGCGACTCGAGACATTACGGATTCCTCTTTCTATCATGAGCCCTAATATGGCTCGCTAAAGCGCACCTGGTCTTGAATACCCTGCCGTACATGTCGGACTAACATAGGCTGATGAT
The DNA here is from genome assembly GCA_947044415.1 of Eupithecia dodoneata. Classification (NCBI taxonomy): domain Eukaryota; kingdom Metazoa; phylum Arthropoda; class Insecta; order Lepidoptera; family Geometridae; genus Eupithecia; species Eupithecia dodoneata. The sequence goes on along the minus strand of OX345665.1, from coordinate 10,260,739 downwards.
GATGATGATTCTGGAAAAAATCAGTTTCAAACAACTTATCCTCTAAAAATAATTTTATCAAACATTTCCATAAATCCAAAGATCAAAACACAAATAAAAGATGTCTTTCAAACCCTTGGCGTCTATCCATGTACACATGAACAATCAAACAAAATAGCCCAACTATCAAGCCGACCTAGAATCAGCATACACAGAGAGAAAAGTTTGTTATCTTCCCTAGTCCAGAAGTTACCCGTCTTGTCGCCTTCTGCATTACACGGGCCATTGAAGACGCTTTTGGCTCTGTTGGGAGGAATAATATATGGATGTGGCATATTTATTTATTAAGTACAGGCACAACAAACAGCAATATTTTTAAACATTTAGGGACTGGGTAGTAAACGTAACAAAATATTCAACGGTTGAAATGGGCAGGGGTCAAAATGTCTATATAGGAATAAAAGTTTTATTATTATAAATTTAGAAGAAATATACTTAAATATGCAGTCAAAAAACTAAGCTTACAATATAATTGCTACAATGTAATAAATATCAGACTATTATAAGCAAAAATTAAACTAAATTACTCATATTAAATTAAAGTGATCACTCTTTTCCTAGTTTTACTTATGAAATTTGTGACGTGTCCAAGATTCCCGTAAGTCTAAAGGAAATAAAGCACTTTCATGTTTGAAACAAAAACTGGGATAAGAGAGGCACATGGTTTTTTTAACTTCTACATCGAGAAGTACCTCTGAGTTTGTTAACAGCGACTTTAACACATCCACTCAATCTTGGAGGCAACTTTCGTAGCTCCTAGAAAACTTGAACCACCCTACTTTACCGCCCAATATCTATTCAAAAGACACGTAAAACCCACAGGAGAGGCATTCCGAAGACAGGATATTTCAGTGCTAACGAAGAAAGCCCGAATCACCCTCGCGGGAGCACGTGTTTTAATAATAAAACAAGACATTGAGACTTTTCATTGAGTTTCTAAACAAAACACTTACGTTCCTGAAATATGGATTTACTAGGTACCTAAGTATCGAGGCATGATATCTAATAGATGTATGATGGAACGACCATCACGTATAAAGAATAAGAATAAAGAATATTTATTCTTATTCTTTATATAATTTACAAGATAGCCTTATTATCTATGCACTTTTTTTTTATTAATAGTTACTTATACCACAACTATAAATAAATCTTATTACTATGCAATTAAGTAGGTAGGTATACGAACTTGCTAAGGCTTTCATTTGTTGCATGAATCATAACTTCCGTGTTAGTAATAAAACTGTGTTACGGCAAGTTAGAGTTCAGTACCTCGCATGGCGCTTTTATTATAAACTAGCTGACCCGACAGACTTCGTCCTGTCAAAAAGATTTGTAATGTGGCAGTTCTTGTATGGGAAAAAGAAAAGGGCTATTTTTAGGGTTTTTCCAGCAATAATTCTAATTTTTCTCGCCGTAAAAACCATCCTTGAACTTCAACGAACATTTTAAAAAAAGATTTGGCCAAATTGGTCCAGGCGTTGTTGAGTTATGCGCTTACCAACACATTTTGCGATTCATTTTTATATTATAGATATTTGGATAAATATATATCATTATAGAGATTCTATATTATTCAGGAGTTTTGATCATACTTATGTGAATTTATCAGACGATAAAACAAAGTAAAAAAAGGTGGCCTAAGACCAGTATAGGTTAGATGTAAATATAAGACAGATGTCCCGGTGGTTCAAGATAATGGCTGAAGTATCAAAGTGTATAGGAAATTTTATTCCCTTTTTTAATTTATTTATTTATTTAAAACCGATGTGGCGCAGAGGGTAATGGCCCGCCTGCGGCACAGGAGGTTGCGTATTCGATTCCCGCCTTGGGATAAATCTTTATACGATCTGTCAATATTTGTTCTTTTATTTGTAAAATAAAAAATATCTATCTTTGTAAGTATATATGTCATCTAGTACCCATTACACAAGCTCTGCTTAGCTTGGGGCTAGATGATGCTGTTTGGATTGTCCAGCATTATTTATTTATTTTATTTGTAAAGATAGAACGAGAGAGAGCTGAGATTAGACGCTGAGAGGGACACGGTGTTATGCTTGTGAGAGAGGGTAGATATAACTGGCTTTGTCTAACGAACACAAGTAACAAACAATAACCCAGGTAAATTCCAGGAAGACAAGACCGCCAGCATTTCAATTTCATTCAATTTCTATGCAAAATGCTGTAGCTTAATTTGATGAAATACGGTCTGTTATCGCTTGAGTAATCTCTGAAATCCGAGAGTATGGAAACTACTTTACCGCATATCATTTTAATGCTTGGTTATATACGACTATACTAAATCATGATTTCCTAAGTTGTGTTTTAGCTCTAAGTAACAATAATCTCGCTCATGCTTACCATGCCCGGATGGAAAATAGTTTCATTGAAAAGAACATGTGCTTCTGACATCTAGGCTTTGAACGATTAATAGAAAATAATGTACTTTTTTCTTGGTATCGTTTAGAGCTAAAAGTTCACGGAAGACAGGAGCAATGACGAGATCCTTAGCTTATTATACCCGGAATCTGCAGATCGTACACACAATTATCCCGATGCGGGAATCGAACCCGCAACCTCCAGCGTGGTAGGGCACCTTCGCCCACCATGCCACAGAGGTTGTCTAAGGTTATGTTGACAATTTGTTTGAACTTATTCGTTGATTTAACGATGATGATGAAAAGCACCATCATTATTAATGTCATCTTTATTTCTTAGATCAAGAAAAATAAAAACTATTCTCCCATAATTAACGCCTAATTATTAGAAGCATCTTAGTGTCCATATATCAAAAGCGGTTTATGTTGTCAGCCTCTTTTCTCGTATCGGAAATGAGCAGCATATCTCTCAATAAGATGGAATGCCTATTCGTAATCTACGAGACATAAATAGACGGTGCCTATAGGATAAAAACCAGCTGAGAAGCGACTCCCTAGGGAACGTAAACTAGTAAAACTAGTTGTAGGGTTCTGATGCTGAGTGTCAAAGAAACTTGCACGTATTATTTTGTATTTATTTGTTTTTTTTTAAACTTACGATTAAAAATTTATTAATAACCATTAAATATAAGTTACATAATAGATTTAAAATCATACACAAAAAGCGATATGTACGTTCTGCAAACTTCACACACAAAAAAATAATTTTTATTACGAATACACAATTGTAACTTAAAATATAAACAAATGAATGTGGAACTTGGTTATTTGTTTTGTTGTAACATGAATTTCAACATTCATATTGTTTGCGATATGTGAATAATTTTCTTTTCATATCGCTTAATTAAAATAATATTTATGTTTCCGTGAATTTCCTTGTTGATATACAATTAAAGATTGTTCTTTTATGTACGGACATAATTTAGAAACAACTTGTTGACACTTTGGCGCACAAGATTTTGTTAAAAGTACCAAATTCTCTAACAATTGCTTAGTTCTGCATGAAAAAAATTACAAATTGCGGTGACGCAAGTCTATTGTTCTGGTAAAACCCATACTCAGCACTAATCAAGAACAATATCTACCCAACCCCACTGAATGGTGTCGAAAACATTTAAGTAGGTAAGGTACTTCTTTAGATTTGTTTACATCAGATAACACCAAAATTAAGTTACATAAGTAAAAGCTAGCTTTCTTGCTCATTAGGTATGGGTGTATATGAAAGGTAAGAATAATGATAGGTGAGTATATGATATAAATAAATAAAATAATGCTGGACAATTCACACAGCATTATCTAGCCCCATGGTAAGCAGAGCTTGTGTTATGGGTACTAGATAACTGATATACATAATACAATACATTACATAGATAGATATTTTTTATTATATATAGACAACGACCAGAACACCCGAAACAAATATTTGCAGATCGTACACACAATTGTTCCGAGGCGGGAATCGAACCCGCAACCTCCTGCGTCGCTGACGGACCTTCGCCCACCGCGCCACATCGGTCGTCAGAAAGTGAGGGGGCGTAGGTGCCAAAGATAATCTAAATGTGAACATAGCATTATGAATATGTTAAAAACATATAATAAATAAACGTTAATGAACGTAGGTACTATTTATTTATTTATATATCTAAGTACTACTACTAAGTACCAATATTCACTTTCTGACATGAAAAACTCGTGAACATTAAAAACGGGTAAGATTCTGCATATTCAACTGTACCTACGTAAGCGTGCGTTGCACGTTTACAGATCATTTCCGGGTACAGGATTACCCCCTTTCAGCTCAGTTCACATGTTACGAGACACCCTGTATAGTAAACTTATTGGTTCACTTTGACGTGGTTTGAGCTGTGGAATTCAATATCAGTATTATACCTAATAGATAAATCAACTTGATACCCTATATTAGGTAGGTATCTGTTAAGTGTTACCGATTAACATTATTAGTAGTTATTAGTATCATATTAGTAAAGATACGAATTTATAATCATAAACATAACATGATAGCATTGTTCAAATACTTAAATGGGTAATACCTAATTAAAGTAGTTTTTTTACAAAATGTCAATAGTTATTGTTGAATAATTTATTAATATTATTATTCTGTGTGTATAGTCACACATAATTATGTAGCCCCAAGAAGCTAAGCAGACTTTGTGTTTTATGTACCAGATAACTGATATACATAATACAATATATTACATTTATAAATATTTTTGTTTATAAATAGAAAACGACCAGAGCACCTGAAACAACTATCTACTGATAGCAACTGCGCTAGCTGTTTTAAATAATAACATGTGATGCTAAATGAAAACACTATGCTATTTTAGACGTAGTTCCCATTCGTTTATAAAAGCCAGCAGAAAATCTAGCAGAAAAAGAAACTAATAGAACAATTGGAAACGTTTCACACAACAGTTTCAATGATGATCACGTATTGCTTCTACGCGCCGTGTAAAACGCTCCGAGACAAAGGACGGACGACCAATTGCTCTCCGATTGTCAACTGTCCAAGTAACGAGCTTTTGACGTATAGACTTTAAAAGCTGGTATGATTCCCTTTTGTTTTTCGTGTGCTGGAAGCATGTGGCAAAATTCTGCTCACCAAACAACAAAAATATAATCTAAACTAATATTATAAAAAGGAAAAGTTTGATTTTTTGTTTGTTTGTAATGAATGGGCTCCGAAACTACTGAACCGATTTGAAAAATTATTTCACTATTAGGAAGCTACACTATCACCGGTGAACATAGGCTATAATATTTTAAAAAAAGATAAGGATCCGTACTTAAATCGTGCAAAGCTGGGAAGGCTGCTAATAACAAATAATTTAGAATATCTATCACTTGAAATGACTCACCGCGCCGCCGCGCCGTGAACAGCTGATTCCCTGCTTCGGATGTCTGCTCTGATAACATTTTGTTAAATAGTCCTTATATCATACTGATTTAGACTCAAGAAAGTAACCAAAATTTGCCTTTCTTGTTATAGCGTGTACATGCTATTAATAGATGGCATCCTTCACAAGTGTTACAGTTAGGCGAGTCACCTTTTTCATTAAAAAGTCAAATTCAAAGGCCAATGGCCCTATTGACCTATTGAACGATTTTAACAAGTTAAAACTATGGCAAAAAAACTATACTATGTGAAGGTGCACAGCTTTACAATACTTTAACCTCCTAAATTAAAAGTGTAAGCTTATTTCATCATCAACATCATCTTAGTCCACAGCTGGGCATAGTCAGCTGCAGTTTTTCGCAGGTCGTCATCCCATCCCACCTGCCGGCCAACTCTTGAGACTCGATTTCAATCGTAATTTGAAATTGTGATCGAAATCGTGCCATTTGGTACTCTTGACCGCGCAACTAGCGCACGATTGGAATCGAAATTGGTGGAATTTTATGGAACTAAATGAAATCGACTCTTCTCGAAACTATCAACTTTTTTGGCACTCTTGACGCGATTTTGACGTTTCGTATTGAGAACGGAATCGAGTTTGCGATAGAAATTTCACAGTTGCCAAAAGTTAGCTTTTTAGCGATTGTGCGAGGATATTAGTGATTTACAGAGTGATTTTAAACGAGAAAATGGCACATTTGGCTCTTTTAAGTGATATTTTAGACCCTTAGCAATCCCTGGGTTTTCCCCCAGAAAATCTGCAAGAGCCTAAAGTTGATAGTAGGTAGGCCTACTATTCACTGGTTGGAGCTAATTCAATGCTTAGCTCATTTAATGTGTTCAAATTCAAATATGTAAGCTCAACATTATCATAAATGATAGATAAGTCACTTCTTATTAAGTGAACATATTAAATGAGCCAGCTATTGAATGACCACAACCTATGTATATACGTATATACTTAACCTACGACAGGCTTCGTATTAATCTCATGTAAGTGACTTTATATAAATTGTCTATTTGAGTATAAATGAATATTAAACTTAAAACGCTGTCTCAGTTGCCTTAGATCTAAATTCAATAGCACGTGAAGCAGTACACCTATCCGGTCAAAGGAGTCTCGCAGTTGAGTGCCCCGTCTTATTTTCAAGGAAATGAAGATTATTGCGAGCTGCCGCTGCAGAGTTTTGTAGCATTATTGCTGCAAAAAGTTTTTCTTTCTGGCCGTATTTTAATTACCTTGGTTTGAAACTAGACTTGTACAGGTTTCTAATACTACTAAATCAACAATTAATAATGACATTTGTCTATAAAAAGATGGTATAATATATAGGTATAAATAATTAGACCAAACTGAAAGAGACAGTAACTACGACTTTTTGTCTTTCAAATCGACAAAAAGTCACAATTTTTTTAAATTTATTTATTGATAATTTTTGCAACTCATTTGGAATTTTGTTGTAGAAGCGTACCTATACATTGCCCTTTAAAAGATACATTTATCTTGTGTAGCCTAGTTGTGGGCACTTTAATTTAATTATGTTGCTTTTTTAACCATGTCAAACTCGACTTTAGTTAAAAATAGATAAAAGTTATTAGGTATATACTAGTAGTAGTAGTCTAATTCCTTATTAAGATGTAGGAAGAATTTACCACGTACCTTAGTTACTGGTATTTACCTAAGAATCGTAGCAAAACTTTTTCATTGAATAAACCTAAATGAAATGTATTTTCAAGGAAAAATAAACGGAAAATATGACGAACAAAACAACGGTACAAGAATCTCGGATTGAAGTAGAAGGTCTCAAGAGAGCCTTGTTACTGATTTTTTATACGTTTCGCTGTTTCTGTGCTCTTGGTGTTTAGGTTTCGCGTTATTTTTCAACTTAGTTGAGAATTCTTTAGCCCCTGGTGAATGGGTAAAACCGTCTTACGTAAGGTTGGAACATGAATCTGATTCTAGAAATATTTAACGTATTTCTAATTTCACATGGCAACATTAAGAAACTTTTTTACTTTTGCATTATAAATATCTACATTATTCACAATGTTTTTAGAGAATAATAAAAGGTAAGGTCACAAAATTCTACCAAGAGTTCGAAAAAAAAATCGGCGATATTATTTATTTTTAGAACTACCCTCATATTGAAAAAGGAACCAATTTAATAGCAAACACTTATCTATGGTACAATTTGCCTGACGAAAGTAACAAATACTGGAAATTTTATTGTATTTAAGTAATATTACTAAGCCTTGATATTTTATTGCGAGGAGAGGTCATTTGATGTTATATTATGCGGAAACAAATGATTGAAGTAAGTAGTTTCATTAGCTTTTATGAAAAAACGACTTTATGTGTGCTAAATTGATTTGCTATACGACCGTGTTTATTGTTGTTTTTAGATAATGTTGCGCCATGGCTCCTAAAGAAGGCAATAAATCAAACAAAGCCGATTCTATTATTGGATGTAGCTTACAAAGTCAAAAATCTAAGCCAACGAGAAGGATATTCTCAATAAAGAAAACTCAGCTTCACGTCAGGAGGAGAAACATTACAAAGGGGCCAAAAGAAAGTGGGTTATCGCAAGGTGTTCCAACTTCTACAATGTTTTATCCCCCATGCCCATATTATCCTGCCCAGATCAACGAATGGAACCCAGCTTTACAATGTCCAATATACAGCCTGCCCCTACCAGTCATTGTAAATCCAGCGCTGTCCACACAAATAATATGTCCATATCCACCGATAGTGGTATCCCCGGTAACCAATGAATTCCCAGTTTCACCTCTAGTTCCAGTGACAAATGAATTTCCATTGCTAACGAACGATGCGTCGCCTATAGGAACACCGAACGAATTGTCTGTGTATTGTGAACCAGTAATCAACTTACCATACGGCTATTCTAACTTGGGAGTATGTAACGAAGTATTCTTAGATACACCTCCACTAGATGCCTCTCAGGTTCAATTATCTAATGATTTCAATGCACCACTGCCTCATATATCAAAAGAATACTCTCCTTTATTTACACTTGGATATGATGTCTCACTGACTGCGACACCCATGTCAGATGTTTTTTCACCCATACAGAACATGCAGGTACAACATGAATTGATACCTATTTGTAGCTCTAAAATTTCACCTTTGTCTAGCTGCAGTTACGAATCCTATGAGAACTACGACTGTGAACTGCCCATTGTCAACAAGCCTATTGAAAAAGTACAAGATTACTATCATGTTATACAGAATGAATTAGAATATTATTTGTCATTGCCTAAAGATCTTTTCCCAACTGCAAACATGATGACAATAGATCCAAATTTGATTATAGATGAGTTCTGCAAAGTGTCTAATTTAGAAGACAATAGCTGGATACTTGATTTAGAGTTTGGCATTCCCAAAACGCCGGTGACAAGGCGTGTGGCAACTTACAACGTAAAATTGAATAGTATCAACTGTAAGAACACTCCTGAAGCAATACATCCAGGGTTTGAGAGCTGTGACAAGGATTTGAAACGGGCTCTGATGTTTTACTACGATTGTGTGATCTCCAATTGGTACCGCGGTTACATGGCTCTAAGCTCCGATGGAAGCGTCGAGAACTTCCAAACTTGGCTGCTGCTACCAATGCAAGTTTTAGGAATGTGTTGGCCTTAGTGTATGTTGTAAATAGGCATGAATATTAATTAATTAATTAAATTGTAAATACATTTTATTTTAGTGAATGCTTTTAATACACAGCACACAATGTTTTTTATTTTTCCCGGCTTAAACAAAGAAATCTAGACTAGTTACTAAGAAATGCATCACAGGACTGCCTTAAAAATGTTTACAAATCTTTCCTAGTCAAATAAATGATATTTGTGAGGCTGACAATCGTGTAAACACAGTAAAATTGTAACACAAATCCAGCATTGACAAAACATAAGCCCCAACCGGACTCATAATCAATATTGACCCGATTATAAACTCCCTGATGACTCGGTCTAAATACGAGGTTCCGGACTGACCATCAACGATCCGGCACACAATTCAGACTTTAGACTACCACTATGCCATTAGAATCTTGACCATAAGCTAATTTATTACGGTTGATTATTCCAAATAGTCCAGGTTACAGACAATTACTAAATTCTCGAGGACCGCTATTATGGCTTTGGAATTTCTGTCGGGTGGATATATGTGGCTTTATGTGATGAATATTTGACCTTTATACGTTGTTCTCGAGTTACGCAGCTAAATTGCCTTTGTCCTATCATTTTCAAGATTTAAGACATTCTTTTATATCCCTCTATCCTTTATCCCAAGCCAAAACAACTTAATGATTTAGGTATTAAATTAATTTAATGTAATTTATCATCAACATCATTTTAATTTTTACTAGGTACTTCTTGAGACTGTTAATTTGGTTTAACATTTTATAGGTACGATAAATAAAATCTCAAACAAAATCTACCTAACCAGTAAGTAAGTTTGTAATAATTGGTATTAATGAAATCCGTTTATTTCATATTTTTATTTATTAACAAAATATTAAGTGCAAACTAACAAATGTACTCAACATCATAATAAACTATAAACAACAAAATTTTAATAGAATTTATACAAAACTAAGCAGAAGCCAAAAAGGTTTTGGTTTGTTTTAACATCCTGCTTGGCAAAAAACATTTTACAACTATTACACTTAATAATATTATCTAAATATTATATTAAAGGGTAAAGAAAAAGTGGGTATCAAAAACTTTAAAATAAACTCAAAAAACCAAATAAATGCTGATTCAAATAATCTTGGATACAAAATGTTCTTATACTAAATGCATCTTTGTTTAGAAAACTAACCTACGAACTAAGCTAAAAGCGGTACAAAAGTAAAAATATACAAAACTGTAGGTAATAAACAGATCGTTATTCCGAGGTATTAAATATAAAAATATTTGAGCATCTTATTTACAAAAAGGTTAACATAATACTGCATTATAAACAATTACTTATATCAAGAAGGCAAGATATTTTATATATTTACAAAATATAAATTCTAGGTACCTATGCTACTGGCATTATTAGGAGGCCATTCTATAATTTATAAGAATAAATTCAAAAATGTTAAATACAAAGGATTTATATATAGCTTTTTACATAGATAACCTAGACCTTATTCTATAATAAAGTAGATCAAGCAGTCAACAAGGCGTTTTTTATTGTTCAAGTCAAAGGTTTTGTGCAAATTGGCGCCAATATATGCTTTATTTCCATTCCATTTTTCAAAATACTCTTTTCATCACAAAATGTTGGCGTAAGTGGGTTGCATAAAGTCCATTTTGAGATAAGTCTCAATATTAAGATGTTGAGATATAATTTATATGCGAAATGAATTAGTAAATTGAATAGCTAAAATATTGCAGTGTTTGTTTGAGAAAAGTTTTTTTATATATTCGAAGCATTAATCAGAATGAATATAAATATTAAGGTAGGTATAGGTTTTACAGAATTTCATATGAACATAATGAACCCTGTACAGTCTCTGGTAGACTAACAATAAAATTAAACGCCTCATAAAACGTTGCGTTCATCAACATTTTTGAAGGTAACTCGTACTGCTATCGTTTCGTCAATTGATAAAATCTATCAGAGTTTAACTCTAGTTTTTATCGTCATTGATTAAATGACTATGAAGAACCAAAATCAAATGCACGGCACGCACATTAAAGGCATGTGTTCTATGAAAAGATAATCGGGCAATTACATTATTATTGACGTTGTTGACAAAAAAAATCATAGTTTATACGCTAAAGTCAACTCATGAAGCAACTAAATGCCCGATTAATTTTCAAATAACACCACAATAAATAGAAAAGGCTCTACTTACTAGTTGAACTTTTCTACAACTATTCTATCCAAACACTCAATAACTTGTGGTTTCACCACAAAGACCATTACGATACAATAAGTTTTGGTTCTTCATAGCTAGAAAAGTCTAGAATCCGTCACTTTCCCTATCACTTGTTCACTCACACTATTGTCCACCATCGGGAACATTTACGAATTCCAAAAACGTTCTCCCACACCGATCACTCTGACTGATCCTGTAACTAACGACACTGCTACTTCAAACTTAGATAGTATTTAAGCCAGAACCAGTGGTTTCGTTCGAACTCAACATTATATTTATAATATTATCCGATCTAACTCGAGTTGACTGTCTGTAGGATCCAGGGTACGAACTTGGAGATCCTCGTACAGACACCAGGGAGGTTGGCTTCTCCACAGCCAATACCCCAGCTGATGATTCCCGCTAGGAAATACCGGGAGTCTTTGCCTTTTACCTGGAAAATAAAGAGATTTTATTACACGACTGAAAATCTGGCGACGGAACAAGTGCATGTTCTACCGGATGTTGGCATTTAAGCGTCAACTCAAAGCATAGCCTCGTAAGACACAGGTTTTGTCTGTAAAAATACAAGGCTAAAGTCTCATATTTAAAAAAATGCTGTATTTTTTTCATTGATGGTCGTTGAAACTCAAAGCTAGGTCTTATATTTTTATTACAGCACACGAACAAACAAAAAGTTGCAAAAGAAAAATTAAACAACGCTAGATTAGTGAAAAAATTAAAACTTCTGGAAATGGTCCCACTGGCAAACCAATAAAAAAAAACACGAACACCTAAAATCAAGGTTCCTTAGGTATAAAACTGCAGACTTTCGGAACTTCATAAAGTCAGGTTCAAAACTCGTAAGTAGGTAATCAAGAAAGCAAATTCTCTTTTGCTAACTTAGATCTCTTTGGAGCCATTTTACGAACTTTTGGTTTATCACTTCAGAGGGTCATAAAAACAAATATACCGACAGGAGAGTTAAGTTTTCGTGATTGAGTTTATGTTTTATGAAGATGCATATAGATTGCGGGTTTAAAGTTTTAACGGTCAACAAGGGAGATTTCACATTTTTTGTGATGTGAAAGCATTATTTGAAAAAGTTCGTGAACGTGACAGACGGATTGTAATAACCGTTTTGCAGCTTTTGTGCGACCTAATTCTGTTTTATGCTGATAACATTGAATTATTTACGTAACTAAATTCGCTTATGGAAGTTTGAAATCATATATTTAACAATAAACCACACAATATGTGTATAGTATATTATATTTTTAATTGTTGGTTGGTTTTTAATTGGTGGTTTTGTTAATTGGTGGTTTAGAAATATTTTTTTTTTCAAGCACTTCCTCAGACAGGTACATATCTATGTCAGGAAATCCCTGACCATATCAGTTGACCCACCTCTCGATTAGTCATTTAGTCATTTTATAAATTCTATTTGATCAGCATAAACCACAATAAGGTTAATTCCTGACAGGAATGAACTAACAAAATTACATTTTTATAGTTATGTCTTTCGGCTGAAATGATGCTTTAACCATAGCAGCCGAAAGACGTGCACAGCTGAACATAAGCCTCCCTCAAAAGCCTTCAGTAGAACATACTTCAGAAATTAAATTTTGATATCTCAAAAATTCCTCGACCTCTCGTCAAACGAGTCTTTCAACATTATATATTTTTTTTCCCCTTAAATCAAAACACCTTATTTTTTTGATAATAATTTATAGTATAAAATTTGACTTGTCTGTATGTTTATTTTAAAAACCTATAGAAATAAAGAATTGAATTTTCAAGCAAACAAGAAATACAAAAATCTCAGAACTTACTTGCAATGGCCCTCCTGAATCCCCTTGGCAGGAGTCATGGCCACCCCGCTCATGGCCCGCACACAGAAATATGTCAGGAATGAACTCATGCCGCCCTGCCCTCAGGAACATGGACTTGCATCTATCGTTGGACACAATTGGTACTTGCACCTGGAACAAAGAAATATAATAATTTACGAAGACTAGAATTAACAATAAATACTTTGTCAAAACTAAAACAAAAGACAGATTATTTCTGTACACAAGACAGAGCTTTGTTGCCCTAAATGATTTTCGAATAAATAAATGTTCAATTTTCAGAAGTGATTATTAAAAGAAATTGCCAAAAATGGATGGAAATATGGACAAACATTAGATTTTTTTTTGTACGTTGGGACACAGGGACTTGTAAAATATTACTCATCCAAAAAAATTCAAAACCTTGTAAATTTTTCTCGCAGTAAAAGAAATAGTGTAAAAGAATCCTTCCAACTTCATTAGCAAATATGACTTATGTTTGGATTTTTTATTATGTGCGCAGAGCTTTAGTATAGATATTAAATAGTACTCAGAAGGAAGATGCTGCTTTTCCTCTGGTAAGTTCACAAAGTTGGCTCTTAGGACACCCACGGGCTTAGTTGAAGGGGGCAATTCTAAAGTCAAGACACCACAGCTAATTCTAAAATAATACTAAGTATGATTCTCACCTCCTGCAACACCGATGGCAGCACCCCCCCTTCCGACAGCCTCCCCCACCCTGTCACAGTGGCATTTTCCCCCACCAGGAGATCATCGGACGCCGGAAGACAAATCGGCGATATATGAGGTGCGAACTGGACAGCTGACTCTAGTTTCACGAGTGCCAAATCATACTCGTATGTGTAGTAGTTGTACTTTGGATGGACGAATTTTGATGCCACTCCTCGTTCTACGAAGGGGAATTCTTCAGAGACCGATGAGAAGTCGTATTCGCCGACTCGTATCCTAATTTGCGAGGTCAGGAGGCTGGAATTAAAGATGACATTGATAAGTCGCACCATCAGGTAAATAGGGTCATTAGTTCCCGAGAAAACTTTGTGTACATCATAGTTTTTAGTTTGTATACTGAAAACTTTATATTTAAAATTATTTATAGGTCTTTATCGCATACCTTTTGCCTTATGTTTAAGTTAAGGTAGGTACGCCGTATATACCTGATAAGCTCTTAGCTTTATCGGACATTGGGAAATTGAAGAGTACAAATTCATTTGTAATGGGATATTTACCATGATTGCTGATTGATGGCACGAAATATTGGAAAACTCAAAAATCTATTCATGGTAAAAATCCCTTTGTATAATTGACTTTTCAGTTAATAACCATGATGTTTGTAGTTTCCATATACATAGATAGATATTTTTTATTATACATAGAAAAACAACCACCGGAACAAATACTCATCTGCAGATCATACAAACATTTGTCCTGAGGCGGAAATCGAACCCGAAAATTCAACAATCGCAGGCGGACCTTCGCCCACCGCGCCACAGAGGTCGTGTGAAGTAAGTTTATATTAAAAATATTTTTAAAACTCCTTTCGTTTTGTTTATGTGGTGCAAAACGTGCAGAGAACAGAACAGGTGCTTATTGCATCACTTAAACGTTCACGTTTGTCGCGCTTGAATAGCTCTTTAAAATTATATATGGCTAAAGAATTATTCTCAAAACTTATTGTATTAGATGTTTTATTTTTATTTCGCGTTCAGTGTAGTCATTATCATCATCATCATCATCAACTTATGTTAGTCCACTGCTGGACATAGGCCTCCCCCAATGAGCGCCATAGCGCCCTGTCTTCAGCTTGACGCATCAAGCATCTACCCTGCAGTCTTTCGCAGGTCGTCATCCCATCTGGTCGGAGGGCGTCCTAAACTACGTTTACCGAGTTCAGAGTAATAGGAGTAGATCAAATAAAACTAAATAAATAATGCTGGACAATTCACACAGCATTATCTAACCCCAAGCTAACCAGAGCTTATGTTATGAGTACTAGATACTAGATAATACTGCTTTAGAAGAACATTTAATGTTCTTCTAAAGCAGTTATATAGTACTCATATACGATGAGTACCTAATAAATTTTATTAGGTACTGATCCACATTTCACCAGCAAATAACCTGTCCACTTTGATTCTCCTGTAGGTTGTTTCCTGTCCAACTTTTAATCGGATATTCGGAACTCATACTCCAGGTTATTCCGTAGGGAAAATACTAGCGAATCTGAGTAATTTTATGTTACATATCCTATTTGAAACAACCAAAGTACCTATACACTTGGGTACACTTGGGTGGTCTCAAATAGGAAATCTATATATATAAAAGAAAGTCGTGTTTGTTACAACACTTATAACTCGAGAACGGCTGGACCAATTAAGCTGAAAATTGGTGGAGAGGTAGCTTAGAACCAGGAGTCTAACATAGGATAATTTTTATCATTTAAACCATTTGACACATAGATTTCCACGGGGGCGAAGCCGCGGGGCGCAGCTAGTATGACATAAAATCATACAGAGTCTATACTGCGATTCAAAAACCTGAATTATGTTTGTACTCGTATACAAGGGGCTATACTTACAAAACCCAAGGAATATCGTTGGAAAATATTTAACGTCATTGGTATCATCGAAGCATAGCATAGAAGCTCGAAACAATGTTTTTTTTTGAAAGCTTTCATCATATAATTTGATCTTCCGTTCGTTTTCAAATTCAAGTTTAAACATTTTTCGCTCCACGTGTGAGGTAATGCATTGTGGAAGTTTGTGTTTTCGTTTTTAGTAATAACCTTGCTTTAGCCTTCTTTATTTTTTTTCTTCTCGTTTTCTGTTATTGTTATCACTTATAAAGAAGAATAAATAATTTATTTATTGTGTGTGGCTCACAATAATAAACAATTACAAAAAAATAGGAAAACACATAAAAAATACAAAACAACTTAAGTAGTAGGGATTTAAACTTTACATAATGTCTTAGTTTTTATTCATAAATGTCTTTGTTGACATAAAATATCTTGGACTCTAAATCGGAGTAGGTAGGAACAGGAAGAAATCAAAGAAACAGCATTCATTTAACTTATCAAATGAAAAGATATATAAAATTTGTTTCAGTAATAGACCTCGGTGTTCAGTAACAAAATTGAGTAGGTACATTTAGCTAGTCACACCAAAGGATAGACATCCAATCCTTAAAATAAACTTATTGCAATCGCCATGGCTGAAATCGACTAGGAAGACATCATCATCACCAATGTTACTAACATACAAAGCTCCTGTGAGATTCAGACCTATTAAACTAAATTACTCGTGATTTCGAGCTTGGTTATTGGAGCTTGAACAGTGGACCAGGTATTTACTTCTTAAAGTAGTTGCTTCGAAATGCAAATATTAAAACAGGTGCGGCGAGCTTGGTGCAGTTGAGTCGAATCGGATAGCGCTTTATTTAAATGAAAGTAGATATTAAAACGAATAACAAAAGTAACACTCCGCCACAAGCGAAAATGCAGGTAATCTCCACCTCCACCTACCTAATAGAATTATAAAATATTTATTTGCGTTTCATAATCCTACTAATATTATAAACGCGAAAGTTTGTAAGTATGGATGGATGGATGGATGTTTGTTACTCTTTTACGTAAAAACGACTGAATGGATTTTAATGAAACTTTACAATAATATAGCTTCTACATCAGAAAAATACATAGGCTACAATTTATAAAGATATATTGTATATTATCCAAAATATCTATCACCACGCGGGTGAAACCGCGGGGTGCAGCTAGTATAAAATAATACATTTTAGGATCTAATAAAAACATAAAATTAGGAACTAAGTATTAAGTTACCACTAGAACTAACGCTACTTCCTTTTCAGGAATTTAAAGCAAAAATAAAGAATCTTTAGTATGTTTAACCCATTTTATAGCATTAACGACTTTTTAATATAAGAATTTGTTCATTATCACTATAGATGTATTATTATAATTGAGGACCCTAAATAATTTAATTAATATAATAAATAAATAATACTGGACAATTCACACAGCATTTCTATCATTATCTAGCCCCATGGTAAGCAAAGCTTGTGTTATGGGTACTAGATAACTGATATACATAATACAATACATTACATGAGAGATATTTTTTATTATACATAGAAAACGACCAGAACACCCGAAACAAATATCTGCAGATCGTTCACACCAGTTTCCCAAGGCGGGAAACTGGTGTGAACGATCTGCAGATATTTGTTCCGGGTGTTCTGGTAGTTATTTATGTATTTATAATAAAAAATATCAATTTATGTAATGCATACTAGTATATCAGTACCCATAACACAAGCTCTGCTTAGCTTGGGGCTAGATGATGCTGTGTGGATTGTCCAGCATTATTTATTTATGCTATTTTTGGTGTACGATAATGTAAGTTATCATTAAATAAATATAGCTAGCTTTTAGGGCACCAGCTTTTTTCACTGTATTTCTTAGGTACATAGATGATGCTGTGTGATCAACAACCCAGCTACAAGATTCAAGCAGCTTTCAGACTTACTCATCGACACAATGTCCCGCCGTCGCGATCCAGCCTTCGTTGATGATGGCGCCACCGCAGCGGTGCGTCGATGAGAAGCCGAAGAACGAGGTCCGTCTCACAGACACCTGCCACGGCCACCGCCCGAAGTTGGAGTCTTTGCCACCCATGATCCGTGTCTCAGGGCGCGGCCACATCGCTGTTATACCGCATGCTGAAAAACATATAGTGGAGGTTGAGTTAAAAATGTTTTTCGATACTAATATTATAAAGAGGAAAGGTTAAATTTTTTGTTTGTTTGTAATGAATAGTCATTAATAGGCTCCGAAACTACTGGACCGATTTGAAAAATTATTTCACCGTTGGGAAGCTACACTATCCCCGGTGAACATATATGCTATATTATATTTTTTAAAAGTTAGGGATCTTTACTAAAACTCCAATAATGTAACCCAAGGTGTAAAAAAGATCACCTAACAAAGTGAAATTCGAGTTTAATGCGGGTGAAACCGCGGGGAACAGCTAGGCCTATGTCCAGCAGTGGACTAATATAGGCTGATGATGACATCCCTAAGTATCGCATATAATCTTTTTGAAAGCATGATGATTATAATACCCGAGTTTAAAATAATTTTCTTCGCAATCAAGTTAAACAAAGGACCCATTGTGAAAGTCAGCTTCCTTGCAACGAGTGCTCAGCACAATTTTATTTAAAAGCAAGCCTACAAAAGAGTTTTTTTCTGGTCTCGCAAATGTAATTTGTCTCTTTATAAAGTGCATTGGATTACGTAGAGACCTGCTTCGCGCTGTATTATGCGCAAAGCACATTTAAGTCTGAATTCGAGGGGAAATGCATAAAATGTCGCAAACCGCATTGTTTTATGCGGCGGTAATTTTGTAAATGAGTGTTTTGTTCTAGCTTTGTTCTGGTGGCGAGGCAGGGATAATTCTGTGTTGGGTGGCGGTTTAATTTGAATCTAGGTTTCAGTCGTCAGTAGATTTAAGGTAAAATATTTAGCTAACAATTCAATTCAACATTATAACTGAATTAGGAATGAAAACCAATTTGTTCACATTGTCTGGACGTAGCCGTATCCTTTGTTTATAGTGGAGGAAATTTCTAGTAGGTATTTCGTTCTTTTGTAGGGGCAAAAAAACGGTTGCTGGTTGGCCGGAGTCCTACCGGCTAAACCCACTACTGTGTTTTTTCTTTCTGCACCTGTTTGCCAGGTCCCTTTGTACTCCGCCCCAAGTAATCTTATTCGCTTAGTACGCAAATACTTCCGCTGGACCTTAGTCGCGTCCTAGGATAAGGATAAGGTAGATGGGTCATAGTAGGAAGAGGTAGGGTAGAAGCAGATTTGAAAAAAAAAATAGCATCACCATGGCACGTTTGATTGCCATAGAAATTTACAATTATTTTTCGCCTCTAACGAAAACGCACCATAAGGTTAGGCTTTTCATAATTCCGGGATGTTAAGCTAGGATAAACCCTAATATTTTGTGTGAATAGAAAGACTTACCAATGCTATTAGTAGCAGCTGTTGTATGAATAGGCGAATTAGTCGCCTCTTCTGTCTTATTTATCATATTCATCATCGGATCTTTCGGTTTTAGATACACTTTGTGTGGTTTACTAGTGGTGGTTGTGAACTTCTTTGTAGGCTTCGGTTTTGAAGGCTTGTCCCAACCGGGACGTGGTTTGGTGATGAAGGAAGGCTCTGTCGTCACTTGCCAGTGGATGGTGTTTAAGTTACTTGGTCTTGACATAAATTGCGCTGAAAAATAAGCAAGCTTTATTTGAAAATGTTCTCGCATTTTTAATTCAATAAAAATAACTGTGATAAGCGCCATCTGTGAGATAGGCTTAAAATTTTTAACGAATGGTTCTCACCACAAAATTCGGCCAAGTCAGTGGGTACAAGTAACCGTTAAGTTTACAAGAGTTTTACAAGATGGCACTACCCACTTGGTTGGGGAAAAGGAGGGGTTGTGAAGCTTTTTGTTACAAAGTTTTATAAACCTTCACAAGATAGCAGCAATTACTATATTATGGGTAGCTTTAGTATATTATCTATATAACTTTATAAGATGGATATTTCTAAAGCTTTTTCAGGCGTTTTTAGATTCAAATAATGCAATCCATAGGAAAATGATCTCACCAGAAGAAATACTGTTGTCAGAATGCTGATCAGACACAGCCATCGGCCTCGCTCCCGACATTAAACTAAGACTAGACGATATTTTATTGTGGGGACTAGTTTCCACGTCAGGCCTATTTACATTTTGGTACTTATTTACACTGTTATAAGATATTTTATTAACTATATCACTATTTTGTTCGCTACTTGTATCTAAATTGCCTAACGAGGGTAGGTTAATGTCTGGCGGTCGGTAGCTGTATGAAGGTGCGCCATCTATTGGCTTCGTCATAAATGAGGGCCGTTGCGTTTGATAGCTGGGCCTTGAGATGGTTTGTGTGGATGGTTCCGGCGTTCTTGTTGTAGTTGTACGCTGCGTACTAGATGGCGCTGTGTACACCCGTTCCGTTACTGTAACTGGGGGTGGTGTCGCTGAAATTCAAACAGAAGTAAAACTGTAAGGACTGTACCAAAAATATATATTTCAAACAGGAGATAAACTGGTCAAAGGGGCTCTAAAATACTTATACTTTTTATGAAAATTCTTGTGAGTTTTGTGAGATTTTGTAGATATAGTTTGATTTTGAATACATAGGTAGGTACGTACAGTAGTCACCAATGAATCTATTTTCTAGGTACCTACCAATTTAGATACGTTACTTTAACCAAGCACTAACTTAGGTTAAAATATGTACTTAGGTTGTGTACAGGGGTTACATATTCAAAATTATCTAATTGATAAGAAAATTGATGCGCCATACGAGGTTGCCATTGGGAACTTTTTGTCCGACGAGAACTAGTTTTTATCGCTTAGATAATAGCTATTGGTACAAGTGCACATCAATTGAATTTTTTCCTCTCAAGGACCTATGAATCCGGTAACTGACCTTCCACCGCCTTCTCCGGCAGCAAGCAGCAGCTTCCGAAGAAGAAGTTGTCGACGCAGACCCCTGCATGTGTGCCTCCCAACCTGTTGCATTCTTGCACCCAGAGGCACGCGCCGCGCGCGCCGCCTGCGGTGCACGACTTGCGCGTCATTTTGTAGCCTGGAAGAGAAGGGAGAAATTAGTAAGAAAGATGAATAAATATAAACTTAATTATGTGCTTTCCAGTAGTGTTCCGTTGAAAAGTAAGAGTAAAAGTATATTTATATCCTAATTACATGTGAGAGGTTGGTTCATAAAATAATACAGTGTCAATGTAATTTGCCCTTTATGGGCGTGCAATTAATGATTTACATGCATTTTTAACCACTTAATTATAATAAAATAAAAAAGAACACTTAAAAAGTCAAAAATAAACACAGTACCTACACATGTCAATTATATTTGTATTTGTATTTCAGATAAACTATGTCTTTATTCAATCTAAATAAATAAATTGAAAGCATCAGCATTGCCATACAGCGGGGCAATGTAGCCAGCGTCTTGGGGACACTTCTAATTCTAATTGGTATTGAATGGATCAGTCGAGCAACCTATAGATTGTTTGCAAGAGCCTGTAGTTAGCCAAAAAAAATCTATTGTAAATACTAGTTGCAATTTCTTTCCATTCTGTGATTGTAATTATTTATGTTAATTAAGAATAAAATGCAAATTAAATGTAAAATATTAGAAGAGAAACGAGGAAGGAAGTAATATTGTTCCACAGAGGTTGAATTTGGGGCGATGAGAAACCTAGTAATATTAATAAATTATTATTGAATTTTCTATTCAGATTGATCTCGCTTTGCTCAGGCTTCAGTGTAAAATGAGAACCAAAGACAAAAATTTAATTAGGTCAATGTTGTTCTCTTGGAGTTTTAATAGAACTGAAACACTTTTAGTTAAGCACCCTCTATGATTCGTACTGCGAACTAAATTGTAAACTGCTGAAAATTTCAGTCAGTCTGTTATGGGCAAGTTTTACGCTCTGCTACACGGAAATAAATTATAGTGAAGTATTTTCATCCTCAGCTGAGAGATGGCGTTAGCAGTGCTAAGAAGATGAGAGAACGTGTTTAAAAATTAGATATTTTTGATTGTTTTATTGATCAATAATTTTAGTCCATTTATTTTATAGAAATTTAATGAATGAATTGGAATGAACGAATGAATTTTTTATTTGTTAAGTTTAAGAATTTTGAATGAATGATTTCTTTTTGCTTATTTATACTCAACTCTGACACATACAATAAAAAATCATAGAAAAGAAAACAGTTTAGTTGAAGCATGAGACTAATAAAAAATATGATGGCAATAATTGGAAAATAAATTAAATAATATTTGAATTATAGCGATTCGAATATATTTTGTGTATTGTTTAAATAACTATAAGAATCTTGCTCAAATTCTACAATATGACTTGCCTTGTATAACATCCAATGTTATAATAATAAATGAATACAAATACACAGATGTAATCATTTTAAAATCCTTTAAACATTACAAACCACCTACTACCATGTAATTTCAAGATGCTAAATTCTTGTAAGCATTACCTATGTAGTAGGCAGCATTATTATTATCTATGGCATTACAATCTTATTGAACACTTCACAATACCGTTGCCAGGCTATCACAATAATTCCTCATTGCATTGTCTGCTAAACACAGGCGATGTTTCTATTTATTGGCTACTAAACTATTGCAGACATTCTAATCTTCTCTCTGACTCCCCATTGTTTATGTTTGTATCGCATGATTAGGGCGTGTCTGCAGTAGATACATCAATATCTATTGAAAAGAGATGAGGATGAGTGAAACTTTAGTTCATCATCAGCGTAAAGCAGTCCACAGCTGGACATAGGCCTCCCCAAATGAGCGTCATGTGCCCTGTCTTCAGCTTGCCGCATCCAACATCTACCTGCAGTCTTTCGCAGGTCGTCGTCCCACCTGGTCGGAGGGTATCCTACACTACGTTTACCGAGTCGTGGTCTCCACTCAAGAACACGTTTGCCCCAGTGATTGTCGGTTCTTCGCAAGAGTAACTTAAAAAAAATACAAAAAAAAAACTTTATGTGTACCTACCTAAGAAATGAAGAAAATATTATAAATAGGTAACCCCAACATGTTAAAACTAAACGACCAACGACCAACGACAACATTATAAAACCTCTTACTAAAACAAAGCTTTTAAAAGCTTCAGGAAACAATTATAAAAATTATGCTCAACTAAAGTATCCCAGCGGACAAAGTTTTAATAAAATGCAAAACCACCTTTAGAAGATAATTTTCAAAGGATTTATATTCCTGCAAATGCACAAGAGCCTTTAGGGAAGGGGGTACAGATAATAAATTTACGAGTGGTGGTCTACCGGCGGCTCAAGCTGCCTGATGCATCTGTGTACCGTAAGGACATAGTCTTCGCAAGACAGTTGGTCTTGTTAAACTTTACAAAAAAGTAAGATAAGATCAAGAACAACAATGTAAAGAAAAAGAAGAAACAATTCGTTTTATAATCATCTAGGATCAAAATAATAAGGAAGATAAATTTAACGAACCCAAACTCGATGGAGCTAAGTCGTTGCGTTTCGGAGTTCCTAAAGCCACCTTCTGTCTCCAGACCAGCTTGATGGTACCAAAATATGTCAAGAAACTTACATACCTACGTGTAAGTATGCTCAACTTCAACTCAACCGGTTCACGAGTTGACGATAAATTGTCATAAATTCAGTTGCAAGATTTGTGTCACACAAAATAATAGGGCAAGTAGAATAAAAGCTTGTAAAAAATAATTAAACGCATTTTGACCCTTACGACAAAAGTTGAACATAGTTCAGAAGACAGTGAATGACATTTTGTATCAATAACAGAAAAAGGCTAATTCCAAGGTATCAACAGACTGCACGCATTCGTGCACGATCTTTCTCATTTGTTTAAATGTAATGTGATTTTTTTTTCTGAGTGCCCGTGATGCCGGACACCCTGTATATGTGTACTTTTTCAGTGACCAAAAAGCGTGAAAATTGCGTCATCGTCACCACACGCTTCCCAATATAAATAAAATATAAAATCACTTAGTTTTCATTTCTATCGGCAGTCCCCAAACACTGCCCCTCATGTTTTTTTTCTGTACCAGCTCTTTTACACAGCCTTGTGACACACGATGAATTGGCTCAATAAGTACTACCATTTTAGTAATATTGATGGCTGTTCCCGGAACACGTGGGAATTATGCAAGGTAACGCATTTCAGTCTATCTGCCATCGCTCATTGGGATTTACCGTTCACTCGCTACTTATTATTTTAAATGGACAATGGATGTTGCGCTTTGCAACTTTGTAACGCCTGGGCTTGGTCAAACAGGAGAATATCGTGAATATGGATTCAAGGAAAACAGGAGCTATATCAATAGATCTTGTATGGATACGATCTATAGGAATAGCTCCTGTTTTCCAACAATTGAAATAACTGGATGTAGATAAACAAAAATAACCTTTTTTACGAGACTTGAAAACGTGATCTTCCTTCAGTACGGGAATGCTCTAATCAATTGAATTACGAAATCAAGTAACCGCTGAGTTGAAAATTTCTGGGACACCCTGCGAAATTGTTTTGGGATTCTTCTAGATTATACCCCACTATAATAATATAAATTTTACGTCCACATACATATGTACCTATAAATTGTCTACAGTTTATGTACATTACATTGTGGACAATGGATAAAACCATACCTCAGCATGGTTTATCAAGAGACACTGGACTTGTACCTGCTGGATACAGTTACTCATGGATTTACTAAAGCCCCATTTTCTGAACCATGAAACAGTAGAACAAAACCTCAGCACGTCAGCACAGAACAGTGTCCCTTACCACGGTTTATGTTCAGTCGTCAGCAGTAAAGCCATCTGACAACCAGAGAATGTACAGGGTCCCAATCCTTGGGCAACTCAATTTTCAACTCTAAGCAGAAAGGTATAGATTCCTCTGGTCGTATCTCTCAAACATACAAACATTTTCTCGGTGTCGGGGCACTGAATGACTTAAAATGAAAGATAAACCAACATAAACCAGACTTATCGACAACAGGCGTGTGGTTACAATTTGTGCTATTATATTCACAGTCACAGTTCACTTCGGTAAATACCTCAAATGTTTTTGCACTTAGTTCGATTGATTTGCTAACCATATTATGAATAGTTTTTAATTAAACGAATTCAGCATACTATAATTATTATCTCAAAAAGCTTTATTAGCTAATTGTCTAACTGGGTAACACAATTTTTAAATCCACTAAAGGACGCAAAGCTACCCAGAATTATGTTCCATATTTGTTGTTCAAAAACTAAAATAAAATATTTTCGTTTTCATCTATCTTTCCCATTAATATCTATCTGGAAATAATGTTCAGATCCTAGGTTTCATTTGTAACAAAAATATAGCTGAAAATTGCCTCGAGATGGTTCTAGAAAAGAGTTCCCGGTGGCGGACCTCTAATCAACATGGCAAGGCCACTACCGTAGCCCCTGAAAGAATTCTACCTACAGTTGTATTACTTATTTATATAACCTTTTTAGGTGCGTGCTGCTCAAAAACCCCCACAGAGTATGAAACAATAGGTATACTAACTGTAGAGATTATAAATCTACTTATAATACGTATATTTATTTCAATATAGGAGATGGGGAGACTTTCCTAATGCTGCTTTATATTCAACGGCAGAAATAAGCAAAATAAACAACAAGCTCAGCAAAATATACGATGGGGTATCCTTTAACAAAAACCAACAATACAAGGTTACGGCATTAATATTCATAACTAATAAGAGGCGGCGAGAGGCGTAAATTACAGAACTAAAACCATAAGCTACGACTTACAGGCTATTTGCATCTGCTGTCATGGGTTCAAGACATCGTATATTATACTTAGGTTTCTATATTCTATGTTATTGAGAGCTAGATATAGCTACATAATGTGCTAAGGTTTTAACCTTTAGCTATAAATCCTTTAGAATGATTTTTGTATGAACTTTTCTGAAAAGTACTGAAATTTAAATTTTTGGTAAACAGTAGGATCGGGAACAGCTTTCCACCAAAAATGCACTCTTATAATTCTTACGTGCATTTACCGTTCTCTTGTGCACTCAAGAGAACGATAAATTCAAAACAAACAACTAAGTGCAAAATAAAGATCGTCTTATAGAGACATAGACAACTAAAGCCTTGAAACACTATGAGCCTGCACGTGCACACAAATAGACACTGTAAGTATAGAAACAGTGGCACAAATTGTTTCCTGAATTGTGCTGTGCTGAGTCCGAGTTTAGAATTTTGGTATTCTTGACACGATTTATCAAGTTTATTTAAGTTACAGTTATCGTTGTGTTCATGTTTGTTACTGAAAGTGATGAGCTTTGTTAGACCAATACAGTTGTGTTCTTCTAAACGATTATCTGATGTTGTCAGCTTTGCCAGTTTGTTGTTGCTATTATTGTTCAGAAGGAAGCCATCACTTAACACTTAATTTATATTTATAACTACAATATTACACAGAATAATTGCTCAAAGCAAAGCTACAAAAAACATTTTCCGCCATTATTTGTTGACGTCTTTAGCATTGACAAACTAATATTATCCATGACACATGCACACGTGACCCTGCTGGATCTACAGAGTGCCTCTCCGGGTCCTCTCATCATCATCGTCATCCTCGGGTCGCACCGCAAAGGCTGGGCAGTGAATGGGTTAAATCATGTTTTGTTTAAATATGCCTAAGTTCTGCTTCCGTTTTCTTGTAACACCATCGTTAAAGCAGTTCAGTAAATTCGCTCTGCGCAGATGAGTTACTGCATCGTAAAGTTACAAAAGTACTACAACTAGGACCGTATTTCGTGTCTTTCAACTCACAACTGTGGGGGCGATAAATTGCTCACAATATATCGTCGGCCGCTTTGGCTACCGGTTTGTAAGCGCACGATTCAATATAAATATTTGCTAGGATTTTGTTCTTTTGATGGGAGTGGGAAATTTAACTAGTCAGTTATGTCTTTTGCTGAAGCTTGAATATTTTTGAAAGCCACCTTTCATATATAATGATTTCCTTGAACTAAAGTTTGATATGTATATTTTTTTGTGATACAGATTTTAATGGAAATACGGCTTATGGTGCGATAGTTGTCTGTTATGTGTGATGTTGTGTGTGTATAATAGTTTATGTCCGGTCCTGTGATACGAGTACGATCATTTAATCCTGATATTGCTGCTAATTGACTAATCTAAACGCTGTTTCTTATATCTTGACACTTCCAGAAGCTGTACTCTCTAAGTCCATGATGACGCGACTCGGGAAAGTATCCCTGGTTTCGCAATCGTGGTTTGCTTTCGACGAATTGTCGGACGATTTGATAGCGACTGATTTATTGCGGAATGGAATGTACGACCTTTGCATTTTTTGTTTGAAAGCTAAACGTACATCTTTCAGAAGGAACTGCAAATAAGAATTCGTTGAAATCGTATGAAATTCAGCATACTTGTCCGCGTCGAGTTCGATGCAACGTCATAATTCATTTGTTTCCCTAGACATGTTCGGTTTGAATAGGTTCGTGAGATCGAGAAAGAACGAGTACAGAGTATGAATGAATGAATGAATGAACGAATGAACACTTTATTGCACAGAGCAGGCTACTAATGCTACCCCAGAGTCTTGGCGATACCTATCCTATTGTTTGGAATCCTCGAAAAAAGTCATTTAAGGTACCTTTATTAAAAATAAATAAAGTTAATTAAGATTATTTTTAGGAAAAGCTCGTCTCCAAAAGATAATGAAAACCAATGTAATGAAAAACCAACACCAATTATTCAACATCGCAAATGACAATTGGAAATTCCATGTTCTAGTTCTTCTTCGTCAAGTGACAATTTACATCACAGGGTTTTCAGACTTAGTTATAGTTACGACTCGATTACGACCAATTACTTATAAGACAGACAGGGCGCTATGGCGCTCATTGGGGGAGGCCTATGTCCAGCAGTGGACTGCTATAGGCTGATGATGATGATGACTAATAAAACCGTATCTGAATTTGTATCAGATTAGGTACTTATTACTGCTTCTTACAGTGTATAGAACCTGGGTATTCGTGACCATCATTATTTATTTATCTAATAAAGAGTTCCCCAAGCATATTACACACTATCAGTATCACGTCATTGCCGTTACTAAACAGTTTACTTCAAAACCAGTTTTAATCATGTCGTATCGTATGGCACTGTGTCGTGTCGTATCAATGTGTTTAATCTTCAAATTCCTATCTACTGTAGGTTCTGAGTGCAGATTGTCTGCGGAATGAGGACATCCGCACAATCTGTCGGGAAATTAACATCCGCGTGCACAGATTATTTCGGGGAAGCGAACATCGCTGGCGAGGGCTTAGTGGGGTATGGCTGGCTCATTTAGTTTCTAATCTGAAGGAACAAGTTGGAGTGAAATAAGCTAAATCTCGGTGCTAGAGTATTAAATGAGGACATTCATTTCTTGCTGCCAAAACATAATTTAGTCTGTATTTTCATAATGATAATTAAATATAATTATACTAATGAAAATATTTATTTATTTAATTTCGTCCTGTTTTGTCTCACTGCATTGCAAAGGCTTTCTTCCATGATAGGATAATAAACTTCACAAAATTTAAATTCCTATAATAATTAGATTAAGTTTGAATATGAGTGCTTTGGCATTTGGTAAGCCTAAAATATTAAGTTATTAAAAATCTGACTATGAAAATCTAAAAATCAGAACTGATCCAGCTGTTTCCTCTTTATAATCAACGTGGCTAAAGAGGCTCGGTAATGCTTTGATCACGTACAAATATGATAACACAGATATCTACACATAACGCGTGTTCGAACCAGTTCGGATAACATTAGGTAAATCAAACACCGTTACCAATTCCTATGCAAGCAATAAATTATCAACGTAATCTCGATATTAATAATTAAAGTGAGGTAAAGCCGCCCTAGTTTCCTTTAGATTAGAGTTGGCTGGGTCTTTCTTGATCTTAGCTGAGGCCGGATGAAAATTCTGACGGATTTTTTTTAAGAGTTTTACGGCCTTTAGGATTATATTGATTCTAGTAGCTGCATTTTTCATAAATGCATGGATTGTTGTATCTTTGTTGCGTGATTATGAATTTTCTGGTACATATGTACATATATACAGGCTTAAATCATAATGGGGACAATTTTTTGGACGATCTGCAAATCTTTGTTCTATTCATTAGTTTTGGCGTAAAGGAATAGGAAACATTATATCCGTCCAAACTTTCGCATTTATAATAGGTATTAGTGTGATATTGATATTATAATTACTATTGTTACTTGGTTCTAGAATCCAAGATATTTTAGGACAACAAAGGGCATGAAAAATCATGAAAAGTTCACAAAAACTAAAAATAATAACAAAACAACGTATCGTGACATATTGAAAACATCACGTATAAAAGCAGTTAAAACTAAAAATATTCTCGAAATTCGACGATAATATCCGATTATCCAAAATATCATAAAATATATTCGACCTGTTAACAGTTCAGTGTCAAAATTAGCCGTTCGATTGTAACGGCCTATTATGCAATTTTCCGGCTTTTTCATACCACTTGGCAATGGCAACACTACCGCTTTAATTAGTAACACGATAAGAACAGAAACACCTGTGTTTGCCCTTTTACTCTCGAAGGGAGAGATAAGGAGAGCATTAATAATGTGCGGCCGAGCAGCTGGCTCCTAGTTCGGCTCTAGTTCTGTAAAAACTTTCCATTTTACTGGTTTCGACAGATGTTAGTATTTCGTACTAACTGTAGTGAACAATTTTCAGTTAGAAGACACATCACGCACAGTTAGCTACACACAAGATTTAGTTTAAAGCCGTGAGCTTTATCAAAAAAATTTTCATTAAAAGTCAAAGAATATTTATTGCAATTAGGAAACATGTGGAAATGATTGTACATATAAAATGCGTAACTATGTAATTTGCCCAATACGGGCATGGAATTCTTTCTCTAATTACATGCATTATTTCATTATATTTTATTTTTCATCTTTTTCATACCGGACTTTATTTTTATTTCACTATTATCTTGGTTGTGTAGAAGCCAAAAAAATGCATTTTTGGACATTACGTTGTACGGATACATCAGATTCTTTCCTTTTTAATTTATCTGAATAAATATCTAAAATGTTTGCTTACATATTCGAAGCAACACTAAAACCTAAAATAGTGTCATCCGTTTCTGACAAGATGAGAATGATGATGATATAACTGCTGCAACTGATATATAAATATATAATAAATTAATTTCTACGTGTCATATGGAATAAATAAATAAATAATGCTGGACAATTCACACACCATCATCTACCCCAAACTAAGCAGAGCTTGTGTTATGGGTACTAGATGACTGATAAACATAATACAATACATTACATAGATAGATATTTTATTATTATACATAGAAAACGACCAGAACACCTGGAACAAATATCTGCAGATCGTACACACAATTTTTACGAGGCGGGAATCGAACCCGCAACCTCCTGCGTCGCAGGCGGACCTTCGCCCACCGCGCCACATCAGTCGTCAAATAATTTAATCATTATTAATTTAAAACCTACACTGTAACATTATTCTGGCAATATAACATATTTAATCTATAATCTGTCTGTATTGTAAAAATTACAACTAAAAAAGTCATAAAGATACTTAGAGAATTAATTCTCTAAGAAAATATATCATTTGTAGGCTTAGAGAACTAAGTTTGTAGTTTGTAGGTGCTCATGCAAATGATTAGATTGCCTATAAAACATGATGGTTTCATCATCTGAAATGCAATGCAAAATCCTATGCTGAAAGGCCTAATAAATCCTGGGTGAACTGAATAATTCAAGATCTCATTTTGCTGACAAGGCCAATAAACCCAGACTATACCATTTGCCTGAAATACTATAACGTAAAACTGTTATTTCTTGAGTTACTGCTATCATGGATGAATTTACACTGAAACCATTCTGATTTATAAATATAAGTACTGCCCGCGGCTTCGCACGCGTTGTCCCTATGGAAACGTTTAAGATTATTTCTATCCTATGGGTACTGATTTATCGGATAATATATATAGCCTATGTTTTATTCTGGGCCCAGAACGAACTGTATGCAAAATTTCAGCCCGATCCGAAAACGTAACAAACATCCATCCATACATACAAACTTTCAGGTTTATAATATTAGTAGAATATTGCATTTAGCGTATTCTACGAAATAGGAATAAAAAATTATATTAACCGATTTCGAAAAAGGAGGAGTTTCTGTGTTGTAAGTATTGTTTTTTGTATGTTCGGCGATTTTTCAATCATTTATGGAGTGATTTGACTTGAATGATTCTTTTGCAGTTGTATAGTAGATAATTGAAAGATGACGACCGATGTGGCGCGATGGGCGAAGGTCCGCCTGCGACGCAGGAGGTTGCGGGTTCGATTCCCGCCTCGGAACAAATGTGTGTACAATCTGCAGATATTTGTTTCGGGTGTTCTGGTCGTTTTCTATGTATAATAAAAAAAATATCTATCTATGTAATGTATTGTATTATGTATATCAGTTATCTAGTACCCATAACACAAGTTCTGCTTACAATGGGGCTAGATAATGCTGTGTGAATTGTCCAGCATTATTTATATATTTATTTATTTAATTTAGAGATGGTCTTATAATAATTTTATTCCCGAACGATTAGTATTTATTTGAAACTAAGGGATTCGAAGTCGGTTTTTAGCTCTTTCGAAATAATCATATTATTGTGATGACAGTATGCAAATACCTAAACATTTTCGACTAATGTTAACGGATCCAGGATTATACGATCGTCAGTAATGGGACATGACTCAGAATGTGAATACTTCTGATAAATATTTAATGTGACACTCTCAGAAAAGAATGCAGTAGTATTTTTAGACGCATATAAAATAGGAAAAGCAATGTCTAAATTGCTAGTTTTTGCAACGAAATTGAAAAGCTTTCAAGATTAATACAATACACTTTGCGTCAATTACAAGACGTCATCTATAATGGGATATTTACCATGATTTGATTGGGTAGTTATTTCACGAGCAAGCCTGAGTCCCTACTTTTTATAAAAACTCATCCAAGGCTTAAACAAATCAAAACAAATCACACGCTTTTATGAATGAAAAAGAGAAACAAAGCCCTTCGGGATGCTTTCGCTTTCAACCTCGCCTTTCGACTTACGTAACGCCCATTGATGCATCAGCTGTACAGGTTAGATGCACTTCCGAAGTGGCACAGCAATGAATTGCAATGCAGCAATTGTCATGAGACAAAGACGGCCTTCCTTGACTATTCATGAGGTGAATGAATTGTCAGACAGATTCGATTTCGTTGGGCTCTGTCAGTTCCTACTTGAATACCTATTGATCAGCAGGGTAATTCGGAGCAGTGGGATTAGGTGGTGGATTTATTCACGTGATAATCTGTTAAGGGCAAGAAAAGCATCTCGCCTTTTTCAAAACGACATTGGATAATACAATACAATAATACTTTATTGTACACAGATCATTAGAAAAGACAGGTTTCACACACGCGCACGCACGCACACATTAAAGTTAAAGTGAATATTCATTAAATGACATTGGCAATACAGTTTTTTAAATAACAGTAACAGTTTATAAGAATCTGTTACTTTATCTGTGCTTACCAACTAAATATAAATAAATAAATAATGCTGGACAATTCACACAGCATTATCTAGCCCCATGGTAAGCAGAGCTTACCGGTGTGTGTCTGTGTTATGGGTACTAGATAACTGATATACATAATACAATACATTACATAGATAGATATTTTTTATTATACATAGAAAACGACCAGAACACCCGGTACAAATATCTGCAGGTCGTACACACAATTGTTCCGAGGCGGGAATCGAACCCGCAACCTCCTTCGTCGCAGGCGGACCTTCGCCCACAGCGCCACATCGGTCGTCATGTCAATATGTAGGTACATACGCGACTAAAACACTATTATTGGAGGAGCATTCTTTCATTTTCTCGCGAATTTCTCCCCTTTAATAAAAGTTTCCACAGGGTATGCTAAAAACCTTTCAGCTCAAAAAAGAAAAGCCTAGCTAAGTGTTTTCCTTCACAAAGGTCATGGAAAAGAAACTTCAGTGGCCGTTTGTATATCTTCTTTAAGAGCTTTTATTTATAAAGCAGTTTTATAACCTTGAGTGCCTAGCTTTGGAAAAAATAAAAAAAGGTTTTGTTGGAAGATATTTATTATATTCTTATAGATTTTTTTGAGATAGATATTTTCTTCGGAAAGGGTTGCTGAGTGTTATTACCGCTCTTTTGTTGTTGTTTTTTTTAACAAAATAACTTAACATTATAACTAATAAACACATAACTAACTTGTGAATTGTCCAGCAGTAGATATGTATTTATTTAAGGTTTTTGTTATTAAAGTGCGTAAGCCCTCGTACTCGGGGTAATCTCTAAGATATTAAATAATACCTCTAAATATAATTTAAAAATAAAATATGTAATTGCTCTGAATGTTTATGTAAAACATCTTTGGTAAAAACTTTTATAACACGACCACGACTCGGTAAACGTAGTGTAGGACGCCCTCCGACCAGGTGGGATGACGACCTGCGAAAGACTGCAGGTAGATTCTGGATGCGTCAAGCTGAAGACAGGGCGCTGTGGCGGAGGCCTATGTCCAGCAGTGGACTAATATAGGCTGATAATGATGAAAAAATTGTATATACTATGCATACTAAGCTACTATAGCTTAATCGTACGTTCAAAGGGGCCAACTGTTGAGGCTAAGCAAAAAAACAGTAAGGTATTTACAATTTTGACCAAATGTTACTTTATATTTATGAAAACTCTAAAAAGGTTGACCGGTGTGACATTATGGTTATTGAACGATTGTTGATGATAATTGTGGTAAAAGTCAAGAACGTCTTTAATCCAAGAGGCGTCTCTTGGCAAACAATTCCTACTACTATTTCTCAGAAAATTAGTACTACTCAAAAGCGTGGACAACTGTATTCTAAGTGGTCAAGATTCCTAAGTGCTTTAAAGTGTAATTGGGCAGGTTTTGTGTCTTATTGTAAGTAGATAGATTACTTTTTGCAATAAAGTGGCACAGAAGGTAGTAGTCGGTGATTTCCGCTACCATTAAGGGAATAATGTCCCCATTGGCAGAGAATAGCGTACTTCTTGGAAACTTTCACGTTGCTTCTGAACGACTGTGATGATTTCTACCGAGAACCTACATAAGTGCCTGGTAAGTACCTGGAGTTTTTAAGTAATGGGCATGGGCGTCGCCAAGGGGGGAAAGGGGGGGGGGCGATCAGCTGAGATGGTTCCCCAAATAATTAGTATTTGTTTGTTAACTTAAAAATCAGTGAAAATATTGCCTCAAACCTGGCTTTTGGTTAGTGTGCTACAAACTTCAAAAAATCGCATGCAACGACAAAATTTATGGGGCTCGCTTCGCTCACCGATAATATCTGGTACTTCTGGTTGTGGTTTATGGCTCCACCGCGATTAAGGTATCTTTGACCACCATCGCAAAAATTAATATAGGTAAAATTAATACGCAAAGTCCTCCGCAGCAGTCGCTTCAGGGGTGTAATAAGTGTAAACCTCCCCTGAATGCCTCAAGTCGTATCTTTCCCTGGCCTTTTCATCGAAGTGGGCCCGCATAATTGGATAAAAAGGTTGATTCGATTTGCTACATAATATCGATGTCAATTAGGAACCTTTGGCAAATTCATTAAGTCCCACACAACCCAAACCACCTACGCATCCTACCCTCTCTGACCGAAAATAACTTCCAAACTCATTTTACACTCCATAAACTTGAAACAAGCCGAAAGCCTGAAAATACTTTATTCAACAAGCACGTAATCTGGAGCCATAATACACTGGAGTAATGTCCTTGGGAAACCTCATCAAACTTTCAAATCCCTTCCTGACACACTCTGGTGACTTTAAGAACTGGTGCACAATAGCGACTTACAACTTAGAACGAGACAGAGACCGACGTCGATGCAGCAAAGTGATTATAATGTATAAAGACTTCAAAATCAATATCAGCGACACAGTCCGGCGAATTGGTGCTATATCACTACATAGTATAAAACAAAGTCGCTTCCCGCTGTCTGTCTGTCCCTAGTATACTTAGATCTTTAAAACTACGCAACGAATTTTGATGCGGTATTTTTAATAGATAGAGTGCCTCAAGAGGAAGTTTTATAAACCATTTGACACATAGATTTATGGGCATGTAGGTTATGTATACCTAAATATAATTAATATTGTGGGCTACGCTGCCGACAGTGCTTTGTCAACTCGTCGGCAGCTTGCGACTTTGGTTTTAGACTCCATTACACTTGCAAGAAAACAACGCATACCGTTAATGAAAGTTTGACTCATCTTCAGTAAGGTATGTCCTTACTGATGATGAGTCAAACTTTCATTTGAGTGGGATTAGCCATAAATAAATAAGGTTATAACTTACACGGTAACACTTAACACTTATTCTCGTTTAATTTTCAAAGCTTAGGTATACCCGGATCAGTATAATGTATGTATAGGAAATAGGACCGTACCTCGTCAAAGTGTATATTTTAAGTTATATTTCTCATAATATATGAAGGTATAGGAGCATTGTCAAAAAATATCCGACCACGTTTATTTCACTTTGAAATGCTCTGATTGCGCGTGGAGTAAGCGGTGATTGCGGTGACTAAATTCGCGGTGGTCGCTAATTGCTATTGAGACAATACCCCTTTCTTAGCCTCTCTTGTGTGGAACGCTGATTTTGGCCCTTATTGAAAATGACGTTGACGTAATAATATTAATTTTTTGTTGAAAAGTTCTGTTGATAAATCAAAATGGAAGGGGGTGATGTAATAATAATATCTGTGCTGTTGGCTTCGGCTCCATGCAAGCCTTCCAAAGGACCGGGTCACTTTATGGCCCGAGATCATGGTATATCAATAACTTTAATTATTTATAGTTAAAAATATAGTCAAAATGATTTAATTAATTAATTAATAATTGTTATTAATAATTTAATTAATAATTGTTCTCTTCAAAGCTCACGTTTAAAACTAACTTGTATCTACCTACACATTAGGGGAGGACGATGATGATATTATATATAACTGTATCTCAAAACAACATTGAGTGAAAAACCTGTGGTTAGGTAATAGGTACTTCGGTTAAAAGATTACCTATTTGCTCAAAGAACAAACATATTTAATTCGCTTATAATGTATGTAAACAACTAAACTTGTACTTAGTACCTACTTATATTGTATATCTTGTATATTTACCCCTGAGTCCTGGGTAGGGAAGTAGATGTAGCTTACGTATTATCCTATGTCGGTATCAAATTCATAATGTAGCTTCTAATGCCCTTAGAGTACCTTATCATATCAGTCCTTTCCATCGGTCCTTTCCTTAGCCGCCCTTAATAGTCCTTGAAACCAACAAAATACTGGACTATAAAGGGCCTCCTGACCTCTCTCGTCTAGTGAAGGGGCGAAATGTCAATTGTGACACCTCAACAGTTTTTACGGTCAAATCTTACCAACATTTTCTCTTTGAAGTAAAATTTTGCGAAGGGCCCTTGACATATCAAACTCTTCTTTGTGTATTCGAAGCTTTATCTGAGCCAAGTGCTTAAAAATTCCATTAATTCCATAACAAAACAAAGCATTTACGTCATTCGAAAATGAGTAAGTCTCATTTTCAAACCACAAATTGTACCCGAATTTTTGGACCGTTGCCCACAAAATACTTTGACCTTAATAGGCTCCAAAAAGACACCTCTGCATTCTATTGTTTTATCAACAATGGGAATGTTGAAATGTCCTTCGGTTACCAACGTGTCGCCACATATTCAGTGGTCTGAGTTAATAGACCCTTGCAATAGGGACCTCTTTGTTCTCAACGTTGTGACAACGAAAATGGTGTCCAATTTGTTGACATTGTTCGTCAAATTATTGAATGAGCAGTAGCAAATTTTAAAGAGAAATTACCTATAGCTACAACCAATTCAAACAAGTAGAAGACCCACAAATAATATTTGGAATATTCTCATGTACCTATTTCGGATCAAGTGAACCTCGCAGTAAACCAGCAAAATTAGGCAAAGAGCTACAAAGTTCTTCAGCAAAGAAAACAACCATATTTCAGAAGTTCTTATCATATTTCTCTGCAGCAATACTCTCCAGCTTTATCCGCGAGGCATGGGAATGCCCCAAAAAGCATTAGGATTTGGCAGCGCTATCTTTTAGCGATAATGGAAAAGTTAAATCTTTGGAAGTAAGCTGGACTGACTTTGTCAACAGATCTTCGTCAAAGTAACTCTGTCAATGTCGAGTGCCTTGACTTTGCCTTTTAGTTTAGAAAAATAACTTTATCTTATAGATTTATTTCAGTGGTTAATTTGGCACATCAACCTTTATAATATGAAAATTTGGATACTATGTTTGTTTTATCTTCTAGCTAAAGTACTAAATACTAGTCGTTTTTTTAAGAGGAACAACTTCACGAAATCTCGTCCAAAGCCACGACCAGAAAGCTAGATAACGATAAACTCAGCATAACTAATTTCTTAAATATTTGCTCTGACGTCTTTCTCTTTACAAAAGGATAATAGAATTCTCGTTGAGTAAAAATACAATTTACGAATTTCAAAGTTTTCACTTGATGAGGGTTTGAGTGAGAAAACTCCTAATGATCATTTACTTTGTAATTATGTTGCGTCACCAAGTGTTGAATTAATTATTTAACTGTAACTCCCTTTCGCGAATAAAATAAACTTGGAGAACACAATTTGTTCACGATATTTTTGCGGAAAATAAATTTGGTATCAATTTTCTGTCGGCTTATCTCTTTACGAAATAAACCAATGTTTTTCTGATTTATAAAATCGTCAGTTTTTCAATTTATCCTCGTCAAAAATGACATCGCTTAATGAAGCTGGAATAAAACGTTTAAAGGTTTTACCCGACGTCAACATTGTGATCGGGTTTCCAGACTTTGATTTGGTTGACTTAGATGAGATTTGTTCTAGAATATTCGTTCTGGAATTTTCAACCCTGAAGCCAGCAAACCCTGAACACAATGACGTGAGTAAATAACGTGCCCATATGGCGTAAAATGTAATAGATCACAATAACGACCGGGTGCCGTGCTGTTTCATCATAAAGACCACACGTGGTTGTCTTTAGCCGCGTTATTGCACAGCGAGGCTTTTAGGCTTTATTTGCTTTGAAATAGGAAAATGGTTTTTATGAAATTATTTTCTTATTTGTTCCTTTTACATTGAAACAGTGCTCATGAACAGTTGTTGTATCAACCTACCAGTTGATAAATAAGAATTAAAAATTTTGGCAGATTATTGTTGATTTTTTAAAGTTTGTCCATCGAAGTATTGGTCTGGCAGCCGGTACGGGTGGCGCAAAAATCATATTGTCAACAAATAAGTAAAAAGGTGTCTTTTAACACTTTGACTGCGATTTTTTTATCGACGACTGCGATCTTTTATTTAACCTAAAAAATTCGTGCTGCCGCTCTACACAGCGGTTGTGTTGCGCCGCACATGCGTTTCGTTTGAAAAATATTACGGCTGTGCTGAGTCACAAAGATCTGTATTTTCTCAGCCGCTGCGCTAGTGTGGATTTACGCATATTAGTCACTTGTAGAAAACACATACCGTGTGATTTCAGCACTCAAAGTGTTAAATCTTTTGAAAAACATGTTCTGAAGTGCCCTTATGTTCCCTTAGGTTTTCAAAATTTTAAGTTTTTTATAACACACTTTCAAATGTAAATACTAGTTCTAAATCTTGTTTCTATTCCTCAATTGTTATTTTCTTTGTTTATATCAAAATCATTCATATAGATCTCCAACAGCCTATCAGTTTCAACGAAAGTTTTTAGTCTCAACAATCTTGTACGACTCTATGTATGTAGATTAGGTACCTATCCAGTATCCATAGCAAGGTAAGCCCGCAAGTAAGACCTAGTAATTACATAAAATGACTATCGGAAGCGCTAGTGCAGGAATTTCCCCGCATTGTTCCAAAGGGAAGTGCCCGTAATAGCCATAATGGGCTATTGTCTGCACGATGGACTTACATTATGGATATGGTGGTTAGATTATGTAAGGAAACTGAATGGTACAAATCTTTACCTCCTGAGTCCAATGGAGATGGATAGTTGGATAGACATTCGCCACAGTCCGGTCTTTTGTTATATACAAAAACAAATAAAAACAAATTGGGTGAGGCCACGGTACTAATGCCCTGCCGTGTACTCCTCATTATGGTATTATTGGAGCTGATGTATGTAGTTAATGTAAATAATACAATACAATACAAAAATTATTTATTGTACACATAATCATCAAATTAATCATTACAAAAATACATTAATTATGCGACAATTACAATGGGCGGCCTTATCGCTTAGAAGCTATCTCTTCCAGGCAACCTTTGGATGGGAATAATTATATGAATTTAAGAAAATAAATAAATAAAAGAAAATAAATGTGTATGGTAATAGTATGTTCAAGATGTTTTTTGAAAATATGTTTATAGCACCTCCGATGATTTTTTTTTTAATTTCTCGTATAAAATATCAAAGTACAATAGCATTATAAAATTCTTTTAAAATTCTCATTTTTTGAACGTTATGTACGTTCAAAAAATAATAAACCTAACAAAACATAAAGATGGGCAGGATTTTTTACATATAAACATGAATCTTAGAGTCCTTTGGGAATAAGCCCTTAGTTCTACAACAAAATTAACCAACCTATCACACAGTATACATAATGAAACAGTATAGCAACTAAGATAACCGCGCAGATAAACAATTAACTTCCTAATAGGTAATAGCTATAACAACAGTTAGTGCTACAGTTAAAGATAAGTTTCGCACAGAGATATGAGAACTTGGCTATGGGTAGAAAAATAATAAATATTCAGATTAGATTTTTTGTCTCTTCCTGCTTGGTTCTTGAATGCTGGGTTTTTTCTTTTCGTAAGCAAAGCGCTCTCAAAGAAATATTGGTGGAATATATTTTTGTGTGAAGTCGTTTACTTGGTAAGGTTTTGGGGTTTTGTATCACGAAAATTATGCAAGTTAAATATTTATTATGACATGTGCAAATAATATTTTGTTCCAGGGTGTTTTCTCCAATGTAGACCAAATAAATAAATTATGATCTGTAGATATTGAATACGTTGCCTGCCAAAATCTTGCCCATTCGAACACTACGCATTTTAATTAAATTCATTTATTCTTTTTAGACACTTTTCAATATACTCAGATAGTTTGCCATATTAGGAAAAGTAGGGAAAGTAATAAGTATGAACAGAAACAGACCGCCTGTTTTTGTTCATACAAATTACTTTCCCTGTAACTTATCTTCACTCTGTAATTTCTTGAATACGGGGCGTAATCTTCAATGCTATTTCTCGGTCGGCTCGTGGCCATAATTTTAATGCGTCAAAACCAGTAGCTATTAAGATCCAAGTTCCCGTTAAATACCTAGGACGCGCTGTATATTCTAGACTTTTACTACTGCTGCACTATATATCTTACTATGCATGTAACAATTTTCATAAAGCAACTTTTTAATATGATCGGAATTTCATAATGTTATGCAAATATTTGAATTTCAGCTTACATAATGAAAAACACAGATACTCTGGTGGGATACAATACTGTCTGTCCGCAACTTCACGCGAGTTTCCAGGTTTTATCATCAGTACATTCCTGGTCAAAAATAGAATAGAATAGAAAAAAAACATTTATTTGATTGGACACAGGTACAAAATACAGGCATATACAAAAAAGAACTACATCTATGCAAAACTTCATCCTGATTTGTTATGTAGTGTTTCTGCGAACACTGACTGTTATAGTTAGAAAGATACTAATATATACATATAGATAACATAAGTTTTTTTGAACTTAGGAAGCAAGAAGGAAGTGTTCAGCATATTTTAAAATGAGCTGATGTTCATAAACCATAGCCAGCGAATCCTGGTCATAATATAAACCGTATAATAGTAGGTCTTGGCGAGCATCTGTATTCTTAATCAATATGATTTGCCGCTGGACTGGCCTGAGGTGAAAATTAGGGTTGGATGTTATTTGACGATGACCAGTAGTCATCTCAAATGCTGCGAGGATCTTCACGTACTCTTCTCACTCTGACGACCGATGTGGCGCGGTGGGCGAAGGTCCGCCTGCGAGGTACGAGGTTGCTGGTTCTGTTCCCGCATTGGGACAAATATTTGTACGGAGAGCATCCTACACTGCATTTGCCGAGTCGCAGTCTCCACGCAAGAACACGTTTAGCCCAGCTGTTGTCGGTTCTTCGCGATATATGGCCGGACGACTGCCACTTCATCTTGCTAATTCTTTGAGCTATTTTGGTAAATTTGGTTCTCTGTCGGATAATTTCGTTGCGAATCCGGCTTTAGATTTTTTTATACATGACGCCAGTTTATATATACAGTTATGATTGAATAGCTATGGTTCAACCCTTGCCTAGTTATCAACCCGCGGGCGTGAACGAAGCATAAATGAATACCAGAGTAGGTTTTGAATTGCAAAAATGTGGAATGTCGCCGGTCCGGATGTGTTATCATCAATCGAGATTTATTTACCGGCTGGTACAGGACAGGTTGTGAAAAATTACTCTAAATTAGATATCCTTATTCAATAATGTTTTACTCCGTGATATACTGCTATA
The DNA here is from genome assembly GCA_947044415.1 of Eupithecia dodoneata. NCBI lineage: Eukaryota > Metazoa > Arthropoda > Insecta > Lepidoptera > Geometridae > Eupithecia > Eupithecia dodoneata. The sequence continues at coordinate 10,219,180 of OX345665.1, read as the reverse complement.
GGTGGTTGTCACGCGTAAGAAAAATAACAGGTTTTTTACTATATGCTAGGTTCTATATAATATAGCAGATAAGATTTTTTGGAAATAAGAGGTACGTAATATTAGCTCAAGCATTATTGTTAAGGAGTTTTTGTATCTCATTATGTCAACATTTTTTGTTTTATGAGAAATACTAAAACTAACATTGTTCACTAAAGAAATAAGATCAAATCTTTAAATCCTAAGCAAATAGTCGCTGACAATATCAGCTTTACAAATCGGAATATAATGGTTAACGGGTCTTATTTGATCACCAATTAAATTCGCAAACTCTTTCACAATGGACGAGCAAAAAAACTTCAATCAATTACACGATCATCCTGATAACAAAGGTGATCAAATTAGACTTATTTTCAGAGAACTGTAGGTTTTATTTTCATAATGGTGAAGACGATAGTTGTGTGAAGGGGCATATGAAAGGATAGATTACGTCAGTAGAAAATTGGTGTACTGTACGGTACTTTTTGTATTGTACAAAGCCATGATAGAGCTCACGACGTAATTGGCGATACGAGTACCTACGTTCAGCACTCGAGGTACTGTGATGAATCAGAGGTAGATTGTTTGGTAATGAAATAGTTTCGTTCATGAAAGCCTTAATAAGACGTGAAAATAATTATAAAATTATTAATTTGATGTGTTTACGAAAACTAAAAGCAGACGTTGAGTTCCTTGTATGTACAGTATGTTTTAAGTTTTACGATACAAATAGGTTTACCTTTAAAGTGTTACAATAAGACGCGAAAATAATTTAAAAATTAATAATTTGGTTGTGTTTGAATACTAGAAACAGACGTAGAATTCCTTGTATATAAATTCTTCACTGTATTTTAAGTTTTGCGGGACAAATAGTAACAATACCTCAGAAGGTGGGATGACGACCTGCGAAAGACTGCAGGTAGATGCTGGATGCGGCAAGCTGAAGACAGGGCGCTATGGCGCTCATTGGGGGAGGCCTATGTCATGTCCAGCAGTGGACTGATATAGGCTGATGATGATGATGATATTATGATTACAAAATATAACAAAAATGCCTCTAATTTCCAAAACTACATTTTCTGTAACGAAAGCTACAACATAACGACTGCTAGCCATTGATTCACAAGTCGGTTGTTACCATCAGCTAACAAGTAGTTTCGTGTAACCGTAGCCCATTACGACGAGATGACATCATTATTACATTACAAGCAAGATAACTGCTGGATTTAGCTTGTTTTATTGTTGTGAGGTTAGTGTGGAGACAGATTTCGGAATGAGACGTTTACCAAAAAAAGAAAAAAGCATATTATCTTACAACTCTATAGACAGCAAGGATTTTTCGCGGAAGAGGGATGAGAAGAGGGATATCATGTCTTTAGGAGTTCTCTTTATTCATGGCTATGTACGCTCTTTGGGTCTATGCCATTATAATATGCCAGACGGTAAGAGCGCACTCTTTCATTCTGTTTAAAAAATTACCAATTTAAAAAAGGCTATTCATACTATAGCCGCTTATGTGAATGTATAGTATTTGTTGTGCTACAATATAAATTATTTATACCCCATCAGCTATTTTTAATAAGATTTAACGACAGAACTTAAAAAAGCGCACTACAGTTTTTTGGACATGTTTTGATTATTGTACTTATTAAAATATATGTACTTAAAACACACTTTTTTACATCACACAACACTAATATTATAAATGCGAAAGTATGGATGTTAGTAACTTCTTCACGCCAAAACTACTAATCAGAGCGGGTTGAAATATTGCACAGATATACGTAGATCTATGTAGACTTATAATAAAACAAAGGCTAGTTTTTATACCATAAATCAACGGTTATTTCTATTACTTGGCACTCCAAGGGTTAGAAATAACCTTAGATTGTTTTTACAAAAATTAACAAAACAAAAATAACGTTTGTAGAAAAATAACGCATGTGAAGCCGCGGGGTCCGCTAGTTTAAAATAAAGATGTGACTCCACACCACTAGATCCTAACTAGAACAGTTACTCAGGAGGTAATGAGTGTGGCGAGTGCCGCTATGTCACTCTACCTTCCGCAACCTTTGTCAGAATGTTCGTTATTGTCCTCGTGTTTGTTTCGTGCCAAATATCTTTGCTTGTATCAAATACGGCCTATTTCCAGCAGTGGACGTGCGTGGGCTAATATGATGATGATCAAATGTGTGTGTGGCTTTCACGCGTTTTTCCTGGTTCAAAGCTATATACTTTCTGTTTGCTTGCCAAATTATATGAGATTTGATCTTCACACGAACAGACAGAAATTGCTTTTTAGTAATTTTAATATTAGTATAGAGTGGAATGGGATGCTGCTTCGAGCGGAGTCCAAAAAAATGTAGTAGAAATGTAATTTACTCCTCCGTTTTACTACCTCTCTTTGCGAAAACGTTGGAAATTCACAATAACAGTATCTTGGTTAGTTTATCTTTGTCCACCGACTCGCTTTCATTTCCTGAAATAAACTGCTACCAACCATTTAAAACCTAGCAACTTCCTACAAAAACGTTGAAACTCTGCTCAAAAATTCAAATTCATGGCCTCATTATTACAAGAATGGCTTACCTCTGCATAATAAAAGCCAAAAACACCCACATAATTATAGTAATTTGCGTTATAGCTGAAATATTCAGCGACTCAAAACTACGCCTGGAAAGTACACTTAACGTAAGTGCAACGCCCAGGCTACCCTTGAGACTACGTTGGATTAGGGATGGGTATGATGTGACCATAAATTATATTTAAAGTGTGAAGTTTCCTATTTTCTCTATTGAAATTTTCGGGTTTTTTTTTTTAATTCAGATTTTACAACCTTTTATCAATGTTTATGTCGGTTGATTTAGTAACAGTGATGAAACTTAAAAGTTAACAAAACAACCACTTCTGGAATTAACAAAAAAATAAAATCTAAGTATAAGAGAAGTCGCAAGACGGAAGGACCGTATTGTCGAAGCCGGAGATCTCAGCCGAGATAGAGGATTTCTATGGCCGTACGCTGCTCATGCCCCTCGTTCCCAACGAGACAACCATGATTCCAGAGCCACCCTGACACGCCACTACACCGACGAACTACCTGACATCAGTCAAGACGAGATCGTGTTAGCTCTTAGGCAGCTTAAAAATGGAAAAACCCTCGGTGAAGACGGTATAACATAGCTCTTGAAAGCTGGAGGAGCTCCTGTTATACAGGAGCTACAGAACCTCTTCAACGCCGTTCTTCACAGTGGGAGAACTCCAAAGGCGTGGAGCGGGAGTTTGGTGGTGCTCTTTTTTAAGAAGGGCGATAAAACCCTTCTTAAAAACTACAGACCCATTTCACTCTTGAGCCACGTCTATAAGCTGTTCTCACGAGTAGTCACGAACCGTCTCGCTAGGAGACTCGACGAGTTTCAGCCACCGGAACAGGCCGGATTTCGCGGAGGATATGGCACCATAGACCACATACACACAGTGAGGCAGATTATACAGAAGTCCGAAGAGTATAATCAGCCCTTGTGTCTGGCTTTTGTGGACTATGAGAAGGCCTTTAACTCTGTCGAGACCTGGGCTGTTCTGGAATCCTTACAGCGATGCCAAGTGGACTATCGTTATATCGAGGTTCTCAGATGTCTCTACGAAGCCGCCATTATGTGTGTCCAAGTACAGGGCCAGCAGTCTAAACCTATCCAACTGCGCAGAGGAGTGAGACAGGGGGATGTCATATCCCCGAAACTGTTCACAAGCGCGTTGGAAGATTTGTTTAAGACTCTGGACTGGAAAGGTAAGGGCATAAACATTAACGGCAACTACATCTCAAACCTACGATTCGTTGATGACATAGTCCTATTGGCGGAGTCGCTAGAGGAGCTGAACCAGATGCTGGATGGCCTAGCTTCAGCCTCCCGATGTATCGGTCTTGGCATGAATCTGGATAAAACCAAAGTCATGATCAATGGACACATTGATCCAAGGCCGGTGGTCGTACATGGTCACCTTCTCGGAATCGTTTCCGAATACACATACCTCGGGCAGATTCTGCAGTTAGGTAAAAACAATTTCGAGAAGGAGGCCAAAAGGAGGATCCAGCTAGGCTGGGCAGCGTTTGGGAAACTACGTCGAGTCTTCTCTTCATCCATACCGCAATGCTTGAAAACGAAAGTTTTCAACCAGTGCGTCCTACCCGTTATGACCTACGGAGCTGAGACGTGGACACTCACGATAGGGCTGGTCCACCAGTTCAAAGTCGCTCAGCGAGCTATGGAAAGAGCTATGCTCGGAGTGTCTCTGAAGGATAGGATTCGCAACGAACACATCCGACAGAGAACCAAAGTTATCGACATAGCTCTGAGAATTAGCAAGCTAAAGTGGCAGTGGGCCGGCCATATCTCGCGAAGAACCGACGGCCGTTGGGGCAAACGTATTCTTGAGTGGAGACCACGACTCGGTAAACGTAGTGTAGGACGCCCTCCGACCAGGTGGGATGACGACCTGCGAAAGACTGCAGGTAGATGCTGGATGCGTCAAGCCGAAGACAGGGCGCTATGGCGCTCATTGGGGGAGGCCTATGTCCAGCAGTGGACTAATATAGGCTGATGATGATGACGATGATAAGAGAATTATATAAAGAACGAACTTTCGGGTTATTAATCACAATATACTCGTTCATATAGACACGGCTAAACACAAAAAATTCGAATTTTATAGGGCACGTATCGAGGCGAAATATCGACTCCGATTATATTGAACTAGATTCAAGATTCGATTCGTAGGTGCGGATCTCAGAATTATATTGAACAGTTAGAAGTGCAGGGAAAGGTAGAGGTAAAAGAGGGAAGAGATTCGCCATCTCTCCCTGTTAGTCATCATTCTGGAGGCAAGCGATAGCTTATACCGTGAGGCAAGCGATATCAGCTCATACATCGACACACTCCAACGCTCGTAGCGTGACGCATGAAAAGAAGAGAAGGGACATCAAAACGGTTTAAGAATAACAGTATGTAGAAAAATATTAAGGTTTATAAACTAAGGACTTAGTAGAAAAAATTTGAAGGCACTTCCATTACGCTCTAGTTATAATACAGATTAACTTTATGACAAACCGCAACTACTTACCCATTAAACCAAATTCCTTAAGTAATCCCTAAGAGGGATAAGGAAAAATCATGATAAAGAGAATAATATCCGCATCTCCAACAACCGACCATTCCAAAGAATCTTCAGAAAGATATTATGCAAACATTTTCCTCAATCAACAGTCAAATCAATCGCAATTCGATACCGAAACTCTCAAATACTGAGACAATTGGAGATCATTCATAATATGCCACTGTTTGCCAAAAATAAACATCCTCAATATCGAGTGATCATCCATTGTGAAAACGAGTGAAACGTACACTTCATATCTCCGATGCTATGAAATTTGTTTCTTTTGTAATTTTGTATTTATTTATTAAAAATAATATACATAGGACTTACATTTCTAACACTCTTTAAACCCGTAGGGGTTTGACAAAATAGAAGATATCACTTTTGATTTAGTCTAAGAATTTAGCATTGTTCCCAACACTACGCCACCCTTATCAAAAGTTGAACCCATTTTAACTTCGTGCCATTAGTAACCCACAGAGAACCCATTTAGGGTTTGGTTTCGGTTTTGTAATGAGATTCTACCTGATTGAACTTCAATCAGGGTTATCTGTGCCAATTTTGATTTCAGTCCTAAGTGGTTAGAATTCTAAGGTGAAACAAGTTGGACACAGTTTTGTCACGATTTTACCCGAATTTAAACTAAGTACCTGAGTTTGAAAGAAAGAAGAAATAAAGAAAATTATTTATTAAACACTAACACAACACACAAACAAGGTTAATTACACATAATTATATTAGACTACAAAGTACCTATTATAAAACACGTAACATAGACAAAATATAACAAAAAAAAAAAAAAAAGTTAAAAGGTATGTACAAAATGTAAGTATTATTTGGTACTAAGTAGCCCTCACAGAAAGTGGATAAGCGCGCGTGTGTAGGTCTAAAAGGTCCTGACTCAGCTTGTTGCTCTATCACAATAGTTTGATGATACCTTTAATATAATACACGAGCCTTTGCAGTAATATTATTATTGTAAAGCTTATAAAATAAACTCTTAGACAAGAACAAATTTAAAACTATAGATTCTTATTACATTTATATTACAAATGCGAATGTTTTGTTTGTTACTTCATCACGCCAAAACTATTAAACGTATCAGGGTGATCTTTTGCACAGATGTAGCTTTAACCCTAAAATCAAACATAGGCATGATTTTTTACGTTTTTTGCTATAAAACAGTTCCCATGTCATAGAAATTACCTTAAAACGGTTTCATAGCGCGTGCGAAGCCGCGACTGAAACTAGCCTTTTATAATTTCAACAAAGCCAAAGTTATATGTACGAAATCGTTAAAATTTTAGCTCGCGCATAGTCACACCACATGGAAATTTCTGAAGTATTTTTAACTCCACCAGCTGACTGGTTTCAAAAAACCGATCCAGTGATCCCAAAAGCAATTCAGAATGAAAACTAATCGAGGTTGTACTATATTGGTTCCGTTGAAACGTGTTTGATTGCCTCCCTGGGCGATGCTCTGCCCAACATCGGTTTTATTGCCGTTCCGGGGCTAGATTGGATGCTGAAACTATAAGTTAACAGCTTGAACGTTTGTTTCAGTGAAAAAATATAGGTTTGGATGGTTTGTTGGCTCTGACGCTTTGATGTCGACATATCGACTAGTAATTAAATGAGAATGGATCAGAATAAGAATGAGAATGAACGAGAATGAATGAGAATGCATGAGAATGTATGAGAATAAGAATATTTTTTGTAACTCAATAACAAAAACAAAACAAACATGGTTTAAAAATAAAAGACAAAGTGACTGTGTAATTGACTTTCAGGTTATTTTTTTGTGATAGAGTACTTAGGATATTATAAAATTTTACATAGGATTCTGGTTTAAAAATCCTCGGCACTTTATTTATTCATTTAAGAAACAAAATCCACAGCCTTTAAAACTAATATTAACCTACTTAATTACTAAACTTAAGGCCAATAAAGGATTTACTTTGTATAAAAAAATTACTATCACTATAAATCAAATTAATAAACGCTAAAACAATTTGAATGACATATGTAAGAAATCATATATGTTTATAATATGTATTATATATATATATTTATGTCTATGCAATACAAGTATACTAATATAAAAACATGCGTCGACCTATAATGATCCACGCCACACTATTAATCCACCAACTTCGTACGCGCGTTTGACTCTACCCCGCCAACCGTACCCTTTAGCTAATACTAAAATAAAACGCTACTAATACACATACACAAATATACACGAATACATAATTATAAATAGTAGCCAGTGTTGACTTTGAGAGACACGATAATTATGCACAGGAAGGTACCTAGGATGAACTTCAGCTTTCAAAACAAAAGCCTCACTCTTCCCACTGCCTACTGAACAGACTCAGCCTACGCACACTAAAGTGCTTTTACACTTTACTGTGTGATTTCAACTGAGAAAGGCTGCAGGCAGATGTTATTCCAAAATATAGCTCTAAACAAAATTCAGAACCTCGCTATATTACCCATAAACAAAGGCTTTATATTACTTTAACTAGCATAAGCGCGGCAAAGCCCATCGGCAGGATGTTAAAAGTCTTTATGTGTATTAAGCGGATAATCCACTGTCCAGCGCTTGAAAGCGGAGATATATTTAAAATTAATAAATAAATAATCATTTATATCAATCAAGCATCTATTGAGCTCCGAGGTAAATAGGTTATTTTCTTTTTTGGATTACGGCTTACTGAAATACACACTAATATCGGATTATCTAGACGATAAAAAAGCTTGGGCCGAGCTAGAGATTACCCCGAGTACGAGGGCTTACGCACTATAATAACAAAAACATATCTACTGCTGAAAAATTCACACAACATTATCTAGCCTCAAGCTAAACAGAGCTTGAGGCTATATAATTGCAACTGAATGTTAAGGCGTAAATTATTTTCTGTATAATTAGTTACATATCTATAATAAAAATATAAAATTTGCTCCAACACAAAAACTAAGAACCTAACAAGGTAAAGATTTCTTGATCGCTTCTTTACTTTACCTTCACTTGAATCACTTTATTTCCTAGTTTTACCTTAGTAATTTTAAAATAAGTGACGTGTCCAGGAGTCCTGTTAGGTCTAGTGGAAATAAAGCACTTTAGTATTTGATATTTGTCACGTAATATCTCTTACTGATTTGGTGGATCATGGCCCTTAGGTAGCAATAACTCGGATAAACAGCCTTGATTACGACGTGATTGTTGAGGCATTGCCTAATAAAGTTCAAAGCCTTAACTTTAATAACCGCTTTATAGAAGAAATTGATGGCGGCGTTGTGGTGGAAACTATTTAAATTATATCCTAGCTTGGAACCTTTCATATCCAAATTTTACAAGTACCTATTTGCCAAATTAATTTCGAGAAACCCTTCCATTCTCCCATCGTGTCATCTGGCTGAGGGTGGTCCATACTGTACCGACTGTGTAATAGACAACTGCTGGACCCTCCAATAATGAGGGCCGTTGCGCCCTATAGGTATTCACCTTGCCGCATACAGCATCTACCTGCAGACTTTCATAGGTCGTGATCCCCAACCCGCATACACAACGTGGGAATTTTGGGCATTACCCCTCAGAAAGCCAATAAGGCGTTTATCAGGGGGAGGACTGCGTCCAGCAGTGGACAAATATAGGCTGTTGTTAGGTGAGGATGGTCTCTGTATGTAAATCATATCAGTGTCATACCATACTGCACCTAAGTAGGTACACAACTCCAACCACCCAGGTAGAACAAGCACTCATTGTGAACTGCCCGATCAATCTACCGAAATCATGATTAATGACGATAACCATTATGGTATGCAAATTGCACGTGATCGGCCGCACTGTGAAGATGAAGATGAAAGTGAAATAATCTAGCAAAAAGTTGAAAAGGTAAAAATGCATAGGTCTGTAAGCATGGTCTTGCTTGTAGGTTCTTAGATCTTTTTCTTCTGCGCCTCTGAACTTTGCTCTAAATAACTCGTTAAAATGTTTTTATTATTGGTTTTTGAAGATAAAATCGAATTTATTGATGGTTATAGAAACATCAATAAAAAAGTGACAGACAATACCTGATATCGGTACAAAAATGTTTACCATAAGATTATATTACACTAGCGACCCGCCCCGGCTTCGCACGGCTGCATTGAGATACTAATATGGGGCAGTGTGGAGTGATTAATAATTTATAAAAAAATATCTTTAATCACTCTATCTATTGCTTAAAACTGCATTTAAATCAGTTGAGTAGTTTAAAAGTTCTAAGCAAACAGACAGCGGAAGCTACTTCATTTTATACTATGTAAAACTTTTAATTTGATAACTTGACAAAAATTGATTTTAATAGGGCAAGACAAAAAAATTACGTGGATTAAAATCTAGCTAATACATATAACTTGATACCCCCCTGCCACAATAAAGGTTCACGGAGCTTCTTCTCCGTGCGATCAGACTAACTGTGAACCGCATTATGCAATATGCTAATGACCGATCAATATAGATTTAAATGATTAATTGAGGACCAGTTATTTCAATATGAAGCCACGCTTATTGCGTGGGAAAATTGCTACCGGTAAAGTCTCTGTGACAATATCGAAAAATCAAAAACATACCGTTTCATACCCAACTAAAAATGTAATCAAATACAAAAATGTACGTTTCGTAGCAGTGACTTTTTTATGGTTTGTGTTTTAAAGACTTTAAATATTCAAATTAACTGTAATGATTATGGCTGTAAGAATTATTTTATAGTTACGCTTTGTTACGCTTTTTTTTGTCCGGATGTTTCGACCTCTTTTCAGCATTGTTGGTGCAGGATGACTAATGCACGAACTACTGCGGAGAATAGATAGTTTCCAACAACCTTCAATTAATTCAGAGAAACGAATCACTATCAAATTTCAGTTTTATGTACGTGTTTGACTACTCTGGGTCGAAGCAGGTGGGACTAGCGTGAAACATCTAATTTTTAGATTGAATAATTTGATTATTTTAAAAAACCTAAAAGCCGACGTCAAATTCCAATTCAAATTAAAAATTGCATTCAAATTCAATTGTTTATATCAATTTCCAATTTTCCAAATCGGTCCACAATTGACGAAGAAATCAACGAACATACATAAGAAAAAATACATACAGCCGAACATAGAACCTCCAACTCTTTTGTTTTTCGTTTCATCTGTTAAAAATGTCAGTGTTCACAGCACACGCACGATTTTACTAAATCGCGAAAGTTTTAAAAACAGTGAACAGGTCCACAATCGTAGATGTAACGCTTATCTGCGCATCGGAGTTTTCATCGCGACTTTCTATACACGCCTAGTTGTGTCTATCTGTCTGTACATCTGAAAACCACACTTATGCTAGTTATGACGGTGTACAAGAACATGGGTGTATATGGGTACGAGTAGTATATGGGTTTGTCCATGGAGGAAACTATCATGAGGTCAGCTGCAGGAAGATGTGCCTAGTCATGTTCTGAAGACTTTAAATATGTAGTTGCAAATATTCAATCTATCTCTGGTTTTGCTAATCGGCATTTAAATTTTTATATTTAAGAATAAGAATAAGAAAAGTTTTATTTGGCCAAAGAAAACAGGCTACACAATTAAAGCAGTAAACACACTTAAAAAACACAGTACACAGTATAAAAAAACATAAAATAAGCCTATAGAAAAACAAAAATAATAATATACGTGGCTACCGTGCTAGCCTGCTGGCCAAAACGGATATTCGTATAAGGATATTTCTTATTATAAAATTGGCAGAGGGAAAAATTGCATTGGCCGAATAAGATTGGATATAAAAAAACTAATAAATGCTGTAAAATCGACAATGAGTGTGAAAAATGTGAACGAAAAATTAAAGTTTAAAACTTTATTTTCTAGTCTCTTCTAGTTTTACTTATGTAACTTGAATTTTATGACGTGTCCCAGAGTCCTGAAGGTCTAATGGAAATAAAACACTGATATTTGACAATAAAGCGCAGCAAACTATACCCATCTTGACGACCGATGTGGCGCGGTGGGCGAAGGTCCACCTGCGACGCAGGAGGTTGCGGGTTCGATTCCCGCCTCGGAACAATTGTGTGTACGATCTGCAGATATTTGTTCCGGGTGTTCTGGTCGTTTTCTATGTATAATAAAAAATATCTATCTATGTAATGTATTGTATTATGTATATCAGTTATCTAGTACCCATAACACAAGCTTTGCTTACCATGGGGCTAAATGCTGTGTGAATTGTCCAGCATTATTTATTTATAATATAAAACAAAATTAAAAATACATACATCAAATTAAATTAAATTTTAATATAAATTAAAGCCTCTTAAATATCTACTGATATTTCACACCATTAGCTTCCTATTGAGTTCGATTTATCGTCAGCACTGCGAAGAAATATTTATGGAACTGTGTAACAGAACCTCCACTTCACAGCCAACACAAATAATTCCTCAATAAACAATTTCCAGTTATCGTTGTATTATTGAAAGTGGGCAAAGTGGGACAATCCTGATATCGATTGTAATGCTTATTCACACAATCACTTTGGTTCCGTTCGGAAATTATCATCATTTCTCGGAATGTGGAATACATTATACAAGTCAAGTTTTTGACGATATACTTATATTTTGTCATAGATAGATAGATATAAAACACTTACCACAAAATACAGAAATAAACATGAGAATAAAGGAAGAATAAATATTTATTATTGGCACCAAGGTTATCGACATAGCTCAAAGAATTAGCAAGCTGAAGTGGCAGTGGGCCGGCCATATCTCGCGTAGAACCGATGGCCGCTGGGGCAAACGTGTTCTTGAGTGGAGACCACGACTCGGTAAACGTAGTGTAGGACGCCCTCCGACCAGGTGGGATGGACGACCTGCGAAAGACTGCAGGTAGATGCTGGATGCGGCAAGCTGAAGACAGGGCGCTATGGCGCTCATTGGGGGAGGCCTATGTCCAGCAGTGGACTGCTATAGGCTGATGATGATGATGATGATGACATATGTTTGGTTTAAAATCAATTACGTAAAGTTATGATAACATTTTAATGTGATAACTTAATAACTTAATTGTTGCGAGCTCTGTCGTTTTGTTTCAAATCTATCGCAGTTAACTTGCGTACTTCTTACACGCCCGTATTTATTTTCCTCTCTAGACGTAAAGAGCAGCATAAAATATTCCACTTGCTCGGCAACACTCGTAAATTGTGGACGTGGAAAACTGAATTTTCATTGCAGCTTTTCCCGGCATTTTTCACAGATAACGACTAGTTTAAATCTCAAATAAAAGCGGCTGAAATCGTGAAAATACTCTGATAGAGTTTTGGTGTACCTTGAGTTTTGTAGAGATCACTAAAACCAACTAAATCGGTTGCTTAAGTCAAGGCAGCTAAGCTACAACATTCATTTATTCCATTGGAAGCCAATATCAGCCAAGTGCTAACTCGACTTAACCTTAATTTCTAGAAAAGTCTTGCGTTGAATGCCAAGATATAGGAGGGCGACAGGAGCAAAGAAGACAAAACGATGTGTATTTTCAAGCAGCGCTAGAGGTTATTCTTTATGTCATAGCTAGTTTCATTACGTAAAGACGAGTAGCGGCGACTGGCGGGCCCAGCTAACTGTACGCGAACGAAAGCGAAAACGAACTCGTTCGCTCCACTTATCTATACTCAGTGCCGTATAATTCTAGTAGACTATGTCCGTTGTACTACGTCATAAGTTAGCGGCTTTAGCTATTACTGGAAATAAATTTTTACGATTTTATTCAGCGAAGCGATGCGTACTTTGGTGTGATAACTTCGGAACCGTTGGATTTACATTCTCAGCTGCGATATGCTTAGAAAAATGTAATTCAGTTCTGTGGTACTGAAATGGTTTTCATGCTAGCTTGTATGATACTTTTTGGCTCCATTTCGCATTAAATTTGAATTCGCAGATGGAGATTTGGTAGATTCCTTTAACTTGTAAATGAATAAAACTCTACGTATGAAACCTCATTAGAATCAGTGATTCTACCTTATAGTTTGACCGAATAATACAGTTCAACAGAAACACAATTCAATCTACCGGTTGCTCTACTACGCCGTCTGTCCAGTACCTGCTTCCTGGTCTTCCCGTTGGATTCCCTGCATAGGCAGGATAAGCTTATTCTTTCAAAAACAAACGAGTCATCAGACCTAATGCACCGTGATTTTAATGTTTCAACCTTACAATAATACATTCTCAAAACCATTCGTAAACGTTAAATTCACTAATAATGGGATAAGAACTTATTATTTACTAGTTATTTTGAACTGTCCAATATTGCTGCACACTTCCATACTCCATAATCACGATTTAGAAGTTTTATTATTGGTAAACACCCGAGATTCCATATCAACAAATTACTTAGTCCAAGAACACCGTATCTTTTAATTAACGCTCTGCTAAATGCTAACGTAAGACAATGGACACGCCCAGCCGCAAAAGGCGTGAACTTAAACGATGCTATTCACTGAGATCTCACCGTACACGTAAACTGGACTTACTCTAGTTACTCCCATTTATTATAGTTAACGCTTTAATGACACCCTTCCAGATGCTAGATAAAACAAGCTTTTGTTGAGATAAACTGTTTTGTCTATTTAGCTTTGTTTTAGAAGGTTTTGTTTGTCTTTGGGCGTGGGCAGGTGAGTGTTTGAAAGCCGTACTTGCATTTCGCCTACTCACATATAGAGATAACTTTATTTAAATAAAAATAAAGTTATCTCTATATGAAAAATAATAATAGCTAAACATTAATTATTATTTATTAAAGTGCCACCGTCTATATTTTTCCTTCATGTCCAGTCCATCCTAAGGCTACCTGGAAGAGATCGCTCTTAGCGATAAGGCCGCCTTTTATACCTTTATCTAAGTTTTTATTTCTGTATTGTTTTCTGTTTCGTGTGGTATAATAAAGTGTTTCTATCTATCTATTAATTATTTTCATAACACATCAGGATGACGTGTTACATACGTTTCAAAGAATAACCCCGTTCAGCAAATTTAAAATTAAAGAAAATATAGGCCCTATTGCACAAATAAAAATATAGTTTATTCTTATTCAATATGTACTGAACGTACCTAAATATTCGTACATACATAGGCCTATTTCACGCAGAATCTCAAAGAAAACTATGTAATCAAATTCGGTCACTTAGCATGAAGAGAATGAAACTTTCAAACAATTTCGAAGACCATTCTTCGATTATGTTGGTCATAGGCAACTCGCACGAGCGTTGTATTTTCTCCTTTTCACCTTAATGAACTAAACAACAGAGGCCTTAGTATGGGCCTTAGTTATAATGGTTTGCATTTTCGAAAACTATAAAAGTTTACCTTTAAACTTTTTCCTTTGTTAGTTATAAGACTGAACTGTTACTTTCAATTTTTTAGCTTCATCATGCGAGGACTCATAGATAGTTATATGTTATTATTAAAGTCTTATCTGATAAGTGTGTAAAACTATTTGTCTTCCGAATAAAGCAAAATAAAATAAAATAAATAAATTCCAACCGAACTCTCACAGGAAGTACTATTTCATAGTAAGCAGCAGCGGTCTAATAGTTTCATACGAACTCAGTGTTTTGACAGTACGAGTGACAACTTTGACAAGTGGTTGTCATGTTCTCGAAAACTTTTTCTGCTTGAGATTTTACAAGCATATAATCATCAGCCTATATTATTCCACTGCTGGACATAGGCCTCCCCCAATGAGCGCCTTAGCGCCCTGTCTTCAGCTTGACTCATCCAGCATCTACCTGTAGTCTCTCGTCATCACACCTGATCGGAGGGCGTCCTACACTACGTTTACCGTTTGCAAACTCATACTAGATGTAGCGAGTTGAAAGTGCTTAATGAGCTGAATAAGCATTCCGCTTTTTTAAGCTCTTTGCTATTATATAAGCTGAGAGAACACTTTGAAGCTGGAGCTATGAAAATGAGTAAAGTTAAGCGCTCTCTACATTTTGCATTGTTTTAAACTGACTTTGTAATGAAGTTATCAAATCCTCGGATATTTTTAAGATATTCTTTCACCAGGTAAAACATTGACGTAGAGACCAAAATAAATTCAATAGTTAGCACCAATTACACGAATTTGAATACTGAATCCAAAATTACGATTGCAATTAATGTAAAATTTTCAACCCCTTACATCCCCTTACCCCCTAGGTAAGGGGATGTAAGGGGTTGAAAATTTTACCTTTATCGGTGGAAAATAATTAACGACATTGAATCATCGAAGCAAAGCCCAGAACCTTGAAACATTTATTGGTTTGTTTTTTTTTTTAAGATTTTATTCATAATTTAATTGATTTTTTAAACTCTGAAATCCAAAACGAACCATATCGTTTTGGATTTCAGAGTTGAAAAAATTCGCCCTCGTGTGATTATGCGTTGTTGAAGTTTGTGTTTTACTTTTAAGTGCTAAGTTTGTTTTCTTACCTTGTTGTTTTCTGTTCTCAGATCAGTTTTTGTGAAGTTTTCATTAATAAAAGTCTTTGTTGACATAAAATATTTCGAATTCTTAATCGGAGTATAGGTAAATAAAATTGGTTCATTCAATAAACCAAAAGCCAAATGGGCATCCAAAATGAATTCCACTGATTCATTAGCCAGAACGAACCCATAATTACATCAATTAATAATTTGAAATCAGAACGACCCGAATCAATTAATGAACTTAATTGCAGCTCATTTAAGTGAATAATTTCATTAGGTTAATTGAATTGTACAATTTGAGTCACTCGTGCTTTATAATTTTGTTTTACTGTTTTGTTCTTTTTGTGTGTCTTTTCGTTTGATAACATTCAGTTACAGAATATAGCGTGTTTAAAAGCAGCTGGTACGATAATGTGACTGAAGATGACGAGAAGAGTCTCGTCACCCCCCTACCAGAGAGGGGGAAATTATGTCCTCCCAGCCGAATATCTGTATATTTGTATTGATTCACCATTATACGAGTAACATCGGAAGTTATACAAGGCAAGTCATGTTGTACAAGTGATTTATACGATTTCATCAATAATACATAGTCCATTCATAATAATAATTCAAATTATTTTATTTTAACTTTTCTATTTCGTAAAAAGGGGTTTTTCAATAAATTTCTACATAAAAGTTCATGATTACTTAGAATTCATGACTTTCAAGGAAAATGTTTAATCATACATTTAAAATGTTCAAAATAATAATTGTCAAGTCTATCGGCCACGTTGGGCACTACTAAATGTAAAAAAAAAGAATTATGTATAATGTCCTGAGCACGGACTAGCCGTGTGCTCAGGACATTATTATGTATATTGCAAGAGTGGCTGCGCAAACGCAGAATCACTTCCTTTACTCTCAGTCGTCCAGTGAGATGGCAGACCGACACGACACGGAGAGAGGCTAAGCGCAGGACCAAGACACGAGGGTAGAGCATAGCGACATATATTCGCTACTAACGGAGCTATAGATTTTTATCTTTAACAATTTTTGCTATGGCGGCGATTAAGCTTTTAAATAAATAAATATGCCCTGGTTTCTTAATTGTAAGGCGTTCTAGCCGGGGCGTCTTGTTGCGACACGTTTTCTAAACGATACGGCGGCGTTTGAGCCGTGAAGAAAACGGATCGTGAATAGGAGCTTTTAGGTTCCCACTGCCCCAACCACAGCTAATTACGTCAAAAATACACGTCTGCTATCAAAATGTTATCACCATACAAGCTCATGACGCAATCAACTGTAAATCAATGTCAACGGTTTGCATCGCAGGTGCGCTTGCGCAGGTCAATGAAAGCGACGTGTGACACGCTTCCCGCTGCAATGTGGTAGCGTGTAGTCGCTGAATTATAGGCCTGGGGATATGCTAGCGTGGGCTGTAAGATTACGCCTATTTACTAAAGCTGAGTTCATTTAGATTTTTCTTATTGCAGTTTTTGCAGCCAATGTAAGTTAACACCTATTTACTAAAGCTTAGAGTTGACTTAGATTTTTCTCATTGCAGGTTTTGCAGGCAAATTAGCAGAAGGTAGATAATTTTAAACGTATTTTAGACTGCCTTAGCTGACTGAAACCTACTGTGGGTCATTTATTATCTATTTAAGTATGATTTATTTATAACATAATTAATAAAGTATTGATAAGTTAAATCATTATCCAACTTAGAAGTAGATGTTTGGCTGTGTGTATGTTTGGCTGTGTGTATGTTTTTTTGTATGTTCGACGATTTCTCAGCCAATTTGGATGATTATTTCGCAACTGAAATAAAATTAATTCTATTGATATTCTTTATGATAAGTATTTGCCCCGCAAAACTAAAAAAAACGGTTTATTTTAAGGAATTCGTAGTAAGGTTTTAGTTTTATAACACAAAACAAATTATTTTATTTTTCTAACTGACACGTGTATTCCCAGGAAACGTTTGGGCGTAAGTAAAAATAATAATCACTTTCTCTCAGCTTGTGCTAGTGCACCTTGACATTGGTGCAGCCAATGGGCAATAAGACAAGCCGGTCTTCAAAAAAATATGCTACCAAAGTGTCAGAAATCTCAGTCCCACCCGTGTGTGACTAGTGCACGCGGGGCCTTCAAATCTCAGTCCCACCCGTGTGTGACTAGTGCACGCGGGGCCTTCAAATCTCAGTCCCACACGTGTGTGACTAGTGCACGCGGGGCCTTCAAATCTCAGTCATTTCAAGGGTTAAGCTACTTTAAATAAACTTAATAATTTCCTAAACAAACAGCAAAATAGACGTCATAATGACGTAAATGTCACTAAGAAAATTACAGTCATATATTAGCATTGGTATTTACAAGTTTTCTAATAACAACTATCATTATAATAGAACTATGCCAATATTCTAATAGGCAGAAACGTACATTGGTAATAATTGAAGAGGTACAAACGCAAATCTCATTCGAGTAGTAAACCTTCTTAGGGTTGGGTTACTTGGACTAGCCTATGTGAACTTTACAGAGGACGACACGACTTCAAACATCGATTGTGTGTCCGCGAGTTATGTATCGCCTAAAAAACAAAAGAAGCTGGGGTGTGCACATAATTGGTAATACTCGTAGTTATGCTATTCGCTGAGCAGGTATGACAGTGTGGCTAATTTCTGCCGCGACTTCGTTTTCCAGGAATATTTTAAAGTTGCCTATATGATATTCCTGGTCAAGAACTTTGTCTATGTAAAATTTCAGCTGGATCTGTTTGGTAGTAGTTTGTTGTAGTTCTGTGTGTTTTTTTTATGTTTGCTGCAGTTAGTGTCTCTGTAGTTTTTGCGCGAAGAGGTAACAAATATTATGTAAACAAAGAATCTTTCTAATTTATAATATTCGTTTGTTGTGTATTGTGAGTTTAGAAAACTCGAGAGTATTTTCCGCTTATCCCTGCGTTTTACACTAAAATTGGATGTTTTTTCTCTAAATTACTTAATGACATAAATACCTACAGTTCCTAAGTATACTGTAACTACCAGAACTTTAAACTACACGATCGTGTCGTCGCGTACTAAATATACATAGAGCCTTTGTTTTCTAACTTTCCACGTGCAGTGAAATTGTTTGCGCATCGCGGAAATCCTACAATTACGCCCTACTCAGCTATTAACACTTCGTTCACTTGTTCATAGAAGTTGTTAAGACTGTGCGAGATCGTATCGTTAAAGTAAGTGGCAGTTATTTTCTAATTATGATAATCTATTCGTTATCGTTTGGTCGTGTTTTGTTTAACTTTTCAGGTGAAGATGGTGGCTTCACATCTCGATTGATATGATACCTGCAGATGTTTGGAGTTGAAAAGCTAACTAAAAGCGAGTTAAACCAAATTATTAAGAAGCATGTTAACACAACGCAAAAATGTGCATCCAAATATTGGCATACTTATAACATCTAGATGGGTTAATTTTACAGTGACCGCATAAACTAGCAAACAGTGCATAGACAACTCGCTTTGAAGCTTGCTTTAAGCTAATATCTACATGTTACGAGTTTGAACCTATATTTTAATGCTCCTTAGCTTGGATTATCTAGATAATCCTATGTTAGGATTTAGACGCTATCAACTATAAACTGTAACAAATTTGTATTTGTACAATAAATAAATATATCTATCTATCAAGTTGTGTTGTGCGGCATCGGGGTTGAACGAGTGAGCGACCACCTAAAAAGTTGTATTTTCGTGTGCAGTTCAAAAAACTTGCTTCCGCTCTAAATCACCACTGAGAAGGCACCCTATTTGTCTGCCATTTCACTTTGAACGTTCTACCAAAACATAGATTCAAAGGAGCCCTTACGACGTTTTCATCAGGCTCATTGAATCGGAAGCAGACGAATGGTTTTCCGATAGGAATATTCCTTCTAAGCCTAGACAAACGAGGCACGTAAATGTCACACTATTACGCTATCAATTTGACCTTCCGAACCTTATATCACAAAGAAGAGGCGCAATCTAAAATCGTGGCGCGTCAGCATTTTTTTCACCTTCACAACTGAAGTAACAGATATAAATTGGGGTTATTCTTCTTGGCGGTTCGACCCTTTTAGAGGTGATGAAGGATTTTTATTGCTGTTGATAAAAAAATACCCTCGGATAAAAGTTAAATTTTGTGTTTTGCTTAGCCAAGTCAAGAAAGAATTTATTAGAACAGCTGGTGGTGGTACCCATCAATTCTCAATTCAAATTAGAAGCTATTTTAATATCAAAGTATTCGGAAATGCTGGCGGCTTCGGAGCTTGAGAATAATATACAGCAAAGTTTCAGCTGAGGATAAATTGTTGGGTTTAGAATTCAAGATCGAAGATATTTATGTTAACTAAGGAAATTATGACAATGAATGAAAACATAACTGAAAATAAGAAGGTAACAGCAAGGCAATCACTAAAAACAAAAACACAAACTTCATCAACGCACAGTTGAACTTCGAAATGGAAGATAGACGAATGAGCTAAAAGCTAAAAATCAAAACCAAAAATGTTTATGGACTTCTGCGATTTGCTCCTAAACTGATATAAAACATTTACTACCAATATGTCATTGAATACCTGTTCACAAAAAAATATCTAGGACTGGTAGTCCTACCGAAAACGATCGCAGATAAACTCGACCCGTTTTTGGTAGAATGTAGAAGCGAACCTCTAAGCGGATTTTAACAGTTTCCATACTTCCACAAAATCCAAGGACCGAGGGGTCGTCACCCCTCGAGTTGACGCCGGGGTAATGAGGCCAAGCCTCTAGGCCCCTCTCTGTGCCCCCACCAGGGCCGGAAAGAAATTTACTGAATAGTTTCCATATGATAATTCAGCTGAACATGATCTCCCGCCGTTTAGGCTTCCTCTGTCCACTTTAACAGTAACTGCGTCCACCTGAGTGGACCCTTAGGCAGTCATCTTCAGGGTCGAGATAATGATGATGATGATGATGGATGGGTTCGATCGAAAGTGACGAGCAAAGTGGTCGAACGACTTGAAAGCATTACCACGTACGTAACTTGAGTAGGGTGAGTACAATTTAATAAAATCTGAGACATTAGAATTAACAGAAAACAATTTTGTTGATAAGCTATTTCTGATAGTGGTGCATTTTGTAAAGTTATGTTCTTATAAACCAAATTTTTTTGTCTTGCATAAATTACTTGATTTATTTTTATCATAAAATTAAGAATACAATTATGTGAATTGCAGTTAAAAATACAACATACGTCAAGCCCGTAATTTATAAAGGTTGTAAAGTAAAAATAAGTAACATAAGCTATAATTCTAGCAAGTAGGGTGGATATGGTCTAATAAAAATTGGAGACCGTAGGTTATAGCACAATGAAACGTAGCATAAACTTTTAGTGTGTGAAATTACAGTAAAGCACCTACGTGGGTTTACGTGGGTACATTCTTTGGCAGCGGAAAAGGCAATTTTCTTTAGCATTTTGGACTTGGAAGTAGATAAAAGGTAATTGAATATAAATTTTATTCACAACATGAATACTTTTTATAAGGAATGTTAGAAACGGGTTTTCCTGTTTTATGTTATTTATTTTTCTATTCTTCTAATAGCTATAGTTTATTGATTGGAGTAAAAAGTATCTATTAATCCACGCGCGGTCAAGTTGGGATGGCCCTTTTTGAACGAAGTGTGACGTGTGATTGGTGGTTTGGAATCGAAATTCGGGTCGTTGGTCGCGAGATAACTGTTAATGACATTTTTGGTGGATCATTATTTGATTTTGCACCTGCCACCTGTTCAAACATAAAATTTTACCAAGGGTCGATCCCGTTAATTATAAAAAATAATAAAAAATAAATTGCTAGAACAACTTAACCTGTCATTTTCGATTCGAGAACTTTTTATTTTGACAAATAACGTCCCGTGGGTGGATTGTATCTTCACAGAATTTTATTTTACGAATTTAAGAACACTTACAGCTATCATTTTACAATCAGGTCATTCCTTGAAATAACATGCATGATACATGCATCGTATGCTACTGAGGGCTAATTACAATTCGATTTTCAAAGAATTCCTCAATAGTTCAGAGTTCTTTGCTATGTATGGTCACCCTACCACTCAAAGGGCCATACGTCAAACAAATAAAGGTGTTTTGTTGACGCGCGGTAGGCGGTAATGCACGAAAGTGAAACTACGCAGGTTTTCACTATCCCTAACGAGATCTTACGTCCAAGACAAAGTAGTGCTAACTTATCAAATTTTCTCTCAAATTACGCGGAGAGTGCTAAATCAAATTTCCAAAAACCAGTTGATATTTTATTAGCCATTTGAAAAGAAGTTTTCAAAACCTTTATCTACGTAAACGTGTTGTTATGTACCTTGAGTGCAGACCACGACTCGGCAAACGTAGTGTAGGACGCCCTCCAGCAAGTTGGGATGACGACCTGCGAAAGTCTGCAGGCAGATGCTAGATGCGACAAGCTGATGACAGGGCGTTATGGCACTCATTAGGGAATGCCTATGTCCAGCAGTGGACTATTATAGGTTGCTTATGGTGATCCACCGTTATTAAGAAAATGCTTCGCCGGTCAATGATTTTTACTTAATCCTTTCAATCTTAAAAAAGCCTAATAACTCCCATGTTCAGATATATAAAGGGAAGCAGGCAGGTAAGTGCATAGGTAAAAAAACATTTTCCATAATTTTCTTTTACCACTTTGCATTCAAAGTAAACTCATTTGTGAATAGTAGGTACACTGCCGCCCAATAACCAGTGATATGACTTCGATGGGCCATAAAAGATAATATTTAACGAGCCTGCGAGATTAAATGGGGGATAAAGCTTGGATGGCTCCCGTTTTGGCTTAAGATAACACTTTGTTGTGGTTAACACGCACAAACGACGCATGACGACCTCTGTAGCGTGGTGTGCAGGTTCGCCTGCGACGCAGAAGGTCGCCGGTTCCATCCCCGCCAGAACAAATGTGTGTACGAAAGTCATTTAAAACGGGATATTTACCATGATTTGATTTTTGAGTTATCCAATATTTCGGCACAGTTGCATGCGCCATGATCACGGACTCCGTTACTCCGTGATCATGGCGCATGCAACTGTGCCGAAATATTGGATAACTCAAAAATCAAATCATGGTAAATATCCCGTTTTAAATGACTTTAGTATTAATAACCATGATAGTTTCAAAAGTTTTAAATGTGTGTACGATCTACAGATATTTGTTTCAGGTGTTCTGGTCGTTTTCTATGTAGAATAAAATATCTATCTATGTAATGTTATATTAAAATTATTTGTTGTTATATTATGTATATCCGTTATCTGGTACCCATACACAAGCTCTGCTTAGCTTGAGACTAGATGATGCTGTAAATTCTATTGTCCAGTACATTTATCCTACTAATATTATAAACGTCAAAGTTTGTAAGTATGGATGGATGGATGGATGGATGGATGGATGCTCGTTACTCTTTCACGTAAAAACTACTGAATGGATTTTAATGAAACTTCACAATAATATAGCTTACATATCAGAATAACACATAGGCTACAATTCATAAAGATATACTTATAGTATATTATCCAAATTATCTATCACCACGCAGGTGAAACCGCGGGGCGCAGCTAGTTTATTTATATACGAGCAGAGTCAGGAGGTCTACTTTGAAAAACGAAGGAAATTGACGGACGACGTCTATTTCACAAAACGCAAGACGGCGACGGCCGATCCGTTCTTTCGGATAACCTACTATGAAAATGATTTAGGCATTTATTTCTTAGAGATCCGAAACGAAAGCCGTTAGTCAGTTACGCGCTCAAAGCAACACAGTGGCCATACCTACCGAGTTTTGTATATAACAAGACTAATTTTCAATTTTTTCCTGTTTTCCCAACCCAAATTCTTCTTACTGCCGGGAATCTTAAAACTTTTTGAAAGTGGGTACTTAACTGGTTATTAAATATTTATGGGTCTTTTAGAGGAGTCGGGAACATAATCAAAATTTTATTAACTTTTCCAAACTCAAATTCTCGTTTATTATTATTACTCTACTTGACTCGATACGTATTTTTTTGAGGAAAACATTAAGAACACATTTTAAGAACCAATATGTATAGTTAGTAAGGTAAAGGAAGTCGCAGTGTGTAAGTAACCTTAAAATGTATCAAAGATTTTTCATCAAAGAGTAACTTGATGTGAATCTAAGGCCCATATTATAAAACTACGCTCAGTCATCTATGCTTCTGCCGTAAAAAATCGTTACTCAAGCACCGAGCAAGCTTTTGACAGACCTAAGACAGTGTAAGCACTATAACTATAATCGATTAACTACAGCCTTGAAAAAGTACTGTAAAAGGCTCTAGCAAATCTAATGCCCGTATTATCTAATGACGACCGATGTGGCGCGGTGGGCGAAGATCCGCCTGCGACGCAGGTGGTTGCGGGTTCGATTCCCGCCTCGGAACAATTGTGGGCACGATCTGCAGATGTTTGTTCCGAGTGTTCTGGTCGTTTTCTATGTATAATAAAAAATATGTATGTATGTAATGTATTGTATTTTGTATATCAGTTATCTGGTACCCATAACACAAGCTTCTACTTAGCTTGGGGCTAGATAATGCTGTGTGAATTGTCCAGCATTATTTATTTATTATAAAGTTTGCTCAGTCATCGATGTATGCTTGAGTATCGCTTTTCTAAACAATAAACGTCACTCAAGTATAGATCTATGACTGAGCAAGCTTTTATAATACGGGCCCTAAAAGCTTCCACTTGGACCACTAAAACCTGATTTATTTTTCATCACCAAGCCAAAATAAGCAGAACTTTTTACAAAGGGGTCCGATTCTTGATTGTTTCTTTGCTCATGCCCAAGATTGATTTACTTTTGAAATCTCATTTGCTTTGTTTTTACGAGTTTTGAAAGCTTTTACTCGGTAATATTTATTGGTACTTACAAGTACTCACTTTCTTTTCTTACGACCGTTGTAATGTTTTTCCTTGTTTTGTACTTAACTATTTAACCTTTCCTTCATCAGACGACCGATGTGGCGCGGTGGGCGAAGGTCCGCCTGCGACGCAGGAGGTTGCGGGTTCGATTCCCGCCTCGGAACAAATGTGTGTACGATCTGCAGATATATGTTCCGGGTGTTCTGGTCGTTTTCTATGTATAATAAAAAAAAATATCTATCTATTTAATGTATTGTATTATGTATATCAGTTATCTAGTACCCATAAGACAAGCTCTGCTTACCATGGGGCTAGATAATGCTGTGTGAATTGTCCAGCATTATTTATTTATTTATTATGTCAAATTACACATCAAAACATCACACAATCAAATTACACTAAATGATAACGAAAGTCTGGGTGGATGGATGGATGGGGTTTTGAAAAGACGTATATACATACATATATGTATACGTATATAAAAATAACCTTTTAATCGTCATCATATACAACGAGTACGAAACCGCGGGCAGGAACTGTTAACAAACAAATCTAATAAATAGAAAATGAATGTTTATCAATTAAAATAATACGAAACTAAAACCTCGAATTCATCTTTTGAAACGATCATGGTTATTAGCACTACAGTAATTTAAAACGGGATATTGTGGTAACGTTCGCAGCAAAAGACAGAAAATGAGGGTAGATCGGTATATCTGCACATAAAAACGAACTCGCAGTGCCTTCCGTTATTCCGTGATCATGGCGCATGAAACTGTGCCGAAATATTGGAAAACTCAAAAATCAAATCACGATAAAAAATATCCCGTTTTCAAAAGGTTTTTTCTTGAAGAAAGTATCTTATTCCGGAAGATCTCGTAAATGGTATGTTTTACGTTTTACGCAGTATAAAGTGGCATTTAAAAGATGGTAGCTGCCGACGGCGGTCGTTTTCAGGTTCTCCTCGTATTTCTAGTTTGATAGCTTTATTTATTTTGCTTTATTCGGTAGACAAACAGTTTAACAAACTTAACAGATAACTTGAATAATAACATATAACCATTTATGTGTCCTCGCATGTAGTAGCTAGGGATTGCTTGCTTGCAGAGGATAAATGAAAATGAAGAAATAGCTTAGTCTTATAACTTACACATAGGTACATTTAATTCAAATAAATAGAACTAACAATAGACAATAAAAATATTATAATATAAAATTCCTGTGAATGTAAATATCTTTTGCAAAACCATTTCAATAACCATTGAAAAGAGTTGAACCTAGAGAAATTCTCGTGGTTTCGTTCTAGATTATTTCCTTGCTCATCATTATCATCAGCCAGTTTACATCCACTGATGAACATGCCTCCTGCAAATGACGCCATAATATATACGTGTCATCTTTTGGGGAAGGCCTTATATTTAATTCTCCCATAAGCAAAAACAGGAAAACCTGTCTTTGCTAATGGGAAGATAGGTTAAGTAATCTTTATTAACAAAGCCAGTTCGAATCAAACAATAGAAACTAGTATTTACAATTGAAACAATTGACCTAACTGCAGACTGTTGTAAACAATCTATGTATAGGTAGCTCAACTGATCCATAACGCTGGCTGCAAAGCCCAGCGTTTGTTTTGGGGACGCTTATGTTAAGTATTTTGATGTTTTCTTTTGATCATTAACAATTTAAGCGTTGATATCTTGAAGCTACAAATAATTTCGTTCTATTTCTTTATTGTAAAATTTATAACATAAAATGTATACTCTTAAGCAAATTAAATTCAGGAAATCTCGTAATAGCTAAGGAAATAATTATGATAAAATTAGAAGTAACTTAAAACAAGAGCTATAATGAGTTTAATAAACAACTGAAAATTAACAACCGTAATCTCATATTACGAAATTAAATAAGATATTAATCAAGCAGTTCATTTGCGTATAATTACGGACCCTTATTAAAATATTCCTTAATATGACCCTTCGTTAATACGTTGCTTAATTAAGGACGCACAGGAATACATTACAATATTATTACAACTGCTAAATACTACAAACGCTGTAATTTCAACATAGTAGGGTAGGTACCTACATCTATATATATATATATAAAACAAAATCAGGTTTGTTCGAACACTTACAACTAACTCGAGAACGGGTGGACCGATTCCGAATTGCAGAATAACTTTCAAAAACAATGGAAAATTGTCAAAAAAATAAAAATTCCCATACAAAATTTAATGTCACGGATTTCGTAACTATCAAACAATACAAAGCTTTTCCATCTTAATCTTGCATAAAAATATAAAAGAGAATTTTCTTACTTTGCACGGTTACAAAGATATTTTCTCTTATGTATGAAGGTCCAAAAAAATTTTGCAGTTTAAAAAAAAAAGCTCAAGTTTGCAAAGCTTCTTAGCATACACATCTTATCACTTGCTAAATATCCTGGCAATTTTGAACTTTCCAAAAGATCTTACATTCAGAAACCGGAAAAGACTTTGAATGTAAAAGATATTCCATAACATTACGAACTTTATCAACAAAACATCTTGGTTACGTAACTTACGCGAATTTATGCTAAAAGGGATAAGGACATGCACGTTCTCCAAACCAAAATAAAATGTAAAAGAAGCATATGTAGGTAATACAATTTAAAGAAACATAATAAGGTGTAAAAAGAACATAATAATATGTAAAAAGAATGGAAAAAAGAACGAAAGTAAGAAGACTTACTCACGCCACCTCTTCCAGTGTGTAACAGCCCGGTTCAGAGTGGGACGCAGTTCTGTGACGCAACTTGGGGAAAAAAACGCATCTCAAAGCAATTAAACAAACTGAAAGTTTTCGAATCGCGATTTTTTACTCTCTCGCTCAGCGCCAAATTATGCTAATCCGTCGCTTTTCGGTATCGCTGACAGTATCGTGGTCGTATCATCGTCCATAGATGAAAAAAATGGCTGGTGATATTTACCTGGACAGATAGATGCTTGCTTCATACCTTTGACACACATCTGTGGGGCTACCATGCTATTTAAATTTAACACAACGTAACGCGCGTTATTAGCGTTATTGGTAGGTAATTTAAGCGCGTTTATTTCTTTCCACCGTAGGTAAACATGTTACACTTGATGTTGTTAAATACTATAAATTTTAAAAGATAAATTACATTTTTATTATAGCACACACTACACGCTAATTATTACGCTAATTTTAGCGCGGATAACGCGTGTTAAGGCGCATTTCAACGCGAATAACCTTTTCACGAGTTATTCGCGTTAAAATGTGCCTTAACACGCGTTATCCGCGCTAAAATTAGCGTAATAATTAGCGTGATAACGCGCGTTACTTTATGTGTTAAATAACATGGTAGCCCCACTGTACTTTGTTTCATCAAAAGGTGAACATAGAATGTGTCATTTTAAGACAATACAATTGTTATGGTGAAGCGATTAATTTATTGATATTAAGGCCCAGTAATTTGATTCTTTACTAAATACATACTTCAGACTCGGCCTCATTTTGCATTGCCCTTTCAAGGTGCATGTACCTATTGCCTTATACAGCAGAATACTTTGACATTTTATCTAATTTATTATTCATTTCAACTAATTGATTATCTGTATTATTGTGACAAATTATTATAAATGTATTTTTTTTTATTTTTAAGAAGGCATGTCTGTCTGCTTTTCTTTGCACAATGCCCTGGTGTTTCCTTTGTCAAAAGTTAGTGTGTGTTATAATAAAAATGTAATTTATCTTTTAAAATTTATAGTATTTAACGACATCAAGTGTAACATGTGTACCTACGGTGGAAAGAAATAAACTGATTGACCAGCTCTTCCAGTAGACCCAAGCTGTTTAATGTTCATGTAGACAAACAATAATTAACTTAGGTCAATATCAATTACTTAGTTTTTTGTTGCGCTTAAAACTAGCCTTTTGAGATGCGTTTTCTTCCTTATTGCTGATGAACGACTAACCTTCACATAGCTGTCTCTAGTGTAATGGTAAGGAACAAAAATTCCTCGTACCAAACCAGTGTTTAGGATACGAAAAAAAGTCATTCCTATAGTCAATTGCACAAAAGAACCGTTCCAGAAAAGTTTACCTTAGCTTCATCTCACCCAATATTACTTTACTTGTATGGAAATCACATCTTACAAGTTCATTTATTAATTTGTAATACAGGTATTACAGGGATGTTCAGACTTAAAATAAAGAGCACTGTGATCAACCATTAGGCGATCAAATTTAACATATTTTTGTAATAAAGCAAGCAATAAACAATAATAATAATAGGGAAGCAAAAAAAAAATAATTGTTAGGCTCTTTGGAAAACTTCCAAAGAGCCTAATAATAAAAAATATTTTTTTGTTATTATTCCAAAATAATTTTAATACTAAGTCAATTCATAACGCGTGAAACAAAGAAAAGGTGAACCTTCAGTAAAAAGTCATTACATACACTTGTTCACAGTAGAAGGTGACTTCAGGAAACTATTCCTTTGTGAAATGGACCTTAACACCGAACATACAGTTCACACTTTTGTGAAGGTTAGTACTACGCCCTACCGTCCCCGGGTACGAAAGAGTGCGAGTGATGCTTACTGGGAAATAGCTCACCGTTCCCCGCGCGGGGTGCGGGGCGGGCGGGCGCACTCAGCGCCAGCAGCGCGAGCGCACACCACCATGTCATCACAACCACACCTGGAACAAAACATATATCAAACATTAATAAATAAAATAAATAATGCCGGACCATCCACACAGCATCATCTAGCCACAAGCTGAACAAATGTCTACAGATCGTACACACAATTATCCTGAGGCGCGAATCGAGCCTGCAACCTCCTGCGTCGCAGGCGGACATGATCATTATCTAGTCCACTGCTGGACATATGCCTTCCCTTGATGAGCATTATAGCGCTTGTCTTCAGCTTGACGCATCCAGCATCTGCTTGCAGTCTTTCGCCGGTCGTCATCCCACCTAGCCGGAGGGCGTCCTACACTATGTATACCGCTCCACTAAAGAACACGTTTATCTCAGCGGTTGTCGGTTCTTCGCGAGTTATGGCTGACCCAGTGCCACTTCAGCAAGCAAATGTCACTGTAAGTGACAGCAGTTTAAAATAAATGCAACGAAAATAACTACGTTACAACCTATCTGCATACTGGGTTGGCAGACTCATGGAGAGCCTTGACTATGTACAGAATTACAAATCAAACTAAACAAAACACACAACGCAATGACTCGGAAAACATAGATAGACCATTACAGCCAAACATTTTCTAATCTCTACGCTCTTTCATTAAACTAAGTTGCAATAATTACCGACACGAACGACCGACGATCACAAATCAACTCGCAACAAGTTTCAGTCAGCGCTTGAGTGCGGTCGCAAATCATAACGCTAACGTCTTTATCTGTCCCGGTTTGTGCTCTATTCTGTAAGCTTTCACGGATTTGTTAGACGTACGTGTTAGACGTAAATGTTTTATGAAAACCGTAGTTGTGTTGCGTGACCTTTAGAATATCTAATGGAGACCAAAGGTAGATCTCGGAAATGCCAAATATTTGGAAAGGTTTATGAAAATCGTTGTTTTTGATTTATAGATAGATACATAAAACGTTTCATCATCATCATCATCAGCCTATATCAGTCCACTGCTGGACATAGGCCTCCCCAATGAGCGCAATAGCGCCCTGTCTTCAGCTTGACGCATCCAGCATCTACCTGCAGTACTTCGCAGGTCCTCATCCCACCTGGTCGGAGGGCGTCCTACACTACGTTTACCGAGTCGTGGTCTCCACTCAAGAACACGTTTGCCCCAGCGGCCGTCGGTTCTTCGCGAAATATGGATAAAACGTTTATTTAGTACTAATAACACACACATACAATTAACCTGAGAGAGATACAATATTAAACTAAAGTACAATAAAACAATTATAATAAACAATTAATAAAACGAGCAATTAAAAGGGCTACTAAAGTACTTACTGTAGGTATATATGTGTGTGGATTTGCTATTAACATGTGGTAAGATTTAGAAGGACAAAATCAAAGAGAGCTTTTATCAAGTTTTTTCTTTTTGAAGAATGAATTAGTTTAATGGATCACAACTCTTATAATTTAATTGCATTGCTTGACTTCAAAAGAGAGTTTCTTTTTTTTATGCTTGGATAAATACTAATTCTTTGGGAATACATTTCGGGACCATCTCGGATAATTTTATATATACAATCGCAAGAAAAACATCCAAATGTATCCACAATTGACGAAATCATCAAAGAACATACATTAAAAAAAACATAATAAAAAGCCGAACATAGAAACTACATTTTCTTTTAAGTTAGTTATAAATCAGTGCTAACCTGAAAAATAGTAAGTAAAGTAAAAGTAAAAAATAATTTATTTCTTTAGGCTTACAAAATAAGCACTTAGACAAGTCATATTTTATACATTAAATTATTATCAAATAAAATTATTTTACTGTTCACTTCAATTTTTTGTCCACTAGTGGAAGAAGTGAAAAAGATAGCTGAAATTATTTAACTAATTCTCGTAATTTTTGCCATCAAAGTGTCCGTCAGTCACGCAACACTTTTACAACTGCATAAAGATTAGCAATAAGACCACAACACGCAGTGGGCAATAAGCATTAGCATATTTTTGCTGACCCACTTTTGATGGAATCGCCATTAAACCGATAACGCATAGAAAGCAAATCGTAAACATTTAATGCACCCGCTGAGTTATGCTGCGAACACACGGCGCGACTGTGGTCGACTACCAGAGTTTCTACAATCATCAACGTCTTCAATAGAACATAAATAAATAAATAATAATGCTGGACAATTCAATCAGCATCATAGCAGCAAGCTAAGACAAAGCTATGGGTACTATTAGTACATGACTGATAGACATAATACAATACATTATATAATAAATAATAAATAAATAATGCTGGACAATTCACACAGCATTATGTAGCCCCATGGTAAGCAGAGCTTGTGTTATGGGTACTAGATAACTGATATACATAACAATACATTACATAGATATTTTTTATTATACATAGAAAACGACCAGAACACCCGGAACAAATATCTGCAGATCGTGCACATAATTGTTCCGAGGCGGGAATCGAACCCGCAACCTCCTGCGTCGCAGGCGGACCTTCGTCCACCGCGCCACATCGGTCGTCAAAGTTATATAGATATGTAGATGTTTTATTATACAAATTTCTGCAGATATATAAAAAGAAAAACAGTCTGCCTATCCGATCTTTTGATACGAGTATGTTATTGTTAGCCAAAGCTTCTAACTTTGTCACTTGAATCTAATTTAGGAAGTCGTCTTACT
Organism: Eupithecia dodoneata; assembly: GCA_947044415.1. Classification (NCBI taxonomy): domain Eukaryota; kingdom Metazoa; phylum Arthropoda; class Insecta; order Lepidoptera; family Geometridae; genus Eupithecia; species Eupithecia dodoneata. The sequence goes on along the minus strand of OX345665.1, from coordinate 10,187,228 downwards.
TGACGGTAATGAGGTTTCGTCTGTGCCAACCTTATTGATAAACGTGTAGGTTAATTAGCCGTGAACAGGTAGGTACTGGTAATAATTAGATTTATGAATTCATTAGAGCTAATAAATTACGGCATTTTAAATGTGGTGTGACCCTTAGGGCCAAGGAGTAAGATATGGTCTCTGCCATGTCTCTAGTTATTAATTGCTGTTATGACAGATTTTATGGGAAACGATTTATGGCCGTTTAAATTATGTATATCTGCTTCTGGCGATTTTGGAGCTGACCAGATTTCTATAGCATAAGCATAGAATAATACTTAAATTACTCATGGCCCTACGTCCAGCAGTGCACTGGTTAAGACGGTTGATGATGTAAATAACGGAGTACGAGTATTTCCATCCGCTTTATTCATAATCTTTTGCAAGATTATAATGGAAAATTTGGAATGTAAACAAAATATTTTAGTTCAGTTACAGGCTGGATGAGCCATTTAATTGTAGTTAATTGACTAATGAGTAATGACTGTAGTCATCATGTAACCACGACAGTGTATAAACCTGTTGAAACATCTGAAAAAATGGGTAAATAAACAAATGGTAAATAACGCGCCTAAGGAAGTTTTCACTTCAAAAAAAGGAATGATGTCGGTGACTTTGGTTCTTCTAGGTGTTTCCGTACCGCGCTCACAATATCAATTTTCAACGCTAGCCTCGCGTGCCATATCGCTCATACCCACTACCATCTAATCTAGACTCCAATTACGATCAAGTGAAATTGTACTTTCAATAGAAAATTAACTGGAAAATCGGAAGCGTTTCAAATGAGCCTTCTTGCAGTAAATAGATGTGTCCGAGCCGTCACCCGTGAACGGTACTTAAGTACGTTCTGCCAATTTCATCCATGAAAGTGATACGAGGTGGATTTTAGGTCTTTATGGTCAGTTGTTATTGGGTTCGAGAAGTGGTTTGTTTTATGCTGGGTGTTGACCAGTATTATGGGCGGAATTTAACTCTTGTCTCATAGCGAAGGTTGGTGTAATTAGTACAGTGAAAGAAGGGACTCACAACGAACAACGAGACGGATTATTGTCATTTTAGGCCTCCTACAATCAATACAAACTTTAATACCAATATCCAAGGAACTTTCGTTCTCTTGGTACATTGGGACTATCTGGTATTGATACCTCTTGGTACATTATCATACAGTACATACATTTTAGTAGTACTTGCATGCCTTTAAAAATAGAACGAAACAGGATTAAAGTACATACAAAATTTGTTTTTCCGTGTTCGGACTACTCTCGGCCGAAGCGAGTGAGACGTACAAAGAATACCTCATTTATTCTGTAGTTTCGTCGGGCACAAGATGAAACAAAAGACGACAGTTTTTCTTTTGTTTTGAGCAAGTAAACGAAATAACCGAAATTATTCGAAGCTGTCTCATTTATTTCACATAGCTTTTTGTCTGTGCCAAACTCGTTCCCATATTAGCTAAATAATATATTTCCCAGTATATTTTCTACCTCAGGGTGGCGTCAGTCATATCATCGTGTATTTTCAAACATGGCAACATTGTCGGTATTGTTGGTTAAGTTGCTCATTTCTCAGCCTATTATCATCATTATCATCAACATGACTGGCCTACAGCTACAATTATGTGAAATTGATTCCCATAGTTATCTTGGAATGGACATGTGAGTAACAGTGACTTGAATGAACAGTGAACAACCTAAATATACATTTCAGCACAAAAACAAAGAAAATTAGTCCAAAAAGAACAATCTACGTTTTCATGAAAATAATAGAGTTCTCTGATTTTTATTAGATATAATAAATAAATAATGCAGGACAATCCACACAGCATCATTTATCCCCAACCTAAACAGAGCTTGTTTTATGGGCACTAGATGACTGATACCTATATTTTATAGAATTCATTACATATGTACATAGATATTTTCTATGAAATATATAAAATACCCAGGACACCCGAAACAAATATTTTCAGATCGTACAAACATTTATCCAAAGCCGGGAATCGACCCTGCAACCTCCTGCGTCGCAGGCGGACCTTCGCCCGCCGCGCCACATCAAATAATATATAAATAGTAAAGATAAGTAATAGTAAATTCTAGTATAAATCAAAGCTATTCGATGTCTAGCCTAGATACCTAATAGTCTAGTGTCTAGCCATTCGATAAATTAAATAAAAAACCCACATCTCATATCACTCGAGACTGAACCTCATCTTTCAGCGATCCAATATCCAGTTTCGATACTAGGCAATTTATTTTCAAAACCTAGAAAATATATCTTCAAAGAGACCTCTTTGACCGAAATAAATCAATCGCGATCGCTTTCAAAGGCAGATTTTCAATAAAAATTCCGAGCTATCGTCAATGCGTCTCAAAGGCCAAAACGAAATAGAAAGGACCCTCCATACTTGGACTCGCACTCGACAATGTCCTATTAATATGAATAATATATTATATTATAGTATATTATTAATACAGCATAATTATTATAGTTACTGGATGGAGCTGATGTAGTATGCTTATATATCGACCTCTGTGGCGCGGTCAGCGATAGGAATAGGTACATAATAATGTAGATTATATAGATATTTATAGAATACATAAAAAACGACCAGAACACCCGGAACAAATATCTGCAGATCGTACAAACATTGTTTTTATAATAATAAAAATCTTTATTTAGAATTTGCTTCGAGGCGAGATTCGAACCCGCAACCTCCGGCGTCACAGGCTGACCTTAGCTCAGAGCACCACAGAGGTTCATAAAAGCTTCTCCGACTTTATGCTCAACGCTAAGTAACTAATTGAATTATTATTATTTAGTCGCTAACGACCAAAAGAAACCTTTAACCCACCTTTCTTAATAACACAATCAATGTGACATACGATAACAAAGTTATCGTGTCTAATTTATTCTCCACAATCTATCGGACACATTCATGATAGAACGAATCATTTCGATTTCATTATATCGTAATTGAATCTTCTCAACGCCCGACATTTAGTGACCATGAATCTTGTTACAAAACAGGGAAACAGTAATGAGTTCTCAAGTCATAAAACTGCTTTCATCCACTTTGACTATGACGAAAGCCGTACTTTCACTTTAATCCAATACTTATCTGAACAAACTCTTATCGACATAACTATTTTATTACTCTACAGAGTCTTGTAAAGTGTAAAGTGATGCTTTGATGCACCGAACAACCGGAAATGTTTTGCAATCACGCACTCTCTTGGAAAATCGAGATAAGATCGAGTTATGCCGGACATTTTGATACAGCCTTAACACTTTGACTGCTGAAATCACACGGTATGTGTTTTCTACAAGTGACTAATATGCGTAAATCCACACTAGCGCAGCGGCTGAGAAAATACAGATCTGTGTGACTCAGCACAGCCGTAATATTTTTCGAACGAAACGCATGTGCGGCGCAACACAACCGCTGTATAGAGCGGCAGCACGAATTTTTTAGGTTAAAAAAAAGATCGCAGTCGTCGAAAAAAAATCGCAGTCAAAGTGTTACAGCACTGCAGTAATGATATGCAAGCATTTTTAACAAACGACATCGACTGATAAAGGTCAATAATACAATACAGTGACTTGGAGATATTAGCTTACCCATTATGAGGATGAAAATATATCATAATAAGTATTCTAAAGCGGTTGATTATTAATATAAAAGTTAATTAAAATCTAGCGCATACAGATTTGCAACGACAGAATGAGAATCAATCGTTTATTTGCAGAATACAATAATTACATGTCAAGATCTTTAAGCTATGTAATGACAATGTATTCGACCTATTATTCAGGTGTGCAAATATTAAACATGTCTTAATTTAGTATAAAATATCATTATTTCATTTTCTTAAAAATTAAGTATTCGTTTACACTATAAATACAATTTGAAAGTAACCAAATATCTAACTTTTTCTTAAATAAGTTTCTATTCAAATCCTTCAATTCTTCTGATAGACTTTGTTATGAAAAAAAATATTTTTGCAAAAATGAAGAACCTTATAATTAAATAGATAGATACTTATTTTTCATTGTGTTGTAACTAACAAGCTTTCTTCAATAAATATTTAATGATATCCGTAAAATACGATTTACGTTCAAATTCTCAGACTATGAATAATGGGTACCTATCTGGGGGGAATTTTATCGCAACATTAAAAGCGATAAACAAGTTTTCAAAGCGCCTTGAGTGAGGTCAGGTCATAAACTCGTTAAGATAAGATACAAAAAGCACTTTATTGGGCACATGTTGTGTTAAGGTTTTTATGTTGACCCCATTAATATAATTCGACAAAAATACACCTACATTATATTTAAAAGGCGCAAAAGCCTACGAAATAACCTTCGGTCCTCACACTTTATAAACAAAAACTACGAACCTCACGACATCACGGCCTTGTCTACTTTCCAACTACATGCTTCCAACAAACAAAAACTCCCTGAAAATGGGGTAACTATTCCTCTTTCACGTAACAAAGTTTTAAACTTGTCACTGACGAGCTCAGTATGAAGTTTTAGGTTCGGAGCTGTTCTTGTATTTCCGCGCTGGAAGTTGTTATAAACTGGATATTAGGTTTCGGTAGTTAGTAGTTTGCGTCACTGTGTTTTGTAAACTGAAATGTCTTTAATCCTAGTAGTAGCCCAAGTAGTAATAGTAGCCCCGGCCCCAGGAAGACGACCGCCCATGGCGACCCCTTCCGCGGGACCTGATCCCTGCGGAACCACCATAGAGTCCTTGGGTTTATTTAAAAAAAGATTATAAACGGAATGATGCCAAAAAAAACATTGAGAATATTAGGAAAGAAAAGATTCCCACAAAACCCAAGGACCGAGGGGTCGTCACCCCTCGAGTTGACGCCGGGGTAATGAGGCGAAGCCTCGAGGCCCCTCTCTGTGCCCCCACCAGGGCCGGAAAGAAATCTATTGATATTGAATCCTAGTCCGAGATAGAAGTACAGAACTGATCGCTTCTAATTTAGATAGAAATAACTTTTAAACGCTACCGCTTTCATAGAAACAACGATCCGCGGGCCGAAACTAGTTTATTCATATGTTGACTAAAAGGTCTACTTACTAAACATTATTTAATGTAAAACTTTTGAAACTATCATGGTTATTAACACTAAAGTCATTTCAAACGGGATTTTTACCATGATTTGATTTTCGAGTTATCCATATTCCGTGATCATGGCGCATGAAACTGTGCCGAAATATTGGATAACTCGAAACTCAAATCATTATTTAATGTAGTATTACAAAGGCAATGTTGCTGAGCTTTTATGGTTCACTAAATTAAACATACCTACATTAAATAAAATTACATTGTCAAACATAACATTATCTATATGGGGTGTAAGGGGGACTCCAACATCTCGTCTCCCAAGCCAACCTAACCTGCACGTGGTACACCCTGCTAGATAACGAATAGGCTCTGGTGAAAATATGAAACAATCTAACTCATCGATTTTACAATTATTTTCCAATACTTACCTTACCGCGCTATGGCGCTCATTGGGGGAGGCCTATGTCCAGCAGTGGAGTCCTATAGGCTGATGATGACTTACCTTACCAATACGAAAAGTGTTCAACGTCATCATTATCTATCTTGACATCACATTTTAGTTGATATTATTTTAATATACACATCTACTTTTTAATTGATTGGTAATGTAACCTGTGGACTAGTGTAATTAGAATATATTGCTGTGCTAGTTTAATAAATATATAAATAAGTTACGAAAGTTCTGAAGTAAAGCGCGGTCATTAAGACTGTGGCCCTCGGGAGAGGCCGCTCGTGCATTATTCAACCACGGCGTCTCAAAGGCTTTGACTTAAAACCCTTTGCGTTCAAAGGGAGTCTAAGAATTTCACCCCAGTTCCGAAGTTGAGATAAAATTTCAGAGTTATTGAATTATACTATCATGTTTAACAAATCTTGGATTATTTGAGTAAAATTTTGCGTCGAGATATTAAATTGGTAATTTGATTTAGTTGAAGAAAGTTACGCCCCGAAGTTATTTAGGAAATTTATGACGTAATCACCTCAAAGGCAAGAAAAATAAATTCAACAAATCATGGTTTTTGAATGAGACAAGATAAATTGTGCAAGTTTTTTCTTGAATCGTCTAAAAGTCTCATCAGTCGAGTGGCTAGGCTCATCTCCATAATGGTTCTTTTGCATTTTACAAGACTATTGTCGGCTGCAGAGCGTTGGGTAGGGCGAGAGTTTATGTGGATTATATTTTTGAAAGTTTATGTGACTGTCTGAAGAAAATAGTTAGGGAATATTTATTAAAAAAATTAATGAATGGTCAGTAGAATAATCAATTTATTGGTAACGAAAATATTACAAGTCAGAAAAGAATTCTCACAACAAAGTGATAAATAATTAAATATTATTTAATTTTTTTAACATAATCGTCTACACTGTAAGACTTTTTATTTACAAGTATACATTGTTATGTAGGTCCATTCCACCATTTCACTGTCATTCTAATTACATAAGCTTGCTAAACAGCTTAATCAGAAACAAGTGGGTCAAACTTAATTTGCAAGATGACAGGTACCGATAAGTTTGTGTGGATTGTTCAGCATTATTTATTTAGGTATGCTTCATTTCAATCTCGTAAGTTATCTCATATGTCGTAGGCACCGCAGGTCAATGACAGTATTGTAGGTATTAAAGACTAGTTGCACCCCGCGGCTTGGCCCGCATGGAAATCTATGTGTCAAATTATTTAAGAATAAGAATAAGATATCCGTTGCATAGTTTTAAAGATCTTAGCATACATAGGGACAGACAGCGGGAAGCGACTTTGTTTTATACTATGTAGTGATAATATATTTATGTACATATGTATATCTATGTAATGTATCATTGAGTATATCAATCATCTAGTACCCATAACACAAGTTCTGCTTAGCTTAGGGCTAGATGATGCTGTGTATTTTGTATTTATTTATGCTTCATTTCAATCTCGTAAGTTATCTCATATGTTGTGGGCAGCTCAGCTCAATGGCAGTATTGTAAGTATTAAAGATGAGTGCACACTGTACGAATGTGTTTTCAAAGACGTCATAACGTTTTGACAGATCGCGACAAGCTTTCGCTTGTGATTGACAGTCAGCTGTCACTTTCACCGATGATGTGTTGACAATCGCTTTTGTTGGAATCTACCTTCGCAGGTTACAGAGTCTCTTTGACCTTTGTAGAGATGATTGTGCATAATTTTTCGTTGATAGAAAATCCTTTATTAACTACTTCACTAATAAGAAAAGGAAAAAATATACTATAAATACTAATATGGCCGCATTGAGCCGATGGATAGAGACGGCTCAGGCAGGACCGCTCTTTGTGACATCGTATAGGGAGGCTTATGTCCAGCAGTGTTCTTGTATGAAGATGATATGAAAAAAAACCGGTGGCGTTGTATTATAGCCTTCACTGCCTTTTCTCGCAGCGCGCAGCTTGTAGGACTGCTAGATCCACATGGGCGTAGTGGGCAGTTTTAAAGGGAGAAGAAAGAGAGTAAGTTGTAGAAGAAGCCTTAGAACTATAGTAGACGAGACGAGGACAAACTAATTCGACAAATAAGTCTCAATTTCCTATTCGTACGTACGTGTACTTGTGTGTGTCAAAGCACTTAAGTTATCTAGCTACTTGTCAACGCACACATCGACAAACTATAAGTGAGTTATTGGATACAAAATTTCGAAAATTATTGAATGCACTTTCCCTCTGTTTTCCTTTAAGCAGTAAGTATTATTTATTTATCAGCAGAATCAAGAAATGATAAACCCCAGCAACTAATTTGACATTGACAGTTGATTTCCTTTAGTTCGACATTCAATTGACCTGAAAGCGGCCAGTGTCTCACCTCTGTAGCCTGTGCCGACCTCATATTTTACAAACTATTTGACACATTGATACCTTGGCCCTATCAGAAACCAATGAACAGTATTGGCTTTGTCATTTATACCTATACTCTATTTATTATTATTGGCCTAAGCCAATATACATACATAACACAAAAAAGAGTTTAGGACAGAGTAAAAACAGCAGTAAATACCTAATGATCGTGAATACATAGAAATAATGCAGATGTTAAACGTATAGTCACACGTTTAATCGACAAATACAAACAAAATAGTATATATCGATTGTAATTTTCTTTGGTAGGTACCCAACTAGTTTATATAATAACATATTAAATAAATATTCTCTACAATGTGTATTGTCGAACCTTGATCAAACGAGATGTGCGGATACACGACATATATTTTCAACTATCTAGCTTTCAAATTAGACTACTTTGAATAAAATACACCGTTTACTCAAAAAGACACGAAGAAAAAACCAGATGAATTAGTTTTCATTAAAAAAATTATTAAATCGGCTTTATTTTTGAGATAGGTAACATATAATTTTTTATTTTTTGTTTTTTATCGATAAATATATGTCGTGTATTCGCACATCTCGTTTGATCAAGGTTCGACAATACACATTGTATATTCCATAGTTTTAATAAATGCCAAAGCTAAACTTAAACGCCTACGGGCTTTTCAAGATTTAAGATATTATAGTTTCAGGAAATTGTCGCACGAAACTGTCTTTATACGAAAACATATAAACGTTTTCTCTCAAGGAGCGCGCTGGGGATTCCCGGGAAGTGACATTATTATGACGTTTATTGGTATTTTGTCCTGAATTACGAGAAAGAGAGACGCAAACGTGTTACTGAGAATAAATGTGGTACTGACTGGTGTTACGTAGCGTAATATATCGTGTGGCGTGAGCGAACCTTCATGAAGTCATGTGGACAATCCACACAGCATTAGCAGCAGATCGTACAATCATTTGTCCCGACGCGGGAATCAAACCCGCCACGGAGGTCGTCCAACACACGTACATACACAGGCTGGTACGCAACTAAATAAATTACGTATTAAGTTAAATTTAACAAAAAAGATAACAAAACATGTCCGAGTCAATGACACAGGCGATGAACGTACGTTGTACTATTAACTATTAATTAATGTCTTCTTTTAACCAAACAACCAGAACTGAGTTGCTCTCAATCAACTTCACCAAGAGAGATAGCGATTGCTTAACACGTACAAAAACTGGTCCAGCCTGTATATGGGTCAGTTGTAGTTTTCCAATGTGCCGATTCCCAGGTGACTGTACTAGGCAGTGTTGCCATAAGTGAAAATGTACGCGGAAACCGAGCAAAGAAAATATTGATCGTTGGAGAGTTTCCAGCTAGTGTTTGAATAACCTAGTAGCGGACGTGGGAAATAAAGTTATGAAAATATAATATTATATTAATAAAACAATATTTTATAATATTAATCACTAGTTTCTGTCCGCGGCTTTGCACACGATACAATAAAATATAATAAAAATACATTAAATGCGACAAGTACAACGCGCGTTGTTTCTATGGAATCGTTTTAAGGCTATTTCTATCCTATGGGAACTGATTTATGAGATAAAAAGTAACCTATGTTTTATTTCGGGCCTGGAACTACCTGTATGCAAAAAAATTTCAGCCTGATCCGTATAGTGGTTTTTGTGTGAAATAGTAACAAACATACAAACTTTCGCGTTTATAATATTAGTAGGATTCAAATGAGACGCTTTTAATGGTCCAATTTGCTAACTTTTTTTAAAATTTAATTGGTGATCCTGTATACTGTACGGTTTTATAAACTCTCTAGCCATAGGCTACGAGAACTATGATAGTTTTCGATTCCTGTCACGCATTTGCGATTTGCAGCACCTCTGCCGTACACTGAGAGGTACTACTTTTCTAGGTATTTTGCAAACCCATACTAAAATCTCTGATTTTTATCTATTTAGGTATAAGCAAAAACAGTAAAAAATATCTACAAAACATCATTATATACAAAAGCCTAGAATGCAACAGATAATACATAAGAAAATAGTGTACAAATCTGAAGAGAAAACTCTCAAAAGAATATCTTTTATGAGACATGGAACTAACAAATTCGGGAACAAATTGTTCATCAACTCAATACAAGACACCGGTCGCCCAGTAAATTCCCATACAAAAACACACAAACCGCAGCGCGTTCACTTGATTTCTACCATTTCTACTATTTTCTGCTCAAATCGTTAATAACTAGCAGATAACTAGCTAGACATTGCGTGTAAAAATGCATCGCTTGCTAGTTTCACGTGTTTTGACAACTAAAATTGGGTTAATGTGTTGAGTATGTGGAAAATTGGAGGAAAAGTGTTTACGGATGGTTGTTCTTTCGAGAGTACAATTGGTATCGTTCTGTGCGGAATACCTTTGCATTTCATTCACTGGTAGAGCAAGTAATTACACTTATGTTTGATGAGAGGGAAGGAAAATGCATTAGTAGTATTAACCAGAAAAGGAAAACAACGTAAAATATCCTCATCATCAGCCTATAGAAGGCCACTGCTAGACATAGGCCTCCCCTAATGAGCGCCATAGCGTCCTGTCTTCAGCTTGCCGCATCCAGCATCTGCCTGCAGTCCGTAAAATATATCCAATTAGGTTCAAATTAAATAAGTCTTTCTATTTTACAAATCTACGACTTTCCTGACTTTATAAAGAAGCTTAGTAAAAGGTAAAAAGGAAACATGAATAGGATTTCATCAAACATTCTGGCAGCCCAAAAGTTTAGGTAATAAGGGATTACCTAACTTCTGCAACTTTCCCCTCAACTTGAGCGCCAACTTCATCGCTAATCTAGGCCTCAACTCTCGTGTTGTCAAACAAAAAACTTGCCAAGCCTGTCAAGTCGCTAAGTTATTTTATAAAGACACCTAAGAAGTAAGTTTTTATGAAACTGCTACAAACCAAACATTTTAATTAGAGCACTCTCTGTTTACAGCAATGTCTGGTACCACCGACGTATAAGTCTAAGAGATAGGGCTTAATGATCTAGTCTGGGATTGAAATTAATTAAGGTAAACATTCCACTAAAGCGTCCCAAAACTCATATCAGCTATGCAGTTTGCAAATTTGCCGTATTCAACTAGTCTTGCGTCGTGAAATCGTTATTTTGTCTATACCATGACTTCTCATAGCCTTTTTGTGTTCTCGTATTTAAATTCTATTTTTTTTAGTTCCTAGTTTATTATCCTTATTAGTTCTTAATTTGTATTATTTTATATGAAACGCAAATATATATTTTCTGTTTCATCAACTTCATGTAACGCTCGTGACTCTGCTTTTAGCTAGGGTAAGGTATTACCCTAAATAAATAATGCTGAACAATCCACACAGCATCAACTAATCACAAGCTAAGCAGAGCGTGTTAATGGATACTAGATGACTGATAAACTTAATACAACACATTACATACATATTTTTTATTATAGATACTAGACAACGACCAGAACACCCTGAACAAATATCTTCAAATCGTACACAGAATTATCCCGCGGCTGGAATCGAACCAGCAATCTCCAGCGTCCACGGAACTTCGCTAACCGTGCCACAGAGATCGTCACGCTAAGTTTAGAAATCGATTCCACAAAAAGTTGTACATCAGAATTTCAATGTTTGTATTGATAGGTTTCCATCATTGCAGATGATAGAGCCACTACTCTTCATCAATCACCGAGAGAGGTTGACAAGTTCACGTGTTTGTGTACTTCATTATAGCTCAGCACGCTTTAGTAGACAGTTGGCCCCGTCTAATTGAAATTAATTTAGTGCCGGTAAATTACTTTTAACTGGCCGACGACAGGAAACCGACGCTGCTTTTCACAGCAATTGAAGCGAACTAGGAATGATTGGCTGGCTCTAGTGTCCATCAGAGTAAATATAAACCGCCTTAATGGGGTAAAAACATGGACTTTAGCATTTTCTACAATTAGTGGAATCAAGGGTTTCATTAAACTTTAAAGCTACATTGCACACAGTATTCAAGTGAATAGGTTTCCAGTCCACTTTCATCTGATTCTTCAAACGCTGATCACCTCCATAATTACCTACCGTCATCAGCATCATTATCATCAACCTATATATAAGTCCACTGTAAGACATAGGCCTCCCCTAATGAGCGCCATAGCGCCCTGTCTTCAGCTTGCAGCAGCATCTGCCTGCAGTCTTTCGCAAGTTATCATCCCACCTGGCCGGAAAGAGTCTTACTTTACGTTTGCCGAATCGCAGCCTAGATTATTATTGGCATTATAAGGTTTATGGCCTCTAAATAAGAATACTTTTTTGTAACTTCAAAATGTAGGAACACCTGAGCAACAGCACATACACTGTTACCTAAAAATAACGTCATGAGACGTTGATAAAGTCTTAATTACGCTGGCAGAACATTGGCAGCTGGCATTCTCAACTTACAACTCCCAGACGTAGGAACGTCTGGGAGTTGTAAGTTGAGAATGCCCCTGAACATATTGAACCTCCTCCGACGATATTTCATTGGGAAGACGTAGGTAATGCATCCCGTGAGATTTTCCGACACATGTTCGTTAAGCTAGCGTTACACTGGCGATATAATTGAGGTCTTAATGCATTGTTTCACTGAATCTAAAATATTTATAGCTGGTAATGAAAATGAATGAGATCTTTCAATAAGCAGATACTACCAGTAAGCTTAATTATTTCAATTGTAAATACTAGTTCATATTATTTCTATAACTCTATAGCACCATCAAAACTAATAAACAAATAATGCTTGACCTTTAATTCGTGTATTTTTAAGCCCAAAAGGAGGTAGAGCCGATGTCAAACTTAGCAGATTATAGTTACTTTTTTCATTAAGGTACAATTTATTCACGTAGTTTATCTCAATTATTTGAATTATAAGCCAAATTACCCAAACTCAAATTAAAACTAATTAATACATCAGTCTGGATTTAATTGACGCAAATCTCAGACTTTAAAGCTTCCTAATACAAAGCGACATTTATCTCAATCAAAATAAAAAGTTGTAAGTGTCACTAATTGTCGAGCGGTGGAAAGTCAGGGACAAATTAATTTAAGTGCCATTAAAGTGTAATTAAAGGCGACTGTTTACGGTCGGCGGTTTACGGCACCTGCCATAGCCTTACTGAGGCGTCGCTTCACCTTAAATATCATTGGGAAATGACTTTTAGCGAGGTGACATTAGATTGAAGTTTTAGCGTAAGTTTCTTAGATCAACGTTTTGGAAACTTGATATAAATGGACGAACTTGAGGATATTACTTATCATTTTTACTCTACCTAGGTTTATCTTGATTTTTTTTTAATTTCTTTGAGGTTTTCCCGAGTGCTAGGGCTTAGAATTTCAATAATGTTGGACCACGACACAGCGACATGTTTGCAAAATAAGAAAAACTTTAGTTCGTTATTTTAGAGTCGTAGCAATACGATTCAATTTGTAACACGACAGCAACAAATGTTTTATGACAATTTATTTATGTGACTTCTCAAAAAAATAACAACATGGGCAGGACCACAGAACAAAAGAACCAGAGGCAGACCAAAAGAGAGATGGATAGATGAAATAAACAAATCAGCTGGCATAGACTGGTTAATCAAAGCTCAAGACAGAAAAGCATGGAGTAAAATGGAGGAGGCCTTCACTCGATGAGAGGTCCTTAATACGCATCATTAATTTTTAATTTAATTTAAATCTAATCTTTTATATAATTAAGTGTCATATAATATTATTCTATTCATTATGAAATTTTGTAAATTCTATGTATTAAGGAAATAAAAAGGCTTTATTATTATTATCATTATTATATTTATGTGACTTGGTGATGACGTGGTTACTTTTTTGACTACAATAACTTGTACTACAATTAAACCGCAGTTTCTCTGCACTGGTATCTCTTCAGTGCTTAACAACGATATCTCACTCAAGGTGAGTGATCCATTCCGAAAGACATCTCGACATTTAGCTAAGAGTGAAACTTTAGCACAGAAGCACTCTTATCTTTTCTGTAGCAATTTGTAATGATACCGCACCTTTCTTGAGTGATTAATGAGCAGCGAGGCCGGGCTCGGAGCCACCTTAATTTCTTATTTGTAGCAGTGTACATGTCGTGTAAGCACTAGGTTTTATTACCTTATTTATTGGATTCATTGTGTAGAAGGTTACGAAATAAAGAGACCGAAGAAAGAATACGTTTTAATTATCCCGAGTTAGGTGTTTTTATAATGGAATAAAACCAAATTAACGTAGATGAGACATTTATAATTGAATTAGTAAAAATTTAATTTATGAAAACTCGCTAGCTGTACCAAAACTCTGCAGTGCTCGTTTTATTTCGCCTGAAAATAGCTGTAAAATTTTACAGCTGCATTCGTTCTGTTATATCTCAGAGGAAATGAAACGCCATATGAAGAGACCAATATTCGTTTCGATGTCTGTACGAAATAGGATATTGAGAAACTGAAGCACAGAGCACATTTCGTCGAAATCCCTACTTTATTTACATATAAATCGAATTATGTGTATGTATAACTGACGGATGATTTTATGAGAGCGAAACACAAGATTTGATCCAGATTTACGCGAACTCGGGAGCTTACTTGGGACTATGCATAATCAACATTTATTGGTCTAGTAGCTAGAAGGCATCATGTTTTGATCCATTTTAATATTAAATCATAAACGATGATAAGATGATAGCCATTTTGTTCAAGCTGTTCTGGGTATTTTCTATGTATAATAAAAATATAATATTTATGTAGTGTAAAGTATTTTGTATATCAGCCATCTAGTAGCTATAACACAAGCTCTACTTTGCTTGGTGCTAGATTGTCTAGCCCTGGATTGTCTGGGTGTTTTTCTTAATGTTTATACTTAAGTAACAGCACAAAAATATATTTTTGAAATAGTTACTCAGTTAGACTACGTTCCTAGATGTAGTTTGATTATAACAAAATCACACGCGCCTATGTATTTTCCTCCGGAAAAATCGAAAGACAAGAAGACACTCACAATTCGTAAAAATACTTTAGGCAAAATTAAAAATAATTACAACACATAAAATGTTTTAACGATACCCTAAAAAGGCCATACCATAAACCATAAAAATAATTAAAGCGTGTGAATGTTTGCAGGTTTATTGTTCATTCATCACTCTTTTGCGAAGACCGACCGACGGCTGACCTATTTACTTACTTTATTTTATAGAGGTCGGAAAATGGCGGCGTCCGAATTTTTATGGACAATTGTCGGGTTTTTAATCTTGAGTGCGTGAAGGGTTCAGATTTCCGAAAACCGCTACTTTCTATCGTAAATCCTGATATTTTATAACTTGCGGGAATCCGGCTGCAGTTAACTCTTTTGGGGCCGCAAATTATGGGTTGGGTAATAAATTTAACTTGAGTGCGTCTTCGTGAACGAAGTTTCGTAACCAGTACCTATATAACCGTATACTATATAGAGACAAATATCGGCAGATCGTATAAACATTCCCGAGGCGGGAATCGAACCCACGACCTCATGCGTCGCCGGCGGACCTTGCCGTAAACTCGGTACAACCATCGCTGGTCGTCTGACGGAGCCGTTTGGTGACGTCACCATTAATTCGGTAAAGCGGGGACAAAATGGTTGCAGTATTTGTCAGCTCTTGTGGAAAATATCAAGAGCTGCTTGTTAACGGTGGTCAAATGTTCCATTATTGGAATCTATCTTAAGTTCGTTCCCACTTATCACTGAAATCACTGTTGTAATGGTCACAGCAGTTCGCAATTCACTTGCTGTTATCGTAAATG
This sequence comes from Eupithecia dodoneata, assembly GCA_947044415.1. Taxonomy (NCBI): domain Eukaryota; kingdom Metazoa; phylum Arthropoda; class Insecta; order Lepidoptera; family Geometridae; genus Eupithecia; species Eupithecia dodoneata. The sequence goes on along the minus strand of OX345665.1, from coordinate 10,171,447 downwards.
ATACATTTAGAAAACAACATTTACAAGTTTACAGCGACAAATTCAACTTCCAAGATTTCCAAGAGGCAAGATTTATTTGATGTGGTTTTGAGATAGCGGAGCGCGGTGAAATACGTTTTCTATGAATTAATTGCTTGTCCAGCTGCTATCGTTTTTGTAAAGCCCACAGGAAACTATAAAATATAACTGAGATACCAATCATACTTACTAAATATCTGGTACGGTCATGAATGACAGGTAATAAAATTTAGTAGACTTTAGCCAAATTGGTAGGTAGTATGTTCAAAAAAATCGGTAGAATAATTTTGAACCGAAAATTTACTTTATTTATTTGTTTTTGGGTTCTACTACTACAAACGTGTACGGACAAAGTAAAAAAAATATTTCGTTACATTCATGACTTTAGATTTCCTGACGCTACGCTCAGATTTTTTATGTTTACATGCCATTCCAAACACTTCATATTTTTCAAAAACACTTTATAATTCTTCTAACAGCGTTACAACCTATGACTTGGAAAGAACGTCAAGCCGTTGGTCTTGCGCCTGATCTCTCCCCGGTCGTGTCAGTCTGCTGTTCCATCGGATTATGAGAGTGATAGAATAGAGCGCACACACTTGGGCACTACAATATTCTCTGCCCTCATGGCTAGTAAGACTGACCGCTGTGGTCGAAGATTCGTCTGGGCCATCATTATTTTTAAAAGTCCTTAAACACTCCCATCGTTAAACAATGTTTGTTTTTTTTGTTTTTTTTTTAGCCTGTTTCGTCCCACTGCTGGGCAAAGGCCTCCCCCAAATCTTTCCACTCAGTGCGGTCACGTGCGATCTCCCACCAATCTCCGAGGAAGGCGTTAAGGTCGTCTCGCCAGCGCTTTCTTGGCCGACCTCGCCCGCGGCTTCCTTCCGGGACCCAGGGTGTTGCAGCATTAGCCCACCTCTCGGGGTGCATTCGGCTAATGTGCCCCGCCCACTTCCATTTCAGTGTGGCGGTCTTAACTCCCACATCGACAATACCTGTCAAAGAGCGTAGCATCGTATTCCTAACGCGATCGATTCGCCGGAAGCCCAAGATACTACGCTACTACTTTTTTTTAACTTTGTTAACAATGTTTGTTAACAAAGTTAAAAAAAATCTTTTGTACAATGTATAGACATTTAGTTCTCAATATTTTAAGCTCTACAAACTCTACATCCAACGTTCCTACAACACGATATCCGAGACGAAACGTCTTGTCTTATTCAAATTTATTGTTGCTAGTTGGATACTATCACTTTCACTAATACAGCTTACTTTGTAGTTATTATGGTTATGAATGTATAGAAAAATTGTTATAATTATTCATGTCATGGTTGTACAATGATTCTAACAATGTATGTGGTATATACCAACTGCTGTTTGACCTACTAAGTTTTATGAATGGTTACGTGTTCTTAGCTAAGAGTAGATATCAGTAGGACGGTTGCTATAGTTGGGTCTGTAATGCCCGTATTATAGAAGCCTGCTCAGTCATCGATCTACATATGCTTGAATAACGCTATTGAATATGTCGCTCAAGCATAGCTGTCATAGCTATGCTTGAGCGACGTTTATTCAGCGTTTATGAGCAAACTTTAATTATACGGGCTTTAGTAATGTTATAATATAACATATTATGTAGGTTGCTGAGTTTTCTGTAAACTGTTATTATATCTATTGTTTACTGAGATTTTTGTGTAGTTCAAATTCTCAGTAAACAATATAATAACAATATATACATATATATAAATGACATATTGCGATAATTTTAATAACGTTTGTATTAACTTCTTATAACCCGCCTGCCTGAAAGTAATTATCCCTGCGAAGGGTTTGATTTTAGATAGATAGAAAATACTTTCACACTTAGTATATAAGAAAGTAATAAACACTTTAAAATTAAGTTACAATTGTCGGTCTTATCGCTCAAGAACGATTCTCTACCAGACAGCCATGGATGGAGCCATGGATGGATATGGTCGTGGACAGTACCAGGGGATCAGTGTGCTTCTAGGTTATACCTGTATCATCATCAGCCTATAGCAGTCCACTGCTATACCTATATGTTATAAATAAAATACCATCTTATAATACTCACATAATTATACTACAACATGAGAGAAAAATATCCTGACACATTATCTTGTTTACATTGGAAACCTATTTTATTCATACGATAAATTCGAGTATTTCTTCTCTAGACACAAAATTGCAGACGGCGAGGCGTCCGTTCTAGAATTTATTGAATTCACGAGAAACGAACTGAATACTAGATACAATCACGAAAAGACGAGGCTAAAGAAACACGACATTTTTGCCATCAATATTTGCCGATAAAATCTCGTTCGTGACATATCTTAACTTTCCCTGAGAGAGCGTTGGAAAAAACCGTTCTCCCAAATTGAACAATAGCCGTAATGGCAAAGTTAAAACGCGTGAAATGTTTTTACTAAACAAAAGGTAAATAAGCAAATGAGTGCGGATCGTCACGGTCGACAGAAAGAGATCGATGGACAAGAAAGAGATAGTTGTAAAAAAATAGATCGCCATCAATGGTTGCGGAAACAATGTTTTCACTTGATTTTAATAGTCACACATTGAGCGGTGAATGATTTCTCTGTTTACTAGTCATATTTTCTAATGCGTGTGATTAGGGTTAACAGATCGCACTGCATTCGATTCTTGTTCCGGTCTCTATAAACTATCACTACTAGTATAGAAGGTTATAAAATAATTGTTTTGACAAAACTTATAACCGACTTCGAATAATTAATTTACACAATTTTTTTTAGTCTTCGGTACAAATACTAAACCTTCAAGAATAACTTGGATCGCCTCAGGAATATCCTCCATGTAACACTATTTTAATTTAAAAAAAATCCGTATTTGGTCCATAAATGATGGAGAAATTGACGAACATAAAAAAAATACATACAGACCGACATAGAACCTCCTCATATTTTGTTTTTCGTCGGTAATTTGTGGTTATAACAAAAATAAAAAACCCTGCTCATTTTATTTTTTAGGTAAATCTGATAAACAAAAACACTTCCTAAACATAAGGTGTTATTTTATTGATTTTGCATACTACAACATAAACATTAATTTTAATGCCCGTTGACCGTTCACCGCTCGATCATTTGCATGCAACTCGTTGTCAAAATTTGAGGGTAGCTTAGGAAATATTCCATGCATTTGCTATGAAGCTGGACTGGACATTCATCACTCACGTATGTATGAAATGGCGGTGTAGTCGTTCATGTTTGAAAACGAGGCTTTTATTGTCTAGTTGGGTCAAATATTGGCCATTCAATATATAGTCGGTCATCTATGTAAAAAAAACTGATATTAATGGTTTAATATACGGCCCAATTAAACCATATCTATTCTAGTTCCCATACACGTCTTTCCAAGATTAACAATGGTGTCGCTATTAATAGGCTCTTGAACGAGTGATCATTGCCTATTGTCATAAGATCTAGGGAGCTCATAGCAGTATCAATAGTAAAAACCTTAGTCTACTAATCTAGCTGTTTGGTATGTGAAGGCAACTTTTTATCAGACTTTTCCTGTTGAAGTGAGACAGTATATTATGTATACCTACCTGTGTTAACTGACATAGAAAAAAGTAAGTGGTTTTATAGAATAATGTGTATATGTAATATAATTATAGGTGGTTTTTTTATATCTTCAATGAAAAAATTCTCCGTCAATAATAATTGGGAACCGATTTTGGCGATTCTTTTGACTTTGTGTAGAAAATAATCACATATACATACATACGTCAACTACTGACATGGCTTCCCCATACCAGGGTCTTCCATATCACCACTTTTACCGAGCCGATTGGTAATACATAAATGTTACTAAATCATCGTGAGCACGTAAGAAATATTAACCAAACTCGATGTGGAATGTTTGTAAGCAAACCACCCATACTTAACCTAGAATTCACTCTGTTGCCGCGTTTTATACGCAATTTACATTACTTGTCGATTTGAGATCCTTCCTCCAATAAAAAATGCTTACAATTATACCTGAAACTCGAGTTCCAGGTACTTGTCGTGATACGTTTACCGAGTACATTATACCAACTTTGGGTAATGTATAAGTAGATATCTCTACATGTATTAGTTCATACGAACATACAAACTTGTTCACAGTTACTAGGACATGGTCCTACGACACGGCTTCTCGCGTTAGTCACGCCATCACAAACTTGTTCAGGTGTCGGCACTTGTATGTTGTATTGATGGCGTGTATTCATATTCTAAGATAGGCATCAAATTTAATTTAATTAATTTATTAAATCTGATAACATATTATTAGGTTTATTTTTTTTGCACGCGTTTCGAACGCCTTTTTTGGAATAAAAAGTAGTGGTTAGCCCAAAGTTTGTGGTTAGCGAAAATTAAATTAGTACCGATACAACGGGCATTTATCGCGTTTATTTGTCGTGGTCACGGGATGACCCCACGACAGAGTGTAAACCTGTTGAAACGTCGGGAAAAAAGGTAAATAAACGCGATAAATACCCGTTGTATCGATACTTATAATTATGTGTCCAGATCGCGTAAGTTTAAAAGTATAAATTAGTACCATTTGAAAATAAATTTAGTACTTTTGGCGTTATCTTCCGCCAAATATATTCACAACGGCACAAACTTTCGCGTTTATTATATTAGTAGGAATTAAATTTACTTTGTTAATGTGAATAATGTTATTATGATCGTGAATTAAATTTTAAGTATACTTAAACTTTCTGAATTAATAAATTAATTTAGTTTATTTATGACTTAGTTTCAGCCCGTGGCTTCGCACGCGTTGTTTATATAGAAAAGTTTTAAGGTTATTTCTATTACATAGCAATTTTTTTATGTTTGATTCCATCCATCCAAACTTTCGCATTTATAATATTAATGTGACTTCTGCCTGTCCGATCCAATTAAAAGATTTATGGCTAAGTATAGAGTGAACTACATCATAATTAATTTTGATAATTTATTCTTCATCGCTCTCAAATCCTCCGATATTTATGGCTCATCGGCACCGTAATTCATAAATGGCCCAGTTTGTAGTCACAAAAAAGCAAATTTAGATTAAAACCACGTCCCACCTTGGAACTCGACTAAACTAAATCGCGTTCAGAATAAGGCCAAATTGCTTTTTGCTTCAGATATAAGTCATGAATATTTAAATGTAACGACGTCAATACAAAGTTATCGCGAGCATCCGATCCTATGGATTAGCCCCAATAAGAGCCGATTTAATTATAATCGTGCGAAAGTGGAGCGCATTGAGCTGTTCATGAGCTTTAAGCGTTTATTAATGTCAAACTAGATAATGGGTCAGATTTTGAGCTTAAAGAGTATAATAAAGAACAATTTGAGGTAACAATACTAATAACTTTAGAATCATCCATTGTTATTCGGTCTTCGAAAAAAACCTGACATCAATGTGTCATAGCACACAGTAAACATGCTGTAGAACATTATTATAAAACAGATGGACAGGAAAGGTTTTAAGGTTTCCGTTTTTGTTATTTTGCACTGGAACCCTAAAAGAGTATTCCGAAGCGTTGGTTGACAGAAAACTAAAACTAAAGCTTAACAGAAGTAATAAATAATAATGCTGTACAATCCACACACCATCGTCTAGCCCCAAGCTAAGCAGAGCTTATATTATGGGTTCTACAATATATTACATGGATAGATATTTTTATTATATAATATCCAGAACACCCGGGACAATTTTTGGCAGAACATACAAACAATTGTCCCAGGGCAGCAATCGAACCAGCAACCTCGTGCGTCGCAGGCGTTCGCCCACCACGCCACAGCGGTCCTCAATAAGTTAAGCCTGGTGAAATTGTGTACATGAACTTAGGCCTCAGTCCGTCGTACTCAATACATAATGTACAAGTTCCGAGCTATAGCTCTATACAGCTGCTATAGCAACTATATAGCAGGAGTATAGAGTGATGAAACGAGACCGATTGGAGACAGCTGTAGATTGTGGACCACACACGACTTTGGTTTCTCTGCAAGAAAGCAGCACGCTTTATGTTTCCGAGATTCTAAGTGAGACCACAATTCTATAAATCAAGAATGAGTAATCTCCACCAATCACAAGCATTTCGTTTCTGAGTCAATGAATTGAACTCTTTCATATACTTTTCCAATTTCGGTTTTCCTACTAGATCGAAAAAAAGGGAGTAGTAACTTTTGTTTATTATATGGGGGTTTATCTATATTATGTATATGTAATCAAGTTTCAAAAAAGAGAGTAAACACTTAATTCCCTATATCATTTATTTCATTCGAAATATCTACGAGTCCTATAAGGGTTGAAATAAATAAAGCACTTTGGATTTAATTAAATCGTTTTTTAAACGGGACAATGTCATAAAGCTATTAGCCATATATATTTGTAAGGCTCGCAATTGTGACAAATTCGCAGTCTTATTCACGTAGCACATCTCCGCTTAGATAACCAGGCAGCGGAACCGCAGTTTCGCGACGACATCGCATAGATTTGACAAAAATTATATGTCTTTCCGGCGCGATTCCGCCGATCTGCTCGGACGCCAGCGACGTCTTCGCTCTGCCCGCCATTACGCTGCAATACCGCCTTTGTTTCGCATGTATCTTGTGACAGACAACAATTGATATTCCGCTACTCCATCATCCATCATCAGCCTATGTATGTAAGTCCAGTGCCGGATATAGGCATCCTCTAATGAGCGCCTCAGCGCCCTCCCTTCAGCTTGATGCATCCCGCATCTACCTGCAGTCTTTCACTACTCGAACAGTGACAAATGTAGTTATGCTGCGCAGCGGAACTCGCTTTGCGGTTCCGCTGCTATAATCTCTCGGAGGAGATATGCTACGGGCCTTATAACCCGTCAATAGTAACCAGGAGAGTCATTATGCGAAGTCACGAATACGTAAGATAAACGGGCGGGTTAATTTATGCTGGCTGTACTTATCATATCATTATGCTGATGAATTCGTCCTATCAAATGTTAGGCAGGTGATGAATTCTGATGTTATGAATGCAAATTGTGTTTATTTCATGGTGTGAGTCATACTTTGACAGAAATATTTTATAAGAATTGGGGACAGCTGAAAAGATAAATGAAAAAGGAGGCTGGTAAATATTTAAATAGGGTCATAGTTTCACACTACAGTTGGTGACTAAGATTTTTATGCTGCCTAATTTAATTAAATTAGGTTGCTAACCTAGTAATCATAAATTGTTTGTGTCAGTCTTTTTTGCTTCACTACTTTGCAGAACAGCTCCCTCTCTCAATTCATTTAATTGTCATGTTTAGGTAGAAATATTTGGCAGTGAAAAATAAAGCAAGAATAATTCTCACTTCACTGCCAAAAAACTGTAAACTATCACTAAAAGGCAAAGCGCGTGTAAATAAATTATTTGTATATAAATTTATTTCGTTGCAATCATTTTACTTCTGAAAGTTAATTATCAGAAATGACATACAATAAACAATTTACTTAATTAACATTTTAATGCTCGCAATTTTGAATCGTCTGCACAAAAGCCTACGTCTCCACATCTACATGAATATTTTAATTGGTATTGCAACTGGACCTTAAGGTATGACCTACCTACGACTGGATTTTTTCGTTTTACAAACAAATTACTAGAGACGCCGCAAAGCTGAGAATTTTACCTCATATCCATAGTACTACATAACTTCGTGTTTTTAAATGTTTTTAAACTTACGCGATCAGAACACATAATTACAAGTACAATTTTAACGGGTATTTATCGCGTTTATTTACCTGTCGTGGTCACGGGACGACTGATCATCCCGTGACAGTGTGTAAACCTGTTGAAACGTCGGGAAAAATAGGTAAATAAACGCGATAAATACCCGTTAAAATAGTACCTACTTGTAATTTGTGAATACCCACAGATATAATTATCAGTACCTAATTTATATTTAGCGCGAGAAACCATGATAATCCGTAATACATACGTCACAGAAAGTAATCGTTAAAATAACCACTGTGTGATGAAATAATGATAAGCGTGCTTTGACATTTGTTCGTATTAGATGAATACCTATTGCTAGAAAATTCAGACAGCGACATTTAGCCCCAAGCTAAGCCCGATAATATATAATAATACTCGCTAAACAAAGCTTGTGTGAATAACGATATTTTATTTCCAAGTTTAGCTAACATCTTCCCTTAGATTTTATTACCGAACACGAGAGTGCAATCTAATTATTCGGCTTATCTTACTGACTTATCCTGAATTGGAGTTTTCGTCGTCTCAGAAATAATTATCACGAGGCACATGTGGCTGAATCATAAAAAGGATCTTTGTGACGCATAATTAGAATTGTGAAAATCAGCATACGACAGCGGTATGTGGGTCGGCCTGTTTCAACATTGCGTTGACAGAAAACTGATTCATACTTGCAAATGCCGGGAAAATACGCGAAAAAACATTGCGAGCAAGCACTTGTAATACGTTGGTTCAGAACTGTAGATACAACTTTTAAAATAGCTCCTAGATGAAACGCAGAACTTATTTTTTTATGTCGAGGGCAGAGCGTGCTTTGACATTTGTTCGTATTAAATAAATATTGCTGTAAAATTCAGACAGCAACCTCTAGCCCCAAGCTAATCTAGAGAATATATAATAATTTAATAATACAGCTAGTAAACAGAGCTTGTATGAATAACGTTTTTTCATTTCGAAGCTATTAGTATGAATAAAGGGAGGCCTATGTTCAGCAGTGGACTAACTTGAGCTTGATGACTATGAGTAAGCCAGCGTGGAATATGCTAGATAAGGCAAGCTGAAGACAGGGCGCTTTAGCGCTCATTAGGGGAGGTCTATATTCTGCAGTGGATTCGTATTGGCGGTGATGACTATTCTGTGGCTTCTAGCGTGAAGTTAATACGCAGTATTTAACCACCAAAAGCAATACAAAGCCTGAGCTTCTTGAATTATTTGCATCCACCAATCTCTCGTTAAACCTCTCTATGTAAACAAAAATATTGAAACAAGCCATACATTTCCATACACAGCTGCGATTTAATCGCGTCGGAAACAAAGAACGGCCTGGAATTGACATCTTTGTGCGAGCTACAGCGCATAAAGGACACCGAGTTAAACCATTTTGGAGGTGGTAGACAAGCAATAAAGAAAGAAAAGATAAATTCTAGTGGGAAACGAAAAAGACGCGTACATTTTAAAGTTATAGAAGAATCAATCAAAACACACACCAAACATATCACATCAAAGATTGCCTCAAGCGTCGTCCTATTTGGCTAACGATCGTACGACTGAACGATGCGTTTTCGTCGCGCGACAAAAATGATTGTGCGATGGTCCAATAATAATAAAAATGTAAAGGTACTAAAAACAGAGTACTAATTACGTTATCTCTTAAGGGCCCACACAACCTCAACTTTGTGTGAAAAGGCTAGACATATGATTTTGCGTTCATAAGAGCGGGACAGGGCATTGCAACGCAAGTTCAAAAATCAAGTTTTAGCTTATTACGTTATTACCTATTAATTAGGACATTATTTGAAAAAACCGAAACATATAACATTTTTATTTATACTTAATTCTATTACCACGCTTATTGTCAAGATCTGAACTTCTGTATTTATTGAGAAATTTAGGTTTTAGTAAAAATTTAGAGGTAACTTTGCGATTTTTTTCTATCGAGAAAATTTGATGGAATCGTGTTTTCGAAACATATGATCGATAGATTAAGTCCTGAACTTTACCATATATCAATTTCAAAGTTAAATATTCAGTAGTTTAGACGATATGGACATCCGGCGGAGTTGAAAATTAGCAGTTTGAGGTAGTATACACTCTTAACGTTATCAAACCTTTTACTATAGTACTAATAGGTGCCGGTCGTGCCATGCTCATCCCGTAAGTAAGTGTGATGTGTGATGTGTCAGTGCTACCGTGATGACGCGTGACCAATTAGGACACTCAAAAGAGATTTGTAGCTTTGACTGCATGATCACACGATCAAATCTCTCGTACGATCGTTATTAAGCATTTCCAATGCTCGCTCTCAATAAAAAATGTAGATTATAGAAAAAATATATATAGATAGAAAAAACTTTGCAATTATTTTTTTACGGAAAAAAGTTTAGTCAATCTTATTTCGACTCCCTAACTATTTATAGAATCCTTACTCAACATTGATGCTTATCAAAATTCACAAAAAAATAATGGCTTTCTGTCTATTTGATATAGATTAAAAATTTAATCTAAACTTAACTTGAGCCACATAATGCGCTTGAGTACTGCTCAAATACAAGGCTCGTAGAAGTTCAGGATGAATCACATACAAGCAAAGAATGGTTGCATAATTTGACCACAAAAACGATAAGTGAATGTTGGGTTTTCCTTTTGTGAAATTTGCAACCGTTCAATAAATGTGTGAGTCAATTTATCAAATCCGCTTTTGCATGATCACAATTAGGTCATGTTAAAAATAAAATATGCCACATCCTTTTAAAAATGGTTCCGAAGTAGAGCATTATTAAACTTATTCCGAAACCACCAGCATGAAATATATTCGTGTTCTTTTTGCGACATTTTCATAAAAAGCCAAGTACCTACTAGCTTATAATGATGTACTTGTTCTTTATAATGTGCCAGTTTCTGCCCGCGGCTTCGCACGCTTTGGTCCTAATAATAAGAAACGTTTGAAGATTATTCCTATTCCATTGGAACTGATTTATGATATAATAAGCCATCATCATCAACCTATAATAGTCCACTGCTGGACATAGGCCTCCCCTAATGAGCGCCATAACGCCCCTGTCTTCAGCTTGCCGCATCAAGCATCTGCCTGCAGTACAGTCATTCGCAGGTCGTCCTCACGACCTGCGAATGACTGTACTATTCCACCTGGCCGGAGGACGTCCTACACTACGTTTGCTGAATCACAATCTCCACTCAAGACAATTACCCCAGCGGTAGTCGGTTCTTCGTGATATACGAGCATATATGTACGTACCTGTACGATATAATAAGTAGTCTATGTTTAATTCAAGCTGATTTCAAATTTCAGCCCAATCAGAAAGGATCGGGCTGAAATTTGAAATCAGCCTTTCGTTGTAGTTTTGGCGTGAAGAAGTAACAAACATTTAAACATCCAAACTTTCGCATTTACAATATGAGGACATTGAAATTTATTACTTGCCTACCCCATATTAGGAAAGAAAGAAAATAAGTCTAAATGCAACCGCCAACGAATTACCTTTGTATTATACTTACTAAAGTAACTCATGTCGTACGCACTACACCGCCATGAAACGACGATATTACTGCTAACCGCACGGTTTTGCCGCTAGTGAGTACAAGCTCAAATTCTCTTGTTTTCCCTCTCAATGCTTATCGCACAATTTATCACAATGAATCCGCATGGCTCGCTAGAATGCCCCCACAATCAGCGACCTAATTCGTACACAATTCAGCTATCTCGAGAATTTGGTACTAACATAAATCATGGTACGGGCAGCACCATTCCTCAAACGCGTCACAGACAATAAGGGAAGCAGCTGGCTTAGTTATAAAATAAAAATAATAATAAAATCATTTTAATTCAGGCACAGAAAAGACCCAAATCACAAACAAAAATATTTTGCACACAATAGAATTGTATAAAATGAAATGTAAAACGGTACGGTATTCGGTACTTATTCTGAATAAATATAAGTTTAGCGGACGAGGAATCACGAGAATTGCTGTTTCGTCACCAGTTTCAAAATTCTGACCTATACGGAAAAAAAAAGTGATCTAACGAAAGTGGAATCTGACGGATTTGTTCTAAATCTAAAATTGTGTGAATCATAGTTATATGGAATTCTTAATAATTAAAATAAAGCATCAACATAAATATATGGTAATATAGTAATAACATTATAGTATCAACAAATAAAACTACTAGCTGCATCCCGCAGCTTCTGATAAGGCCGCCCATTGTACTTGTCGCATGTAATATCCACTTACACAGTAATATATATAATTTGTAATGATCTGCATATGGTGTCTTTTTGGAAAGCATTTTTGTATTATTTATTACTATATTGTATCAGTAACAACAAACTGTGACAAAGCAAAATTCACTGAACCAGCTTTGATTGTCGCACTGTGGCTTGGTTCAGGTAACATTCTACACATTTTTGGCCCAGTGGAAACCAGGAGTGACATTCTGCAGTTAATTAACAAGACAATGTAGACACGTCGCTATTCTGCGAGATATTCCGAGGTAATTTTATAGAAATTCAGCTGAGCCATTGTGCTAGATCGCTTTCTTGAGGAATTTGATTTATGAGAAGAATTTTGGGAGAGCCGAGAGATTGTATGGGTTGGGATTATTTCATATTTAGATGAAAGATGTTCGGGCTTAGATTTAATAAATATGTGCGCAGATTCGAAATAGAAACCTTTGTAATTGGTCATAAAAAGAACAATAGCAAAATTTTTTTTGTTAAATCTGCGATTAAAAATAATGGCTACCGAAAATTTATTTTGATGTGTGTGAATTTAATTCATTCAGAATGATCATATCTGATATTCATGTTCATACGACACCATCAAGGAATTGGCCAAAAACTAAGCGCTACTGAAGCTTGTGAAATCTTTATGATTTTTTATGGATTCTTTCAAGTTTGAAAGACTAGTACCATTAATGGTACTAAACTTTTGGGGTGTCGTGGTCGGATAACCTCCTCGTGAGCCCGCACTGTTACCGGTCCTTTGGGGATACGTCCCTGGGGAACGGTAGCAGGTGGCGGGCCGGTGCACCCTGGTTCCCACCGCTAATAATGTCCCTCACCGGAGATTGTTAGCGGTGGCCAATAATCCGACAAACCAATCTAAGGTGTTATCCGTACCGTGCTGAGAGATGAATGGCTGATGGTTGTATTCAGTTTCGAACGGTGGCTCTCCGAAACCAGGGCGAATCGGAGTAGTATTCCAGCCCACCCGTGGGCATGCGGGGCTCTGCTGGCGGGTAGTTTTATTTCCCTAGCTACTCGTGGGATTTGTATGGACTGTAATAACCCTAAAAACAGATCTTCTCCTTCCAGAGAACCCTTCTCTCCTTCTGGAGAACCCTCTTCTCCCATCTCGGGAGAAACCAACAATAGGATGGAGGAGGCCCTACTGGCCTCTCCGGAGCCTATGGTTACGGCGCCTTGCTTTGCAGATGACCGTACAGAGGTCGGCGGCTCCGAAGCTGCGGCCCCTGCCACGGCAACGTCTCCAGGTAAGAGGACCCGTAAATTGAGCGGAGCAGCCCGGAAGCGGCTCCGAAGGCTAATGGCTGCCAATCTAAGCTTCGAAGAAGCTCGTCCGTTGGCGACCAAGCCTTGGAGCCAAATTCCGAAGCTTAACGCTCCTCCAGATCCAAAGTCTGCCAAAAGATTGAGATCGGAGGAAAATTCACCCGGGGAGCAACCTAAAAAGGCCCCAAGGCTGGAGTTGTCCCAGGAGACAGATCCGATCGTCCGACCAAGCTTCAAGCAGGTCACGGAGGCGAAGCGTGTAGGCATACGCGCCGCCGCCTCCATGAGTGACGAGCAGATGAGGCTGGTCCGTCGTTCCCTGTCCCTGGCGATAATGAAAACAGCGGATAGTGCTGGGAAGGGGCCTAAGTTTGCCAGTTTCGCACACAAACCTGGGTGGATACTGGTTACCTGCGTGAACCAGGAGAGCCAAGACTGGCTCACCAACGAGGTCCCCAGAATCAAGCCATGGGCCGGGGCAAAACTCTCGGTGATTCCAGAGAGTGAATTGCCCAAGGCAGTGGTGGCTGTCACGTTTGTGCCCAGTATTGAGGCGGAGTCGGTTGACGAAGTCGTCCAACTACTTAGGGCACAAAACGAGGGGCTTCGTCCAGAGCTTTGGAAGGTGCTACACAGCAGGTCAGAGGGGAACGGGTTCGTCATAACCTTCGCCCTAGACGACCTGTCTGTGGAAGCCCTTAAAGCCGCCGACTTTCAGGCTACCCTGGGTTTCAGGAAAATAGCCTTCAAGATCAAAGGCGGCCCTGAGACAAAGCAGACGCACGAGGAGAGAGGCCCACAACCGTCCACGTCCAGTGGAGCGGGCACCTCTGGGCGAAGCACAGGAGTACCAAAGCCGCGACCCGTCGCGGCTGGGCGCTCCAATGTACCGCCCCTAAGCAGGTCCGTTCCATCACGGCGGGGCGATAGTGGACCGCAGCCGTCCACGTCCAGCGAAACGGGCACATCTGGGCGAAGCACAGGAGGACCAAGGCCGCGACCTGTCGTGGCAGGGCCCTCCAATGTAACGCCTCAGAACAGCCTAAATCCGCTGAGACGAGGACAAGGAGGTCCCCGAGGAGGTGGAGCGGGTGACAGGCTGACCGGAGCTAGTCGAGGACGCGGAGCGCGCCCGAAGCTAGCTGGGTCAAAGCCTCGTTACCAGCGGGGAAACCTATAATGGCTACCCAGGCGGGGACGGCGAGGATCCTCCAGGCAAACCTTCACCATGCCGCGGCAGCATCCGCGGTAATGGAGGTTTGTCTGTCGGAAGGACAAGCTAGCCTCGCCTTGATCCAGGAGCCTTGGGTAGCCAATACTCAGGTTCTGGGACTAGACGCTGCCGGTAAGATATTAGCAAACAACAATGGCACAAGGCCCAGAGCATGTATAATTTTTAACAAATATGTTAACTTTTTGCCTATTACAGAGGTATGTAATGACGACCTGGTGGCCGCTTTTGTCGACCTCAAAGGATGGAGTGGGACGAGGGCAATCATATGCTCGGCGTACCTTCCCGGAGAGAGAGACAACCCAACGGGTGACCTGGCGAGAGTGGTCGACTACGCCGCCAAAAACAACGCTGAACTTCTCGTTGGATGCGACGCCAACGCACACCACTCAGCGTGGGGGAGCACGGACGTCAACTCTAGAGGTGAGTCACTTTTCGATTTTCTCCTAACTAACAATCTAACCATCCTTAACAAAGGTCGCGAACCGACCTTTGTAACCCGAGTTAGACAAGAGGTCTTGGACATAACTTTCGCCACTAACAATCTTGCCAGGCACATCAATGACTGGCATGTTAGCAGCGAAAACTCCATGTCCGACCACAAACACATCAGTTTTGAGATAAAGGCCTCCCTTGATTCTCAAATCATAACTTATAGGGACCCTAGGGCAACTGCCTGGGATGTCTTCAATGACAAACTAAGGCAAATGCTCGAAGATTGCCCTAAAAGTATTAAAACTCGCGACAGTCTTGAGATAGCGGCAGTCACTCTCTCAAAAGGCATCTGCAGTGCCTATGAGGAGAGCTGCCCGTTAAAATCCAAGACCACAAAGCGATCAGTCACATGGTGGAACTCTACGCTCAGCAAGTTAAGGAGTAAAACCAGGAAACTTTTCAACAAGGCTAAAAAGACTCGCTCATGGGAGGCCTACCACAAAGCCTTAACGAAATACAACATAGAGATTAGGAAGGCTAAAAGAGCATCCTGGAGGAAGCTCTGCGAGGAAGTCAAAATTCTACCTCAAAGCGCTAGACTCCACAAACTGCTCTCTAAAGCCAACACTAATCCAATAGGTCTCCTTAAGAAAGGAGATGGCACTTTCACAACAAATGAAAGTGAAACCCTAGAGTTGCTGGCTTCGACCCACTTCCCTGGTTCACGGTACAAAACATCATTTCAACCGGCTCCTGCCAACCCCTATAAGCCTCGGAATGAGGACTGGAACAGGGCGGCCCGGATTATAAGACCGAATCAGGTAAGGTGGGCCGTTAACTCTCTTAAAATTAACAAAGCATGTGGTGAGGATGAAATTCTCCCTGTTTTCTTACAGCGGGGAATCGACGTCCTCACTCCATATCTGGTAAAAATCTTCAGAGCGAGCCTCGCCTGGGGAACTGTGCCAGAACCATGGACTAATGTCAAAGTTGTCTTTATACCCAAGGCAGGAAAGAAGGACTACAGCCAGCCAAATTCCTTCAGACCAATATGCCTTTCTTCCTTTCTTCTTAAAACAATGGAGAAAGTGGTAGACAGACACATTAGAGACGTGGCTCTTGTCGCGTCTCCCATCCACCATAGCCAACATGCCTATCGCAAGGGCAAATCCACTGAGACGGCGCTTAGTAGCCTCATCGATAGAGTGGAGAAAGCTATGGAGGACAAGGAAATCGCACTCTGTGCATTCCTTGACATTGAAGGGGCCTTTGATAACTCCCCCACATCACTGCTGGTGAATGGGCTGACAAGCAAAAATGTCGACCCAACCACCACCAGATGGGTCGAGGACATGCTCACCCGTAGGGGAGCAAAAATATCCCTTCACCAATCAAACATTGAGATAATCACGGCTAGGGGCTGTCCCCAAGGCGGAGTCCTATCGCCTGTACTATGGACCCTAGCCGTGGACCAGCTCCTGTGCAGACTGGCAGACCTCAATATCGATGCGCAAGGTTATGCAGATGACCTCGTGATCGTCGTACGAGGGTTCTGCCAATCTACCATCTCTAGCATCATGCAGCGAGCTCTCAACACTGTCAGCGACTGGTGCAGCAATAGTGGACTCTCGGTCAACGCTGACAAAACTGTGATTATACCGTTTACCAACAAGCGGCGGCTAGACAAGCTCACAAAGCCCAAACTAAACGGTAAAATCATAACCTTTTCCACAGAAGTAAAGTACTTGGGCGTAACCATCGACCAAAAACTGACGTGGAACACACACCTAGCCAACGTCTTACATAAAGCAAAGATGGCACTAGGTGCTAGCGGCAGACTCATGGGCAACAACTGGGGTGTAAACCCCAGGATTGCCCTTTGGCTGTACACTGCCATCGTGAGGCCGATTATCACATACGCCTCTATGGCATGGTACGACAAGGCCTTTCAGTCTACCGCTATCAACAAACTAAATAGCCTACAAAGGACTGCTTGTCTTATGGCCACGGGAGCCATGTCCACCTCCCCCGGTCAGGCATTAAATGCACTGCTGGGCCTTCCTCCTCTTCACATGTATATACATAAAGAGGCAAAGACCAGCATGTATAGGGCCAGCTGCCTGGGCGGAGGCAACTGGCTCTCCCACAAACTGAGATCTTTAAAAGACTCAACTATGGAACATCCCATTCTGAGCATGACAACTGATGCCATGCTTCCACGCCATGTGTTTGAAAAGCACTACACAGTGGAACTTCCTTCCAGAGAAGATTGGCTAAATAGACAACCTCTCTGCAAGGATGGATGCCTAATCTGGTACACAGACGGCTCCAAAATGGGACCGGATGTAGGCTGTGGAGTGTACGGAGAGCGACCCAGGTTTGGCACAAGCATAAACCTGGGAAATCACGCCTCTATCTTCCAAGCAGAAATATTCGCCATCTTAGAATGCGCGGATATAAATCTGAAAAAGCGCTACTCCAACCAAACTATAGTTATCAACTCTGACAGCCAGGCGGCACTCCTAGCGTTGGACTCGAAGGTCATCACGTCCAAGCTAGTTGAGGACTGTCTGTCACGACTTAACGTTCTGGGCTCGAATAACAGAGTCCTCTTAAGATGGGTTCCGGGGCACGCAGGAATCAACGGCAATGAGTGTGCCGACGAACTTGCGCGCTCCGGAGCCAAGGGGACTCAGCTGGGACCCGAGCCGTTCTGTGGCATACCCAAAAGCTTGGCGCACAGAACACTCCTGGGATCCTGCCTCGAGGAATCGCACAAGCTTTGGAGAAACTCCTCGGGCATGGATCATTCAAAATCTCTGATAAAAGCCTTCGATAGTCGGTATACCAACCGAATCCTAGCGCTAAGCAGAGGTAACCTTCGCATCATGACAAGAGCCCTAACTGGACACTGTCGCCTTAACAAGCACATGTTCAAACTAGGGCTAAGCGACACACAATCCTGCAGATTTTGTGAGGAGGCGGATGAAACGCCCCTCCATCTGCTAAGTGAGTGTGGAGCACTGATGCACAAACGCAGCATCCATCTGGGCAAGCATTTGCATAGCCCAGACGAGCTGAAAGACATCACCCCGAAGAAAATCCTACAGTTCCTAGCAGCTGCAAGGGTTAGTGGCGAACTATGAACGCCACGGCTTCGGGACTGATGTAAAAGTGGCGATCACAATAGGCCTATCATGGCCGCAGTGATACGATAGCCACCCCAAAGCTAATAAAAAAAAAAAAAAAAAAAAATGGTACTAAAGATACAAAGTTGTGTCACTTGTACCATCAATGGTACAAATCAATCGTACTACTGAAACAAAGGCGAATAATTTAGTCTACACACTAAGGCTCCGCGCAAACGAGCCACCGACCACAGCTACTGGTGGCCAGCGATAGCCACTTAACATACTTTTTCATATATTTTGTATAGACGCGCCGCATACGTGTAGCCGGTGGCGGCCACTCGCTTCTGACACTGTTACAAATGTGGTGGTAGCGCGCGATAGCCACCGGTGGCTGTGGTCGGTGGCCCATTTGCGCGGAGCCTAAAGTCGTCGCGCAGGCGACAATAAAACAAAACAATGTCGGCTGCCTACAATCTTCACATAAAACCGCCGGGCTGTGTTGGCGACACTCTGTGGACGCGCTAAATTTTTTTTTTTTAATAATGTACGTTGGTGTAATTATCACACTAATCTAATCACATAGCTTCATTCTTATATTAAAAATGCTAAGGTTTGAATGTTTAGATATATGTTTGTAACCTTTTCACGCCAAAACTACTGAAAGATTGGGCTGAAATTGTCAGGCGATCATGAAGTTCTGGGCCTGGAATGAAACAAACTTCCACTTTTTATCCTATAAATCAGGGATAGAAAAATAACCTAAAAACATTTCCACAGAAACAACGCGTGCAAAGCCGCAGACAGAATCTAGTACCTTAATAATGCCGTCGGCTAACAGATCGGAAATAGCACCTTTCTAATAAACTATGCAAAACATCTTGATTTATGAAACACGCTATACGAACGCGTCACATTACGACCCTAATTCCCTAAAGTTATGACATAATATGTCACAAGTCCCGGGGTCATGCTAATTGACGTTATCATTCGAATATTCGATTTATTGACAGTTTAAATATGCAGGTCGTGTCGTCGATTAATGATTTGCATTTCAAAGTATGCGGCTACCTCTGAGAATTTAAAGATTGATCTGTACTTTTACCGTGGAGATGGGAGATTTGTGATTATATACAGTTATGTACAAAAGAATATTTCGTTATAACTTATAACCGATTTTCATTTGTTTCTGAACACAGTGAACTTTAATTGAGTTAACCTCCATGACCGTGGCTTGCAAAATGAGTTCATAGACATAAAAAAAAAGTACTTATTCTTCCGTGCCTCTGTTTTTCGAATAGAATAATATATATCTTGGAGACTTCAAATACAATGAATGTGTTCCTTCTGGGAAACATGCTCTATCGTAAGTTATATCGTCACTTTTTTAGTTGACGGTATGGTGGACGGTGTTCGAATGCTTTACCATTTCCAAGTAGTTTGGGATACGTATGACGACCGATGTGGCGCGGTGGGCGAAGGTCCGCTTGCGACGCAGGAGGTTGCGGGTTCGATTCCCGCCTCGGAACAATTGTGTGTACGATCTGCAGATATTTGTGCCGGGAGTTCTGGTCGTTTTCTATATATAATAAAAAATATCTAATTATGTAATGTATAATATTATGTATATCAGTTATCTAGAACCCATAACACAAGCTCTGCTTACCATGGGGCTAGATAATGCTGTGCGAATTGTCCAGCATTATTTATTTATTAATTATTCATACCTAGCTTTCCAAGTAGCTTTTTTTAATACCTCTTTATAGTTTTATTTTGATAGCCACCAAACTTTAGGAATACCTATTCGCATCTCTTTAAACTCAACCTATCTTTTTCTCCATGCCTAGGTTGCCTGGGAGAAATCGCTGTCAGTGATAAGGCCGCCTGTTGTACGTTTTTTTTGAGTAATATTTATATATAAGGTATTATTTTATAGTTTTAACTGCAATAAAGTGTTAATTCATTCATTCAATTCAATTCATTCATTCATTCATTCAATTCATTCGTTTCATTCATTCATTCATTCCTAGGATTACCTTTCTTAGAAGTTATCTGACACTACTCATTTTAATGCTTCTACGTATTCGTACAAAGCTAGTTGGTTGAAAAAATGCTTCTTTATTATCCCACGATGACAATCATTTCTCGTTATATCGACCGTGTATCGATTTATTAACAAGTGACAATGACAACCATATCGAAACGATCTCGACGGTAAATGAATGATGTGAACGCAACAGAGTGTGACTTTAGTAAGTGAAGTTTAGATTTTACATGACACTAGATGCGCCCCGCGGCTTCGCCTGCGTGGAAATCTATGTGTCAAATGGTTTATAAACCTTCCTCTGGGATCACTCTATCTTTAATTCTTTATTGTACACACAAAATAATACATAGAAATAAATTTACACTTTGAGTGCTGAAATCACACGATATGTGTTTTCTACAAGTGACTAATATGCGTAAATCCACACTAGCGCAGCGGCTGAGAAAATACAGATCTTTGTGACTCAGCAAAGCCGTAATATTTTTCGAACGAAACGCATGTGCGGTGCAACACAACCGCTGTATAGAGCGGCAGATGACGAACGCATCATCGCAGTCGATTATATTCGATTTATGTCGCTTTGATGTGTAAAGTAGCGACAAAAAACCTTGTTATTTAAATTTTTCATTAAAATCTATCATAACTCGCTAGCCGCTACGCTTACGACTATGTGCTTAACTTAAAAATGTTCCCAGGAACTATTATATAAGACTATCAAGTTGGCATTCATGACTCGCTGGAACTTAGTAATTAAATTCTGAACATCATTGGACTAATTTAATTAGAAACTTGTTTTGACATGGATTGCAAGGGGGTTAAGTTGTGACACGTTACCTAAGTTAGAGAATAATGATTAGGTTGTGTGTTGAACTGTTGGTATTGTGACGAGTTCTATAGCACGGTGGGCGAATGTCCGCCTGCGACGCAGGAGTTTCAGGATTCGATTCCTGCCTCGGGACAAATGTTTGTACGATCGGCGCTTGAAACTGTGCCGAAATATTGGAAAACTCAAAAATCAAATCATTGACGACCAATGTGGGGCGGTGGGCGAAGGTCCGCCTGCGAGGTTGCAGGTTCGATTCCCGCCTCGGAACAATTGTGTGTACGATCTGCAGATATTTGTTCCGGGTGTTCTGGTTGTTTTCTATGTATAATAAAAAATATCTATCTATGTATTGTATTGTATTATATCAGTTATCTGTACCCATAACACAAGCTCTGCTTACCATGCGGCTAGATAATGCTGTGTGAATTGTCCAGCATTATTATTATTATTATGGTAAATATCCCGTTATAAATGACTTTTATGATAGTTTAAATTGTTTTCAAAGGCAATTATAAACTCTCTTCTCTTCATCCATACCGCAATGCTTGAAAACGAAAGTTTTCAACCAGTGCGTCCTACCCGCTATGACCTACGGAGCTGAGACGTGGACACTCGCGATAGGGCTGGTCCACCAGTTCAAAGTCGCTCAGCGAGCTATGGAAAGAGCTATGCTCGGAGTTTCTCTGAAGGATAGGACAGAGAACCAAAGTTTCGATATAGTTCTAAGAATTGGCAAGCTGAAGTCACAGTGGGTCGGCCATATCTCGCGAAGAACCGACGGCCACTGGGGCACACGTGTTCTTGAGTGGAGAACTCGACTCGGTAAACGTAGTATCGGACGCCCTCCGAGCAGGTGGGATGACGAACTCCGAAAGACTAAAGATGCTGGATGCGGCAAACAGAAGACAAGGCGCTATGGCGCTCATTGGGGGAGGCCTATGTCCAGCAGTGGACTGCTATAGGCATCAGCCTATACCACGTCCACCGCTCATCATCATCATCAGATGATGATGATGAATTATAAACTAATATAAAAAACTAAATGTCAAAAATAGATTTGCTAGTAGCTTTATTGATTAGTTAAAAATCAAGCTTTAATGATTAAAAACAAACAACTAGAACAGATGAGTCTCTTATTGAAGACCTTTCTTTTAGAAACCGATCTCTTTGCTCACGAAGAACGTGACAATAATCAGCTTCCAGCGAGAGTCTATTCATTTCCATAATTTATATTGTTATACATAAAAAGGCTATTAGCTACGGTCAGAGATTTAAGGGAAAAACAAATATAAAAAATGTTACTCTCAATTGCGAGTCCCGTTTATCTCAGACTGTACAGTTATACACAGAAATGTTTCATTTAAAAACTTTGGGCAGATCAACATCATCAACCTATAACAGTCCACCGCTGGTCATAGGCCTCCCCTAATGAGCGCCATAGCGCCCTGTCTTCGGCTTGCTGCATCCAGCATCTGCCTAGAGTATTTTGCAGATCGTCATCCCACCTGGCCAGAGGGTGGGATGACGACCTGCATAATACTACTCTACGTTTGCCAAGTCACGGTCTCGATTCAAGAATACATTTGTCGTTTCTTTGCGATATATGGCCGGCCCAATACAATAAGCTAATAATCGGAAAAGTTGTATGTACTATGCAATACGATGGTATTGCATAGTACATACAACTTTTCCGATCATTTATGGCTACTGCATAACTAAGTAGTTAAAGCAACACGCAATATGAATTACGAAATCGTATTGACTTATTAAATTCAACAGACATCTCCTATTACAAAACATTACCGATAAAAACTATTTACAAACCCATTCGTCAAAGCCTACTAGAGAAGTCACACTACCGCTTATATTTAAATTCAAAGTGCCTTTTGTTCCGGAGTGTACTGTGGTCGATGAAAGTGAAAATGGCCTTAAAACGTGAACAAATAGTGTCTAGTTTCAGGGGACAAAAACAAATATTAGATGCACGTACAGGTGGTGAGAAGAGTATAATGAGTTATCGAAAGAAAGTGTGTTGTGGATAAAGATTTGTTTTACTTTTAAAGAAACCTACTTAAACAGAATACCTAATTATAATGATGTTTAACTTGAAGAAGATGTGATGAATGAGGAGACTATCTATCTATATATATAAAAGAAAGTCGTGTTTGTTACAACACTTATAACTCGAGAACGGCTGGACCGATTTAGCTGAAAATTGGTGGAGAGGTAGCTTAGAACCAAGAGTCTAACATAGGATTTTTATCATTTAAACCATTTGACACATAAGATTACCACGGGGGCGAAGCCGCGAGGCGCAGCTAGTTATATATAAAAGGAAACTTGACACTGGACATAGGCCTCCCCCAATGAGCGCCATAGCGCCCTGTCTTCAGCTTGCCGCATCTAGCAATCTACCTGCAGTCTTTCGCAGGTGGTCATCCCACCTGGTAGGAGGGCTGCCTACACTACGTTTACCAAGTCGTGTTCTCAACTGAAAAACACGTTTGCCCAAATAACATCATCTAGCTCCAAGCAAAGCAGAAGCTCTGCTTTGCTTGGAGCTAGATGATGTTATGTATAATGGTAATCGGTACTAGATAACTGATATACTTAATACAATAGATTACATAGATAAATATGTTTTATTATACATAGATTGAGATGAATTACTTACACACAGACAACTGAATGCCAAAAACAATAGAATACCAACTTGGGTCTGCCATTTTTCTTTTCTCTCCCATAATTCCCATTACTGGCGGGAAAATTGACAGATAATGGAGTCCGAGAAAGAATGGTTGAATGAAATGAATGGCTCTTTGTGGGAGCAAGTGACGACGAGATAAATGGAAAACCTCTATTTCTTTCGTTTTTATTCGTGTAGAGTTGTAGACTGTAGGTAGAGTGGTTAATTATTAAATTCTAGCCAAAAATTATAGGGATTTATTAAAAAAGTGACGTTATAATACTCTATCTATTCTAAACAACCCCCGTGACTAGATGTCCATGCTCTGGAAATACTCCATCCAAATGTTGGCTACTGGGGGCGATTGGTCTTCCTATTGCTACTCCGTCATTCAAAGAAGTATAAACCTTATGTACTACATAAAATTATAGGGGCATGCTTAGTATTCGAACTGAGTTCGATATTTCACGAAAAAGTAGTACGTGCTAAAGTTTTATTGAAGCAATCGACGACGGTTAAGTGTTTCTCGATGGAATGGCAAATATGCGAATTTATTGAGCGATCTCACTGCTTTAAGTTTTTATTTATTGGCTTCTGCCCGAGGTTTCGCGGGTCTTTAGTCGTTTCACACCACAAGCGATTCAAACCGCGGTGCAGATCGCCCAAGTCCGAGGAGACGGCAGCGCATGTGCTTGTAGATTGCGACCAGCGTAGCTTCTCAAAGACTGCAACACCTTGGGACACCGAAGACGCCTAGGGAGGCATGCACCGGCATCAGCGAGCTGCTGGCCTTCTTCATATCGCAGAGAGTAACAATGCAGTTTTCTTTTGCAAGCGTTTTACGGTATAAAAAGGTGGTCCCACATTTATTCCCGAGGGGTTCGTAGTTATTGCGTAAAACTAAAAAAAACTGTTTAAAATTAAGGGAATCGATGTTGCTTTTTGGTTTTTTTTTTCAAAACAATTAAATTATTAGCGAAGTAAATCAAAAGCAGACATAAAAGACACTTGCCTAAAGAGAAACAAGTCGCATTTGCGAGAAACTTCATAATCTCAACTTTTGTAATACAACTTCGTAATTTGATAAGTATACTCTTATTGCCTGAAAATAGCCACCTGTGGGAAGAATTGTACAAGAAAATGGCATTTCAGTGATTCATTTAGCGACCAACTACATTTTAATATTTATTATTTTACGAGTTCTATGTATAATAAAAAAAACGATCTATGTATTAAGATTACTAATTAATATAGAAAAAAAATCGGATATGTACTTACTCAAAATCAAATATTCGAAAAAATTCGTAAGTATATCTGCAGTCAATTTGTTTTAAAATTTATTTAAAAGTTATCTTGTATTGGACGTTTGTTTGACAACAAGTATGTTACTTATAAGTAAGGCAAATTATGTTCATAAGAGCTGTGGATTATATGATATGTATCAAATAAATAAATAATCATCAATCATCTAACCCCAAACAAAGCAGAGCTTGTGTTATAAGTACCTACATAACACAAGCTACATGATGTCTGATATACTTAATTACATAATTATGTAGATATTTTTACTATACTACAACCAGAACACCCGGAACAAATATCTGCAGATCGTACACACAATAGTCCTGAGGCGGGAATCGAACCCACAACAACCTCCTGCGTCGCAGGCAGACGTTCGCCCACCGCGGCACATAAAAGTCAAATAAAAGTAAAATAAAAATAGAAAAGGCGCCACAACCACAAGTCTTGTACCGCATGCCACAGATATCTACATAATTTCGTGGTATTATCCACGGTCTTATCCACCCAGATCAGCGCAGACTGACGTTGACTATAATTACAAAATCGCAATTATCTCCAGTGAAAGTGAAAAGACGCCATTTTTTTCGGAAAAGCATCAGTACGTAACCGCTGTCGCCCGTTACACAATATGAATGTCTTTCGAATTTGGAATGAGCTGGCGCAGCTTAGTTATACACAGCTAGTAATCTAGCTTCATTTGGTTTTTTTGTGTGCCCTGAAAAGAGTGAGTTATTCTCAGAATAACTTATATTGGTAATTTGAGCCCTAAATAAGTGCCATGTACTTTTTCTGCAATAAAGATTTTTTTTTTATTTACACGCCTGAGTCAAATAATACAAAATGTTGAGCAAGAATAAAAAATTGATTACCACTTCTTCATAATCAAAATGGATTGTCATAAAAACATTTTTTGTCAGTGAATATAAAATAATTATAAAATAATAATTGCTATTAATTAGTGAAAATGTTAAACCAAATCACTGAGATTTTACAAGTTATGCTTATGTTTCATCTCCACACATACTTCTCCCAAATAAGGGGGCCTTTTACCTTTAATGCCATAAACGCATAACAGTTTTCCTTAAAATGAACAAACATGACACTGACATGACAAAAATATTAAGACTAAACCAGCTGTATTTAGACTGTGTCGTTAATTCGTCGGAACGTTCTCGAGACGTGACTAAAGTTTTGAGTTTTTGTAGCAGCTATCAGCAAGTGAAATTAAAAGTGTTAATTTAGTAATCAGTGAATACTCGGACAGCTTAGCGATAGCCTGTTTGAATACTATGATAATGATACCGACGGTGTATGAATGCGAATTGGAGTTTAGTCTTGGAGCCAAATGAGTAGGTCGTAGTTTTGATTGTAAGTTCTATTTTTGGACACCTGGTGTTGAAATGATAGTTATGGAAATAGAAATTGTTGCACCTTAAAATGTCATAAATACCTTTTATGGATAAAATCCCTATCCCCTATATCCTTATATTTTTCGATTATCCTACAAAATAATTCCAGGAAAGACTTAATTATAATTCCTGGGCATGCCTTATCATATTTTTTACATTCACGTAAATGTAGAAATAGTATAAAGGGGTTTGAAGATTATATATTTTGAAATTTTGATTTTGAAAAAAATTATGTTCTGGAGTGTTCCATAGAAAAATCTCCAAAAGTCTTTTTTTACGCACAAGCTATTAAAAAAACTACAAGTTGGTGGGCTGTTCTGTTGCATATTCGCATAAACATAACTGCCAAGTAGTTTATGTAAAAGAAATGTTCTCATATTTTGTACCGTTCCGTAATAATTTGTTACTTTTACATGCAATTAGCATTAACGTAAGGTTTACGCAACGAAACATGTTCCAAGTAAAAGAAAAGGGAGGATGGGCAACCGATCAAATTAACTTACACGCACTTTTACAAGCAGAGCACTTACTATGAGTTGTGCATTAGTTTACGATGACTAAAACGTATGAATGGATGGATGGATGTTTGTTATTCTTTCAATTAAAAACTACTGAATGAATTTTAATGTAACTTTACAATAATATAGCTTATACATCAGAATAACACATAGGCTACAATTTATAAGATTTATTGTATATTATTCAAAATATCTATCACAACGCGAGTGAAACCGCGGGGCGCAGCTAGTATTATATAATTTTTTTTTGCATCCATATAATTTTGAAGGTAGGTACATGAATATTTGACAATGCTAACACTCTCATTTCGCGCCTTACAGCCAACAGCCAGGAGTAATTTATTATTATTATTTACTAGCTGAGCCCCGCGATTTCACCCGCGTGGTGAAAGATATTTTGGATAATATACAATATATCTTTATAAATTGCCTATGTGTTATTCTGATATGTAAGCTATATTATAGTGAAGTTTCATCAAAATCCATTCAGAAGTTTTTGCGTGAAAGAGCAACGAACTTCCTCACAAACTTTCGCGTTTATAATATTAGTACGAAGTAGGATTTGTAGTTTGACAGCGGTTGAATAGTTTTATACGAACTCGAGTAATTCGAATGGATTTGTGAAATTTGACAAAGGCTATTTTCAAGGAAGATTGTATTTGTCACATTATTTTTGTACATTTAAGCGAGATAGATGTTAAAGAAACTTTTTTTGTAGGTACCGTATTTTGCACACTATTACTAAGCATACTAGCGGAACATTCTGTTACATAGAAACAAGAGTGACAATGTAACACGAGTCGAATCGATGTTTCGATTCGAAATCGATTCAACTAGTTATCGATTATCCATAATCGGTTAAGCGATTTACCATTCGTGTTTGCATCTTTTATGGGTTTCTTGTGACACTTTTGACAGGTTTTCAATGCCCTACCGTTTAAGGGCAATAGCCTACAAAGTACATAGGTTCGAGATGCCATTTTTAATAAAAAATCAAAAATGTATTTTTTGCCTTACGAATTTAAACAAAAAAACAAAATACTGCAACATTTAGTATGTTCCAGTATTTTGTTTTTTTGTTTCAGTATTTTGTATTTTGTTTTTCCCAAAGTAAGATAAGCTTGTTCTAGGGCAAAAAATTAAATAAAAATGTCTTTAATAGTAACAATAATAATTAATAAATAAAAATTGCTTCTATACGTAATATTTATAATTGATGTCAAATCAAATCGGAACTGCTGTAGTGTGGGAAGACCAGCGTTGGTTGTAACATGTTTACAACTAACTCATGCTGAGTCTTTTATTTTTTAACTAGCGGACCTTCCCGGCTTCGCACTGTTTTAGTACGGATCCCTAACCTTTTTGAAAATATAATATATCCTATTATGTTCACCGGGGATTCAGCTTCCTCACGGTGAATTTTTCAAATAGGTCCAGTAGTTTCGGAGCCTATTCATTACAAACAAACAAAAAATCAAACCATTCCTCTTTATAATATTAACTATAGATAATGCTTGTTTTGTTTTTGTTGCTTGAGTTATAGATAAAATATTCTCATTCGTAAACGAACTAATCAATTTTATAAATTAAATTATAAATACAATTACCTATATTTCTTAAAATCGTTTCAAATAAACTTAAGGAGGCCTGTCCTAGGGTATCGTATATTTATGTTAAAATAGAAACATAAATAAAATACCCTCGCCGGAAAAAAAATTACATTCACAACGTGTAAATATTTGTCTCTGCGGGAATTGAACCCGCACTTCTGCATCTCACGCCACAGAGGTCGTCAATTCAATTCGTGAGAATCAATCTTCGGCGAACCCATTTACTTGCCGATAACTTAAACACGCACTAACAAAACCTGATCACGCTTGTTTTCACTTTTATTTTAGAGTTCGGAAGAGCTGTATTAACAGATGTTAGTAATTGCTTAATCTTTACTTACTCAAGCCAGTGGCTCTGTTTCTCTATGTAACAAATATCTCTATTATAAGTAAACAGTGCTAGGACGGACTGTCAATGTCTGTCTGTTGTTAACCGCAGACTTGTAATGTGACGTCATCCATAGGTTCAGCCTGAAAACGAGCGTTGTTACTGTCAATAAATTTCTTTCCGGCCCTGGTGGGGGCACAGAGAGGGGCCTCGAGGCTTGGCCTCATTACCCCGGCGTCAACTCGAGGGGTGACGACCCCTCGGTCCTTGGGTTTTCTGGGAATATCTTATGTTTTTTTCCCCTACTTCTCAATGTTCTTTTTTTGGCTGCATTTGGTTTATAATATTTTTTTTTTGTTTTGTTTTGTTTTTTGTTTTCGTTACAGTCCTCGGGCGGTAGCGACATTAAGCAGAGGCTGGACCTAATAAGCGCGCACTGAGGACAGGCTACGTTCGTTATACTTATTTTATATTGTTTATGTTTTAGTTTTAGTGATATATCTTATTTAGCGTTTTCTTTAGTGTATGTTTGTCTTGTTTGTGTGTGCTAATAAAAGTTTTCTATTCTATTCAATGCCTTTTGATTCCTTTTGATTCCTGGAACACGTGACAACGAGTGACATCTGAAATATCCATTACTAGCTGTTTCCCGTGGTTTCGCCCGCGTTAAATTCAAATATCATATTTCTAAATTTTAATATACCTATGTTCACCGCGAATAGTGTAGCTTCCTAACGGTGAAATAATTTTTCAATATATTTCTTTATAATATTAGTATAGATAGAATACTCAAGAAAAAAGCTACACGACAGGCTGGCTTAAAGATTTTGACTCATACCGTATGGACTGGTAAGGTACATATAGCTTGTGTCAGAAGGAGTAGTGGCGTCAAATAGGAAATGCATTTGGGGCCTGGGGGATTTTGCGAGGCCCATCAGAGGCCTCGCAAAATTTCTGTTAGATTCTAGCATAATGTAACCCACGGTGTAAAAAAATCAACTAATAAAGTGAAATTCGAGTTTAACGCAGGTGAAACCGCAGGGAACAGCTAGTATATAAATAAAATGTAGGTAATGTATTTTTTTCTTTAAGATTAGAGAAGTCGTAATCTGCTGTACCGAGCGTTCTTTCTTGGGATAAAAGCAGGAAGTAAATAATTATTATGATATAAATAAAGGGTTTAAAAAACATGCAAACTTTCACATCAAATTCATGACTAGCCGTAATTTGTAACATTTAATATAATCGCTGTTTGAAAGCGAATCTTGTAGCCCATAATGATAACATTGATGAAGTTCATTCATCGTTAATGAGACGTTTGGTTTAATAGGGCGCTTTCTTAGTTTCACTTATAAAATGTACCGATTTGGTTAGGTAATCGTTGTAATAAAGCTAATGTTGGGAACAGAGTTGCGAAGATTGGAATTCTTCAACAGGCCCTTCGCATCATCATCATCATCATCAGCCTTTGATAGTCCACTGATGGACATAGGTCTCCCCCAATGAGCGCCATAGCGCCCTGTCTTAAGCTTAACGCATTCAACATCTGCCTGCAATCTTTCACGAAGTCGTCATCCCGAGATATGGCCGGCCCACTGCCACTTCAGCTTGCCAATTCATAGAGCTACGTCGATACCTTTGGTTCTCTGTCGGATGTATTCGTTACGAATCTTATCCATCAGAGAAACTCCGAGCACAGCTCTTTCCATAGCTCGCTGAGCGACTTCGGATACATAAGCTTAAATAATAATATTCTACTGAGATAGGTCTATCTTGTCCGAAAACCAGCTCCGCATCAGCTAGCTTCAGCTTGGAGCGGCATAATGCTGCGAGAGGGACTTTTTTGACACCTGTAACACTATGATTGATTATTACTTTATATTTACTTATCATACTTATCAGGGGGTTTGATTCAGTTACTGATTAATTTACTTACCTAATTCCAATTTATAATCTTATTGCCTGAAATTGAATAACTTTATTGTCAAACCTAAAATATGATTGTATCTAATACTATAAGTATCTCATTATATTAGGTACCCAAGAATCCAATTAAAATTAATAGCTAAAAAGATATAGTCTTAATCATAATTGAGTCAAAGTTTTGATCAGACAGAGACCATTTACAACCTAAGTATAGCTAATAGTAGTAAATTAAGCTACGAAGGCCGCCAGACGAATAAATATATCCAATCAAGAGGCCCGTTTGTCAGACAAATGAGTCCAATATTTTACCTATAGATCTGTTAGTTGTAGATAGGTAGGGTTAGGTAAGGCTGTGGTTGTTGGGATTTGTGGTTTCTATTGAATATATATGTATATCGCGAAGAACCGACAACCGCTGGGGTAAACGTGTTTTTGAGTGGAGTCTACGACTCGGCAAACGTAGTGAAGGAAACCCTTCGGCCAGGTGAGATGATGACTTGCGAAAGACTGTAGGCAGATGCTGGATGCGGCAAGCTGAAGACAGGGCGCTATGGAGCTCATTAGGGGAGGCCAACAGTCAATCTATAAATTTCTTTCCGTCCCTGGTGGGGGCACAGAGAGGGGCTTCGAGGCTTGGCCTCATTACCCCGGCGTCAACACGAGGGGTGACGACCCCTCGGTCCTTGGGTTTTGTGGGAATATCTTATTTTTCCCCTTCTCAATGTTTTCTTTTTTTGGCTGCATTTGGTTTGTATTATATATTTTTTGTTTTTTTTTTGTGTTTTTTTGTGGCCAACAGTGGAATATTATATGTTTTTGATGATAATTAAACGGATATTATATGATACTAGCGTCTGCCCGCAGCTTTGGACGCGTTTATCCGCGATAAAGAATAGCTGTCTAGAGGCAGATCGATATCTTTGCAAAATTTCAGCCCGATGCGCTAACAAACACCTTAAATATGCAAATTTCCACATTAAATAATATTAGTTTCATCTGATACGCGTATATTTTAACTTAACCCGTCGATTGCTGAAATCATACCGTATGTGTTTTCTACGAGTGACTAATATGCGTAAATCCACACTAGCGCAGCTCAGCACAGCCGTAATATGTTTTTCGAACGAAACGCATGTGCGGCGCAACACAACCGCTGTGCAGAGCGGCAGCACGAATGGCTTAGGTTAAAAAAAAGATCGCAGTCGAAAAAAGATCGCCACAGTCGAAGTGTTAATAGTATTCATAATCCATGTCATTAGCAGGCTAGATGGTGCAGTATCCAACATAATCATATCAATGAAAATAAACTTAATACACATCAATGAAAATACATAAATAAATAAATAATGCTGGACAATTCACACAGCATTATCTAGCCCCATGGTAAGCAGAGCTTGTGTTATGGGTACTAGATAACTGATATACATAATACAATACATTACATAGATAGATATTTTTGATTATACATAGAAAACGAACAGAACACCTGGAACAAATATCTGCAGATCGTACACACAATTGTTCCGAGGCGGGAATCGAACCCGCAACCTCCTGCGTCGCAGGCGGACCTTCGCCCACCGCGCCACATCGGTCGTCAAAACACTGACTTAATATACTACCACGTAAAGGCCAAAATTAGAGCTTTACAAAGAACCATTTTATTTTATGAATTGGGTCTATAAACAGGACTAATACATCTTCTCAAAAAATATTTACTTTAGTTTGTTTAGCAAAGATTTTATCCTCAACAAACATAATAAAACCCAGTCCGCCTAATTACCTCAAAATATTTCAGAATTTTGCAAAACTTTTATTATAATTTGTTAATCTCCTCTAATCACTACATAAAACAAAGTGCTTCCCGCTGTCTGTCTGTCCCTATGTATGCTTAGATCTTTAAAACTGCGCAACGGATTTTGAAGCGTTTTTTTCTAATATGTGTAGTGATTCAAGAGGAAGGTTTATAAACCACTAGCTGCGCCCCGCGGTTTCACTCGCGTGGTGATAGATATTTTTGATAATATACAATATATCTTTATAAATGTGTTATTCTGATGTATAAGCTATATTATTGTAAAGTTTCAATAAAATCCATTCAGGAGTTTTTAAGTGAAAGAGTAACAAACATCCATCCATCCATACTTACAAACTTTCGCGTTTATAATATTAGTAGGATTTGACACATAGATTTCCACGCGGGCAAAGCCGCGGGGCGCATCTAGTTTATAATAATTTCTTAATCTATAATCAGAAAATTCGCCAATTATATAGAATTAGAAGTAATTGTATATAATTGGCGAATTTTCTGATCGGCTTCGAAAGTCAGCTTTCTTTCTTTATTGATTGCTGATAATAGCCGATTAATTTTCTAGATATTAATCAGTTATTCTAGATTTTATCTAAGACCGGTTTGCTCATTTACATTTACCAGTGGCCAGTGACTGGCCACACCCGGTGGATGAAATACTGCTTACTTTGTAAAACGTTCTGATTATCCAGTACATACAGAGTGTTTTATATTGAGTGGATTACCTTGAAGGTGTGGTTATTAAGTAAATACAGGGTGTTCCATATTGAGTGGATAACCTTGAAGGTGCGTTCGCGCAGGGGCAAAGCCAAAAAAAGGAAACGTTTGGGATTTATGAAATATTTTGTAAATTTGTAAAATGTTATACCCCTTTTTACATTTTTGGGCACCATGCAATTTAAGCAATAGCTTCAGTTTTTATTGGCTGCCTTATGATCATTATTGGCACCCTTAATGTCATTATTGGCACTCTTATGGCCATTATTGACAACTTTATGGTAACTGGGACCTACCAGATACCATTTGTGGTACCTTCCACACAATACAAACCAACGACGGGAAAGTATTAAAATCTAAACCCTGCATAGAGAGAGTAGTAATGAAACACGCTACATTTTGTTGAATAGACAATGTGTCAACATAGTGTCAGTGAACATGAACATAAAAATTTACACACAATTAACACATCGTGAACAACTGAGAAAAACCTAAAGACCTACTTGTGAACGACCTGAATACTAGACGTAGATATATTGATAGCAGAGTCGAACGAGCTAGCTATAGACTGCGAAAACCAAACTTAAAGTACGTTAGTACTACAATATTGTTATTCTGTTGATAAAACCGCTGTCCCACCGCTACGCACGCAGATGAGTATACAAAAAAAAATCCCTTATCATTATAAACTATTTCATATCATTGCGACACCCTGTATAACTCCCAAGATCAAGAAACGGAGTCGGAGAAGGTGGTTCTTTGATTATTCTGGCTCCGATCTCTTTGCTAAGCCTCCTTTAAGTAATGACGTTAATGAGTTATTCCATTTAGCAGTATTTAATTAAGTTAATGATTTCTGCGTAATTATTTCTAGCTTTCTGAAGGCAAGGGTATATTTGCCTGTGGGATTATTACTTTAATTAGGCACCACTTGAGTCAGTGTTGTGCGATATAGGGTCTAATTATATGAGATTACACGAATAATTCAATAGTTTTTATATAACCCTTAAGGTATTCTAAATTGTTGAATATTTTACAGATAATAGGGATAAGGTTGCCATTTATACTATCTCTATCGTACTAATATTATGAAGGGGGATGTTTGTAAATATGGATGGATGGATGGATGTTTGTTACTCCTTCACGTAAAAACTACTGAATGGATTTTAATGAAACTTTACAATAATATAGCTTATACATCAGAATAACACGAAGGCTACAATTTATAAAGATATATTGTATATTATCCAAAAAATCTATCACCACGGTGAAACCGCGGAGCGCAGCTAGTTCTAGATATTTATTTCTGTATTGTTTTCGGTTTTGTGTGGCATGTATAATAAAGTGTTTTCTATCTATCTATGTATCTATAGTCCTCTTTATCACATACTAAAACAAAGTCGCTACCCGGTGTCTGTCTGTCCCTAAAGCTTAGATCTTTAAAACTACGCGACGTACTTTTATGCGGTCTTTTTTAAAGAGATATTTTAATTAGATTCAAGAGGAAGGTTTATATGTATAATATGTACATGCATTTGCACCCGTGTGAATCCGGGGCGGGTCTGTTCTATAAATAATAACAGTTAGCATAGAAACAATATGAAATTGAACTGGTTCACTGGAACTGATCCAGAGTGGCATAGGTTCTTTTCCATGAATAACCTAAGTAATAAATGTTGAGTTATTCATTAAGTTTGACCTAAGTGATTGTCTAGACACCAAGCCCGACAACTTGATGAGTTATTACCCTGAATGAAAAAGATAAAAAATCCATCAACCTAATGAACTTCTAGAAATGCTAGAACACAAAATTTTATGCAAAAAGAATGGTCTGTTTAGGTGATAAAAAAAAAAAAAATTTGTAACAACATTTATGGACTTGGCGAATGACTCAACACGAATAGAGTCTGTTGAACTTGAGTTCACAAAAAACTATTTTTCACACATCATCTAGCCCCAAGCTAAGCAGAGCTTGTGTTATGGGGACTAGATGACTGATATACTTAATAGAATTAAATACATTATTCTATATTTTTATAATACATAGATAACAACTAGAACACCAGGGACAAAGATCTGCAGATCGATACAATTGTCCCGAGACGGGAATTGAACCCACAACCTTCTGCGTCACAGACAGACCTTCGCCCACGACGCCACAGAGATCGTCAAACACTTCTATTGTTTCACAAATTAACCTCTAATTTCTTTTACGCTCAACATCCATTATTTCTTTTGGAGCCCAGGCCTAAGTGATTTTTTCCATAACAGGCAATTAAAAGAGTAATAAAAGAACAAGCGGGCCAACAGGTCGAGAGCACTCGCGTTTTCATTCATAATTAAACCAGTGAAAGTGTTTCTTCCACGATTAAGGCAATCACCTAAATTGTTTGAAAGTTCACAAACTTTTGGTATAGGGACATGGGAATTCATTTTGATAAACAATTTGGAAACTCTACAAATTGACTCAAGAACATAGTCGCCGGCGTAAATACCACTTTTATGGTTCTTACTTGTTATAAACATATGATTTGATTGTTTTGAATAAACTAAATATAAATAAATAATGCTGGACAATTCACACAGCATTATCTAGCCCCAAGTTAAGCAGAAAATACCCAGAACACTCTCGGAATAAATATTTGCAGATCCTACAAACATTTATTCCTACACCTGTGTCGCGGTGGGCAAAGGTCTGCCTGCGACGCTCGCGGGTTCGATTCCCGCCTCGGGACAAATGTCTGTACGATCTACAGGTTTTTATTTGTTTTGGGTGTTCTGGTCGTTTTCTATGTATAATAAAAAAAATATATCTATAGAATGCATTGTATTGTGTATATCAGTTATCTGGAACCTAAGTCTGGAACCTATAACAAAAGCTCTGCTTAGCTTGGGGCTAGATATTGCTGTGCGAATTATCCAGCATTATTGATTTGTTATTATTTATATTTATCTGTAGTCAGTGGCTATATTAATGATGATGACCATTTCAAACAACCAATCCACAGCCCTCAGATATCTAAAACACATTTTGGACTCTATGACATACTCTATTTAATTGAAAATCGATGGAAAGCTGCGATATGGCGAACCTTGGGCTCGGAATCTGTCTGTAATAGATTCCACCCTGTTGGGCGTTTGCAAAGGGAATACAAATGGACGATAAAATGGAAAACTGATTTTCAGATATTATTTAGCAATATTCCGTTTAACCTTTCACACTTTGCTGTTGAGGAAATCATTATTGAATATCAAAATGCGTAGCAAATTTCCAGAACTTATGATGATATGATATTTTTTGTTCTAAGTAGATTTTCACTGGCATATGAACCGATTTTGTCAATCGTAGAAATCACGCTTTGGATAAATATTACAATCTCGAGACATTTTGTTACCATCAGATAGCGATGTAAATGTGTTTAGTGGAGACGCTACGAAACAAGAGAGAGAAAAAAATAGGATAGAAAAAAAAATTAAGTGCACTGTTTCGCTGTTTCAACGTGAATGACTTATGTGTTAATTCGTAGGTTATTGTTTGGTTCCTTGCACCCTTAGAGCATTAAACGGAAATGCTCTAAGCTTGCACCAGTTTCTTCATATGTTGCGTAGTTTTCTTGTAAATAATCAATTTTGACGTTATATTCTTGTCAACTCACACATATAGTATCATATTCGTTTTTGGTAACAATTGAATGACACTTTCCCTCTGCTGTGATAGCAGCATGGTTTTCCTCTATGCTTACGCCGTTTCAAAAACGTTTGCGCTATTCATAAGAGCGATCAATTATTATATTAAAATTTATAAAAACGTGATATCCTATGCCTATCATTTTGACAAAATGGCGCGCATTCTGCCCTTGCAGATTATAATCCCTTGACTTGATGACACTGACAAAGATGTTAGGAATAAAAAGAAGAGTAGGTACGTACCGGGTGCGCGGGCGGCATGCATGTGTCGAACGCCTGCGCTCGGGGCGCATCACCGCACTATACTCCGGCACACCCTGGAACAAACAAACCTTGTTCAAGGGACATCGCAACGGGCAAACTTTTTATAAATACTGCTCCCCGCGGCTTCGCCCGCGTGGAAATCTATGTCAAATGGTTTATAAATCTTCCCCTTGAATTACTCTATCTATTTAAAAAAACCGCATCAAAATCCGATGCGTAGTTTTAAAGATCTAAGCATAATCTACATAGGGACAGAGAGCGGGAAGCGACTTTGTTTAATAATATGTAGTGATAGTGATGTCAAATATCTGCTCGCGGTCCCACTTCCAACGCTGCTCATGGAAATAAAACTATTTATGATTTACAATAGATAAAAAGAAACTCCGAACTGTTCCATAGATGGCCATAGGGGCCCGTATTGGCAATGCCAAGTGAGTGCATTTCATCTTTTAAGTTTGTTTTCCTTCAGTTTTCATTGGCAAGACGCCATGCCATGGCCTTCAATTGCAATTGTAACAGATAGCTAGTTTTATTCCAATCCAACAGACTTATTTCTAACGTCTCACATAAGTCAGAGCACCATATAAATCATCTTTAATTTTTATTAAATTTGTAACTATCCTCAAAGCCAAAATACTCGTAGTTACGTCCTACCAATGCTTACCAAGACAACATCTTCAAGGTAACAAAGCATGGCACATTCAAACTTTTTTGTCTATTACTCGCGCTTTTAATATAATCTCTACTCAAATACCTACATACCTAAGTGTTGAACGGGACCGTATCTGTGCCAGTTCAATCAGACAGTGCGCAAAAACTGCGCATTGATGCAACTGGACTACAATAATCAATGATTTGGAAGCACGAATGTGAACGGAAGGTGCTTCTACAGCTATTGATCGACCGATTGATCGATTTATATATATTTTTACTAGCTGCGGCCCGCGTCTTCGCCAGCGTGGAAATTTTTGTTAAATAGTTTATAAACCTTCCTCTTGAATCACTCTATCTATTAAAAAAACCGCATCAAAATCCGTTGCGTAGTTTTAAAGATCTAAGAATACATAGGGGCAGACAGGTAGCGGGAAGCGACTTTGTTTTATACTATGTAATGAAGATATCATCTGAGTCCTCTATTTGAAAACCACGACATACTTCAAGCCGTAAGTACAGAAGTATAAAAATTTCATAAGCTAAACCAAGTTTAGCAGGAGTTAGACGAAACTGGGTCATCGATGTACGAGAATACAATCACGACTTACGCTGTTCTAAATAGAAAAGAGCCCTTAGGTATGCGCTGGGTGTCAATTTCCAGATTGAAAGTTATACACTCCATTGAAGGCCTATCTATTCGCAGACAAAATCGTACAAATCACATACAATTCCGTGGCAAATGAGCGACGCGTGAGCTCAGTACAATTACCTACGTGACTCTCATTACTCTGCCTATTGCTGTCTCTCAACAATGGTTTCTGTTGTATCAAGAAGCTTGTAAGAACTCATAGAGAAACTAATGGAAAATAAACTATAAAATACACCAGGTACGTAAGCGTGTAATTAATTTATATAATTTTAAAGATGTCTTCACAATGCTTGTATTACTTAGCCTCCTCAAGCTCAACAATAAACAGGATACTTGATTGATCACGTAATTTCCCTCTAAAATCTCTATTTGAATATCTTCAATTTATTTATCTAAAGCCAACACCTAGGCGATTTATTAGCCATTCACCGAAGACACAATAGAAAGTAAATTACTAAATAAATAACCGAGATAATTTCGCCGAAGCTGAATTGATGACAAAACGAAATGGTTTCCTCAAATTATGGGTTATTCCAGTCCAATTGCTTTATTTATATTTATAATGACATTCGCCACGCGAGATAAATCTTGGCGCAACCTAATAGCGAAAATCGCTTGCTGTTTTTCTGTACGAAAACAATTTTTTGAGCGTATAATTATTTACTTGCCTCTGCCCGCGGCTTAGGATGTGTTATTTTAAAAAAAAGTAGCCTATATCTTACTCTAGGTGTTATCTTTTCGTGTGCAAAATTTCAACCCGATCCATTCAGTAGTTTTAGTGTCGTTTTTGGCCAAATATCTTTACAACAGCAAAACGACACAAACTTTCGCCTTTTTAATATTTGTAGGATAGGATACCCGACAATACTGGACTACTGATAAAATTTAGATAATAAATAAAATGTTTGTGGCTAAATAAAGTTAGGTTTTCTTGAGTGAAGACAACGACTCAGCAAACGTAGTGTAGGACGCCCTTCGGCTATGGCTGACGACCTGCGAAAGACTGGAGGCAGATGCTGGATGCGTCAAGCTAAAGACAGGGCGCTATGGCGTTCATTAGGGAAGGCTTATGTCCAGCAGTGGACAGATGATGATGATGAAAGTAAGGTACATTTTCTTAAGACATTTTATGTATCATGCCACCACAAGTAAGTTGTGTTAAAGTATGCATTATGCATACAAATGAAGCCTATCGCTAAAAGAGCAAAATGGCGGATTAAAGATAAACCCAGGAGCATTAAAACCGCGGCGGTAGATGGCATTAAGATAATTGGCGATGATACCAGTTCCGAAACTTTGTAAAACTCGCTTCATTTTGTAACCTTAAAAGTAACGACAAGTGTCAAAGATTACGAGCGAAGTTCGGGAATTCGGGATGTTTATTTTGTATTTGTATTTATTTATTTCCAAATTAAAAGTACGACACATTACGTTATAAAGTTTCTGCCAAAATGTACAGTTTGTCGGAAGTAGCTCTCGTGGACACATTAGAAAACACTTTATTTTACCACAAAAAACAGAAAACAATACAGAAATAAATAAGTATAAAAAGCGGCCTTATCTAGGTAGATTTTAAGATGGACTGGACATGAAGCAACAATATTGACGGAGGCTCGACCTACCTAAATTGTAAATGTAACCTAAGGTACCTAACCTTAGGTTACATTCATTGTTTATCTTCTGGAATAATGGGATTGATTATCATATTTTGTCAATGCACAGAATGTACGAGAACTACGAGAGGACTACGAGTACGAGAACGTACTGATAATACCTAGGTATTATCAGTATAGGCAGGAACTTGGTTCGCTCCTTCTACTTAACTTTACGCTTACGTCATGAACTTTCATCAACTTTGAATGTCTTGAAGCAATAACTATCGATGCAAGTACCAACAACATTCATCGATGATTTCTCTTTCGACGATAAATAAAACATCTTTAATTATTGCTTTTGTTACTTTTCTAGAAAGCAGGAAACATAGATTTCTAAACTAACTCGTACAGAGATAAACACAAGTTTTTATGAGCTTTGCGTTGAGCCAGCTTACATTGGTCATGCAAGTAGACAACTTATGCGAAACGCAATAAAATACAATTTACGTAAAAATAATAATTATATGCCTGTAAAAAAGGTATAAGCGAGGAGAAGGCAAATATAAATATTATTTCTTGCCCTAATTCATTCAATACGTGCCGATTAATTTTCTGGAGTTCACTGAGCTCCAATATCGACTTGATTGACCCATCAATGAATAGAAATGAGCAAATAATGTTATCTTAACGGAATAGAAACGGCAAAAAACGCGCCATTTTTCAATTAATAGCACTAATGAATAAACTACAAAAACTCATTATTCGAAGCAATCAAATTGGCGAAGCGAGAAAAAATCCATTAAAGACGAATGAGTGAACGAAAGAACGACCCTTGACCCTCGTCTTCGGGTCGACAACCTGGGTCAGAGCAAACGAGAGATTCGCCACCGACTTTTGTATCACACCTACCTCCTAGCGACAAAGCGTCTTTTGTAACTTCGATGAATCTCAATTATGTATTTCTTCAAATGTATTAAGTAGGACATTAAAGAGTTATCTACATTTTTAGTAGGTCTACATGATTTACATCAACAAATTTCAACCACAGTTCCACAAAAGTTTAGATTGTCGAAATCTTTTTTTTATAGTATAATAATACCATTCTTATGTATAAATCTAAGAAGGTTTGTCTAGTGTCAGTGGTTACAGCGTATTGCCACAAATTTTGCATGAAGTTATAGATAAACATACTTATTATCATAAACAAAGAAAGTCTAGGTACCTAATATTGTTAGTTCTTTTTTTATGGTAGGCATGTTCATCTTTGTATGAACGTATGTCCGCTGATGAGACTGGTGCGAATTCGTGATAATACAATATAATTAATAAATAATGCTGGAAAATTAACACATAATCATCTAGTCCTAAGCTTAGCAGATCTTGTGTTGTGGGTACAAGGGGACTGATATATGTACATATTACAATACATTAAACCAGAACACCCGGAAAAAATATCTGCAGATCGTTAGACATTTAACCCAAGGCGGGAATCGATCCCACAACCTCCTGCGTTGCAGACACCGCGACACAGAGGTCATCGTCATATCTTTAACCAGTAGTTACAAAGTGGCTCGTCTACTCTGACCTTTTAACATGAATGAATGTAACCAACGTAATTGAATGATATGACACAAGATTTTGCAGATAGCATGTGAGACACGCTTTTGGTTTTTATTAACAAACAAAGGAAGCTGGTGATTTCATCAAATCGTGTTGTAACTCGGAACATGGTGCTGGTAACGGTGTTTTGGATGTGTAATTTCCTGAAATAGTAGATAGCGTTATATTTTTAATTAAAAATATTGCGGTCACAACCGGATGAATAAGACAAAATAAAAATGTCTTGATTAGGCTTGGCATTGGGAAGTAATTAACACATTCACTACGATCGCCAATCTACAAGCTAAGGTTTTTTTATAAAAGATTAAAGATATTTATTTGCCAGATCAAAGATGAGATAAAGATAAAAATCATTTATTACAGGAAAACTAATAAGTGAATACACTTAATCTTATAATTAGCACTTACATGGTGAGAAGGTATTTCTAAGTACCTGTACTTGAAATTGAGTGTAATACATTGTGTTATTGCCGAGACGTACCTATCTACAATGTTATGTAATTTCTGATGGCACCCTCCTAGTCTAGTCCTAGTCTAGGCCTTTTTTAACGATAGGTAAATGCTGTTGCGCATTGCCTCTAGCCTGAGGAGGGCTAGAGGGGTATGTTGGGCTCTCCACTGAGCTACTATAGGACTAGCCTAGTACTAGGCCTGTATCGAGGGAGCCTATACATGTACGACAATTCCAAGTTTAGTATTGTTCCGGTTACGGATATTACTGAATATAAAAATACCTTAGGATAAATGATGTGATGACAGTATAAGTTTAGAGGGAGAGGTAAATACCTATACAAATTAATTTAATTTATAAAACAAACGTTAAATATAAAGTAAAGAATTATGTAAAAAAGAGGTGTAAGAAGTAAAATAAAATTAGATAAAACCATTGAGTACCTACATCTAGGATAAAGCTTTATGTTACAATGTAGGACATAGGCATGCAAATATTAATTTTATAATTCAAACAATAATATAATTTATATTTAAAATTACGAATCTAAAAAGAATAATTAATTAATTAAAATAATAATAATAACATATTTCATAATAATCATAAATAATCAATGTCAATGAACACAGTAGAAGTCCTCTGAGTTCCTGTAATTAAAATATGGAATAATATAATTTATCTAGAAGCATATATTTTATTTGAATACTGAATAAGTTTCAAGATGGTTATCCTGGATGATTATTAAATACTAGCTGCGCCCCGCGGTTTCACCCGCATGGTGACAGATACATATTTTGGATAATATATAATATATCTTTATAAATTGTAGCCTATGTGTTATTCTGATTTATAAGCTATATTATTGTCAAGTTTCATTAAAATTCATTCAGTAGTTTTTACGTGAAAAAGTAACAAACATCCATCCATCCTAACTTACAAACTTTCGCGTTCATAATATTAGTAGGATTAATTTATACATAACTAGATGCGCCCCGCGGCTTCGTTATACTATGTAGTGATAGCCACACAATATATTTTTTTATATTATAATACTCATAATTATGTATATAATAGCCACAATGATGGATAAGATGCAAAAATTTAGGCATCATTCACATTCCGGTTTTGGAAGAATATCAACGTTTAATCCTTCGGTTCATCAACACTATCTATTTTCTGTATTATTATGTTATTTGTTCCTGTTTTTTTGTATTTTTGCTCTATTTCAATATACATTCATGATAAATATTAATTATTTTATATATAATTATCTTCAATAATTACGCCACCGTCAGCTTTAATACGTACCGATC
Source organism: Eupithecia dodoneata (assembly GCA_947044415.1). Lineage (NCBI taxonomy): Eukaryota > Metazoa > Arthropoda > Insecta > Lepidoptera > Geometridae > Eupithecia > Eupithecia dodoneata. The sequence goes on along the minus strand of OX345665.1, from coordinate 10,127,916 downwards.
CTATCCATCTAAAGGTTGCCTGGGATGTTCGCTGTTAGCGAAGCGATAAGGCCGCCGGTTGTGCCACTAGACTTAGTATTAGGATCCATTATTATTATATTTTTTTGTATTGATGATGCAATAAAGATATATTGTATATTATTGTAATCCTTTAACGTGAAACTTCTTCAGGGTGAGTGTGGTACTTGACGTTGGTATTTTTCCAACACAATAAAGTCGTACTTAACCCACCTACCTACACCCGTCATTAAAACTCACTTTCTTAGTTAACTCCAAGGTCTTTTATTTCCAGAAAATCAATTAGCTTTGTCATAACCTGGCTACCTCTATATTGTTTGTAACAAATTGCAGTTAGCTCAACTGTTTCAATTGTAATTACTAGTCTTAACTTCTTACTTAAATCTTATTATTGTAATTTTCTTTGATAATAAACTTTGTCATTAATTTATCTAGATTTTAATTACTTTTCTACATTATTCCAGTGTTCTACGGTCCATTCCACAATGCTAGCTTCTATTTTATCCTACTGACGTTGTTAATATGAAAAACTTACTAAAGTTACTAAATTAATTACTTTTCTACATTATTCCAGTGTTCTACGGTCCATTCCACAATGCTAGCTTCTACTTTATCCTACTGACGTTGTTAATATGAAAAACTTACTAAAGTTACTAAATTAAGACGTGTCTAAGTGCTTATTTGTAAGCTTAAAGAAATAAAAAACTTTTCATTTTCATTTTCAATTAATTAAATTCTAGTAAATATCACCGAGCAAAAAAATCCAGTTAAAAATTGCACGGGTAACTTAAAAATAAATATATTTTTAAGTTACCCGTGCAATTTTTAAACCGGACACTGCGCGTGATTTTTTAGAGATATTTCGTGACACATGGACATTGCAATAAGTATACGTATTTCTATTAACACTTTGACTGCGATTTTTTTTGACGACTGCGATCTTTTTTTTAACCTTAGCCATTCGTGCTGCCGCTCTACACAGCGGTTGTGTTGCGCCGCACATGCGTTTCGTTCGAAAAATATTACGGCTGTGCTGAGTCACACAGATCTGTATTTTCTCAGCCGCTGCGCTAGTGTGGATTTACGCATATTAGTCACTTGTAGAAAACACATACGGTGTGATTTCAAAACTCGAAGTGTACAGAAAATAGCGAGTGGATGATACAGATTCTAACTCTCACTCCACATGGACGAGCCACTAACATACTATTACTTAGATGTCGTGTTTACTGGATGTGATATTGATTTGTTTTATTATGGATGAATTTGTCTTTTCTGGCCATGATTTCACCGGATGATAAGTGATGTGGTTGATAATTCAAGTTCAAATAAATTTACTTTTGTAGAAACTGCCTGCGTACAAAAAAATCTTTAAAGCTGGATAAAACAACAGTTTATCCATTAATTATGAAAGTACAATATTTAACTAGGTAATTAATTTTTCATTTATTTATTGAGATGATAACATAATTACAGGTTTTTTTATCAAGCCCTAAGGCGATGTTATAACTACTTATACTAAAAATTACATATTTTTGTACATACACACAATACTAATTAATTTATAATTTTGTTTCAATAACATTTTGTGCCTTTTTCATGGCTTTCGGCAGGTTTTTGTTGTGTTTGCTGTTTTTGGACTGAACATTGAATAAATATATAGCGAGTAAATATATAATTATAATTTTAAATGTCATAAAATGATGTCCAAGTTGAAACTAACAAATGAAAAAACTCGCTCGTATTCATTTTAAGGAAGATAAGAATTTATAGGTGTCTTCTAGTCCTTTGTGGTAAATTAAAAAATTAAAGATATATACATCATCATCAGCCTATATCAGTCCACTGCTAGACATAGGCCTCCCCCAATGAGCGCCATAGCGCCCTGTCTAATACTGAAATATGTACGAGCCTACATAATTTAGTATTAGAAACGAATAATAGGTTATTATTATAAAAGTATTTAATGAATAATTTATATCATTACTTTACTTTTACTTTAAATGTAATTAATTTAAACTAGGACATGAGGAAAATGATAATAGACTACTTGATACTTCAATTCAATTCACATACCAACTACGTGGTAAATGCAAATTGTGCAATTTTAATATCAAATTGCCGCAGGAGCTAAAGTTATGTGAGTTGTAACTTTTTAGGTCACTTGAATTGGTATCCAATGCATTTCCTTGTGTTTCGTTGTTTATTTATATCATGGTTTATCAGTTTACGTCTGTAAATTACATCTCGAAATAAGAAAATATTTTGCTGCTAATTTTGTAGTTAATAAATACATAATAGTATGTTAGTACGACATAAGAAACATCTTTCTGATGTACTCGTACCTCCGAATGATTTATAATTACCCTGTATTCGCTATTTGTGTTTTAGGACATAGCACTGCGCGGCGGCGTCGCTCTTCCGATCATTTTGTATGTATTGTATTATTTCGAACGATCGATATATCTTAGATGTTTAGTGATCTATATTTATGTGATTGCATGTCTCTTCTAGGCGCATCTGGTCTCGTGCGGCGGCGCCGCGCGCCGCTCCGGCGATTTCGTGCATTTTTTTGCAAATGACCACGCCGATTTCTAAATAATTTAAATACGTGCACGACTTAAGAAACTCATTACGTTTAATTATTCAGAACTGGGTCTCTGTGTGACTTGGTTATTCTAAAACTTATATTTTATAACAACATTATTTTTTATTTGGTGGTTGTTGATACTTACGATCGGTTATCATACGATCACAGAATCCGATTAGAGCACAAAAACATGTCACTATCACAATATTTTTATTTTACGAACACTGCGCGGCGATCAGCTGTTAGCGCGGTGCCGGACGCGTGCGGTCTGGTCCGAGGCTGGAGGTCGACTGACGCCGGCTGAGACTTGAATGCGCGAGCGCCGGTGAAAATCATCCCACCGAAGTCCCAAACGAAATCGCTTCAATACTTTTTGTAACATTTTATCTTACCTAACCAGTTAAAGTCTAAGTACTAATATAATCAGAATGTGCAATACCGGTCGAATTACACATTAGAACACGTTCATAAAATAAGACTTGAACTAAACTGACCAGAACAGATAGTAAAATACCTGTCGATCAGGATAATCGTGACCCTAAGAAGGGACATTTACCTACTTACACAGTAAACAAACCAACCAGTTAGCACATCAAACAAATGCAAATGAAAGTACCTACCTGATCTTCAGAGTAGTCGGAAGGAAAGTCGACAATAACTTTCGAGTGGTCCAGTGGTCGACACGCCGACTGGTAGTAAGTATCTATTAAGCTGAACACCTTAGGAAACAGTAGAAAAGTTGCAGTTTGAATGACAGTATTAATAATATTTCCAACGACAACCGCAGCACTGGGGCAAACGTGTTCTTGAGTGGAGACCACGACTCGGTAAACGTAGTGTAGGACGCATTCCAATTAGGAAGGATGACGCCCTGCGAAAGACTGCAGGTAGATGCTGGATGCGTCAAGCTGGAGACAAGGCGATGTGGCGCTCATTGGGCGTGGCCTATGACTGGACATAGGCCACTCCCAATGAATCATCATGATGATGATGATTAATAATATGTCTAGGGATGGACCTGGTCTACTATTCCGAATACTAACTAACACTATGCTGTTCGTGTGAACAGCGTCAGATCCTTAGAGCTGCGGTAGGTGATGAGCTTTCTTTAGAGATCATTGACAATATCAGGGAAGTTGGTAGGCAATGGCTGTGTTCTGTTTAGAAGTTTCTTTGAAAGGGACCTCCTCTACTGACCCGGAGGTGACCCTGGCGATGAAGTAGGGCCTTCAGCCGTAACTTAAGATCTGGTCATAGGCGATGAGCGTGCGTCGCTTAACGCCACGCAACATCGTGATCCCCACTTTTTTGAAGGGTTCCGCAATATGTGGAGCGTTACTGTTGGGGCTTACGGAAACACTTTCATAAGAATTAGTATTCCCTAGCATATGTGCCCAGAGAATACCGTGAAGATTAAGTCAAAAGAAATTTGACGTAATCTTCCACCCGGGGAAAAAAGGGTCCATTGGACGACGGAATGAAGTAGCAACCAAGCGATCAGCTAAACATGATAGATATTTTACTTGAACGTTATCGTATAATATAAACGTTAGTGTTCTTCCAACCAAAACTAGGTTCCTAGTTGACCCGCTTACATTTTAATGAAAACCAGATATTATTTAAGCGCCTCATTATTCTAACCCGAAAATGTATTTTTTATTTCTTTTCACAGCATCTCGAAGGGGATTATTTTCCTTGGTTAATTTAGGGATTCTGCTGAAAACTGCTTCTACAATATTTTACCTTAATTATTCGATTCCTACATAAAATCCTATTAATCGATGCTGGAACTTCTTTCTAATATCATGTGCCGATACATCAACTGGATTCAGCCAAGGAAGCTAATGATGCATTGATAGCTCTATCTTCGTCTATGTAAGTCTATTATAATGTTTGTAAATTGTAATGTAGGTATTATGGTATGTAGTGTAGGTATTTGTTTTTTTTTTATCTATATATTTATTAAGTACCATCGTCTATTTTGTTCCTTCATGTCCTGTCCATCCTAAGGTTGCTTTGAAGAGATCGCTCTCAGCGATAAGGCCGTCCTTTATACTTCCTTTACTCTGTTGTTTATTCCTGTACTGTTTTCTGTGGTATAATAAAGTATTTTCTTTCCATCCATCTATCTAAGGTTCAAAAGCCCCGTATTGTCCAAACGCCTTCACTTTCCATCAGGTAAGATTGTGGTCAAACGAATAGACCTTTTATTGAATATATATAAAAAGAAGGAAAACATCACATGGTAGTACTTAGCTACATAGTTATATACTATGTTAAACTATAAAACAATGTCATCTAGTTAGTTAGCTTAATTAACTACCTTAAGATGGATATCAATTTATATAATAATGTTTGCGTTTTCACCGACAGTAAATGCTTTGGATTCAAAAGATAATGATGATTATATTTTCCGTCGGCGTAGTCCAATTAGAAAATTTATTTCACGTAGATAATTGCTTTATATGGTTTAGTTAATGAAATAGAGTAGGCGAGTGCAATGAAAGTAAAGTTACGATCTGAGCATATCGACCATGGACTTAAAAGAGGTCTTAAGGTAAGACCGCACTGAGTGGAACTGCACTGCAGCGGAACTGGGCGGCAGGACGCGGCATATTATTTTTTGTATTATGAAATCGTATGAGATAGAACGCTCTCACTGCCATTACCGCATAAAATTCAGCAACCCAAAACTGCAGCCTTAGTAGCTGCTTAGACAGGTTCCGTCAACAACGCCAAAAATCACAAAAAATTGCTAAAAATTAATATCCTTGGAAAGCAACACAGAGTTCTTGGGCATCGTAGGGTAGGTACCTACAGCCCTTACCTACCTAACCTTACTTCTTCAGCACAATGAAGGTATCGACGTCATTAGGAGGTTTTGTTCATTGTTGAGGTGTACAATGAACATGCCCTAATCACGTCTTGCCATAAAGCCTATACAACAAAGTAAAAGTAAAAGTAAAGTAAAAAATCATTTATTTCTTTAGGCTTACAAAAAAAGCACTTAGACAAGTCATATTTAACACATAGAAGTTATTCATCAGAATTTATACATCCACTGATGCACAGAAACAAATATTTCCCATGTGTTTGAAAAGTAATAATTTATGTTTTCCCAGGAATAATGAATATGTACGAACCAAACATCCCTAGTAGGTATTACCTAAAGCTATATGCTCCTGCGCACGTTTTGCGCATACAAAAGACATCAACGCGCACGCGCACCATGTGACAAAACTTAATAAACGAGCTTCTGCTCGCGGCTTCGCTCACGCTTTTCCGGGTTAAAAAGTAGCTTATCTTTCCGGGATAAAAAGCAGCTTATCTATCCTCCGTCCTCAGGATACCGTCTATCTCCGTGCCAAATTACATCCAGATCCGTTCAGCCCTTTACGCGTGAAAAGATAACAGACAGAATTACTTTCGAATGTATAATAAATAAATTAGTATGGATTTCTTAGATTGTTTTATTTTCTTTAGAGTATAAGAACATACTGAAGCAGCTACCAAGCGTTTATTCGAATAATGATTTATCCAAATGTCCTTAATATCATTTTAAAAAAGACTCCCCACTTCACCGCGCTTGCCCCGCACTACTGTCACAGACTTCCACTGAAAAAAAGACCATTGTACAAGTTTTGCATACGTTTACATATCCGTCTTCATACCGAGCGTACTGCGAGGTGATCAACAAAACCATGGCTTCAGTAAGACTGCATGAGAAATAACGTAACACACAATCCCATTACTTAAGCACGCAGCTTATACCCACCAATTCCAACTTATGATTGAGATGTCACAACTTACCCGTGCCTACGTTCGTATATCCAGCAAATACAACCCAGCACTAAAACTGACAACAGCCAAGAATCATTCTAAAAACAAACCATAAATCTATCAAGTAACTTTCGTTCGTCGCACACATCTTCGTGTGAGTGAAAGTGATTAGCAGGTGGGTTGAACTGATAAAGGTGCATCGGTACGGTAGACGGTTACTGCTAGACTGGAGAGGCATGTCAAATTTACTTGTATGTGTCTTGTAGATAACTTTGTATGGGGGAAGTTACACCGATGTGAGCGTTGATACTTTTATCACTACATTGTATAAAACAAACAGCACGCTGTCTGTCTGTCCGTATGTATGCTTAGATTTGCAACGGATTTGAATACGTTTTTTTTTTAATAGATAGAGTGATTCAGTAGGAAGGTTTATAAAAAATAATAACACAGATTTACACGCGGGCAAAGCCGCAAGACGGAACTCATATACTATTAGGGGAATCGGATTGATATGAAAGCGCCAAAAAAGCTGAAAATGATACCTCCCACACAGTACACTTGGCAAATCGTCAGAATTTAATTTGCGTCATTTGGAATCTTTAATGTTTCGTCATAATATCTTCTTACAAGCTCGATGCTAGGTTGGAGATACTATTTACCTGCCTGACTAAGATCCATTCAGCCATTTTTGTGTACGTGATACTTTCAAGAAATCGGTGCGAAGGCTTTTTCATGACAGGTTATACAAGCATAGCTCTTCATAAAACGTTTCTATTTATTTTTATTTTTTCTTTTGATTTGATTTGATACTTATGTTATATTTGGAACTGTATATTTATTATTTTAGCTGTTTTTCTTAGGTATAATATAATATGTATTTTAGGTATATATATAAATTATAAAATGTCATAAGCATAGTTACTACTACTTATATTTGTATATAATGTTAACACACCAACCCTTTATTTAAAACATGTGTTTCCTGGTTGGCAGGTAGAAAATGCTCTCTGCCGCATTAAGCCCACCCTTTGTACCTCTAATAGTGCAATAAAGTTTAAATAAATAAATAAAAAGGTAACTGGCAAAAATGAAAAGACAGAAATGAATGATCTTCTAATGGTTACTAAGACTACAGTAGGCATATCATTTCATTGTTATGTCCTTTCGGAAACATAATTCAAGATGCTGGTAAACCACGCAAAAGGCACATGGAAATCTCTTGACTTTCAACCAGAGGAGTTTTTGAGAAAAAGACTTTATAATACGTAGATCAGTGTTTCCAAATTTCTGTAATGAAGATTATATTTTATAGATACATATTTATTTTAAGGAAAACCAGTAGCTTGTCATTAACAGATTTACAAATTGATGAATACCAAAAAGTTAATTGAAGGTTTTCACGGATAGAACTACCTGTATGTTTATATTTCAGCCCGATCCGTTCAGTTGTTTTGGCGTAAAATTACTAACTAGTAACAACCATCCATACATACAAATTATCACGTTCATAATATTAGTAAGGATTACCATGAACAATTATCTCCGCTCGTTTCGGTGTGACCGCACCCAAGTTCGTATCACTCGAAAGCTGTAAAAAGGTAATTGGGCTCCGAAGATATAATGTTGTACCCACAGTCTTACCTGTCTGATATGTTTTCTCAAGCCTTTTATGGAGGACATAAGACAACTTGAAATGTTACACGTCAGTTCGTTGTAATCAGGTGTAATTTAGCATTGGGTCACGAACTATGAAAGTGAAAGGATTTTAATAGATTTTGATTTGTGAGGAGTTATAGATTTGTTTTACTCTTGTTTTGAGGTTCGCTTGCGATGCAGAAGGTTGCGGGTTCGATTCCCACCGGGACACATGTTCATATGAGCTGCTGATATTTGTTCTGGTCGTTTTCTATGTTTAAAAATAATTTATATCTGTGTAATGTATTTTATTATTTATTTCAGTCGTGTAGTAACCATTAGTAACCAAGCTCTGCTTAGCTTGGGGCTATATAATGTTATTTATATTATATATTTATGTATGTATTTATACTTATAGCTATCAGTAGGTATTTTATGTACATATATCCCTATTAAATACTATTCTGTATTACACGCCACCATCTATACTTGTTCTAACACTTCATGTCCATCCAAATGTTGCCTGGCAGAGATCGCTCTTAGCGATAAGGCCGCCTATTGTACAGCATAGTTTGTATTTTTTTTCTTTTCCTATCTTGTGTATCTTTTATGTATTTGGTGTGCAATAAAGAGTTATTGTATCGTATAATGTGTGGGTTGTCTAGCTTAAAAAAAATTATACATAACATTTTTTTTGTCTAGCATTGTTTATTTTATTGGTTTATTTATGGATTCAGGATCTATACATTTCTTTTATTGGACGGTTTAAGGAAAGTGGGTGCCTATGCCTAGATTAATTGCGTCAAATCGTGCAGTGAATGCGATATATTATGTAGGTACGAGTACTAATAATTTCTTTACAACCGATGCACATTTTTAACAGCTTTTTTTCAATTCATTTATTGCAAGAAATATGGTCATAATACAAGGTCATAAACATTAAAATAGTTAGCGTCACATACTTCACCAAAACACACGGCATGCAAACATTTCTAAAACTAGGTTCCTTTGTGTTTGACCTCTACTACTAGAAACAAAAACTCGTAAAATAGACTTTTTGATAATAAAACTCCGTTACCAGCATCGACACACATAAAACCACAACTCATGGACAAACACATCCATTTGATTAAGACCACACCAGAGTAATAAACCTACTAATTATAGTAACCAAAGTTGTATGAACAGTTGATCATGATGAGGAAGATTCTTTGTTTATGGCAATTGTGTATTTTCTGCCAGTGTCAAGTAATGGAAATTAATAGTAAAATTAATGAGTTATCAAATTATGAAGGTCGTTTGATATTTCCACCAGAGCCTAGTTCGTTATCTAGCAGGGTGTACCACGTGTAGGTTAGGCTGGCTTGAGAGACAAGGTTTTAGAGTCTATTATTTTTAATAGCAAGGACAACAACCCTTTTTCAGTGGATAAGATAAGAAAAATGTTATTAGGCCTAAAAAACCGGTTTCAGTACAATAACACAAGTAAGCAGTAAAAGACAGTACACAATATAAAAAAATTTATAAAAATGGACCAATCACATCCATCCGAAGTTTGTTCCAACTACGTTGGTCCAGAAGTGACGTCCCGCGACTGGTATAACCTGCAAACTTGTAAAATGGGATTGAGACTGACGTCAGTCTCAATCGACGACCGATGTGGCGCGGTGGGCGAAGGTCCACCTGCAACGCAGAAGGTTGCGGGTTCGATTCCCGCCTCGGAACAATTGTATGTACGATCTGCAGATATTTGTTACGGGTGTTCTGGTCGTCGGTCTTTTCTATGTATAATAAAAAATATCTATCTATGTAATGTATTGTAATATGAATATCAGTCATCTAGTACCCATAACACAAGCTCTGCTTACCTTGGGGCTAGATGATGCTGTGTGAATTGGCCAGCATTATTTATTTATTTAATCCATTTCTATATGTTCGGCTAACGTCCTTTTATTGTTTTGCGCACTGTTCATACACAACCCTGCAGCTAGTTTCTTTCCCTCGGGCGTATAACGCCTGCACATAGTGTACTGGCCTAATTATGTGCGGTGTAATTAGCGTGGCTACCGCAAACCGCAGGATTGTCCCGTTGCTTCTCTGTTTGCCTGAGAACGCACATTCCTATAAATTAATGTTCTGATGTGTCAAAAGTAACAAACATTAGGTAAAGATTGCGGAACGCTTCTGCGATTTGTAGTGAGCCAAATATGGTGGCAGAAACGATTTTTGAAGTATATTGAAAAAGATTGAAAAATAACACACATGGTACATGGTTACAATTCTAGGATTGTAGCTCGATGACCGTAATTTGGGACTGACACAACAGTCTGTGGGAGGTTGAGGGAGAGTTATCAATCTGTGTGATTGGACATGCCGGAATGAGGGAGGGATATGATGATATCATATTCCATTTCCCGATGAATTTGCGGACAATGTTATCTATTGTTTGCGTGTGGCGTTTAGGAAAGCTTTTATTATATTAATGAATAGACGGTATACCTACACATTAGAAATACATACATATTATTGAAAACTTGTTGTACACTCAAAACGTATCTTGAGCGAGTCTAAACAGTATTCTCAGATCTGAAAAGTTGAGTTCAATATCGTCCGCTTCACAGAACAGAGATTGAAAATATAATATAGCCTATGTTCACCACGGATATTTAGGCTTCCTAACGGTGATAGAATTTTTCAAATCGGTCCAGTAGTTTCGGAGCCTATTCGTTACAAACAAACAAACATACAAACAAAAAATGAAACCTTTCCTCTTTATAATATTATTATTAGTATAGACATAATTTACGAATAAGAAATAAGGATAATAAATGTACCTTTAACGGACAATGTATACGCTTCTACAACAAGACTTGGAGTCTGTAGTAGAAGCGTATATTGTGAATTGCAAAAATTATCAATAAATAAATTCAAACAAATTGTCAAACATATCCTTTGCAAAAAGAATAACTACAAAATATCAATATCTAAAATAGGTATGTTAACTCCACCACAACTTAGATCCAAGATCTCGGAGCTGAGACTCAGCTCAGAGGCAAAAAGTGTCGAATTTCTTCAAAGATACCTTAGAGTTGGAAACCCTGCCACGTAGAAACAGTAGGTATAAATGTTGAAAATGTAACGAAGTAAGGAGGAAATTTAATTAGATACATTCTTTTTACAGTAAAACCTACACCTTGTTAACAAGGGCGATTCCAATTAGCTCATTTCTTCTAAACCAGGATAAAGCTTCCAATCCACTATTACCACCAGAGAGACGACGTGCGACGTGCTTATAGAATTTGCATTATATTTCGCATCTTACAAAAAAAGCTGTAGAAATAGTCACAACTGACAACGATCCTAATCACTTATACACTGGGATAAGTATCGAGGTACAAAAATACGGATAGTATATCGAAACTCATTTGTATTTGCGCTCTAAAAAGATGGTTGAAAAATACACCGTTATACAGATAAAAAAATCTTGTTATCACATTTCTTCTTACTCGACACTACAAAGATGATATTACTTATCCCAATTTTTAAGAAACATTTCAAAAAGACATTGGCAATATTTCTGAAACTTGATCGTATGATCAAGTTTAAGTTTAGTGAGATCACTAGGCATGTTTCTAATGCGTGCGCCGCAATTTGCCAGCAGCTTTAATATCCCTAGCAACCTACCCACGTTAAATAATTTAAATGTTATTCTTTCACGGCAATTTATTTGCGTGGTCTAACGAAGCAATTAGTGCCTTTAAAATGAATTTACAGAGAGAATGGAACTGTTTATCAACATCATTAGCATCATTAGCCAAGTTTCTCTGCTGGACTAGGCCTAGCCTTTCTTTTTTTATGGAACCGCGTGAGGCAGATAAGCAAACTAATTTTAGATAAATAAAATTATTAATGAAAGCAGCTAAGTGTTTACAATAATAGCACGCAGTGACACGCACATGTTTATTGGAAGATTAGATATAGACCACATGATTCTAATAAATACTTTTTTGATACAGAGGCGTTAATAGCTGTTACGTTACCCCCTGTTACGTTTGAAGGTAATTTCTATGAATACAGAATGATAATTAAACTAGAATATTTCGGTAAAATTATTATAGCAACCCGTTTTGTGAAAAACTCAAAATTTAATAATATTATACCAAAACTGATGTAGTTATGAGACTTGGAACCTGCCAGGTCAGATAACGATGAACGCCACTGTACCTTTCCATTTATTTATGTAGATATGAAGAGATACCTATGTGTGATATATTTCTGAGGTATAGGTGTGACAGTAATTAACTAATAAAATATACGCATTTAACTGCAATTTCCCACGAGCTGAAGGTATCAACCTAGACCTAGAATCTACGCATTAGCTCGATGTGTTAGATATTTGGATCAACACTTTAATGGGTATAATTCTTTTTTAATATTCTATAAAAACTATCAAATTTCGACGAAAAGTTGGAAAAACACCGACGTTTCATCCCTTAAAGAGGGACTTCTTCCGGGTCAGTGGATGATACCGTTGTGTTTGTGACCAAAATAAAAATATCTATATAATGTAGAATAAAGCAAAAAAGATCCGTATTAAAAAGTTGCATTTTTAGAGCTAGGTAACTTCTGAAGCTGTCTCTTTAATTAAGTAGGCGAAGACTATTCGCGGAAAGGGTATCCAGGCCGGCAATATTTTACCATCGTTAGACGAGGTATGTGACTAAATTCTGAACGTAACTTATCAAGACTGTATAGCTAGACTTCCAGTGCTTGTTTAGGCACTCTCTTACCTAAGATTTTAATTGGCTTGTGTAGGTCCTAACATATTTAAATATATTTTATTTTAGTGTTATTTAGATGGAAAACAAACAGCTAGTAAAACATCATCGTCATCATCACCAGCCTATAGCAGTCCACTGCTGGACATAGACCTCCCCCAATGAGCGCCCTAGCGCAAAGTGTAAAACATAAATTAGTGGAAACAAAGGAAACAGAGGTCTAACTGAAGCTTAACAGTTTTCACTTATAGTGGTTAAATATATAGCCTAAGATTTATATCTAATATACCTAATAAGTACAAGTTATTGATGAATGCGTAAACTCAGTTTAAAGTACTTAAGTCATTTCAAACGGGATATTTACCATGATTAGGTAGGATTTGATATAAACATATAATAACTAAGTTATTCCGTAATCATGACGCATGAAACTGTGCCGAAATATTGGATAACTCAAAAATCAAATCATGGTAAATATCCCGTTTTAAATGACTTTAGTGTTGATAACAATGATAGTTTCATCAGCTTAAAGGATTTTGCTTGTTCGTTATAAACTAGTTGTAAAGGTAGTTTGTAAGAGTCTATGTGAATCCAGGTTAACATTGACATTTAGTTATAATATAATATCAATTGTGACGCTATCTGTATCATCTACCTCAGATAAATATATCCTACAAAGGATTCAAGATCTCAAAAATACGTTATGAAAAGCGTTAACACTTTGAGAACCCTAAGAATTATTATCCATTTTCCTCGAGCTTTATTCGCGAAAAGCCTCATAAAGTCCGTAAGAAAATGGTAAGAAGGTATTTAGAGGTTTTCCTGCTTAAGTACATAAAGCAAGCTTCCCACGACTTTGCTTAAAAGTTTTCCCAGGAGTTATAAGTTTGTAGAAGCCCTGAATAAACGTCTCGTCGTTGATAAATCCCAGCATATTTGACTAATGTCCATCTAGGAACTTACTAGTAGGTACCGGAGAGATAAGACAAAGTTTCGCCAGTAGGTTACTACCTTACCTACCTACTGCAAAAGCATTTCCCGTTCCTCAAGCACTGTAACCAAGTAATGATGATATAACCACTTTCATTATTAGATATTTGATTGCACTCTTTGTAATAATTAGAGCCACCATAGAATAAGAAAATAAAAATATGTTACTTATATGTTATGGGCCCAAATTTAATTAGCTATGCTAGTTAAATTTTTATCGTTGCCCGAATAAATGTTTTTTTTTTATTTATTTATTGGCTCAATACTATGGGAATTTATGAGGCACTTCTTTTCTGTCTGAAACATCTGTCTATTGGTCGATCATTATAGGTTTTTCTAAGTTTAGAGCCTCAGAATCCGTAAGCAATTACCACTATAAATCCTTTTAAACAAATATTTAAAAGATTAAAGTCATCACGTCAGCTACGGAACGTAGGCTGCTATGATCTTTGATTTCAACCATGTAAATTAGGTTACACGGTATATAATTACCTATGTTCGTTTCGCAATACGTTTTTTTTTATTTTGGCAAAGAAAATGCAGATTATATCAAATATTATATCCTAACACCACCTAATACCAGTAAAGTAAAAGGCAGAAGCTTGCCAGTCTAAAAAATTAAAATGACACCGAGCACTTTCTCCCGCTGCAAGAAAGCGTGATCCTAAATTAACAAACTGTGACCGCGATAGGAGTAAAAAATATATTCGTTTATGCGTAAATTGCCTAATTAAAATACCTAGGTAGGATTGTAATTTTTACGGTCTGAGATTAGACAAGCTAATTTTTAATAGAGTTGTTTCGCTGGTGTAATTTTTAGTCTGCGCCTGAAACTTTTTATATGCAATGAATAGTAATGGCAACAATATCGACAAATAGGTTTCTACTTATCGGTACCTTATGTACATGTACGTGTTAATTCTGTTTTTTACTGTTAGTATTTACCTAACTAAGTATTTTCTTTTTCTGTCTTTTTCTAATTGTTTATTTAGTTGTAACGACTTAGCTGTAAAATGCTGTATCACTACAATAGTATAAAACAAAGTCGCTTCCCGGTGTCTGTCTGTCCTGTATGCATAGATCTTGAAAACTACGGAACGACGATTTTGATGCAGTTTTTTAATAAATAGATTAATTCAAGAGGAAAGTTTATATGTACCTATAGGTACCTATATATTCCTAATAATACATTTATATATAATACATGCACCAGTGCGAAGACGGGGCGGGTCGCTAGTATTTAATTTATATTTTTTATTTCATTTACATAATATGATTTATATAAACGCATGGTATACGATCAAACGTAGTGGGATATTCAGTTCGGTTCGGTGCCGCGGGGGTTCCAATTTGCATCGAATTGACCTCATCTCGGCCATTTTTAAACGGGTTCGACAAATGGAGGAGGTACTACGTTCAGCTGTATGGAGACTTTTTTGTATGTCCATCGATTTTTTCGTCATTTATGATTACGATTTGAATGATTATTTTGTAGTTGCATAGAGAATGATCCCGAGGTTATTCCATAATATGTTTTATTCCTGAAGCATATTACTACCTACCTACTTATCCCGCACAATAAAAAAATAACAGATTCGATTAATATGATATTCAATTATTATAATAGTTTTTTTAATTAATCAAACTATATTTGTAAAATTGAAATAAAAACATTCTTGTTCTCTTCTATTCTTATTCTATATTTGTCCATGTTCATAGTTTGACCATCTTTAAACGAAATGGAGGTTCTATGCAGAAAATAATTACCGAATACCTAATATTAGTCTCACGCTTTCACTGTCCAGTCTGGCAGAACCACAGTACGTCGTCGTGGGCGCTAAAAGTATTTAACCTGTTAACCTCTACGCCAGCCAGTAGGACCTTTAATACCGATGCATAAGTAGGTGCGTAACTTGCCTCTACATACTATACCAACCGGCAGAGTCGATAACAAACAGCTGTTATTGGCACATGCCAATCGATTAATGGCACTCGACACTTCAGCCTGCCTCTCGAGCCGAATGAAAGGGCTTAATACCAATCGCAATGAAGCCTGTGTTATGACAGGCTGTGATCCCAAACCACTCGGTTATGATCATGTTCGTAATGAGTTTCTGGAATTACAGCTAATAAGCTCAATTGTTGATGGTAGCCTACAATTTATGATTTCGTGAGTAATAAAATTCTATTAGTATTTCTGCTCAGCCAATTATTCACATCTCTTTAAAACTCGATGGTAGCAGACTTAATAGTCGCGTGCTTCTATCAGATCATCGTCATCATCAGCCTATTTTAGTCCACAGTTGGACATAGGCCTCCCCAATGAGTGCCATAGCGCCATGTCTTGAGCTTGACGCATCCAGCAAGCATCTCCCTGCAGATCACGTCCTGAGAGTTATTGTGCGTTACGTTTACTTTAGGTATCTGTAGCTATTGTATGTACTGACATACTATAGCTACAGATACCTAAAGTAACTGTGCAATTAAATAATATACAAAAATTAGAAGTACTATTTACAATGGAAACTGTGGACTGTTGCAAATAATCATCAGGTAATCATGACGTACCTCAACTGTGCCATATCGATACCAGTCGGAAGCGTCCCCAAGACTGGCTGCATTGCCCCGCTGCTGTATGGCAAAGCTGATGCGTTATACAGCGCTTTCGCGCCCTTCGTCGCTTCGACTCGACCAAACGCTCAGATAATTTTGTATGTAAGTAAAACAACCAATAAGCTATTCTCAGGTCCTGTAAAAATAATTTTAGTTTCGGAATTCATTGCCTAAGAGATATTAGATCGTGTTCATTTCCCGTTACGAGAGGCACATTGAAACTTGGGAGTAGGTACACATTTACAGAGAAACTTTCTAATTAGTTTTTCTTCTGATTAGTTCTTCTTGCTAAGGAAAATACTAAAGTATTTAATTACCAGAAACAACATAATTATGTTGTACCTGGTAATTACCACTTTTGATGTTAGACTGAAACTTCCTTGACTTTATGTAATCGTATATGTACCAGTTGTTCTAAATATCCTGAAATTTAGAGCAATTCCCAAAAACCTCTTTTATACCAGAAACCATGTTCACTGTTCTAAAGGTTCCTTGAGATGGCGTGACGAGCTCGAGGCAAATCTTCCATCGTGGCCAGTTGCAGCGTTGGATCGCGAGGAGTGGAAGGAGAAAAGGGTGGCCTTTGCCCAGCAGTGGAACATGAATTGCTAAAAATAAATAAATAATAAATAAAAGTTCCTAAATAATATTAAATTGCTAATCGCCCTACCAATAGGTACCAACTAGGCTAGTTAGTGGCTAAGGCAAACTCGTAAAAAAATGTAAATGCCTATATATAAATATATATCCTATTTTTGACAACTGTAGCATAAAATTCCTTCATCAAACGACTAATTTGCGACTGAGAGAAGTTGTAAAAGTAGATTAACCCGGCGCCTGCTTTTAAACGCCGAGCAATTTGAAAGTTGTTGCTTTTTACTGCCGTCGGGCGCTTGTGGAAATTTAAAGTTTATATCTTTCCATCCTTGCAGAATAATTATTAACTTAAATATGTGCCTGGTGTGATATTGCTACTTTTCGAGCTAGCCCTGAAATCGAATCCTATTGACTGACTTTGCACAACAAAGAGCATTCGTCAAATATCAATGGGTTCGGGAAAGTGGGTTTATTTACATGTGATTTTGCTGAAAGGGTAAACGAAAACATGAAAGGGTTACCTAAACTCAGATCCAATTACGGCGGTACCTTTTTTGTGACTCTACATACATGGATGATCAAGGTTCGTTTCAAAAACAACATGGGTGACTGGGTTGTGTTATAAATAGGTGATACAGATTCACAAGAGTGGATGTCTATACTGAAATTCGGTTTCAACGTAGAGTAAGAAACCTTTTCGCATCGTTTTTCTATGATTGTTTTTACAGTTCCGATTCTTTGTCATGCGTGCAAGTAAAATGCGAGAAGGTGAACAAAAGAAATAAAAAAATATGATGTAAGATTTCTCGTTGATATTGACTTTAGCCACCTTTAGCGTAGACTTTTTCTTACAAGACTAGGTTTTTTTATAATGACCGGTTTACATTATTCCAGTAGTAATCCAGCGCTGGATTCGATCGCTGGACTAGAATAATGTAATCCGGGCATAATATTGTGATCATGATCACCTACTATGGTCGCACCAAAACCCTGCACTTCTTTAGCTATAACCTTTGCTAGAGCCCTCGACATATATTTCCAGTGAGGAAACAAAAACGTGAAATCGCCAGAACTGAGCCGAGGCCATAATGTCCATTATGCAGAATCAATTTATCACCTTGTTATCATAATTATTATTGATAGGCTTGTCCTAAAATTTCACGCTATTCAGCAAGCGTTTAACGTCAGCGAAGCAAAGTTTTAGGTTGAAAAGTAGATAGATACTGGTCTAAGTCAGTAGATATCTACCAAATATCTTGTCCAGCTACAACTCATTAAAGTACCTACATTCTTTGAAATAAAATTACCTACCCTCTAGAGTCCTACATGTAAAAAAGGAAAGCATTCCAGAATATTCAATGAATTACGCCAAATATGGCAATCGTTAGAAAAACTGTCACCCATAGCATAGCGGTTGCGTAAATGCTCCGGTGCCGCCACCAATGAACTGGAAAGCAAGGTCTTTGAACACTTATTGTTTTATTTCATTCGTCGTTCTCATTAAAGCCATTCTAACAATACCTCAGGAAGGAAACGACTGGATCCGGGCGCAGACGTCAACTAAGTAGAATACCGTTCCACCGAATTTTCCCTCAGTATAAATAAGTGCTGCAATCTGAAAATGACATCAGTTGTGTAAAGAGTGTAACGTCGACAATGTTATCGGGAATCGTAGCTTTTGCTGCTGTCGCGGTGTGCGCGGCGACCGTGGAGTTATCTAACGAGAAGACACCTTACGATTATGTGAAGGAACGATTAGACGCGCTGGGAACTGATATGAGGACTGGGCTTCCTCTATCAGACAGTTACGAAGTGGAAGAGAGTGAAGATTACCCGGAGGTAGAAGGAGCTGCATCGTCTGTTTTGAATACAGTTGCTGGCGTAGGTGGTGTCGGCGGATATGGTTTAAGCCAAGGATTGGGACAAGGAATAGGACTAGGCGGTCTTGGGTATGGAGGCATCGGACTTGGTCAAGGATTGGGGCAGGGATTGGGCATTGGGTTAGGAGGCCTTGGTGGTGTTGGAGGGTTGGGCGTTGGAGGCATTGGAGGAGCAGGTATTGGCGGAGCAGGCATTGGAGGACAGGGCATTGTCGGCAATGGTGTCGGTATCATCAACCCTGGACTTGGTGGCATTGGAGTTGGAGGCATCGGCCTGGGGGGTCTGGGCGGCGGTCTTGGTGGTGGTTTACTCTACCATCCATTACTAGGCGCTCAAGTTGGTGGAGGATACGTAGACAAGAAAGCTTACGATGAAGCTCAGAAAAAGGACGCTGGTGAAAACATAGAGAAATTCGAAAAGAAGGCAGAAGAAGAAACGAAGCACGGGCAGGAAGGATTCCAACAAGCTGCAGCCGCGGCTAAGGCTGAAAAGGGAGAGTCTAGTTTCTACAAAGATGAGGAAGCCAAGAAAAAAGCTGCCGGGGATGAGAAGTTTTACGAAGGTGGTCAGAAGTTTGACAAACACGGTAAGTCTGTAGTAATACCCCCTTTAAACATTTTAAAGTTAGTAGAGAATAGCCTCAATATTTTCCGTAAAATCCTGATTGACATTTTTTTGAGACATACTGAATAAAAACATTTTCTTAACAGGTGCCAACGAAGAACAGCTGAAGAAAGCCAAGAGCCACAAAAAAGGCCACACAAGCAAAGGCTTCAAAACTTCGAGCAGCAAGAATGAGGAAGAGAAGACTGAAAGCTTTTACGATGAGGCCCATGATGAAGCTGACCATAAGGTCGCTGGACAGAACACCGGATCCTTTGGAGAAAACTCCCAGCAAGGGTTCAAGGGAGCTCATGAGGAGAAGATCTTGGATGCTAATGCGCAAGGGAAGGAGGGACATCATGTTTCGGAGCAGAAGATCGATGATTCTAAGGCGAATAAGGTGAGAATTAATCTAGTTTGCTCATAATTTGATACCAATATTAGGAAATTGGTAGGTACCTAAAGATAATTCTTTAGGTACCTCTAATGGTAATCTTTATACATAGAACTAGACCTGTAAACCTAATATACGAACCTAAACCATATAAGAGATTAACTGAGAAATTGGTAATGTCATAACGAATCCGCGTATAGGTTGGTAGGTACTATACGAGTCTAATGTTACACAATTTATATATTAGTACTTAAAACCACTCAAAACAAGCTAACCTAATTCCCATCTATATTACAGTTCCACAAAATACCCAGACCAAAAACTATTTCACAAAAGCGATAGGACACTTTCCTAGAATGAGTTTCGAAAACATTTAACAGACTGGGGCGTTTACGGTTCATAAAATTTAATTTCACCTGCAACAATGTTGAAATTAAATTTACAAGAGTATCATAAAACTAGAGTTTTATGAAACACCAAAACGGCTTATTGTAACAGCCGCTACTTCAATTTAGTACCACGCTACACACGCTAGTTTTAACATGAAAATGTTCCCATGCATTAAGATTTTTCTTGAAAGAAAGAAAATAGATTTATTTGAAACCATACATACATAACACATAACACAACATATTACATTAATAGGTAGGTATACTAACAAGAAGAAAGTAGTTAGAACATACAGATACAAACAAACAATGTGATACATATGGGTCCAAAAGGCCCCCTGTCTCAGCATTATACCGCTACAAGCCGAAATTAGTAGCGGCGCTGAATTTCAGATGGGTCCTGTTGCAAATGTTTTTTTCTTTGCAAAATAAACCAACAAACGATCTGCGGTTTGTTATTATATTTCGTAAGTCCTCGCACTTGAGGTAATCTTTAAAAAAAATATATATAAAATAGTCCAAAAATAAGGGAATGTTCCCGGTTTAAGTCCCGCCGAAAGCGTTTTTTTTTTGGGATGATCTTTAATTTCTTAAAAACGATTGCGTTTTGTAGGTACCTTACAGGATCATAAGTTTTCTCTTTAAGCGATATTTTCTATAAGAGAGTTCAAGACGTTATTAATTTATTTTCTACTCGAAAGATTACATTAAGTAATGAAAATGCTTGCTTGTTAAACTGTCTCTCACAAACAAACCTCATTATATTTTACCTCCTTACAGGGCGAATTCCTCCAAAAAGGCTACAAAGGAGGCGCAGAACAGCTGGAGAAGTTCAATAACCTCGGTGCTCACTCAGTGCACGGCCACCAGGAAGCCACCGGGGGTTACCAGCAAAGCAAGGGAGTATTGCCGATACACTAGTGATATATAATGACTGCCTACTTTCTGAGAAATAAATGAATTCAGCACCCATAATTGTTTTTGTTTTTATTTCGCTATTAATAATTCCGTAATGTGAAATGGAAATTCATTGTGAGGGTGGGGTAAAAGCAAGATTGTTAGGTACCTACCTAATTTATTATAGGATTTAAATGAATAATAATTTATTTTAGGAAACTAGCTATGAAAAGGATTATAAAGAAAAATAACAGACTGTAACAGTGAAAACATTTTATTTGGAATAAAGACAAGGGATACCTAAAATCAAGCCGCAATTTATTGACAGGTCAAAACTAAAATAAGGAATACTATTCCAGGGATTTAGAAAACTAACATGCAATTAATTTACAGTAGGTATACTCGTACAACTATATTAATGTCTACCTATATATAAAACGAAATCAAGTGAAGTAATTCATAATATTCGTGGTCTTTTTACTGAATGAACACTTTTTGCCTTGACCGTTGCAGTACAAAACCCTTGGGGACACGTAAGGACTGCTTGGTTTCGAATCATTGTCCTCACTGACCGCACTAAAGTACCTAAAAGAACAAAGCACTTAGTTACAACTTGCAAATAATAGAGCAAACTATTAAACCAAATAGAGCATTCGCTGGCATCAAAATTAAAATAGCGTCATATCAAAAATATCCAAACAAATGCAACATTCGTTCTCTATTTAAATGCATATTTAGTAATTTTCAAGTGTTATTTGGTCGATTCTAAAAAAAAAGGTTTTTTTCGATTTGATTACCAAAGACAATAAATATAGATAGAGGATTTAGATTTTATATGTGAGTTGCACCTCTGTGATCTGTACTTATTTTTTTTTATCGAAGGAGGTTAGACAGTTCAACCTGCACAGAAAATAATAATTTCGTTCGTTCGCGATTTGAAAGAGGTTTACCTATAGCATTCCAACCCTCTATGGTGGTTGACCAAAATGACTTTAGACTTGACTTATTTGATTTGGCAAATGTGTCTGGTTTGCCACTAAATGACTTTCTGACATCCGAGTTCTTAAATAAATTACGAAATATTTTCACGTCATTCGAGTAGAAAAGTAGTATGTTTAACTCGAGAGCAAATGTTTTTTGTTGTGCTCTAGATTACTTCGTTAGCTCGGGATTTAATATAATCAGTAATCACTGATTAAACAAATCACTATTATTGCTTTAGGCTTACAAAATAAGCTCATAAGCAAGTAATTTTTTTACCAATAAAATGAAACTCAAATGATCTTTGAATCGCATAGGCATAATCGCAAGCTTGTATTTTCCGGATACCATTATAGATTCTTTAAAAAGTGGCTGTACCCTGCCGACTCTGGTGTAGGCGGCGTAAAAACCGTCGAAGATATCTTGTTCGATGTGTTTGAACGCTGAAAGAAATAAAAGAATTGCCATTATTAACAGATCTATAAGGTCGTTTACTTCTAAGCTTACGTATACGTAGGTACTTATCAGTCGCGTTGATAATGATTTACATTGAAAATTACTACTTTTCTCATGCTGTTACTCTTAAATACGCTTTTATTGGTAAATAAAGTCGAACTCAGTTTTGCAGTACCCTTACAGGGCGCATATACCTACGAGTGACAACTAACCATTCATTTAGACCTAATAATGTACGTACATGCAAGCAAAAATAAATGAAAATGAATAAATTTATTGATCTGATCATAGCGGGACATCATGAGATAGACTATTATTTTCAATACTACATTTATCTACGTGTATTCAAGTTACCTACCTATTTGTTTATTTTAGTTAGTGTTCCAAAGGCCGTGCGTGTTCAAAAACAGTAGCGGAAGAATTTAACCGAGATAAATCTATGAAATTGTACCTAAACCATTAAACGTAAAATTTGTTTCTATTTATAGATTACCAAATTCACGAAAACACTCATTTTCTCATCAGACTTTTGATAAAATCTTTAAAAAAAAGAATAAAGTTGCAAGATTTTAGGATAAAGCAAAGGTCGCCGATTCACCATCTTTATTTCAGGAAATTGCTTATCCAGCCAACCTTGCAAAACGCTACTAAAATATAATGACAGCTGTAACAGTAATTTCGTTCTTTTGGAAATTGTCTTCGTTATTTCATAAATGGGCAATCTGGCCAAAAGTTATACGGCGTCGAAGCCGGAAATCTAATTTACGAATGTGTTGAGGAAAACAGGACAAGTAAAGTTTCAGCTAACATTACTAATAACAACTCTATCGAATTATCTTTGTGACCTTTGCTCATCTTAACAATGTTGTTTTTATCGATAGCCTATGAGCACTTGAGCATCCAATGCTCGGTATATAAGAAGTCTATAGAGAAGAGACCAATAGGTCTCCTCTCTATATGACTTCAATCTGTCCGGGTAAACAAAGACCACTTCCCAAAATGTCAGCTTTTAATTTTACAAGATTTTAATCTAATTGACATTGTGTGTGGGACAAATATTGCAACTGAATATTAGAATAGGAAGACATTTGCTTATAACAATATATATTATCCATACATATTATGTAAGTTGGGTGATAATGCAATGTTATGGTACGATCTCGCTGCTCTGAATATGAAGACAGAAAGTTTTTAAATATGTGTGGGATAAATCTTGCAACTGAATATTAGACCAGTTGTCGTTGACCCATTGAGCTGAAATTTGGCATACTTATGTAAGTTCGGTGACAATGCAATGACATGGTACCATCAAGCTGGTCTGATGATTGAGACAGATAATGGCCATAGGAAGACCTAAACGAAACGACAATAGCCCCGTCGGGTTTGGGTTCGTTGGATTTGTCTTCCTAAGCACTTTAGTTCTAGATGACATACAATTTTTCTGTTAGAACTTACTATTGTAAGATAATTTGTTGCAAAAACTGTGTATTTGTGTGTGTTCATTTTGTGACGAGTCCAAGAGACTTGTAAGGTCTAAGGAAATAAACCACTTTCACATTTGATATTTGTACCTACTGTACCTACACAGTTTTAGCACTAAATTATCTTTATCTTATCCAATAAAATATCGGATTATGTTAGGCCTACAGCTTGACTAAAAGTAAAAATATTACCTGACTGTGTCCACTGACATTGGCCGAGCGTTGTTTGCTTATCCGCTGAGGGGTCACTAGGGCCGACTGATACTGCTGTATCCAAAACATAAATATTATTTTATTTGTCGCTGGGAACATCCCGACGACAAAACATAAGGAAAACGGCAAAGGGGAATCACTTTACTATGATTGATAAATTAGGTTCACGAGATAATAGATAAATTGTTTCGGAGATGAAACAATTGGTTTCCTTGACATTTTTATCAATACAATATAAAGAAAGTCTCTATTGTATACCAAACTTACAGAGAAGATATTATAAAAGACAAAAGTACAACTGGAATATCCATTACACATGGATATTCTAATTACTTATATATATTATTATTCTAATTACTTATATATATAATATCTATTGGTATCTTCAGGAGAGAACTTCGTGATACATCGTCGGCCACATCATCACTTTCTATCAGGTGAGACAGTGGTCAAATAAAGGTCTATTGACTACAAAAATCTTTTATAACTATTCTGATATCCTAAAGTCATTTAAAACGGAATTACCATGATTTGATTTTTGAGTTTTCCAATTCTAGGTACTCAAAAAAAAAACAAAAATCAAATCATGGTAAATATCCCGTTTTAAATTACTTTAGGATTCTATCATGTGTTAATAACCATGATAGTTTCAATAGTTTTGTGATTCTGAAATCACTGAAAAAGCGAATTCTCTTATCGCAGTTTAAGTCGCTAAACCAGAAGATTAATATTACAGATAATAGAAATATGAAAATTTAGATTAATAATACAATCCAATTGGTTAATTCAAAAATTAACCAATTTGATTGTATTTTTCTAAAATGGAATTCATCATCTCATGGATTACTTACTCTTATTCAGCGAACCGAAATGTTTCTTAGCTCTATAAGAAAAGTCGCTATTTTGATATTGAGGACTGCGCAAAATGTTCTATGCCTCGTATTTTTGCGAGAATCCGCTGCCCCGTACTAACTTTACATTTATTTTATTATTATAGAGCATGGATCTACATTAAAATTTAACTATTCACTGTTGTTTCTCGTGTTAATCCCGTTTTACAAAAGCTAATTTTATATCCCGGGGACTTTACAAGCAATTTCAAGACTGAGACGAATAATCTCTGAGCTTACAAACTGAGTAGAGATCATCACTCAAAACTAAAACCTCTTAGCTAGTCTACCTACACTGATAAATAAAAAGAGGTAAAGTTTGTGAGTTTGGTTGAAATTTCAAGCTTAAGTGTCCTTTGAAAAATTTACTTATATGTAGCTTATATGTAGCATGGACAAACTATTATATTTTTTTTTTATATCTGCGTTCTACTAATATCATGAAAAATTAAGTTTGAATATGTTTGACTGAAGAGAATACCAAAACGTCTGGATGGATAGGGCTGAAATTTTGCGGGTTGTAGTTAGTTATCTAAAGAGTGATTAACGACGATTTATTCAAGTACTGCCTGAGTAAATTCACAGGTGTAAGCTAATCCATACCTACTTTAAATTAAAATGAGATAACTGTTTGTCGATAATTTTTTTTGTCTGATTCTTAATTCCTCACTCTTAATAGAGCTAAAGTTTGTTAATAATTTTGTTTTTGGTCCGATTTTGAAAAATCTTTCACTGTCAGAAAGCTACATTATCCTTGATTACATAGACTAAGTTTTATACAGATACCGTATGAACAAAGCCGCCAGCAAATGCTAGTAGTGATTATTATAAAAGTACTTTTCTTTGTGTGTCTTTTCTACGTTTTCACACCAAGCCTGAACTAATGTTTGTGCAAGGTTTTTCTCGTCAGCAATTATAATGGTGAGGTGTTCCCAAGGAGATGTCGCCATAATTGCCAGGCTTGGCAGGTGGGTATTTAAAATATACTGAGGAAGCTTTCTCTGTTACCCTTAGGATGGATTCAACCAAATATGAGAGTTACTAACCATAGGTATGATTGAACTCTTTCGACTTACTCGCATCGATAATGTCATTTGCGTTTTTCCATCGGAAGTTCCGACACATTAAAAGCTGACGCCATTGTCTTTTGTTTTTTCATACAATTGTCCACGCTGACGTAACAAAATCTAGGCCTCTTCCTTAAAAAATGAGCTATATAGAGGCTAGTGTGAAATACACTTGCTAAATAATAAGACTCACCGTGTAAGGCGTACTTTTGGCCGGACGTTTGTACGGAGGCGTCGATTGCATAAAGCTGGCAGAGAGATTGGCGCCTGGTGAGATGGGAATGTTGAACGGAGACATTTGTTCTGTAAGGTAAGGCATAACGCAACCGAGTAAAAATCATTTATAACTCGTACAAATATTATAAACGTGAATGTCTGTGAAAATTGCATCCAGACATTTCCAAAAGTTATTATTATTATATTAGCGGATGGAGCTGAAACTTAGCATAGGTACAGGTACGAGTATAAATAAATAAAAAAAGCCCCAAGCTAAACGAGAAGCGAGAGCTTGTGTGTGAGCTTGGGAACTTACATGGCCCACTACTCAGAACGCCGCCACCTCCAACCCCTATGCGTTAATTATACCAAGTGCTATATAAGCTACGTTTTATCCAATATCTAGCTACTTGTAAGACGTACACGAATCCGATTACCCGATTATCCTGCTATCCGTCTACCTGGCTATCCTTCATCATCAGCCTATCTTAGTCCACAGCTGGACATAAGCCTCCCCTGACGCTAAAGTTGAGTTTGTAACAGTTTGGTGACTGCCAAAGTTCAGTGAAATTGCTCGAAAACTTACTTGATTGACCTCCCAGCTGCGCTTCCAAGTTTTTAATGATTTTCTGATACTCCTTCAATTGCTTGTGCTGATTTTGGCAAATTTCAGACATACGTTTCAGTTCTGTTCTTGCTTTAAAGAACTTTTTTGACTGAAAAGTAAATATAAGTAACGTAAGAATCGAAAAAATAACACTTTCATGGCTCCTTTGGCAATATTCAATTCAATACCTTTATATCAATAAATATCAAAAAGACATCAATAAAGTTATACAAAAACAAACTGTCCATATTTTAATATGAAGTGCCAGTATTAGAAATTAAAAAACCTCCATCTCGACAAACGAATTCTATTTGTAACTTTTTAATCTTTGAACAGGATTGGGTAAACTTCAATGTTTTCCCTGTGTATATGGAGCTTATGGCGCTAGAGTCCGTAGGAAGCCCCAAAGATTTTCAACCCGTCGTCGTCGTCGGTTACTTGAGCTTGTAGTGCAATGGAGATAGCGCATTTCCGTAGGTACTGAGGGTTCGAGTTCCGTCAAAGTCGTAACATTTTTGGGATATTATTTAATTTCTTAGGTATACATTTTTTATCATAGAGGTTGGTACTTACCGATTGCAATAAATATGAAAGCAATCGTCGTCTATGTTGCTTCTGAAACTGTAAAACCTCACAACACTTTTTAACGATCTCTTCTGGCTCAGTGAAGTAATCTTGAATTTCTTGATTCATCTGAAATAAATAAACTATTTAGGGGCCTATAATTAAATTAACAAAAATCTAGGCATTAAATGTTGACTGAGCGTACATCAGGGACCAGTTTCATGATAGAGCACGGCGCGCGACATACTAAACATGTACTTTCTTTTGTACCTGAAACAAAACAATTACTGAAACAACACCAAAAATATCACTGAATCTGAAAATTGTAATAATAATATGTCACAAACCATTGCCCAGACAGGTGTTACAAAACATATGCCCGCATGAAGTTAGATGTAGAGTAATATCGGACTCCAGCTGGACAAAGCAATTGTTACAGTGAATCCAATCCATTTCAAGTTAATTTAAACGTAACATTTCTGCAAAATCATAAATTACACAATTATTCAAAAATCACTAACACAATATTTTTCTATTCAAAACAAAAACTGACATTTCAGTAGTTTTTTTTTAATTCAGTAAAAGCATCATGAACATTTATTATTCTGCTCAGCTTATCTGTTGGGATAAAAATACACAACAAAGATTCACATAAAAAGGTTTAAACAAGACGCGGTCACAACTAGAATCAGTGTTATATATCGACGGACGCGCGTGGTCGCCTTGACCATGGCTTTAAAATTAATATTTCTGATAGCAGTGACATGTGTTTGTACTTACGCAAAAATATCAAGTTGTACGTATGAATATTCTAAAATCTACCAGACCCTACATTCTGCCAATGGAATAACAACAAGAAGCCAACAAAAAAAAAACAAAATTCAAATTAAGAACATCGCTTTACATTGTATTTTCAAATTACAATTGACACGAAAAACAAATGACTGGCTAAATCATTTTCATTTTATCGAATTGTTTTGTGATTTGTTTTACTACTTATTTACCTTGTAGAAATTAACTTAATTTGTTTTAATATTTCCATTTAGACAAATTATGTGTGCCGGCGCAGTATATGAAAGCTTGCGAGGAAATGTTGGATATCCCAACAAAATCGAAGGCTCAACTTGAATGTGTTTCTGCTAGAGATCGGTAAGAAATTCATAAATTAAGTATCTAGATAAAGTAAATATTCATCAGTTTGTTTAAATACCTCCTTATGTACGTATATATACTATCTTTTGTCCTCCTAACCGGATTTCGACCACGGCGGCCAGTCTCAACGGAGACCAGCCATCTGCACAGGACATAATATAGTGCACAAGTGTGTCCACGAACACTGGTGCACTCTTGCACTTCCTAACTAAGCCCTATATAAAGTACCTACCTACATAACCAGAGACCGACGACAGTTAGATAGTAAACCATTGAAGTCAAATATGCGAAGTTTATTTCTCAGTTCTTTTATCTATCTGGTACATCGCGTGCTAAAACTTGAAGCTCAGCTCACGAATATGTAGCGGAACTGTTTTATCCTTAACCTAAAACAATTAAATTTCATAAATAAGGTACGATCTTACCAATATTTAACAATTTTACAAATTTGCCTTTGGTAGGTAGGTAACTCAGTTTTTGCAAATATCTGGGTAAAAGCAAAATCGTAATCGGCTCACAACTTACCTTATGTGATGCCTTATGTGATCTTGTATGTGTTTTCAAGTATACGGCTAGATAAGGCTGTCCAGCATTATTTATTTTACAACCTCACTAAATAAGTTGCCAAAACCGGTACCAAATAGGTTACACAGATAGGTACCTACCTCCTTATTATTAAATTCCATTCCAACCAGTTTTCCGCTTGCAGAGTGGAATGTCTTTACCAAGTCCAGCAGAGACAGGCCGATATGGTTCCCGTGGATCCAGAGGATATGTACGTGGCTGCCAAGATGCCTAACCAGGACTTTGTGGTCTTCCAGGAGTATAGAACTGATGAAGAGCCTGATGGTAAGTTCGATGAAAGTCGATCGAAGTCGATGCAAAAACATATATTAATAAATAATATATGTACCGTATACATACATACATACATGGCGGATGATTCAAGTACCTCTGTAGAGTTCGTAGCGTGTTACTTATGTACTTACTCTAGTCAAAATTAAATTCAATTCAATCTGTTTTCGTGTACGCAATTGACATTCCTTGCCGATTATTATTAAGGTCTTTTGCTCATATAAATACCTATTGCTAGCAAATTAAATCTTAAGCTCGACGTCGCGTCGTCGTAAGTGAAAACTATAATATGATTTTGAGGTTATCTGGTGTTGTTTGTTGACAAATATTTTACATCGAATTTGGCTAGAGTATAGTGGAAAATATATAAGAAAATTTGTATCATCGAAGCAAAGCACAGAAGTTCTAAACAATTTTTTCTCTTTCGTTTTCGAATAATACCATCAAATAAATAATGCTCGATAATCCACACAGCATCATCTAGCCCCAAGCTAATCGGAGTGTTAATTATTGTTGAAAATGCCCAATTTATATGTCCTAAAGAATGTTTCATAGCGATACAATTTATCCCGCAAACGTCACATTTTCTTTCTCAGTATTTTCAATGAACGGTAGAAGGTACCTACTTAAGTATAATTAGGTAAATAGGTCTGTTCAGGGAGTAGGCATCATGCGTAGGTTTTCATTTATAAGCCGATATCTTGGAAGGGCCTTAACGAACTTTTTATGTCAGTAGACTAATGGAATAAGTCTCAAGACTAACATCAGGGAATCAAATTACGCGCTGCCCTTAGGACCTCATTCATGTACCTACCTCTTGTAAGTGAGTTTGTAACTTTACCTAACCTTTTTAGTGATTTTATTTTTAGTGATAAAATATTCTACCTTTTTCTGTGCCCCCCACCAGGGCCGGAAAGAAATTTATTGAAATACTTTCCTGTAAATAATAAACTAATTTCTAAAGCCGGCTTTCCACCGCAAAAGGGGGGAAATGAAAGATCGTATTGTATTTGTATTTCTTTATTAATCAAAAACTTATACACCTGCTATTCTATTATAAGACACTAAAAACCAGACAAACGCTGGGGTAAATGTGTTCTTGAGTAGAGACTGCGACTCGGCAAACGTAGTGTAGGACGCCCTCCGGCCAGGTGGGATGACAGCCTGCTAAAGACTGCAGGCAGATATTGGATGCGGCAAGCTGAAGACAGGGCGCTATGGGAGGTAATCGATAGGGGAGGTCTATGTCCTTCAGTGGCGAGCGAAGTTCATTTCAAAGTTTTCTGCATTACCACCAACTATTGGTTGATGCAGTTTACTCTTGAGAGTTAATCGTCCTGAATGGGTCCGCTCCGCTCAAAGTGTAAACCCGGCTTAAATGTTAGTTAATTACCAGGTTAGTGGTTAGCTAAAGAGCTGCCAATCACACTGTCAGCTGAATAAGATAACCAACTTGTCTACTAATAATGTCTTCTATGCTGTCATTATCAAGTTACTCCTACAAACTTGCTTTCACTGATAAATTGTTACATAATGGAGAAAGTTGAGTCAAATTACTTCTCATACACTTACGAGAACTGATAGGGTAATATTTGATTAAACAAACAAGACTTATCGAAGACTGGTTTACGTGTTTTTTGACCAAAGCCTTCACAAAATTACCTACTCGTAAGGGAGCAATCACACACCCATTATAGATAGATAGAAAACACTTTATTATACCACACAAAACAAAATATAAATAAATACTTAGAATAGAGATAGTATAAAGGGCGGCCTTATCTTGGTGTAGGTAATGTACATTGTCTTTGATGAAGCCTACGAACTACGGCCTATTTATTTGCATTAAGCTCTTAGTTACGTAGAATACCGACTACGCGGGGGAATAGCATAAATAATAGCAGGTACCACCAACTCACATTGACGTGAGAAGAACCTCTTGGGAAATCAACGGCTGGGCATTGCGACTTTTATAAGTTCAGTTCAGCGTTCAATTTCGTTTTATTTTTCTGTTATCGGATGTAGCTGACGTCAGGCAATTTTATTCCACTATACAATTTAGATGGCATCATAGCGAGAGGGGTGAGATTGTTTAGTGCACCGAGTATGGTATATTTTATGCCATAACCTGCCATTGCAAGGGAACGGTAACCCACCAGTTATTTGGATTTTAAGTATTATGAGATTATGATTTTATTTTTCCCTTTCTTTGTGTTAGTTCTGTTCTTTTTTTACTAACTATTTTGTATTTCTGTCTTTTTGTAATTTTTTATTATGTGCATAATGTAACGACTTAGCTTTAACTTGCTGTAATGTTACATTTATGAATATTGACAATTAACAATTAAACAATACATAAACGTCAAAGTTAACCTACGAAGTTGCCTAATTGTCCGTTATCTATTGGTGAATAAGCCTTCGAAACAAATGTGCAAAATGTAGCTCTCAGTTCCTGGTTAAGTATTTAACTTTAGAGTTAGAACGCATTTAGACTGAGGGTCTCGAATTAAGGACAAAATACGACGGGCAGAGCACTGAATTATCCAGATATGAGACCCAAACTTTGAAGCAGTAGAGTAACCCAAATATCATAAACAAGAAACCACAGCAAGAACATTTTCAGCAATTCACTCATGCAAGCATAATTAAATCCTTACACCAAGTTATTTTGGCAAGCTCACTTGTTTCACTTACTATCACCTAAAGTATATTCGCACATTAATTGTGTTGTTTCTGTCTTCATGTGGATGTTTGAAGAAAAAACCCACACTAAATATCCTCAATCCCTCGAACGAAAGGGGCTTTGCCATAATCACGAGGCTTAGAACCTTAGCAGACAGATTAGTGATCGCAAGATCTTAAATATACACAGAAGCAGCTCTTGCCTTTCCTCTGGTAGAGTCCTATATTCGGCTCTTACGACATCAACTGGCTGAGTTGGAGAGGTATTGTTTTACCAGCAGTAAATCAACTCGAGACAAAATGTTCCTGCAAAATTCAGTTTGTAATACGTGTCCAATTTCAGCGCCATTCCGGTACGAAGCCGTGATCGTAGTGAACAAAGACCTACCTATCAACAACTTGGATCAACTGAAGGGCTTGAAATCGTGTCACACTGGCGTCAACAGAAACGTTGGATATAAGGTAAACCTCTATAAAGGAACTTCTATTGTAACGGCAAACTTTAGGGGTACTTTTCCAAGTACCCCGCTTTTTCCACATAGGTAGGGTTTAAGCAAAATCACTGCTATTTGCTTACAGCGTTTATTGCCAAAAATATATTCAAAAAAAGTCCAAAAGAATAACACCAAACATTATCCTGTTCAAAAAAAGTCAGTTTAACGAACATATCGTTTTACGTAAAGAACATTATAGGCTTATGGCATACGTGCCTGGAAAACCATTTTGCACGAACCGATAACCGTGTTCAGACAGACTATGTATTTAGCATTCATACCAAACCAACCGAGTTCAAGGCAGGCAACAAGTTTGCAGACGGGCTCTTTGTAAATCCTCGCATCCTAAAGCAAAGGTAACTACACTGTTATAAATACAATTTAACCTTTTTGTTAGTAAACAAACATAAAACGTTAAACAACTATAAAATTAAGTCTTGAGAAGCCATAAAAAAACTTTGATATTTCTTGTATACAAAGCTTAGGAATATTGGTAGAAAATATTTAAAGACATTTTTATCATATATAGAAGCAAGTTTTCATTCATAAATGTCTTTGTTGACATAAATTATCTGGGATCCTAAATCAGATTATAGTTTTTGAAACAAAGTTTGCAGCAAGGCGATACCCTAAGTACCTATTTGTATTTTAGCTGGGCCTAAGAAGCCTACATTGTATTAATATTACCATCTTCAATGTTGTGTTAACTAAAACTATAAAATATAAGAAATATATGTGGAGTTTACTACGTTAGAACTTTACTACATCTTTTATGTATAGTCACTCGACGATCGTGTTCGGTCTGCCAATAAGCAACATTATTTCATATGACAAAGTGCTTAGGTACGAGTATGTGTTTGCATAGAATGCAAATGATTGTTTAGTTATAGTAGTACTTCATCGTACTATAAATATTAGATTGGTATAAAAACAATAACTGTCAAATAATGTAGATACCACGAAGACTCCACGACCTTGGCGATCCTTAACGTTAGGGAGTCAGTAACAAACTTTTCAGAGACGTGATCAGTTTGCTGATACAGAAATGGCAGCGGAATTCGCAATGAGGTGGAGCTTTTAGTAATAACAAACATAACACGAGCTCGTATGAATAGTAATATGAAAATATATTCACGTTACCGGTCTTTATTTTTATAACTTGTAATATGGGAAAAGATTGTGCGATAAGCCTCTATTTAGATAAAGCTATTTAATAATGTAACAACATAGAATCCTAGTTATCACACTTATATTATAAATGCGACAATTTTGATGTTTGGATGTATGGATGTTTACGCTAAAACTACTGGATGGAACGGGCTGAAACTTTACAAAAGATCTTGGAATCTAACACAGACTACTTTTTATCCCAAAAATCAGTTCCCGGATAATCTTAAAACATTTCTATAGAAAGAACGCGTGCGAAGCTGCAGACAGAAACTATTTTTAATAAAAAACTTTCGTTCGTAGTATGACGAATTCTTCAAACATAAACTAAGTTCGTAATTAACCCGCTTACATTCTTAATGAACCCCAGGTACTGTTCATCCTTGACCCTATTATCTACTGTAGTAGGTAGATATACTGTCTGATAGATAGTGTATTTGCGGTAGATATAAAGATAGACAGTAACTATAATGACCACCACACAATGGAAATGAGATGCAGGCAGGCGACATAAAAATAAATATTCCCTACAATGCTACAAGTTGAAGGTAATTCCATATCCAATATATGTAGGTACAACCTCGGTTGAATAAAACCGGACAAAGAGAGAAAGATAAAAAACCTAACTTTTTATTTGTAAAAATCAGAAACCAGTTTTCAAGGACAACGAAACATAAATAAGCGGAGTTATGTTGATGTTTGCTTTTTCATTATTTTAAATGAATATTTAAACTATTTACTTAAACTTAAACGACCAGGTGGGATGACGACTTGCGAAAGACTGCAGGCAGATGCTGGATGCGGCAGGCTGAGGACAGGGCGCAATAGCGCTCATTGGGGGAGGCCTATGTCCAGCAGTGGACTGATATAGGCTGATGATGATGATGACTTAAACTTAGTGCTTAATGGTTTCATAAACTAATCTTGTTTACTTTGGGAAGAGATGGTTAACCTACCTACAGCTCAGCTAGTCTTCAGAAACGAACGTTAGAAAAATATCTTAACTTTTGATACCTTTTTTTTACTCAGATCCCCCTAACGATGTTGATGAAACGCGATGTCTTCCCTAAAATGAACGACCACAGTATATCCCCTAAAGAGAACGAGCTTCGAGCGCTATCGTCGTTCTTCAAGCAATCCTGTATCGTCGGGAAATGGTCACCAGACCCCAAGACCTTGACTTTCTGGAGTAAGTTGTTCAAATTAAGACCTTGGTATGTACTTTACTAGGAAACACAATTATCGTGAACCTTGGCAAAGTAACATTAACAAAGTCTTGTCAATTGCCTAATTTCCAGGGCTGGAATTCATTTAGACTTTACTTTGGCTTGGGTACTTTTTGTTAGATGTAGGGCCGACCTTTGCCTGTTAGTAAAAAGGTTTTGGATTCTATCGAATTCTGTCCGTAATTTTAAGAGGAACATTTCTAATTGTGCTGCTTTATTTTTTTAGTTATAGAGTTTTTAAAATTGTACTGACCACCAAGTACAATTTGATGGTTTGAATTGGAGATCTATATAAATTTAAGTTGAATAAATTGATGGGATATTTTATACTGCCTTAAGAACATACTGCAAAACGATTGAAAAGCAACAAAATTAAGATAAACATTGGTAAAGGCTAAGTGTTTCTATCCAGAAAAAGCACGCCAAGCTTAGGTAGGTAGATACATTAACTTTCAATGTGCACGGACATAGAGCAAAACAAAACAACTCAATTGACCAAGAAACTAGATTTAAACAACCTGCTTCCATTCCACCCCTTATCAAAAGCAGCTTACTGGAAAATGGAGCAAGGTTGGCTGGGATTTTACAAACCCCTTTAAACTGTTCAAAGGGGATATTGCCTCCAAACCGTTTAGTTAGAGAATTTATCCAAATTGCAAGTCTAGGCTAAACTAGGAATCGAATTTACAATGTTATAACAATAAATGTAATTTAGAATCAGCCCAGAACTCCCGCAATAGCACGTGGAAACAAACAATGGAAATAGGTCAGCTCTTGATTGCAAATCAGAGCTTTTCTACTTTATTTTTCATTCTATGCATCATGATGAGGTAGTTGTTAGTTCATTGTGAAAGAATTTTGTGGAAACCTCGTGGGGGCAGAATATTTCAAAAGGAAATTACCTACGTCAGAGTACATTCACGGTGTTATTTGTTATCTCCTTTATTAGATAGCGGTTCGTGTGAACATTCTAAATGAGATTTTAGTCTGACATCAAAGGTTAAGTAATCATTTCAAATGAAGGCTTGGGAAAATAGGAATTGTCAGGGATAACGTTAATCAAAGATATTTTAGAGTACACCACGATGCCAAGATTATTAAACAAGTGCCCTTAGTTACTTATTTTTCAAAACCTTTTTTAATTTTGATTCATTTCTATCGTAAAGAATACAACGATAGAGAAAAGAAACAGGAAGCTGCGGAAACTGCTTACCCTTTGTAAAGGGCGGCCTTATCCCTGACAGCGATGTCTTCCAGGCAACCATAGGATGTATATGATAAATATTTATTACTTAATCAACATCAAATTGAACCTATTATATAGTAATATTTTGATATTTTTAGAATCGCAATACAGCCAGCTTTGCGCTCTCTGTGAGCATCCAGAAAGATGTGACTACCCTGACAACTACAGCGGTTACGAAGGTGCTTTAAGGTGTCTGGCGCATAATGGTGGTCAAGTCGCCTTTACCAAGGTCATCTATGTCAGGAAGTTCTTTGGGGTAAGTTGACATAACCAAATTCCACAAGTTAGGTGTTTGACCTATACGATTCCTAATAATCAGAATCTGAATATTTATTATTGAAAAACTGTTTGTACAATTTAGTGATTGTACTGACTGTGAGTGAGACACACAGTCGGTACAAGTGGATGAAATATGTAAGTAATTCTACTAATATTATAAACGCGAAAGTTTGTATGTATGGATGTTTGTTACTCTTCCACGCAAAAACTACCGAACGGATCGGGCTTCAACTTTGCATACAGGTAGTTTCAGGCCCGGAATAAAACATTGGCTACTTTTTATCCCATAAATTGGTAACGGATTGGACAAAATGAAAGACTGATGGAATAGAAATAACCTTAAACGTTTCCATAGAAACAACGCGTACGTAGCCGCGGGTAGAAACTAGTTAATTCATAAATTTGAATGATTTTTACATTTGTTTATGTCATTCTCTTAATGATCCCGATGTGTTCCCATAAGGTTTATTCCCGAGCGATTTCTATGTGTCCTGTAAAACTCTAAAAAACAAATACCTACCTATTAAAGTAAATATTATGGAATTCGAAGTCGATTTTAAGTTATTGTAAAAGCCTCAATTACCCGCTCCATTCCTTTTCTGCGTTTCACAAAACGATTCTTCCCTAGCTACCAGTCGGAACCACCCCAGCCAGCCAATCATCAGAGAACCCTGACGACTTCCGCTACCTATGCGTAGACGGGTCCAAAGTCCCGGTCAGGGAGAAAGCTTGCTCCTGGGCCGCTAGACCTTGGCAGGGCCTGATGGGGCATAACGACATTCTTGCGAAGATTACACCGTTGAGGGAAAAAATCAAGCAGCTGGCTGAATTCGGTAAGACATATGTAGTTGGTGCTTAAGTAGATACCTATACAAAGTGTTTGATTGGGAAGTTCATAACCTAAAGTGGTCAGTGATCATTGTGACTGATACCCTCTTTGTTTACCTTCTCGATAAAATCCGCAAACAGATTCTAGATTGATCTGGATAGTTACTTAATGGTAGAGTTCTCTCACTCTTAACTAGCGAGTAGCGCTCTTTACTTTGACAAATCTATAAGTAAAACAGGAAAATATTTAGTAGAGATATTAAGACTTCGTCATATTAAAAGACATCCTACTCTTAACTCACTTTAATCTGAAAGTGATTAAAATGGCCAAATGCCATAAGCAACACGAAAATTTAGGAGTGGATAAACTCTGGGTTCTCTATTCGCTTTGTTTTTTTTTTGTAGTACTTTTATTTTTGGTAACAATTTAGTTTCTG
Organism: Eupithecia dodoneata; assembly: GCA_947044415.1. NCBI lineage: Eukaryota > Metazoa > Arthropoda > Insecta > Lepidoptera > Geometridae > Eupithecia > Eupithecia dodoneata. The sequence goes on along the minus strand of OX345665.1, from coordinate 10,089,907 downwards.
ATATATTGAATCTAGATGGCACTTTTAAAATTGCCCGCAGTGTAGGTAAAGCTAATTTAAATACTATACTTGGAATCAATTTTACAGGTGCAAGCTCCAAACCGGAATGGTTCACAAACGTCCTAGGCCTTTCAGAGAAGATCCACCACGTAGCAGACAATATTCCCATTAAACCGATGGACTATCTGAACAAAGCTAACTACACAGAGGTCATCGAGAGAGGTCACGGCCCGCCCGAACTAGTTGTCAGGTAAATAGTACTCGTGTATAATGCAGGGAATGACACACTAGGGATCGGTTAGCGAGGGGACTTGCAAAAGTGGCTGACCTCAAAATTTAAATGGAATGGGCCAGACTTTGTGAGTAGGCTTCGACGAATAGGCGACTTTTTGTTCTGGGCTTCAACTAGCAATATATTATCTACTTAAACCAATTGTTTGAAAAGAGCAATAAACGAGACGAGAATTCAATAAAAAACAATAGGAGGTGAATAAATTAACTTAATTTTTTTACGGAATTTACCAAATTGCTACAATACTCAACTTTTTACTTCGTCGATTACTTTACTGAAATACTCATTATGTGCCTCCTTCATCAAAAAAACTGTAAAAAATTTAATAAAGTCATAATTAAAGAGGAAATCCTAAATGTTCGAGATAAAACAATTCCGTTACTACTCTGGACATAAATCCAATAGCTCCACTCCACTCCACTTTTCTGAATTTTTTATCCGGAATTCACCCCTACATAACTTAAATCTGTGTAAGAGGACCTCTTAATGCTTTTCCATCAAAGCAAGCTGACACCGTGACCTACTGTCACAGGCTGTGCGTGACCTCACACTTAATGACCCCTTTGACCGAGGGCCAAATATTTACATGATTCTGTGACGCTTTTGTTAACCCCTAAGGCTCTTTTTACTTTTATGGAGGTGCAGCTATATCATCTTTATGGATAGTAAAACTGTCTGATATTATGTTCACGCAGTTTTTGTACGGTCGACCATAAGAAATGTGATAAGTTTAGGGACAACTTTGTTAAATTGCCCGTACGTACTTAAATTTGTCTTTGTCAAATTTTAGTACAAAATAGTAGAGATTTCACTCTACCAAATATAATAAAATAGCCTACGTTTTCATTACTTCGTCCCTACTAAGTATTTCGAATATTTTCAAAAGTAACGGTCTAAGTAAACTGTTAAATGATTTTGGAAGATTCGTTTAGCGAATTTTGTCGATGTAAATACCTAGTCTCACTCACTGACTATATTGATACACTTTAGTATACCATATCGTTATTAACGACCACGTTCAGTGCTTGAGTGCTGCTAGGTCGTAAATATCAAAGTCTTAGCGCAGCCGATTGGGCAACAAATAAATGCATATTCTGACTTAAATGTCTACCAACTCTTGCCTTATATGCATTTCTCTCTCAGATTATGCGTGACATCAAACGTGGCTCTATCGAAGTGCAGAGCTATGTCAGTATTTGCGTTCAGCAGAGATATCCGCCCGCGGCTCGACTGTGTGCAGGAGGCCACCGAGAACGATTGTTTGAAGAATGTAAGTGCAGTTTTAGACAATGTATGTTCAGAGAACAAAATTGTTGGTATGTAAGTGTATTTAACAGAGGGTGAATTCAAGCGTGGCAAAACGCAAAACGAAGTGCACAGCTATCTCAGTGTTCGCGTTCAGCAGAGCTATCCGCCCGAAGCTCGACTGCGTAGAGGAGGCCAACGGGAACGATTGTTCGAAGAACGTAACGAGATAAGCTCAAGGATGATCGTTGATCGGAAAGAAGAGATTTTGGGCTAAAAATGTGTCAAAATTGTCAGCATAGTAAATCCAAAACGATGGATTGATCAGACATTGGGAAAACAGCTGAAATGATAAAGAGGTTGATTAGGAAACTTTTGAACACTGAACACTGAACTTTGCAAAATTCTTAAATATATTGGTATTATTCGACACGATTTCGACTAACTAAAGCAACAACTTCATTTAGGTCCAAGACAGCGGATCAGACCTAGCAGCCGTAGACGACATGAGAGTGGCGTCAGCCGCGAACAAATACAACCTGCATCCAGTATTCCACGAGGTCTATGGAGACGCCAAGACTCCTCACTATGCAGTCGCTGTTGTCAAGAAAGGAACGTCTTTCAACAAGATTGAGGACTTGAGAGGGAAGCGGTAAGGTAACTTTTTTCTTTGTAGTTTGAGAAATTTAGGAACTAGTCCGATTTAAAAGTTTTTACGAACAGAAAATGACGTTATCTCTGATTGACATAGGCTGTTTTATTCAGGTAATGCGTGAGCGACACACACATCGCATCTTGCGATTGCGATTGGATCACTAGGAGCAAAGTTAAATTATTTTATAATCAACAGGTCTTGCCACAATGCCTACGGAACATTCAGTGGCCTCGATGCTCCGCTTTACTATCTGATTAACAAGAAAATCATTAATAATGACCAGGTAAGTCCTATATATTTTGCTAACGGTCAATTATTCAAATGCGAAATAGATCTGCAGGACTGCAGTGACGAATTTTTCAGATTTTTTTTGAAAACTGACAAAAAGTCGCAACCTGAGACCTGCTCAAATCTGTTTTGTGTTATAGTTAGTTATGAAGAAAAGTAAAAAAGTGATTCTAATAAATAATAATACCTCGTAATGCTGGCCCAGGCAATAAAGGCCAAAAATTTCTACCATCGAAAATAATTGTTCTACAGATAAAAATATGTTACAGTGCGTGAAAAACTTGGGAGATTTCTTTGACGGCTCGTGCATGCCTGGAATCGACAAACCAGAAAACAATCCTAGAGGTAAGTTATCTTTATCACGCTAATGGGAAAATAATCATCAACTACTCGCACAATACAGCTTTCAGTATGAGCACAATGCCGCTTATTATTTGGTTTAGAATTCTGGTCGTTGAAAAGGGTGTGTCAGCATAAGAGCATCTTTATCTGATTTTTTTGTCTGCGTGCACAGTGCGAGTGGCTATGGAAACAGTGGAAAACTTAATGCAAAATACGTAAGGTGACGCGAGTCCCAAAGTTTTGACTGTACGGAAAATCAATTAATGCAAAATACATTGATTTCGTTATTATTTTTTGAGCATCAAGTTTAGGATTTGAGTTATTAAGTTACTGTGTAACCTCTAGGTATGATATATACATACCTACCTACCTATTCCATGTTATGCAATAAGAAAGATCATACGAGTATAACTTGATTTGTTTCAGGTGACGATGTATCAAAACTGAAAAAGCAATGCCTTAAAGACAACAGCCCAGTCAAATGTTTAAAGGAGCGCGGAGACGTCGCTTTTGTGTCCAGTAAGTAAATCAATTAGGTACCTATACACATACATACATCTATGTCACTGTTATCCAAGTGCCAAGGCACTCTTGCAAGCTTTACAATATGAAATTTGTTATTTTGTTTTCTGAGATAACTTTTCTCGTGTAACAAACAAGAATGTTGTTCTTGTAATTTTTTATATATTATTTAAGCGGATTCTACCAGCCCGTTATTTGTATTTACTAATTTAATTCAGATAATAAATAGTATGCATTCAATTAAAACAGTTACAGTTATGTACGTACTTGTCTCCGTTATGTGGCAATAAGTCGACCTATGACATCGTTACCGTGCTGAAAAAGGACCTTACTAATAAGGTGGTCTGACTAACTTGATCTGTCTGAATAAGCCTCTTTATTTTAATTATCCACTGTTTGGATCGTGTATTCAACTAATACTATCAAATAGTTTCTGCCCGCGGCTTCGCACGCATTGTGTCTATGTGAAGGTGTGATTCTTATTTCTCTCCCATGATAACTGATGATTAAAGGATAAATAGATAGTAGCTTATGTTTTATTCTAGAGGTAATTCTATGCCAAATTTCAGCTCAATCTGTAAAGTAGTTTCGGCGTGAAGAATTAACAAACGTCTATCATCAAAACTTTCACATTTGTTCATTTGGAATTTACTCTGTCTGGATGTATTTACATGGCTAATCAAAGTTAATATAATTTGACAGAAATATATTGTATCCTTAGGTCTTCCCCAGGTTACAAAATCACACATAACCAAAAACAATATATGCTTTGCATCGTCATCAGCCTATGTTAGTCCACAGCTGGACATAGGCCTCCCCTAATGAGCGCTATAGCGCCCGAGTCTTCAGCTTAACGCATAAAACATCTACCTGCAGTCTTTCGTAGGTCGTCATCCCACCTGATCGGAGAGATGCATAGGCTATGTTTTATCCCAGAAAAACAAGTCAAAAGCCACGGATGAAAGGTAAAGTGCGGCCGCGAAGCAGAAAGACTTTTGTACATTGACTTGTTATTCCTGTCTCTATCACTCACTCCCGCGTAAATATAATGCGGACTTTAGTAACAGTATAAATTCCAGGTGCTGACCTATCAGGCTTCGCCGAATCCGAGTACGAGCTCCTCTGCCTCAACCGCGACGCAGGCGGTCGCGATTCCATCTCCAACTACGCCACTTGTAACATCGCCATGGCGCCCTCCAGAACTTGGGTCTCAGCTAAAGACTTCCTCTCGGATGTCTCCATAGCCCACACGCCGCTCAGCCTGGCGGAGCTGTTGGACTCCAGGAAAGACCTCTTCAATATCTATGGAGAGTTCTTGAAGAATAACAACGTTATTTTCAATGTAAGTGACATTTATGAATTTTACGTTTGACGACCTTTGTGGCGCGGGCGATGCAGCAATGGTCCGCCTGCGACACAGAAGGTTGCGGATTCGATTCCCGCCTCGGGACAAATGTTTGGAAGATCTGCAGATATTTGTTCCAAGTGTTCTGGTCGTTTTTCTATGTATAATAAACAATATCAGTTATCTAGTACCCAAAACTCAAGCTCTGCTTAGCTTGGGGCCAGATAATGCTGTGTGAATTGTCCAGTATTATTTATTCATTTATTTGAATGTGGGCGCCAAGTAGCTGGACCTAAATTTTTCATAGAAAATTCATTTGTTGCGTGGTTAGCCAAATATTTAGCGCGCACCTTATTTGTGCAAGACTGGCCTATGTTTTTTCTTGTGTCTTATTAGTAGGTATTTAGTCTCAATCCAAGTATTATTAGCTGACTTTGTAATGCTGTTTAACTTTTTTTTTACAGAATGCTGCAAGAGGCTTGGCAACTACAGAAAAAATTGACTTTGAAAAATTCAAGAGCATTCATGATGTTATTTCTAATTGTGGAGTTGCTTAAGAATTTTAAGATATGTCTATAGTATAAGGGATATGTACCTAGTTACTTAATGTTTGATAATGTTTACATACTTTTGAAGTATATGCACTAAATGACTTAAAGTTAAAATAAATAAAAAAGTGAAGACTGAAAAGATCATGAAATAGATGTCATAAGTTTATTAGGAACATCACAATTTACAATGAAAATAAATACTTAATCAAAACGCAACAATATTTCCTGAAACATCATTTCTACCCAAAAATTTATAACATACAAAATACTTTGAAATGCTTACTCCAATATGGCTTATTAAATATTTTACAATGCAGCTAAGAATAGAGTTATTACAGCTGTTGCGGCTAACATTGCATATCCAGTTCCATAGACTTCTCTCATGGTAAGACCTTTAGCGGTGTCCCAGTACAGATGTCTGATGCCGTTAGCTAAATGGTAACCAAGTGGAGAGGCGATCAGAGCTTTAGCTACTAACAATAATGCTGGCGATAGATTGAGATTCTCAATGACTGTTACATAGTGGGAAATGTCATAAGGTAAACAGAGCGCTCCAATACCAAGTGCGCTTGTATATGCAGTTAGGATCAAACCTGCAAAAAAATATAAAATAAATTTTTGAAGTGCATACACAATGCTATGAAATGAATGTTTTGTGATAACATACAATCATGCATTAAACAAAATTAAACACAAAATTGTACTTAGCTTCAACGATGAAATGCTCTCACACTCAAAAGCAATTTGATAGCCAATGATGATCTGAAGATCAAGATTAAATGTAGTACACAACCACCGAAATAATTAAGGAAATAGCATAGCATATAAAGCAATATTCTGGTATTTCTAACAAATGATTTAGTACAAATGTATTGTGGTTTAGCAAATAACTGGAAAATTATGGTGTGAAGAACAAACTAATGTGCAGTGATTATAAACCTTTTAAAACTATCATGGTTACTATCACTAAAGTCATTAATAACAGGGTATTTACCAAGATTTATGTTACCTATTTAGAGTGTTGAAAAACTCAAAATAAGACAGCTCATAATGGTAAATATCCAACTAAAGTAATGACTCTAAAGTGAAGTGCTTTCGAACATTCTTACCTGAAGCTCTGTGGCTGATAGACAGCATAGCAGGCATTGGAAATGCATAGATCGTCATATGTGGGGATAGAGGACGATTAAGACGAGCATTCTTTACTTCGTAGTGTTCCGATTTTGGTGCTTCGAACTTCTTGAACGATACACTGGGCGCAGCGGCTTGGGCGTATTGAGCCTTGCTTATTGGAGCAGAAAACCTGCCTAAACATGCCAGTACAGACTTACTGCCCAATCTGAAAGCACACAAAATTTACCAGAACATCGAAAACACTCCAAACCACTAGTAACTCGTTCGGTACCATTACATAATTTTGTGGACATACCTGCTACACGTAAACAACGCCATGGTTTTGAGTGTAATTAAATTTTCAGTATTGCGCTGTAAGAAAATAATTAAACGTGTTGTAGCGGAGAAATATAGTTTAAAAGTCACACAAACCGCAAAAGTATTTTACCTGCAAAAGTTCTAAATCTACAACAAAATCCGCGAACGACAAAAATCAAGAACACACGCACCCGTGACGGCGACTGACAGTGACATAAGCAAAACCTTTTGATGACATTGACACTCACAAAGCTTTCTTTTGCCTCAATTTCGGGAGCAGAGTAGTGTTGTATCTACTTCGAAATTCATAGGTGAACTTGAACTTCGATAAAGTAATAGATAACGCAAGGTCTAAGTCACGTCATCCATCATCATCACACGCAACCAGTTTCACCCACATGTTTAGGTCTTTCGCAAACCTATTGCATACCTTCATAATCTAGTGGGTTTAATTTTGATGAACATTAAGTTATTATTAGGTATATCTAGTAAATAATTACTCAAATATTTTATTTTCCAATATTTAAAATACATAGTATGTCCCTACCTAATTTACCTACTAACTACTTAGGTAGGGTAGGTTCTCATACTCAATAAATTGTTTACATAGATTCACAAGATTTCATTATGATTTGATTACACTTTACAATGCTGCCAAAATCAAAGATATCACAACAGCTGCAGCCAGCATTGCATATCCAGTGGAATACACTTCCTTGATAGATAGACCTTTTGCAGTATCCCAGTATAAATGTCTGATCCCGTTTGCAAAATGATAGCCAAGAGGGGAAGCTAGCAATGTTTTGGCTAAGAAAAGTGTTGCTGGAGATAGGTTAAGACCTTCAATGATGGCTATATAATGGGATATGTCGTGAGGCAGGCACAGTGCTCCTAGTCCCAAAGCACTGCTATAGCCTGCTAGAATTAACCCTGTAAAATATTAAAACATGTTATAATACCAACTCAGTTTTCTGTTATTATAACACTTTTGTAATTTTTCATGAAATACCTGAAGCCCTGTGGGTTATAGACAGTACAGCAGTCAACTGGTACTTGTAAATAGTCAAATGAGGTGACAGTGGGCGGTGAAGACGCTCATTTCTAATTTCAGGATGTTCTTCCTGAGGTTCCTCGAAATTCTTAAAAGTGATTTTCGGTGCTGACGCGTATCTTGTTGTAGTAATTGCAGGAAATTTATTCAAACTCGCCAGCACCGTCTTACCACTAAATCTGAAACAACAATGTAAGTTACAATATATTTTTGTATAGGTATAGGTAAGGTACACACACGACCAACAATAGAATGCAAAAGAATGGCCTCGGGCCAACATTACAAAACAAAGTAGGTACCTGCATAATCAAACAAATGTAGCTACTTTACTTGGATGTGAGTACTTATAGATACCTACCAGCTCCCTACTCGTCACCTTATGTAACGTGAATGCACAATGCACCTATGTATTTACCTGCTGCAAGAAATGAATGCCATTGTTATTGAGACTATTTGGGTTGCTAATCGTCGAATATATGTAGGCGTCTGCAACGTACAAACAAATGAACTTTATTATTCACATGAAACCAACGCTAATTTTGGCGGAATTTTTAAAAATAAATCACTTCTTTTTGACGAACGGCAGGTAAACCAATGAAAACTCGAATGTGTGAGTGAGTGAACTAAATAGAACGAAACGACGCGTGTGAATAAATAAAATGGAACGGAGACCGACCGACTGGCTGGCTACTGGCTACTAGTGGTGGGTCGTTGGCTGTTTTTGCGTTAACGAAACGAAACCGTTTTTTATAATTGGTCAACCAGTTGAAAAAACGGTCGACGTTTAACTGGTTCATTCGTTGAACTACGAACGAACCAGTTTAGTTAAACGTCGACCGTTCGTTCGTTGTTCAACGAATATACCAGTTAAACGTCGACCGTTCGTACGTTGTTCAACGAATGAACCAGTTAAATGTCGCGACCGTTTTTTCAACTGGTTGATCGTCGACTGGTTTTCGTAAACTGTTGTAGAAGGAACTATGCATTAAAGTAAGTTTCTAGTTACATTGAAAAACGAACTCGCTGTTTTTTAATAATCGTTGTTTGTTTAATTTGGTGTTAATTACACTAAAAACTGTCTTTATTTACAAGAAAATATCCAATAACTTTCACTATAACAACAGAAGTAATACTTTGGCGCCATACAAAAAAACGTTGACCTCACGTGTCACGTCATCATCATCAGCCTATAGCAGTCCACTGCTGGACATAGGCCTCCCCCAATGAGTGCCATAGCGCCCTGTCTTCAGGCTGCCGCATTCAGCATCTACCTGCAGTCTTTCGCAGGTCGTCATCCCACCTGGTCGGAGGGCGTCCTAACTACGTTTACCGAGTCGTGGTCTCCACTCAAGAACACGTTTGCCCCAGTGGCCGTCGGTTCTTCGCGAAATATGGCCGGCCCACTGCCACTTCAGCTTGCTAGTTCTTTGAGCTATATCGATAACCTTGGTTCTCTGTCGGATGTATTCGTTACGAATCCTATCCTTCAGAGAAACTCCGAGCATAGCTCTTTCCATAGCTCGCTGAGCGTGACGTGTCACGTCACCTATAGACAAACTAATTGAAACGAAAACAAACAAACCTATGCACAATTAACCTGTTTTTTCGGTCAGCTTGGCTCGAGTGCTTAGCCCCGGAATGAACAAACATACATACATTTCTTACACTCTCAAACAACTGAGCGAGACGTCTCGCTCGCTCGCGTACCGCGTTTTACCTCGCGCTTCGCTCGCGGCTCGTTCGTTAATTTTCGGGTGGTGTTCGTGTCGTTGTCGTGTATGTAGTTGAATTGAATCTGTCTTTGTGTTTCGTTCGTTTGCGTTGCGTTTATCGTTGACGTTGAATGAAAAAACCTGTTCGTAGAATAAGAAAACAGTCGACACGTTGGCTGTAGAAAAACAGTTTAAAAAAACGGTTCGTCGATTCAACGCTCACTACTACTGGCTACCGGACCGGACCGGACTCATCTCGAACCCGATTAGAAGTTAGAATAGAACGTAAATAAACAAAAAACCACCAAAGAGAATGCATTAAACAACGAGAATTTGAATACATACGAACTAGACATTTCAAGATTCAAGTAAATCAATGTTTCGTTTATTAGCTATCGCCGCGGTCGTAAATACTTTAATATTCAGCCGTAGCAGTACAATGGCCGTGGCAGTGACCCTAAAAGCTATGGATTTTGAGGTGTTTGGACGAGTGCAGGGAGTGTTTTTCCGAAAGGTATTATATATTCAGTTTTCTAAGATAATTTCTAAGAAAAATAACAAATGTCATGTATCTACAAGGTGAGCTTTTCATAATGGGCTGCTGCCACAGTAAAACTATGTAGGTATTGAGGAACTTAACTTAAACTTAACTGAACTTGACATGCTGCTTTCCCAATTTTAAAGTTTTAAGTAGGTACCTACAAATTGTCTCTTAAAATTTAAATTCATTTATTGACTGGCTTTATTTGACACCCGGTGTCATCGTCTGGGAGAGGCCTATGTTCAGCAGTGGAACTGTGATGAAGATGAACCAACAGCTCCAATATTGTACTACGTAATAAATATATCTCCAAATTTGCCCGTGGCTTTCATAATAGCATGCTAAGGGAACTTAGCTAGCATGCAAAAGAGCTTAACACAGAAGAATGGGTAACCCCCATGAGGATAGAAACACCTCTTCTGCAATCAACAATCTGGCTGCTAAGAGTGATTATTATGACACCCTTCTTATTTCGAGGAGGCATCTTTAGCCAAGGATGTGTGTGTGTTGATAAGGAATAATATTATAGGTGTCCATAAAATTGCTTGTACATTTACAAAATGTTAGGTTACAGTCAATATTTTTATTTTTACTCGATCTGAACACATAATTATAAGTATTAATATACAACAGGTATTCAACACATTTTGACATATGTTTTAACAGGTTTACACACCGATGTGGTCACAGGATGACTCTAGAACCTGTTGAAATGTCAGTTAAAATATACGCGATATATACCTGTTGTATTAATACTTATAATTCAGTATTCAGTCAGTAGTAATGTATTAAATACTTTCTAGATTTGCTACTACTTGCTTTACGGTTAAATTTGGTTTCAGTTTACCAAAGATCAAGCAGAAAAGCTAAGTCTTCGAGGATGGTGCAAAAACACAGATGAGGGAACAGTCCTTGGACACCTGCAAGGGCCCTATGATAAAGTGGAATCTATGTAAGTACTATCATTACCACCAGTCCCTCATAAAACAGGTCATAGACCTTTAGGGAAAGACTTGGGAAATTTTAAGTTTCTTTGTCTTCTTATCCATTGGTTATATGACTTGTGCACCCACAAAAGCTTTATACATAGTTATTTGTCACTAGAAATAAATGCTTAATTTATATGTCCCTAATATTTATAGTACTCATTGTTTATTGATTTGTGCTTAAATATGGGATCCACCAAAGGAGATTGGGACTCATTAGGGGAGGCCTATGTCCAGCTGTGGACTAAAATAGGGTGATGATGGTGATGATTTCTATGGAATAGGGAATCCAATCCCGCATTAAAATCGTGAACACGCATGTCTGCGGTTTTAGGTCCATGATCACGCGGATTCCGCGGGATTGCGATTTTTTTACTTATTTTTAAGTATTATAGTTTTAAACAAAATCAAATAAAGACAGTTTATGTTTTTTCACGATTTTTTAAAGAATATTATTATTATCAAGTAGTATTTATAACTCATTACTACTTGTCAATTGAAATAAATTATTTTAGGAAACGATGTAACCGTAACGACGTAACTTCTCGCATCACAAGTAGGACGCACGTCTAATTTTAAATATAAACTTAAAAAAATATACTTTTTTATGTTCATTTGTTCTAATGTATTGAAATTAACTAGTGTAATTAGTTCTAATGTAATCGTGCTAGTTATACCCTATGTAACCTTGCTTGACAATTGACTGCTCGTGAAGGTAAGTTCCCGCAAATGCGGGATCCCGCGTATGCGGGATTGGATTCCCTAGTACGTAATAAATACGCGGTAAATTTATTTCAGGGTGCATTGGTTGAAAACTGAGGGCAGCCCAAGCAGCAAGATAGAAAAGGCAGAGTTTAGGAATCAGAAGGATATCACAGAGTACACCTTCCAAAACTTCGATATTATTCGAGACTAGCGACTTAATTTTAAAGTTTGAAATTACTTAAATATAGTTTGTTTTCCTTTGTAAATCCTAGTCAATCCTAGTAAGGATGATTGATGTCCAAAACCGGAAAGTATTATGTATAGGTATTTATATATTATCTATAGGGGTTTCCATCTTAGTTAGATAGCATTAGGGTGGGTTGCAATAAAATTGATAGGTAGGTACCTACTCTGACATTAATGTTATTTAAGTAGGTACTCCTCCTTCCCAGTAATCTCAATAAACATACTATTAAAGTGAAACATCTTTTATTATGATGCAGAGCTTTTTATTCTAGAAGCGTTTATTCAAAGTCTTACCTACGAGGGGCGGTTTATACTAAGCTTTGAGAATGACTATCGAATCGACTAACTCAATACAGCATGAAAAAACCTAAGTTAGCACATGAAGGGTTCCGTACAATCATACATACAAGATCAAAAATTAATATGTAATTTTATTAAATAGAGCAAAAAACACCGAAAATATGGCCTCTTGAAAAATCATCTGTCTCCTTTACTTTTTTAACAATAGCTTTTGTTTTTTTTTTAAATTATTTTCGTTTATAAATACTTAGTAACACCGAGTTTTGAAAATTTTAAGTCAGTACGGATACAGCTATTATTAAGGTCGAGCCAAATAGGAAAATAATAAGTTTTTTGTACCTTTAATTTATTATTTACTAGATGCGCCCCGCGGTGATAGATATTTTGGATAATATACAATATATCTTTATAAATTGTAGCCTATGTGTTATTCTGATGTATAAGCTATATTATTGTAAAGTTTCATTAAAATACATTCAGTTTACGTGAAAGAGTAACAAACATCCATCCATCCATACTTACAAGCTTCAGACAGCGGAGGTTCCGTTGGCAGTTTGGCACCATTCGAGTACGGAACCCTAAAAAGTAAAATTCGGCTTGTCCACTCAGAAATTTACGTTTTTTTTGTCGTAACGTCGTTTAAGGTGGTTACGGAGCTTCTTGGTAGGCCTTGGATTTCCTTCGTCCATGCCTGTTAATGTCAATAAACATCACAAAATAAAAATCATAAAATAAAAATTTACATATTTTGCGTTGGTACATTTTTTACAATTTTACTTGATTATTTTCTCTTGATTAGTGATTTTATTCTGAGACTTAATTTTTCGCTCTTTATTTTCCTTTCATTCTATAAATACATCTAGGTATTATTTACTTACGTCAAAATTACAAAGGACTCACCATGCCCCCTCTTATATATAAATTGAGACCACCAGTGAAGAAACCACCGTTATTCGCATCCGATTTTGAAGTATCAGGCGAGGTTATAAACGTCCATTTTGGAGCTGTAAGTAAAAAAATATTATGTCGGACACTGGTCGGACAATTCACACAGCATCATCTAGACCGGAAATATCTGCGAATCGTAATCTTACAAATATTGTTCCCCAGGCGGGAATCGAACCCGCAATCAGCTTCATAGGTATCATCATCATCTAAAACTCGCCGCCAGACAAGTGAGTTGTAGCTTTTTGTGTTGTGGTTTGTTTACCACTTTACATCGAGTTTGGCTAGTGTATGGTCTGTGTAAATGTCCTCTCCGAATCTAATCCAGATAAGAATATCTACCTATTCATTGTTTCCGAAAGACCGTAGGTACAGTCGACACCGAAAGACGCTTAACGTATCATATTTATTTAAACTCAAATTACTTAAGAACAGAACTTCTACGAGTTTTTTTTTTGTTATACGCTAAAACTTAATTTGCAGGCATTCATCATAATTAAGAGCGAATCAAAATATTGGTTTTCGAATTTTTATTGGCCTTAAGAAAGCTCTGTTAATAGGCTTTCGTTGCTGACTGTACGTCTTTGTAAAGGTAAGGCCTAAAGCCTGCACCTAATGATCGCTATAAATAATAAATTTCTAACACAAATCAAGTACATAATCTGTGGCGCGGCGGGCGATGGTCTGCTTGCGACGCAGGAGGTTGCGGGTTCGATTCCCGCCTCGGGTCATTTTCTGTGTACGATCTGCAGATATTTGTTCCGGGTGTTCTGGTCGCTATCTATGTTTAATAAAAAATATCGTTGTAATGTATGTATTGTATTATGTATGTATATCATCATATTGTATAATAATTTTTATACAACATTAGTCTATAATACACCATCGTCTATACCTATACTATAGCTACGTGTCCATCCAAGGTTGCCTGGAAGAAATTGCTCTTAGCGAAAAGGCCGCCCATTGTGCATCTGTATCTTTGTTTGTTTGTTCTTTACAGTTTTTTTCTGTGTTTGATGTGCAATAAAGCGTATTTGTACGGTATTGTATCAGTCATCAAACTCGTCAAGTAGGTACCCATAACACAAGCTCTGCTTAGCTTGGGGCTAGATGATGCTGTGTGGATTAGCCAGCATTTATTATTATTATATACGTACTCGAAAATAGGACTTATCATGTTGTATTTCCAGTACACCAAGGACCAAGCAGACAAGCTAGGTATCCGAGGGTGGTGCCGCTCTACTGCTCAAGGAACCGTCCTGGGGCAAGTGGAGGGACCCCCTGAGAAAGTTGAATCTATGTAAGTTCATGATTATCGTGTTTGGCAACACTTTCATGGCCCAAGACAAAGATGTCGTTATACGGCGGCAGCGCGGCGGGTTGCTCTGCCGAGGTTGGGCAGTGCTTGCGTTAAACCGGTTTAAAACATCCATAGCTTACGAATAAGCTTCAATGGAAACCGAAGGAGGTCGTACGTATACGTACGAGTACGTTTACTTACGACGTCCGAATACAATCCGAACTTGTTGGGATTTATCACGCAGTTGTATATACACTGCCTATTTGACGGAGAAAAACGTATTCAGTGTGAGGACTCAATTCGTACGAACAGTACCTACTCGTACGTTTAAAGTGAGCGGGGCCTTATGCTTGTGCTGGGGACCATCCTTGTTAAGCGAGTTATGCGTGTTTATACAATTTGTATGCGAACATGATTTTCTTTCAGGATAAAGTGGCTGAAGACAACGGGTAGTCCCAGATGCAAGATAGAGAAGGTAGTGTTGAAAAATCAGAAGGAAATCCCCGATTTTTCATTCAACGAATTTGGAATTGATCGTGAAAGGGACTGAAGATTCGTGGTCCTCACGATGTACGTCTATATTGCCAGTACCTACCTTTTACCTTACGAGTACATTATAATCTGGCCACACGACACGAAAAATCTGTAAATTACACCCTAAAAAGCTACCTACGTGAAAGCAATTGGTCCCCAGTTCAGTCATTATTATTGATAAATTCTGTTTCGCTCAATAAATAACGGCTACAAACAAATGTTTTTTCTCGTAATCCTTAAATTACAAAGTTCATTAACGCGACAAAGGGGAGCGAAATACAGAATTTTTTAATTATGTTCACGGCCTCACGTCAACCTTCATCTCGCAAATGTGGCGGGAACAAAAGCTCATCTCCCAGGGCTGTGATAAAAGGCCTCGTCCCACTTAGTCATTACGCCAGTAATGAGTAAAAACTCGCGAAATTTCATTCTCCCGCGCGCGGTCAAATCTAATTTGATGCGATGCGAATTCCCCGACCGCAGTTGCCACCATCTAACTCCCGGGTAAATCAGATTCAATCGACGCGATGCAAACTCCAGAGAAATTCAAAGGGACTCTACTGAAATAAAGAGCTCTTATCTATCGAGTTACCCTTCGTAAGTATCTACGTGGGACCCGATTCACGAATAAGTATAAAAATAAACTTAGTCAAAGGCCTACAGGTGGTTTATTTGACTTTATTACAACAACGCCCGCCTTGAACTTTCAAACGCGGTTATTTTGATAATCTTTGAAGTGCTTGATACAAACCGCCCTTGAGCGGTATGTAGCAGGTTTTTTGTCGTAAAATAATATGAGGGCCTAAATTTCAAACCCTCCGCTCGGGTCCAAAAGGACAGCTCATTAAAAAGTTGTTGCGTTTAAAAGCCACAATATTTTTTCTTGCTATCTCGCCCCAAGAGCATAAACATCAACAAGAATAGCGCCCGAGGCTTGACGGGTCGCTTTTGAGCAGCAATTTCATAAATCCGCTCCGCCCTAGATCCTACGCAAATATTACATTCCTAAGAATCAAATAATAATGTGCCATCTGTTAGCTAACAATAGTCGACCTTGAAGGGTTTCGCGGAGTTTTCGCTAGAAGGGTAGGAAATAATTACGTTCAAGTCAGTAACCCGGGCGTGCGTTATCGATGGGCGCGGGCGGGCGCGGGGCGGGCAGAAAGTGGGTCAGGCGGGAGCCGCGCAGCCGCCGCGCCGTCACTGCGCCCCCAGCCTTCAGCCATGGCGGACGCGCCGCCCGAAGTCCTCGAGCTCAACGTGGGCGGCGTGCACTACGCAAGCACACGCGACACTCTGTCTCGCGACCCCAACTCGCTGATTGCGGTCGCGCTGCGCGACTCCGACCATCCGCGCGACGCCCGCGGCCGCCTCTTTTTCGACCGCGATGGAGTGCTCTTCCGTTACGTGCTGGACTACCTGCGAGACGGTGCGCTGGCCTTGCCCGAGTGCTTCCGGGAGCACAAGCGGCTAGCGCGCGAGGCACAACACTTCCGGCTGGCGGGGCTGGAGGCGGCTGTGGTGGCCTCGGATCCGCGTCCTCACAGCCGCGAGAAGGGCTGCATCACCGTTGGGTACCGTGGCTCCTTCGCCTTCGGCCGTGACGGGCTCGCCGACGTCAAGTTCCGCAAGCTGTCGCGCATCCTGGTCTGCGGAAAGGTTACCCTGTGTCGCGACGTGTTTGGAGAGACGCTGAACGAGTCGCGCGACCCGGACCACGGGCTGGCAGACCGGTACACATCGCGGTTCTTCCTCAAGCACTCGTTTATAGAGCAGGCCTTCGACATGCTGCAGGAGAATGGGTTCAAGCTGGCGGCGAGCGCGGGCAGCGGCACGGCGGGCGGCGCTGCCGAGCTGAAGCCAGGCGTTGACTCCGAGGAGAACCGCTGGAACCACTACAACGAGTTTGTTTTCGTACGCGAATAGTCCTCGCCGCGGGCGGCCGTGAGCGACAAGTGCGGATCAGAGGCTGGAGCTGGCTCGCTGCTCGAGTTTCCGGGTTTTCAAAGTTAATAGTTCGGCGTAGAAGCTATCGCTTTGGTTTCTTCGAACCGTTTTATTCGAGATCGGACTACAATAAATAAACATCTTATGATCCTCGTAGTAATACGTAAATACATTTTTAAATAATCTAGCGACGGAAGTTAAAGTTAAATGTTTTCATATATAATTAGGTAGATAAATGAGGCATTAAATGTAATCAATCTTAATATTATCTAAAATAGATAGTGTTAAATGTATAAATATTAAAATAGACTTAGATAAAATCTCTGTTAGGAATAATTTCTACTGTTACCTATTTCTAGTCTGACCCATTTTATATCTTCGAAATTATTTTATGACCTGTTTATAAAATTGTATTTTGAGATCTGCGGGCCATCGATTTTTATAAAATTGCCAAATTATTATTGTAATATAAGATGCTGGCTTTAAGTTTCAGTGTAACTTTTCTTATTGTAATTTTGTCTATCGAGTTTCCTGGTACAGACTGTGCCATAATGTTGTGATCACATTTTCATATTGTAAGTTACTCGCTCGTAGTTCATAGCTATAGTTAGTTCAATAAACATAGTTTTAATGAAATTAAAATATCTTCAATAGTGCCATAAAATATTACGAGTACCTTTACCTGTGTAATATAGGTACCTAAAATTATTTTGCTACCTTTAACAAGTAGGTAGAGCTGTTGATAAACTTGGCACAAATGTTGTCGCTTCGTAAGGTTGAATGTTAGCATACTGAGAAATGCTCTACTTACGCTTTTCTAAACAAATTCTTGTCGTTACTTTGTTTACTTTTACATAGTTCAGTTCTGGGATGTTGCTATTTGGAATTTAACGATCGCAGCCATATCACTAGTTTAATATTAAGAACTTCTTCCTAACTGATCTTCCCGTAAAATAGAAAATGCTTATATCACTCTCTTATTTTTATGTATCGTATCTAATAAAATATAATAAATAGTTCTGGATTTATCGAGAAATAATGTTCAAAAACTATCGGATACTTACTTCAAAATATTTTTCCAATAATGTAGGAATTTCGAATATTATAGACTCCTGTTATAAATAAATAGAGTAGGATCATTGTTTAATTTAGAACGTGAAATCATAAACTTTATTATGAATTCATGGAATTAAAACTTCGTCTTATCTAACAACTGTATGAATCGTTACAATATCTAGAAGCTATGAATCAATCAATGAAGGAATTATTATAAATTATACAAATTAATTTTATTTGTTCTCAAAATTTTGATTCAGTTTTATGAGCCACACTGACTGAGGCGAACTTTTGGGAACTCAAATGTTTTTATGACTAGGTTTTTATGCTTTAATACAGACGAGTTAAAATCGTGAGCTTGGATATTTCATAACAATAACACAACTAAATTTGATTTCTACCCATTATAAGCTAATTCAATAATTTCAGAGTCTAGCGTGAAATTGTAACAATTTGGTGGTTTGAGAAAGGAAAAGAATACATTCTGAAATAAGTCACGAGCTCCTATAAACAAGTACGATGAAGGGAATATTCTACACGCAATGACAGTTGTTTGTCATACCAATCTATAGCTAAACGCGTTTATTTTGTTTAACGGAGCTCAGTGCCTATGATCCAAGAGTATCTAGATCACCGTGACAGTGAAATAAATAAGCATTTTTTTTTCCTACGGTTGGTTGCCTGTACAACCAAGGAGTTTTTTTATTCTTTCGTAGGAATAACTATTTCTTAAACGGTGTTATTCTGTCTGAAGTTTGAAACAAAATGGAGCAGAAAAAGTTGCGAGCAGTTGTGGAGCTGAAAAATGGTGAAGAAAACGTTTTAGAACAAATAATTGAACTTCAACTCTTCTGTGAAGTTGTTATTTGGAAGAATTGAAGTTGAATTATTTCTTTCACAAAACCACAACATGAAATTCCCAAGAGCGAAAGTGGTTTAAAAACAATTTGTTTTTATCTTCTAAACGTGAGAGCGTATTTATTGCTTTAGAGATAAAACAGTGTTGGATCTGGTCTCGACTTAGAGTTTTTAAACTGATGGTTTTGTGAATAAATTTAGTTAAAAAGTTTGTTTTTTATTTATCGTTATTTTGTTCAGTCGGGCCAAGGTTGTGGATATGTTATATATGTATGAATGGAATGTTATCAATATACATACGTATATTTATTAGAGGTAGGCTTAATAGTGGACTACGGAAGACGGGTGCTCTCCGAGTGGTCACATCGAGAGGCAGGACGTGTAAGGTGCTACAGGGCTATGTATACCTGTAGCGTTCTATTGCCATCACGACCGTACGAGGGTATACTAATGTATTCGACATCCTGGCGAAGATGGAGGCATCTATTTACGTCCGTCTCCGTAAGGATGGTGATAGTGGAGCTGCGTCTACAGCAGCAGACGCAGCTCCACTATCACCATCCTTACGGAGACGGACGTAAATAGATGCCATAAGTTCAACTGGTTGAACTTATAGTGAAACAGGTCGCAAGATGAGCGTAAACGCGCGCTCGGGAGGTGGCGCGAGCGGTTGAGGAGCCGATGAAAACTCAAAAACGCGCCGTCAGCTCGACTCTGCCAAGCTTCGAAGCCTGGCTGAGGAGTTAGGGGGTTACCGTCATCTATCGTCTGGCATTATCATAGGCTATGAAAAGCCTGGTGAGCATCTAAGACTAAGGCCATACTATGAGTCATAGCTGTTTGGTAAATTCTGAAATCTGTCTGCAGATTTTTCCCTCGAAAACAAAAACAAAAAAGTAGGTATTCAAAGTGGAAGATGCCATAGTCGTGCGAAATAGCTCGTGACCTTAGTCTGCGATCACAAAATTCAAAAGCTGCAAAAATAAAATATTATTTGTTTAAAGCTAAAAATTTAACTTATTCTACATTTACTTACCTCACGTGCACTCTTATTGACGGAGACGGCTTTTAGCCTCGATTTTGTATGTAACTCGATATCTAGATACCTAGTATTTGTGATCGCAGGCCCTAGTGCTACGTTTTGTAGCTGAAACTATGCGGTGCTACGTGCTCCGACCCGTAGCCATAGTGCTACGCAGTGTTACGTGCTATGATCCGTAGCACTAGTGCTACGCTGTGTAGCTGAAACTACGCGTTGCTACGTGCAACATGCCGTAGACCTAGTGCTACGCGGTATTATGTGCTACGCTATGCAGCTGAAGCTATACGTTGCTACGTACTACAAGCCTATTATGTGCTACGATCCGTAGCTGTGTAGCTGAAGCTACGCGGTATTATGTTCTACGATCCGTAGCACTAGTGCTACGATCTGTAGCTGAAGCTACGTGCTACAAGCCGTAGCACTAGTGCTACGCTGTGTAGAAGCTACGCGTTGCTACGTGCTACAATGCGTAGCCGTAGTGCTACGCAGCTTACCTACACTACGTTTATAAGGTTTACGGGCTACAATCTGTAGCTGATTGCAATTACGTAGCAGGAGATGATTACAATCGTCACACTCAAGTAGTTGGTCAGGGATCTCTTCATAAAAATCTAGTGGACAAATGGTGGTCCTGCCCCAGAAGGTATACAACTGCGAGACTCCATTCATTAATACTTTGATTAGTTATCCTGCTTGTTAATCAGCAACGACCCCACCCGAGTCGCATCGCTCCAGCGATGAGTGGGTTGTTAGTTATCCTGCTTGTTACTCAGCAACGACCCCACCCGAGTCGCATCGCTGCAGCGATGAGTGGGTTGTTAGTTATCCTGCTTGTTACTCAGCAACGACCCCACCCGAGTCGCATCGCTGCAGTGATGGGTGGGTTGTTGACTATGCAGATAAATTGGTGATCATTCATCATATTTTGCTCTTATGCAGTACCAGCATTATTTTTCAATATTTAGGCTGGATATTGGATAGTTATCGGATATCCGTTTAATCTCTAACTTACCTACAGCTTTTGAACCTATAATGGTTATCAACACTCGTAGTAAAAAGCCCATTTAAGTGCTTTAAGTACGACTTTAGATTAGGTAATAGGTACATAACCTATCTAAATATACGCACCTACTACTGAACTATTTACTGTCCGCGGGTTCGCACGCGTTATTTTTATGTAAACGTTGTGTTATTTCTATTCTATCCCATTGGAACTGATGTATGGGATAAAAAGTAGCATAAGTACCTAGTACCTACTATGTACATGTACCTGATCTACTGCAGTGATTTCGTCATTTTTTGGACAACGGAACTTAATGATTTTTTATTTTATTACAATGGCTAGGTAGGTAGGTACTCTACTCTTACTTTTTATCCAAAAAACGTCTGCAAAGGCAAGGGCAGAAGTTAGTTTGCTATAAAATGTGTTATCTAAACGTAGAACCTATAAATTCAAGCTCCAATTAGATCACCATTATTTCTAATGCCTCTGGGTCACGCCATAAAAGCGGAACGCCTAGAAACTACACATACATTTTGGTAGATGGGTAGGCAGGCACTACTAAAAGTAGGTGTTTTTTTTTATCTGTGGTAGGTGCATTGACTAGAAATGACAGTTCGCAAGTTCTAGGTACGTGGTAAGTAAGGTACGTAGTTAAGACTTTTTTTATAGGTGTAGTTAGTAAAATAATTGTGAAGTATTTTGTTTCGTTAAACGTAATGCGTTTAACGAAACAAAATACTATTCCTCTTCAGAAACGCTTGTAACTGAAAATTCGATTAATAAAATCTACCTACCTACATAATTTCTGAAGCCTAGGCATTTCATCGAGATACGTACCACATACGGCGATGGCTCTCGGTATTTGTAGGCAAAGCCGCAGACGGGTTCTAGTCCAGTTAGATAAAATAAAAGGTAGGTAGTACTTACTTACCTAGGTTAGGCAGGTATAAAGTAAACCTTATCTAGGTATCTAATGGGCGACGCTCTAACACCTTTCAATCATGATAGTGCTCGGAATATTACATACCTAGGTAATCCACTAATCTCGCTTTCGACATTGGAAATATGTAGATAGGTTCCTGATGACTGATGTGACGCGGTGGGAGAAGGTCCACCCGCGTAGCAGGAGGTTGCGAGTTCGATTCCCGCCTTCTGACTTATGTTTTTAAGATTAAATATATCAGTCATCTAGTAAGCATCCATAACACTGCTTAGCTTGGGGCTAGATGGTATTGTCCAACATTATTATTATTACCTAGACCTAACAAAAGTACCTATTTAATCTTCCAACGCATGCATCCTATCGTAAGCAAATTTAAATGCTTCTTTATTTTTGTTTTAGTGCCGAAACTATACAAAATAACTAACTGTAACTATTTGTAATGATATCATAAATGTTCAACAAATTGATAACTCCTAGTATTGGTAAAGCATGTTGTGCATGACTGTTAGAAGCACACATTCTATACTAAGGAACTTTTTAATTGTGTTCATTGTTAACGTTTCATTATGTGTGGGCATTACCTAATAAATAAATAGATTAATAAAATAGCGGCGCTAGTGTGAAGATATACAGCGTCTTAGTTAGGTATATTATTATTGATTCTGACCAGTCTTGGAGTCATTGACCAAAGCCAAAAACGATGAATAATTGGAGTTAACAATGTTCATAAAATAAAACTATGTATGAAATTGTAGACAAACTTATTGATTAATACTATGCTAAAACATTTTTATCAATAGGTACTGTCATTGCAACACAATCAAATGAGGTAATTCTCAAAAAAATACAGTAATGGTGTAACAAGGCCTAGACTCCACCAAGCGAAGATGTGCGGAGATGTTGGTAGCGGAGAAGAGAAGAGACGTTTTTCAGTTAAAGTGTCTCCACCGAAGCTATGCGGAGATGCCTACTGGCTGGAGCGGAGATGTGTGCTGGCTAGACTGGAGCGGTGATGTGTACTGGCTAGAATGGAGCGGAGATGTGTGCTGGCTAGACTGGAGCGGAGATGTGTGCTGGCTAGACTGGAGCGCAGATGTGTGCTGGCTAGACTGGAGCGGAGATGTATGCTGGCTAGACTGGAGCGGAGATGTATGCTGGCTAGACTGGAGCGCAGATGTGTGCTGGCTAGACTGGAGCGGAGATGCGTACTGGCTAGACTGGAGTGGAGATGCGTGCTGGCTAGAGCAGCTGAGCTGCGTGCGGCGAGTGTCAGATGTCCGTAGAGATAAATGCACTAGCAAGGCACAGTTCATATCTACGCTCATAGCTTCTCGTCTCCGCTGCGTGACGTCGCCGCATCGCCAGCTTGTTAGGCACAGCTCACATCTCCGCTTCGTTTGTTTCTTCCCATACAAAGAATCTTTGTTAGCTAAGCGGAGAAGAAATGTGTAAATAACGATATTCTATTGATTGTTTCATAAACTTTCTTCTCCGCTCATTTCAGCTCAGCTCAGCCGTGATGGAGTCTGGTCCCTTACACTGTGATTCATACTACTATCGCAATATCACTAGATAAATTAAGATTTAAATATATTTTGTTTAAAATACTTCATTTCCTCTATACTTTCTAAGATATCATCAACTGCTCTATGACTAAACTTCTTCCTTGGCATATCTGAGTATTCCTTTTGGTACCATCTTCTCCCAAGTTCTTTTATGGTGGAGACATCTATGATTCTATAGTGTAAGTAATCGTCTACTTTGGGCATATATTTTCGTAAAAATAATCTATCCATGTAGACACTGTTGCCTCCCAAGGGGCACTTCTTTTCAGGGACTTGGTTTTTAAGATATTCAATGACTGTATTCTCAGCATCTGTGATTGTGATATCAGATTTTCTGCTTGCTTCAGTTAGTCCACTCTGAAATCAAAGAATAAGTCGTGTTGAGTGTGTGTCTAAGAGTGCCATAATCCACAGTATGGGCATGTGGGTTGGGGATCTTGGTTCGGTGGGTCTGCTGTGCAGGTTGCGAAACTACCTGCCCCCAGTGGATATTCTTTAGTCTCATCTTAGGACAAGAACAACCGGTGCAAATTGTACGCTGGCACCACACGGCAATATATCCGTGAGCGTACCTGCGCAAACTTCAATTTTAGCTACCCATCATAAGTCAAGATATTTGCAGGCAATTCTACAGTCAACTAAATAATTGGAGTGAGGTAGATTCACACCACAGAGTTCCATTATGATAGGGAATCAACATCACATGGTGTTAAGTATTTTTTTATAAACAAAATAATTGCAAATGCCCACAAAAATGTGTATGTTGAAAATGTGTACACCTGTGGAAATGTAGAAAAATATTGATGTTACAAGTCCTTATAATCCTTATCAATTCTGTGTACATAGCCTCAAATGCAAACCTGTACAGTTGAGTGCACAATAATAACAAAACATCTAACTTTTCTATTCTGTCCAAAAACAAATCTGTCATTACCAAAATCTGACCTGAATTGAACAAGGATACAATAGGATCTATTCCTATTGTATTTATACTTATAAGATACCATATATCTACATATTGATACCTACAATAAAATTATATCTACAACTTCAACATACCTCTCCATGCTGTGCCACACACCATTCTCCCATACCATTTAAAATACTATCTGGCTGGTGTATAATAAGGTTAGGGCCTGTGGAAACCACATTTAACTTAGCATCGGTTACTAAGCAGGCAATTTCTAGAATATGATCTTTGTCTATGTCCAATCCAGTCATTTCCAAGTCCACCCACACAATGTGTTTAGAGGCATCTTCCTGAACTTCTCTAAATGATTTTATTGCTGAAAACATTGGATTAAGATAATAATTAAGCTTGCCAGAAGTTTCTGTTTGTATGTGTAAATGAATTGTCCGGCAATATTTATTATTTTATTGGACTTGTGCTTTTATTGTAACAATTCATTCCTATCTTCTTCAGAGTACCTCTCTGAAGAAGATAGGAATGAATTGTAGCACAAGTCCAATAAAATAATAAATATTGCCGGACAATTCATTTACACATTTCTAGCCCCAAGCTAAGCAGAGCTTGTGTTATGGGTACTAGATAACTGATATACAGTATAAAATACCTTACATAGATCGATATTTTTTATTATACATAGAAAATGACCAGAACAAATATCTGCAGATCATACAAACCAGTCGAATGTGTATGCAAGTATGGGCAATAAAGTAGGTATCTCAGAAGTGTATGTGCCGTCTAATCTTTTGTAAAGGCTTTCCCTGTATATTTTTCGTAAGACTAAATGGAGATTTAGACACTTTCTGTCTCCAAACAAAACCGGCTGACTTCGCCCACATTTTTCATACCATAAAATAAAGATTTTCATCAGCCTGATGGCTGAACATGCCTCCCAAACGGAGGGGTTATGCCAAAACGGTATTATCGCGCTTGGCAGGCATAGGTATTGGTGATCACAAGCGGTGTAAAAAAACCTAAATCATATCTGAGTACCGTGACTGGGAAATGTTGCGCATTACACCCATACAACACAACACAACCCCTTACAAACCCTCAGTATAAACCATGACATGACGGTCCATTGTAATGTACCAAACACACAGCACTGTAGCAAAATAGATTTGCAGTCCCGCCATTCATAGAGATGATAATAGATGCCCTGCATTTTCTAAGTACTTACAAGTTTTGGTACTCAAATATCTGGACATCGGAATTTTTATAATGTCGAGTCCGGTTATAAAATGTGACTTAATATAATTCATGAATAAATCTTATCTAAGTTTTAGGTTATGTTATGATTTGGATTTGGAATTGTGGATGAATGAATGATAGAAACTAAGCTATGGATAGAATAGATCTTATGCGTCCTGTACACGATCGGCCATTGCGTTGGGCCAATGCGCTGCGCGTTGGCCACCAACTTCCAACATGGCGGATAGACAGCGGACATATAGTAATAGCTCTGGTAATAGGGTCCCGTTCTCAGTCTTTGATCATGGAACCCTAGAAAGCCACAAACAAACTAGCGACGACGCATCATAAACACTTTCCCAGACTGAAGCGCGCCCGCGCCGCTGCCGCAGTGCCCGTTGAATGATTGGCCACACGCTCAAATAAATACGTGCAAACTAAATTTGCGCAGTCCAATCTGCAGCGTGTCAACGATTTCACAAGCCGCGCTTCCCGGCTTGCGCGAGCTACCTCTTGCCGTCCATGTCCACACGCTCCGTCTTACCTGACCTGTCTTGTCTTACCAAAGTATCTCTGTATGTATTAAACATACAGAGATAGAATAAGTAAAAAAAATGTAAATGAATACTGAATTTGTATACCGAGTGTATTACGGTTATAACAATACAATACAATATATCTTTGTTGCAATATCAATACAAAAAATAAGATCATAATACTAACTAAATCTAGTGACACAATCGGCGGCCTTATCGTTATTGTATTCTCTTTGTACAGTTGTTGAAACGAAATAATATATTCTGTGGATGTCTAAACCATTGTCTAAACGTAAACTGTAATGTAACCTTCACATTTGTCAATTGTCATTTTCGGTGTGAAATGGGAAATGGTTGATTTTGTTTTTGTTGCTTTTCATGAAATTTTGAGAATTGGAGGTTTTTGGAAACTTTGTAAACAATGCACAGAATAATTTTAAATCAGTCCCGATGCCTCAAAAAAGCAAGTAAGTGCAATCATTTAAATTCAGCTGTATCATAGTTATAACCTATCGGTGATTTTGATTGATAGACTATGACTTCATCAGAACCTTTCCGAAGAATTTATATAATAAATGCTTTTTAGAGAACGATCCAACTTTTGGAAGATCTATAATGTTATGAATTTGCTTGCATATAGGACTTGCCTTTTTATCTATTTGTTCCTTCACATGGTTCATGCAATATTGATATAAAAAGATGTCTGTTTCGTTTTCTATGGAATTTTTTGTGGGCTATAATGAAAACTTTGAGCCTGGTTCTGGGTCCACGAACTAATTCTAAACTTTCCTATTATTTACCACTTGCACTTATGATTTCCTTCGCCCATAAAGTAGGTTCTGTGGTTTTTTTCACTCTTCTAAGTTAGATTGGTTGAAGCGCATACTTATTCTTTTACTGTGTTACTAATAAAATCATGTTTTACAATTTTAGCCACAACAATGGAGACCAAACATTTCCAAAATTTTCCATACATAACCCTGTCAAGGTCACTGGCATATTACACCACACAACCTATTGGATTTCAGCATGATATTCTGCAGAAACCTCTTTACTCTAGAGATTACCCACATTATGCCAGAAATTTCACAACCACCTTAGTTTACTTTGAGAAAGAACCTCTTAAACCCTCATCAAAAGTAGAAGCAACTGTTGAAAACATAAAAAAAGAAATAGAAGAGAAAGAAAAGGTGCCGAAACCTGTAGTTGTCAAGAAAAGTCTAAGAACCCGGATTATGGATGAGCTGCGACATTATTACCATGGCTTCAGGCTCCTCTTCATTGAAATCAGGATTTCAACTTCACTTGTATTCAAAATTCTACGAGGACATTCTTTGACACGGCGAGAGCACAAACTTCTAGTGACCACTATCGGTGACCTATTCAGAATGGTGCCATTTATAATTTTCATTGTGGTTCCATTTCTTGAATTTGCACTGCCATT
Organism: Eupithecia dodoneata; assembly: GCA_947044415.1. Lineage (NCBI taxonomy): Eukaryota > Metazoa > Arthropoda > Insecta > Lepidoptera > Geometridae > Eupithecia > Eupithecia dodoneata. The sequence continues at coordinate 10,062,364 of OX345665.1, read as the reverse complement.
ATTTATTAAACTGTTTCCTAATATGTTGCCATCAACATTTGAAAGTAAAGACCAGAAGGAAGCTAAACTCAAGCAACATTTAAAAGTAAAACTTGAAATGGCTAAGTTCTTTCAACAGACATTGGATCAGATGGCTCCTCAGGCCGGTAACAGGCATTCCCAACTTGCCAAAGATTTCTCCAGCTTCTTTAACCGTATCAGAACCTCTGGTGATGTTGCCACAAGTGAGGAAATCATGAAGTTCTCAAAGTTATTTGAAGATGACATTACTTTAGATTCTCTTCCACGACAGCATTTAATTGCTCTGTGTAAAGTATTGAATGTGACTAGCATTGGACTTAGTGCAATGTTGAGGTTCAATTTGAAAATGAAACTCAGAGCACTGTCTGCTGATGATAAAATGATTGCCAAAGAGGGTGTTGAGAGCTTAAACTATAATGAATTGCAACAAGCTTGTAAATCACGAGGAATGAGGGCATATGGTATTCCAGAAGAAAGGTTACGTAAAGAACTGAGGAACTGGTTAGATCTGTCTTTAAACGAGAAGGTTCCACCATCTTTGCTGCTGCTGTCAAGAGCACTGATGGTTCCAGAACATGTACCAACAACATACAAACTGAAGGCCACTATTTCTGCATTGCCTGATACAGTTGCTACCCAAACAAAGGCTGCTATAGGAGAAATGGAAGGCAAACTTGATTTCAAGGTAACAAAGCATGCCTTTGGCTTTATGATCCCTGGCAATTTCATAAATCTGTTCTCTCAGTATACATTTACTGATACAACCTAGCCTTTATTTGTTTTGCTGTAGCAATTTCAAAGCTTGATTTATTATTTATTAAACTAAAATGTTTGTATTCTCATAATTTCAAACATTGAAACCTATTCCATCATATAGCTCTGCTTAACTTGGGGCTGGATGTTTTGTTTTTTTGATTGTCCAGCATTTTTTATTTATTTTTATTTGTGTTTTACAGGCTAAAGCAGAAGCAATCAAACTGGAAGAGCTCAAGATTAAAGAAGAAAAGAAAGAGATTGAGGAAGCCGAGAGAGAAAAGCAAATGCGCGAAGCTAAGAAGCAAGAGAAAGACAAACCTGTTCCTATATCTGTTTTAGACGACGTGTTGGTGGATATTGCTCCCGTGATAGAAGTTGATACACCTAAGCAAAAATCTGAAGAGGGTCTGTCGAGCACGGATATTGAGGTCATTGAGGATGCTTTAGAGAAGTTAGGTGAGTTCCTACTCCATCCGTTCAGGCTGTAAGGTCGGTAAGCTATAAACTAGGAAACAATTCTAGGTATTTTGGTCTTGAATTGACTGCTAGTGCACTGTGCACAGCTCTTAAAATGAAATACTCAAAGCTAATATAAATTCTGGGAAATTCGTAATTACTTGGCTAAAGTCCAATTTCCCAAATGGGATGTTTAACAACATTTATGATAAAAAACAAGACATTTCTTTACTGTCATTGACCTTTGGATGGATGACGTCATCGTCTTTTCAGATATTGGCTTTGGTTGGTTTGACGCAATTCTACAGATGACCATTTGTCTACATTTTCCAGAATACCATCAACTAGTCTTGGTTTACTTCCAGTGATGATATTTTCATAACAATGCCAAGTTTATCTACTTGGTAACTATTCATGTAACACAAAATAGAATACTGTGTCATCAACATTCTAGGCCTATTTTAAATAATTACGAAATCATTCCAGTAATCTGTTTCCCATTAGGTATATTCATAGGTTATGCCACTTCTGTCGTATTATATCACTCGCTATACAGTTCTAGTACTTACAAGACCTAGGTACATGTCCATTCAAGATTTATCTATGTATTTAGATTTAATTTATACTTGCTCCAATGAACAATGCGACACAATAACGTCCAAAGATATAAAGTATTATTTTCTTATCATAAAAGTGATTAAAACACTTTGAAACTGATTGTAGCCAGACAACCCAATTATTCCTATAAATAGTACACAATTGGGTACCGTGCTAATGCATTTTTAGAATGCCAAAGTCAAGGTTTAAGAGGGTGCAATGCGCGCTGTTTTCTGCAAAGTATAGACATAGAATTTCGCGTTACATAGGTTTTTGAAACAGTGTAAACTCAAAAATCTAGTTTTTGCTCAAAACAACACAACTATATGTATGAAGAAACCAAATAATTAGAATAACCTACGAATTAAAACATAAGACATTTCAATAGCTCGCAGGGTTAATGAGATCCTGACCAAATATGTGCGAAATAGTGCATTATCATGATTTTTTTAATCATATTTTCACATTCAGGGATACAAAGAAAAAATACATTGAATTTTATGTAACTCGAGTTTTTTACCACGGTGATCCCGTGAGTACTGAGATCTTGGCCTAGTTTGACAAACAAACCTGTAGGTTCGCCCCTTAAAATAATTTCGCATACGGAATAGCGAGGTGTTTGCTCAAAATTTTCGTTTTTTTCTAATGTGAGGTAGGAATCATCATCTGCATGAAGATTCGTATAGAAGCATAATATTGTGGTTTTTCCTAATTCTTATCAAATCAAGCTCATTAAAAGTGGAGAAGTAACATTATCACACATGTGAGCCGAAAGACGTGTTGGACAAAAAAGCCTACTTTATTGGATTTTTTTATTTTATTTTACAACAAAAAAATGGCTAGACATTAGACATAATATAATGTGATACAATGGGCAGCCTTATCGCTTAGAAGCGATCACTTCCAAGCCACGTACGACATCCTCGTAAAGAGTTGGTCTAAAATCTAAGCCGCATAAGTAACATGTACCTACCTACTGAATTATTACATAATTTTGTCTTTGAATTGTTATAGCTGAACAGAAGAAATCCCTGCTCCTCGAGAAGGAAAGTATCCAAGAGTTGAAGACAGAACTGACTGACTACAACGAAGACGTGAAGGAAATGGACGAAATCATCGCGACGAAGCAAGCAGACATCAAACTCACGAAAGGAGCTAGAAGGTAAGCTTAAAAACATCGTGAAAATAATCTATATTCATATAAATATATTCCTGTTCGTTTGTCCCGCTAAAACTCGAGAATAGCTGGGCCGATGTTTGTCGTAGTTCAGGAAGGTTGAAACGGTGATTGCGCAGAAATTTCCACGCACGCGAAGCCGTGGGGCGCAGCTAGTGTAAAATAAATTTTATTCCCTAAAATATAACTTGGTCGTGGCGTAAAAATCGACCTTTCAACTCTGGAAACTGCAAATTGACAAACTCATCGTAAGTTAAGATAATGGCCGCGAGTGTGCGCTGTGACTGCCCGTGACGCCCAAAGGACAATTGTTTGCGACTGTCTCTATTTGACAGTAAAAACACTTAATAGCCCTAACATAAGCGGACCCACGGGAATATGCAAGTGCTGCTGTGTGGTATGCAAACCGTACAATAGCTATAAACAGACTCGTTGAATTCCACATCATATTTCGACGACGTCTGTGGCGCGATGGCCGATGATCCGCCTGCGACGCAGGGGTTTGCGGGTTCAATTCCCGCCTCGGGATAAATGTTTGTACGATCCGGGTATTCCAGTTGTTTTTTGGTATTTATGATAAAATCTATCTATGTGATGTATTGTATTATGTAAATCAGTCATCTAGTACCCATACACAAGCTCTGCTTAGCTTGGGGCTAGATGATAATGTGTGGATTGCCCAACATTATTTATATCAAAAAAATGCTTGGGACTAGTTTTGCTCCAACTTAAAAACTAACAATCTAACAAGGTAAAGGTTTCATGTTCGCTTCTTTACCATACCTCAAAAAGAAAGAGAGACAGAAGTGAAAAGAAAATCAAAGTGATCATGATCACATTAACCAATCCTTTTCCTAGTTTTATATCCAACTAGGTGCGCCCCGTGGCATCGCTCGCGTGAAAATCTATGTGTCAAATGGTTTATAAATCTTCCTCTTGAATCATTCTATCTATTTAAAAAACCGCATCAAAATCCGTTGCATCAATTTAAAGATCGAAACATACATTGGGACAGACAGACAGCGGGAACCGACTTTTGTTCAGACGTGTAGTGATTTGAAATTTGTGTCGTGTCCAAGATTGTAAGGTCTAAAGGAAGTAAAGCACTTTAATGTTTGATTTATTTATTTATATTTATTTTTCCTCTTTCAGATTACACAGAGCAGTCAACAACATGATCAGCAAACTGGACGCAGCTCTCGTTGAGTTGGGCAACAAAGAGAAAACTCTCCTGAACACCCTTGAGCAGACCAAATCCGAACCCCAACTGGCTAAAGAACAGCTGATCCAGATCGATGAGCTGATGCATTCCATAAAGAGTCTGCAGAAAGTACCCGATGAAGCCAAACTGAAGCTCATTCAAGATGTGCTCGGCAGGCTGGATGATGACTTTGATGGGCAACTCAAAATTGACGATGTGTTGAAGGTATGCTTTTTTTTTCATTTCATTTACTTACAAGTATTAACAGCCAATAGTACTTTATATATTAATAAGTACTTAGATATATTATTTTGTAAAGACACCGAGGGCAACACAACTACGCAATTTTGGTACAGTACAGACGTCTTAGGAGGCATATTTTAATTCTCCTGAACGAAATTTCGTGTTTAGTTTCGGCCTATTATGTGTATCTGCTCTAATACACTTTTATGGTACCAAATTGAACAATAAAAAACGAAACAATCGATTGTACGTATTTTGGAGAATTATTATAGCCCCTCCTGGACACGTTTTAAGCACGTGTCCAGGAGGGGCTATATTAATTCCTGAGTTGCGTAGAAGATAAGCTAATAAAAAAACTTCCTTGTTGTTTCTTTGTAATGTGAGTTTGGTATTGATAAATCAATGCTATTTCGTAATACACTGAATTTCTTCCCCCGACGCGTGCGTTAGGTTTCTCGGGTGTTTAGGTATATTCTATATATAAACATATGTATAACATATACCTAGTAGACAGACACTCTTTATTACCTTCAGGCATCAAAACAGCTAAATATTTTGTGATAAAAACAATTGTTTTAACAGATGCTTGAAATCATCGGAAATGAAAATGTGAACCTCTCTGAGAAGCAAATGGCTGAACTTATTGAACTTCTAGACAAGGAAGAAATATTAGAAGTTGAAAGTAAAATACAGAAGGCATTGAACAAAGCAGCGGTGGCTGCGAAAGAGCAAGATAAAAGCAGCGAGTCCGAAGGAAAGGTATTTCATTTAATATTTTTTTTAGATATTTTACTATAAAAAATATAGTAGTTTGATGAATTCATTATGAATTTCAGCTGGTTATCGCATTCACTGTCCAGCCTCGGTGGTGCCACTCGGTAGGCCGCCACTAGGCGCTGCAGAAATGTTCGTCTTAGTCTCGTATTATGAAAGTTAGCTCAGTCATCGATCTATGCTTGAGTAATACTTTTTTGATATAAACGTCACTCAAGCATAGATGAACTGAGCAAGCTTTCATACGGGCCTTATTCTTGAGCCATGAAAGTGTTAAAAAACAAGGTTCGTGACCAGGTTTTTGTGCGACTAGAACCGCACTCCCCCTAAAGAAGTCTTTTGTTAAGGGGTGAAACGGTGTCTACGAACGGGTAGTTGTACAAAAGTGATCATTTTCATTCAAAAACCTCAGTTTTTGAACAGACTTTACCTTTGGATTCAGAAAAGATTCAGCGTACTACGCGTGTTGCGTATTGACATAGTGCGTGGTTTTGAATAGTCAGATAGAATTTATGTTGTCTTTAAAAACCGTTGATTGTCTTTTGTTTACTTTTGCTACTTCTTTTACTGATTTTATAAAGTTGAGTGAAAATGATAAAGAATTTTTAGTTTCCATACTAACTTCTTTTAAAACTGTTGAACTTAGAACACAGTTTCAGATGAAATTGAATTGAATATAACTTGAATTTACTTGAAAATCATTTTTAATTTGCATACCTTCTTTTTCCAGAGTTTGTTCGACATTATCCGGGAGGCACAAAAGCGACGAGTGTTGAGGAAAACGTCAGAGGCGGACATTAAACCCAGGGAGGCCCTCAAGTCGCGCAATGAGCCCAGAGAACGGCCAGATAGCCAATGATCATAAATATACTAGTACATTGTGTTACGGCGTCTGATGTACGGGTGTTTGCTCCGGTACGGTTGCGATTGATTTTGAACTTAATATGATGAATATTAGAGCTCATTTTTAGCTGATTTATATATATAAAATGCTAAAGAGTTAAATTCACTAGAAAAGGAGTTCAATGTTGATTGTCATATCCAAAATGACGTCATTAGCTATCAGTAAATACCACGTACCATATTATGAAGCACAATGCTTTGATGTTGGTGTTATTTAAAATTTATTTCTATTTGAATAATTATAATTGTCGAAAGTAATAAACTCTCATGTTCTATGAAAAAAGCCAAGTCAATCGCAATTTATTCCGTAAGCTCCTTTTAGACTGGCCTTCCTGTTGGTTTAAGCTGTAAATTAGCAATGGATGGTGTTAATTTAGTATGTTATTTGTATTGTGGCCTGTTACTTTTAGCTGATGAATATTTAACCTTCCAAGGGCCAAATGTAATATCTGTTTAACCTCTGTACAATGTACATGCTTGTATACAACTTTGTAGGTACTATAAAGTATTCTAATGAAATTTACATGATTTAAATGTACTTAAGGCGTAATCAAGTTTTTCTAGATTACACCAAAAAGGTTTAGATCATAAATAGCTACATCACGGGTATAGGTGCGGGTCTATGAAACGTGTTGAACACGACAGAAATACGTGCCGCAACTTATTAAGTATTCATTCCATGAAGACGAAAGTATCTTCGAGTTCGCGTGCATTGAAAAGCATGTTGTGGGATAACAGCATTTTAGATCTATAACGAACCTGTTGTCGCATGGTATCTGATGATACTGTTACCCTAATGACAATAAGCATTTTGCGAAATAATTTGCAACTTGTGCTGTATATATTACGAAGTCAACCCCCAAGACGTTACCGTACAAAAATGTTATACTCTGTTGTGTTTTAATTTATTTTTGGTTTCTTGTATCATTGTTTCAGATATTTATTGTATTCTTTATGCATTTCTGTGATCGCTGTTCAGTTGTAAGTTTTATTTTGTATGATAAATGTACCTAGTACTTGGGGAAAGTTTTAGCACAAAGATGAATACCAGTTAGTATGTTATGTTGACAATTGTTTTGAGAGATGTGTGCGCAGATTTGAAATTATATTTTTGTCAGAAAATTACTATTTTTCAACCTTAGATCAGACAAGAACTGTTCAGTTTTATTATTCAGCCACCGAGTAATGTATGGTTATGGGTATAGCTGTATAGCAATAACCTATCTAAAAAAAATATTCAAGTATTTTAATAAGTTTGCAAAGGCAGTTTACACTCAAAAAATATATTTAGAAAATAGAACTAAACAATAGGTACATTAAGTAGATACGTTTTTTGTAAATAGGAATTCTCGATAGAAAAGCTAGTGTGGGCTGTCTTTGGTAAGCTGATATAATGAGTAGGTACTTTTTTTGTTCAATTTTGTTGAATTTTGGTATCGTAGTTTATTTACAAAATCAGTGTACCAGCTGTTATGGAATGGGATGGACACTTTATTTTTTGCTACTCGTTAATGCTATAAAATAAAAAATAAGAGAATAGAAAGATCGATACGAAAATATTGTTTTTTTTTTCGGATTTGGATTGTCTGAGTACTTACAGAATATCTCTGAAATCTGTGGTACCTATATTCTGATGGATAGGCACGTGGTAGATGTCAACGGTGATAAGATGATTCTCATCATCATTGACATCTATGATAACATTGAAAATTAGTAAGTTTAAAAGTTAGGTACAATTTAATAACGGTATGCCCACTCCCGCCGTTTACTAAGCGAGTGCCCGCCAGGTCCTGCGATCTGGGTATGCATACGACCGACAGCACAAAATTGACTTCAGTTTTTAACTGATTTCAAAAAAGGAGTAGGTTGGTAGTAATTTTCTTTTTGTGGATTTTGTAATTACGTAGGTGGCTTTCGCCGAATAGGGTGTCGTGTTGGTGTCGTGCTATCTTCCTAGGAACTTCCGGTCTCCGAAGTGTTCGATTTACCCTCTTAAAACCTAGACATAAAATAGGTATTGGTTTTATTGCTAAGGACGGTACTCTGTGTCTGCTCCGTGAGTATGTCCAACCCAGCGTCTAACCGCACCATTCTGATAAAAAGTAGATTAGATTAGAATCACATGTAATTCTAATAGAAGACTCGACGTAGATGAAAATGTGCCGATTTTGTCTTTGGCTTGAAAGAAAGCAGGGAGATATTATGTATAAAGTTAAAAACAGGTAAAAAAAGGTAAAGGGAATATATGAATAAACACTTTATTGCATTATAACAATAAATAAATTGGTAGACTGTACAAACAAATTTATTCTGTTAGATCAGTCGGTAGATCTGACCACACTGAGTGAAGTGAGCGATGTAATGCTCTTAGGGTTCTTTACATTAATTGCGTGGACAGACGAAATCACCCTCCTGCCTGAGTAGGTAGGTTTATTGCGCCAGCGATTCCGATTTGTAAGATTAGTTTTTGGTTTTGTGTTGCCCTAAAGAAAAAAGAAGCGATTGAATGAATTGAACGGAAGGAAAACTCTGGCCATAGACTCTGGCTGTGGCGGCCCATTCAACCGTTCAAAGTGTTGATTGGTTGACTTTTATGCTAACTGACCCAATTATTGAATAGAAATTTCATTCGACGAATCGCAAGAAGTAAAAAATGTAATCAAAAGCCATGACGGGTTCATAGCGGCCATGTTGGATGAGTTTGAAAATCGGAGCAGCGTGATTGGTCCTTATCGTACGTCACATTATCCTCTGACGGAGTTTGCGCAAAATAATTTTACTCTCACTCACTTGCGGGCTGCCATGTTTTTTTTTTCACAAGGGGTGTGTGTGTGATGTGAGTCAATCTAACATGAACTAACCCCTCAAATAATATTACTGGTGAGTACTTTCACCAAGTTTGTTTTGTTTGTGCCAACGCGGAAGTGGAGTGTTCGTCAGCTCGTCCTCACTCAGTGAAAGTGCATCATGTAACACTGTCAACTTCTTGTGAAATTGCATAGTTAAAATCACTGGTTCTTCCATTTGGACTCAATATTATGTTGAATTGAGTACGTGTATTGTTTGTAGAAGTTTTAATTGATGGCAAACAATGTATGTATTAGCCGATGTTGTTAATGGAAGTCTTTTTCCAAGTCCGTGACGTCCGACGCACCCTCGACTATTGTAGTAACGTTTTGGCGCCATCGACCCATCCATCTGCGCGGGGCGGGCATGGGTGTACACTCTAAACAAAATCTATTTACCTCGCCAAATCTCAATGACCTTTCCAGGAAACATTGAACTCTTCATAAATAATATCACGTGACTCGTTTGTTGCAGAAATTAGGGGTGCACATAGTGCGTCATTGGTCGATAAGTGACAATGCGATTGCAAATATATTGCTGAAGGACGAACGCCAAATTAGATAAACAATCGACCCAAAAGCAAAGAAAAGGCCAAAGAAAATAAGGATGTATTAGTTCGAGCAAAATAAAAAGGATCGATTTATAACTCACGGCCCACGGCGATTGTAAAATGGACTCACGATTAGAAAGCATGGTGATGGTGTTTGATAACTGCAGATACTATCAAGGGCAGGATGCGTAAGCATAAGAGAGAGAGCCAGGCTTTTGCCTGCTCCGCAGCAAACAACCAACAGCACCAGTCTCCACACTCCACCTGATACACGCCAACAGTGCAGGTAAGCTATTGCATCCTCTATAAATACCTACTATAATAATTATTTTCGTGAACTGTTGCTATACAAACCAATCAACAAACTCTAAAAGCACCAAATTGCTATCCTCATAGTTGCACTAACTCAATATGATTTATTGTCATTTTATTGGACATAACCATTACCATTTATTACTTCCGAAGTTTATTTATTTATTTATTTTATTTTAACAATATTCAGGAAATTAACAGCTAACTTAATGAGTAGGTATCTGACTTAATACTGAAGGCTAATTAAAAATTTCCACAAAAAGCTACTTAAATTGATGCTAAACAAAGTTACAGGACGACTACTACTTATACTTAATCTAAAAGTTTGTACACATATAAATATAAATTTCTAGCAATTTTGGTTTATACCTCTACGACTTAAGAAAATAATCAAAAAGAGGATGTACCAAAAAATCTACCACTCACTATTCTTTTTAGTTTAGTGGGAGGATCAATGAAAATATCCATATCAAGCTCTCTGGATAGAATGTTAAAACATCCGCATGACCTTATCAAAAATGTGTTCTGCCTGTAGTTGGTTTTACATGTTGGAAGATGGAAAGTTTTAGGGTATCTAGTTTTAAAGTTAGTATTAAATCCTATTAGTTGCAGCAGCTCCGCGCAGTCTACTTTGCTATTAATGATGCCAGAAAGATAACTTAGATCTGCTATGGCTCTTCGTTCCTGGAGGGGCAAGAAATGGAATTTGCGACATCTTGTGTAATAATCAGGCAAAAATTTTTTTGCCCTAAACTGTATATATCTTAGGAACCTTTTCTGTATGCCCTCCAAGCGAGAGATATACATATTATACCTAGGGTTCCATACCTGCGAACAATATTCCAAGTGGCTGCGCACATAAGAACAGTACAGTATCTTAAACGTTTTAACATTTGCGAAATCATGGGACATTCTAAGGATGAAACCTAATGCTTTCGATGCCTTGCCAACTACTGCATTAATGTGTTCGTCAAATAAGAGTTTGCTATCAAACGTAACGCCCAGATCTTTTATCTTAGATACTCTAGTTAATTGTACATTTTGTAGCGAGTATTTAAATTTAAGGACATTAGGTTTACGAGTAAAAGAACAGACGTAGCATTTAGAAACATTTAAATCGAGCTTGTTGAGTGTGCAATAGTTTTGAAGTCGGTCTAAGTCATCTTGGAGGCGGGCCGCGTCGACTGCGTCTTTTACAGGGTAAAGAATTTTCATGTCATCCGCGTATAGCAGTATCTTTGAGTAAGTGAAACATGATGATATATCATTTACCATTATTGTAAATAGTAAAGGTCCAAGTAAGGATCCCTGAGGGACACCAGAAGGGACACTCATCGGCGAAGATGAGTACCCGCTGAGTACGACAGTCTGACAGCGGTTACGAACGTACGACGAGAACCACCGAAATAAGTTGCCGCGGATACCTATTCTTTGCAATTTTTCCATTAGGATCAAGTGATCTATACGGTCGAAGCATTTACGATAGTCAGTGTAAATAATGTCCACCTGAGAGGGTTCAGATATATGTCGAGAAAGATATTCACTACACAACAATAGGTTCGAAGTGGTAGACCTCCCTCTGAGAAAGCCGTGCTGGTTCGAGTCTAGACTGTTTTTAAGAGTTGGATAGAGCTGAGAGTAAACTAGCTTTTCCATGATTTTAGCAAATAAACATAACTTAGAGATAGGTCTATAATTCTCAACTACATTTTTAGGCCCTTTCTTGTGTATCGGTGTTATGTAAGCAGATTTCCAGACTGTAGGTACAAGGCCTTCGCTGAATGACCTACGGTATAAAATAGATAGGGGGGTGGTTAAGCTACTTGCACAGTTTACAATAAAAACAGCAGGGATGTTGTCAGGCCCTGCTGACTTGCTGAGGTCTAAAGATTTTAGTAGCCTAAACACGTCATCTTCCAGGACTTCTATATCGCAGATGTCGGCTGAAGAGGTACATGGCTGTTGGAGTATGGGCTGGGCTTCGGGATCCAATGACGTACTAGGACTATTAGCGAGGAAAGTAGAGTGAAAAAATTCACTAAACATGTTACATATCTCAATTCCTTGATCTGATGTTCTGCCATTGTACTGAAGAACGGACGGATAATTATTAGACTGGTTTTTACTCTTCACATAACACCAAAACGCGCGTGGGTTATCCTTAATACAATTTTCAATGTTAATTATATATGTATCGAACATTTCACTCTCCATTGTACGTGCACGCTCCCTTAATAATAAGAATGAATCGCGGTCGTATGCGTTTCCGTACTTTTTATATTTAGAATGAAATTTGTATTTTTCCTTAAGTAATTTAATCAGTGGACGCTTATACCACAAAGGATACTTACAAGACGGTGTGATAATTTTAGACGGTACAAAAGTATTACGCAAGTTGTAAAGAACATTGTAAAATAAAGACATTGCACCCTCAATACTACTACAGCCAAGTTCAGTGAGCCAGTCATATTTGTCTAGCTCGGCGCGAATTGACTGGAAGTCAGCATTATTGTAGAAAAACTTAGTGTAAGGAACCGGTTTTATGGTATGCAATTGTACGAAATCCGCTATAGCTACTAATGATTTATGGTGGGGGTCTTCGCTAACTAGGGGGGAGTCGCAACATTTAACTGTGACATTGTGGTTTGAGAATATTAAATCAAGCAAACGTTCATTAAAATTAAGAAAACAATTATATTGAAGCAAGTTACATGTATTAAAACTATCAAATAGATCAAATTGGAGCGGACCCTGTATGTTTCCTGGTGTCAGCGAAACACCATCGCTACTCATTGTCCACGAAACATTTGGTAGGTTAAAGTCACCTAAAACTACAAATTTATCAGCTACATTTTCAAGAACTATGTTTGTTAGATTTTCTATAAAGTTTGATAACTGCAGGGACATGGAGTTACCTGCATTTTGGTTACAAATGTAAACAGTGCAGATATGCATTTTATAACTAGACCTTGGTTTGCGATTGTGCAATGTTAATGTGACCCAAATATCCTCTGCAGAAGAGGACCACTCGTTACGACATTCAGCCATAAGTTCGCGACGTACGGCTATCAAAACACCACCTCCAAGTGACTGGTTCGTTTCACTGTACTTACGGTCTCGCCTCCAGATTACATACCGATCATCAAACAGTTCACAGCTCGAAAAAGTGTCGTTTAGCCACGTTTCAGTCAGACATACAACATCGTACGAAGCAAGGTTTAAGTTTCTATAAAATAATGAAGTTTTCGTACGCAACCCTCTGACGTTTTGATAGTAGAAGCTAATCGGCATCATTATAAACAAAAAATGTTTTTAGGCTTTGAAATGTTACTGAGAATAAGAGATAGCGTATAAATAATACAGAAATTAGGTAATTAGGCAGATAGATTATTGAAATGTAAGTGTAAATAATGCAGAAATAGAGTATTTGGCTGCGTATAATCAGCGCAATAGTATTAGCGGGTAGCGGCAAAAACAAGTGCACAACTGAACAGCTCACGGTAAGTGCGTAAAACTCAGCGCGTAAACAAGTTTGCAAGGCAGGGCTGAACAACATATGGTAGCGGATGTTTTTACGTTCATGATATGAGATATTGTACATACATATTTTAACTAATTTTGACAAAAGTGTTACAACAAGATTATTATTGTAGATAAAAAATATTTTTATAAGAGGATTCAAAGCTTTTTTAAATCTAATTCTGATCTTATATTGATCACAGGAGACCCCGCGTTTTTTCGCACAAAAATCTTGCATCCTTTGACCCATGTAAAAGCAAAGCCCCTTTCCTTTGCGAGAGCCTTTGTTTTGCTAAGAAGAATCTTGTTTTCGAGGCTAAGATGTTCGTTGACGTAAATACGGCTGTCGCCCAGTAGTCCCAGGTCGCCTGCAAGCGTAGTGCATTTTTTGGCCGCTGCTACAAAATCATCCTTGATGTACCTACTATGGATAGCTAGGACTATGCTCTTATTATTTTTATCAGTGCGCATAGGTACTCTAGCAATATAGTTGATCTGCTCCTTAGGGATCTTGAAGTTTATATGGGATCCTATCTTATTAACGACGTCAAACAGGTTCTCGGAGCTGGTGATAGGTTTAAGGGAAGGAAAACAAGAAAAGCAATGTTTTGTCAATATCCAACTACCAAAATTAGCTTTTAACAATGTCATGAACAGCAACTGATAAAGGATCTGTAACATTTTGTGTTTGTTTACAACTAAGATAAGATAAACACTTTCAAAAAAGTCTAATCTATTGATTGTTTTTCTCTGTCAAGAGGATATGCAGTGCTCAATTAGACTGGACAGAGATCATAACTGTGGGGATCTTAATGTTAAAATGAAGACAAATAACAACTATAAGAATCCTTACCAAAAGGTCGGTGACATACTTATGTCCTTTGAAATTTCGTAGGTAACTATGAGAATTACTGAATATTCATCATGCTAATTTGTGAGTAACAAAGGCATGACCTTCATTTCTGGCTGCAACTTAAGGCTCAGCAATTATAGAATCCACAATGAAAACCATCTCTGTGGTTAATCTCAGTGGTTACCTATGAAATCATAAATGCACAATATTTGTCCCTGTTTGTCTTGCACTTGGTTCAGTATTATTGCATTTTACCTTTGTTCCATTGTTTGTAGATTCAACATTAAATTATTTGCATAGACATTTATACAGTTGTAATAATGCAGTATTTTAATGAGTTATTAGAATGTACTATTGTATTTGTATATGTAGATAATCATGAATATAACATTTTTATGTATGCAGCTATTTGAAGAAATCTCAGTTTTTTTGTTGATATTAGTTCCTTAAAAAGCAGGAAACTGCAGTAGACATACAGGGTTAGTAAACAATCTGAACTGCATGCTGGGCTGATATGGATAAAAAAACAGAATAAAATTAAAAAGTTATAAAATTGTTATTTTATATTTTCCACTAGATTTATTAACCATGGTACAAGATGTGTGGTACAAGATAGAAAATGGTTTATTTTCCCTTTTATTAAGGTATCAGTTTTATGATTCTAGTCCAAGTTCAATCCACTATTTCAGTCTGTAAAAATAACCCTGTATAAGTTGTTTTTTCCCACTTCTATCATGCCTGTAGCATAGTTAGTTTCTTGTCAATAATTGTCTGGGTTTGTCACTTTATTGTAAAAGTTGATACATCATTCAAATGCTGGTAGCTAAGATGAATGTATTTCATTTCAGGAACCAAATCTCGACACCATAGTTGACCAGCTCGCCATTCGACTGCAAGACATTAAGGATCAAGAAGGTACAGTAGGTATGCCAACGTGTTCCATCGAGCAAGCAGAAGCTGTCCGTCGATACTACGCAGCGTTCCCGGCACTGACGAAAGGAGAAACTTCACCCCTACAGTACTGCCTTCCACCGCCCGCCTGGTGCAAGAAACAACCTGCCAAAATGCAGAGTCCGGATGTGAAAGATTGGAAGAAGAAGATTCCCACCGGTAAAGAGCGTCGGAACTCGTATCAAGGACAACGCAAAAGCAAGAAACGCTGCAACGGGTACAGTAGATCTTTTGAGAGCAAGGACAGCCTGCCTGAGTGGGTCACACACGAGGGGATCTGGGACATGGAGGCGCAGGATCCCGTCCGCGAGTTCATCCGCGCCATCGCGCTGGACGAGGGCTACGGCACCTGCGAGAATACCGTCACAGAGGACATGCAGGACGTGCGCGCGCTGGAGCCTGCCCGCGCCGTGCCCGACTGGGATGACGAGCTCAGCCTGCCCGGCCCTTGGGCGCTGTCTGCTGCGCCGCCGCCGCGCACGCTCGAGCCCTCGGACGAGGAGCTGTACGCGCGCTTCGAGGCCAAGTTCGACAGCAGTATCGAGGCGCTGTGGGGGCAGAACACCCCCGACGACGACTACCAGGAGCTGCCGATCGACTTTGCCACGCTGCTCGCCTCGCCCTCCGACCGCATGTTCGCCCCGCCCGCCCCGATCCCGCCTGGGTATGCCTGCTTGGGCACGCCGCTGCCATTAGTGGACTCGGTGTGGTCGTGCTCCCCGCCGCTGCACTTCCGTCTGCGCCCGCTGCACGTCACCTCGCCCCCGCCGCCGCAGCACCTGCCCCGCGCACCGCCGCCCCCACCGCCCCCGCCGCGGCCCGAGCTCGAGTCCTTCGCGCTTTTCGAGGAGGACGAGCTGTACGAGGCGCTTGCGGGCGTCGCGCGCACCGTGCGCTCGCTCACAAGGATCAATCACAGCCGTGACGCGAGCGGCTTCCGTGAGGTGCCGCCACGTCGCCGCGCCGAGCGCCAGCCCGTGCTTCCGCCCCGCGAGCTCATTCCCCGCCGCCCGGAGCCCGAGGACGAAGAGCGCGAGGACCTGTTGACGGCGGCGCGTACGCACTTTCGCCCCATAGAGCGCGAGCCGGAAGCGGAGGCGCCACGCTACGCGGACGGGGACACGTTCGACATCCGCGCCGAGCCCGACGTTGTCGAGTACCGGCGCAGCGCGTCCGGCGATATGTACATCGGTGCAGTGCGCTACCTGGAATGTAGTGAAGATCTCGGCCCGCTGCGCTTCGCGGTGAAGCAACTCGACGTGGGCGTGCAAACGGAGCTTGCGTGCGACGACTGTGCCTCGCAGGCCAAGAAGATGCGCGTGGCGGGATCGGGCGCCTGCTCGGCTTGCGCTCCGCGCGCTGGTTCGCCCGCGCCTTTGGCGCCCGGAGACTCGTCGCGCGACTGGGAGGAGCTGCTGGCGGACATCAGCGCGGCGCACGCGCACTACGCGGCGGTGTGCGGCGGCGCAGCGGGCGAGGCGGGCGCGGACCGCAAGCGGCGGCACAGCGCGGCGCTGCGCTGCGCTCGCCGCTGCGCCCACCCACACGCGCGCTTCCTGCCCTGCCAGGCGCTCGACCGCCCGCTTACGCGCTAATGCCCTTCAGGCACGCGTTTGCTCCCATACCATCGGAAACGTTCCTAGGGCCCTTCTTTGAAATACTAAGTTTCTGGGGACACATCTGGGATCACACGAAACGAAAAACCTTACCACCAAGTTGCTGCGAACACTTTCGTTTCGAATAAAAGTATATGTCAAAATCATTACGGATCGGTCGTCTATAAACTTCGTGTTTCAAAGTAGGCCTGGATTCTTCATTCAAGTGCTGATAGTTAGACCCAGGCTCCCTCGTGAGCCTTTCCATGAATTAAGTCTATCATAATTTACTCCTATCAGCAATTGGATAAAGGTTCTTGGATAGTTTTTGCACTATCTATATTTACGCCGGCTCTGTCTGTTTTTAGTTATGTAAATTGATACCTACTGTTGATTATCATTTATCATCTTATATGTAGATGATGGTACACTTGGTACATGTATGTTGATTATCATCTTATTCAATTAACCACGTCAATAAACTTTGATTTTGCATAGGCCAATCGTAAACCCTAGTTATGAATCGAGCTGATCTTCCCGTATTTGAGCTGACGTAAATATAGACAGTTGCATCGGTGGTTATTATGGAAGATTTCGGCTACCGCTCTCGTTAACACAGATGCCTTATGTCGTTTCAGTCTGTATTTAATCACTTAAGATTGAAGTAACTACAACATACTAACCGGAGACGTAACAGTAGCGGTTTCTAATAGTAAACTCCTCAAGTTATCTGTATGCTTGAGCGGTAACCGGGTTTTCCGTAGAAAGGTCACCTGCTCATTTCACGCTGAGTATCAGTATGCCACGTGCTCTACTCTATTGTCAGTTGTGACGCGGCGGAGTGACGTAGCGATATGAACTTTGACTCTGTGGTTGCGTAACGGTACCGTCGATGCTGATTCCTTGCATACACAAGCGTAGGTGCACAGAAAACTGCAATCCAAGTCGAAAAGGAAACATATTTTTGCACGAATCCGTACGGTTACGTAAATACTGTGTCAAGGTAGTCTCGATTATTTCCATTATTGAACTATGTACCGCAACTCTGTATATATTTATCGGCCTTCGAATGATTTTGTAACTTGGATAACGGGAAACTATGTAACAGACACCGTTGCAGCGATCGCTGTCGAAGTTTTCATTTGATTGTTCTCAAGTGGCATAAGGAGGTTGTTAGCAATAATAATAGGATTAATTAGCGAAGCCTCGTCATATGCACATGACGCAATGAAGGCGTGCTAACATATCTTATGAGTGTAGAATAAAGTGTGGTGGAGCTGTAAAGTAACATTAATTTTAGTTCAATGTTTTCTTTGTAGAGATTACAATAATATTGAATGTAGGTATGTTTTTTGGAATGCTACCCCTTGTGTGCGGTGATTTTAATGATAATGAATTCATTATTGTTTTTATGTTTGTCTTTTAAATCTTGGGATATAAGACCTCAAAATTTTGCTACAATGAAGTCGCTGCTTACACGTACTTAGCAATCAATAGCGCAGCCAGGGATAGCATTTCATGTAAAGCATAATAGGACGATTCTTATATAATTCTTAAAGTAATATCGTCCCCAGTTGTTTAATGATTAATTTGTTAATATAAAGGTATAGGTAAAACTGGTATTTTTTTGTTAAAATCTTTTTCGTTTACGTTTCTGGCAAAATGTTCTTTCAAAATTTTATACAAGTAAAATTTTATTTGTTACTACACTATTTATAGGAGGAGAGGTGATTGATTTGCGAAGAGGATACAACTTCATCGATCTCGGATCTTTGGTGCGTCTTTCGATCGATATCGCGAAAGATGCACCCACGATCGACGAGCTCATTCGATAAGGGCCTTATGTAAAACAATGTAATATGTTATATTGAAAACATTGGACATTTTTATGGTTCGTCCAATGTTAAATTTACACGCGGCGATTTTATTGATTAGCCGCATTATTTAATGTAGGGTAGCGGATGAACTCTGCGGCTTGCGTTCTCGCCCGCAGTGGTCCGAGTAGCGAGGGTAGGCTTCCGACTGTAGGAAGGTTGCCAGTGGGCGCGCCAGATGTTGTTAGTCGGCCCAGCCCACTGGAGATGTGAACGAGGACAATGTTAATCGTTCTCCTTCATAATTCATTGCCACCGTTCGATCGACTGATCATTTTTATGCGAAGTATGATGCAAATCCAGCTGCGATAAAGGCTTGACGGTGGCAACAATTAATTATAATGTAAAATAACTTCAGGGGTACCATTGGTCGTGCTTCGAACCCGCGTAATCTGGAGCGGACTGTTGCCTGTTAAGTTGTGTGTGGTTCGGGGTTCGGACGATGGTGCGCTGGGACGGTTCACGTAGGCATAACTGTTAGTTCATGTAAACATAAGATGTTTATTTAACATATATTTTCATTCTTGTATGGGGGCAGATTGCGGCGGACCAAGTAGCCGGCACAGCGCCTGTTAACCCGAAGCCCTAGCCTCTGTGGCGACTGCTTGGTCCGCGACCCCGCTCATACCTTATTTACTATTTTATTGAAAGCCTTGCCTAGTTACATTTCTAAAAAAAATAATTTCATGCATATTTTGCTACTTTGTGTCGTGTTTTATATATTATTTTTTATGTAGAGTGATTTACTTCTGTTTGTTATATTATAACTTAATAGTAAAAAAAACATACAAAAAAATTGTATATGCAATTTTTGCATCGGAAAGGCTACTGTATATATTTAGTATATTATTGTCCTGTTATTGTGTAGATTTTTATCAGTTCTTTGTTTTGTTCGCTTAATCAGTCTGCCATTTCAGTATATGGAGTATGGCATATATTTTTCTGTCAACACTGGCGTCTACCGGTGAACCTGAAGAATAAAACATATTCTACATACTGAAGTGATATCTAAAGTTATTATCATTAGTGAGGTTGGGTATCTTTAAATTCATAAATAACTCTTCATTTTGCGTTACCTAAACTATATTTCATTTTCTGTCATAAGTTCATAACATATTGTACTTATCCATAAAGATATTCGCTAAAGAAGACCTCGAAAAAAGAAAAGAAAATCCAAAAAAAAAATGTAAGTCTAGAATCAAGTTTGCATAAAGATGTTTGATTAGATGACCAATCTAATGATTATGTGCTTATGCACTTGATGATTATGTATCCTGAACATCTGAGGATTGTGAGTTTTTGACAACCGTGAATTGTTGTAAAAACGGAAGCTTGCATCGGTTAGATCACGGGGCCCTATAATAACATAAGCCGTTGCAAGCTCTAAGAGCATTCTCACACGGCGATATTCATGAGGTACCTACCGAGGCCACCTATTTGGCGTCTTTCGATTCTTACTTGCGTAGGATAATACGCCTGTGAAACATTTCGCTTTTGAAAAGCGTCGTGTGAGAAAACTCCCAAGTTCAATGCTACATCAATGTTACTATTCCGACTCTGTTTTATCTCGCCGATAATTCCTTTGTCGGCTAGTATTATTAATGCAGCATTAGGTACCTTCAGAATAATCAGCTGTTCCAATCAAACCTACTTTAGCCAAGTGACGCTGTAATTTTGAAGGAATCCCACGAATAACAATTTACCCGTAAGCCACAGTAATATCTTGTCAGTGGTTATAAGAGCTTCTGTTATCATTTTTATTTCATCTTACTAATAGCCGAGTTTAGTTTTGATACACAATTTGTAAAAGAGGAGAGCGAATATCACTTTGAATTTTGACACGTAGCAAATCAGCACAAGTTTGTATTGAAATAAAGAGAAAAAAATAAACTTGAGAAAATGGTTTAGTTTGAAAATTTTCGCTCTCGTCTAATAAGGCACGAGTACGTGTGAAACCGATAGCTCTGTCAGCCTTGGTTACATGCAGATTCGTATCAAAGATATCCTAAAGATTATAAAATAATATCGAAGAAAGTTGAATGTCTACAAGATACGCATGTTTCATGCGAACTGTTTGCAAACCAGCAATACAGAACGAACATTTGTGTCCATATAAATCTTGTAGATGTTAACTAAATACCTAGTTTTCTTTCAGATTTTTGTTCTTTCGTAAATTGATAGAGTTGCATGTTTCCACCAGGGTAGGAGCACTTAAGTATAGGGATTTCTTACACATTTTATTGTTTGAATGCTTGTAAATTCGTGCACTTTTACTGAATTATCTTTGTATAAATCCATTTTTTGCTAATATCAAACCCGCATTAGAATCGCGCGCTGTTCAATTATGAAATATGTTATAGGTAGGTACATTCGTATTCGCCATGTACTGTACCGACGCCGTATCGTATTTTTTTGTAGTTATCCCTGAAAATAGTTACCATTTTCATAAAATTAGTAATGTGCTGCTACTCTGGTTCTTTCAACCTGTTGGAAATAAACATAAATACACAATCCACGACTTATCTTTTATTTCTATGTTTAATGATTCCTATCCCAATTTCTATCCATCCAAAAGAGGTAAGATATTATTTCGATTTCGAATCAAATAGTTAACAATTAATTCACATAGGTGTTTATTTTTCCAGAGTAAACATCGAAGCATCCAAGGGTGCTTCAGTGGTAGAGTTGAATTAGAATAACAATAAAGTGGTGGGCGAAGGCGCTACTCAAAAAAGCCTAAACCTGACTGTGCCATGCTCCGTCCCTGTCGCCCTCACTCGTGTGAAAGAGAAGGCGCTATACAAAAACCACCGTTTACACTTTCATCTATTGAAATGCACGCGGAGCCTCGATAGGAGTGAGTCGCCGATTCACAAACTGAACCGTCCGGTCTTATCGTCGAACGAAAATAATAACTTGAACTAAACGGACATTTGAAGTGATACGGACGATCCCTGTGAGTTAGTGCTTCAACTTCTGAGCTGGGTCATATTCTACGAACCTCGAGTGATAGAAGGTGAGAGCTTTTATTTATTTATTTTTAAGAAATCGCTACAAACAACCTTATTTGCGGCGGCATTTGTTTTCGGTCTCCCAATCTAAGTTTTTAAACAGATTTGTGTGGTATTGTAAGAAACTGAAATAAACGTGGACTTGACTGTGTAATCTGAAGACGGTATCTTTTGGTGCGCGGTCGCAGCCAAACAAGGCTGGTTAGGTTACAGGACCTGTATATTTTTGCGATAATGTCGCTTTATTCTCACTTTACTTGGTATTTTTGCTGGTTGCACAATTTGGTAGGTTAAAGTACCTATAGGTAGGTAATTTTTGTGCCCATATTTTGTTTATGTGTGGGCTACCCCTGAAAAACAAAACAGACATAATTAAAAATAGTTATGTAACTACTGAAAACAACTTTTTTATAACAATAATTTAATAACATAAAAACAAAATACTGTTTGTATATAATTAAATTAATTAACTACTGATATGATTCTGAAACTCTTATCAATCAAAGGTTGTCTTTATTTAAGTTTTATTTATGTATTTGGTTCGATTCCCGCCTCGGACATATCTTTATAAGACCTGCGGGTATTCGTTCAGTGATCTGGGTGTTTTCTTTGTAACTATAAAAAAACTATTATGTGTGTAATATGATGTAAGCATATCAGTTATCTAGTAGGTATAACGCAGGCTCTACTTACTTGCGGGGCTAGATGATGCCGAGTCAATTTACTACTAACTTACTTTATTTTTTATTTCACCATAAAATACCTATACAATAATAAAACATTAAACTAGAATATTAATGTCAAAAGCGAGCTTAACCCTAAGAAGAGTTCTCTTCCAGAAAATCCTTTTTAGATTAACTATATATTTATTAATATATTGAGGTACATTATTACCTCCTTTTTTAGCCTGTTTCGTCCCACTGCTGGGCAAAGGCCTTCCCCAAATCTTTCCACTCAGTGCGGTCTCCCATTATAAGCTCCTAAGTTAGATTATTAGTAAAGTCATCAAGTGGAACTTAAGGTACGGGACATCTAGACTAAACTAACTATAATTAAAGGCTTAACGATCGCCACTCTTAAAACAGTTACTGTATAAGTCCTATTTATGGCAATGCTAAAGCAATAATATTGACTTTTTAAACGCTGCAGATTACGCCTAACCACTTAGGGCGCATTCACATAGCGAATCCGTTTTTACAGGCCGTTTTTAGCGTTCCGTACCTTAGAGTGAAAACGGGACCATAAATAAGGTTCCGCTGTCTGTCCGTCTGTCGATCCGTCCGTAAAAGGTAGACTGCAATGTTCACAGAATATGTACCTATTTATTTTGCCGCTATACCAAAAAATAATAAAAATAAAATTCATGGGGGATCCTATAGTAGTCAACAACTGCATACGCCATCACGGAAAACAAACTGACACTGTAAAATTGACGCTGTGTCAATGCGCCTTTACAAGTCGTCCTCAATTTACCATATAAGGGGTCTATCTGGTCTGAACTGAAAAGTGCAGGTTTTTGGTTTTTACCGCCATAAAATTGGCATAATCTATGACAGCGTACAAGATCAGCTTTTATGGTGGGTTTCTAATCTACATTTGTAAGAACTGGTTTATGCTAACAAATAACGATTTATTGATATGTGACACGAATGTTTATATGGGCTTGATTAAGCTATTACTATTTTGTCTAGCTTTAAATAATATCCCATTTTTTTTACGATTCCGGCGGGACTTGAATCCGCAACCTTCCCTCAGTCTAACGCTCTAAGCAACTGAGCCACGAAATCAAGTAACCGCTGCGAATTTTTTTTGTAACACTACGGGCGCTCTTTGCACAGGGGAAACATTGTGAAGTTCATCCAAACCCGTTCAACGGATAAAGTTACATTTAGTTAGTTTGAGATTACACCGAGTACGATAACTTACGCACTATGCTAATTAAAATAAATTAACAACATAACCTTAGTCTAGCTTTCTTAGGTAAAAGTCGAGGCTCAGATCAAGATGGTAGGGTATGTAGAGTTTTGCTTATGAGACACGCTAATTAACTTTCTATTACTTAAGACATCGTAACATCACCTAAGGATAATTGATAGAAATTAATTGGAAAGTTTAATCTTTGGGAAAGCTCGCTGACAAGATTTTTGCTGAATCAGTTCGCGCTTTGAAACCAAATAAAGTTTTATAAATATAGCCTGAATTTACGATTTGTATCTTCGATTGCTCAAGATGGTTTTCAAATCCAGACGATACCCAATTATAATTATTAATACCACGGGTATTTAGCGCGTTATTTACCACTCCTATTTACTCCAGTCATCCCGTGATCACGACAGTTTGTAAATAACGCGATACCCACTCAATTTAAATACCGGTGTCTTCAAAACCATGCCTACAAATCAGGGTTTCTTTTATGGAATATAGTAGGACAGTCTTTCAGCGCCTAGCTGGTAAGATAGCTAGATAACGTCTATCGCACCATCTCGGTCTTTCATCTTGCTAATAAGAACGTCTGAGTTGTGGCCACGGTCGTGTAGGTAAGCCCTTGCATGCAGTGTTTTGAGCTTTATGCCTCGAGCCATTTTCATACAAACGAATTGTAACTTTTTTATATAGCCTCGTCTCGTTCGATAGCAAGTGCATTGTAATTTGGCGCTAAAAATAACAGATTTAAGGTACTTATAGTTTTTTAAGTTCGCTTAGCTTAGAAAAAATATTATCATCATCATCAGCCTATATTAGTCCACTGCTGGACATAGACCTCCCCCAATGAGCGCCATAGCGCCCTGTCTTCAGCTTGACGCATCCAGCATCTACCTGCAGTCTTTCGCAGGTCGTCATCCCACCTGGTCGGAGGGCGTCCTACACTACGTTTACCGAGTCGTGGTCTCCACTCAAAAACACGTTTGCCCCAGCGGCCGTCGGTTCTTCGCGAGATATGGCCGGCCCACTGCCACTTCAGCTTGCTAATTCTCAGAGCTATGTCGATAACTTTGGTTTTCTGTCGGATGTATTCTTTGCGAATCCTATCCTTTAGAGAAACTCCGAACATAGCTCTTTCCATAGCTCGCTGAGCGACTTTGAACTGGTGGACCAGCCTTATCGTGAGTGTCCACGTCTCAGCTCCGTAGGTCATAACGGGTAGGACGCACTGGTTGAAAACTAGAAAAAATATAAGATTTAATAAATGCACACTCCTCTCCAAACTCTGGAAGTTGTTGAGATGATTCCGCTTACAATTTTATGGTTGACCACGCACGACTGTTAAAAATACAATTTCAGCAGGGCTCTACCAAAATATGTATCGATGTTTTAGCTAAGATAAACTTGAATCTTTTGGTAATACTTACCCCCCGAACACTTCCTTTTAACAAAATTCCTTTAAGACTGGCCCAAATCGGTTTGTGTTTTAGCATTCAGGCTCAATTATAATTGTCAAATTATGACTCGTTCAGTTTAGGTAAACCCAGTACCTGTGTAGTAAGTATATTATATCTGTGATAATAATAATCAAGTGATATTGTGGTCAAAAATGCCTATAAAAAAACCTACTACCTATCTTGATTAATTTCTATACATATTAGACAAATAGGTTACTTTTGTATGAAAATAGCTTTATCAAACAAGTTCTGCATACAGCATGGTCAGTAATTACCACCATTGTCTACACCGAGCCATAAACTCGACTGTATTGAGAGATCTAAGATAGAAGACTCTTATGTGGAAGAATAGACGGCCAATTAAATTAAATTGTTCATGTTAATTTAAATAAATAATGCTGGACAATCCAAACAGCAACATCTAGTCCGCTAAGCAGAGCTTGTGTTATGGGTTCAAGATGATTATATCTTAATCCAATAAATTACATTGATACATTTTTTTTATTTATACAAAGAAAATACCCAGATCATAATATTTGCAGATCATACAATAATTTGTCCTAAGGCGGTAACCTAACCCGCAACCTCTTGCGTCGCAGGCGGACCTTCGGTCGTCTAGTGGCTGTGATAAAAGCTAAAGCTTTAGAAAACTCTATTTTATTTAGATTATAGCTTTTTGAGAGCATCCTATTAGGGAAAATATTCGTGGCCCAATATTCCCAAGCTCGCTTAAATCAAATAAATTATCCAGATACACATTTTCCCTTCTAGGGTTCGCTAGGTATTCGTTGATCTGATTATCCTATTCCTAACGAAAACAGAACAAAGCACTGTAATTTCAAATGTAGAAATCACATAAATTTTCCCATTGCGACATCCGACTCGAGATCTAAACGCTGGTGATATAGTGCCGATTGTTATCGCAACATCCTCTGTAGAACACAGATCTTGGCTAATAGACATCGTGTTTTGGGCATTAGTTCGTTTTCTTGACCTCCGAAGGATCCTTTCACTTGATATAAATTAGTTGAAGAGAGTTCGCTGCTTTTTGCCCTTTTTATGGCTTTGCAAAAGTTATTCATATTAAGGTTTTTGCTATTATAGAGCGGAAGCCTCACACAGAAGGTAATTTTTAAGAAATTTAATGTTTTCCAAAAAATATTTCAACTTCGACGGGCGACCCCGCAACCCTCAGTACCTATAACGGTCAAGTGACGTTTTTGGACATTATTAAGTTGTTGATATATTGGTCGAAAAATTCTGACTGAATTCCTGAGTAAGAAGACAATCCAAAGTTATTGTCATCACGGCATTACCTTTAAAGGTTTTACAAGGGCTTTCGATCCGAACGTTTACTTTGAACCTGACCGCAAAGCTGCCAAGCGGCACCATTCTTAAAATACAAATCGTAGCACGGTTTTTACCTAACACAGATGTTCAGTCCGTGCGATACCCGATGCGAGATTATCTATTAGAGATGGATGAGTCACGATCGACAGATAGCTTCAAATCTCCCTTTGTCATAGCCCGCTGCCCAGCGTGCCCTGACCTTCGTGGAGTACCTACCTGGCGCTTAATTTATTGTAACATTCAACTTAATGTCTCGAGCAATAAGGTTTGTTTTGTATCTAGGCAGATCGGCTGGTTATGGTTGGTTGTCTTCGATGGCCTGGCGCCTTCACATCGTGCTGTACAATCCACATAATTACAGTCCATTTTTCTTTATTTTGCTTTGGGCAGTATTTCTCTAGTAATAAGCTCCATTTTTAAACGGTGACCACTGTTCTTGGAAGGCATTTTACAGCGATTTGATTCGTTGCTTTGTTGCGGACACAAGTTGCGGACTTGGAGACGAAGATATAATTATAATAATAATTCATGGCAATATTTCGGGTTTAGTTTGAAGTGTACTTTATTTTTTATTCGTATTATCAGCTTATAGATATTTTGATTTAACCTATAAAATAGAAGCTCTACATTCCTCAATATTATTTTTATAGATAGTTAGGCTGGTTCTAGCTAGGCTATTTAGCTACATCCTATATATGTATGAGTATGTATTGCTCTGCTACTATATACATACATACTAAGGTACATGATAGGTGTCAATATCATGCAGGCATTACTATCGAGTCCAAGTCAAACAGGTCGGACCTAGAATCAGTAATGTAACCAGGTAGGTACCTACTTAAATGATCATTTTATTTACTGATATACTAAGTACATACCTATCATATCACGTTCTAGGTATTGCAGCAATCAAATATCAAGTGCGGCACATTTTGATTAAAAAATATCCAATAGTTATTCTTGTCCACGGCTCCCCTCACCTCTTTATAATTCCAGCATGGACAAAGGGAGTTTTATCGAATTGTTTAAAAAAAAGGAAGCTGAATCTATAGCAGATACGTTGCCGGTTGGTTTGTTAAAAATTCTTGGACCATAATGAAATGCAATGAAGACCAGCTAGAGCTTTTTAACGCTAGTATAATACTCATTTAGTATTAGTATATGGGCTCTGTTATTTTTAACGCTCTTAGCCCGTATGTCCGAAGAGATAAACTTGTAAAAAAACCGATAACGAAATTTCTTATTTGTTTTCGTGCAAACGTTAATTTTATTCAAACGACAAGAGTTGCTTATGCTCTGCACGAAAACGAATCAGAAACTTTGATTATCCTTTGACCTTTCTAGTCCCATTCAGCTGTGGAATTATCAAGTTACATAAAAAACTGCATCATCATCCTCATCATCACCTTTAATAGTCTATAAAGATTGATAATTTCTTTGTACGAATCAATTATATCTGAGAGCCTGTTGAAACGTCGGGAAAAATAGGGAAATAAACGCGATAAATACCCGTTGTATTAATACTTATAATTAAAATGCTTTATTTTCAGGCTTTACGGGATTTTTCGTCGATTTTTTTTTCATACAATTAACCACGCCGACTTATGATCACCAATACATCTTGGTGATCGCAGACGCCGACGCATGATGTCACAAATCCAGATTTCCAGTACAAAAACAAAAGGGGATCGCGCCAGTTTTAAAAAATCTTATAGAAGGTAAATGTGGGTAAATAAAATCTAATAGGTTATAGGGTATTTTGAAATCTATCCCCGGTTCTCACGGCTCTCGATCCGTCAAGATAGCCACATATTTATCACCTATCGCTGCCGGCGACCACCATGTTCGTTGCCCGCTCGCCTTCACTAAAGCTAGTAAAGGCGTCGCTGTAGGTTCGAAAATTATAGATTGTAAACAGTGATCATAATATTTTTACTTAACTTATGATTAAGTTGTATTGGATATTACGATAACTGTCCTTCTGGTATAAAGTGCCTACAATTAAGTATCACTTCAGCCCGCGGCTTCTTACGCGCTTTTCAAATAGCCTATGTCTTTTCCCGGGAGGCAGTTTACTTTCCTGCCAGATTTCGTTTAGCCGTTTAGGCGTGAAAGACAGACAGAATTACTTTCGCTTTTTATAATATTAGCACGATATTTGTATACATATCTACGAATTTAAAGTCGCTCATAGAGCTTCGTAGACAACTGCTCGGAGTTTCTCTGAAGGATAGGATTTGTAACAAGTACATCCGACAGAGAACCAAAGTTTTCGACATTGCTCAAAGAATTAGCAGGCAATGGTTCAGCCATATCTCGCGAAGAACCGACAACCGATGGGCATAAACGTTTTCTTGAGTGGCGACGAATCGGAAAATGTAGTGTAGAACCAAAAAAATTCTGCTGGTATGTTTCGTTTCTATTCCTTCGATTACATAAGTTTTCTCTCAACTTACTCTTGCATCTCTTGATAGACCAAGAGCTGCAAGAGCCAGCTAAGAGATTCTAGGAGACCATGATTGTAATGAAGACATGCCACTTAGATGAGATGACATGCTATGATGGCATAGTTAGAACAGTTATCAGACCTGTAAAATTTCTAATACATACATAATAAGTAATATGAATGGTTCGGACTCTAGGCGAGATGGTCGTTTTGTAAGAAATTTGTTTTAAATCGCAGCAAGAGCTTATAATTGGCGACTTAAAAGAGAATGTGAACCGCGCATTACGAAATTAATTATTTCTAAATTGTTTTTACAGCCATGCAAAAAATCTAGTCATAATTGTTACCCAACTACGCAAGATTGTAATTTTCAATTGTTACATTTATAATCTACTAGCTTTTCCCCTTGACATCGCACGCTTTTCGAAATTCGGGATGGAAAATAACCTTTTTATTCCAGGTCTACGTAAAATGTCTAAAAATTGGAAATTCTATGCAAAATTTCAGGCAGATAGTTTTGGCGATGTCTTCGGCAAAACATCGCAAATTTTCTGAAACTTTCGCCTTTATAAATAGTTAGTAAGATAATATTCATGAGCTCATTTCTCACATTTCTTTGTGCTCCTAGAATAAGACCCCCTTTGTGCAATTTCAAGCTCGCTTCGACTTTATCGGAAACTAATAAATGGTCAATTTAATGGTGGAGCAAAAAATAAAATTGCAATAACTCCTTGAATCGTGCTTGTCTAAACAACGGGCTACCCTATAATTTACGTTGCTGCTCTAGATGGGTTAGCGCTACTTTATGCAGAGGTTGGACCACAGTTAAGCGTAGCTTAAGTTTCAATCAACTGAGGGTAGAAAAGAAAAGAAAGTATCAAGTTTTAATTGGGTTTAATGTAGGTAGAGCATAACACCAAACGCAAAGTTATTTGGCATCTTAGAACAATGCGTAATTTTTAAGTAAGTAACAACTATCTTTTTAACTATCAATTCTGTACGTGTGTTTGTCACCTAACTCCCTCATATGAGCGCCATAGCGCTCTGTTTTCAGCTTGCCGCATCCAGTCTGCAGTCTTTCTGTACGGCAAAGCAAGGTAAAATCTTCCCAAGCTAGCTCGGAAGTTCCAGCAACTCATTTAGTTCTAAATTATTGTCAGTAGCTAAACTCATTCCGTAAGCAAGACGGTTGGAATACCACCATAGTTTGTCCATGGCAACGACATTTTCTTATCTGCGAATCTATAGATGTCTATGCCACAATCTCTGTAATGCCTGTATGGAAATATGTAGTTCCGTTTCTGGTTGATAAAACAAACAAACGACTACAGAGTTGCTCTACAAAAACTGTAACACGTACTTTGGAAATTTTTAATTTAGAATAAACTCAGTCTTTCAATTCAATTGCAAGCCCAAACGCAAAACGTAGTTTTGCGTTATTTACTTGTTTATCTAGTACTAGGAATCTGGCGTACCGTTAACTATCTCAGTGTGAACCAACCTGCAAGTCTATGTGGATGTTTTTACAAGTAAACTCTACCTACGTACCTACGCTGTACTCAAATATGTCTAAGAAAGCGCCGATCATGTAGCATGTTATTTTTTACTGGTCGTAATTTTACGGGTTAATTGTGGCTCCGATATCTTGATACGCGTAATTTGCACGGTATCTTGAATTCAATCTATTCTGCAAACTGCTTTTGGCTTTACTAGTAACTTTGTTACTTTAATAAATCGCCCGGGGTTTGTCTTGAGGATTTTTATTAATGGACCTGAGCTCCTTTTAAAACAATAAACCTAGTAATGTTTCGACGATTTTTCGAACAAATAAGAACTAGTATTTACAACTGAAACAATATAGCAAGAGGTAACTCAACTGATCCAAATCAAATTATATCAATACCTCCTATAAATCGAAAACATCCCAAGACGCTGCAGGCTGCATTGCCCCCACTGTATGTCAATGCTGATGATTTTAAATCCAACTTTTTTGAAGAGTTGATCTTTGATTCTATATAGAAACTATTGTGCAACCTTGGCTTAATGTGGTGAAACTATGCAAAATTAGTTTTAAAATATTAAAATAACACGATTTATTTGAGAACACCAGAGGTGAAAGAACGGCCTCCAAGTCCAACCGCTTTTACAGCCATACAGCACAGACATCCGCGATTCGTCTCACGCAAGCTTGTTTTACTAGTTTTAGATGAATGTAGGATTTACGATATTCACTAAAATATCAACGTTTTATCATAGACCAGAATAATGCTTATGTTAAGACTGATTTTACTAAAAATAGTCCTTCACATAAAGATTCTAGTAGCCAGCCAGCAGTAGCCAGCACAATGCAGAGTGAAGGCCTTATATGCCATAGACACTGATACTTGCAAAAAAAAATTTATTTAACATTATGTACATACAAGTTGTATTAATTAACGTAGTTTTAGTAAACGTAGTAGGATATTGGTTTAAGGTTATTTTTTTATGATTCTTACGTTTCGTAGGTATGCCTACGTTCCGACATCAAGCTTTTCCTTCAATGGTTTTATGTATTTTCAAAGTCGTTTAAGAGAAATTAAATAGGAAACATATCTATGATCACTCGCAATCGAGTAAAATTCCCAATTAAAATCTACGTACCTACATCAAAATTAGTTCGTCCGTTTAGTTTTGAAGCTACCTGTTTACGTTGTAGTTAAAAATGTAACTAACAGCAGTTATTTTGTTCTTTCACATTCTTCAGATAAAAGGCAATGCCACCCTCACCGAATTACCTATTATAATGAAACCTCTCATCTCGTAAGGTTACTCAAAAGTTCAAACTAATTATCACCTAAACTGACTATACCCATCCGTCTTATCAACACAAAACTAAACAATAGTTCTTTCAACGGATTTAAACTGTTAATACGTTTCACACATTTAATTGGATTTGTTTTAACTGTTTTGTCCAGTGTATGGAACGTATTATATTTATTATATTTATATATTATCATACTTTTAATCTTATTTCCAGTTTCTATTTCTTAAGACTGTTGGTAAATCTAATGATCTTCCTCGATGGATAATGTAAGGTTTAGAAGAAATGGGGGGACGGGAACTTTCATCATTTTAAAAGTCCTACGGCTTTGTGAAGACGTCCTCTCCTCATAGGGTTTGTAGCATTTTAATAAGTACATTTAAGTTTACATATTTATGTTTTATTATAATTACGGTTTTAAGTCCTCTTCACATAAGAACCGATTCAGAACAAGTTAACTAGCTAAAAATAAATTGACTAAGATAGAAATCACACCTTACATCTAAAAAATGTTCACATTTATTATTTTATAGTTCCAAAAAAATGGCAATCTGAAGTCAATTCATTGCGTGTGAAATAAATACTCGTAATAAATGACTCCTCAGGGAACGGTCATTTTCTCGCATTATATAACCGAGGTATTTTCCAGGCATGCAGTAAGATGGGTCTGACGGACCAGGCTGTCAACCGGTGCTCACCGGAGCTGCCTCCGCTGCCGCCTCCGATCCAGCCCTGCAGCGGCTTCTTAGGAAACGTGAGTACCACCACATATTGGTTTTACTTCCACTTCTAATTACATACGGTTAAAAACAGTCAGATCTCCCCCGTGAACCATAACTGCTGGTGGCATGTCGTTGCTACACGCCTAAGTTGACGGCTTGATATTATGGCTATAGCATTGATCAAAATTTACTGCATATAACTGCCAGACGGATTTTGTAATAAAAATGTAAATGATAAAGATGTCGACGCGTGTGGCGTGTACCAATTGCATCTAATCCGGTGCCGTGTTGCAATAATACTTTAGCTATATAACCGGGCATACCGCACGACTGACCGTTCCATTTCACACGGGTTCTGCATTAGCATAAAGTGAAGCAACCAAGTCCACAAACCATCCATCTTGCCGACTCGCCGACTTTCCTCGACTTATCAGCCGGTTTAAGAGTTTAACGGGAACGAAAGTGACGCATAAATCAAACCTGGCCTTGGCTCCAACCTCAATGTATCGATAAGCCGACATGATCTACTGCAATTTCGTCGAAATCAACAAAGCTCCCCAGATTCTTACGCAATAGTTTGGTTATGAAACAAGTGATAGGTACCTAATATTATTCTATAAGTCTGCCGAAGCGGAGCATCGGTATCGCGAGTTAGCAATTTATGTGATGCGGGCTCGCCGGCGGCGGCTGCGGCAGATTATGCCCAAGCGCAATCTTCTTACGTCCATAAATTCCCTGAGCTGCTTCCTTCAATGAACGCTGAGCTCTTATTAGGAGCGGCCGCTGATCCGTGACTGTGACTCCGGGGCATATAAACATAAACAATGACAGATAGGTTGGGATTCTCGTCAGGGACTTGTTCTAGCACCGCTGGCGCCGACATATCGTAGCTATTTTCGAATATGACTGATTCGATTTGCCTCCTTGGACTAGTTTATTGACTTGTTACCTGTAATCATAATGTTATTCGTGAGACCGTCACGCCACGGCACCTATTAATTGTGAAGTAATAGGGAGAGAAACAATAATTATACAACTTGTTGCAGTTAGCTCGTAAGTTCGTTACGATCGACATCTTAGATGGTATCTTTGAGGCGTAGGTATAGGAACTGGATGGTTAGCATGTGTTACACAACTAGTATGCAAAGTTAGGCTTACGAGGCACTAATTGGCAAATGACTACCGTTACTGCGGCCCGCAGAGATGCACCAGAGCATGACCGAAACCGGTCCGGACTAAAAGTAGGTATTATTGGACTCATTCAACCTTAAAACTTTCTTTATACTTTACACATGCTTTCTACACTAGGTATACTAAGTGCCAAATAAGTTGGCAATAGAGGTCGTTTACCTCCTCCTTCACGAAATCGCAAAATGCATTGAAATATATCGCTATTCTGTCGCTTGCCATACAAACCTAAAACGATACCAGTGTTGCTAGACTATCGTGGTACAAGCGTTCTACGAATCAAAAGACAAACAACACAAAAAAAATCTAAATGGAGATAATTAGTCAGTAAAAGAATATTTACTAACTTATTACTCTTTCAATGAATTCGCGTATTTGAATGTTCTTAAATAGGTACCAGAATAATTATAACCGGTGATACTTGATTAATTAATGCAAATTACATTAATGAACGACTGAAAAGATATTATACATTGTGTTTAACATAAAAATGTAAGTCTAGAAAACGTTTATAAATTCTAAATAACATACTTAATAATTTTATGCGTAAAAATAAAAACTTTTCAAAGAACTGTAATAGGTACCCTAAAAATTGCAAAATTTTAAGTACTGCTCCATTTTGTGAAGGGGATGTGTCAACGCCCTGTATTGCCAAGCTAGTAAGTACTTATACCAAAGAATGGACAATTGCAAATGGAATAAACGCTACCTATAAACGACTCAGTGAGTTTGAATCGTTGTTTTTTTTTCTTAAAGGTACCCCACTGGCACAAATCTTTATCGGCTATTCCGCGACACAGTAACCGACGCTAACCCCTTACAAGGTTGCATACAATGGCACATGTAGCCAGAATGTGGCGTTACCTCGCATTGTCAGTTTTAGAGCGCACTCGTTTACGGACTTTGTCCACTGAGGGTAATATCTGAACTGAAGACAATGAAGGGCTATACACGCCTGACCTCCAAGATGCTTATTTGCCTTTTATTATAAAGAGCGAGCGGGCAGGATGTTCCAACAAGAAAGTCGAGACTTGTATCTTGGTGCACTTTTTGTGTGCAATAAACAGAGGATGTATTAATAAACTCTTCGTGTCTAGTGTAGGTTCTATCGTGCGCACAATTTTTCTTTGTCAGTTTGATGGGAAATTGCCGGAGTGCAGATTAACACGTAAATGGTGGTTTTTATTGTACGAGGTAATTGTTACCTTAGTAAGATATATAAGTTTACAACCTTTCGAGAATTATGTTCTGTAGATCTTGTCAAAGATTTCTTTAGGTTTATTACGTTACGTCCCGTTTTACATTTAGTAAGAAGTTGAGTTTTCGAATTTTATCAGTTGTTGTCATTTGTAATAAAGAGAAAAGTGGAGGAAACTGCATCATTGCACCGACAAGAGCTAGGCTCTTTAATATGTCGATATACTTAGTAATTAATCATTTGTATGGGTGCCACGTAACATGGTGTACTAAGCCGAAAGGGGGTGAGTTGATCCCCGAAGGGAATCAACTTGTGAATAACGATTTTGATAAGTACAGATTTTTTCTTCCTGTTCCTGTTCTATTTCATGGTCTCTTGCAATATTTTTTAAAATATTTTACACATGTGTTAGCTCGTTCTTTCAGCAAACCAGTGTTTAGTCATGAAATTATTCCAATAAATGATGTAAATCCTCTGAGATTTGAAAAGAATAATAATAATTTAAGAATACACGTAAAAGAACACGTATATTAATAAAAAACCTCATTTTTTTAAAATTGGTAGGTAAATTATGTTCAAAATTATAAAAATCCTAAAACAAAAGTAGTTTCTCTCGGAGTCCAGAATCATCCCCTATCACCTTGTTACACACGTTTCGTTGCACCCTGTATGTTAAAAATACCGAATATCATTTAAAAAGAAGGAATACTAAAGACTAAAGCCACACACGGTTTTCCGTTTACCGATAGGTACAGGCTTCAATTGACTATGCAACAGTACAAACGCCAATTAGTACAAAGTATCGACCAACTCCGCCATTCATCAAAGTCACTCATTTGTACCTCATCTGGGGATTGAAATCAACAGGTTTCTACGACGTAGGTCCAGGTGTATGATATTATGGTATCGCTGGCCTACTGCCGGTAGATAATTTAATTAAAATTTCATTGCGTTTTATACTATTTTCATTTAACTGTAGTTAAATGAAAATGGTATAAAACGCAATCAATGATTAATACAATTTACCACCATGAAGTTACAGGAAGAAACTGGGTAGTTTTGGGATATTATTTAATTTCTTAAATTGAGTATAAGTTCTCACTTTGGCCAGGATATATTGCAGATTCTTACATATCTATGTTTATAATAATTAGTACTACTGTCATTCTGTTGTCAATTCGATTCAACTCAACACGCATCACGTTTCCTTGGGTCGCGTGGCGTGTCAATAGTTTATTTCCTGCTTTAGGTACGGAATAAAAATATCGCAACGAAACAAGGTTTCATATTTTTAAGCAAAGTAAACTTGACACTTCGCCTTTCTCGCGATTAAATCTCTCAAGTCAGGTCTATTACCCAGAGCCAGCTAATTGCTTCCAGAAAGAAATCTTAACTTTCATCTTTTCCTCCAAGAAACGGCCGTATGCCAGTCGTATCATATATTATAGGTAAGTGTATCCCTTTCAAAAGCCCGTATCGGCTTTCAGTGAATCGTGTCCCAGAAATGAGAGGCAGTATATCTAAACATAACACGGGCCAAGTAGGCCACACGGCATTGAACCTGTTGACATACTTGAGGCCACAGAATATATTGTAGCACGTAGGCAGAGGTGCATTGAAAATCGCATCGTAAAATTGGTTAATAACCGGAGTAACCGGAAAATGAGATATTGTATGCATGAGATTCGTGATTCATGGCTTTATTCGGATAATGCTGGGCTAGACGAATAGAGGTTTATACGATAAGTAAGACGTTGGCTTGGCGCTGGCTTTATTGAGCTTTTCGAAGCGTAAGCCGTTTACACGGAATCCGTTGACCGGAGATTTGAGATGGCTATACTCGATGGCAGTAAAAATATATTTAAATCCCAGGTTAAAAGAATATTTTTGAGAAAATACCTACAGGGTCATGACTTCAAAATTACTCTCAACGATCTTACTTGATGAACTTTTTCGGGACTTTTTCAGGATAGCTTTGGCGATTCGTTATTGACTGGTTTGCGTTTAAGTACTTAAATTTAATAAGTAGGTACCTACCTAGGTACCGAGTACTATACCTAATACAAAGCACATCTTCCATCCACTACCCTAATTAGGTACCCAGTACCACACACCGGACACTACCATATCTCCATACAAAAGTCGCTAGCGCTACACTTGCAACTGTGTGTGTGACGTCTAAATGTACGCAATAAATAATACTGAGCTACGAAATCGTACAAAATATGGGTCAGTTTAGTCCAACTAGTTTCTACTATTAGTTTTGCTGCTCAGTTAAATGCTATTGAAATGTAATAGAGACTCCTTACAAGAATTGAATGAGGGCAAACAGTTAATATGTTATTTCTGTCATATGTTACACTGGAACACGACATGTTTTACGACCAGTAAAAGTATGAATACCCAGAAAATATAATAACCTCCAACTGGTGCACTTACATAACAACTGATGTTTTTGTCTAAACAATTACACAACGAACCATACAAAAGTTGAAGTGTACACAAATTGAATACGACAATGAAGCTTTGAAAAATTGATTTCTAACCTTTCAGGCTTTCGACCTTTCAAAAGAGCTTTCAAACAATACTTTCGCTGTTCTCGGCAATATGAAATATTGTTTATAAAGTACACGGTCCACTGCGTATTGATTTTTACGAGAATTTTCGATTATTTACGGTTATCCAAGAGTTAGCTTCGGCTTTTATTATTGTACGCGCT
This sequence comes from Eupithecia dodoneata, assembly GCA_947044415.1. Classification (NCBI taxonomy): domain Eukaryota; kingdom Metazoa; phylum Arthropoda; class Insecta; order Lepidoptera; family Geometridae; genus Eupithecia; species Eupithecia dodoneata. The sequence goes on along the minus strand of OX345665.1, from coordinate 10,024,921 downwards.
AAGTTAATATCCCTAAGTACTTGTAACTTATTGATTGTGCGTTTGTTTTTGTTACTGGTATAGATAAGCTCGTGTCTTTCTACCAAAGCGTAGATGGTGGAAGATGCATACAAATTACAAAAAATCTAACGGAACCTCGAATACATGTCGTCTGGTGGGTGACGCTATTCCCGTCCGTATCCTAAAACCCATATGTTAATAAATATTCACAGGAGGTCTTAATTTTTCGAAAAATAATGATCGTCAGTCGTTGTCGTTAAATACTCGTGATTAAAAATTATAGAGCCACATAAAACAGCGATAAAAAGCTGCTTCAAAAGCCACGTTTCGACGATTTAGTGTCCACCTGGCTTTATCAGACGGTCAGTATCTTCGGTCATCGATGGCAGTGAAAGCGTACAACAAATAAGAATGACTTCGGTGGGCATTGTGCTCGGATGAAAGTGGTAGAACACATGGTCTTCACACGCAGTCTCAGGTGATTGGTTTTGTTGATTCATTGCTTTATGGGCTCGCGGTGTTCGTACATGGTTGGAAATTACGTTCGATACAACAGACTAGTCATGTAGGTATTATAAGAAAGGTATTAATATATATTTTGATTTTTTTATGGTGAATGGATCGTCGTTTAACCACAATCTCACCTGACACGAAGGTCTAGAAGACACATTTTCACTGTCACATTATCTGCTTTCTCTGAAGCTGTGCCTCGCCTGATTTTATACATATAAATTTTTTTTTGAAGGACAGCCTCAGGCCGCGCCCGTTAAGTGTCCACCATATTTGATTGAAAGAGATTTCGAAAGCTCGAGCCTTGAGCCCTATCAGAGCGAAAGCGTTCTTCCAGCGATGTCCCATACACCCATATAGGATATCGTTGGAAGGATCCTGTCACCGTGTATTCGGTAGTTTTACTGCTGCTGTTTATGAGCAGAGCACCTCGATGACCTCCTTTCGAGTTTAATGTTATAGGCGGGATTGGGACTGCCTGCCGTGATGCTATCCGAGGGTCGGGTTACAGGCTGGCTTTGTTTTTGGACTAACAGAACTCTGGTTTTCAGGCTAAAATAGCATATTAAGGAATAATAATATGCTATTTTAGCCTGAAAACCAGCGTCGTTGCAGACCTCGGGCAGCGGCGGCAGCAGCAACATTAATATGAGGCTGGTCATGTTTAACCGCGCACTGGGGAAAGGCATTTTTTATCAGTTTTCTTTGTTTATCTTTTAGTTTAATTGTGACAGTTTATTTTATCAAGATTAATGTTTTTTAATGTATTTTTGGTTGTGTTTTCCTTCAGACTCTATGTGCCTTAGGGTGGTCCAAGCCCCCATAGTAAATTTTTTTTTATCAAATTTAGGTGTCGCCACCCCCTTCATTTGTTACACCTACCATTCCTATTATGTGTGAAAAATTTCGGCTCCCTATCTTATATACAAGGGGGTGCTCATTGAATTAGAAGTTTCTGACAAAAGTTCAGGAATTTAAGAAAAACACGTAATTTAAGGTTTATTAATATTCCAAGTATTTTAATCAAATAAGTATAAATAGTATTTAAAAGTGAAACAAAATTTGGTAACGAAGCAATAAATAACATAATATTAGTCGCAATCTTTCAAAACTATGTTTGTTAACTCCTTTTTCGATGAATCAGTAGAAACGATTTTACTGTTTTGTTCAACGATGTGAAGTAAAAATTGCTTTTCTTTCTCATTCTTAGTGAGTATCGTGTTGTAATCTTCAAATAGTTTAACGCCTCTCTCCGCTGTATCATTAACAACACGCAAATTTTTGACGCAGCTTTTACCTTGAAGGTAATCAACATTGTCATTCCAAGTCTCAGGAGGTAATTGCAAGAAAGAGTCCTTGATATCAAGAACTGAGAGCGTTTTCAACGTTCTTTGTGTTGCAAAAGCTTCTAATGTAACCTCTGACATAAGCTTAGCAGAAACTCCTCGTACTGAACGATTACCGTTAGAAGAATTTAATTTTTTGACAATGGCCTGTTTCTCATCATCAGACAACTTGTCAGAAAACAAGGCAAATGCAACAAGCTCATCTGATAAATACCATAAGTGACGCTGTAAGACACCCCTAGCTGCTATACCGATTTCGGAATCAATGGCTTCGTACAATTTTAAGCTCTTCCAAAGTAGTAAGTCATTTACTGGTGCATCTGCTGCCAAAGGCGCTTCGATCCAAATTTTGGTGTAGATGAGCACACCAAAACTAACAAATCGAACAATTTGTTTTTCTTCTCTCTTGGTTAGTTTAAATGCTTGTAAATTATTTCGAAAGAGAAAAATCTTCAAAGCATACAGCAATTTCGCCATCCAACGAGCATGATGAACCGGACCTGGAGCGCGCCAATGTATCTTCGCAGGTGGTTTGTTCAAAACAATCATGGTAAGCTTTATTAGCTCTTCGTAATCATCACGAACTTGATGTTTCCCAGATAGAGCAGTTGTAAGACTCTCAAGAGTATTCTGAAGCTGCAATCAGGTTCTAATTCTTGATTCGACACAGTCGACACCACCGAAGATGGAGCATTACTTTTAGCAGCCATTTCTCTCAACTCTTCGGATCTTTGTTTCCGTTTTAAAGAACGTTCTTTGACCTTTTCTAGTTTCTTGTCGATTGATGTCATAATCATCTTACGTTCTTCTCGTTGGTCGATGAGAAACGCTCTGTCTTCCGCAATTTTTATCACATTCATAGCACTTGCACGGGCAATATCAAAAAGTTTGTCGAGTTCTTTTGTAAATAAATATTCTCTTTTTCTTTGTGCTTCAGAATTTCTTCCTCTATTTTTCTTCAAAAGCAGCCAGTTCTTATGAATCTTAATCAGTTTAACAATGCAGTGATTTTCTTGTCTGGACGGAATACTCGATTTGTTCCATACTTCTTTAAGTTCTTGAATAAGTACATGCGCGGAATCTTTCACATTTTTGGATTCTTTCAATATGTGGTGATATCGGAGTAAAACTTGCCGAAGAGTAGGGAGTTGGTTAAGCCTCATCAAAGGCTCAACATCTCGAACCCCAAGTAGAAAAATTGCGTCTTTTTTGCGAGTAGTTGAACACATTTTGTTGCACTGATTCACTTCACAGTCTACTAAATATGTATCAAAACTGTTTTTATTTGTCTCTAAAACTCTTTAAAAGTTAATTTTAATATACATTTACTAGCTTAGCACATGACACTGTCCTATAACAAAAAGTAAAAATTAAGCACTTTACACAAAAAATTCAAAAACAGCACTCGATTGAGCACCCCTTTCTACTTGAGCTATCTCGCTGAAATTTTACTATGTTATTACTATTACTACGTGTAACAAATTGGCAGGGTGGCCAAATGAAAAATAAAAAAAAAAAATTTTTGGACCACCCTAATGTGCCTAATATTCTAAATAAAAACTTTTCTATTATATTGTGTTATTATTGGGAAGAGAAAGAGGGAGATAGGGTAGCTTGAATCTTGTAAGAGATAAAATTGAATAGGAAGACATTTATTTCAATATTAGGTTACAACAAATTAGACAAATTACAACTGGATAGTATTTTAAATAAACAATAATAATAATGTTGAAGGCCTATGTCCAGCTGTGGACTAAGCTGTTGATGATGATGAATAATGTTGGACTGCTATATAAAAAATATCTATCTATGTAAATGTATTCTATTAAGTCTGTCAGTCATGTTTGATAGACTAGATAAATATCTATGCGAAATTTCATCCCGATTCATTCAGTAGTTTTAGCGTGAAGAAGTAACAAACATCCATAAATCATCCATCCATCTAAACATCCGCACTTGCGCATTTACATTATTAGTGTAGGTACATACCTAATTGTTTATTTTTCAAAGCTACTGATCCCTCCATTTTCTTACTCCAATATACATAAAAGGCCACAATAAAAAATAAATTAGAGCCAATTTGCTACCATTGGAACAAGCTCGGCAATATAAATGGCGCAAATTGCATACAATGGTGTACCAACAACTGTAGACAAAACACTAGCTTTGGAACAAATGCGTAGATCGGCTGGTCGTGAAAGCCGTTGGCTAAGTTAGGGCTGTCACGTAAAAGCTTTTTTTTTAATATTTGCTAATGTCATTGGTTGTACAAAACTTTTAACTAAATAAATAAAGCTGGCTGGGCAGGACAATCTACATCATCTAGCATGATTTTATTTTTGAGTTTTCTAATATTTCGGCACAGTAATTTAGTGTTAATAACCAAGATAGTTTCAAAAGTTTTACATACAGAATATTGCATGCAATATCTATGTAAGTAAATAAAAAAAAACATAGGCAAACTACCTAGCTTATCTATATGAGACAAATACCTATGGTCATACTCTCCTAGTTACATCTTACTGGTTGATATGTTTTATGAGAAATATCCTCATTCAATAATGGGCCAATTCAATAATTTTTAATCATTGGCCCAGTCAAACATTGGCCTTTGGCAACCCTAGTCTGGTCGTACGATCTGTAACTCAATGAAGGCCTGCATACCACACTCACCCAGCGAAAGTTTATAGTATAATTGTTACGGCGGTCAAGTGCAAGAAAGCACGACGTAAATTTTAGAGCTTTTTCACCTCCTTACAAGTTTTACCGACTTTTTATTTTACCTCCGCACAAAGTTATATCGCATGTTTCGTGGTCGTAAACTTTGTAACACGTCGTTGGATGAATAAAGGTGTGTAATCGGCCTTAAAAATGTGAATTCGTAATGTTGTTTGCGATTTATGAGTTGATTATTTTTTTACGATAAGTATTATGCGATAATTAATATTGCATTAAGTATCTATATAATACATTAAAAATGTATTATAAAAATACATATGACGAGTAGGTAGATACATACCTAAGCATACCTAATGCAAAGATGGGAAACTACTACTCTATTTATAGGTATATTCAAATTGTATCTAAAAACAGATCATGTACTTCTAAGATAAAATAAAACTTCTAATTAATTCCTGATTCAACCTCTAAGCTAATTAATGATTAATTAACGCGTTATTAAACCGCACAAATTAAGTCATAATAATTAATATCACATAATAGTAAAATAAAAACGGGGTTCATCCCATTACTGCTACCCAAAAACCCAAATTAAATTAATAAACACAATAAAATGCAAATAATTGCACTATTGAATTGAATTGCACACTGTAATTGAATTACTTGACCGATTAAATGGAATTGCGCGGTTAAATCTCAGTTGTTTTAGTGTTATTACGGTTGCACTTGAAAACGCTGAACTGCTTTTTTGATAAGGCCTGTTTTCAATTAACACTTTGACTGCGATTTTTTTTCGACGACTGCGATCTTTTTTTTACCTAAAAAATTCGTGCTGCCGCTCTACACAACTGTGTAGAGCGGCAGCACGAATTTTTTAGGTGCGCATGTGCGGCGCAACACAGTTGTGTTGCGCCGCACATGCGTTTCGTTCGAAAAATATTACGGCTGTGCTGAGTCACACAGATCTGTATTTTCTCAGCCGCTGCGCTAGTGTAGATTTACTCATATTAGTCACTTGTAGAAAACACATACCGTGTGATTTCAGCAATCAAAGTGTTAAAGCCTGCGAGCGAGTTGTGGAAAATTAAAAAAAAAGTTGCAAAAGGTGCTTTAAATATGTCATAATTAATATAAGGAATTCTAAAAATCATGGTGGGTGAGTAGGTCATTGTAGGTTCTACTAGTACAATATTTGACTATTTTTGCTCGACCTTAACAATTAACGTCACTCTTGAGCCGAAATAGATGGATACTACTTGAAATGTTCAACCAGTGAGTATTATTAAATAGTCTTTATAACAACAAATAATATCAATAATAATAATTAGAGCTAGACATCGACCTCATACAAGAAACGTGTTTTTTGGTAATTTTTTTCGATTCAATACAGTTATGTAGGTACGATGGTACGGAACCCTTCATGTGCAAAACTGACTCGAACTTGTCCCATATTATTACCTTCTAGCACTTGATACATAGAAAGATAATACTTTTTCGCACACTAAACATAGAAAATATTAACAAAATAATAAATATGAAATAAGCGACAATTCGGTCTTAGACATCAGACATTTGTTTACTTAAACTTGTTAGTACACAATGTACCTACACCAAGATATAGCACTGTCTAGGGTACCAATACCAACGAATAAAAACTAAGGTAGGTACATGGGTCTTATCGCTTAGGTAGCTCTATACGTTAATGAAACTCACTACAATTTAAAGGAGATTTTTGATAATTAGATTATGCCTTATAAGTGAAGATATATATGATGCTTAAATGTGTAAAATAATATTTTGGTATAACTTTGAACCTATGTTAATATTATTTAAAAAAATATTGTATGTCCGAATAGGATTAAATTGTTGATACTATATTTTAATTATAAAACCTTCATGTAACTATGATTCACACAATTTTACAATAAATTTATACTTATTCTATCCCAGATACTGAAACGGTAAAGTGATAAAGTACTGTTCCGGGTGAGTACTGAGTATATACTACCCTACGCTACCATACCATCTGTTACTGTTATAGCAGAAAACAAACAAAGCAATAGCTCTCACGACCTTAGCTGGCGTAAATTACGTCTGCTGTACGTAAATACATCGCGAGCGAGCGCATAAAAACGTCAGGGGACGTCCACAATGCTTATTGTCTATGATGTCTAGGAGGTACGTTAAATGGAAGTGACATAAGATATAGACCCAAGAAATCTTTAGTAACAAAGAAGGTAACAACAAAATAATTGGAACAAATTAGAACTTGTATTTACAAATTGAAACAGTTGAGTTAACTGCAGACAAGGTCAGATGTAGATGGTCTCCAAAACTAAATTCATCTTAGGAATTGGGTAGATATTTTGAATAGAAATAATGAAAATTTCATAATTAAAAATTAAATCCTCAAAATTTGAGTACTTATGACTTTCTGCGTTACTAAAAGATGACATTTTTCTCTTCTATTAATTTTTGGCTGCTGTAGTCTGCAAAAAGAGTCTGAATTAAACAATTTACATAAACCTTACATCAAAAGTCTAACGCAAACAATTCCAGTTTGACTCAAAATGTTACCTACTTACTTAGTACGAATTCCATAATTATAATGGATTTATAATTCGAACGTATTCCTAACTTGGCTGCTAAAACAGAGGCTCTTCCAGTTAACATATCAACTTAGTCAAGGAAGCGAACTTGAACTCTTCCGCCTTCCGTGTGCACCCACCCGGCTTGGAGTTTAATCGTAACTTACATACATTGAAATGTATAAATTAAACAATAATTAAAATGGCTACATTAACTTATTCAACTTTTGCATGACCACAATTATAGTTGTACGAGTTATCGAGCACAGATGATTCGATCCAGAATAGTTAGACCCATTTCTTAACAGTTTGACTGCGACTTTTTTTCGACGACTGCGATCTTTTTTTTAACCTAAAAAATTCGTGCTGCTGCTCTACACAGCGGTTGTGTTGCGCCGCACATGCGTTTCGTTCGAAAAATATTACGGCTTTGCTGAGTCACACAGATCTGTATTTTCTCAGCCGCTGCGCTAGTGTGGATTTACGCATATTAGTCACTTGTAGAAAACAAATACCGTGTGATTTCAGCAGTCAAAGTGTTAAAACTTTTATAATGAAGTTCGTAGAACAACTGTTACCAACTTGTCGTAAAACCTTGTAGAAAAAAATCGTATCTAAACAAATCCTCTATACCTAGTAACTATAAAAAAAAAAACTCTTTATTTCGGATATCCATGGACCCATATTTGGTTAGTAAACACAAAAAAATATAATTATAGAGGGTTAGTAGAATTTAAAATTAAATTATAATATAACATGTCCCTTTCCCAGAGTGATCCCTATAAGAAAGATATACTTGCCGGGATCATTCTGCGAACAAGACATGCCCACAGCGGGGATGAATATCTGTCCGCTATGGTTTTCAGGATGCTGTTGTGGCTGTCCCGCACTCTGCGGATCAGGGATGCCGTTTTTTTGCGGAAGATGGCTGGGATCTGTTTGATACTCTGCAAACATCCCTGATGCACGCGGGGCAGCCCCAACATCATCCTGAAAATATTATATTGGATACACGCAACTATGCATAATGTCGATGAAGTGTAATAATATGGTAACCCAGAAAATAATAAACAAAGCCCCGTTTCGCTTTGATATGCCGATAGAAATCTTCCAATGCAGGATGCATTAGTTATATAAACCATCAATCTCAGAAATTAGAAATTGACTTTCTTATGCAGCTAAAAATAAAATGATAATGAAGAGAACTGATTTCTCGACACAATCCCAGCCATAAAAAGCACTAAATAATCATCTTGGTCAAATAAATTAATTCAACAGAAAACGGAGAACACGGAAACGACGAACAATGTCAAAGAAATGTAAACAGAGCGTTCGACCGATTGAAAAAATCTTTCACATTACAACAATCGAGCGATGGGAAACGAAACAGATAAAAATCGTAACTGATGGGTATGGCCCCAATAATGCCAACCTATAGCAATGTCGAAAATAGGTTACAATTTAGTTCTATTGTTCTGGTTGGGTTTCCCAAGACGTTTACCAGTAGTTACCACTGCTATTCTAACTACATATTATATAGTTTTGAGAGCGGTAACTATAGATTGAGGAATAGTACAATTGGTGAGCAAGTGATATCGTTGTCTTTTAGAACTTGTTAAGTTTTAACTCGCATACCTACTATACTAATAGCTTGCTCAGTCATCTATGAATGAAAAAGCTTTCATTATTACAAGCCATAGAAACTAGAATTCAAAATAGTCGTTGAATTTTGTTTAATTAGCTTTAGTTTTATTTTTACGTAATTTGTTAGTGTACTACCTTTTTCCAATAAATCATGGCAAACAGACAATGTTTTCGATATCCCGCGAAACAGGCGTAGCCTAGTTCGGGGGTCATTTTAAATCCTATATCCATCTTAACTAAAAACCACTCAAATCAAAGACTTATAGATAACTAATTGTAAGCTTTTTAGAAAAAAAAAAAATTAATACCAAGTATATCTCACCACCTGACCACTATGATGACCATCGACATCTTACCCTATCATGACAGATGCAATTCCCTGCCGTTCGGCTTTAGGAATTTATCTCCAATTTCCGGTATCTATGTGTTTTTACATTTTCAACATCTTTCTAAATAGATTGTGCTGTTTGTAGTTTATTAACCTCCATTCATAATTCCCTTTTTTAATTTTAATATTTTATTTTCGCTTTGTTCTGTTCGCTCGCAAAGCACTAAGCAACTGACCATTAGTTCACTATCCGTTGAAGATGTTCTTCAGTAAATCACCGAGAGTGCCCCGTAACGGTTCGAGCCCATACCAATAAACTAAGGGAAACAAAGGGAACCAACTCACAAGCTACAGTTAAGAAAAATACACGATACTGTTACAGAGTAATACTTATTTACATATGAATTGGTTGAACATAGTGATATGGTTTGGAAAGTAGAAGATATGTAGTTGTAATGTGAATTGATTCTGTGAGTTGACGTAATTTAAAATAGAGGTAATTGTGGAAATACACAAACAACCGGCCTTGTTCAAATTATAATCTGTTGCGTTTTGAAAATTAGACTACAGATTTAAAGCTATGTACGATCGGACAAACAAACGACGATGTGGTCTTAGTTATAGGATCTCGTGTACTGTATATTTGATTTTATGTCCACAAGTGAACATAGATCTCTCCTAAACGACGCCAACTTAAGCGGAAGAAATATTTTTTTCCATTAGCTTGATTCGTCAGAATGCTGAGCAAAAGCCAAAAAATTCAAATAAATATATTATATATACATATATCTTAAAATCTCGGTCTTTCGCCACATTGCCTATTGAGATGATTTTAAGATTATAAGTGGCACGATACAATCTATTGTCGAGGTGGTCCCTTAACACTTTGACTGCGATTTTTTTTCGACGACTGCGATCTTTTTTTTAACCTAAAATATTCGTGCTGCCGCTCTACACAGCGGTTGTGTTGCGCCGCACATGCGTTTCGTTCGAAAAATATTACGGCTGTGCTGAGTCACAAAGATCTGTATTTTCTCAGCCGCTGCGCTAGTGTGGATTTACGCATATTAGTCACTTGTAGAAAACACATACCGTGTGATTTCAGCAGTCAAAGTGTTAAGCACCTCAAAGGGCCAGATGTAATGTTGTCTAATGGAGTGATAGATACCCGTGAAGAAACGGCTACGGCTAAGTGTGTTAATACGGTTCTCGAGCCTATCATCCTCCCAGAGACTTTACACTGTACGGCACGATATCGTTTGGTATGTAACTCGATAGCTCGAGATTTCATATAATCAAAAGCATTTTATGTACAGCTTAGACCCGGATAACGTTCATAATTACGTTCAACTATTCAATGCAGAAGAACATTTATGAAGGAAATTATATAGATTAGGTGACGATTGCAGGATATGTTCTGTACTGCTATGTACTGTGCCTTCCTCTCCTTCTTTATGTTAACTGTAGTGTGAATAAACGCCTGTGAACTTGATTGTGTGTTACCTCCTCCCCCCCCTACCCCTACAGTAGTTATTAAATACAGAAAAGGAGGACTATTAGTAAAAAAGACTTGTCAGTCCATACACGGAAATCTAACAACATTCTCCATTACATTTGGGTAGACCATTTTTCTACTATCGGTTTTTTAATGGGTGTACTTTTTCATGGAGTGGATGGGCTACTTTCTGTAACATGGATTTTATGAATTAATATTATTTTTAAGAATATTTTTTTATATTTTAAGAATTTAATTATATATTTCGAAAACTGTAGATATAGCGAACTTAGTTCACTAGTGGTTACTAAAAGGTATTTTTTTTTTCATAAAATGCTAGTTTAAATCAATTTCAACCAATATATCGGTCGGATAGTGTGAAAGCCACTTCAAGTGTGTCAATACGGTACTCAGCCTATCATCCTGAGATTGCTCCCTTGCTTCCCATGACCTATGGCTACGGCTGATTGCGCTGCTCGTTGGAATGGAATCGATCTGGGAAATTAGATGCTAGGGAAATCACATGTTTGGAAATCACTAGTTTAAGAAATAAACAACTCTCTCTTGGCTCTCTTATGGCTCTACATGGTTTTTTGTGTTTAAAAGTGCAAAAGCACTCACTATTAAACCACAAGTTATTCTTAGAATATGTAACTTATATTGGTGATGAGAGCCCCAAATAAGTGTTATGTACTTTTTATGCAATAAAGTTTTTTTTTAATTTTTAAAATTTTCTCAGCTAAAATTGCTTTGACAACAGCTTCGATAATGTTGCGATAAAAAAGGTTTCTTTTCTTACAAGTACTATGGCCTAATGTACCACCTACACATTTGTTAAACAAATAGCCCGAAAATCCATACTAATATTACAAAAAATCTAAAGTCTGTCTGCCTGTCTGTTACCTTTTCATGCCTAAACAGTTGAACGGATCTCAATAGAATTTGAGAGGGAAGTAGATGGTATTCCGAGGACGGACAAAGGCTACTTTTTATCCCGGAAAAGAGCGTGTGAAGTCGCGGGCAATACCTAGCATTTAATACAAGATCAATTAATTTTTATGAATAGTTAAAGCAGAGAAAGTGACATCAATCATGGTCAAGCTCAATTACTAATACTATTATAGTATTACTGGAGATGTACTCGTAATTTCTAATTTATTTACATGTAATAATAGGGTTTAATAAATAATTTAATTAATTTATGAATAACTTGCATGTAACGGGTTATTAAGTTATGATAGCTCGGTACAATCTCGGGCAAAAGTCAATACAGTTTTTTGTTTTACTCCACCTTATTGTGGTGGCACAATATTATGCTTTATTAATCTTGTGGTATCTGGTAATGGCTACTTATCAACCAAATGCAGAAAGCACTCAATGAAGCCTTATTTTACTTGGTGTTTGCAGCACTAAAAGAACTATTGCAGAAGCGATGAAAAGCCGCTTGTTATTTTTCTGTAACGGTATATTTTTACTTATGTTCACGACTGTTCGTGCGGGGTGGTCAAATATCGGAGAAATTATTATAAAGTTTTTTTAAACTTTCGCAGAGTGTGATATACAACAATTAAAAGGTTTACAACTAGTTTTGGGAATCACCCGATATGCAGACAAAAAACATCCACGCTCCACATTACTTACTATCATATTAACAGAGATATGGCGGAAGTAAAGTAAAGAATCAGTGCGTCCTACCCGTTATGACCTACGGAGCTGAGACGTGGACACTCACGATAGGGCTGGTCCACCAGTTCAAAGTCGCTCAGCAACCTATGGAAAGAGCTATGCTCGGAGTATCTCTGAAGGATAGGATTCGCAACGAATACATCCAACAGAGAACCAAGGTTATCGACATAGCTATAAGAATTAGCCAGCTGAAGTGGCAGTGGGCCGGCCATATCTCGCGAAGAACCGACGGCCGCTGGGGCAAACGTGTTCTTGAGTGGAGACCACGACTCGGTAAACGTAGTGTAGAACGCCCTCCGACCAGGTGGGATGACGACCTGCGAAAGACTGCAGGTAGTTGCTGGATGCGGCAAGCTAAAGACAGGGCGCTATGGCGCTCATTGGGGGAGGCCTATGTCCAGCAGTGGACTGCTATAGGCTGATGATGATGATGATGATGGCGGAAGTAGTTTAAGCTGTTTAGGCGTAGTGATGTCTTTGAAATGCTGAAGGTCGTGAGGATTATAACTATATACTAACTATACCTACCGTGCATGAGGTATTTGTCTAGAATAATTTACCTAAAACAACGAAAACAAAGACGTTAAATTTTTAAGAGCTTTGTTTTAATTTATTATTTTTTTATGCAAAATGAAACATTTGGACAGATAGCTGAGACCTCCTACTGTTAACGACGGTACTTCGAAGTTCATTGAAATAGGTTCATGGAATAGTTAAGTATGTCAGACTACATTTAGGTGAATACACTATAAGAGGGGGCACTATAAGAAGTAATAAACGCACAGCGCGATATAAAATGATAATAGAGCCGATCCAGCACCGACTAAACATGCTTAAACAGCTCCCTAAAATAATGGGTCAAAAACTTTATAATAAGCTCCCTCTAGGGTCTTAATTAAAAACGAAAATCGGTTTAATATAGAATTACGAAATCTCTTACTTGACAAAACGCTGTATAGTATCATAGAGTTTTTAGAAAACGACTACAGTCAGTTTAATGTCAAATCCACTTTATCTGAATCTGAATCTGTTATATTATTGGGTTATTTATGTATTATGGTATGTATGTACGTACCTAGTTGTAAGTATTTTTTTTTTCATTTTTTATCTAAATTGTTATGAAAGTGCCACCTATGTCTATGTTGTTCTTTCATGTCCAGTCCATCCTAAGGTTGCCTGGAAGAGATCTCTCAGCGATAAGGCCGCCCTTTATTCTAATTATTAATTACTGTATTGTTTTCTGAACTGTTATGTGTGGTACAATAATACATAAGAACTCAAGTTAAGAACTCTGAGTTCTTATATACACCTATGTAGTATATTACGACTACCCAATTAAGTATCGTATGATAGAAACCAGCAAATGCTATCAATATCTCACAGCATTGATACCGGCTAGTTATAGATGGTCCTCCGCATGAAAGCGATTTATATAAGAGATTACAAACTTCTAAAAACAAAACGATGAAACAAGGATATCTTCATCCATTTCTCATTTGTTATATCGGTAGAAATTAATGTGGCCCTGGCGAGATAGTGCTCGTTGATTATTGATTTTTTATATTGCAAACTCGTGTTTTTATGTTTAGTTGCGACTCGGTTAATATAATTGGATTTTTTTGAAAAAACTTAAAGCCTACTTTATGTTCCTTTGTTTTTACATAAAAACTTATTAAAGGTTGCCTGGATGAAATAGCTCTTAGCGATAAGGCCGCCCATTGTGCATCTATATCTTTGTTTGTTTGCTCTTTACTGTTTTTTTTCTGTGTATTATTCCTCGGAAATATTTTTGGGACCTCCTCGAGATCATTCTCCATACAATAGTGAAAAAAAAATCTGAATCCATCACTGACGCAGAAATAGACGAACATATACAGCCGAAGATAGCATCTCCTCATTTTGGCTTTTCGTGTTGTCTGTTAAAAATATGTATAATTATATTTAAAAAAAACATGTATTTGTTTCTAAGAAATGTAATAACTTCCCAAAAATTTATTCGACGGGACTTGAACCCGCGACCTGAATCTGAATCTAATCGTTTGATAATTAATATAATTTGACGAAAAAAAATATAACAATTTGAAAGACATACCAACTCTATCCACCGAAATACATTTACGGTATACATTATACACTTTAGGTATAATGCCCATCAAATAGGTATTCAGGGTTTCACAAGATCCATCTAAGTACACAGTTACTTGAGGATACATAATACGAAGGAATGCACCCACTTTACTGCTCCACAAAGGCTCTACATAATTAAAATTAGCATAATATAGTACGCGCTATGTTTAGGGTGCACGTTGCACGATCGTGGCGTTACATCGCTCACGATAATAACTCTCGTGACAATACATAGTCACGTTACAGCTTTACAACGATGACATGTCTCGCTGATTTCGCTTTATAGTCGCCGTACCCAAAATCCCGTCTACAAAATCATAAAACATCGTTTGATTGATGACAATTTAGAAAAATAATTAATTATTCTTAAAATGTTGCTAACAAAGATGGGTGTGTCGCTAGATTTGTCAAGATCATGATAAAATATGAAGTCATTAATTTTAAAATAACAAAAGCCCGCGGATGTCGAATTAGCAATGTCTGTCTGGTTTTAACGGAAATTTTAATTGTGTCGATGACATTATCTTTGAGACATCTAGGCAATCAAACCACTTCATAAACGATGTGTTCGGTAGGTTCTATTCAGATCAGAGCGTTTCTTTCACATCCAATCCAGAGCAGTGCGTGGGCTCATGTTTGAAACAAGTTGAAATTTCTAAACACGAACATTTCTTGTTTCCATAATAATTATTTTATGTTTATATCGATGTACAGATCTGTATTTATAGCTTGAAGCGTTTCCGTTTTATCAAGAGTTTCCTTTGTGGCTGGTTAAAAATAGAGGTCTTAACAATGACCGATAATATCCATTAGCACTTTTAAGGATACTTCTGCGGGGAATCTCTAGAAAGTTGTCATAAAAACCGGATTAAAGCAGTGTCGAATTTGCGAAGAGAAACCCCGCAATAGCGACGCGTGTAGGTATTATCGGTCGTATAGTGCGTGCTCCTAATTTCTTTTGAGCCATCTAATCATATTTTTAACGTTCCAATGACCTAAGCATATTTTCGACGGTCACTATAAGTGCAAGCTGTTTACAATATTGAGTTTAAGTTTTACCTTTACATGGAGTTAAAACACACATTTATTGGTACAACAATTTACATTGTTGAAGCTGGTTTACATAAAATAATAAATAGAGTATTTTTAGTTTTTGCAAAACTGAGATTATTCCAAGTAATGTTTGCAAACTTGAAGATTTAAACAGGATGAAAGAAAAGTAGGTTTATGAAATTGATTGACTCCAATTTTATTTAATTAAAAAAACATAAGCTTTCCGAATAATCAATTTGAAATGATGAATTACAACATCAAGCTAAATGGTTCAGCTGTCGAAATAAGTAAAAGCTATAATTTTATCTGCTCTTTGGCAATTTATTTTGCAAACTAGTTTTCCTAGTTTTAGAACTTTTACGTTATATTTTAAATATCTGAATACCAGATTTGTTTTTGTTTTTGTGGGAACTGCCACCTATTAATGAACCGCTGTTCTTTTGCCGCAGATAATGATACGTTTTTTTCTAATCGAGTGATTTAGAAGCCTTGGTCTGGCGCCATACTGCACTACGATCGACCGATAACTCTATGCGCACGCGCCGCCTTTCTGCTCGCCGACGTGGAATGTCTTTGTAGATTTTATGGAATTTTGTTCCTTTAGTCGAGGTCCTCCTTTGTTTTGAATAGGTTTAACATGCTTCGATTCGTATTCGATTTTTATATCGCAATTCCTACATCCTGTTTTAAATGCCTATCTACTTCAAAAATAAACACCTTGGATATTTTGTATTTTTAAATATAAAACCATGAGCAAACTTTATAAATATTAAAGTCGTCGGAATAAAACATTACCATCATAAACAAACTATAAAATACACTACACAATAAAATAACAGAATAGACTATCGATGCAGGGCACAGTTTCGCAACTCTAGCTCGCCGGGCGCCATATCTATCCATCAAGATCGCTATCTCAAAATTCAGATGGGCACTGCATTTTCCCTCAGAATTTATATGCTTATCCAGAGACATTGGGTATAAACCAGCGGCCGCTCTTTGTGCTTCGTTCCCACGAGAGATACAATCGATAAGACCCGATTGTCGTGAGACTGTTGTTACAGCTAGAATTTATAGAATTAGCTTTGATCGATAGTAATTTTCCGCCACTATTGATCAAAGTGACGGACGGCAAGATTGTTAAACATGGCAACACTGATGCAAAACTCAAAGCTGGTTGGGTTATTAAAAGTCAATTTGCAAAGAACATTTGCAAAAATTACAGACAGACGAAACAGTAATAATGAATACATCAATCAGCTCGTATTTCGCGTTCATTGATCTAATAAAATCTCACATGGTCTATAATTTAGCAAATCAATTTTATTGTGCACTTGATACCGCAAGAAATCGCACGGAATAGTCTCCACCCCGGTTCCATGACAAATAATTTCAATGATCAGTCGACG
This sequence comes from Eupithecia dodoneata, assembly GCA_947044415.1. Classification (NCBI taxonomy): domain Eukaryota; kingdom Metazoa; phylum Arthropoda; class Insecta; order Lepidoptera; family Geometridae; genus Eupithecia; species Eupithecia dodoneata. The sequence continues at coordinate 10,008,056 of OX345665.1, read as the reverse complement.
AACTCATGATGTTTGCCGCAAAAAAGTTAAATGCTTCTAGATGCGGTTTTGTTGGCATTCAAGACAAATTACCGAATAATACTTGTCTTATTTGTAAGCAATTATTGGAATGGAGGGTGGAGAAACTTGCAATAACCGTGGGGTCAGGATGTTCGGTGACCTACGAACTGGAATGGTTCATTGAGCACACCAGCTGAGCGTTACTCCATTCAGCGCGTCTCGCCTGTCGCTCAGGCTCAGTGCCGATACTAAACACGGAGCGCGTCACACGCGCCAACACGATCGCGCTTCTTTATTAAAAAAAAAAAACATTTTGCGCGGGAAGTTTGACGTGGACTTTTTTTTAACGGGACTAGCTGTATAATAAATAACGCGCTTGGTGAAATGTGCGTTTAGATTGTGATCGCTCTGTTTTAGATTTTGTAAACAAAACTTTTAGCGAAACTCTGAAATGACGTCCATATACCGAGAGGTGAGTGCTCGACATTTACAGGCATTATGGTTTTTTGTGCTGTAATTTTACCCTAAGTAGCCGTTGTTAACGTGTTTTGTTGTTTTTACGTTACGAAAATTAGTTTGAATTGTTTCGCTGCTGGTATAAAGGTCACGCGTTTTAACGGAATATTTTGAATGTTTTTCATCACTGCTTGACTTACTACTTTCTTTTATGTTACCTGGGTTAGTTATTTCACTTTTTCTGATGCTTCTATCAATTATTTATTTAGGAAAACTTAACAAAACAAGAAAAAAATACTATAAATATATATCAATACCTAATCAACGAAATTAGTTTTACATTTAAATACCCCTATAGGCCACTTTTTTTCTTTAAGGCTTTACTTTGTATGTTAAATATTCTTTAGAGTTTATGTAATTTTTATTCCGATTCTGTTATTTGGGCTATCGTTCCCGTATGTTTACTTACACTGCAGGGGCCTACTATGTTAGTTGCTATCGCTCACTATGTTTACACTTTAATGTTTACATTCGAACTCTATGCTTCCTGCAAGACTCCATTTTAAGAATCTTATTTCAAAAATAGAACACGTTTGTGCTCAGTTCTCACAAACATACTTTTAAAATTCTTGCCTACTTATCAGAAGTTTACGGCCGTTTCCTTTATGTCCCTTTGTTTATTGTTATATAGTTTTTTTCTGAGAATTCTATTAAAAATATATCTTTTGTCAACGTAACAAGAGTTGCATTGAATCTTTCTTTTCGTTTTTATTCATAAGTTTAGGGTGATTGTTATTGTATTTTGTATTAACAGCAGGCGTTACATTATTGGTTTTATATTATGCATTTAAATTGATTTGAATTTGTTCGTAAAGGACCGTTACATTTGAATATATCGGCTGTTCTGTGTAAACATTGATATTGCTTATCGATTTTATTTGAAAATCGATAACACTGTTGATTATGTCGATCGATACGTGCAAGCAGGAATACAATATTTGGTTTTTCTATAAATCTAGTTCTATTAAAATAATGTTTAGTACTTAAATAAGCAATAATTTTAAACGAATCGTTTATAATTATAAGTTAACGCCAATTTGAATGTAAATTATAAAATACAATACAATACAAAAAATACTTTATTGTAGACACACCACATGCAGATTATTACAAAAAAGACATTACATGCGATAAGTATAATCGACGGCCTTATCTTTTAGAAGCGATCTCTTCCAGGCAAAAGTTGGATGGATTTTTTTTGTGAATTGTATTATCGTGATATATTATATTTGTAGTGTGTAAAGTTTGCTCTCTGATTAATAATACAAGCTATGAAATTAAACCCATTCTTGTTGCGCAACTTGCAAATTGTTTGAGCCCGAAAGAAAGTTGTAGGTACATTCATTTGAAAACAATATCGGCTATTTTAAAGTAAGTATGAATACAAAGTATATTTTGCTTTCTCCGCTTTCAAAAGTTTGATAGGGTGTTGTACCTGTCATTATGAGAGTTTAAATTGAACTGTTGTTTATTCTGTGGTCTAAGCTCAATGAGCTTTCACTATCGTTATTTTGGTTTAGTTTTAGTCCATTATTTTCGTATTAGCAATAATATCGTGATGGTTATGCTTCGTGGAAAAGGTAAAATCAAATATGTTTCGATTTACTTTGGAACTTTTTGCTATCTACATAAAATTATATACTTTATGTATGTATTTTAAAATTATCTTCAAAAATGATAAATAGGTAGTAAATGAAAAAAACTCTTACTCAGTAATTAACCTGAAAGTAAGTTTCTTGTTTTCGTTTTTCATAAAATAAATAAATAATGCTGGACAATTCACACAGCATCATCTAGACTAGACTAGCTAGACCCAAGTCTTTGTACAAATAACTCAGTGATTCCTACAGTGAATCATTTTTGTCCGAAGATAAGTAAGCTCAAGTTATAAATATAGAAGCTCTACATCAATACTAAGTTATGCATGTCAGGACACCGTCTGGGCATGGTGGCCATGTGGTGTGACGTCATCGTGCGTGACTCATCCGCCAACGATGCCAATATCCTTTTTTGATTACCAATATTGTCTGGGAGAGAAAAAAGCTTCACAGGTTAAGGCAGTATATTTCCTTACTAATTATTAAGAGGACGATATTTTTGTTACTTACACAACTAGCTGCGCCCTGCGGCTTCCCCCGCGTGGAAATCTATAGAATAGAATAGAAAAAACATTTATTTAGACACAGGTACAAAATACATGCATATAATACACAAACAAAGAAGTTTATCTATGTGTCAAATGGTTTATAAACCTTCATGGAATCACTCTATCTATTAAAAAAACACCGCATCAAAATCAATTTCGTAGTTTTAAATAATTATCTAAGCATACATAGGGACAGACAGACAGCGGGAAGCGACTATGTAGTGAAGAAAGTTACAATCAAATGATAGGAAAAAATTACTAGTATTTACAATTGAAATAAATAGTCTATAAAGACTACTTTTTATCCCTGGCCGGTTTACTGTCTTTTCAAGGATAAAGTAGTCTATAAAGACTACTTTTTATCCCTGGCCGGTTTACTGTCTATTCAGGGATAAAGTAGTCTATAAAGACTACTTTTTATCCCTGGCCGGTTTACTGTCTTTTCAGGGATAAAGTAGTCTATTAAGACTACTTTTTATCCCTGGCCGGTTTACTGTCTATTCAGGGATAAAGTAGTCTATAAAGACTACTTTTTATCCCTGGCCGGTTTACTGTCTTTTCAGGGATAAAGTAGTCTATAAAGACTACTTTTTATCCCTGGCCGGTTTACTGTCTTTTCAAGGATAAAGTAGTCTATAAAGACTACTTTTTATCCCTGGCCGGTTTACTGTCTTTTCAAGGATAAAGTAGTCTATAAAGACTACTTTTTATCCCTGGCCGGTTTACTGTCTATTCAGGGATAAAGTAGTCTATAAAGACTACTTTTTATCCCTGGCCGGTTTACTGTCTTTTCAAGGATAAAGTAGTCTATAAAGACTACTTTTTATCCCTGAAAAACGCATGCGAAGTCGCGGGCAGAAGCAAGTAAGATAAATGTAGGGAAGTAGGATAGGAAGATAATTGTCTACTTCTATATCGGCATCTCAATAATGTTGTCCAATTAATCGCATGAACATAAAATTTCACCTTGTTCAATAAAATGATCAGCATAGAAATGCAGGCTGTAACAGAAACCTCTATCTGGCCGGTTTACTGTCTACTGTAGGTACGATACGATACCAGCTCAGTGGGATTTCATTATACGGATAAATATTGTTTCTATGGGCCTATCTTAAATCAATACTAATCGAGAGGTTGGTGGAAAAAGGCGTGTGTGGCAGGCTGGCAGCGCATTAATTTGGAGAAAACTTTAGGGTAGAGACGTGATGTTTTGTTCGTTTATATTACAAACGATTCCAGGTCTGTAAGATTTAATTAGGTATACAGAAAAATATTGTTTCTGTGATCTTAAATCAATACTAATCGAGAGATTGGTGGAAAAAGGCGTGTCATGTGTTGCGTGTGTGGCAGCGTTTTGATTTGGGGAAAACTATTGGATAGTGATGTTTTATACCTTATTATAAACGAATATGAGATTAATTCATTTATTTCAGGCAACATTAGTCTAGTACAGGATGGAAAATACTTAAAAACTACGGCTTATCTCTATATATAAAAGAAAGTCGTGTTTGTTACAACACTTATAACTCGAGAACGGCTGGACCGATTTAGCTGAAAATTGGTGGAGAGGTAGCTTAGAACCAGGAGTCTAACATAGATAGGATTTTTATCATTTAAACAATTTGACACATAGATTTCCACGGGGGCGAAGCCGCGGGGAGCAGCTAGTATAAAATATATTATACCTTAATCTAACATACATAAAACCTAGTTACTAACACGTAGTGTCAACGTGTGTGACGCAACTAACTTAACTTATTTATATAAGTTAATAATGCTGGACTATTCACACATCATTATCTAGCCACAAGGTAAGTAGAGATTGTGTTATGGGTACTTGATAACTGATATACATAATACTTCGATGTTTTTACATAGAAATACGACCAGAACACCCGGAACAAATATATGTATCATAGATCATACAAACATTTGTCCCACACGCTGCTTTCAGGTTGTTGGAATCGAACCTCCTGCGAAAGATATGTATATGTACGGTAACACTTTGAGTGCTGAAATCACACGGTATGTGTTTTCTACAAGTGAGCATAAATCCACACTAGCGCAGCGGCTTAGAAAATACAGATCTTTGTGACTCTTCACAGCCGTAATATTTTTCGAACGAAACGCATGTGCGGCGCAACACAACCGCTGTGTAGAGAGCGGCAGCACGAATTTTTTAGGTTAAAAAAAAGATCGCAGTCGTCGAAAAAAAATCGCAGTCAAAGTGTTAAGATTGCAGGTCAGTGCGATTTCTTTAGATATACGGAAAATATAATTTCAAGCAAAAATCAATACCAAACAAGATATTGATGGAAGATCCCGCGTGATGTGCTTTCGTGTTTAAAAGTTGAATTTTGTGGACGGTACGCCCTCTTTCGGATATTAAATTAAATAATAGGGGCACCATTATTCTATTAAAGCATGACTCACTAATTTAAAAGTAACATAGCCCTGACAGGCTTGTCCTAATTGAATTAATTGTTGTTTACGATAATGGTATTGCACCCTGCCCTGATAAATTGAATTCACATGATCTAAGACGCTGGGCTTCATCATTCAACAGCCCATAACAGTTCATCAACTGCTGGACATTAGGCCTCCCATAAAGAGCGCCATAGCACCTCTTCAGCTTGCTGCATCCAGCATCTACCAGCACAGCACTCTTACGCAGGTCGTCATCCCATATGGCCGAAGGGCGTCCAAAACTATATTTAACGAGTCGCGGTCTCCACTTAAAACACGTTTACCCCAATTTTATCATATCACACTAATATAATAAATATTCTGCAGTTGAGATGTTCGGATGTATAACTTTTAACTTCCAAACTCCCAAGAGGATCGGCTGAAATCTTGCATACTACAATTAACTTATAGGCTTTTGATAAGGGAAAACGCGTGCAAATCCGCGGCCAAAAGCAATAAAAGTATTCGTTTCTGATACACGCCTTATGCAAAGCCAAGCCAAATGGGCTTGACACGTCGTTTTCCTCGTTACGAGGTATTTACGGGTCTTGTACGCCCCACAATCGCGACACTTGCTAACAATACTATTCGCCTAATTCTTCCAATGTGTGCCCGTCTGGAGCTTACCTATACTTTTGTTAGTTTTTTGTCCTATTGTCTGTCTTTTCGTCACGCCATTGCGACTCTTCGAGGTCAAGAGGCCCGAATAAAAGCTATCTTCGGAGTCTGTATTACTATAATATCGATCATGCAAATGCTTAGATTTGCTTCAGTGGGTGCCTGGTTTTTGCCTAGAAGTCATAAGTAGATTCACAACTCAGCTGTCGGTTATTGTGAGGCAAAACAAACGATATGTGTGTAAATTCTAAGAAATAAGTGTGTATGTATGTACATTATACTAAATACTGAGATGAGATAAGCAAAAACTAAGTTTTAATGCGCAACCCGAGTTTTCAATGATATCTAAATAGCTCAAAAATAAAAAATAAACTACATTCAAAATTAAATTAAATTTTTTGTTTTTTTGCTTCTCCTGTAAAGCCGCATTTTATCTTATAGGTCCGAGAGGTTTGGATATAGAGGATTGATATAGTTTAGTTCATTGCAATGCTAGAATATCGCTTTCTGTTGTACCTACAAAGTTTTCGCTGTGAGATTATGGTGAATGATATGATAAAAAAATAAATTATAGTAAAAAAGGCAATTGGACTTGCAATTAGTACCTTGTGAATTGAAGCATGAAATTTTGTGAGTCATATTCGAAGTGTATATACTATACATTAACACTTCACAATCATCATTAATACTAGGATCTACTTACATCTAAATAAATAAATTATTGCTGGACAATTCAGGCAACATCGTCTAGCCCTAAGCTAAGCAGAGGTTGTGTTATGGGTTCTAGATGACAGAAATACTTAATACAATACATTACATAGATATATATTTTAATGATACATAGAAATTTCCCTGAAAACCAGCAACAAATATCTGCAGATCATACAAACATTTGTCTCGAGGCGGGAATCGAGCCCTCCTGCGTCGCACAGGACCTTCGTCCGCCGCGCCACAATATGTAAAAATTATTAATTACATATTATGTTTTTTTTTTACTGAGTCCATTTAAAAAACAGTGCTGGCAAACTCCACCTTCAACATAAGCTACACAAAGCTCATTACCTCTACCTAATGCAGAAGTTTTACAAAGGAACCTAAATTGTTTAGCAATAGCAACCCATCGAAGCTATTGTTGCTCGACCCTGACTTCTTAATTATCCATTGGATGCGTAATGTCATGCCTTTCTAAGAATAAACAGTCTCGTCTGGTCTTGTTTGCTAGATAGCCGTGGGAGTCATCACTTGACGGTTGACTGATGTTACCCGTACAAACAGATGACTCCGTAAGAAAATCAATTGAACTGTTTTGATATACCCGAGTATTTACAATCAACATTGCGATAATAGCCTCATCATTTATCTACTGTATGATTGGATTATTGATTGAATTAGTCTGATCTAGGTTAAGCTGGTTACCGATAAACCTTAAACTTTATGCATTAACCTTTATTTATTGTTATTTTGTATCGGCATTACGGCCCGGTCAACATACGACCATCTTAAAATTTGGTAATTGGAAAGAAACTGTGTAACTGGCCGTGAATGTATAGAGGGCAGTGGGTTATTATGCTAAAACGAACCAGTCGAAGGGCCGAAAGGTTTATCGACACACGTGAATTCATTAAAAAGAAATATCCGCTTGAGATAACAGCCGCAAGATGAATAAGAATGAGGTTCTTCGCACCTATCGCCCACGTCGCCGCTCGTATCTCACAGGCGAAATCTTTTATGGGCCAGTTATGGGCTGCTGGAGCGATTGACCTCGTCAGTGGAAGACTTAAGGTCTGGTTTCCGGAAGGTGGGCCTATAAATCATCACTTGATCTGGATAATATAAGCTTAACATTGGAAATTCCGAGATATTACCATACTTTGTTGGTGTGGCGGCAGCTTTCATTATAAAATAAAGTGCAATTCTATACAAATACGCTTTATTACACGTCAAGATAGAGAATAAAACAGTAAAGAACAAACAAACAAAGATACAGATGCACAATGGGCGGCCTTATCGCTAAGAGCGATATGTACCTACCTTCCCTGCAAAATGTTTTGAATTTGTCTTTCAGCAATTGAAATCACTGTAGTGTTCTACCGCATTTGTTTTGAGAAGAAGTCTAGCAAACCGATACTATCAAGTTAAAAACCGCAGACATTTCTTTCCGGTAATCGGTTATTATATCGCATGCATAATCAATTCGAGTTGTACTTGACCTTGCGTTGCATCACCACCGATTAGGCTTTGTGTAGACATTTTATTAAGCGCAGCCTTTTTTGAATGAACAATAGAAAATCCTTATGGTCAATTAGGCGT